>JACEFO010002191.1:0-1282500 GCA_015342445.1 Digitaria exilis
CTTGGTTCAAGAAGGTGCTGAGCGTCATGGGCGGCAGCATAGCATTGGCATTGCTCCCAAGGTACCGTGTACCTCCCTCAAGTCTCATCTTAGTTTGTGCTAACTCATTCTGGGTGTTGTTTGTGTGCAATCTGGAGATCTCAATTGTCTCTCAAAGTCAGCAGTTCATGGCATCTCTAGTGGTCACCTCAATGGAACAAAGAGGTTCCTCTCAACCCCTATGTAACGGGCACGAGCGCGGACATTTGTCCATAGCAATGTTGAGCATCTCTGGCTCTGCGCTCGTCCAAGAAGTGCTGCAAACGTGTGATACGCCCGTATCCACCTCATCATCAAAGCGGCTGCAGCGACGGGGTTCTCCGCCATCCTCAGAGGGGAACCAAGGTAATGCCTCATCCAGTGGGGATCATCCGGCTGAGTCGGTGGAATAAGACCCAGTGACTTGGTGCTCAACCAACTCCTGGTTCTGAGCCACAAAAGAGCTAATGCCATTCAAGGCAGCTAGCTCACATGTCGTCTCCATGTGGTGGTCCGTGAACTTCCACCGTCCAGGTGGAGGAGCTAGGACAAGGCGGGTGGCGTGTACCACCAACCGCCAACACGGAACGAACCACACCCTCGTCGCGGATAATATCGTCCTCTCATACTGCGGCGGTGTAGGGTAGCCAAGTGCCTGTAGAACCGACCACAAGATGCTAGGGAAGCCTTCCCATCCCAAGCAATCAGAGAAAGACACGTCGTTGGGTAGCTAGCCAGGTCAGCGAGGGCGTCCATCTGACCCAAAAGAAAAAGGGGCAAGGGTGAGCACCGGTTAACGCCAAAGAACAAAAACAGATTCTGGGCAGGGTAGTAAAAATTACAAAACTCGAAATCTACAAGCTCAAAAATTCCCAAATTTGGCCAGAACATTGTTTAAGTAATTCCTAACAAGTTTCATGTTGGAGGTTTGAGCAGAAACTGTCTTTAAGATGGTGTAAAATTCAATTTTTATCTCACTGTTCCCAGAATTTCCAGCAGACAGGGGGTTACCATTTTTAGCATAACTCCAGTTTTACTGGACCATTTTCGTTGAAATTTCTTCAGCATATATTTTATAATATTTATGACAACTTTCATGTTTAACACTTTTCCATTTGACGACGTTTTCAGTTTCGAATTAAGGGTGCATACAGATTGTTCTCAGCAGGATTTTTGGGTTGTGATTTCAATTTCTTTGACGGCGGTTCAATTTGGTCATGTGTTAAAATTCGATATTAATTCAGTGAAATGCAATGCATGAGCGGCCTATTCGTTCTCACCAACACACCTGCCAATAACTTTTGGCCTACGAAGTTAGTGCCGGTGGCTAGGCAATATTCGTCTCTCCCTATATTATCTAGCCGAACTTTTCTAACCGTTTCACATACGGATTCGCGGTTAGTGTACCTGCAGAAAATTCCATTCCAGAGCATGTATAATCAACCTTTCGTGTCAGCACTCACGAAAGCGTCTCCATTCATTACCACCCACTATAGAGGTGGCACCCGAACGTTTAACATTGAACGGGCAATGTTCATATGTCACCAAGGCAACATATTGACAGTTTTCATACGCTATTGAATAGCGTATTGACTTTGTGCCGCCATCATATTTGCATATGATGCCGTGGTACGCTACAGCAATCGCCGTACCTTGCGCCCACCATGCTATTCTAGTTTCATACGCCGTCACAGCGTATTGACTATGTGCCGCCACTATATTTTCATATAGTGCCGTGGTACGTTACAGCAATCGTCGTACCTTGCGCCCACCATTGCGTAAAGTAAATGACAGAATGAAATGTGCTGGAAGTCAGTATAATATGCTATTTGCCACCTATCATATCGTGATCCCTTAACCCACATAGGCTTCACGTTCTAGGTAACATCCTTAACGGTCCTAACAATAACCTTCCATCACGAGGCGCGGCGGAAGTACGAGTTGACAAATTTTATTCAAAAATTGTTTATTAAAGGTCTGTTGCTTTCTCCGGTGCGCTGCTTCGGCTCTGATGCCAGCTGTGGCGGACCACTCCGAAATTATTCCAAGTTAAGTACCTTGGGACCACTAATCACGTAGTCAGGCACTTAATCCGGAATAAGCTGGAGCGCCGTCGGATTAAACCCGATTAAACCACGTACTTTTCTCGATCGAAACAACAGTACGCCCACACGAAGGTGAGTTCCAGAGATTACAACATTCCACAATTGACATACACAAATAGTATCGCAAGTTATTACAAGCCAAGTTCAAATTTAAATCAGAGTACAAAGTCTTGCAGCGGAAATAAAAGTTTCATTGCAGCGGAAGATAATCTAACGACGAATAAAATAACACCGTGCTGAAGCCTGCCACGATGCTACTCCTCCGATCCTCGGCAGAGGACGGAACCCATTCGATGTGCCAGCCAGGTGGAACCTGGGTAGGCCAAGACAAAGCATCGACATCCAAGGGTGTACCTGTAATTTAATGCCACAAGCAAGGCTGAGTATACTAATATCAGCAAGGCTTACCCGTCGGGTGAAATCTATATTACCGACATCTAGACAATGAGAGGCTTTTGGCTGGTGGGTTTGTTTGCCAAAAAGCAACTACGTAAGTCCTTGCTTTCAAATTTTAGCATCATATTCTAGTAAATTTAACCATTCTAGATTAGCATCCTTTCTAAGCATACAAGTGGTGCAATACAATTTAATTCATACAACAAGTTCATAAATCTCATAATTCCACTTGTTACTCAATGTAGCATGGCGGTCAAGCAGTCTCATTAACCGCGAGAAACGGACAGTTCGAACCGAATTTCTGCTACCTGGCCAGGGGAAACCCAACACACACGGATACTCTGCTTGCTATAAAAGGTACAAGCATTTCCCAACCTTTCCCATCGATCCACAATTCGGAACCGGGTCCATTTCCTTAGGATAAAGGTTTACTGCTTCACTCACAGTCTCACGCATATATCCACAAGTGTACGGCAGGGGAAAACAAAGTTTCCAAGGAGAGATGGCTATCGGCCCTAGCTGCTTCAATCTGGTACCGGGCTTACCGGCTCCCATATACCGGCATGCATGTGGTACGTTCAAAAACTTGACACACTCATCCACACATTTCGACCTTAATAATTTTCATACATGGACGGGAGATCTACATCTATCATCCCGCACGTCAATCCTTATGATTCCAACATAAGTAAAGACAAGCAATTCCTATGTCTCGCGAGTGACAGGAAATCACTCGACTTGTAACGGACCTAAAGCAATGCTCTATCGATCCTTTCATACTAGTATTGCAAGTCATAGGTACTAGGAAATGTGTAGCTAAGGTATTCAATCAACTCCTTGAACGTAAATGCACAAGCATAGAGAAGTCATAATGCATAATTGGTAAAGGTTAGGTTATGCTCCGGGGCTTGCCTTCTTGCTCGGACTGGGGGTTAGCCTCCGGGTTGGTCGTTTCTTCGCCGGCACCGTGCTCCGGAACTTCTTCCTCGTCTGCGGGGATGAGGTGGTAGTTGCCGTCTGGGATGGCGCCTTCTACATGAGATGCATAGCTTAAGGTGGCTGCCTATTGATTCTAAAATTAAGGCCTTGAAGGCCATATTCACCTAGACATGCTTAAGCATTACTATTTTCTTCACAAAAACAGGGTAGAGCTGTGGGAAAAGTTTTATTTGATTTCGATGGTGATTGTGTACATATATAAAAGAATTCTATTGATTACTTCACAAATTAGGGCGCTGTTCTAGAATTTCAGATTCCATCCATTTTATTCTAACTAATTAACCAAAAGGTTTTATCTTTTATATAAATCAATTTCCACCTGGATTACTTCTCATTTTTGTTTCTCCAATTCTGTTCATCATTTTTATCTATAAACTTTATGACAGCTACTGGAGTATAAGAGCTAAGCTCACTCCAAAATTTAGCTAATTCTGAAGCTACACATAATTTACTAAAAATATATCAAACAGCTGCTAGCAGAATCGAATTTTAAATCCTATAAAATCGAAAATTCAACCAATTCAGGAGATTTTCCTACCAAAGCTAGGCAATAGCATGAGGAGGGCTCTGGCCAAGTGGTGGCTCAAATAACCCTTGGGTAGTCCTCAATAAATTTCTAACCAAAAACACATATTTATTTATTTGCTATCCTAAACAGAGTAAAAATTAAGTTTTTCATTTTTAACATGTGTGCTAACAAGTTTTTAGTCCTCTGGAGCAAAATGGTGATTTTTCACTGCACAGATTATTTTTAATGATTTCTGCACTGCAAAAGACAGGAAATACATTTTAATTCATAACTGGAGCTACAGTTCATATTTTTAGGTCCCCTTTGGACACAAGCTGTCCAAAGTCACTACACACAACATATCCAAAGCTCAAGCCTAGCGGAGCTCTGGATTTGAAATGGTGCACTACTTTCCATTTTCATAGTTTGAATTTTAGCTCAAAAACAGTTCATCAAAAGTATAAACATGTCTAATAGAGATTGAAGTTTAGACGCTCGCGAATCCAGAGAGTATTTTTGTGCATTTTTCTGATTTTTGTACGATTTTTAATGGATTTTACAAGATTCGGGAAAAACAAATCTAGTTTTAAGAATCTATTTTCGCAGGGAACCCTAGAACTTTCAAAACTTCACGAACAAGTCCCTGGACTTTTGCACTGAGACCCCTAGACAAACGAAGACGATGAAGAAAGGCCCTCGGCTCTCGCCGGAGTTGCGCCGGCCAAATGGCGGCGAACTAGGCTCGGGGAAGTGGGGGAAAAGCTTCCTGGGCTCACCACGAGTCGTTTGGGGACGTTTGGAGGCCGGGGGTGGTCGGAGTTGCGCCGGCGACGAGGTGGTGGCGGCGCGGCCGCCGCGGCTTCTACGCCGGTGAGCTCGGGGTCGTTCGCCGAGGTTCGAGGGGTCCTAGAGCACCAGTGGAGCTCGAGGAAGCCAATGGCGTGCTCGGTTGACCTCGGGGACGGCTCGGAGTAGGGGCTCGACGTGCGGGTGCTCCGGTGGCCGGAATTCGCGATTTGGGGGAAATCTCAAATTCTCGCCGGAGAAGGGCAATAGCTTGGGGAAAGTGGGGGGAAATGGAGCTGGAGTAGAGGGCTAGCTTCGTGCGGGACGAATTTGGGAATGGTGGAGTGTGGAGGGTGAATTTCTCGGAGAAGCTCGGCTCGGTTCGCGCGGCGCGAGGAAGAAGAAGACCGAGCGAGCGCGGGGAAGTGGAAATGGCCAAGTGAGCGAGTGAGAGGAGGGGTGGGAGTGCGCGGTGGAGTGCTTGGGCACGCGAGAGTGGCACAGTGCGGCCTCGGGAGCGTGCGAGCGCGTGGGTGGCTGTCGCGGTCGCCATTGATGGCGCGGCGAGCTCGAACAGAGCGCACACGCGCGGTTGGGCGTCAAAGATCATCGCGTGATGAAGTGGAGATCCTCAGCAGAGGCCTTGGCGCGACGCGAACGGACTCTACCGCCTGTAATGCGCTCGGCGCGGCGCGAGCGCGCGTGCGGCCACGGCGGCGCGCGACCGTATGATGGCGCTCCGCGGCGCGAGGCGAGGCGAGGCGACGGCGGCGAAGTGATGGCTCGGGAGTGGCCGGACAAGAGCTAGGCGACAAGCGCCAGCGTCCGCCGCGGCTTGGCCAGCTCGGCGTCGCCTGCGCCACTCGCCGGCCACGTGGCGGCCGAGCTCCGGCCAGCGCAGCGCGCGCCAGGGGCACTGTAGCTTGCCCGTGGAGCTCCGATTTCAATTTCGAATTTTCTCCAAAAATTTGAACTGAACTTGAAAATGTGTAAAAATAAAAGTTGGAGTTTGGAAGATGGGACACAACTTTCTTTTGGGTGATCCTGAAATTCCAAGTTTTTCAAGCTCAAACAACCCAAAAACAAAAAGGCGCCCAGAATGGTAATTTGAGTTTTTGAGGGACTAAACTGCAAAATTTTCAAAAGTTCCAAACAGTGACTAGGGTTTATTTGTGATGAAAAACAACTTTTATTTTTGGAGATTTTCAAGTTTAGTACAAAAATCTCGAGTTTTCAGTTGGTGCCAAACAACCCTTGTTTTTGGAATTTAAAATTTGAATTTTTGATGGATTTTTGAATTTCAACCCATAATTCCCTGTTGCATTAATCTTAATTGCACTTCCTACATTCTTTTGACATCAGAGATGTCACACTTCATTTCGGTCGGTTCTCTATTACCGCTAGCATGATTTCGTCCTATGAACAGAATGGATTTTTCCCTTCTGGTGTTGGTCGTGCTCCAGGGCGCGATACTACCCCTGATCCTCAGTTTGGAGAGGCTGTCGTTTTTACTGACTTCTTTACTGCTGGTCTTCGATTTCCTTGTGATCCTATGCTGCCTCAGATTTTTGACCGATTCAACGTCAAACTTCATCAGCTTACACCGAATTCTTTTGTTCAACTATCGAAATTTTTCTGGGGAGTGAAGATATTTGGTGGTGAGATTGACGTTGATACCTTCGGTCGCTATAATGAGCTTCATCTTCAGAAAAGGTCAATCTTTTTGGAAGAAGGCGGCGAAGAGCATATTGGACAGTTTGGTGTTGCTACTTTCACTTTGCGTCGTCGAAGTGCAGCCTTGAAGATTACCAAGGTTGACTTCTCCTACGCTCAACGAAACCGTTGGGATGTGCACTGGCCAAAATCCTGGTTTTATGTTAAGGTTGGTTTCGCTGCACCAAATTCTAGTGATGTGCATTATCCTTTTACTGGCCCCCTTGGCGATATAGAACTGTCTACTGTGATTGATTTCGATAAGAAATCCGAGTCTTTTAAGAAAAACAGTCCCTGCTTTCATCATGCTACCCGGCGACTCACGGGCCGTGACGTAGTTGAGGAATTTTTGGCTGCCGAAATCTGGCCCTTGGGAACCGACTGGAAACCTTTTAGAATTGAGCAGAGACAGATACCTGGTTTCGATTTACCTACCACCTTTGCTGTTTTTGGACTCACGAAATCTGCCGGTGTTAGTGATATTGACCTTGTTTCGAGTGTTAAATGGGCCGCGAGGTCTTTGGTTGGTCCTTTTACTGAAAAGGAGAAGAAATCAATGATCGACTTCTTCGAAAAAACGAGTCGCTTGAATCGCACGTGGATGGAAATGGGCGTCCAGTACGGGGACAGGGTGAAACCTTCTAAGCCCCAAAAACGTATGAAGCCTGCTGGTAATGTTGGATCCGAACAAACTGGAGTGACTCGAAGGTATAACAAACTGGTATCTTCGAGTCAAGATGCTCCTCAAGCGAAAACAAAACAGCTTGAAGCTCATAAGAGAAAGACTGTTGATGTGCAACAGTCTAGTTCTGCGTCGAACAAGAAACCTCGCTTGTCTCGTTAGATGGATCCTTTGCTGCAGGACAGCCCTGTGGCCGAGGCTGAGAAGAAAGGCTATCGATGCGGCATGTGGGCTTTTAGAGATTGCTAGCGTTGCAGGCGATGACCTTGGCTCAGCGGGATTCATGAAGGATTTGGCAGGCACTTCTGCTGCTTCAGGAGAAGGTTTGTTTGTTCCTTACATGAAATGCCCTGGTGCTAGAATGAGCCTTGCTGGCTCGATTTCGAGTGTGGTTTCGAAATCTCCAAGAGAATTTGACCCGAACTTTCTTGAGCTCTTAGAGCATAACTTCGGCTTGTATTCTACAGAACCAGCCGTCGAGGAAATGAACATCGAGGAGGATAAAGCAGCCAATGCCGAACACGAGGTCAGTAATTTTAGTTGTACTGTATTTGATCGCTAAATTTCTTTCATTGTTTACTTACTTTGCTTACTATTTTTAGGTCGAGGTTGTTGATGCCAAGGGTAAAAAGATCCCTGAAGAAACAGTTGCTAATCGCCCTCAAAACTTGGCTTCTTCTTCTTTTGTTGAACTTGGTGGGGGTAGTGATGAGATGCTAGGTGAGAAAAAATTTTGGCACCACTTCCTGTTTAGTTTTGTCTTTGATCCTTATATTTTGTCTTCGTTGTTATAGATTTTAAAGCATCATTGGAGAACCTTGATTTTGAAGAGCTATCCCGTTTGAGCGTCTCCACAGCCCACAAGGTTTGTGCTTATTTCTACCGCTTTATCTCTGTCCCTTTCTTTCTTTATATTTATCTCACATTTTTGTTTTCGACGTATTTTCTTAGGTTAAGCTGTTCAATGCGGTCTGTGCCTCAAAGTCTAAAACTGCGGCTGACCGGCTTCGTTTCTTGGAGAAAGAGAATGAGAGGCTTCGGGAAGTTAACGATAAACTTCGTAAAGATTTGACTAAGATCGAGGACGCATGGGACAGCACCGATAGAAAATATAAAGCCTTGCAAAAGGACTTTGACCAGAACCTAGTTGTGATCAATAATCTTCGAGAGGCCGTGGTTCGCGAGTCCGATGCTACCAAAGAGGCCAAAGCCCAAGTAACCTCCCTCGAGCTTAAGTTAAAAGAAGCTGAAGAATCTCTAGCCTCTTCCAAGGTTCTTGATGCTGAGAGGGTGAACCAGATCTTTGATTCGTATTCTAACTCGCTCAAGCCATTTGGAGCCACTCCTTGTGCTCTTCCAGTGGACTTGACCGTTGATAATTTCTTATCTTGGATTGAGGAGGAATTTGCTGGACTCGGGGATGTATTTTCGATTGCTGGCGACAACTTTGCTCTTACGTGTACCGATGGCCTCGGCAGATTTCTCGAAAAAGGGGATAAGGAACTGCTTCTCCGGGTTGCCGGTCCCGGATTTCGTTTTTCTGACTTCGGAGATCTGTCCTCGTCTTGCTCCAAAGAAGTCGAAACTATGAAACGTCGTTTCTTGCGAGACTTCTGGAATATCTACGGGCGAGATATGGCTAAGGACTCCTCTTCGAATGTAAAAAACTTTTCTGTATAACTTTGCTTCTTCTTTTTTTTTATTGTTGTCAAAAACCCTAACTCTTTTGTTTCGTTCCTTCACCAGGAAGAAAAAGAGGGCACAAATGCTGAAGAAGAGAATGAGGAAGAGAGCGAAGAGGAAGAAGATGATGCCCTGGATTCGCCTCCTGATGATGACGAAGCTAAATCTTCCCGAGAGGAAGGAGAAGTCTAGTTGCTGGTAGAGATTAATTTATGTAAAAAACTTATTCCAAGTGATGTTTGTGGGTTCGAGAGCGACTTGAACGCTGAAATTGCTCAATATTTTGTTTATATTAGCCTCGTAATTATCTTCGATCTTTATTTCGTTTCGAAGTGCATGCATTGGACTCGTAGAAATTCTTTTCCCTTGAAATTGTTTGTACTTCGTTCTCTTTCTACAAGATCATGACCTTTAGATTCGTTTTCGCTATGAAAAACGCTTAAATATTCTTTGGCTTCTTCCTGGGCTCTCATGCCTGTCGATTCCCTTGTTATCTCGAGGCTGCGTTGAAGCAAATTCGCTCTTCTCCAGGATTCCACTACTTGAGAAAACGTTGCTGCACGAAGTATCTATGGGCCCTATGCTATTGATGGTCCATAGCCTGGACAGATCATGCCGTCGAGCGTTCCTGTGACTCCTGTTGCCTCTCATTTCTAGAGAAAGCTTTCTTTTTTATTTGCTTTGTTTTCCCTCTTGTTGAGGCTTGATTTCCCCTTCTCTTTTATAGTGGTCTTTCGACCCTTGAAGAGATAATGATTTCACCTAACTTCGCGTCCTTTTGACAGTACAAGTAGGTGGTTTGTTTTTAGTGAGTTTGTTGTTTGGTAGAAACCTATTTTTGAATAAATGCAAAAGGGGGCTTCTCGTTTTTGCCTTTGAAAAAGGCGTCCCCTCCCTCGATAGCCCCTTTGCGTTTATTCATTGCTTCTTGTTTCGAGCAACGGATTCTGAAAGGATGCGTTTTCTTGTTTTACTTTCGAAATAGGGCGACTATGTTGCTTTTTTTGTTTTCCTTATTGCTTTGTAGTTTTTGCGAGGTTTTAACTTTGATCTTGTTTTCTTTTTGCGAAATTTTTATTTCCAATCTTGGTCTCGAGCTGTTTTGCTTGAGTTTGTCTTTTTTGCGAGGTTATATTTCCAACCTCGGCCTCGAACTGTTTTGCTCGAGGTCATCTTTTTGCGAGGTTATTTTTCCAACCTCGATCTCGAGCTATTTTGCTCGAGGTCATCTTTTTGCGAGGTTATTTTTCCAACCTCGGCCTCGAGCTATTTTGCTCGAGCTCTTCTTTTTTTGCGAGGTTTTATTTCCAACCTCGGCCTCGAACTGTTTTGCTCGAGGTCATCTTTTTGCGAGGTTATTTTTCCAACCTCGGCCTCGAGCTATTTTGCTCGAGGTCTTCTTTTTTTGCGAGGTTTTATTTCCAACCTCGGCCTCGAGCTATTTTGCTCGAGGTCTTCTTTTTGTGAGGTTTTATTTTTCCAACCTCGGCCTCGAGCTATTTTGCTCGAGGTCTTCTTTTTTGCGAGGTTTTATTTCCAACCTCGGCCTCGAGCTATTTTACTCGAGGTCTTCTTTTTTGCGAGGTTTTATTTTTCCAACCTCGGCCTCGAGCTATTTTGCTCGAGGTTTTCTTTTTTGCGAGGTTTTATTTCCAACCTCGATGTGTTTTTTGCTCAAGTGCTTTTAGGGGAATCTCCTTTATTGATTTTTTGGAGAAATTTACATAGGTTCGCCTCGTTAAAAACCTCACCTCCAGTTTCCTGGAGCCCCTTTTGTGAGGAAAAGAGTACGACCTTTTGCGATGAAAGAAAAAGAGAAGAGAGGTGCTTCGCATTTGTGCTTATAGCTCCGCACATTTACGAAGTTGACCTTTACAAAAAGAACTAAAACTTAGAGAAAACTGTACATCTTTGCTTGTTCCGATTCTAGTTATAGTATTTGCGTAGTTGCTCTACGTTCCATGAGTGAGGTAACTCCTCTCCGTTTTCGGTGGAAAGATGATAAGACCCTGGCCTCGAGCTTTTTGTGACAATGTATGGTCCTTCCCATTTTTCCTCGAATTTGGATAAGTTTTCTGCATTATGCTTCCTTTTGATTACCAGGTCCCCAACTCTGATCTCTCTTATCTTCGCTTTTGGGTCGCGCCACTTTCGTGTTTGCCTTTGGTATGACTCGAGGTTATGTGAGGCAACGAGCCGATCGACTTCGATTAAGTCTTTTTCCACCATTTCTTTTTCACCTTCCTCGCTACTAAATGTTACTCTTAGAGTTTTGGCCTTGATTTCTTCTGGGACCACCGCTTCGGTTCCGTATAGCAGTCTGAATGGGGTGAACTTGGTAGCTCTGGATTCTGTAGTGTTGTGTGACCATACTGCGATTGGTAAATCGTCAATCCATTTTCCCTTTTTGTGATCGAAGAGCATCTTCCTTATAGTTGAAAAAATGATGTCGTTGGCTCTTTCGACTGCACCGTTTGACTGCGGATGATATACGGATGCGTACTTTACTTTGGTTCCCATTGTTATGCAGAAATCTCTGAATGACTCGCTGTCGAATTGCTATCCGTTGTCTACTGTTATTTATTTTGGTACGCCGAATCTGCAGATGATGTTATGCCAGAAGAACTTTTGTACTGTGTGCGAAGTTATTGATGCTAGGGCTTTTGCTTCGATCCACTTTGTGAAATATTCCACGGAGACTACTGCGAATCTGCAGTTTCCTTGAGCTGTTGGGAGAGGCCCTACTAGGTCTATTCCCCATCTTTGCAATGGCCAAGAAGGTGTAATGAGCTGCAACAATGAACATGGAATCTTTTGGTTGCTTGCGTTCTTTTGGCATGCTTCGCATTTCTTTGCTACTTCGTCTGCATCTTTTATCATTGTCGGCCAGAACATTCCCTGCCTGACTGCTTTTGCTGCGAGGGCTCTTGGACCAATGTGTGTTCCGCATATCCCTTCGTGTATACTTCTTAGTATTTCCGTTCCTTGTTCTTTTGCAATGCATTTTAGCCATGGTGCTGATATCCCCTTCTTATATAGCTCACCTTGTATCATCTGATATCCTTTTGCTCTTGCTGGTATTCTTTTGGCCTCACTTGCAGAACAGGGTGTAAAATTGTCTTGTAGGTATACCAAGATTGGTGCTCTCCAATCTTCCCAGCAGATGTGCGCAAGATACTGCTTTCTGATTGAGGAGACGGTTATGACCTCGTAAATTACGTCTTCGGGTAGCTCTTCCTTCTTTGCTGCTTTCTTGGCTAAATCATCAGCTTCGTTGTTGTCGTTTCTGTGGATGTGCTCTACAGTGAATCCTTTGAAGTGTTTCTCCATTTCCCTGACCTCTTCGAGGTAAGTGATTAGCTCTGGTTTTCTAGCTTCGCTGTCCTTTTCAACATGATCCCTTGCTATTTTCGAGTCTGTCTTTACAATGAAGCTTTGTTTTCCTAGCGATTTCATTTTTCGTAGCCCAAGTAGGAGTGCTTCAAATTCTGCTACATTATTTGTGATTTGGATCTCTTGATTGTTGAACTCCAATCGGGATGCGTATCTGGTTTTGATTCCACCTGGTGAAACTAGGATTGCGGAGATTGCTGCTCCTTTGCTACAATATGCTCCATCACAGTAGACTGTCCATTGTTTTTCGTCTTCGCCTGGAGTTTCGTGTTTTGGAGAAGTCCAATCTGCTACGAAATCAGCTAAAACTTGAGACTTGATTGCATTTTGTCTCATGAACTCGATGTTGAATCCGGAAAGTTCTACGGACCATTTGCTGATCCTATTCGAAGCTTCTTTGTTTGCGAATAGCTCGGCTAGAGGTTTGTCGGTGACGACTGTCACTTTGTGAGCTTCGAAATAGTGCCTGAGCTTTCTTGATGCCATAAGTAATGCGTATGCAATTTTTTCGAGCTCAGAGTATGACTTCTTGGCTCCAGATAATGCTTCGGAGACGAACTAGGCTGGCAACTGCTTCAAAATGCCTTCAATTTCGATTTCTTGTACTATTGCAGCGCTTACTGCTGACTCGGATACTGCGAGGTAGAGGAGAAGGTCTTTTCCTTGGGCTGGTGGTGATAATTTGATCATTGCCGCAAGGTATTGCTTTAATTCTTTGAATGCTTTCGATTGTTCTTCGCCCCAGTTGAATTTCTGTGCATGTCTGAGAGTTTTGAAGAAAGGTAGGCTTCGCTCGGCCGCTCTTGGTACGAATCTGTTTAGAGCTGCGATCCTGCCTGTCAATTGTTGCACTTCCTTAACCGTCTTTGGTTCCTCCATGGATGCCAAGGCCTGTACCTTGTCTGGGTTGGCCTCAATTCCCTTTGAGGTTACTAGGCATCCCAAGACTTTTCCTTTGGTTACTCCAAAGACGCATTTTTCTGGATTTAAGCTTAAGTTTGACATTCTTAGATTGTTGAAAGTTTCCTCGAGATCTTTGATGTGATCCGCTCTTTTGATGCTTTTTACGACGAGGTCATCCACATAAGCTAGCATGTTTCTATCAATTTGCGAGTTGAAGACTTTTTTGCTCATTCTTGAGAAAGTTGATCCTGCGTTTCTCAGCCCCTCTGGCATTCTGACGAAGCAAAAAGTTCCGAAAGGTGTTATGAAGCTCGTCTTCTCCTCATCCTCTTGTTTCATCCAAACTTGGTGATACCCTGAAAAGCAATCTAGTAGAGATAGGATCTCGCTGTTGGCTGCGTCGACAACGACGCTATCGATTCTTGGTAAGGGGAAATCGTCTTTTGGGCAATGCTTGTTTAGGGTTGTGAAGTCGATGCACATCCTCCACAGTGTTTGCCAACCATTCTGGGTATTGTACTTCTCTAATGACTTTTGCTTTCAGTAGCCTTTCAACTTTGGATTTTATTCCTTCTACCTTCTCATCCGATATTTTTCTCAGTTTTTGCTTCCTTGGCTTTGTCTTCGGGTTTATGTTGAGGCTATGCTCGATTAGAGTTCTGCTGACACTCTTTAGATCTGCGGCTGTCCATGCAAAGACATCTTTATTTTTTCTTAGGAATGCTATCAAATCTTCCTCTTCTTGAGGGGGAAGGTCTGCTCCGATCGTGACCTCTCTACCCTCGGTTCCTGTTCGAGAGAGACTCGCTTGGTGTCTTATGCTTGAATAGCTTCTTTTGCTTTTTCCACTTTGGATTGCGGTGGCCTCTTTTTGATCGATTCTATTTGAACCTCATCGTTTGTTTGTTTCGTTTCTGTCTGCAAGAGGTTGACGTTTTTCTCGCCTGGGGTGATTCCTTGTTCGATGTCCCTTGCGACTTGCTGGTTTCTGAATACTGTGATTACTCCATTTGATGCTGGAAGTTTCATCCAGAGATACGCCTGTCGTACAATGGCTTCGAATGTGTTGAGGAAGCCTCTTCCGAAGATTGCATTGTAAGGGTAGTACATGTCGACTATGTCAAAAGTGATTCGTTCCGTTCTGGGATTGCTCAAGTCCCCCAAGGTTACCGGTAGCTCGATTTTTCCTAAGGCTCGGATTCTTTTTCCTCAAGAAACCAATAAGTGGAGTTTCTGATGGTTGTAACAAGCTTCTGCTGATGTTCATTTGATCGAAGGCGCTTGCGAAGATAATGTCAGCTGAACTGCCATCGTCTATCAATATTTTTGTTAGCTCCCAGCCTGCCACATTTGTTTCGATGACCATGGCATCAGTGTGAGGATAACATTGGAGCTTGAGATCTTGCTCGGTGAAGGTTATTGGGATATGCGACCAGTGAGTTTTTATTACTGAGCCATCGGGTAGTATTGCGTGCACTCTTCTGAAGTAGTCTTTTCTTTGTCTTTTGCTTTTGAAGTCAACTGAAGATCCTCCCGCTATAGGCAGAATCATTCCGCGGGAGGGAATAGGACCCTTAGCAGGTGTTGAATTTGATGTTGTAGCTGTTTGCATCATGGTTTCGTCTTTTCTTGTCGCGGTGGATTGAATGGAACTGTGCGCTTGTTGATTTGGCTTTGACTGTGTTTGGTGCCATGCCAGTCGAGGCGCTCTTGGATTCATATTTTCTATTTTCGCAGGCGAGACTAAAGAGGTCAAAACGAAGAAGACAAGCGTGAAACTAATTCGAAGAGGTTAGAATCGCAAGCGAGACTGAAGAGGTCAAGACGAAGATGACGAGCGTGAATCTAATTCGAAGAGGTTAGAGTTTCGAGCAAGACTGATGAAGTCAAGGCGAAGAAGACGATAGCACAAGGCTGGTCATAAGACGAGGAACTGCCAAGACGAATCCGTCTCCTGTTGCGAGGCTAAGGCGGAGATTGGCGGGAAGCAACGGTCATCTGAAAGCTAAGATAGTTTATAAGATTTTTGGCGGGAAGTAACGGTCTTGTAAACATACAAGGTTGGCCCCTATAAATAGCAGGTCAACAGTAATTGTACGGGATGATGTTTTTGGAGGAGAGATCAAAAAAGACAATTGTAATCTTTTCACTGTTAGTAATACCAGAAAAACCGTGTTACAACAACGGATAATGCCTAGCCACCGGCACTAACTTCGTAGGCCAAAAGTTTATTGGCATGTGTGTTGGCGAGAACGAATAGGCCGCTCATGCATTGTAATCCACTCAATTATATCGAACCTTAATGCGTGACCATCAAAACCGCCGTCAAAATTTGAATCACAACCGAAACTCTGCCGAAACCAGTCTGATTGCACCATTAATTCGAAACTGAAAACGTTGCTAAACGAAAAAGTGTTCAACATGAAAGTTGTCATAAATGTTATCTAGTTTGTGCTGTAGAAATTTCAACGAAAATGGTTCAGTAGAACTAGAGTTATGCTTAAAATGGTAACCCCCTGTCTGCTGGAAATTTCTGGGAACAGTGAGATAAAAATTAAATTTTTACACCGTTTTAACGACAGTTTCTGCTTAAACCTCCAACATGAAACTTGTTTGGAATTACTTAAACAATGTCCTGGCCAAATTTGGGAATTTTTGAGCTTGTAGATGCCTAGTTTTATAATTTTTACTACACTGTCCAGAATCTGTTTATTTTCTTTGGCGCTAACCGGTTCTCACCCTTGCCCTTTTTGGTTCAGAATGGACGCTCACGCTGACTTGGCCAGCTACCCCAACGATGTTTCCTTTTCAGACTGCCTAGGATAGGAAGGTTTCCCTAGCATTCTGTGGTCAGTTTTGCAGGCGCTCGATTATCCTACCCCGCCACAATATGAGAGAACCCTCATCCAAGACCGAGGTGTGACCCGATCTCGTGTGCGTTTGGTGGTACATCGCCATCCACCATGTCCTAGCTCCCCCACTTGGAGTGTGAAAGTTCATGGACACCACATGGAGACTACTTGTGAGCTAGCCCCCTGAATGGCATCAGTTCTTTTTGCGCTCAGAACCAGGACTTGGTAGAGCATCAGCTGCTTGGGTTGTTCCCACCGACCCAGCCGGACGATGCCCATTGGATGAGGCGCTATCTTAGCTCCCCTTTGAGGATGGCGGAGAATCCCGTCGCTGCAGCTGCACTTATGATGAGGTGGATCCGAGCATACCACTGCTTGCAGGCACTTTTAGTACGGTCGCAGAGCGAGGTGCTCAACCTTGCCATGGACATGTCTGCCCGTGCCCGTGACATTGGGGTTGAGAGGACCTCATTGTCCATTGAGGTGAGCACCATAGACGCCATGATTGCTAATTTGGAAAGGCAATTGTCTGACCTCCACATCACGCACAACAATGTCCAAAATGAGCTAGCCCAAACAAGAGAAGAACTTGAGGAGGTGCACGGTACTTTGGAGCATGCCAATGCCATGTTAGCCGCCCATGATGCTTAGCACCGTCTTGAGCAGGAGGGAGAGCATGGGGAAGGAGAGGCCCCCGACTCTGACATGGATACCGAGGATGACATGCCGCACCTTCTAGCTCCACCATCACCTATGGGCAGCGAGGCTACCGCTAACAACCTAGATGATTTCTAGAAGTGGTAGTAGCAAGATTACTCCTCCGCATAGCCTAAATTTTGGCTTCATGTTGTAATAGGATAGATGGAGTGAGCTTCCATTCAATATTTTGTGACAATGTAATTTAATGGTGTGGTTGTGTGATCCAAAACTTGATGAAGGTTGTAATGGCTGTGTGGAAAACATTCTGTAGCTAACTTTGTTTTAATTATTGATGGGTTTTCCATTCATTTATGGGCTGTGATGTGAACTACAAAGTTGTTTGGAATTGGTCAAACGAAATGTTCACCAAATTTCAACCCTATTGGTTAAGAGGAATAAAAATGGCAATCAAAAAACTACAGCTCGGCCTGCCGTAAAACAGCAAACGCAGAGAGCTAAAGATTGAATTTTTCGGCTTAGTTCCAGCCCGAATTTGATTCTGAGCCGAACATGAAAGTTGTAGATCATGAAATTTTCGAGCTACTGACCAAATTGGAGCATTTGACTTGCTTCCTGTTGGGAGATATGATTTTTCTTCCGAACTGCTTGTTGATATGTCATTCTTACGTAGTAAACTTCATTATATTGTCACGTTCTATCTTGTCATCATTATGCAAGCTTATGAAATGTGGCTAATACAAGTACCCACTGCAGATGGCAATCACCCGCAGTGGTCATGACGCTAGTGGCTCCAATGCTAACCAGCAAGGGCCAGAGGGGCAGCAACAGCCGCCACCACCTCCGCCACCGCAGCAACCTCCGTCGTGGCAGCAATTGTATGCTACGCAAACGGAAATCCTACGGAACCTGCAGCATCAGCAACAAATGACGCAGCAGCAGATGCTACAACAAGGAGGTCAACGGGCCCCTCAGCCTCAGGTGGCCCGGTATGAGGATTTCCTGGCTACACACCCGTCGGTGTTCTCAAGAGCCGAAGAGCCCTTGGAGGCCGATACGTGGATTCGAGCCATTGAATCCAAGTTCTCTATCTTGGCCACGCCTTGCACTTCCAACCGCAAGGTAGTTTTCGCGGCACAGCAGCTCCGCGGCACAGCTCTCTTATGGTGGGAGAATTACTTGGCCCTGCAGCAGGAGGGTCACGTAATTGAGTGGGAGGAGTTCAATACTGCTTTCAAGGCTCACCATATTCCTGCCGGCTTGGTAGAGCGGAAATTGAATGAATTTCTGGCTTTGACCCAGGGTACTCGCACGGTGCTCCAATACGCCTAGGCCTTCAATGGTTTGTGCCCATATGCGGGTCATCACGCCGACTCTGACAAGAAGAAATTGGAGAGGTTCCGACGTGGCCTCAATACTAAGTTAAAGGCCCAATTGACCACCACCCGAGCTGTCACGTATGGCGAGCTTGTGAACATCGCCATCGACCAAGAAGACGCCAACATGGTACACAAGGCGGAGAAGAAGAGGAAAGCTCCCGCTGGACCCTCGAGCGCTCAGCCGCAGAGATTCCGCCTGGTTCCCCCGGCTGCACCGCAAGGTCAGTCAAGGGCACCTCAGGGAGGTGGATGGGTTGCTAGGCCACCACAGCCAAGTGCGCCCCGTTTCCCTCCATCGCCGCAGCAGCAACCGGCGCCAAGGCAGAACGCACAACAGCCAGCTCGCCCTGGAGCCGGCTATTAGTGCTTCAAGTGTGGCAGCAACAGTCACTTTATCAAGAACTGCCCACAGAACAAGCAACAGAACCAGCGTCCGGGAAATCAGCAAAGCAAGGGCAAACAGCAGCAGCGTGTGCAGGTCCGACAAGGAAGGCTTAATTACACCACCTTGGCCGACCTACCTGAGGGAGCCCCAGACATGACTGGTACTTTTCCTATCCACAATCAACCTGCTGTGATATTGTTTGATTCCAGGGCAACACATAGTTTTATAAGCACAAGATTTCATGCAAAATGTGGGTTAAAATCTTACCATACCAAATCATCATATGTGATATCAACTGTGGAAGGTAAAATAGCATCCAACCAAGTCACCCAAAGAGTGCCAATCAGGCTGGGAAGTAAAATATTTCCTACTGATTTAATTCTACTTGGTATGGAGGGGATTGACATTGTTTTAGGGGCCAATTGGATGACCCAACATAAGGTTGTGCTAGATGTTGCGGAACGAGTTGTCGAAATAAACTCGCCTACACATGGCCCTAGTGTGCTATATCTGCCACAACAGAATTGCGTCAATGCTTGTGTTTATACAATGGTAGAAACGCAACTAAAGGACATTCCGGTGGTATGTGAGTATGCCGATGTTTTTCCAGATGACTTACCTGGGATGCCGCCGGATAGGGACATTGAATTTGTGATTGAACTCCAAACTGGCACGGCACCTATATCAAAGAGACATATAGAATGCCACCGAATGAATTGGCTAAATTAAAAATTCAACTCCAAAAACTGCTAGACAAGGGTTTCATTCGTCCTAGTGTGTCACCTTGGGGATGTCCCGCTATCTTTGTGAAGAAGAAGGACCATTCTTTGAGGTTGTGTATCGATTACCGGCCTCTCAATGCGGTGACTATTAAAAACAAGTACCCACTCCCCCGTATTGATGTCCTGTTTGACCAACTAGCTGGCGCTAGAGTGTTCTCTAAGATTGATCTTCGCTCTAGCTATCACCAAATAAAAATCCGACCTTGTGACATTCCAAAGACTGCCTTTTCTACTCGATACGGACTTTATGAATTCTTGGTCATGTCATTTGGACTCACCAATGCCCCAGCCTACTTCATGTACCTCATGAATTCGGTTTTCATGTCAGAACTAGACAAGTTCGTGGTGGTTTTCATTGACGACATTCTTATATATTCCAAGAATGAGGAAGAGCATGCCGAGCACCTTCGCATTGTTCTTCAAAGATTGAGAGACCATCAACTCTACGCCAAGTTCTCAAAATGTGAATTCTGGCTAGAGAGTGTGAAATTCTTAGGTCACACGGTTTCTAAGGATGGTATATCTGTGGATCCAACCAAGGTGCAAGAGGTGCTGGATTGGCAACCACCTACCTCTGTCCATGAGATTCGGAGTTTTCTAGGTTTAGCCGGTTATTATCGCCGTTTTATTCCGGACTTCTCTCGGATTGCGAAACCCATGACCGAACTCTTAAAGAAGGGAGTCAAATTTGAGTGGAATGACAAATGTGATGAGGCTTTCCACACTTTGAGAAAACATTTAACTTCAGCCCCAGTTTTAGCTCAACCCGATTGCACCAAGCCCTATGATGTCTATTGCGATGCTTCAGGCACTGGACTTGGCTGTGTCCTCATGCAAGAGAACCGAGTCATTGCTTATGCTTCTCGAGCACTTCGGCCCCATGAGCAAAACTACCCCACCCATGATCTTGAGTTAGCAGCGGTTATTCATGCTCTCAAGACATGAAGACACTATCTGATGGGTGTTCAATGCAACATATACACCGACCACAAGAGCCTCAAATATGTCTTCACTCAGGCACATTTGAATATGAGGCAGCGAAGATGGTTGGAGTTAGCAAAGGACTATGACCTTAGTGTGCATTATCACCCCGGCAAGGCTAATGTGGTTGCGGATGCACTAAGCCGCAAGGCTCATTGTCATTGCCTTTCCGTGGAGTCCTACGCTAACACCTTGTGTCATGAAATGGCAAAGCTCAACTTAGAGATTGTTCCACACGGGTACTTCAACCATATCTCTGTTGAACCAACCTTGCATGATCAGATCGTCGAAGCCCAATTAGGTGACGCGAAGATTAAAATCCTTAAAAGGAAATTGGCAAAGGAGAATGTCAAAGAAAAATACAAATGTTTCCGGCTTGATGGGCAGGGAGTGATGTGGTTTGGACATCGCATAGTGGTGCCCAAAAACACTGAACTCCGGAGGAGGATTATGGATGAGGCCCATCTCTCTAAATTTTCTATCCATCCCGGTAGCACCAAAATATACCAAGATTTGAAACAAAACTTTTGGTGGACTAGGATGAAGCGAGAAATTGCCACGTATGTGTCGGAATGTGACACGTGTCAGCGGGTTAAGGCTAGCCACTTGAAGGTAGCAGGCACGCTTCAACCTCTACCTATTCCCTCATGGAAGTGGGAACATATAAGTATGGACTTCATTGTTGGACTTCCCAGAACCCCTCAGGGGCATGACTCCATTTGGGTAATTGTGGACTGCCTTACCAAGATCGCACATTTTATTCCAGTCAATACCGCTTATACCGCTAAGAGGTACGCTGAGATTTATTTGGAACGGGTCGTTTGTCTACATGGGGTACCCAAGACGATAATTTCAGATCGTGGTACTCAATTCGTGGCACGCTTTTGGGAACAATTGCAACTATCCCTAGGCACAAAACTGATCCGTAGTTCAGCATATCACCCACAAACCGATGGACAGACGGAAAGGGTAAATCAAATACTTGAGGATATGCTTCGAGCTTGTGTTATCCATTACGGGAAGAATTGGGAGAAATGCTTATCTCTGGCCGAATTCTCCTACAACAACAGCTACCAAGCGAGTCTTAAAATGGCACCTTTCGAAGCCCTATATGGTAGAAGATGTCGGACCCCGTTGTGTTGGTCCCAGGCAGGCGAGAGGTATACCTATGGCCCTGACCTTGTAAAGGAAGCGGAAGAAAAGGTTAGGATCATCCGTGAAAATTTGAGAACCACCCAGTCACGGCAAAAGAGTTACTTTGATCAACGGCGGAAGCCACTTCAATTCAAAGCCGACGATCACGTGTATCTCAAGGTCTCCCCGACCAAGGGCGTGCAAAGGTTTGGATTAAAAGGAAAACTTGCACCTCGCTACATCGGCCCATATGAAATTACTCAGCAATGTAGACCGGTAGCCTACCGTGTGAAGCTTCCCGAGAAGCTCTCAGCCGTGCACGACGTATTTCACGTTTCCCAACTCAAGAGGTGTCTTCGTGTTCCGACCGAAGTTGTTGAACAAGAAGAACTCTCGGTTGAACCGGATCTATCCTATGATGAGCATCCCATTAAGATCCTCGATGAGAAAGAGAGACAAACACGAAGAAAAGGAGTTAAAAGGTACAAAATTCAGTGGAGTCACCACTCCGAAGATGAAGCCACGTGGGAAACCGAAGACTATCTGAAGAAGAATTTCCCCGACATCCTTTCTTAAGCCAAAGGTACTTTTCCCACCTTGTTCCTAAGTGTAATCGAATCTCGGGACGAGATTCCTTTTAAGGGGGGTAGGCTGTGACGTCCCTGATGTAAAAATGTAGAAAACACCCTTAAAACAGGTTAAAAGGGGGAAAAGTGATGTTGGAATTCAAAAATTCATCAAAACTCAAATTTAAATTCGAAAACAAAGGTCTTTTGACACCCAACTGAAATCTCAAGAATTTTGTACTAAACATGAAAATCTCCAAAAATAAAAGTTGTTTGTCATCACAAATAAGGCCTAGTCACTGTTTGGAACTTTTGAAAACTTTGCAGTTTAGCCCCTCAAAAACTCGAAAAATAGTTCTGAACACCTTTTTGAAATTGGGTTGTTTGAGCTTGAAAATTTTGAAATTTCAGGTTCAACCCAAAAAGAAAGTTGTGTCCCACATCTCAA
This sequence comes from Digitaria exilis, assembly GCA_015342445.1. Taxonomy (NCBI): domain Eukaryota; kingdom Viridiplantae; phylum Streptophyta; class Magnoliopsida; order Poales; family Poaceae; genus Digitaria; species Digitaria exilis. The sequence goes on from JACEFO010002191.1 coordinate 22,371, forward strand.
ATTCCAACTTTTATTTTTACACTTTTTCATGTTCATTTCAAATTTTTGGAGAAAATTCAAAAGGGTCAAAGGAGCTCCACGGGGCGCCTGACAGGCCCCTGGCGCGCTCTGCGCCTGGCCGGAGTCCGGCCGCCACGTGGCCGGCAAGCGGCGGAGGCCGCACCGGGCCGGCCGAGCCACGGCGGCGTGGGGCATTTGTCCTCACACGGTTGTCCGGCCCCTCCAGAGCCATCATGTCGCGCGCGACAGCGCGTTGCCGCCTCACGCCGCGGAGCGCCATCATGGCGAGCTCGCTCGGCCCCGGGCCGCAGCCGCGCGCGCCGCGCCGCGCCGTCCCGCAGGCCGTGATGCTCGCTCACTACGCGCCAAGAAGCTCTGCAGAGGATCCCCCAGCGCCACGCCACGATCTCCTTCGCCCAATCGAGCCGCTCGCGCGCTGCCCGAGCTCGGACCGCACTCATGGCGGTCTGCTCGCGCCGAGCCGTGCGTGCGCACGCTTCCGAGGCAGCTCGGTACTCGCTAACGCGCCCAAACACTTCCCTGAGCACCCTCATTCCTTCCCCCAGCTAGCGCCCAGTCCTTCTCCCTCTCCCCGCGTTCGCTCCCATCGTCTTCAACCTCGGGACGCTTTGAGCAAAGCTCGAGCTTCCTCGCCGCGAACCCAAATCGACCGCGAATCCCTCCACGTTTTCCCAATCCCCCGCTCGTGAAGCTCGCTCACTCACCCAGCTAGCCGCTCGAGCACTCCCCAGCTCGAATCGAGCCGCACACGCCGGGAATCGAAGCTTTTCCCCACCGCTCGGCCATTATCACCGCGAACACCACCTCCACGTCGAGCTCCATACCCCGGCCATCCCCGTCTCAGTCGAGCCCCACGACGAGCTCCACCATCGTCTGGTGAAGCTCACACGCCCCTCCGTGCATCGTCTCGACCACCACAGGCCGCTTGCGACGTCGCCGGAGCCAACCGCGCCGCCGCTCAACGTCGACGAGCCGCGCCGCTTCACCTCCGGCCACGAGACCTACCTCAACCGACTCGCGGTGAGCTCCTCTCCATTTCCCCCAACTTTCCCCGAGCCAACTCGCCGTCGTTTCGCCGGCGTAGCAACGCCGACGAGCCGTGGACCTGTTCGCGTTCCCCTTTTTAGTTCTAGGGTCCTCTGCGCAAAAATCGGGGACTGGTTTGAAAGGTTTTAAAAGTTCTACGGTCTCCAGCGTAAAAAGATTCTTAAACCTAGATCTATTTTGCTGAGATCTTGTAAAATCCACCAAAAATCATACAAAAATTAGAAAAATGCACAAAAATACTCCCTGGACTCGTGAGATTGTAAACTCCAATCTCATGTTAGCATGTATGTACTTTTGGTGAACCATTTTTTGAATTAAAATTCAAACTGTGAATTTAGAAACTTGTGCACCATTTTAAATCCAGAGCTCCGCTAGGGCTGAGCTTTGGATATACTGTTTTTAGTGACTTTAGACACCTTGTGTACAAAGGGGACCTAAAAATATGGACTATAGCTTCAGTTATGAATTAATTTGTGATTCCTGTCTTTTTGCAGTCCGGAAATTAATAAAAATAATCCATGCAGCTAAAAATCACCATTTTTCTCCAGAGGCCTAAGAACTTGTTAGCACATCTGCTAAAAATACAAAACTTAATTTTTGCCCTATTTAGACTAGCAAATAAATAGATATGTGTTTTCGGATAGAAATTTGTTGAGGACTGTCCAAAGGTTATTTTGAGCCACCACTTGGCCAGAGCCCTCCTTACACTCATGACTAGCTCTGGTAGGAAAATTTCCTGATTTGGGAAGTATTTTCGATTTTATATGAATTTATCTTGTTTCTTTAAGCAGCAGTTTATACTATTTTTAATAAATTCTGTGTAGCTCAGTTTTAGCTAAATTTTGGAGTGAGCCTAACTCTTATACTCCAGTAGCTGTCATAAAGTTTGTAGATAAAAAGGATGAACAGAAACCGAGAAACAAAAATGAGAAGAAACTAAGGTGGAATTAAGTTATAAAAAGGAAATAGACCATTTTGATATTTAATTAAAATGAAACATGGAAAGTCTAAAATTCCAGAACTGCACCCAAACCTCAAAATAATAAATGGGAATTCTTTTATATGTGTACACAATCACCATCATAGATACGTAAAATTTTCAACACCCCTCCTCTAATTTTGGGAAGGAGAAAGTAGTACATTAGTATGTCTAGGTGAATATGGCCTTCAAGGCCTTGGTTTTGGATCAACTAGGCAGCCGCTATAAAGTTATGCATCTCATGTAGAAGGCGCTATTGCGGACGGCTTCTATCACCTCATCCCCGCCGACGAAGAAGGAATTTCGGAGAGCGGTGCCCACGAGGGAGCAGTCGACCCGGAGGCTAACATTGAGCTAGCGCAAGAAGGCAAGCCCCGGAGCATAACCTAACTTTTAAAGTTTATGCATCTATGAATTACCTATGCTTGCGCATTTACGTTTCAAGGAGTTGCTTGAATACCTTAGTTGCATAATTCTAGTACCTATGACTTGCAACACTAGTATGAAAGGATCGATAGGGCATTGCTTTAGGTCCGTTACAAGTCGAGTGATTTCCTGTCACTCGCGAGACATAGGAGTTGCTTGTCTTTACTTATGTTGGAATCATAAGGATGGACGGGCGGGATGGTAGATGTAGATCTCCCGTCCGTGTATGATAATTGATTTAAGGTCGAAACGTGTGGTTCTGTGTGTCAAGTTTTTGAACGTACCACATGCATGCCGATATATGGGAATCGGTAAGCCCGGTACCAGATTGAAGCAGCTAGGGCCGATAGCCATCTCTCCTTGGATACTTTTGTTTCCCCTGCCGTACTGTGACATCTCTGATGTCAAGAGAATTAAAAAGTGCAATTAAAATCAATGCAACAGGGAATCATGGGTTGAAATTCAAAAATCCATCAAAAAATTCAATTTCAATTCAAAAACAAGGGTTGTTTGGTACCCAACTGAAAACTCGAGATTTTTGTACTAAACTTGAAAATCTCCAAAAATAAAAGTTGTTTGTCATCACAAATAAACCCTAGTCACTGTTGGGAACTTTTGAAAATTTTACAGTTTAGTCCCTCAAAAACTCAAATTACTGTTCTGGGCACCTTTTGGTTTTTGGGTTGTTTGAGCTCGAAAAACTTGTGTCCCATCTTCCAAACTCCAACATTTATTTTTACACTTTTTCATGTTCAGTTCAAATTTTTGGAGAAATTTCGAAATTGAAATCGGAGCTCCACGGGCAAGCTACAGTGCCCCTGGCGCACCCCTGCGCTGGCCGGAGCTCGGCCGCCACGTGGCCGGCGAGCGGCGCAGGCGGCGCCGAGCTGGCCGAGCCGCGGCGGACGCTGGCGCTTGTCGCCTAGCTCTTGTCTCGCCCCTCCCGAGCCGTCACTTCGCCGCCGTCGCCTCGCCTCGCCTCGCGCCGCGGGACGCCATCATGCCGGTCGCGCGCCGCCGTGGCCGCACGCGCGCTCGCGCCGCACTGAGCGCTCTGCAGGCCGCGATACCGTCCCGCTACGCTCCAACACGCCCTGTAGACGATCCTACAGCAGCACGCAACGATCTCCCTCGCCTACCGAGCCGCTCGCGCTCTATTCAAGCTCCCCGAGCATCAATGGCGCGTCGCGTCGGCCTTTACTCCGCGCGCACGCTCCCGAGGCCGCACTGTGCCACTCTCGCGTGCCCAAGCCTCCCACCGGACCCCTCTCACCCTCCACTCACTTGCTCACCCCACCAGTTCGACTCCTCACGCGTTTCCCCATCATCTTCTTCCTTGCGCCGCGCGAACCGAGCCGAGCTTCTCCGAGAAATTCACCTTCCATACTCCACCATTCCCAAATTCGTCGCGCACGAAGCTAGCCCTCTACTCCAGCTCCGAATCCCCCCACTTTCCCCAAGCTATTGTCGCTTCTCCGGCGAGAATTCGTGATTTCCCCCAAATCGCGATTTTCGACCGCCGGAGCACCCGCACGTCGAGACCCTACTCCGAGCCGTTCCCGAGGTCAACCGAGCACGCCATTAGCTTCCTCGAGCTCCACTGGTGCTCTAGGACCCTTCAAACCTCGACGAACGCCCCCGACCTCACCGGCGTAGAAGCCGCGGCGGCCGCGCCGCCACTGCATCGTCGCCGGCGAAACTCCGACCATCTCCGGCCTCCCAACCGTCCCCATCCGACTCGTGGTGAGCCCAGGATACTTTTCCCCCACTTCCCCGAGCCTAGTTCGCCGCCGTTTGGCCGGCGCAACTCCGGCGAGGGCCCAGGGACCGAAGTTCATCGTCTTCGTTTTCCCAGGATCCTCCGTGCAAAAGTCCGGGACTAGTTTGAAAGGTTTTGAAAGTTCTAGGGTCCCCGGCGTAAAAAGATTCTTAAACCTAGATTTGTTTTTCCCGAATCTTGTAAAATCCATTAAAAATCATACAAAAATTGGAAAAATGCACAAAAATACTCCCTGGATTCGTGAGAGTCTAAACTCCAATATCCTTTAGGCATGTGTACGCTTTTGATGAACCGATTTTGAATTAAAATTCAAACTGTGGAAATTGAAAGTTGTGCACCATTTCAAATCCAGAGCTCCGCTAGGGTTGATCTTTGGATATGTTGCGTGTAGTGACTTTGGACAGCGTGTGTCCAACGGGGACCTAAAAATATGAACTGTAGCTCCAGTTATGAATTAAAATGTGTTTCCTGTCTTTTTGCAGTGCAGAAATCATTAAAAATAATCTGTGTAGTGAAAAATCGCCATTTTGCTCCAGAGGACTAAAAACTTGTTAGCACACCTGTTAAAAATGAAAAACTTTATTTTTGCTCTGTTTAGGATAGCAAATAAATAAATATGTGTTTTTGGATAGAAATTTATTGAGGATTGTCCAAGGGTTATTTTGAGCCACCACTTGGCCAGAGCCCTCCTCATGCTTATGACTAGCTTTGGTACGAAAATCTCCTGAAATGGATGAATCTTCGATTTTATATGATTTAAATTCATTTCTGCTGGCAGCAGATTGTTATATTTTTAATAAATTATGTGTAGCTCAGAATTAGCTACATTTTGGAGTGAGCTTACCTCTTATACTCCAGTAGCTGTCATAAAGTTTATAGGTAAAAATGTTGAGCAGAAATGGAGAAAACAAAATTGGAAGGAATCTAGGTTGAAATTGATTTATATAAAAGAATAAACCTTTTTGGTTAATTAGTTAGAATAAAATGGATGGAATTTCAAATTTCAGAACAGCACCCTAAATTGTGAAGTAGTAAATAGAATTCTTTTATATATGTACACAATCACCATCGAAGTCCAATAAAACTTTTCCCACATCTCTACCCTGTTTTTATGAAGAGAATAGTACTTAAGCATGTCTAGGTGAATATGGCCTTCAAAGGCCTTAATCTTAGAATCTATAGGCAGCCACCTTAAGCTATGCATCTCATGTAGAAAGCGCCATCCCGGACGGCAACTACCACCTCATCCCCGCTGACGAGGAAGGAGTCCCGGAACACGGTGCCGGCGAAGAATCGACCAACCCCGAGGCTAACCCCCAGTTTGAGCAAGAAGGCAAGCCCCGGAGCATGACCTGACTTTTAAAACTATGCATCTATGAATTTCCCTATGCTTGTGCATTTACGTTCAAGGAGTTGATTGAATACCTTAGCTGCACATTTCCTAGTACCTATGTCTTGCAATACTAGTACGAAAGGATCGATAGGGCATTGCTTTAGGTCCGTTACAAGTCGAGTGATTTCCTGTCACTCGCGAGACCTAGGAATTGCTTGTCTTTACTTATGTTGGAATCATAAGGATTGACGGGCGGGATGATAGATGTAGATCTCCCGTCCGTGTATGATAATTGATTTAAGGTCGGAATGTGTGGATGAGTGTGTCAAGTTTTTGAACGTACCACATGCATGCCGATATATGGGAGTCGGTAAGCCCGGTACCAGATTGAAGCAGCTAGGGCCGATAGCCATCTCTCCTTGGAAACTTTGTTTTCCCCTGCCGTACACTTGTGGATATATGCGTGAGACTGTGAGTGAAGCAGTAAACCTTTATCCTAAGGAAATGGACCCGGTTCCGAATTATGGATCGATGGGAAAGGTTGGGAAATGCTTGTACCTTTTATAGCAAGCAGAGTATCCGTGTGTGTTGGGTTTCCCCTGGCCAGGTAGCAGAAATTCGGTTCGAACTGTCCGCTTCTCGCGGTTAATGAGACTGCTTGACCACCATGCTACATTGAGTAACAAGTGGAACTTTGAGCTTGATAAACTTGTTCTATGAATTATGTTGTATTGCACCACTTGTATGTTTAGAGAGGATGCTAATCTAGAATGGTTAAATTTACTAGAATATGATGCTAAAACTTGAAAGCAAGGACCTACTTTTAGTTGCTTTTTGGCAAACCAACCCACCAGCCAAAAGCCTCTCATTGTCTAGATGTCGGTGATATAGATTTCACCCGACGGGTAAGCCTTGCTGAGTATTAGTATACTCAGCCTTGCTTGTGGCATAAATTTACAGGTACACCGTTGGATGTCGATGCCTTGACTTGGCCTGCCCAGGTTCCCCCTGGCTGGCACATCGAATGGGTTCCGTCCTCTGCCGAGGATCGGGAGGAGTAGCATCGTGGCAGGCTTCAGCACGGTGTTATTTGTATCGTCGTTAGATTATTTTTCTTCCGCTGCAATGAACTTTTATTTCCGCTGCAAGACTTTATTACTCTGATTTAAATTTGAACTTGGTTTGTAATAACTCTATGTTCCCCTTTATGTATGTTAAATTTGTGGAATGTTGTAATCCCTGGAACTCACCTTCGTGTGGGTGTGCTGTTGTTTCGATCGAGAAAAGAACGTGGTTAATCGGGTTTAATCCGACGGCGCTCCAGCTTATTCCGGATTAAGTGCCTGACTACTCGATTAGTGGTCCCGAGGTACTTAACTTGGAATAATTTCGGAGTGGTCCGCCACAGCTGGCATCAGAGCCGAAACAGCGCACCGGAGAGAGCAACAAACCTTTAATAAACATTTTTGAATAAAATTTGCCAACTCGTACTTCCGACGCGTTTCGCGAAGGAAGGTTATTAGTAGGACCGTTAAGGATGTTACCTAGAACGTGAAGCCTATGTGGGTTAAGGGATCACGATATGATAGGTGGCAAATAGTATATTATACTGACTTCCAGCACATTTCATTCTGTCATTTACTTTACGCAATGGTGGGCGCAAGGTACGGCGATTGCTGTAACGTACCACGGCACTATGTGAAAATATAGTGGCGGCACATAGTCAATACGCTGTGACGGCGTATGAAACTAGAATAGCATGGTGGGCGCAAGGTACGGCGATTGCTGCAGCGTACCACGGCATCATATGCAAATATGATGGCGGCACAAAGTCAATACGCTATTTCAATAGCGTATGAAACTGTCAATATGTTGCCTTGGTGACATATGAACATTGCTCGTTCAATGTTAAACGTTCGGGTGCCACCTCTATAGTGGGTAGTAATGAATGGAGACGCTTTCGTGAGTGCTGGCACGAAAGGTTGATTATATGCTCTGGAATGGAATTTTCTGCAGGTACACTAACCGCGATTCCGTATGTTGAAACGGTTAGAAAAGTTCGGCTAGATAATATAGGGAGAGACGGATATTGCCTAGCCACCGGCACTAACTTCGTAAGCCAAAAGTTATTGGCATGTGTGTGGTGAGAACGAATAGGCCGCTCATGCCTTGCATCTCACCGAATTAATATCGAATATTAATAAGTGACCAAATCGAACCGCCGTCAAAGGAATTGAAATCACAACCCAAAAATCCTGCTGAGACCAGTCTGTTTGCACCATTAATTCAAAACAGAAAGCTCTGTCAAATGAAAAAGTTTTCAACATGAAAGTTGTCATAAATGTTATGAAGTATATGCTGGAGAAATTTCGACGAAAATGGTTCAGTAAAACTGGAGTTATGCTAAAAATGGTAACCCCCCTTTCTGCTGGAAATTCTGGGAACAGTGAGATAAAAATTGAATTCTTACACCATCTTAACGACAGATTCTGCTCAAACCTTGAACATGAAACTTGTTAGGAATTACTTAAACAATGTTCGGGCCAAAGTTGGGAATTTTTGAACTTGTAGATTTCGAGTTTTGTAATTTTTACTACCCTGTCCAGAATCTGTTTTTGTTTTCTTGGCGCTAACCGGTCCTCACCTTGCCCTTTTCCTTTGGTTCAGAATGCACGCCCTTGCTGACCTGGCTAGCTACCCCAACGACGTGTCCTTCTCTGATTGCTTGGGATGGGAAGGCTTCCCTAGCATCTTGTGGTCGGTTTTACAGGCACTTAACTACCCTACACCGCCACAGTATGAGAGGACGATTATCCGAGACCGTGGTGTGGTCCGTTCCCGTGTGCGTTTGGTGGTATATCGCCACCCGCCGTGTCCTAGTTCCCCCACCTGGACGGTGGAAGTTCACGGACACCACATGGAGACGACCTGCGAGCTAGCCGCCTTAAATGGCATTAGCTCTTTTGTGGCTCAGAACCAAGAGTTGGTTGAGCACCAGTTACTGGGTTTATTCCCACCAACTCAGCCGGATGATCCCCACTGGATGAGGCGTTACCTTAGTTCCCCTCTGAGGATGGCGGAGAACCCCGTCGCTGCAGCCGCCTTGATGATGAGGTGGATACGGGCGTATCACCGTTTGCAGGCACTTCTTGGACGGTCGCAGAGCGAGATGCTCAACATTGCTATGGACATGTCCGCTCGCGCCCGTGACATAGGGGTTGAGAGGACCTCCTTGTCCATTGAGGTGACCACTAGAGATGCCATGATTGCTGACTTGGAGAGGCAATTGAATGACCTCCACATTGCGCACAACAACACCCAAAATGAGTTAGCACAAACAAGGGAAGAACTTGAGGAGGTACACGGTACCTTGGAGCATGCAAATGCTATGCTAGCCGCCCACGACGCTCAGCACCTTCTTGACCAACAAGGAGGGGATGTGGATGGAGAAGGAGAGGCCCCCGATTCCGACATGGACACCGAGGATGACATGCCGCCCCTCCCAGCTCCACCTTCACCTATGGGCAGCGAGGCTACCGCTAACAACCTAGATGATTTTTAGAGTGGTAGTAGCAAGTACTCCTCCGCTAGGCCTAAATTTTTGGCTTCATATTGTGATAGGCTAGATGGAGTTGAGCTCCTTTATCTTTTGACGGCAATGTAATTTAAAGATGTGGATGTGTGATCAAACTTGTTGAAGTTGTTTTAGCTGTGTTGAAAACATTCCGCAGCTAGCTTTGTTTTAATTATTGATGGGCCTTCCTTTCATTTCTGGGCTGTGATGTGAATTACAAAGTTGTTTGGAAATTTTCAAACAAAATGATCACCAAATTGCAACCCCATTGGTTAAACAAAATAAAAATGGCAACCAAAACACTACAGCTCGGCCTGCTGAAAAACAGCAAAAGCAGAGAGCTAAAGATTGAATTTTTCGGCTTAGTTCCAGTCCGAATTTGATTCTGAGACCCACATGAAAGTTGTAGAGCATAAAATTTTCGAGCTACTGACCGAATTGGAGCATTTGACTTGTTTCCTGTTGGGAGATATGATTTTTCTTCCGAACTGCGTGCTGATGTGTCATTCTGCGCAGTACACTTCAAATGTTGTCACATTCTATCTTGTCATTTATTATGCAAGCTTATGAAATGTGGCTAATACAAGTCCCTACTGCAGATGGCAATCACCCGCAGCGGTCACGACGCTAGTGGCTCCAACGCTAACCAGCAGGGGCCAGAGGGGCAGCAACAGCCACCGCCACCTCCTCCTCCGCAGCAACCTCCAACGTGGCAGCAGCTGTATGCCACGCAAACGGAGATTCTCCGGAACTTGCAGCATCAACAGCAGATGATGCAGCAACAGATGCTTCAGCAGGGAGGTCAACGGGCCCTCAGCCTCAGGTGGCCAGATACGAGGATTTTCTGGCAACGCACCCGCCGATTTTCTCTCGAGCTGAAGAACCCTTGGAGGCCGACACCTGGATTCGAGCCATCGAGTCCAAGTTCACCATCCTGGCGACGCCTTGCACCTCCAACCGCAAGGTCGTGTTCGCGGCGCAGCAGCTCCGCGGCCCAGACATGACTGGTACCTTCCCTATCTGCACTCAACCTGCTGTGATATTATTTGATTCCGGGGCAACACATAGTTTTATAAGCACAAGATTTCATGTGAAATGTGGACTAAAATCGTACCATACCAAATCATCTTATGTGATATCGACTGCGGGAGGTAAAATTGCATCCAACCAAGTCACCCGAAAAGTTCCAATCAGGCTGGGAAGTAAAACATTTCCTACTGATTTGATTCTGCTTGGTATGGAAGGAATTGACATTGTGTTAGGAGCCAATTGGATGACTCAACATAAGGTTGTCCTAGATGTTGCGGAACGAGTTGTTGAGATAAACTCGCCTACGCATGGCCCGAGTGTGCTATATCTGCCACAACGGACTTGCGTCAATGCGTGTGCTTATACAATGGTAGAAACCCAACTAAAGGACATTCCGGTGGTATGTGAGTATGCCGATGTATTTCCGGATGACTTACCTAGGATGCCGCCGGATAGGGACATTGAATTTGTGATTGAACTTCAACCTGGCACAGCACCTATATCAAAGAGACCATATAGAATGCCACCCAATGAATTGGCTGAATTAAAAATTCAACTCCAAGAATTGCTAGATAAAGGTTTCATTCGTCCAAGTGTATCGCCTTGGGGATGTCCCGCTATCTTTGTGAAGAAGAAGGACCATTCCTTGAGGTTGTGTATTGATTACCGGACTCTCAATGCGGTAACTATTAAGAACAAGTACCCACTCCCCCGTATTGACATCTTGTTTGACCAACTAGCTGGCGCCAGAGTGTTCTCCAAGATTGACCTTCGCTCTGGCTATCACCAAATCAAAATCAGGTCTTGTGACATTCCAAAGACTGCCTTTTCCACACGTTATGGACTTTATGAATTCTTGGTTATGTCTTTTGGACTCACCAATGCCCCAGCCTACTTCATGTACCTCATGAATTCGGTCTTCATGTCTGAACTAGACAAGTTTGTGGTGGTTTTCATTGACGACATTCTTATATATTCTAAGAATGAGGAAGAGCATGCTGAGCACCTTCGCATTGTTCTTCAAAGGTTGAGAGATCACCAGCTCTACGCCAAATTCTCCAAGTGTGAATTCTGGTTGGAGAGCGTGAAATTTTTTAGGTCACACGGTTTCCAAGGATGGTATATCCGTGGATCCAACCAAAGTGCAAGAGGTGCTAGATTGGCAACCACCTACCTCTGTCCACGAGATTCGGAGTTTTCTGGGTTTAGCCGGTTATTACCGCCGTTTTATTCCGGACTTCTCTCGGATTGCGAAGCCCATGACCGAACTCTTAAAGAAGGGAGTCAAATTTGAGTGGAATGACAAATGTGAGGAAGCTTTTCACACTTTGCGAAGACAATTAACTTCAGCCCCAGTTTTGGCTCAGCCCAATTGCACCAAGCCCTATGATGTCTACTGCGATGCATCAGGCACTGGTCTTGGCTGTGTTCTCATGCAAGAGAACCGAGTCATTGCCTATGCTTCTCGAGCACTTCGGCCTCATGAGCAAAACTACCCCACACATGATCTTGAGTTAACAGCGGTTATTCATGCTCTCAAGATGTGGAGACACTATTTGATGGGTGTTCCCTGCAACATATACACAGACCACAAGAGCCTCAAATATGTCTTCACTCAGGCACATCTGAACATGAGACAGCGAAGATGGTTGGAGTTAGCAAAGGACTATGACCTCAGTGTGCATTATCACCCCGGGAAGGCTAATGTAGTTGCGGATGCACTAAGCCGCAAGGCTCATTGTCATTGTCTTTCCGTGGAGTCCTATGCTGACACCCTGTGTCATGAAATGGCAAAGCTCAATTTGGAGATTGTTCCGCACGGGTATTTCAACCATGTTGTAGTTGAACCAACCTTGCACGATCAGATTGTCGTAGCCCAATCGAATGACGCGAGCATTAAAATTCTTAAAAGGAAATTGTCAAAAGAGAAGGTGAAAGAGAAGTACAAGTGTTTCCGGCTAGATGGGCAGGGAGTGATGTGGTTTGGACATCGACTCGTGGTGCCCAAAAACACGGAACTCCGGAGGAAGATTATGGATGAGGCACATCTCTCTAAATTTTCTATCCATCCCGGCAGCACCAAAATGTACCAAGATTTGAAACAGAACTTTTGGTGGACTCGGATGAAGCGAGAAATTGCCACATATGTGTCGGAATGTGACACATGCCAGCGGGTTAAGGCTAGCCACTTGAAGGTAGCAGGCACGCTTCAACCTCTACCTATTCCCTCATGGAAGTGGGAAGATATAAGCATGGATTTTATTGTTGGACTTCCCAGAACCCCTCAGGGGCACGATTCTATTTGGGTAATTGTGGATCGCCTTACCAAGACCGCCCATTTTATTCCAGTCAATACCATTTATGCTGCTAAGAAGTACGCGGAGATTTATTTGGAGCGGATCGTTTGTCTACATGGGGTACCCAAGACGATAATTTCAGATCGTGGTGCTCCGTTCGTAGCACGCTTTTGGGAACAGTTGCAATTGTCCCTAGGCACCAAACTGATCCGTAGTTCAGCATATCACCCACAGACCAATGGGCAGACGGAAAGGGTAAATCAAATACTTGAGGATATGCTTCGAGCTTGTGTTATTCATTATGGGAAGAATTGGGAGAAATGTCTATCTCTGGCCGAATTCTCCTATAACAACATCTACCAAGCGAGTCTTAAAATGGCACCTTTCGAAGCCTTATATGGTAGAAGATGTCGGACCCCGTTATGTTGGTCCCAGGCAGGCGAGAGGTATACTTATGGCCCTGACCTTGTAAAGGAAGCAGAAGAAAAGGTTAGGATTATTCGAGAGAATTTGAAGACCGCCCAGTCGCGGCAAAAGAGCTACTTTGATCAGCGGCGGAAGCCACTTCAGTTTGAAGTTGGTGATCACGTGTATCTTAAGGTCTCCCCGACCAAGGGTGTGCAAAGATTTGGACTAAAAGGAAAGCTTGCACCTCGTTATATCGGCCCGTATGAAATTACTCAGCAATGTGGGCCGGTAGCCTATCAAGTGAAGCTTCCCGAGAAACTTTCAGCTGTACACAATGTATTCCATGTTTCTCAACTCAAGAGGTGTCTTCGTGTTCCGACCGAGGTTGTTGAACAAGAGGAACTCTCGGTTGAACCGGATCTCTCTTATGATGAGCATCCTGTCAAGATCCTCGACGAGAAGGAGAGGCAAACACGAAGGAAAGGAGTGAAAATGTACAAAATTCAATGGAGCCATCACTCCGAAGATGAAGCCACATGGGAAACAGAGGACTATCTTAGGAAGAATTTCCCCGACATCCTTTCATAAGCCGAGGTATTTCTTTTCCCCTCTTTATCTCTAAGTTTAATCGAATCTCGGGACGAGATTCCTTTTAAGGGGGGTAGGCTGTGACATCTCTGATGTCAAGAGAATTAAAAAGTGCAATTAAAATCAATGAAACAGGGAATCATGGGTTGAAATTCAAAAATCCATCAAAAAATTCAATTTCAATTCAAAAACAAGGGTTGTTTGGTACCCAACTGAAAACTCGAGATTTTTGTACTGAACTTGAAAATCTCCAAACATAAAAGTTGTTTGTCATCACAAATAATCCCTAGTCACTGTTGGGAACTTTTGAAAATTTTACAGTTTAGTCCCTCAAAAACTCAAATTACCGTTCTGGGCACCTTTTGTTTTTGGGTTGTTTGAGCTCGAAAAACTTGGAATTTCAGGTTCACCCCAAAAAGAAAGTTGTGTCCCATCTTCCAAACTCTAACTTTTATTTTTACACTTTTTCAAGTCCAGTTCAAATTTTTGGAGAAATTTCGAAATTGAAATCGGAGCTCCACGGGCAAGCTACAGTGCCCCTGGCGCACCCCTGCGCTGGCCGGAGCTCGGCCGCCACGTGGCCGGCGAGCGGCGCAGGCGGCGCCAAGCTGGCCGAGCCGCGGCGGACGCTGGCGCTTGTCGCCTAGCTCTTGTCTCGCCCCTCCCGAGCCGTCACTTCGCCGCCGTCGCCTCGCCTCGCCTCGCGCCGCGGGACGCCATCATGCCGGTCGCGCGCCGCCGTGGCCGCACGCGCGCTCGCGCCGCGCTGAGCGCTCTGCAGGCCGTGATACCGTCCCGCTACGCTCCAACACGCCCTGTAGACGATCCTACAGCAGCACGCAATGATCTCCCTCGCCTACCGAGCCGCTCGCGCTCTATTCAAGCTCCCCGAGCATCAATGGCGTGTCGCGTCGGCCTTTACTCCGCGCGCACGCTCCCGAGGCCGCACTGTGCCACTCTCGCGTGCCCAAGCCTCCCACCGGACCCCTCTCACCCTCCACTCACTTGCTCACCCCACCAGTTCGACTCCTCGCGCGTTTCCCCATCATCTTCTTCCTTGCGCCGCGCGAACCGAGCCGAGCTTCTCCGAGAAATTCACCTTCCACACTCCACCATTCCCAAATTCGTCGCGCACGAAGCTAGCCCTCTACTCCAGCTCCGAATCCCCCCACTTTCCCCAAGCTATTGTCGCTTCTCCGGCGAGAATTCGTGATTTCCCCCAAATCGCGATTTTCGGCCGCCGGAGCACCCGCACGTCGAGACCCTACTCCGAGCCGTTCCCGAGGTCAACCGAGCACGCCATTAGCTTCCTCGAGCTCCACTGGTGCTCTAGGACCCTTCAAACCTCGACGAACGCCCCCGACCTCACCGGCGTAGAAGCCGCGGCGGCCGCGCCGCCACTGCATCGTCGCCGGCGAAACTCCGACCATCTCCGGCCTCCCAACCGTCCCCAACCGACTCGTGGTGAGCCCAGGATACTTTTCCCCCACTTCCCCGAGCCTAGTTCGCCGCCGTTTGGCCGGCGCAACTCCGGCGAGGGCCCAGGGACCGAAGTTCATCGTCTTCGTTTTCCCAGGGTCCTCCGTGCAAAAGTCCGGGACTAGTTTGAAAGGTTTTGAAAGTTCTAGGGTCCCCGGCGTAAAAAGATTCTTAAACCTAGATTTGTTTTTCCCGAATCTTGTAAAATCCATTAAAAATCGTACAAAAATCAGAAAAATGCACAAAAATACTCCCTGGATTCGTGAGAGTCTAAACTCCAATCTCCTTTAGGCATGTGTACGCTTTTGATGAACCGATTTTGAATTAAAATTCAAACTGTGGAAATTGAAAGTTGTGCACCATTTCAAATCCAGAGCTCCGCTAGGGTTGATCTTTGGATATGTTGCGTGTAGTGACTTTGGACAGCGTGTGTCCAACGGGGACCTAAAAATATGAACTGTAGCTCCAGTTATGAATTAAAATGTGTTTCCTGTCTTTTTGCAGTGCAGAAATCATTAAAAATAATCTGTATAGTGAAAAATCGCCATTTTGCTCCAGAGGACTAAAAACTTGTTAGCACACCTGTTAAAAATGAAAAACTTTATTTTTGCTCTGTTTAGGATAGCAAATAAATAAATATGTGTTTTTGGATAGAAATTTATTGAGGATTGTCCAAGGGTTATTTTGAGCCACCACTTGGCCAGAGCCCTCCTCATGCTTATGACTAGCTTTGGTACGAAAATCTCCTGAAATGGATGAATCTTCGATTTTATATGATTTAAATTCATTTCTGCTGGCAGCAGATTGTTATATTTTTAATAAATTATGTGTAGCTCAGAATTAGCTAAATTTTGGAGTGAGCTTAGCTCTTATACTCCAGTAGCTGTCATAAAGTTTATAGGTAAAAATGTTGAGCAGAAATGGAGAAACAAAAATAGGAAGGAATCTAGGTGGAAATTGATTTATATAAAAGAATAAACCTTTTTGGTTAATTAGTTAGAATAAAATGGATGGAATTTCAGATTTCAGAACAGCACCCTAAATTGTGAAGTAGTAAATAGAATTCTTTTATATATGTACACAATCACCATCGAAGTCCAATAAAACTTTTCCCACATCTCTACCCTGTTTTTGTGAAGAGAATAGTACTTAAGCATGTCTAGGTGAATATGGCCTTCAAAGGCCTTAATCTTAGAATCTATAGGCAGCCACCTTAAGCTATGCATCTCATGTAGAAAGCGCCATCCCGGACGGCAACTACCACCTCATCCCCGCTGACGAGGAAGGAGTCCCGGAACACGGTGCCGGCGAAGAATCGACCAACCCCGAGGCTAACCCCCAGTTTGAGCAAGAAGGCAAGCCCCGGAGCATGACCTGACTTTTAAAATTATGCATCTATGAATTTCCCTATGCTTGTGCATTTACGTTCAAGGAGTTGATTGAATACCTTAGCTGCACATTTCCTAGTACCTATGTCTTGCAATACTAGTACGAAAGGATCGATAGGGCATTGCTTTAGGTCCGTTACAAGTCGAGTGATTTCCTGTCACTCGCGAGACCTAGGAATTGCTTGTCTTTACTTATGTTGGAATCATAAGGATTGACGGGCGGGATGATAGATGTAGATCTCCCGTCCGTGTATGATAATTGATTTAAGGTCGGAATGTGTGGATGAGTGTGTCAAGTTTTTGAACGTACCACATGCATGCCGATATATGGGAGTCGGTAAGCCCGGTACCAGATTGAAGCAGCTAGGGCCGATAGCCATCTCTCCTTGGAAACTTTGTTTTCCCCTGCCGTACACTTGTGGATATATGCGTGAGACTGTGAGTGAAGCAGTAAACCTTTATCCTAAGGAAATGGACCCGGTTCCGAATTGTGGATCGATGGGAAAGGTTGGGAAATGCTTGTACCTTTTATAGCAAGCAGAGTATCCGTGTGTGTTGGGTTTCCCCTGGCCAGGTAGCAGAAATTCGGTTCGAACTGTCCGCTTCTCGCGGTTAATGAGACTGCTTGACCACCATGCTACATTGAGTAACAAGTGGAACTTTGAGCTTGATAAACTTGTTCTATGAATTATGTTGTATTGCACCACTAGTATGTTTAGAGAGGATGCTAATCTAGAATGGTTAAATTTACTAGAATATGATGCTAAAACTTGAAAGCAAGGACCTACTTTTAGTTGCTTTTTGGCAAACCAACCCACCAGCCAAAAGCCTCTCATTGTCTAGATGTCGGTGATATAGATTTCACCCGACGGGTAAGCCTTGCTGAGTATTAGTATACTCAGCCTTGCTTGTGGCATAAATTTACAGGTACACCGTTGGATGTCGATGCTTTGACTTGGCCTGCCCAGGTTCCCCCTGGCTGGCACATCGAATGGGTTCCGTCCTCTGCCGACGATCGGGAGGAGTAGCATCGTGGCAGGCTTCAGCACGGTGTTATTTGTATCGTCGTTAGATTATTTTTCTTCCGCTGCAATGAACTTTTATTTCCGCTGCAAGACTTTATTACTCTGATTTAAATTTGAACTTGGTTTGTAATAACTCTATGTTCCCCTTTATGTATGTTAAATTTGTGGAATGTTGTAATCTCTGGAACTCACCTTCGTGTGGGCGTGCTGTTGTTTCGATCGAGAAAAGAACGTGGTTAATCGGGTTTAATCCGACGGCGCTCCAGCTTATTCCGGATTAAGTGCCTGACTACTCGATTAGTGGTCCCGAGGTACTTAACTTGGAATAATTTCGGAGTGGTCCGCCACACGTACACTTGTGGATATATGCGTGATGCTGTGAGTGAAGCAGTAAACCTTTATCCTAAGGAAGTGGACCCGGTTCCGAATTGTGGATCGATGGGAAATGTTGGGAAGTGCTTGTACCTTTTATAGCAAGCATTGTCCGTGTGTGTTGGGTTTTCCCTGGCCAGGTAGCAAAATTCGGTTCGAACTGTCCGCTTCTCGCGGTTAATGAGACTGCTTGACCGCTGTGCTACATTGAGTAACAAGTGGAACTGTGAAGAATGATGAACTTGTTGTATGAATTAAATTGTTTGCACCACTTGTATGCTTAGAGAGGATGCTAATCTAGAATGGTTAAAACTATTAGAATATGATGCTAAAACCATGAAAGCAAGGATCTACTCTTAGTTGCTTTTTGGCAAACAAACCCACCAGCCAAAAGCCTCTCATGTCTAGATGTCGGTGATGTAGTTTTCACCCGACGGGTAAGCCTTGCTGAGTATTAGTATACTCAGCCTTGCTTGTGGCTTTTATTACAGGTACTGTGATGGATGTGGCAGTCGATGCCATCACTTGGCCTACCCAGGTTCCCCCTGGATGGCACATCGAGTGGGTTCCGTCCTCTGCCGAGGAACGGGAGGAGTAGCACCGTGGCAGGCTTCATCATGGTGTTACTATGTATCGTCGCTAGTTTACTTTCCGCTGCAATGAACTATTTTATTCCGCTGCAATGAACTTGATACTCTGATTTAAATTTCAAACTTGGTTTGTAATAACTTTGTGATACTATTTATGTATGATGAATTTGTGGAATGTTGTAATCTCTGGAACTCACCTTCGTGTGGGCGTGCTTGTTGTTTAGATCGAGAAAGTACGTGGTTAAATTGGGTTTAATCCGACGGCGCTCCAGCTTATTCCGGATTAAGTGCCTGACGGCTTGATTAGCGGTCCAGGGGTACTTAACTTGGAATAATTTCGGAGTGGTCCGCCACAGTCGCTTCCATGGATTGTTGCCATTGCGCTTGAAAGAGTCGCGCGGCTGGTCCTTGTTGTCGTCCTGGTGCCCTCGCCCTGTATTGGCGGGACGTTTGTCGTAGCGCTCTCGTTCTTGGTCATCGGTGTCCATCCATTTGGCCACCAACTCACGGAATTCTTCCAGGTCGTGAGGACGGTTGTGACCGAAGTCGTGGAAAAGGCTGCGATCGATCATCCCTTCCTGAAAGTAGTCAATGACCTCTGAGTCGGGGATGGGAACGCAGGATGCTTTGATGGCGAAGAATCGTCGGTTGTAGTCGCGCAGGGACTCATCCGACTTCTGCTTGCAGGCTCAGAGTTCGTATTTGCTGCCGGGGCGCTCGTAAGAACCCTGGTAGTTTGATACGAAAGCTTTCTTTAGTGCGTGCCAACTATCAATGGAGTCGGGGCATAAGGATTCAAGCCACGTAAGCGGGCCTTGCTCCATGGCAACAGGGAAGTACAGCATCTTGGAGATGTCGTCGCCTCCTGCTGCCTCGATTGCTGAAGAATATCTGCGCAGCCAGATGTTTTGGTCTTGTTTTCCATCGAAGTTGGTGATGCCTGACGGCTTAAACTTTCGAGGAAAGGAACTGATGCGAATGGCGCGTGTGTAGCATGGCAGGGCATCGGGATTGGGGATGTCGTGCTTCCCCACGGAATCCGCAACATGTGATGTAGCTTGTGCCCTCCCCTCTCGGATCCGGTTGATCTGATTACGGGCATCATTAGGAGCGACGTGAGAATGGGCCGGACGAGGTGGTTCCTCGCGAGGCCTGTCTATACCCTTCGTCTTTGCAGCGGAGCTACCGTAATGGCTGCTCTACCGTTTTGCTGGGGGTGTTCGATGGTGGGAGGAACTCTTGCTTTTTGAAATGGAGAGGCTTCCCTCCAGGCGGTCGACCATAACTGCTGCGGCTTCGAGTCGAGCTTTGGCGAGGTCGATGTCGGGGGTAGCTTGAAATCCTTCAAAGACGCTAACAGCAAACATGATGTTGGCCTCAGGTGATTTGAAGATTCCTTCTTTGTCAAACTCCCCAATGAGATTCTTCCTTTTGATGTGGCAACGCCTGAGGGCACGGTTGCGGTTGCGCTCGATACGGAGTTCTCGGTCTGCATCCGTTTCTCCGTCGACTGTTGGAGCATCGTCGGAGACGGCTTCGTCGTCGTTGTCTTCGCGAAGGGTCGCGCAGAATTGGCGGTCGGGGTTGATGAGCCCAGCTTGTTCGTCGTCAGAGACGATGAAGAGTTCTCTGCCTTCCTGGAAGGGAAGCAGAGGGGAAGTACCCAGTACTTTGAAGGTGTCCTCAGCCGCCTGGAGGGCCAGGATGGGATCCATGTCAGCCCAATGAACGATAACCCCTGAGGGAGTCGTGGTCATGACAAGATCTAGGTTGGCCTGGCGAGTTTGGGGAAGCTTCTTCCTCAGATGGGTCTGGTAGATCGCGGCCGAATTTGTCAACCCAAAGGGAAACTGAGGGGCGCGCGAGCTACGTGATGAAGTCTTCACCCCACGAGGATTTAGGGGAGCCCGTGGGGTTATTGTCACGGTCCTGATTGTAGAACCCTGGTATAAGGCAGAAGTGATCTGAAGTCCTCCAGCGAGTCGTGGACGCGTGGCTCGAACCTGCTGCTTGACAGGAGCAGGGTTGGTGTTGTTGTTTGTCCGAGCTTGAGTTTGCTTCGGGCGCCATGTACTCCTCCGAGTAGGATACGATCCGAAGATAATTTCTACAATGTCATCATATGTATACTATCGGCGAGTTATGCTGACTAAGTCCTCGAGGAGATGCCCCGAGAGAAGGGTTTGAGGAGAAGTCATCGAGAATCTAGAATCGAAGGTGACAAGAGACGATTTAGACAGGTTCAGGCCGCAATATGCGTAATACCCTACGTCCTGTATGGTGTATCTTGTATTGATGAGATGATTTGAGGGGGTCCCTGTCTCTCCTTATATATGCCGGAGGATAGGGTTACAAGAAAACCGTATAGGATCAGGAGTCTTTTACAAGTTAATCTCTAATTTCCTAATACAGCTTAATCCAAACTGACTAGGACTAATCCTTGTCTTGTACATCAAGTCTTGTACTTGGGCCCGCCCATAGGATGGTCTGCCAGGGTTGTTTAGTCCATTAGGACTCTACACCATCGTATACTCATGATCATCATCAACTTTTACCTTTGCGTTACCTTTAGCCATAAGACAATAGAGTTTGTTTTGTTTGGAAATATTACAATTTCTAAAATTTCGAGATATACCACTACAATTAGCCTATTTCGAGTCGTGCCATTATAATTTCGAGATTCCCCAAACCATGCCATTTCGTAGGTATTTCATGCTTGTGGGCCCATCCGTATATTCTAATATAGACCAAAATGCCCTTCTACACCTCTCTCTCTCTCCGCTCATTGACGCGTGGGGCCCACATGTCAGCATCTTCTTCCATCTTTCCTAACCCAACCTTCCTCTCTCTCTCAAGAGTAACAGGAGCTCGCCGGCTTCTCTCTCTCCCCTTCTCTCACACATACGCACACCACAGCTCACTGGCGGACCTCCTCTCCAACTCCAGCTCACAACAGAGAGCTCTCTCTCTCTCTCTCCCTCCCTCCCTCCCTCCCTCTCTCTTCGTCGCTATATCCCCTGAACCCTCTGCTGGCACCACGACTATATTGCTCTGTCATCGTGCATCCCTACTCGAGCTCAGATCCACGGTGCCAAGGCTTCGAGCTCAAATCCACGATCCACGGTAGGGGCCCCTCTCCGGTAGGCCGCACCAAATCCATGGTGCGGAGCTTGTCCCCGACGGCCGACCTCGACAAATGGTAGGAAACCCTGTCTCTCCATCTCTCTCTCTCACAAACTATCTCTCTCATACACACGGCTACTCAGCTATGCTGCCAACGATGTGTTGATGCTCTCGGTGTGGCAGTGAACCTCGCTGGTGGCCTGCGCGCTTCCCTGTTTGCGTCTCGGCCGAATCCAATGAGGATAAGATCATCAACGAGAGCCACGCCATCGTCTGCTCATCTGCCAGGCCCAAGAAATTATCGGCGGGCACAAGCGGCGCCGTCGCGGTGGAGAACTCACAGAGAAAAGGGAGAAGAAGATGCTGACATGTGGACTCCACGCGTCAATGAGTGAAGAGAGAGAAGTGTAGAAATACAAGGAATACAAGATACACCACCATACAGGACGTAGGGTTCCTCACCTTGAGGCCCGAACCTGTCCAAATCGTGCCTCTCGTGTCCTTGTCACCATCTTGTTCTTGATTCTCGACGGCTTCTCTACTACTCATTTAGATCTACACTGCGTGGGCTACACCCTTGCAGGATCGCCGGTCTAAAACACTGAGATCTGGCGCCCACCGTGGGGCTTGCGCCGCGAATCCACCATTGAACTCGATGGCACAACTTCTACGCCAGCGTCAACATCAAGTGTGAGGAAGGCATGATCTTTATCTTCATCTTTGGCTCCTGATTCTGCATCGTCGATCGCTACGGCGTTTTTGCAGATCCCATGGAGTTGATGATTTCCTCACCAACGGAGATTCTACGTCGCCAAAATCCCCAAGCCAGCATGGGCCTGTATTCCGTCACGCTGACGATCAGGATCTCTTCTGTTCCTTGCCGATGGTATCATGCTCGCCAATATCTACTCAACTCAGCGGCTTGACGTCAGAGTCCAAATCTGACACGGGGCAGACAGCCGTTTTTCTTGGGAAGCGAGAATGACATCTATTTTGGGACGGAGGAAGTACAACTCTGTCGTGCATGGATGTCAAGGCGGAGGAGATAGGAAGCTCTGTCGTGCTGAATCAAATTGCCCGTAGTCCACAAGAACTTCAACTGCTCAGCCCCAGCGACACGCATCTACTACCCGGCTCCACTCCGGCCTGGTGACGTAGCAACGGTCGATCCGCCGACTACTCCATGCCGATGCGCCGGCAACAACTCTTCTCGATTTCAAACAACTCGGGAACGAGCTCTTCATTATCGACGACTAATTATAATCAACTCTAACTAGCCATCTACAAATCAACCACGAATCAAGCTAAGTACATGTTTCAATTTTTTTCTTTAATTTCGCCTATCTCGTATCTATATATTTGGATACGCATCGACTTTTTCCAGAAGTCGAGCCACGAGCTGTTGCTTGGGGGCTAGCCCATAGGCAGACTAGTTTGCCAACTACGCCACGCGATTCATACCATCGCTGGTTTTTCGATTCGCATAAGCTGCGCTTTCACCGATTTTGTCTCCTCTTAAAGGTCACTAGTTTACCCCCAACCTCCTCTTGTAACGCCTAACGTCTCAACAAGACAATTCTCATATACAAATGAGAAAGGGCTAAAACAGAGGTCAGGTGCATGTACCGCACGCACGGACTGCTAGGGGAAATTACATGGCCTAAACAAGAGCTTGACATGTTCGCCGATGGGTTCAAACTACCCTCGCCGAATTATTTTTATGGGTTCAAAATACCCTCGGCGACTTATTGGATGGGTTGAAAATACCCTCGCTGATTTATTTTATGGGTTCAAACTACCCTCGTCGACTGCATTTTTGCGCTTTTCACGCTTTCTGTGACCCCATTGTCTCACTGAATTTATTTATTCAGTGCATATAAATTTTTCAAATTATGTACTACATAATATTTTATTTTTTCAGGTTGGTCTCCAATGACAAATCTTCAGGCTGCTAGCACACCATCACAGTTCCGCGGGCTCATAAGCTCGGGGGCTGAACGCCATGACGCTAGCCGGAAACTTCAATCATGACTACTCCGACGTCATGCGGTAGCGGTTCTTTCTCCAACTGAGAGAACTCCAACCGAACACGGTAGGGGTTCTTTCTCCAACTGAGAGAACTCCAATCGAAAGCGGTAGGTGTTCTTTCTCCAACTGAGAGAACTCCAACTGAAAGCGGTAGGGGTTCTTTCTCCAACTGAGAGAACTCCAACCGAAAGCGGTACGGGTTCTTTCTCCAACTGAAAGAACTCCAACCAAAAGCGGTAGGAGTTCTTTCTCCAACTAAGACAACTCCAACCGAACGTGGTAGAGGTTCTTCCTCCGACTGAGACAACTCCAACCAGGACAACTCCGCCTATTTTCTCCAAATCGTAAGTCCATATCCTTAATTCGATTTAACAAATCGCATCAAGGGTCGGGGGCTGCGGGTATATCTCCAGAGGTTCTCCGAAAACTTTTCGATTCTCAAAATGAATCTTGTGGGCTATGCTAGGGTTTCAAAAGAACTCCGACTCATGCGAAATTGAATCTCTTTGACAAAATTTATTGAAGACCCTCGAATTCCTTCTTCCAAGAAAAACGAGGCTCGGGGGCTACCCAATTGAGTACACCTGCTCGGTAATACACCAATGAGATTCTCTAAAGGTTCTTGAGCACATCAAGGCCTAAACACAACCAGTTGAGGATACTTGAAGGCAAAAAAGAAGTCCGGCAGCTGCAAAAGAAGTCCAACCGATGCAAAAGAAGTCCAAAATGCCTACATTTCAAGATCCACATCAAAGTTGTATGTCAGGCAATGAAGCGCTCGGGGGCTTGTCAGGTATAGATATCCCTATACCCTAGGGTTTCCTATTTTCGTTAGGACTCCTACTTTGCAACCAACTAGGATACTTTCCATGTAACTCTACCCTCCTGGATATATAAAGGAGGGTAGGGTCTCTAGATCGACATGCCCAAAAGGCCCAAATGGTCTCCACAACATATCCAAACTACAAGGAATACAAGATACACCACCATACAGGACGTAGGGTTCCTCACCTTGAGGCCCGAACCTGTCCAAATCGTGCCTCTCGTGTCCTTGTCACTATCTTGTTCTTGATTCTCGACGACTTCTCTACTACTCATTTAGATCTACAGTGCGTGGGCTACCTCCTCGTAGGATCGCCGGTCTAAAACACAGACATCTGGCGCCCACCGTGGGGCTTGCGCCGAGAATCCACCATTGAACTTGATGGCACAACTTCTATGCTTTTTTTAGCTAGATCTTGATCATCCAAAGCATGAGAAAAACCCACATCTATAATCCACCATATTTTTGGGCTCATGGCACGAAAATATATAGACACGTGTATTTTTCCAAACAGCATAATTTGTGCCACCAAAAATAGGTGTATCTTATACAACTAGTGGCCATCCTTTCACTCTCGGGACAATTAAGTCCACAAAAATGAGAGACCTAGCACTGATACCACTTGTAGGATCGAGGGGGTGAATAGTCGATTTAAAAATTTTGGCAACAACTTAACCAATCAAGATGTGGAATTAAAACAATCGGTGAAAACACAACTATACCCCCAAAAGATATGTTTCTCAACTATGTGCACCAACACCCTATGTATATATCAAGGTTTGTAATCCTAGGGTAACAAGCAAGCAAGAAATATTTCTAAGAATGTAAACTTCCTTGAAATATAAATTGTACAAAGTAAATGAGCTCAAGAAAGAAAACAACAATGGAGACACGGAATTATTTTTTCCCATGGTCTCGGCCCTATTCCACGTTGAGGTGGATTCAAAGCTCCAACTGCTCCTCTATGAAGAGTCCACTTGGCCAATGAGCCGGCTTGGAATCAATTAACCTCTCCACACCTCAATTACACTAGAGTTGTGCTTTAACACTCTGGTGAGGTGAGCGAAATCCCTCCCACAAGCACACTGGGCCTTCACACAAAAACTTCTCTTAAGAAGATCACCAGCTCACAATATCTCCACATCATCTAGGTGCCGTCAAACACCAAGAGTAACAAGCCAAGACTGACTTGACCCTTCACCAAGTGCCTAAAGCTCAATCACATATGCAAATGCACTCAAATCTTGCCTCCCACCCTCTCTTATGTGCAACATATGCACAAACTCATGGAGTGGACATGCTCAAACACAAGTATGGTCAAATGGATGCCATAGAATTTCCAAAGCTGCAGCAAACTGGATATATATAGTCCACTCCTCCAAAACTAGCCGTTATATTAAAACAGCCCGAAATGTTCTGTTTTCTCGAACTGCCCGCCTCACAAGGTCGGACTGTCTGCCATGTCAAAATCAACGGCTATATTGTTAATAAACACCACTCAGAACCAACCGTTACATATATATTTCACGAACCGTCCGCCTCACCAGGCCTGGACCGTCAGTCGTTCACGTAATTTTTACATAGAACGGTCGTCAGTTATAACAGCCGACCGTCCGCCCCTCGAGGCCAGACAGTCCGTAATTCATTTCACGCTCCCATACAGAAACCTCGATGTTTCTATCACAAATTCAGAGTTAGGAGGCGGACCGTCTGCCGTTCAATTTTAAGTACAGCCGACACTCAGTTAAACACTCAATACTTTTTGACTTCAATGTCCAAATTTAGTGATCTTGGACTCTATGAAAAGTTTATTTAGAGGAGCACACATCCCAACTGAATGCTTGACCCAAAATAGAATGGATCAAAGTATAATTTCAATCTAAGATCCACCACAACCATCACCATTAAGTATTTGTTGAGCGACTTTGCAAACTACTATTTCCTTGCCAAATTTAGTATGCATATGCAAGATTGAGCTTTCAATACCTAGCAATGACTCAAGCATCACTTAGACCCCTCTTAATATCATGACATCATATCTTATCAATCCATTTTTTTTCTCCACTACTCCCCAAGACCGTAAAAAATTAATGCCCTACATTTTATACATTTGCCTTGTGCAAATCAATTTTGCATTAGTCTATCTTGATGCTCATATACATAGAATATACATCAGCATCATTTCTTCAAGGCACTTGATGTCCATCAACATATGAAGTTTGCCTTGCATTTCATCAATTCACTTGATGTAAATCAATACTTTTTTCCCTCTTCACTAATGATGTTTATCAACAGAAGATCAAAATACCATTTCTCATTTCTCTATGCCCTGTGATATCATTCACCATATGATCTATATCATTTGCTTTGACTTTATATCATCAAGCATTCTTCATATAATTGACACGGTAAATTCATAGCTTCATATGGCCTCTAATGGTCCATCGTCCTAAGCCTTTACTCGCTCTTCACCATTGCCTTGGTCCATTAGCGCCAAACCCTTTACTTGCCCTTCACCCCTGCATGGTCTATCGTAGCCGACCATGCTTACACTTAACCATCTTGCCATACAATACCACTTTGTATCACACATCATCAATATATTCAATTTTTCATTTTGGTCACCAACTCATCATGTTATTTCACTATGGTTGTTGATCACCAACTCAGCATATTCTTCCACCATGTTTGTTGATAAAAAACTTATCAAATTCCTCCTTGATGTTATTGATCACTATCTTATCATATTCTTCCTTTTCATTTCATTCAAATTCTCAACCTTTTCATCTTGCTGCCGAAACTCAACCTACCACACCATCTCATGAAATTGATAGTCCTACACATCTGATTCTCATTAATCACCCACTACTACACAAATCATTTTTTTGAGGCGGTTTTTGCAATCATCTATGCGCTGGGACCACTGTTAATCAGGTGTTAAACGAGGCGGTTTTCCAACCGCCTCAGAAAATTGATTAACTGAGGCGGTTGTGTTACCATAGCCACCTCAATAAATCATTTCCGCTGAAAACAAAAAAAAGGAAATAATGGAAAAAAATATTATTAAATTGCAGGGAGCCACCACCCACTAGTCGAGGGGATTCGAACCCGCGACCTCTCTTGTGGCGGACCACTCCAAAATTATTCCAAGTTAAGTACCTTGGGACCACTAATCACGTAGTCAGGCACTTAATCCGGAATAAGCTGGAGCGCCGTCGGATTAAACCCGATTAAACCACGTACTTTTCTCGATCGAAACAACAGCACGCCCACACGAAGGTGAGTTCCAGAGATTACAACATTCCACAAATTTAACATACATAAAGGGGTAACATAGAGTTATTACAAACCGAGTTTGAAATTAAATCAGAGTACAAAAGTCTTGCAGCGGAATTAAAAGTTCATTGCAGCGGAAGAAATCTAACGACGATACAAATAACACCGTGCTGAAGCCTGCCACGATGCTACTCCTCCCGATCCTCGGCAGAGGACGGAACCCATTCGATGTGCCAGCCAGGTGGAACCTGGGTAGGCCAAGTCAAAGCATCGACATCCAACGGTGTACCTGTAAATCAATGCCACAAGCAAGGCTGAGTATACTAATACTCAGCAAGGCTTACCCATCGGGTGAAATCTATATCACCGACATCTAGACAATGAGAGGCTTTTGGCTGGTGGGTTGGTTTGCCAAAAAGCAACTAAAAGTAGGTCCTTGCTTTCAAGTTTTAGCATCATATTCTAGTAAATTTAACCATTCTTGATTAGCATCCTCTCTAAGCATACAAGTGGTGCAATACAATTTAATTCATAGAACAAGATTAACAATCTCAAAGTTCCACTTGTTACTCAATGTAGCATGGTGGTCAAGCAGTCTCATTAACCGCGAGAAGCGGACAGTTCGAACCGAATTTCTGCTACCTGGCCAGGGGAAACCCAACACACACGGATACTCTGCTTGCTATAAAAGGTACAAGCATTTCCCAACCTTTCCCATCGATCCACAATTCGGAACCGGGTCCATTTCCTTAGGATAAAGGTTTACTGCTTTACTCACAGTCTCACGCATATATCCACAAGTGTACGGCAGGGGAAAACAAAGTTTCCAAGGAGAGATGGCTATCGGCCCTAGCTGCTTCAATCTGGTACCGGGCTTACCGACTCCCATATATCGGCATGCATGTGGTACGTTCAAAAACTTGACACACTCATCCACACATTTCGACCTTAAATCAATTGTCATAAACGGACGGGAGATCTACATCTATCACCCCGCCCGTCAGTCCTTATGATTCCAACATAAGTAAAGACAAGCAATTCCTATGTCTCGCGAGTGACAGGAAATCACTCGACTTGTAACGGACCTAAAGCAATGCCCTATCGATCCTTGCATGCTAGTGTTGCAATTCATAGGTACTAGGAAATGTGCAGCTAAGGTATTCAATCAACTCCTTGAAACGTAAATGCACAAGCATAGGAAATTCATAGATGCATAATTGGTAAAGGTTAGGTTATGCTCCGGGGCTTGCCTTCTTGCTCAAACTGGGGGTTAGCCTCCGGGTTGGTCGATCCTGCACCGGCACCTTCCTCCGGGACTTCTTCCTCGTCTGCGGGGATGAGGTGGTAGTTGCCGTCCGGGATGGCGCCTTCTACATGAGATGCATAACTTAAGGCGGCTGCCTATAGATTCTAAGATTAAGGCCTTCGAAGGCCATATTCACCTAGACATGCTTAAGAATTACCATTTTCTTCACAAAAACAGGGTGTAGGTGTGGGAAAAGTTTTATTCGACTTCGATGGTGATTGTGTACATATATAAAAGAATTCCATTTAATGCTTCACAAGTTAGGGTGCTGTTCTTGAATTTTCGACTCTCTTTATTTTACTCTAACTAATTAACAAAAAGGTTTATTCTTTTATATAAATCAAATCTAGGTTTAAGAATCTTTTTACGCCGGGGACCCTAGAACTTTCAAAACCTTTCAAACTAGTCCCGGACTTTTGCACGGAGGACCCTGGGAAAACGAAGACTATGAACTTCGGTCCCTGGGCCCTCGCCGGAGTTGCGCCGGCTAAACGGCGGCGAACTAGGCTCGGGGAAGTGGGGGAAAAGCATCCTGGGCTCACCACGAGTCGGTTGGGGACGGTTTGGAGGCCGGGGATGGTCGGAGTTTCGCCGGCGACGATGCAGTGGCGGCGCGGCCGCCGCGGCTTCTACGCCGGTGAGGTCGGGGGCGTTCGTCGAGGTTTGAAGGGTCCTAGAGCACCAGTGGAGCTCGAGGAAGCTAATGGCGTGCTCGGTTGACCTCGGGGACGGCTCGGAGTAGGGTCTCGACGTGCGGGTGCTCCGGCGGCCGAAAATCGCGATTTGGGGGAAATCTCGAATTCTCGCCGGAGAAGCGACAATAGCTTGGGGAAAGTGGGGGGATTCGGAGCTGGAGTAGAGGGCTAGCTTCGTGCGCGACGAATTTGGGAATGGTGGAGTGTGGAAGGTGAATTTCTCGGAGAAGCTCGGCTCGGTTCGCGCGGCGCGAGGAAGAAGATGACCGAGCGAGCGCGGGGAAGAGAAAATGGCGAAGTGAGCGAGTGAGTGGAGGGTGTGAGTGCTCGGTGGAGTGCTAGGGCACGCAAGGGAGGCACTGTGCTGCCTCGGGAGCGTGCGAGCGCGCGGCGCGGCGCGAGCAGGCCGCCATGAATGCGGAGCGAACTCGGGCAGCGCGCGAGCGACTCGACCGGGCGAGGAGATCCTCGAGTGACGTCGGGGGATCTTCAACAGTGCATTTGGCGCGGAGTGGAGGGGAGTCGCGGCCTGCGGAGCTGCTCAGCGCAACGCTCATGAGGCCGAAGTGCTCGAGAAGCATAGGCAATGACTCGGTTCTCTTGCATGAGAACACAGCCAAGACCAGTGCCTGATGCATCGCAGTAGACATCATAGGGCTTGGTGCAATCGGGCTGAGTCAAAACTGGGGCTGAAGTTAAATGTCTTCGCAAAGTGTGAAAGGCTTCCTCACATTTGTCGTTCCACTCAAATTTGACTCCCTTCTTCAAGAGTTCGGTCATGGGCTTCGCAATCCGAGAGAAGTCCGGAATAAAACGGCGGTAATAACCGGCTAAACCCAGAAAACTCCGAATCTCGTGGACAGAGGTAGGTGGTTGCCAATCTAGCACCTCTTGCACTTTGGTTGGATCCACGGATATACCATCCTTGGAAACCGTGTGACCTAAAAATTTCACGCTCTCCAACCAGAATTCACACTTGGAGAATTTGGCGTAGAGCTGGTGATCTCTCAACCTTTGAAGAACAATGCGAAGGTGCTCAGCATGCTCTTCCTCATTCTTCGAATATATAAGAATGTCGTCAATGAAAACCACCACAAACTTGTCTAGTTCAGACATGAAGACCGAATTCATGAGGTACATGAAGTAGGCTGGGGCATTGGTGAGTCCAAAAGACATAACCAAGAATTCATAAAGTCCATAACGTGTGGAAAAGGCAGTCTTTGGAATGTCACAAGACCTGATTTTGATTTGGTGATAGCCAGAGCGAAGGTCAATCTTGGAGAACACTCTGGCGCCAGCTAGTTGGTCAAACAAGAAGTCAATACGGGGGAGTGGGTACTTGTTCTTAATAGTTACCGCATTGAGAGGCCGGTAATCAATACACAACCTCAAGGAATGGTCCTTCTTCTTCACAAAGATAGCGGGACATCCCCAAGGCGATACACTTGGACGAATGAAACCTTTATCTAGCAATTCTTGGAGTTGAATTTTTAATTCAGCCAATTCATTGGGTGGCATTCTATATGGTCTCTTTGATATAGGTGCTGTGCCAGGTTGAAGTTCAATCACAAATTCAATGTCCCTATCCGGCGGCATCCCAGGTAAGTCATCCGGAAATACATCGGCATACTCACATACCATCGGAATGTCCTTTAGTTGGGTTTCTACCATTGTATAAGCCCACGCATTGACGCAAGTCCGTTGTGGCAGATATAGCACACTCGGGCCATGCGTAGGCGAGTTTATCTCAACAACTCGTTCCGCAACATCTAGGACAACCTTATGTTGAGTCATCCAATTGGCTCCTAACACAATGTCAATTCCTTCCATACCAAGCAGAATCAAATCAGTAGGAAATGTTTTACTTCCCAGCCTGATTGGAACTTTTCGGGTGACTTGGTTGGATGCAATTTTACCTCCCGCAGTCGATATCACATAAGATGATTTGGTATGGTACGATTTTAGTCCGCATTTCACATGAAATCTTGTGCTTATAAAACTATGTGTTGCCCCGGAATCAAATAATATCACAGCAGGTTGAGTGCAGATAGGGAAGGTACCAGTCATGTCTGGGGCTCCCTCGGGTAGGTCGGCCAAAGTGGTGTAGTTGAGCCGTCCTTGTCGAACCTGCACACGCTGCTGCTGCTTGCCCTTGCCTTGCTGTTTCCCGGGCGCTGGTTTTGCTGCCTGTTCTGCGGGCAATCCTTGATAAAGTGATCTTTACTTCCACACTTGAAACACTGATAGCCGGCTCCAGGGCGAGCTGGCTGCTGTGCATTTTGCCTTGGTGCTTGTTGCTGCTGCGGCGGTGGAGGGAAACGGGGCGCATTAGGCTGCGGTGGCCTAGCAACCCATCCACCTCCCTGAGGTGCCCTGGACTGCCCCTGCGGTGCAGCCGGGGGAACCAAGCGAAACCTCTGTGGCTGCACACTCGACGGTCCAGCGGGAGTCTTCCTCTTCTTCTCCGCCTTGTGCACCCTATTGGCGTCTTCCTGGGCGATGGCAAGGTTCACGAGATCGCCGTACGTGGCAGCACGGGTGGTGGCCAACTGTGCTTTCAGCTTGGTGTTCAGGCCACGTCGGAACCTCTCCAGCTTCTTCTCGTCGGAGTCGGCGTGATGACCCGCGTATGGGCACAGACCATTGAAGGCCTGGGCGTACTGCAGCACCGTGCGAGTACCCTGGGTCAGCGCCAAAAACTCACTCAACTTCCTTTCTACCAGACCGGCCGGAATGTGATGAGCCTTGAATGCAGCCTTGAACTCATCCCACTCAACCACATGACCCTCCTGCTGCAGGGCCAGGTAGTTTTCCCACCAAAGGAGAGCTGGGCCGCGGAGCTGCTGCACCGCGAACACGACCTTGCGGTTGGAGGTGCAAGGCGTCGCCAGGATGGTGAACTTGGACTCGATGGCTCGAATCCAGGTGTCGGCCTCCAAGGGCTCATCAGCTCGAGAGAAAATCGGCGGGTGCGTTGCCAGAAAATCCTCGTATTTGGCCACCTGAGGCTGAGGGGCCCGTTGACCTCCCTGGTGAAGCATCTGTTGCTGCATCATCTGCTGCTGATGCTGCAAGTTCCGGAGAATCTCCGTTTGCGTGGCATACAGCTGCTGCCACGTTGGAGGTTGCTGCGGAGGAGGAGGTGGCGGTGGCTGTTGCTGTCCCTCTAGCCCCTGCTGGTTAGCGTTGGAGCCACTAGCGTCGTGACCGCTGCGGGTGATTGCCATCTGCAGTAGGTACTTGTATTAGCCACATTTCATAAGCTTGCATATTGAATGACAAGATAGAACGTGACAATGTATTGAAGTGTACTGCGCAGAATGACAAGTCAGCACGCAGTTCGAAGAAAAATTCATATCTCCCAACAGGAAACAAGTCAAATGCTCCAATTCGGTCAGTGGCTCGAAAATTTCATGCTCTACAACTTTCATGTTGGGCTCGGATTCAAATTCGGACTGGAACTAAGCCGAAAAATTCAATCTTTAGCTCTCTGCGTTTGCTGTTTTTCAGCAGGCCGAGCTGTAGTGTTTTGGTTGCCATTTTTATTCTGTTTAACCAATGGGGTTGCGATTTGGTGATCATTTTGTTGGACAATTTCCAAACAACTTTGTAGTTCACATCACAGCCCAGAAATGAATGGAAAACCCATCAATAATTAAAACAAGGCTAGCTGCGGAATGTTTTCAACACAGCTAAAACAACTTCAACAAGTTTGATCACACATCCACATCTTTAAATTACATTGCCGTCAAAAGATAAAGGAGCTCAACTCCATCTAGCATATCACAACATGAAGCCAAAATCTAGGCCTAGCGGAGGAGTAAACTTGCTACTACCACATCTAAAAATCATCTAGGTTGTTAGCGATAGCCTCGCTGCCCATAGGTGAAGGTGGAGCTGGAAGGGGCGGCATGTCATCCTCGGTGTCCATGTCGGAATCGGGGGCCTCCCCTTCACCATCCCCTCCTTCTTGCTCAAGAAGGTGCTGAGCGTCATGGGCGGCAAGCATAGCATTGGCATGCTCCAAGGTACCGTGTACCTCCTCAAGCTCATCTCTAGTTTGGGCTAACTCATTTTGAGTGTTGTTGTGTGCAATGTGGAGGTCATTCAATTGCCTCTCCAAGTCGGCAATCATGGCATCCCTTGTGGTCACCTCAATGGACAAGGAGGTCCTCTCAACCCCTATGTCACGGGCGCGAGCGGACATGTCCATAGCAATGTTGAGCATCTCGCTCTGCGACCGTCCAAGAAGTGCCTGCAAACGGTGATACGCCCGTATCCACCTCATCATCAAGGCGGCTGCAGCGAAGGGGTTCTCCGCCATCCTCAGAGGGGAACTAAGGTAACGCCTCATCCAGTGGGGATCATCCGGCTGAGTCGGTGGGAATAAACCCAGTAACTGGTGCTAAACCAACTCCTGGTTCTGAGCAACAAAAGAGCTAATGCCATTTAAGGCGGCTAGCTCGCAGGTCGTCTCCATGTGGTGTCCGTGAACTTCCACCGTCCAGGTGGGGGAACTAGGACACGGCGGGTGGCGATATACCACCAAACGCACACGGGAACGAGTCACACCACGGTCTCGGATAATCGTCCTCTCATACTGTGCGGTGTAGGGTAGTTAAGTGCCTGTAAAACCGACCACAAGATGCTAGGGAAGCCTTCCCATCCCAAGCAATCAGAGAAGGACACGTCGTTGGGGTAGCTAGCCAGGTCAGCGAGGGCGTCCATTCTGAACCAAAGGAAAAGGGCAAGGTGAGGACCGGTTAGCGCCAAGAAAACAAAAACAGATTCTGGACAGGGTAGTAAAAATTACAAAACTCGAAATCTACAAGTTCAAAAATTCCCAAATTTGGCCAGAACATTGCATAAGTAATTCCTAACAAGTTTCATGTTGAAGGTTTGAGCAGAATCTGTCGTTAAGATGGTGTAAAAATTCAATTTTTATCTCACTGTTCCCAGAATTTCCAGCAGAAAGGGGGGTTACCATTTTTAGCATAACTCCAGTTTTACTGAACCATTTTCGTTGAAACTTCTTCAGCATATACTTCATAATATTTATGACAACTTTCATGTTGAACACATTTTCATTTGACAGAGTCTTCTGTTTCGAATTAAGGGTGCAACAGATTGTTCTCAGCAGGATTTTTTGGGTTGTGATTTCAATTTCTTTGACGGCGGTTCGATTTGGTCATGTGTTAAAATTCGATATTAATTCAGCGAGATGCAATGCATGAGCGGCCTATTCGTCCTCACCAACACACATGCCAATAACTTTTGGCTTATGAAGTTAGTGCCGGTGGCTAGGCAATATTCGTCTTTCCCTATATTATCTAGCCGAACTTTTCTAACCGTTTCAACATACGGATTCGCGGTTAGTGTACCTGCAGAAAATTCCATTCCAGAGCATGTATAATCAACCTTTCGTGCCAGCACTCACGAAAGCGTCTCCATTCATTACCACCCACTATAGAGGTGGCACCCGAACGTTTAACATTGAACGGGCAATGTTCATATGTCACCAAGGCAACATATTGACAGTTTCATACGCTATTGAAATAGCGTATTGACTTTGTGCCGCCATCATATTTGCATATGATGCCGTGGTACGCTACAGCAATCGCCGTACCTTGCGCCCACCATGCTATTCTAGTTTCATACGCCGTTACAGCGTATTGACTATGTGCCGCCACTATATTTTCATATAGTGCCGTGGTACGTTACAGCAATCGCCGTACCTTGCGCCCACCATTACGTAAAGTAAATGACATAATGAAATGTGCTGGAAGTCAGTATAATATACTATTTGCCACCTATCATATCGTGATCCCTTAACCCACATAGGCTTCACGTTCTAGGTAACATCCTTAACGGTCCTACTAATAACCTTCCTTCGCGAAACGCGTCGGAAGTACGAGTTGGCAAATTTTATTCAAAAATGTTTATTAAAGGTTTGTTGCTCTCTCCGGTGCGCTGTTTCGGCTCTGATGCCAGCTGTGGCGGACCACTCCGAAATTATTCCAAGTTAAGTACCTTGGGACCACTAATCACGTAGTCAGGCACTTAATCCGGAATAAGCTGGAGCGCCGTCGGATTAAACCCGATTAAACCACGTACTTTTCTCGATCGAAACAACAGCACGCCCACACGAAGGTGAGTTCCAGAGATTACAACATTCCACAAATTTAACATACATAAAGGGGTAACATAGAGTTATTACAAACCGAGTTTGAAATTAAATCAGAGTACAAAAGTCTCTCTAAGCATACAAGTGGTGCAATACAATTTAATTCATAGAACAAGATTAACAATCTCAAAGTTCCACTTGTTACTCAATGTAGCATGGTGGTCAAGCAGTCTCATTAACCGCGAGAAGCGGACAGTTCGAACCGAATTTCTGCTACCTGGCCAGGGGAAACCCAACACACACGGATACTCTGCTTGCTATAAAAGGTACAAGCATTTCCCAACCTTTCCCATCGATCCACAATTCGGAACCGGGTCCATTTCCTTAGGATAAAGGTTTACTGCTTCACTCACAGTCTCACGCATATATCCACAAGTGTACGGCAGGGGAAAACAAAGTTTCCAAGGAGAGATGGCTATCGGCCCTAGCTGCTTCAATCTGGTACCGGGCTTACCGACTCCCATATATCGGCATGCATGTGGTACGTTCAAAAACTTGACACACTCATCCACACATTCCGACCTTAAATCAATTATCATACACGGACGGGAGATCTACATCTATCATCCCGCCCGTCAATCCTTATGATTCCAACATAAGTAAAGACAAGCAATTCCTAGGTCTCGCGAGTGACAGGAAATCACTCGACTTGTAACGGACCTAAAGCAATGCCCTATCGATCCTTTCGTACTAGTATTGCAAGACATAGGTACTAGGAAATGTGCAGCTAAGGTATTCAATCAACTCCTTGAACGTAAATGCACAAGCATAGGGAAATTCATAGATGCATAATTTTAAAAGTCAGGTCATGCTCCGGGGCTTGCCTTCTTGCTCAAACTGGGGGTTAGCCTCGGGGTTGGTCGATTCTTCGCCGGCACCGTGTTCCGGGACTTCTTCCTCGTCTGCGGGGATGAGGTGGTAGTTGCCGTCCGGGATGGCGCCTTCTACATGAGATGCATAACTTAAGGCGGCTGCCTATAGATTCTAAGATTAAGGCCTTTGAAGGCCATATTCACCTAGACATGCTTAAGAATTACCATTTTCTTCACAAAAACAGGGTGTAGGTGTGGGAAAAGTTTTATTCGACTTCGATGGTGATTGTGTACATATATAAAAGAATTCCATTTAATGCTTCACAAGTTAGGGTGCTGTTCTGGAATTTTCGACTCTCTTTATTTTACTCTAACTAATTAACAAAAAGGTTTATTCTTTTATATAAATCAAATTCCACCTAGATTCCTTCCCATTTTTGTTTCTCCATTTCTGCTCAACATTTTTACCTATAAACTTTATGACAGCTACTGGAGTATAAGAGCTAAGCTCACTCCAAAATTTAGCTAATTCTGAGCTACACATAATTTATTAAAAATATAACAAACAGCTATCTGCAGAAGTGAAATAAATTCATATAAAATTGAAAATTCATCCATTTCAGGAGATTTTCCTACCAAAGCTAGTCATAAGCATGAGGAGGGCTCTGGCCAAGTGGTGGCTCAAAATAACCCTTGGATAGTCCTCAATAAATTTCTATCCAAAAACACATATTTATTTATTTGCTAGCCTAAACAGAGCAAAAATTAAGTTTTTCATTTTTAACAGGTGTGCTAACAAGTTTTTAGTCCTCTGGAGCAAAATGGTGATTTTTCACTGCACAGATTATTTTTAATGATTTCTGCACTGCAAAAAGACAGGAAACACATTTTAATTCATAACTGGGGCTGCAGTGCATATTTTTAGGTCCCCTTTGGACACAAGCTGTCCAAAGTCACTACAAACAACATATCCAAAGATCAACCCTAGCGGAGCTCTGGATTTGAAATGGTGCACAACTTTCAATTTCCACAGTTTGAATTTTAATTCAAAATCGGTTCATCAAAAGCGTACACATGCCTAAAGGAGATTGGAGTTTAGACTCTCACGAATCCAGAGAGTATTTTTGCGCATTTTTCTGATTTTTGTATGATTTTTAATGGATTTTACAAGATTCGGGAAAAACAAATCTAGGTTTAAGAATCTTTTTACGCCGGGGACCCTAGAACTTTCAAAACCTTTCAAACTAGTCCCGGACTTTTGCACGGAGGACCCTGGGAAAACGAAGACGATGAACTTCGGTCCCTGGGCCCTCGCCGGAGTTGCGCCGGCTAAACGGCGGCGAACTAGGCTCGGGGAAGTGGGGGAAAAGCATCCTGGGCTCACCACGAGTCGGTTGGGGACGGTTTGGAGGCCGGAGATGGTCGGAGTTTCGCCGGCGACGATGCAGTGGCGGCGCGGCCGCCGCGGCTTCTACGCCGGTGAGGTCGGGGGCGTTCGTCGAGGTTTGAAGGGTCCTAGAGCACCAGTGGAGCTCGAGGAAGCTAATGGCGTGCTCGGTTGACCTCGGGGACGGCTCGGAGTAGGGTCTCGACGTGCGGGTGCTCCGGCGGCCGAAAATCGCGATTTGGGGGAAATCTCGAATTCTCGCCGGAGAAGCGACAATAGCTTGGGGAAAGTGGGGGGATTTGGAGCTGGAGTAGAGGGCTAGCTTCGTGCGCGACGAATTTGGGAATGGTGGAGTGTGGAAGGTGAATTTCTCGGAGAAGCTCGGCTCGGTTCGCGCGGCGCGAGGAAGAAGATGACCGAGCGAGCGCGGGGAAGAGAAAATGGCGAAGTGAGCGAGTGAGTGGAGGGTGTGAGTGCTCGGTGGAGTGCTAGGGCACGCAAGGGAGGCACTGTGCTGCCTCGGGAGCGTGCGAGCGCGCGGCGCGGCGCGAGCAGGCTGCCATGAATGCGGAGCGAGCTCGGGCAGCGCGCGAGCAACTCGACCGGGCGAGGAGGTCCTCGAGTGACGTCGGGGGATCTTCAACAGTGCATTTGGCGCGGAGTGGAGGGGAATCGCGGCCTGCGGAGCGGCTCAGCGCAACGCGCGCGCGCGCGGCCACGGCGGCGCTCCGACCGCATGATGGCGCTCGCGCGGCGCGAGGCGAAGCGGCTCGACGACGGCGAAGTGACGGCTCGGGAGGGGCGAGACAAGAGCTAGGCGACAAGCGCCAACGTCCGCCGTGGCTCGGCCAGCTCGGCGCCGCCTGCGCCGCTCGCCGGCCACGTGGCGGCCGAGCTCCGGCCAGCGCAGGGACGCGCCAGGGGCACTGTAGCTTGCCCGTGGAGCTCCGATTTCAAATTCGAAATTTCTCCAAAAATTTGAACTGAACTTGAAAAAGTGTAAAAATAAAAGTTGGAGTTTGGAAGATGGGACACAACTTTCTTTTTGGGGTAAACCTGAAATTCCAAGGTTTTCGAGCTCAAACAACCCAAAAACAAAAAGGTGCCCAGAATGGTAATTTGAGTTTTTGAGGGACTAAACTGTAAAATTTTCAAAAGTTCCCAACAGTGACTTGGGTTTATTTGTGATGACAAACAACTTTTATTTTTGGAGATTTTCAAGTTTAGTACAAAAATCTTGAGTTTTCAGTTGGTGCTAAACAACCCTTGTTTTTGGAATTTAAATTTGAATTTTTGATGGATTTTTGAATTTCAACCCATAATTCCCTGTTGCATTGATTTTAATTGCACTTTTTAATTCTTTTGACATCAGAGATGTCACATCTCTCTCACGCGTGTCACCCTTTACCAGTACACCATACTCTCTCTGTGTCTATACATTGTTTTGATTCTTACCATATTATACCAAACCGAGTATAAATTGCGTTTTTGGTGCTCTAAACGTAGTCAAATGAAAACAGTTGTGAACTACTGTGTTTCTTAACTTTTTGAGATCTACAACTTTCATATTGGTCATTTCTCCATCTAAGGCCTTTTGCAAAATTTAAATCTGAAATTTATGAACATTCAAATGTACATTCATGGACAAGATGATTTCAAATGAAAAAGTTGCCAACTATAAAGTTTATTAACTTTTTGAGATCTACAACTTTCATATTGGTCATTTCTCCATCCGAGGTCATTTGGAAAAACTCAAATTTGAAATTTGAGAATCATTTTACGGAGGCAGTTACATTCATTTTAGGAGACGGTTACATTTGACTGCCTCTTAAAATCGATTAACTGAGGAGGTTATTGTAATACCACCGTCGCTGAAAATGGTCGATTAACGGAGTCGGCTGTGTTACAATAACCACCTTTGTTAATCAATTTTAGGAGTTGGTCAAAATGTAACCGCCTCCTAAAATGAATTTAACTATCTCTGTAAATCACTCGCATTAGCAGAGGCGATTATTTTTTTGTAACCATCTCGGAAAATATTTGGCATTATCATGCAAAATGTTTTGTGTACTAGTGACCAAAACTCACCATAGCACAATGCTAGATCCTTCAATAGGGTCGTTCTCATCTGCTTTTTCCTTGAGTGCCCTAGTCCTCACTCGGCGGTTGTTGCTTGGGACGGAAGCTGTTCCACTCGGTGTCCCTTCGAGGGATCCTTTCTTCTTGTGTGGGTCCTGTTGGGCTTTTTAGAGAGCCCATTTCCTCATGGATGGGTAGTTTGGCCCTTGCCCCCAGTTGGTGATGGTAGGATCTCCCTGGTCCAAGGAACTGACACCTCTCTTTCCGACGCCTTCCCGGTCGCTGGATAAGACGAAGACTGATTGAATCACAATCGGAAAATTGTGTCGCCTTTTTTTTGCCCCGGGCAATTGTAGATGGAGGATAGAAGAAGTGAGAAGGGTTAAGGATGGCAG
This sequence comes from Digitaria exilis, assembly GCA_015342445.1. Classification (NCBI taxonomy): domain Eukaryota; kingdom Viridiplantae; phylum Streptophyta; class Magnoliopsida; order Poales; family Poaceae; genus Digitaria; species Digitaria exilis. The sequence goes on from JACEFO010002191.1 coordinate 62,815, forward strand.
CATGACTTTCTCAAAGCAAGTTACTCAATCAAATGCGAAACGATGAAATTAAACGGATATGAATGAAATTATATTCTGATAGCACCTTTTACCACATTTTATATTGGATACGGAATGATATTGTCGGATACAAATGCGAAACGATGTCTCACATTTGTTTCATTTACAATAAACACATCTGGAATTCAAATACATATTGGATATTTACTTGATTTGTCATATAGCTATATTTATTTGTTATATTCACTATAAACACATCTCGAATCTGTCGCTAAATCATTATACAATATGGGATTAATATTGTATAGTTGATGTAGCTAAGAAAGGATATTTATTCATAAATATAAAATATAAAATGTAAATAAAAATATTTTAGTAGAAATAGCAATGCTTATCAAGAATAAATAAAATAAATATATATATAATTTTATGAATAAACGCATAAACCAAAGCCAATTAAAATTAATATAATTAGCCATATTAAAATATATTCTCTTTGTCCCGAAATAACTGTTTTTCTCACTTCTCGAGAAACAACTTTGACACAAAATTTTAAAAAGATATTAATATTTGTGATATAAAATTTATATCATTAGATAAATATTTAAATTTAGTTCTTTTTATAAAAGAATACTTGAAAATCTAAATGTTGCACGTATTTTCTATAAATGCAGTCAAACTTGTGACACGAACATCCAAAACAAAAAATAAATATGGACACAGGGAGTAGTTAATTATATTCAAATTAATAAAACTTAATCTTTATATATTATTACTAATATTATAAAACAATTAAAACAAAAACCACCAATCATTTATCATGATCACTATAAATAGTTTTCCAAATACAACATTATTATTATTGTTGAATACAATTAAAATTAATATTTATAATATCATTAGTAATCTTAAACCTAGTAGCACAAGTGTTTTAGTCTTGATCACTCTTAAATAGTTCTACTAAATACTTTATTACCAATATTAAATTAATATTATTAATTATTATTTTTATAGATAATTTTTAATAGTTTAATACTCCTTCGGGTTGGTAAAAGAAGTAGTTTAGGACATGTCAATGGTCTCAAAAATATAATTTGACTATGCCTTTTGCTATAAATTATTTATAAAATATATTTAAAGGATACTTTAATAAAACTATCAAAATGTTCAACTAGGCTAGAAGCTGCTACCGTTGGTGACCGTTGTTCCACACGAATATTGTAGCTCCTCTTTAGCCTCACAAGAACAATTTAGCTACAGTGTAAACCAGCCGACCAACAGCCCCGCCGGACATATTATATATTTGAATACGAATGTACTCATTTTATTTTCATATTTGTAAAGTTAACATATAAAAATATGTGCAGTCAAAGTTTAAAAAGTTTGATTTATGTCAATCTTTTTTTTTCACAAGGAAGGCCTGTTTTTTTAGAAAATCAATTGAGAGGAAGTATATGTTTATTCTTATTTGAATACGGATATCTGGTTCCGATAATGTCACTTTTGTACAATATTAAAATAATATTTGAATTATTCAAAAAAATAATATTTGAATATTCATAATTAAATATGGAAATATATATAAATGCAAAAAATTAGGATAACCACAGTCCGCGAGTGAGCCAAAGCATGGCCGCAGCCTGCCCTCTCGTAGCACTCGAGCAAGCAAGCTACTCCTAGGCCGTGTCCTAGGCCGGCTATTCATCCCTCCATAGAACACGTATGTCCAAAAATTTTTTTTTTCTTTTTATATTCATCCCCTCACATAACACACGTCTAGAAAAAAAACTAATTTTTCTCGCCACAACTAAACACGGCCCTGGGCACGAAAAGACCCTAGTCACTTGGAGACGGATGGAGAGGCGCTCCTGCCTGGGGAACCCAAAAAGATGTTGGAGGGGAGCCAAAAAAATCAAAAGCCTTCGCTCTCTCTTTCTCTCTCTTCTCACCACAACACGCCGCGGCAATAAAGAAGCCGCTGTGCCGCCTGCGTGTCACTCTCTGACTCTTCGTCTTCCTCCTCTCAAACCCCGATAAAACCACGCTTTCCCTCCTCTCCCGCTTCGGATTCTTTCGCCCCGCCCCCGCTGGCTCTGTCCTCGCCTCGTCACTCTCCACGCCACACTAAAGACCAAGAAAAAAAAGGACGTGTATTTTCCCCTGCCTGCAAGCTCGCCCGCTCGCCATGGAGGAGGAGATGCCGCTGCTCTCCTCTTCCTCTGCTCTCGCCGCCTGAGCTCTCCCGTCGCTCACTCCACTAGACGACCTACCTCCCCTACCGAATAAAGCAAAGCCATGGAGGCTGCTTTCGCCGCGCTGTTCGACCCCCTCTACTGCCCCGAGGAGCACCTCGACCTGTACCGCGAGGAGCTCGGCGAGGACGCGGGGGAGCATTGGCCTGACCAGCACCCGGCGCCTCTCGACGACGAGCTGCCGGAGCTGTTCGAGGCGCTCAGGGCCAAGGAGGGGGTGGTGCTGGCGGGAGATGGGGAGGAGGACGGCTATGGCGGCGCGGCGGGGCGGGAGGCCGCGGTCGGGTGGGCGTGCCGCGCCGCGGCGAGGCTGGGCTTCTCCGCGCTCACAGCCGCTCTCGCCGCCGCCTACCTCGACCGCTGCTTCCTCGCCGGCGGCGCGCTCCGGCTAGGCGACCAGCCCTGGATGTCGCGGCTCGCCGCCATCGCCTGCGTCGCGCTCGCCGCCAAGGTCGAGGAGACGCGCGTGCCGCTGCTCCTCGACATCCAGCTCTGCGCCGCCGCCGGCGCCGACCCCGCGGACGCCTACGTGTTCGAGGCCAAGACGGTGGGCCGGATGGAGCTGCTCGTGCTCTCCGCGCTCGGATGGCGGATGCACCCCGTCACGCCCTTCTCCTACCTCCAGCCCCTCCTCGCCGACACCGCGATGCGCCTGAACAACTGCGAGGGCGTCCTGCTCGCGGTCATTGCCGGTACTGGCATCTGCGCGACAAAGATCCAATCTTTACTGCATTTCCTTGCCAAAGGCTTGGTTTTTTATTCCGCTACCCTTTGCGAAATGTGGCAGATTGGAGGTGGCCACGGTACCGGCCCTCGGCGTGGGCCGCTGCCGCGTTGCTCGCCACCGCCGGCGATGGCGACGATGACTCGGAGCTCCTGGCGCTCATCAATGCCCCCGAGGTCAGCGAAGCGCAATGCCATTGCATAAATAAAGTTGCTCGATTCTTGTCGTTCGTACCAACCGTTGAACGCGCGTCGCAGGACGAGGCCGGCGAGTGCGCCAAGATCATCTCGGAGGTGACGGGCATGAGCTTCCTCGACGTGGGCGCCGGTAATAAGCGGAAGCACGCGGCGGCGCGGATGTACTCGCCGCCGCTGAGCCCGAGCGGCGTGATCGGCGCGCTGTCCTGCTTCAGTGGCGAGAGCTCGTCGTCGGCCACCGCGGCGGACTCGCGCCCTGCGTCCACGTTGGCGGCGTGGGCAGCGTCCGCGCCCTCGTCGGTGTCGTCCTCCCCGGAGCCCACCGGCCGCGCCCACAAGCGCGCTGCGGTGGCGCTCCCTGACCCCGTCCAGCATCCGCTTCCCCCCGACGAGGAGAGCCGCGACGCCTGGCCGTCCACCTGCGCCGCGTGACGCACCGCGCTCGCCGGAGCGCGGTGCCTATGGCGAGACCGCTGCCGCCGATCTGAGGCGGAGGAGATAAAGGAGGATTCAGAAGCTGGCGCCGGTGATGACCAGAAGAACCATTTTGCCCATTGCTATGAGAGAAGAAAAGGGGGGGCCAAGAAGATACGACAAGATGTAATCTTTCGCTTGCTATGGCAGCACATTTTGCAATGATGGTTATCGTCGTTGTAATCGGGATGTTGAGAACTGAGCTGGAGGTAGAAGAAGATGATTAGAGGATAATTAGCCGACGAGACTTTAAGACTAGTGCCAATTGTAGCGATGACGGTATGGTTGTTGCCATGATCTACACTTCCTGATGCTTCGTTTCTTGCTCGGCTTTGGCTTGGAACGGCCGGGCCCTCCTTGTCCTGCTTGGCGCTGCTGCAACCACTACTGCAGCAGCACTGCTCTCATCCTGTGGCTGCGTTGCCTCTCTCTCTCTCCTCTCTCTCTCCCGACTCTGATTTCCCTCCTTCCCTCCATGGACTTTTGACTTTTCTTCCATCAGTGCAAATGCTGAAATGCAGCAGCTCGCCAGCTCCCCCACGCCATACCATGCAACACTTGGAAGATGAGCCTTCATTAATGTCCACACCTCTACAAGCGTCGTGATATACGAATCCTTGTTTATTTGTAGCGATGAATAAATGTGACACACTACTTGAAATGTTTGATTATGTGTAGCATTGATTGATATTGCTGGGAATGTATGTCTCTGATGGGCGCATGGGCGCATGTGCTAGCTGGTCTGGCTGTGTTCAGATTGGAGGTAGAAAGTACTCTTCCTAGATGAATAGTGCACTGGAAAGCGTGTTCTGTGAGTACGATATATAGAAAAAACTTGTTGGAGAAGTACTTTTTCGTGAATCTAAACACAGAGCAAGGAGAGAAACTAAAATTGTAACACGAAGGAAATGTTTCGTGGTGTGTCATTAGTGCTTGCAAATCTGATTGCAACACATGATCAACTGTGGTTCCATGAATGTTGTTCCTCTGAAATTCAACCACAGGACAAGATCACCATCAATTTATACTAGGCAAGGCGATAATTTGATTATTTATTGGCAGAATTTAATAATCAAAGTATGACATTAGTATAATTTTCATAACTTGTTTTTATAATAGGAAATAGTACCAGCACTGAAGCAATGGCTGAAAGAAGAGTGCAAAAAAAGTTGATGAGTCATCAGGCTTGTTGCACACCTGGCATGCTAGGTGAGGTGGCGTGCAACGTGGACTTTTGACTTCTCTCACGCCAACACCAAAATGTCGACGTAGACCAGCATGTGGAGACGTGGCAATGTTCAGAAAGAGAAGTTTTTTGTTGTAGAGGGAGAGAGAATGTGAGTGAAGACAAACGGATGTGTTCTGTAGCTCTTTACCACACCACCATGCAAGGAGAGAGAAGAGATTTAGAGGGAAACTATTTTTTTTGCTTTAAATTTTGCAAAAGCCACAAAGGCAAAGGGTGGGGGAAAATATTGGGGATCCATGGTGGTCGCAATGATGAGCTGTAGTATCTTGGTGGATTAGCCCCCGTATTATTGCCAAATCTGGAGCCGCATGCTTACCGGAGGATTTGCCGGTATCTGCATGGCATCAATATGCAAACTATCATCATTTCTGACAGAATCATGACCAACTCATTCGCCTTCTTTATCCCAAACAAAATGTTGCGGTATATTTATGACACCAGTACTGCATTTTCTTTTCTTTTTTCTTCTAATAAACTTTTTGCTGTTATTGTAACAGAACGGCACCAGAATGACTAGATTCACCTCGTAATTAAATTTATTTTGAGCTTTAGGTTCCAATTTGTACAAATATAGATGGCATCATAATTGGAAACTATTTTCATGCCTTTTCATGTATATATCTCAGCAGCTCAGCTAGCATCAGATGCTTTTACCCTACGGAAAAAAAAATAAGCGGGCGTGTAGTAAAACTGTAGAAGTACACGATTAGCTTCAATCACTTGCGCATGGCAGCGCGTTCGTGTAACTGTGTAAGTAGCCGTTAAGAGGAAAGCAAATCCCACAAAAGAAAAGACAGGTAAAAGATGAGCTCCAAGTTGAGATTTGCACTGATCTTGACTTGGGCATTGGGAGTCGGCCATTTGCATGTGAAGGAGCACACGGCCGGAGACGACGACGTCGCTTGCAATCCACGAACAACACACACGCATATACTCCCATGCGGTAGACGACGAGATCAAAGCTAATTAAAGCAACGTGTAAACAAATCGCAAGGCTAGACGGCGTAGATGATCCGGATCTCGGCTCATCCAAGCAAATGGAAACCATCCGTTTTGCAAAGGGCTTTGCTCGTAGTCTCCTGCTTGGACTCTTGTAGGCTTTAATTTGACCTCGATGCTTGAGAAAATACAAGCGATGGCGCTGAGCGAGAGGGGCCTTTGCTTTGCTTTGCTTTCCTCCAAAGACTAGACGCCTCAAAGGAGTGAGTGTCTCCATGGCGCCTTCTTCGATTCATGGTAACAAACAGACACGCATGAGCGAGGTTGTCTTGGCAAGTTGCTCCTGGAGGCTGGCTGGGGTACGACGAGAGGTATCTTTTTTTTTTCTCTCTATCGTCTTTGTTGGAACGTACGCTACATGTATGAAATGACAAGGTTAAAAAGAGAGAGTGTGGATATCAAGACAAAGTGCAGTGTTACCACTAAACAACTTTGCCATTGATCGCCCCCATCACCACAAAGACATAAACCAATGTCTCGTACGTTCTCATCTCTTCGGTGGACCTGCCAATTGCCAATTGCTGCTGCTGCTGCTCCTCATCGATCACTTTTTCATTAAAACTAAGGAACGTGCTGAGTAAAGGGTCGACTCAAACTTTTTGCTGTACAATAGAGACACACACATCTATTGGAGTCATCACCATCCTCCTAGTTCTTCGTTTCGACACTACCTCATGATGCTCCCTCTCCATGCAATACGCCTTTCTATGCGTAACAAATAAAATAGTTGAGATACATTTTGAGTATTTTTTGGTGGGATACAATTAACAATGGCATCAAATATATCTGCTAGAAAAAATCCATACAAATTGGTACTTACCTATGGTGGGTGGCAACTGGCAAGTCGCCAAGTCGAGTGTTGATTGACAAATATGTCATGCTGTTGACTGTAGGACCATGCCTTGACCAATGTCTCCGTGGTGTCCGCTGATTGGTACTGTATTTCTACATCAGTGCTTTGTGCCTGTCATCCTACTCTCTTTGTCAACAAGATTACAGGGTTCCTTAAAAGTGCACCTACACGGCTACACCTACGAATTATGACCACGAAAGCACACAGAAAACACTTTGGTTCTATTTGTACCTACAATTCGAATTCATCCTGGCCTAAGGGCAAGGCCAATGTATTTGGACAAGTAGTCCTTAGCGGTGGGTCCTGTTGTCAGTAGTCCATAGCTACTTTAAACTTCACAATGTTCAGTCTAAAAACAGTAGTGAAATGATGGTAAGGAGAAGAGAGAGATAGAGAGGAGATGAGAGGAATAGAGGGATAAACTGTTATTTTATTCTCTATGGGCAACCTATAAGCTTATGGGTACCCTTTGCTATGGACTACTCCCACAATGGTTCAGCTAGGTTGAATGAAATATTTTAGTCACTATGGACTACTTTTGGTCACTATCGTGGACGCCCTAAATGGCTTAATGTGGCCGGTGGAAAAAGGTCATACGCATACAGAGACTTGTGGTGTGCTTAGGGCATTTGCCACATTGCGACTGTTTTCTAATTGGCATGAGAAAGACAAGGCAAAGCTCCCCTCCCTATAATAATAATAATAATAATAATAATAATAAAAGACAAGGCAAAGCTCCCCTCCCTATAATAATAATAATAATAATAATAATAATAATAATAATAATAATAATAATAAAGTGAAGACCTGTGTAGAGGGGGACACACACGCAAGTCTTCTTCCCATGTGCTCGCAGGTAGTAGCTGCTTCCCTCTACCTTTTCCCTCTCAAATCATTTGCTTGTCTTTACCTGCTTCCAATGCATTATTATAAGCCCAATCACCATTTGTCACAGCTGGTGACCTACTTATAGCCTAATTAAACAGGTGCTAGTTTACTGATAACAAAAGATGCAGCTTTAGGCTTTGTTTAATTCGGCAATGTTCAGATTCCCAACTTTCACTGTTCATTCCAACTTTTCACTATTCATTCCAACTTTTCACTATTCCTCCCTCACAAAACACGTTTCCCAACAAATGCTACAGTGTTTTTCTTATGCTACAGTGTTTTTTCCTACAATCTAAACACACCCTTCGTCAACTTTCACCAACTTTCTAGTCACATCTTCTCTCACAGACACGCTTATCAATGTACTATTCACACCTCCAACTTTCCACCAACTTTCTGATACCTTAGTTTGTCCTGTCATGGAGCAGACCAGACAAGTCAGGAAGAAGGGGGAGAGGAAAAACTAGAAAGGCAGTAGGCAAGGAGCAGAGCATGCATGCTGGAGGAAGTGGGCACAGCCAAGCCACATCCCACACAAGCAGTAGCAGGCCACAGCACTGCTCTTGACCTACCAGTATACACACTCCAGGTCGGAGTAAAACCCTAGGCCTACCACCGTGGCGTACCTACATGTCAAGTACATGCTTCGCTACTGCAGGCAGGCCCCTACGGTACTCCCTCTGCTGCTACAAGGAAACGCTGACATGTTTTTGTTAAAAGTGTTGATGAGGTTACCGTGTCTTCCACTCTTCCTTGCTCCAAAACAGAGTACTATTGATTGTTCAAAGAAAAAACAGAGTAGTATTTCTTTCATTTTCAGATACAAAAAGTGCTGCCTCGGGCCAAGTATACGGTATATGTCTCCTTTAATCGACGATTTCCTATGCACGTTTCATATGCATTATAGAAAAATGAAATAAAGTCGTGATGCTGTTGAAGTATTATTTTCGTTTGGCTTATTAATATTTTTCTTGTGATAAGTATCATTATTTGAAATTTACCTCTTAAATATTTAAAATCCATTGAAAGGTATTACCTCGTTCGATTACTCTTTTTTCTTGTGATAAGGCAATTGGAGTACCTTAGCATGGCCCTTATATACATGGCACACATTCTAGATGATCCACTTTTTCAACACAAACTATATATTGCATTTGTTCTTAGTATTTTATTTTATTTTATTTTATTTACATGGGTAACCCTATAGCCATCATGAAATGAAATGTGTGGAAATAACATTCATATATGGGTATGCCAGTGCTCCCTAGAGTTGTGAACTGATGACCCTCCCAAATTTAATTATATCCCATTTTATGGAATCTACTCGTCTACTCTATCGCCGTCCCATCAAATTATTTATCATAATCAAGTTTTGAGGAAAAATAAATTCATATAATTTAATGAACAAATGTATACCTAGTGTTAACAGTGACAAAAAGTATGAACAGTGGCGTGTAGAAAGATTGGCCAACGTATAGATTAATTCATAGTTTTGAAGTATTTCTTCTACGCTAATGTGCACAGGCTTCCACGCTAGTTGCTCAAAGCATCTTATCAAAATTTCAATGTGCTTTAACAACTATTTGGTCAAGTACAAGTCATGTTGTATGTTAAAACAGTAGAAAGAGTCTATTCACTTCAAAGACCATGCCAAAATAAAATGATCCCATTACTTGGCTTGGACAGAGGGGGAGTACCTTTTTTTAACATTTTGTCCATTTGACTCCCATTCCGTTTAGACTGCGAACAAAAGTCAGTAGCCAACACTTTTCCCAGGGTTACTCACGGCTAGAGACACATTTGCTCTTTTCTGTTTTGATATTAGAGCATCTCTAGCAGAATAGCCAAATTTGACTCTCCATATCTTTGTTTGGCTATCCACTCTATAAGATTCCATCGCCATATTTCAATGTGCTCCAGCAGACTAGCCAAATCCCACACTCCATATCCAATTGACCTATATTTTATTCTTATCCGATTTGACATGAATTAAAATATTTTTACCTAATTCTTAGACATCAAATTGATACATTAAAGTTCAAATAAGTAGAAAGAAAAGGTCAAAATTGGTGAATTTTAGTTTAAATTTTGTAAAATATTTTGAGTTGGAATCAGTTAAAATGGGTTCTTTGTTATTTACTGTATCATAATAAAAATTGACGTGATTTAAGAAGTTTGATATTGTCACTTTTTGAATTTATAAAAGAAAAAAGGAACAAAGTTTTAAGAGCTCTTTTACAATGATTGGCAAGTACCAGCTGGTACTACCAGGTACTTGCAGGTACTTTAAGTACATTTTTTGGTACTTACCGGTACTTTAACTAGAATTTTAAAAAATTAAATAAATAATAATAAGGGTATATTAGTACTTTCATATGCCCTGATTAGAATATACCCTCCCACAACATATCACGATATTTTTTTCCCGCCGCCTCCACCCCCACGTCAGCGGAAAAGACGTATATATCCTTTCTTTTTAATTTAAAAATAAAATAAAATAATTAGCTAGGTCCATTTATCCGGTACTTGGTCCCACAATTTTGGTACTTTTTGGTACTTTTGGATGGATACTTTTAGGTACTAGATATTTTTCTCACCGTTAGATTCTTTATCCTTGTAGTACCATGGTACTTGCCAATCATTGTAAAAGAGCTCAAGTTTTAAAGGCCAAATAACGTGAACGTCTATGGGGCCTACTTGTTATCCTAACGTGAGCCAAGGATGGCCACTCACCCGACCCTGGCCAAATTTGGCTGCCCACCTATGCACGATGGCGTGTCAAAAGGCCTAGCCAGTCCTTTGGCTACTCCGCTGGACATCGATTTTTCTACAGACCCGCTAAATATAGGGTGGCACCGATCGAGTGACCGGGACAGTGCTGCCTGTGTGTACGCTTCCCTTGCCGTGTGTTTGGTTGGGGAGCGGCGGGAGCGGAGCGGAGCCAACCCTCGTTTTGGGGACGGCTCCAACCCCTCCTATGTTTGGTTTGCTTTTTGGGGTTGAGGATGGCTCCGCTCCGCCACCTGTTTGGATGGAAGAATTGGAGTGAAACTTGAATCCTATCACCACCTGGTGAGGTTACCCCTCTCAACAATTTATCAGCCGCTTATTAATAATTTATCAGCCACTTAACAGCCATACAATAATTTAACAACAATTGCATCAACACATAGTAATATTTATATGCTTGCACCATGCATCAAAAAACATCACACCCAATAGTTCAACATAAAAAGTCACAAATAGAAGTCTTAGGCCATATCCATAGGCACATTACCATACATTTTCAAGTCTCATGCTTGCACAATGCATAAGTTCAAGCCTTACACAATATATATCAGGTTCAAGACTTACATATAGCAAAATGCAAGCTAACTTAGACCACAAATATATAGTTGTATGTGGTACCAACAAAAGACTAATCCTACCACCACAACTTACCTTTACTGTCCAGGAACGTTTTCAGCAATATACTTTGCAACCCAATTTAGTTTATGCTCAAAAGGTAAGCTGTTGAAAGCTCTAGCTATGTGAGGTTCGGAGACCAAATGGGCATAATAGAAGGATAAGTGAGTCTCATTGAAACTACCCTTGAAAGCCATCAAGTTCTCAAACAAATCTGAGGGGACATCCTTGTCTGATTTGCCCACTTCCTTTATCGCCTTGGCTATCTTGGTACTTCCTCTATTGATTGCAGCAACCAATGGATCAACATCAATCTTGGGCCTCTTGTTGGGCTTCTTGCTATTGCTGTTGTTGATCTTGCCAATCCTGCTAGTCTTGCTTGCAGATGATGTTGCCCCATTGTTGCCATCATTGGCAATGGCATCTCCATCACTCTTTCCTGTTTCCTCATCATCACAATCCTCTCCACCAACATCCTCTGTACCTAGAGGTGCACTTGAGTCCTTTGCAAACCTACATGTAGCCATGGTACTTCCAAATATTGTGTTCATCTCCTCAAAGTATTGAATAGGCTTATTCAGATAATCAGCATCAGACTTGTGATCCTACAATATTTGTATAATTTCAGCAACTATTATTATGTATATGTGGACGGCAACTAGAATATGTGACAACAATATTGTGGAAAGCATCCATACCTTAATATGGTTGTTGTAGTGCTCATCATCAAGAGTTATAGTGAAGGTATCTTCATCCCAATTGGCTCCACTCAAACCACGAAGATCACATATTTTACAAAACTTCTTTTGCCATGTCTTAAGGTGATTCTTAACCTGGTCACCACTGCGCACAATGCCAAAATTCTCTTGGAGAGCCTTTGCACACCCATTGTAGTGAACCATCTTGAAGGTAGATGAAGTCTTGGTGCCATTAACCACTAAATTGGCAAGGTATTCGAGCATGTAGGTTGACCAACTAGAGGTCCAAGTAGCATGTCCACCAGTCCCTGCACTAGCCTCAACAGGTTCCATTTACCTTCAAAATTAACAAAGCGAGCATAATAGCATTCTCACTTGCTGTCCCAGTATATACGGTGTGTTGGGTGTCCTCATCATTGTCACTTGGCACATTGAATTCATCACTCCCATCTTCAATCACCCAATTATGAATGATGCAGCAAGCAATAACAATTTCAACTTGAGTTTCATAAGGAAAAAAAGGAGATGCATCATCAAGAACTTTGAATCTCCTTTTTAGTGCTCCAAATGCTTGCTCTACTATGATTCTCAATGAACAGTGCCTACGGTTGAACAATTCCTTTTCATTTTGCACTGGATTCCTCCCCCATTCATTCAAGTGATAGCGGACAGCCCGAAAAGGGGGTAAAAATCCAGGTTTGGCTCCATATCCAGCATCAACTAGGTAATATTTACCTAACATATGATGGATAGTTAGGTTACATCTCAGTTATCCATTAATTTTGATGAACAAATTTATGGACAAGACATAGGTTAAACTATTACCTTGTGGCACACGAAGGCCATCCTCACGTGCTAAAGCATCACGCAAAACTAGTGCATCATGTGCTGTCCCCTCCCATCCGGCCAAGACATAGGTGAATTTTTGGTCAAAATCTACGGCTGCCAGTACATTTTGAGTACAATGGTTGTATCTACCACGAAAAGCATGCTGCATGTCCTTTGGAATAGTGACTCTTATATGTGTACCATCAAGTGCTCCTATACAATCCTACGTGATGTTCAAAGAAGTCAATATTAGGACAATTATAGGGTTTGGTTAAACATAAATTTAGAATATGACTTAAGGTTGAGTTGCACACCTTAAAGTAAGGATACCACCTTGTGTCCCCTTCTATTTTAGCATGAGTGTCCAATGAAGGGGGCCTAATATAATCATCTCGTAGCTCACCAATAGCATGAAGTACTTTGTTAAAATAACGACTAACTGTTTCTCTGGATCTACCAAAATTGGTTGCAATTACTCTATTCCGAACATTATGTCCAACAGTGTGTAGAAACATTGCCACTTGCTGCTCAACACACATATGAACGGTATCTTCAAGTAAAGCACGATCTCTAAACAACTGACAAAACCGAAAGAAACGTGCTTTGTTCATTCTCAGCATGTTTACACAAGTTGTATCATTAGGACAAATTTTATCATTCAGGTACTCAATCCTCTTCCTATCCCTTTCAGATATTGGGGCATAAGTAATCCTTTCCTTTCTTGCAACTCTTTTTCTTTTTCTAGACCGAGCAACAATTGCCATCATACACAAGAACCAATGTGCAGCAGCAGCAAAAATAAATGCCTTGCGCCTGTTATCTATCTACATACAGCAGCACAATCATTACCTAGCAAAATTATCATATAGGGTTTCCATGTACTAACACAAGATTCTTCAAAACAACCATCAATCTAGACTATCAATCCAACACCAAGTATGAGAGGGAATGAATTTACCTTGATCTTTTATCAATCCCCAACAGAACTGGGCAGATCTGGAGGAGCCGGACCTGGCTGAGGGAGGAACAGAGGGAGGGGGCGGCGTCTGGCGTCTGGAGGAACGGAGGGAGGGGCGGCGTCTGAACCTCCGGATCGGGACGGCGCCGACGTCTGGAGGTCCGGAAGGAAGGGGCAGCGTCTAGAGAAACGGATCGAGACGGAGATCCAGAGGGAGACCGGCGTCTGGAAAACGGAAGTAGACCGGCGGCTGGGGGGCGCCGGCGCGGCTGGAGGGCACCGGCGCGCCGCCGTGGCCTCCGGCGCGGGACGTTGCTCGTCCCTGGCGCGAGAGAGCCGGCGGCGGCAGTCGGGTCAGGAGGGAGGGAGGGGTCGGGGGAGGCAGGGGTGTCGGGCGAGAAAAGATCGGGGGAGGGAGGGGTCGGACGGGTGGGTGACGAGATCAGGCGCACGCGTTCGACCCGGAGGGAGCCGCTCCGTCCGCCAAATTTCAGGGAAGGAGTCCAACCTGCATCTAAGGAGAATATTCCCTTCTGGAGCCAACCCAACCCGCATCATCTCCATCCAAACAGCTACGGGAGCGGGTTCGCTCCGACCCAACCCGCCCCAACCAAACACACGGTTGGTGTCGCAAGCACTTTTCTATGGAGTGGGGGCACGGGGCAGTTGAGACTGGGATTTGTTCATACCAGTAGGATTATTTTTTTTCCCTTGCAGTGAAAGAGAAGGACTCGTGAAAGCGAAAGAAAGAACAAAGGCGCCTGCACACGTTGCAAGGACCACACTGGTTGGTTGGGCACTGGGAAACACTGCCCAAAGTGAAGCGAAAGGGGGAAGCAAATAACATGCACACTGCACTGTGCCCGACCAACCAAAACCTCCCTCCTCCATCCATCCGCCCATCTATGTTCAAAAGAAAAATCCATCCTCCCATCTATCTCATGATCTATCTGAATGGACGCGATGGGTCTACACGCATGCTGCCATCGAGTTGGCATGCACCGGGGGCTCCATTCGAAAGTTTAGTTTAGTACATAAAAAACACAGTAAGTCGTGCTAGAAAACGTGTTATATAAATGAAAGAAGTGATAAATGGTAAAAAGTTTAATAAATAGTATTTTTTTAAAAGAGTTCACCCTCTTCAGCCTCGAGCAGCTCGACCCTGCCTGCCCTTCACGAGCAGCAATGCAACCTCACTCGGCCACCACTCTATCGCCAGTACAGTAGTAGGCAGGAAGCACTGAAGCATCGCAGCCATGCAGACGCACAAAACAAAAGGCTACTACGCTTTGCTGTGCCAATGCCACGGGCACTTGGGCAGTCCATCCAAGCTTCTTGGCTCTTTCTGCGTAGTTAGTAACCAGTTATACTTTCTATAATTATTTATTTTCATTTTTTATCTAGCTCATCTCACAGCTACCTAAGGTCGGCGAAAGATGGGGTCCATTCGCCAGCGGCTTGGGACCATACCGTGGTCTTATGATCAGCGACTAACTCAAAGTTTGTTCATCCTAGGCCGCGAATTCGTTTTTACATTGGTTCCTCGAAGAAAACAAAATCGTTTTACATTTTGAATTCAGAAAGCGGGTAAGATGCCTAGAACCTTGTGCTCAATCTGGAGGGGACGTCAATAGCACAGAGCCGTGCATGCCCGTGTTTTCTCCAACATTTGTGTCGCACGCCTTGCAATGTGCCGATCCGATCAACTGGTCCAAACAAGGGGTTAAGGACAAGAGTAGGTACCAAAGGGAACACCGGTTGACAATCTAAAAGGCCAAGGCATGTCCCACGTTGACTTATTACGATGTTCATAGAAGAAACAAAACTGCTGTCGGCACATTGTAGACTTTTGGCGCGCTATCAAGCATATGATCGGCAGATCGGGGACAGAAATTGACTGACCTGCATACACGTTGAAAGCTCAGATGATCGATCCCCCAAGCAGGGGCATCGTCATGGACTTATGGGACTCGGTTGAGAAATTTTAGGCCGTCTTGTTGACAAGATGATGTCCATATGTAACAGGATCAACTCTAAAGTGAGTTGTTAATGGCCAAGATCTGGGCCACTCTTTCTACACGCTCTGACAAATCCAAACCATCTTCCTCGCGAGCATCGGAATTTGGATCACAAAACAACCGCATAGACATTGCCATAGCCCATTCTAAGTGAAGAGTGGCACATGCACAAAATGGCTTACAAATCCTTTGTTAACGTGAAGGTGTTTTGATGGAATCCTTCTTTCTTTGCCTAAACTCCATTGAGTATATGTAAAATTTGCATTTTCTGCTGGCTTACTGTCCAGGCAAAAGAAAACCTAAACTCTGCCATTTGTAAAAAAAAAATAATAAGTTTCTTAATTTGCACTATAACTTACTGTCCAGGCAAAAGAGAACCCAAAGATTAGGCCTGATTGAGCTTGTTCTTGGTAGACAAATTACTTCTTGAATTGTCTCTTAGTGCCTTGAAGATCTTTAAGGATGACTTAGGTCTACAATAATGGGGGGGGGGGGAGCCTGTCTTTAATAGTTGTCTGGTTGCTCACCCCATTTTGCGACAATTGTATTTGTGGCAAAAAAAATTATAGGTTTCCTAGTGACCAAATTTGGTCGCCGTGGATGTTTAGATTGGGGAACTTCCCTATTCATTTACAATATTCATTTCATTGAAAACCGTGATTTTGCTACAGTAAATTTTTGATACAGTGAATTTCACCAAGTTTTAGGGACATTTGAATCTATGTAAAAAGCCAAGCAAACGCTGCAAATAATATATGCTTGCCTTTTGCTCAATATATGACGGACGCTAGAGACATTTGCATCTATGTAAAAAGCATGGATGTAAAAAGATGCAAGGGCACCTACCTTGGCAGGAAGGCAGCAGGCGTGAGCAAAAGGCTTTTTCAAAAGGTGACGACAAGGAACAATATCATGCATGTACATGCACTGGAGTTATGCATCCTCGCAGAGGGAAAAGATTGTGTGCAGAGAGCGAGGTCTCCTCACCCGCACAACACGACGAAAACGCCAACCGGCAGGCTATGATAACGCATGCTTAAATTAAACTTCCTCAAACAATAAAACCAAAGGAATACACGAATGGTGCGTGTAGGGCTGTCATCCTTTACAAATCTGCGGGCTAATAGCCTTCGTGTCTGAGTAAATTACATCGCGGATAACTGAGTTTGCCAAATTGGTTATCGACATGTTATTTGAAAGGACAATTTGGTTCTATGCTATTGTGCCAATTACGTCTTTTTCGACGTTTGTCATTGCTTTTGTTATTGTTGACCCACTTTTGGTCAACACAAGAAAGCGCTAGTCGCGCGGTCGTCGAATTCTCCTCGCCGGAGCTCCTAAGAGCAGCCGGTCAGACCGCCTGTAGGGGCCGGTCAGACCGCCTATAGCAGAGGCGCCGCGAAAGCCTACGATCACAACCGCGGGAGGGACCCCGTCGGAGGCTGCGAACCGAGGGTTGTTCTAAGGTCGGCAAGGCCACTTAGAACGTCCTAAAACGTCGCGGAGACGAAGGGAGAGCAAAAGGGTTGAAAAAGCTAGGGTTTGGAGATAAAAAGTAAGACAATGATTTGTTCGATTGGGTAGAGGTCCTCAATCGGCCACGGCCCTTTATATTTATAGGGTGGGGAGGTCTTGCCCCGCAAGGAAGTCCTTGTACAGATCTAAAAACGTGCAAAAATCTGATTCCACTCGGACTCGGGGACAGGCGGTCAGACCGCCTGTGATAGGCGGTTAGACCGCCTGGCACATTGCCAGATCGGCTACAGGGCACAGCCGGTCTAACCGCTTGCACAGGCGGTCTAGACCGGCTGTCCCAGCCTGATCGGCTTTAAGCCATTTTTGTCGTCAACATATGTCCCCTGTTTTTTTGGTAAAACTTTGTTTACCACAAAACATTTACTCAAATTAAGGGCGACCCTCTATTGTCGGCCATCTTTTTCCCTAGGGCGATATCGCATATCGGCCATATCCTTTCAAGCATGTTGCCAAACACTTGGATGATATTTCTTCAAATACTTCCTATTGAGTGCCCTTGGCAGCTGAAATCCTTGCAAAGTCTCCATCATATAGGAATTCCCAGAACAAACCTTCACAATACGATATGGTCCTTCACAATTTGGCGATCATTTACCAAACTTGTTGCTCTTTGTTCCTATAGGTAAAATAGTCTTCCACACTAAATCACCAACTTGAAAGGATTTGAGTTTTACCTTCTTATTATATGCTCGAGCCACTCTTCTATTATCCTTTTCAATCTCCTCCAAGGCCTCCAAACAAGGATTTGAGTTTTACCTTCTTATTATATGCTCGAGCCACTCTTCTATTATCATTTTCAATCTCCTCCAAGGCCTCCAAACGCTTGTCAGTCACATCATCAATATTATCCATCATCAAAGCACAATATGTGCTAGCATCAAGATCATTTTGCTTAGCCAATCTATAAGCAGCTAGATTTACCTCAACAGGCAAAACGGCCTCTTGACCATAGATGAGCTCAAATGGGGTAACCTTAGTAGCACCATGTTTAGAAATACGATGCGCCCATAATGCTTCAGATAATACCTCATGCCACCGTTTAGGCTGATCTTCAATCTTCTTCTTTATGAGCTTGATCAAAATCTTATTGCTAGACTCGGCTTGACCATTGGCTTGAGCATAATATGGAGATAAATTGAGCAATTTAATACCATAGGATCCAACAAATTCATGTACCTCTTTAGAAATAAACGACGTCCCTTGATCCGTCGTCAATGTTTGAGGAATCCCAAATCTATGAATAATATGCTCAGTAATAAACTCAATCACCTCCTTATGTGTCATGTTCTTGAGGGAAATTGCTTCAGTCCACTTGGTTAAATAATCAGTAGCCACAATCACAAAACAATGACCCTTGGATGAAGGAGGATGAATCTTACCAACAAAATCTAAACCCCATCCTCTATAAGGCCATGGCTTAATGATCGGATGCATCAATGCAGCAGGTGCAATCTGAATATCCCCGAACTTTTGACACTCTTCACATCCTTTGTAGTAACGAAAACAATCGGCTATCATCGTAGGCCAATAAAAGCAAGCCCGCCTAAGGAGCCACTTCATCATTCGAGCCGATTGATGTGTACCACAAATTCCTTCATGAACCTCTGCCATAGCCAATCTGGCTTGATCAGGATCTAAACATTTCAAAAGCAATCCATCCATGGTCTGATGATATATTCACCATCAACCAAAGCAAACTTGAAAGCCCATCGTCGGACTTTTCGATCCACTGACCTGCTAGTATCCTGTAAATATTTTACCAGAGGCTCCCTCCAATCACCAGCATCGGCCACAATAGATTGAAAATCATCAACAGCCGAATCGGTGTTTTCAGAGGTGCAGGCGGTCAGACCGCCTGTACTAACGGTTAGACCGGCTGAGCCGGTCAGACCGGCTGTCACAGGTGGTCGAACCGCCTGTTCCAGAGCAGAAACGTCGGCTTCACGAAACATCGGCCTCTTTTCATGAAAATTTCTTTTCTGAACATTATAGCCTGACGCTTGCCGTGCCAACACATTAGCTCTAGGATTCTCTTCCCTTGGTACATGATAAATGACAAGTTCATCAAAGCAAGATATAATATCTAAACACTTATCAAGATAAGCATTCAAAAATCCATCTAAACATTGAGAAACCTTAGATACTTGTTGTACTACCAAAAGAGAATCTCCATATGCTTCAACATGCTTTACTCTCATATCATATAAAATCTCCAACCCGAATAATAAAGCTTCATATTTGGTTTGGTTATTAGTGCATTTATGATCTAATCGGTTAAGAGCCTCAAAAACAACACCATTTGGTGATATAAAAATAACACCAACTCCACAACCACTTTTGCAAACCGATCCATCAAAATGCAATTTCCATGGAGTAAAAGTAATATAGCCGACATTTAGATCAATATGTTCACTAATCCTATGTTCAACAATAAAATCGGCAACGATTTGTCCTTTCATAGATTTCAATGGCTCAAAAACTAAATCATATTCAATTAAAGCATAAGCCCATTTGCCGATTCTACACTCAATATAGGTCTATGCAACATATATTAAATTATGTCGGCTTGACTAGAAGCTATGCAAGTATTTAGTAACAAATAATGCCTCAACTTTGAACAAGCATTATATAATGATAAGCATAACTTTTCAATGAAAGTATACCTCGTTTCGGCGTCCAATAATCTTCTACCTGCATATGCAATGATATATTCCTTTCCCTCAGTCTCTTGGATCAAAACAGCACCAATGACACTTTCTTCGGCCGCGATATATAATTTAAAAGGAACTCCTCTCCTAGGTGCCTGAAGAACCGGAGGCGAAGATAAATAATGCTTGATCTCATCAAATGCCTCTTGCTGTTTTGCCCCCCAAGTAAATTCAGCATCATCTTTCAACCGAAGCAAAGGAGTAAAAACATTCACCTTTCCCGATAAGTTGCAAATAAATCTTCTAAAATAATTCACTTTGCCCAAGAATTTCTGCAACTCTTTCTTAGAGCTAGGCGCCTGCAACTTACCAATAGTGTCGGCCTTCTTTGGATCAATCTCTATGCCATTCTCATGAACTATGAAACCTAAAAACTTCCCGGCCGACACACCAAAAGCACACTTGAGTGGATTCATCTTCAAACCATACCGGCGCATTCTTTCAAATGCAAGTCTTAAATCAGCCAAATGAGAACCACTTCCAGCCGATTTAACAACAATATCATCGATATAAACTTCCAAGATAATACCAAGCAAATCATAGAAGATTAAATTCATTGCCCTTTGATAAGTAGCACCGGCATTCTTCAAACCAAAAGTCATAACAACCCACTCAAACAAACCAACAAAGCCTGGACATACAAAAGCCGTTTTGGATATATCCTCTTCGGCCATAAATATCTTATTGTAACCAGCATTACCATCAAGAAAGCTAATCATTCTATGTCCAGACGCAGCATCGATAAGCATATCGGCTATTGGCATATGATATTCATCTTTAGGAGTAGCACGATTAATATTTCTAAAATCAATACACACTCTAATCTTACCCGTTCCTTTCTTCTCTACGGGCAAAATATTAGAAATCCATTCATCATATCGACAAGGTCTAATAAACTTTGCTACTAATAACTGATTTATCTCCTCTTTAACTCGGTCATAAATTTCAGGATTAAAACGCCTAGTTGGTTGTTTATAAGGCCTAAAACCAGACTTAATAGGCAACCGATGCTCAACAAGCTCTCGGCTTAAACCAGACATTTCATGATAATTCCAAGTAAAGCAATCAACATACTCCTTTAACAACTTTATTAATTCAAATTTAAAAATAGGATCTAAATTCTTATTTACAAATGTCGGCCTGGGCAAAGAACCATCACCAATGTCTACCTCCTCAAGAGGATCGGCCGACGTAAAACCACATCCTGGCTTGCTTATATCATCAAAATCTTCAATGGCTTCACACATATCGTTCTGATTATCCATTAAATCATATGAGATGATTCAATCGATTGTTCATCGGCTTTATGACAGCATGAACGAATTCATTCTTAGTACAGCTGATAAACTCAAATTCAGAAAGATCTAAGCCTGACAAGCATCTAACATCATCATGAATGCCAACCAAAGAGCTATCAGCTAAAGCAACACAAACAGAAGTATCACTATGCACAACTTCTACATCATCATCTACCCATTGAATTAAACATTGATGCAAAGTAGAAAGAATGCATTGGTTTGCATGAATCCAATCACGACCCAAGATTAAACTGAAGTTACCTTGAGTCTCAGCGACAAAGAAAGCAGTGGCCAAGGTTTTGCTCCCAATAGTAAGCTCCATAGAAATCACCCTCTTGGCACCAATAGGCTCTCCTCCTCCAATGCCGCTGATGGTCATGTTGGTCTTGATCAGCTCCGAATCTGAACCACCAAGCTTCTCGCATAAAGAATAGGGCATTAAGTTCACAATAGCCCCTCCATCGACCAACATCCGCGAGACTGGCTTCCCATTGATATGTCCCTTCAGATATAAAGCCTTCAAATGATTGTCTTCAGCTTTAGGCTTCTGAAATATAGCTTCCTTGGGACCAAAGTCAAGATGAGCAACCTCCTCCTTCGAAAGCATGTCCCCATCCATGGACATATGAAGCACATTCACATCAAGATTCATGCGCTCTGGAAAAGAACTGTAATCAACAAGTTCTTCATCGTCCTCAGCAGTGGGAACCGATGTCAACTTGTCATCGCGAGCCGAAGAACTAGAAGAAGAAACTCTGGGCGCTTCTGCGTCGCCCGGTCTGACCGCTTGTACAGGCGGTCTGACCGCCTGGGCTGCGGACTCTGGATGACAGGCGGTCTGGACCGCCTGCACAGCCGGTTGGACCGCCTGTGGGCCTTCCTTCGGCTTCCACTCCTTCTTCTGTGGAATCATGGGCTTCACATGGTTGAAGAATTCATCCCTCTGCTTCTCCAACTCTTGATCTTGTTTCTCCCGAAAACAAAGTCTCTGGAGCTTCCTCTTTTGAGTACGAGTCAACCCATCAAGACACCACTTTGGAAGAAAGCACTGCTGAGTCTTGGTAGCACTAGACCCCTGATCTTCCACCACCTTTTCACTGGAAGTCGGCTTCATGGCCAGACTTTTCTCAATAGGAACATCCATAGTTCCAACTTGAATGATATCGAACTCAGTAGTCCTCTCTGAGTCCACATCCATGCTCTGCACCTCCTTCTTCTTCTTGGGTCGATAAACCTGCTTCGGAGGAGCCCTTGGCAGCTGACCCTGACGGGCGGTCTGATCGCCTGCAATAGGCGGTCTAACCGCCTGTGTCCAGCGTCCTGGACCAGATTGGCGGAAAGCCGATCGGTCATGTCTGGGGTATACAATCCTGTCCTGAATGCGTCTTCTTGGACCTCCCCAGCCAGGATGAAACAAAGGTGCATTGTTGAATGATATGGCACCCACATCACTCCATTGTCATCCCACACCGGATCCAAGTTCATGCGAGGAGGCGAAGGAATCCTCTCATGCTGAATCGGTGATCTCATTCTTTTTTTTAACGATCGCTCGGAACGGCCTTTTGTTTGGTGCACTTGTCAAAAAGCATATCGAACGTGACTTTGGGCTTCTGAACACCCTGCTCCTTTGCCATGTTCATCTTCCAAGTACCAACTTCTGGACGCTTCGGAATTAGCATCTTTGGGCGTCCATGGGGACAGGCGGTCTGACCGCCTGGCGAAGCCGGTCTGACCGCCTGTAGCAGACTAGACCCGGGCGCCCGCAGTTCAGGAGTAGTGACCAGCCCTTGCCCCCCTTGTCCAGAGGATTTCACAGTGACCTTGAATGACTCTTTACCATCAGCCGTCTTCTCATAAGTCACTTCTCTAACCGACTCGTTCGAAGACGGTCTTTCTTCTCCAATCACCACGTTCTTCCCTTTGGTAGATTCGGCTTGATGCGGCCGAACCAAGACCTTTGGGTGCTGCAACTCCATGGTGTTGACCGGAAAAGGAGTCTCATCAACTTGCATCTCATGAAACTTCAAACGGCTCTCATTAATAGCCGATTGAACCTGTCGACGGAAGACATTGCAATCATTAGTGGCATGCGAAAAAGAATTATGAAACTTACAATAAGCACACTTCCTCAATTCTTCCGTAGGTGGTATGACATGAGAGATCTTGATGTAACCAAATTTGTGCAATTCATCAAATATACTATCACATTTGGACATATCAAAAGTAAACTTTATGTCTTCTTGCCGATTCTTATGAATCGGCTTAAGAAAGGAGCATGACACAGTTTTCTTATTAGCAGGCCATACAAATTCTGCTAAATAAATATCATTATCATCATCGGTCGAATCATCGGATTCATAATCAACTATATGAACATTAGACCAACGTGACTTAAAACTCTCTTTTTCTTTATTCATTCGGCCTTCAGTTGCTTCAGCTCTAATATGCACCTGTGCGACCGAATAATAATCACAATTATCTATCTTCTCTCTAATAGAAGATTTCAAACCTCTAAAGCACAAGCCAGCAAGATCAACTTCAGAAATAGACAAATTAAAGCAACGGTTTTTAATGTCCTTAAATCTTCTCATAAGTTGAGAGACAGATTCATCCCGACCCTGTCTAACCGATGCCAAATCTGCTAACTTCATCTCATGATTGTCACTATAAAAATGATCATGAAACTTACGCTCTAGTTGATTCCAACTTGTGATAGAACCAGGGGCTAATGAAGAAAACCAAGCAAAAGCAGTACCAGTAAGTGATAATGAGAACAAACGTACTCTATATGCTTCATAGTTTCTAGCTTCCCCTAATTGAGCTATATACTGGCTAACATGTTCCCAAGTGGTGCGCTCATCATCTCCACTAAACTTTACAAAATTAGGCAAGCGCCACCCATTGGGAAAAGGAACAGAATCAAAGCTAGAATGGTAAGGTTTTTGATATATTCTAGTATTACCAAAATCAACACCTAGCTTATTTCTCATCACATCAGACAATTCATCCCTGAATCTAGTAAATTCGGCCCATTGGGGGTTTTGTTGAGCCGAAGATTGCATAGCATTCATACTATTTAAGTGAGGTGATTGTCTATTCTGCATATCTCTCTGTGCATTAAAAACATCATCGGGAATACCACCCGAATTTGTAGTATGCATAGTCGTGGAATAAGTAGCGCCTGCTGTAGCTACTGGACCAGCACGTCCAGCGGAGACCGAGTTTGGAACAGTAGACAGCGGCAAAGGTTGCTCCGGCATGAACACCATAGCATTGGTCGAATCTGTCTGACCACTAGAACAGGCGGTCTGACCGCCTGTGGCCACGGTCTGACCGCCTGTCGCGCTCTGACCAGCCGTGCTGGCGGTTTGACCGGCTGTAGATCCAACCGCTGCTGACCCACTTGCATTGACCGTGTTCGGTCTGAGCATATTGGGTGGTGGTTGGGTCTGTCCAGCAAAGTAATTCGGTGGCATACCATAGAAAATATTATGCTCAGGTATTCGCGAGTATCTATAGACTTACCCTCTAGTTTTTCGAGTCGTTCCAATAATTGTACAAATAATGCATCACGATCCGAAAAACCCGAAGTCACAGGAGTAGATGCAGTAGGGTCAGGTGCAGAAGTGCTTACATTGTCAATTACCTCAATCTGGTCCTTACTCATCTTGAAGGAAGGCATTACGAAGTCTCGAACACTTTTCGCCGAACGATCTTCACGCCTTTTCTGAAACGTCTTCAAGAACTCCGCCTCGATGTGCTTCTGGAGCGCTATGAACCTCTCATGATCTTCAACAGTAAGATCTTCAATTGAGGCCGTCACGATGTTGTCTTCTCCAACGTCGAAGCCCATAGTGCTAGGGATAGTAGATCGGTCTTCAAAAACCAGATTTCTTTCCCCAGCGGAGTCGCCAAAATATGTTGACGCACTTTTGGTCAACACACGAAAGCGCTAGATCGCGCGGTCGTCGAATTCTCCTCGCCGGAGCTCCTAAGAGCAGCCGGTCAGACCGCCTGTAGGGGCCGGTCAGACCGCCTGTAGCGGAGACGAAGAAGGAAAGCAAAAGGGTTGGAAAAGCTAGGGTTTAGAGATAAAAAATAAGATAATGATTTGTTCAATTAGGTAGAGGTCCTCAATCGGCCACGACCCTTTATATTTATAGGATGGGGAGGTCTTGCCCCGCAAGTAAGTCCTTGTACAGATCTAAAAACGTGCAAAAACCTGATTCTACTCGGACTCGGGGACAGGCGGTCAGGCCGCCTGTGACAGGAGGTTAAACCGCCTGGCACATTGCCAGATCGGCTACATGGCACAGCTGGTCTAACCGCTTGCACAGGCGGTCTAGACCGGCTGTTCCAGCCTGATCGGCTTTAAGCCATTTTTGGTCGTCAACAGTTATATTTAGACTTTTTTTTATAACCGTGTACTCATGCCATGGCCGTGTCAAACCTTTTCATTCAAGCCAAAGAAGCCAATCAAATTATAGTGTCGAAAAACTTGAACATGCCACTGCAAAATGATAGGATAATGGAACACATTTACACCTGTGGGATGGGCCTAAATATTACGAAAACAATAACACAAATATGGATACTACAATTAACATGGTGGCTTATGTAATTGTCCCTATTTAAAATTGTACTCAAGCTGTTTCAAATTATAATCATTTGACTTTTGTCATCAACTTTGACCGCTCGTCTTATTAAAAAAATTATGCAAAATATCACATTTTTAGTTATGGCTTGTTTTTTATTAAATATTCTTCAAGAATGACTTAATTTGATTGTGTTTGCATAATTTTTTTGAATAAGACGAGCGGTCAAACTTGAGGTCAAAGAAGTCAAATGACTTATAATTAGAAATAGATGGAGTACAACCAAAGTCACAACAACCTCACTTTCATTTCCAATAGCATTGTAAAAAGATGAGGATGAGTTGAATGCGCGTATATACGTTAATAAGAGTTTGTATTTATAGCGTATTGAAAAAGAACATTAGTAAAACATCAAACTAATCATGTTGGGTTGGGTACTTGAACCAAATAGATGTACTTGGTTGATCGGTCAACAACATAGTGCTAGTATATTTTAGGTCATGTTCAGATTCCCAACTATTCACTATTCATTTCAACTTTTCACTATTCATTCCAACTTTTCACTATTCCCCCCTCACAAAACACGTTTTCCAGCGAATGCTACAGTGTTTTTCTTATGCTACAGTGTTTTTTCCTACAATCTAAACATACCCTTAGCAATAATAGTGGAGAATGTCAGAACAGACAAGTCAGGAAAAACTAAACAAAATCATCAGATTGCAGTAGATGTTCTTTTTTTCCCCATTATTTTTGTGCATGTTCCTTGCTTTTTAGGCATTCAGGAGCATGATGCTTTTGCTCTGACTTTGTTCTTTTCCCTTTTCCTTGGTTTCGACAGGTCCATATCGATCGGGAGGAGATCGAGGCAGTGGAAGCAGCAAGTTTGCAGTACTAGTAGCGAGGGAACAGCGGCAAGCAAAGCATGTGATGTGGTGTGGGCCAACAACATAATTGGAGAATAATATGATAGCAGTCTATGCTTTGTTTAGTTGACCTCTCTCACAGAAAAGACCTATATCTGCTCATGTTTAATTCGATAGAGAATCAAATAATCGGCGTGAAATCATATTGCAGTAATTGAGGGCGAATTATATCCTGTAAATCACATTATTTTAATATGGATGATAAATTATTAAGAGTAAATTACATCAATCACAGTATCACACAACAACTTGTGAGGTTCTATCATTTTAGTCCAGCATATAGCAAAACGCACAAATAGATACACAAGCTTATCAAATGCACATGTAGATGGACGGTTTTATATACATAACCTCCTTTCTCTCCCTTGCCATCTATAGTTTTTAAACATGCGTACAGCTTTTAATTTTTGACATACGTGAGGAGACTAAAAAATAATGATGTGTGACCAAGATATCAAATTATCTTTTTTTTCTAAATCCAACTTATATGTTAATCTAACTTTAACCTTGTATAAATTATGTGCATAATATATATAAAGCCCCAAATCAATTTTTACATTTTAAAAATCCTTTTCTATGATATCAATGGTAATATTTTAATTTGGTTCCATGAAGTGTACAATTTACGAGTCCGCAAAATTTTTTAAAGGGATACAAGCAAAGTTCTTTTTTAACCTTTTCACTTCCGAAACAAGAGTTCATGCAGTAGTGTAGACAAGACGAGTGATCCATCTTGCCATTAAGCTTTGAATAAAAAACTATATACTTGGTCTCCTACAAAAATATTCTTTTAAAAAATCACCGATATAAAAAATAAAAAGCCGCCCACTGTGTGAAGACTTAGATGAAACAGTGGTATACACATCATGTGACATTGTGGCAAAATACATCATCGTAGCATACATATGACCGTATATGCACGCATTTGACAGGTTTATGTATGTATTTGTATATTTTGCTAGTTGTTGTACCAAAATTATACAACCTCATAAGTTATTATAGGTGGATGCAATTTATTCAATTATTAAACAAATAGTGATATAAATAAATACTAAATAATATTATGAGCTGCACCAGATGCTTGGAGACGCTAAAATGCAAGATGAAGGATGCAGGGAGGAAGCGTGAAGTGTCGAGAGTCCGGTCCACCTAAGGCCTCCTCCAATGGGCTGGCTCAAAGCCAGCTCTTAAATTTTGTGGTGGATGAAAAATGAAACAGTGCACGCTAGCTCTTAACGAGGAGATAGTCTCGCATGTTCTCCCATGCATTTCTCTCTCACTGGATTTGGTCTGCTCTCACTCTTTCTTCTCCCTCCCTACCTGTTTAAGAGCTACCAACTGACTCTTAGGCCTGCAACCATTGGAGGAGGCCCAAATGTAAATTAGCCCGAGCTCATTCATCGTAATATAGCTCTATCCACCTAAATAACATTTCCTAGTATGAGGAAGTAGAATATCTCTAAAAACATTTGTACTTAGAATTGGTGCTTGGTGTGCCCTTTTGGCAGTGACTTTGCTGATTCTAGCCAAAACGAGTACAAACACTTCACCAACGGATCTTAAACTTGTCTCGAGTTCTCATCTCTGTTGTCCCCGTACTCCCAGAATGCACATAACGGTCCCTAAACTTGTCTCGCACTCTCATCTAAGTCCTTCATCTTGTCTTGAGTTCTCATCTTAGTCACGATACTCTCAAAATGCACAAATTAGTCCTTAAACTTGCCGCAAGCTCTCATCCTAGTCGTTAAACATGTCCTACACTTTATTAAGGTCCATATATTTCCAAAGTATCTTTATTTATTTGGAAAAACATTTATTATAAAAAAGTTTTTGTGAATTGTTTCAAATATTTAGTAATTCATCCAAAAATTCATGGTGAAATCATCACAAACACGTGGGTGACTAAGAATCTTGGATATAGGATTGGTGTTTTCAAGAGTTATTAATTAACATATTCCCTTTCATACATAAATAAAATGCATTTTGGAAGAATATGGATCTAGATGAGAGCATGAGACAAGTTTAAGGACCGATATGTGCATTTCGAGAGTAGCGGGACCTAGATGAGAATGTGTGATAAGATTAGAGACTACTATGTACATTTTGAGAGCATTGTGACCAGGATGCGAGCTCGAGACAAGTTTAGAGGCCGATAGTGAATTTACTCAAATAAAATTATCCTTTGGAAAAGAAAAAAAAAGAAACCAAAGGAGGGAGTGGTGCAAGAACCTTGCTTGCTCTCAGTTAACAATATCTATAATTGAATGCTAGCATCTGCATGCATGCCGGGCTAGCTGTACAAAAGTGGGCTAGAGGATATGGAGTGCCTCTTTTTTTAAAAAAAAAAAGAATATGGTGGTCTGTATCAGGCCATGCTTCAATTCGTGTTTGTGGCTGCCCGAGTTCCAGCTTTCTCTGGATGTTTGCTGGTTTCGTTTTGCCTTGATTCTTTAGTTTGAAAATTTTCCGCTATGGTTCCTAACATCACTTCTAGGGTAAGTGTGTCAGCTGTGACTACGTGATCTTGGTGGTTGCCATAAGAGAGTGTCGCCGGGTAGATTTTGGGACATAGGAAAGTTGTTCATCAAAAGAATTTTTATTGGCTCCCATTCAAACCCCTCCCCTTTATGGTCTGCATCTTGGTCCCATAGTTATTTATTAACATATTTATTTAATAATGATGCTATTTTAGAGAGTAAAAGAATGTGAACACATTTAACCTTGCTCTAAAAGAAAAACTCAATTAGAGATATTGAATATGTTACACCCAATTTATGATGATTGTCTATGTTTTTTTTATTAATTTTGCGTGACATTTGAGATTGGATTGAAACCTAAAGGTTAAAAAAATATAACATGTTTATACATAAATAAATGCATTTTAGATTAATATGGACCTAGATGAGAACATGGGACAAGATTAGGGACTATTATGTGCATTTTAAAAGTACCGGGACCAAGATGCAAGCTCGGGACAAGTTTAGAGACCATTATTGAAATTTACTCAAGTAAAATTATCCTTTGTAAAAGAAAAAATGGAACCAGAAGAGGGAGTGGTGCAACCGCAAGGACCTTGCTTGCTCTCGGTTAACAGTATTTGATTGCCAGCATCTGCATGCATGCCGGCGTAGCTGTACATACAAAAGCGAGCTATCCATCCATAATTCCATATGGTGGGCAGCGGGCAGCAGAGCATGCTTCAATTCGTGTTCGTGGCTGCCCGCGATGCAAACCGCAGGGAAGGAAAGCTGCAGAGCTACCTGCACCTGCGCGGCGAGCACGGGGCGGCAGAGGCAGGCCTGGAACAAGGAAGCAAAGGCAAGGCAACGGCATAAATACACGCAGCGACTTGAGGAGGCAGCGGTGCGTGGCAGTGCACTAGCTAGCGCATTGCATCAGGCATGTCGCGAATCGCTTGGGGTTCGATGGGGGAGTGGCCGGCCGCATGGCCTATCTGTTTGGTCGCGCGTGGTGTGGTGCGTGTTGTGTTGCAGATAACAGTTCTTGCAGCCGCTGCTGTTCACTGCCGCAGCCTCCCTCGGACGCACAGTGCCGCCCCGATCCTTGCCAGCTGCCATGCATCTCACGGGACGTGACCATGCGCGTTGGCGTTGCTACGACGACACCAACAGCTCCTGCCTCCTCCTGATCCATCATCGACGCTATGCGTTCATTCGTCCAGCTAGCTGGGCACGATTGCTGCTGCCACAAGCTACCGTGTGGTTTTCTCTTTCATAGCGCGCTTCTTGTGGTCAACAGTGGTTACGAGCGAGGTCAATATGTCAAATGACCTCGACAGGCAAATGCGCTATTTTTGCTATAGAGTGGTACGGTACAAGTTATATATTGCGCACTTTTATTTAACATATTACCCAAAAACCCTCATGAGCGCACGTTCATCCATCGACGCTATGGACGAGGGTGAGACTCTCCATGAATGCTTACGCTTAGCATGAAACAAGTCAAACTACGGCTGCATTCATCACGAACAACTAATTCCCACGTCGATCACGCAGGTTGAAATGAACGAAGGAGAGGCCCGTCCGGCCGGCAACAAAATCGGTCGGGTTTTATTGCTGCTATATACCACGCGTGTACCACAAGCTTCCAGCAGTAATTCGCCCGTCATTTAAATCCACGGGCACGACGGCATTGAAGGATATCATACGACATCTATGACCTGGGGGTTCAAGATAGATTTACACGTATTGATTTTGATCCATTGATTTGATCAGGATTGATTGGCCATCCGGTAGTCACTCGCAAAATGTGAGCCAGGCCTCTATCGCCTTGGAGGAGAAAAATTTAAGGCGGCAGCAAGAGAAACGGCCGGCATTGTTGCTCCAGCTGCTAGCTCATTCAATGCCGCAACACCTGGATGTCATGCCATGCCAAGCCAAGCCAAGCCAAGGGAATTGAAGCTTCGCATTGTCATGGCATTTGTGCTGTTCAATAAAAACTTGGTCTGTCGAACTCAGGTTTGTCAATCACCAGGTTACTTAGCTCTGAGGTGAGGAGGAGATGCCAAAAATTTACTGATAGGTGTGTTTAGATGGTAGGAAAAAACACTGTAGCATAAGAAAAACACTATAGCATTCGCTGGGAAACGTGTTTTGTGAGGAGGGAATAGTGAAAAATTGAAATGAATAGTAAAAAGTTGGAATAAATAGTGAATAGTTAGGAATCTGAACATGGCCATAAGCAGCAAGCACTGGATGAGAACACCTCCTCATTTCCTGCCTAACAAACAAGTGAAGATTGGCTAGTTAGCGGATGGCATTTACTCCGCTACGGGCCCACACGCAACTGACCAGTGGGACCAGGCGGCACCGAACCAACAATCTACTCGGGAGGAAAGCAGTGGGTACACGGATCAGGATTCAGTGCCTTAGCTTCTTAAAGGCACAACGTACCTTTGCTTCACCAATCCAGCTCTCTCCGTCCTGCTTGCCAAAGGCAAAGAGGACAGGGACACGGACAGGGTTGAGCTCTGAAGCGTGCCTAAACTTGCCTTGTGTTGTCATATTTATTTAGCATGCAACCACAAAACTAAGCACCATATAGAAAATAATTTGGCTGTAAACCATCACCATACAGAAAGCAGTTTGGCCATGAACAACACACAATATAAATCAAAGGTTCATTTTAATTCCCTGTAAGTGACATTCATAGTTTAACACCGATGTATGGCACTTTTGAGTCACTCAAATTGGTACTGTACTACTTGGCCATTTACTCATACAATTTGGCCTCAAAATACTATAGTTAGCCCACAAAATACTATGGCTGGCCATTCACTTATACAATTTGGCCACAAAATGCTATAATTAGTCCACAAAATACTCCAAATACCACCTAACACATACTAGAACAGATCCTCAACATGAAGGATATCATCATCATAAATTGGAGCCATCACAAGTTGGGTAAAATTGTCAATGTCATTGTACTCTTCAACTTGTATAATTGCTCCTTCGCTGTTGCCGTCATTCTTCACTTCCTTTGGGGGTTGTACACCATCGTCCTTCTTTCGTTTCTACCAATGAAAGCATCACTAATTAGCTATGAATGGCAACAACATGTAAAAGTTGTAGATCTCAAGTTAAGAATATACCTTTGCTTCTTTCTTTTTTGGATCAGTAGCTTTAGTTGGCATACTACGGTTACCCTTAGGTAATTTGTCAAGCCAAGTTTTCTTCCTTCTTGAATTTTTTGACTTCACCTCCTTTTTCTTGATAATCGGCTAATTGGCTGCTTTATATGTCAAGTTGAGAAATTTATGAAACAGATTTCGGGTCCGAAGTTGAGCCTCTAACTTTGGATTTGCTATCACATTCCTTCCTTCCTTATCTTGTATACGACCTTTGCAAGCTTCCCTAGTCCACTCTTCAAGATATAGTGTGTTGGCAAAGTCTTTATATTCATCAAATCAAGAACTTTCAAACCATGTGCACATAATATACCTGTCCTATTGAACATTTGACAACTACAGGTTGCTGTTTGGTTCAAAGGATCACCTATCACTATGCGCTACTGCTCAAAATGTGCAGCACCATGGAAACTCCCAATAGCAATAGCATATTTATTCTCATCTAGTATTCTACGACATGCAGCCATGGACCTTTCATATTCACCTTGGAAAGCTTCAAAAATAACCGGAGTGTAAACTTCGCTTGCTTGCACCAACATAGGTGTATGCATTTTTCTTCTTGGGATGTTCTTCCTTGCCTCAAATTCTGATTGCAGTTCCTTTTCTCTTTTTTCTTGCACTGCTCTCTCAAAATGCTTCAGAAATCGAACAATATCAAAACCTGATTTTAAATAGTTCTTCAATGCATTGTTGAAGCTCTCACTTAGTTGTGTACTTCTCATTCCCAAACTGAAAACATCTCTCATATAACATTCAGCCCATTTTTCTTTAAGCTTATAGATACTATCTAACCAAGTTTGCTTATGCACTTTAGTTCTCATAATGTCGAATGCTTCCTGAAATAGTGTCTTGTCCTCATAGCCATGCATGCAAGCACTAAAATCTGATAGAATATGAGATTCTTCATCTTCCTTTTCAGGTTCAGCTTCAACTTGTTGTGTACCTTCTTCTTTCTCTTCACCCTTGATTGGAGATAAATGTTTGACAGCATTCTGCATTATATGAAAGGTACACAACCCATGATATGATTCTGTGAAAACCTTAGGTATAGCTTTTCCCATTGCAGCATCTTGGTCTGTGTAAATAGTTCTAGGTTGCTTCCCATTATGTGCAGCTAGAAAAGT
Source organism: Digitaria exilis (assembly GCA_015342445.1). Classification (NCBI taxonomy): domain Eukaryota; kingdom Viridiplantae; phylum Streptophyta; class Magnoliopsida; order Poales; family Poaceae; genus Digitaria; species Digitaria exilis. Next base: position 96,192 of record JACEFO010002191.1, read on the forward strand.
CTCAAAGAGCCATAGAAATGAGTCCTCTGTTTCATCAAATAATATTGCAGCACCAAATATAGTGGTCTCTCTAAACTGATTAAGCCCAAGAAATACACCAAAAGGCCTATATTCTTTGTTTGTGCCAAAAGTAGTGTCAAATGTTACCACATCACCAAAATGTGCATAATCAAGGATCATTTTAGCATCAACCCAGAAAATGTTGGTTATATGTTCCTCAACATCCAGTTGCAAAGCATACTGAAATGATGGGTTTTCAATATTTTTATCATGAAAATACTTCAACATACTTCCAGCTTGTCCAAAAGCCAACTCCCTTTGTCTTTTGGAACGCAAATAATTTTTACGGTCCCGACAAGTGTAGCTAAGGTTGAATAGTCCACCAACTTGACGAGCAGCCAACTCATGTGCATCTTTAGGCCTAATTCTAGAATCATCGGCAGCCTCAATTTCAAAAGCTTGTATTTCTAAAATTTTCCTTTGTGTGGCCATCAAATGACGGGTCTCGGGTAAGTGAAGTAAGTGATTGTGTTCAAGCACAACATCACTGACTTCATAATCATCTGAACCTCGGTCCAACGTAAGAGACATCCAAGCTTTACAATCAGTTCTTGTTTCAGGTCTAAAACACTTGGTCACACTATTCGCTTGCACTTTTCTTCGATAACCCTCATTGGAACAAAAAAAACTGCATGAAGTCACCTTGCCATCAAAGCTGCTTACATTTGCATATCTTTTCCTCACATCAAAGCCTGTGCAGCCCCCATATGCAACCCAAAACTTCCAAGCCTCATCTGGATTTCTGAATCTTAAACCAACTCTAGGTGTCCCCTTCTCAAATTCTGATATTGCCTTTCACAGAACTAACAATTGCACAAATATGACCCACAATATACATAGCATATGATTTTCCTACCATAAAATTGAGCAAATTAACCTTCTATTGCAAATTAGTTGTCTTACGCACATACATAGGTCACGAGAAGGGAATCTTGCTAGTATACCTGGCAATGGCAATGGCGTCTTCCTGTCCGCAGTCGCGTCCCTCTCCTCCACGGCAACCCAACGAACGTTCTCTCCTCCACAGCAACCCAGCGAACGTCTTATCCTCCACGTCGACCAATGAGGCACTGCGGAAAGCCCTCTCCTTGGAGGAGCGGGAGGCGCAACGGCGGCGGCGCAGCACGCAAGGACGGGGCGGCGGCGCAGCACGGGGGACTGGGCGGCGGCGTAGCACGCAGGGACGAAGCAGAGGGCGGCAGCTGCGGCGCTGCAGCGGGCAGCGGCGCCGCACGCGGCTGCGCGGGAGAGCAGCGCAGCGCGCGGGAAGAAAGCGCGCCTCCGCCTCGCGCTCATCGGCAGGGGGCAGGGATAAGGTTTGGGGTGTTTTTTTTATTCTAGCCTTTGGATGGTCAATTAACGGTGGATATGGGACCAGAAGGTACCGCAGGCCTTTGAGAAGCCACGGCACTGAATCCGCGCCCGTGGGTACACATGCCTAGCTGGCCTGGGCCATACTCCCTCCGTCCCAAAATAGATGTCATTCTCGCTTGCCATGAAAAACAGCATCTTTCAACATTAACCAATTATATATAAAATAATATTAATATTTATAATACATCATTAGTATCATTATATAGATATTTGAATATAGTTTCTTAACAAATTTATTACAGATATAAATATTACACATATTTTTCCACGCATCCTATAGCGTCATTTATTATGGGACGGAGGGAGTAGCAGTTTTGGTGTAGCCAACACTGCCACACAATGGTGTTTCTGTTTTCTCCGTGTACGTATGCGCACACATTCCTCTATCTGGAATTCTGGATCGACATGCATGTAACCTTACCAAACGCGTGCAAATGAAGGCGCATGCAAAGAAATGAGGAATTCGAGATGTTCACGGCCTCAAAGGAGGAGCGAATGAGTTGCGTTTGTGGTGTGGTGATCCATCTACCTGCGCACCGCTGCACGCGACACGCATGGGCATGGGATCACACAGCCAGGCTGCGAGTGTCACGGCCAGCCACAGTGTGTGTCACAGGCTTTGCGTGCGAGACTCGCCGGGAGTAACTGTAGCCGTGTCGCTCCCTCCAGGGAAGGAAAGAGAGACATTCATGATGCTTGCGAGCGTTGCGTGGTGGGCAGAATGATGCCATGTCTTGAATTGGGCGCACCTGATCGATCACCCCGCGGCGCGCCATTGGCCTCATGTGTGCGCTACTGCTTCCCATGCGTGACGGAGTCCGGTCTCAGAAACTTGCGCTGACGTGGCGCCCATGCAGGTATCGGCGTATCGCAATCATTTCAGACGATCATCGTATCGTATGTCGTCGAAAAACTCGACCCCAGGGCGATGAAACGTTAATCCCTTGCTTTTCCTCTACTGGAGCTGTAGCGAACTAACTAAAGCTCCAGTGATTATAGGAAGCAAATAGGAACCTCTAGGGGGCTGGCTGTTCTTGTGTCCCTACGTTTGTGTGTGTCATGTGACGGGTCAATCGAAGCGCAGCTCCCGAAAGAAGCGCGTGCACAGGGGGACGCCACTGACGCGGGTCGCCGCCCAGCACCCCAACCCCACCCGTATCGGCGCGAATCTGTCAGGGCGATGCTATAGGATTCGCATTTACGTGGCCTGGCCTGCCCACGGCTACCACCCCTCCCCTTGGTACGACGCTACTAGAATAAGCTTCCTTAAAAAAAATCCAGAGCGAGCACGTATTAGGGTGTGTTTAGTTGGTGGGTAAAAGAACTTTTCTGAAAAGCGTGTTATGTGAGAGGGATAAATAGGAAAGTTGGAAAGAATTAGAGGAAAACTTTTCTGAAAAACGTGTTTTCTGAGAAGGGTGAATAGTAAAGTCCAAAAGAACTTCTGGAAGTAAACAACAGCATTAGAGCGACAGATCCATGGATTCTGCCGCTCCTTCCCTCCGTGTGCTATGAAAATTTTCATATTATCGTTACGAGCTGAAATTTGTGCCACAACGGCCAGTCCTCCCGTGACCTTGAGACGTCGCCCAACGGCATCATCACGTTCTAATGAATCTGGGGCGGCAACAATAATCTGAAACGAACGAGGCTATGTCCGAGCTCTAGACGGACAGCAAAACAAGGCTTACCTGTCTTCACGGGCAACGCCCATCTTGCCGTCATGGCATGTACTACCATTTCCTCCACAACCACAAGCTAACGGATGTACAGACCCAACCTCCCTCCCGTGTGCATACAACCAGCAGAAAATCAGGTTCTGCGAGTACCTCCACAGCTAATCCTCACTAACCGGCCCCGGGCCAGCGACAGCAAAGCAAATGCAGACGCTCGCATCTGCTAGCGAGACACCGTGTATGTCTCCTACCAAGCCAGTAGTGGCACCATCTCCGTCGCGTACGCGCTTACCAACGACCGTCCGTGCAGGCCGGTACAGCGGCAGCGGCCGCCGGACGGGACAGAAAACAACAAGCCCGATCCATCCAAGACCGTGTTCACTAACTTAAAAAATATTTTTTACTTACTATCCATCCCCTTCACAGAGAACACGTATCTAAAAAATTCTTTTTTCACCTTTCTTATTCATCTCCATCACATAACACGCATCCTAAGAAAAAAAAAATACTTCCCCACTCCATCTGAACACAGCCTTCCAGAAGTTCTTTTGGACTCTACTATTCATCTCTATCAGAAAACACGCTTCCCAGAAAAGTTTCTCTTTTAACTCCTTTCAACTTTTCTATTCATCCCTCTCACAGAACACGCTTGTCAGAAAAAGATCTTTTTCTCCCCTCCCAACTAAACACACCCAACCGGATCCAATCAAACCATTTACTCCAGAAATCACCAGATCGGTACCACGGCGCTGCTGCTTAACTCCCCCCGGTCACCACATCGTATTCAGCGCCCCCACTGCCAATCCACTTCAATGTTCAAACAATCCCTCCCAGAGAAACGAGCGCGGGGGCACACAGGAGAGTACAGTGCGGCAATCGACCCTCCAGGACGAGGTACCTCATCAGATCAGAGGCGGCATTGCATTCAGGGTATCAATCCTGGGGAACCTGCAAATAACTGCATTCATTTCACGCCACCCAAACAGTAGTACCACATATCAGCACGGTGCGGCACCAATCGGAAGCGCAAGACAAACATCACAGGGGAACAGTAGCACGCAACATTACGACCTCTGCATTTTGGTTCCACATGATTCAAGTCGATTTCTCTCAATGTCGCAGGATTAAATGTAGCCAGATCCATGCCGGAAAGCTCCAGCACACAAGTCACGGCACAAACAAGGGACTAGAACAACGGACTAAACGTTCTGGAAATCCATGGTCTGGAGCTTTAGACAGCTGAGAAAGCATCAGGCTGTTCGACTAGCACAGCAGTTAGATGAGCCTACATGGGGTGATGCTTCGTACCAAGCCTCTTAAGGTCCACCAAGGTGGGCGCCGAGCTCACCAAGATCTCCATCATCATCCTGGAGGCGGACAGCATCCAGCTTCTGCCTCAGGACCGTGATCGCGTTCATGATTAGCTCGTAGGCTGCGATGGCGCCCGTTGTTTCCACGGTGAAGATGAAGCTGTCCTCCTTCGCGTTGATCTCCACTAAGCCTGGCTTTCCCATGGCCTCCGCCGCCTTGATCACCTCTTCGTCATAGGTGTATGCCTCAGCATCAATCACCGTCACCTGATAATTTACACACAAAAAAAATGCGTTCAACACCTATGGGTTATCAGAAAGGGGAAAAAAAGGTCCAGTGGAAGACATACAAGCAGCTATTTCAAACACTGCGCCAACAACCCCAGCACTATTGATGAAACCAAGTGTGTTTTCCACTAAGGCCTTGTTTAGATCGTCAACTTTCGCCAACTTTCAAGTCACATCGAGTCACATCTTCTCTCACAGACACGCTTGCCAATGCACTATTCACACCTCCAACTTTCTCTAACTTTCTCAACTAAACAAGGCCTAAAGCTAAATAACAAGAGACAAAATCATTCAATCTGAACAAAAGATAGCACTAACCAAATTTGCACTTGCAAACATCCAATGATGCAGTATAGCAGCTGATCAGCATACGTAAGATTGACAAGCATGAAACACCAGTACAAAGACTCAACTACTGATTATCTCTACAAAGAAGACCAATGAATTGTACAAAGCTTAAGCTTGCAATGGTTGTCCTAGCAATCCATTACTCTACAGCAGGTATTCTATTCAAGATAGCGCACCTGCAATATTTACCATGAAATGGTTCAGATTCCAGGTGAGGCATTCATGTGGCATCTAATCGCCCTGATGCAGCGTTATGATGTTATTGATGTTCAAAGTGATAATTTCTGGTCGCCTAAGCACTCTGTATTACCTAGTAGTTCGTAGGATAAGTTTGCTGCCTCCCCAGAGATTTGCGAGACTAATTGAAGCATAGATGTGCTCCACATTTCAAATACATGCTAGAGCTAACTGGAATCAGGAATCCAGGGATGCATTGAACAATCCTCAGCAAAATCACGTCTTCAACAACCAGAACATAAAATGTGCTAAAGCCTAGTGAAGCACTACAAGAATGGACAGCAGACTTGTTGTAAAAAACTTAAGTGAGAGCTAATGTAGGTATCAGCGATCGGGCTAGTTGAAAAAACTTAAGTGAGAGCTTAGTCCAAAACTAAAGGAGAAGATGAATGCATACCAAGATAAGAAACACAAGTTCTAAGGTGGGGCAGTTGATATCCAATTTTTCTTTTTCTTTTCTTCCTTTTTTTTTTGAAAAATAAAAGGCTTCACATCTACTTGGATGTTTTGTAAAGATCCCTCATTACTCAAAAAAAAAAACTCATGGAAGTCCTTTAAAACTAAATTGGTGAAAGAAAAGATATTGGCTTATCAGAACAAAGATCCATTATGAACAGTAGGTAGTCCAGTGGTTTGACTGGCCACCTCAGAAGTCAATACACGGTATAAACTAAACTTCTGTATGTAACATTTGTACTGTATTCAAACATTCCCACATGACAAATCTTTTCTGAATACTGCATGTCTTGTTCAAAAAATAACGTGTAGGCAATTCAACTTTTAATTGATACTTTCACTTTCTACTGTGGGCAGTTGTGCTGCATGTTTTAACCATTCTTCTTTAGGGCTTGTTCCGTTCCATTGGAATCATTCCCGGCCAGAATGGTTCCTAAGACATAGATATACCAAGAAATTTGTGATAGATAGAATAAGAGGCCGGGATTAAGTCCGGACCGAAAACTAATTGATACACAGCTCTCCTACATGTTAGAGAGGAAAAAGTTAATACTTTCAAATGCAAGCTAGGAGTATCAAACACAACAACCGTCATGTGTTTAGCTACATTGAAATTAGTATGAGCAACTCGCCAATTTGAAGTATTTATTGGTGTACTTGGCCTCAAAGCATTGTGTCATGTGCAGATGACAAATACGTTAGAATTACATATGAGCACACAACCAATACCTAAAAAATGAAAAAAATCACATATGAGCAGCTTGTGTCATGTGTAGAGTGTAGACTACCATAGTAGAATTACATATGGTTCAGTTGACTTGGTCCCAAAGAGAGCTTGATAACAAAAATTACCATGATGGAAGCTTAAGTTAGGAGTCTTCCAAGAAGTTAGGGAAATCCTACCAATCTTTAGCATAGCATATCTGTGAAAACTATACCCAAAATTTACTAAATCCTATAAAGCAGTTTAAGGTTGAGGTGGAACAATTCCAACTTGCTACAAAACAGCAGGAGAGTGAAGTGAAGCAATCACTTAAACATGCTGGCCTAGATATCATTCTAGGGATAAAAGAGCCAAAAGTGTCAATAGCTTACCTAAACATATAACATTTAATAATGATATAAGATCTATTTTTGGTCAGTAACTACGAAAATAGTAACTAGGAATTCACCTCAATTCATGGGCTTTATCACGACCCCTAACTAATCAAAAGTATTCTAACATCTGGAAAATTACTGATCAATGCTCAGCATCTACTTAAAATCAGGTGGCCATCTGCCCATCTGGGCTCATACCAGGGTGGTGCTCAGAGGTCATGTTAAGTACCTCCCTAACAGGTTCAGTATTACCCTCTCTTACGTCGAAACTGGGGGATGTCTTCTTGTGGTCATGTTTTCAAAAAGCAAGTGACTATTACTCAATACCATCCGTTATATAACTTGAGTCAAGACTATTTAACAACCAATAACATGACAACATAAGCCACGGAAGCGTTAGTTTCTAAAAAAAGTCTAAAAATACAGGAGTCTGGTATCAAACCAAAAGATTGGATCAACTAAGCATATATAAACTACCACAGATATTTATCATACCCAACATCAACCAAAAGAATGTTCATGCCACACAAGTCCTTATGTCACTCCTTCCATTTAATTGTCATGTTAACTCATGGCACGTATAGATTAACACTTTAATTTGTATTGGACCATGAATTATCGAAGCAAGAATGAGAAGAAACACTTGAACTAACAAGCAAATGGGAAAAATAATAGACTTGCAAAGACATTTAAGTTGATATTTGTACAAGACACTAGCTTTTACAACAAATTTATATACGGTTACACAAGGTACCATGAAGACACTAGGAATATCATACCACTTTTCATTTAGATGCTACTATTTTACGTTCCAGCAAAAGTTAGCCAAGAGAAAGATGAATATCATGACTTTTGTCCACATCTCAGTAGTTGTCAATTATTTGTAGCTCCAGCCAACTATTGAATCTTACTACTAGTATTCATAGAGTTGACCAATGGTTGTATAGGAATGTTACAACAGCTGTATGAGCATAAATATGCTACATGGAGGCCGGTAGGCTGACAATAGAGTTAGTGTTTCTTATTCTAGGTCCTAGCTCATATCTTATCTGTGGGCTTTGGATTAAACTATTGACGACTTTTGCTTTCAGTCTTCTCAAACAATAGGAAAGTCAGTTTTTAAAACAGCATGGATCAAATGTGCAGTATTATCGTACACGAGGTTTAAAGGTTTATAAAATATAAATATTTATTTAAGAGAAGCGCCAATGAGAACTGGGTTCCAAATATAACATGTGTATGGACAATTTAGTTGCCCAAAATGCAATACAGGGCATGGCTTAGTTCACAATTTATGCTTTATATTCTTGCCAGAGGTTGTTTTTGCAACACTTTTGTGGCAAGAGAAGTAACCAACCAACCATATAGGCCAGCAGCCAAAGAATCTAGCCAGGATGAATCTTTGAGAACAACCAAGCACTTCCTAACAAAACCATGCCTGCCTAAGGTTAAACGCAGCAAACCTACTAGTTGCCAACCAAACAGGCCCCACAGTCCTTTTGGGCCTCTCTAATGACCTTTCTAAAACACATTGTCACAGTAAATTGGAATTGCTCATCCATATAATTGTGCTTTCAGGAAGCTAGCCCACAGCCTAATTGAATTGCATCAATCAATACAGAATTGCTGCACTGTCCCTTGCTGCGTCCCTAGCACACAACTCAATTGTGAGGGACCTATGGACATTATTATAGGGGCTCTTGTAAAGAAATAAAACAACAGTAACCACATATCCGAAACAGGAACAGAACACAAGTAGGAACACCTGAAACTACTTGACCAAAATAATAGAGATAATTCCAGATCAGAAAACAAACCTACTGATACAAAGCTAGAAGCTTATGCTTACATAACAACATGCTTTGGGTTTGTCCTTTTGCCTCGTGAAAATCTGAACCCAGAATAACCATATTTGGGGGTACTTGGGCACTACAGACCTACAGTACATGTTAGAGCTGCAGTATTGCTCATTTTAAACATTGAAATGCAGGACTAACCTACCACTCCTGCACGTGTGGGTGTGACGCATGGGCCATACCCACATGTGCATCGTAGAACCTGAGTTCACTGTATCAGTTTCTAATGCTCTGGGCTTCTAGGGAAGGTCTTTCCAACCAGGAGGAACTCACAATGACAGAATGCAAAACAGCAGTAATGCAAACGATAGCACCTGGAATTCATCGTATCTCTGTTTTCAGTGGAAAAAGTCTATTTTACTACCCTCACCTTTCACTTTGTCCGCTTAACCCCCTCAACAAAGTTCTGGCTCGATTCACTCCACCAAACTATTGTTGTTGGTTCAATCTACCCCTTAATGAGATTTATCTTTTTTGTTTCTCCATATCCATGTTTAGTGTTAATTTCAAATTTTGGGAGACGGCTTATAATGTGATTTTCTATATTAGAAAAATGCATTATAATTTTTTCATGATTATTTTTTCATAGAGTTTTGTATCCATATAAACTATGTTGTATAAAATGTTCATCACCTATGCAAACAATCATTAAAAAAAATCCAATGTATTTCTTTAACATAAAACAACATGTTCTCTATTTACACACAAAAATTGAATTTAAAACTCAACTTATATAGAGAGAAGCAAAAAGGACAAATCTCATTATGGGTAGATTGGACCAGCTGAAATAGTTCAAGGGAGTAATTTGGACCAAAACTTTGTTAAGGGGGTTAAACGAACAAAGTGAATAGGTGAGGGTAGTAAAATGGACTTCTTCTGTTTTCAATCGAAGGCTCTTAGGAAAATTATTAACTTAACTGGCAAGCTTTCTTTGGATATAACAATGCAATCTGCCCTGATCCTGTAAATATTTTCCCATTTTCAAATGCTCTAAAATACATTGTTAACTGTGTAATGAACCGCGGTTTACTTCACAATGGCAACACAATTTTTCTCTGTTTCGTCATGTACTCAATGTACATAATAGGCAACATGTTTTTCATAGTTATATGGCACCAAAATAATAGGAAATAAGTCAATACAACAAAGCGTACCACTATACTTCCATTTAGTTTATTTTTAAGAGCACTGTAAGAGATTGGGGGATGCATTAGGTGGTTGATGGTCATGTCAAATACAACCAAGCATATTAGTGTGGGAAAAAAAAGGAAAATACAAAGTGCAAGTATGAAAGATAACACAGGCAAGCATGCAACAATGTCAAGTTCATAGAAAAGAAATAGTGAATTGCCACTCTGAAAAGCTCTCATTTTACAAATAACAGAACAGACCACCTAAATTCATCCATTTTCTAGGCAAACTAAGCCCAAGGAATTTGCCTGGATTCAATCCTGACTTCCTGACTTTATATATCTATAAGAAGACAATAATAATTCATTGACGGAGTATAGGCCACACGTTTTGTCTTGCAATTAACTGACTACATGACTGAAGTGACAGATTTTGACCAAATAGCATAAAAGAAACTGCACCACAATTACCACCATATAAGGAACCAACGGTCAAATAGATGGTTATAGTGAGAAACTGTACGATTCCACAGCGATAAATGTTGAATTATAAGGATCCCATCGACGGTAGAACAGGAGAAACAAATAATTCAGTAGTACTAGAGAAAACAAGCTGACCTGTTGGGTAACAGGATCAAGCTCAAATACTTTTGTAGGGCTGCTTTCGACCCAGCTTCTTTTCTCATCAAGCGTCAATGTGTCCATGAGTTCTTCATTGATACGAATGTCAGGTTCATACATGAAAGTCACGGTAGCAGCCGGTGACCATTTGGCATGGTCCTTGCCAATTCCTTTCCTAGCAATTGCACGAAGCCTCAGTTCTTGGCCCCGACGCAGCTTTACAATAAGTATTCCCCTGAGATCAGCAACAAAAATACAATAAGCTAACTACTCAATAGTAATGGAAACTGAAAATAATCGTTTCCTACAAAACCTGGTTCAGCTATTCCAAATCCTTGGAAAAAGTTTGTGCAGGACAAAGAGCACCGACTTGATTTACCCTAAGAAACTATTAGACAGAGACCGCATCCATCCCTAACAAGCGCCTTGCAGTTTTTAGTGTACAAAACTTTTGCAAGGTTTTGACAGTGGACATAACATAAGGTTGATTACAGCAAAAAAAAAAGGATACGACACCTATAGAATCGTGCTTCGTTATCCCTATAGTAATCAAAGATAATTAATGTACACTTATAAATGCAGCTGTCCTGTTAAACAGGTGGTACATAACATCCCCGGCTATTTCAAATTTCAACATAACTCATCTAAATATTACATTTCTAAGTAGAAGATTGGTTAAACATGGTTGACATACTGCTTCGTAACGGTCATACAATGCCCAATGCAACCCCAAGTGTGATCTGCAAACAGCATAAGCTAAGGACAGATGGCACAATAGAAGTTTCACCTTTTAACCTGCTTAAACTTTTGGCAGCAACCAATGAATTTCCATGACTATTAAAGTTCAGAGTACTAATCTGGCCATCCATCACATATGGAATACTGGCACAACAAGGCAGCGCATGACACGAATTCAGCATTATCAAACACCAAAAGGTCAGATTTTAACAGGAATCACTTGTTAAAGGGGAAAATGCATATGCCATTTGGAACACTGAATAAATAGAAATGTCTACACCGCTCAGGAACAAATAAATTTATTTATCCACTGCCAGTAACAGCTCATTTGTCAGCCAAAGTAAGGAGATGTGGTGTTCAAACCTAACCTAACCAGAAAACACAATTCCAAATGGGGTATCTCAAATTTTAAATGATTCGAGCCACAAATAACAATTACATTCCGACAGATCTACCGTCCTAAAGTAAGCATGAGCAACAGTTGAATGAAGTGAACAACACACAATAAGACCCACAAACGAGTGATTAGATGAAGGGTCACTTGCCTCTGGTCCCCGGCGTTGGGGTCGTAGTCGCCGCTGCTGAGCGCCTGCTGGTAGGCGCGCGCCTGGTCGACGGGGCAGACCTTGGGGTCGGCTGACCTCAGGTCGTTTGATGTGACCTCGAGCGTCTGGTCGGAGTCGGTGGCACGCGCGGAGAGGTTGAACTCAACGGAGCAGTACTCGCATGAGCCATCGCCGTCGCAGGCGTCACAGTCCCGGGAGAAGCGCATTTGCATGGCGGCGGCAGAGGTGAGGGGGATGAGCCCCAGGCGGTGCGCGATGAACTCGTCGTTGAGGACGGAGGAGTTCACTTCGATCTCGACGAGGTCGATGGCGACGGTGGGGACCTCGGCAATCATGACGCGGCGGAGGGCGTTGGCCATGCTGGCGTCGGTGTCGCGGAGCTCGAACTTGGCGTAGTCGTCCTTGAGCTCGCGGATCTTGACGCGGGGGAAGCGCTGGTACGACGCGCCGGCCGCCGGACGGTCCATCTCTCGATTGCGCGTGCGCGTGCGCGCCCAACCCCGCTCCGCCGCCGGAGAAGGGGGGTTCTGGGGTTGGTTGCGGGTGGGAGCGCAACGCCGCGAGGGTTTTGGGGGTTGGGGGATTTCGGGGATGAGAAACGGCGAGGATGCCGGAGGGGGCAGAGGGGGTTTTTTTTTCCCTTTTCCCTCTTCCACGGACTTTTATTTTCCATTTTTCTATTTTTCATCGGCCAAGACTTTTCTTTAAAAAAGTTAATTTCGTAGAAATAGTTTTTTGGAAAAATTCGTAGAAATAGTTAGATACATACATTATTTTTTTTGTTTTTTATCTTATTGTTTTGGAACTGTTTAATGAAATACAAACTAGCATTCTATAATCAATAATCAGCTTGTTTGCGGGAACTACAGATTAAACATAGTTAAAGCAGCTGCAACCAACTTTTAGCCCAGCCAAACACCGTGAATATTTAAAGTAGAGCCTAATGGTACAGACGAAAATAGACACTCCATAAGGAAAGTAATCATGTTTTTTAAAGAGAGAGAAGCGAGCCACAGCAACCTATCTCTCTCTTCTCCTCCCTGACCACAACATGGAGGCGAAATCTTGAAGAATATATATTTCCCTTTGGAGGTAACTCGATGGAGAGAGCTCACTCTGATAATGATAGGTGGAGAGCCTTCCTCCTAGCTCAGTGTCTTACTTGTTCCTCACGCGAAAAAACTCGTACGTCTGTCGTCTTCTTTCATCGCTCCCTTACAGTCCTACCCTGTCTGTCCCACCGCGCTACCAACCCACGCCTTGTCATCGTCGACAAGATCCCTCCCCCTCTTTTCGTCCGAATACGAGGAAATTCCACCGCCATCCTCAAAGCTCGATGCCAACGGCTATCTTTGTCTCGTCACAATTCTCTGACCTCGACCCCAACACCGCCAGCCTTCTTCACCGCCCGCGCTCGGTGGCAACCTCGCCGACGTGTTGTTTGTCTACCTCCCGTTGCCGACCTCGCTGTCCACAACTCTCCACCTCCGTCGGTCCTACCGTTGTCGTTGATCGTCTCTCTAGTCCCACCTTCCAACAACACCGAACATGAACCACAAACCCTACCCCCGACGATTTTTATATCTACTAACGAACTGGTCATGGAGTTTTATGAAATTACTAGGTGTATGCCCGTGCGTTGCTACGGGTGAAAAATCAAAACATTTTTTTTTAAAATATTTAGTGGAATATTACAGCATCCAAATATTCTTTTAAAACATTAAGTGGAATATTAAAGCATTTTTCGGATATATCATGGCTTTTGAAACTTTTAGTGGAACGTTGCAACATCGAAGCATTATCCTGAAACATTTAGTACAATATTGAAAAATTCTTCGGATATATCACCGTTGAAACATCACGAAATTATTGGAGCATTGCAATTGCAAGATCGAACGATGTTGCAGTGGGATTTTTCACTTGTTTCGGCGGCGCTGAATGGTGCATGCAACATCAGACCATGTTGCAGTGGGATTTTTTTCTTAGTTACATTTACGGGAGCGTCCTATTTTTTTCGACCGACCTGTAGCGTTATCATAACCTAATACACGGAGAATAGTACTTCTGTTCTAAAATATAGCTACGTTTAGCTCTGTTAAGACAGATTACGAAGTGTGATAAATGTCCCATATACCCTTGATTGAACATGTCCATGCATGTATGTATGTATATCTCCATGCTTACTAAAAAGGAATTATGCATGCAACAATTAGGACCACAAGACAATTAATATCTATAGGGGTATTTTTGTCTATTTATCCATTCAATCAGACTTCACAACTTGTATTTAGCTATATTTTAGGACAAATTTTGAATGCTTAATGTAGCTATATTTTGGATGGAGGGAGTACATGTTTTTCGGGAACATGCAGAGAATCCATTCACTGAAATAAATAAAACACATTAGGATGCAGTGGGCCGAGTTAATTTCACATTTGGCCCAGTTCCAAAACCGGCCCAAACAGCTCCTAGCGGCCCAGCTAGCCCCTCTTCATCCGGATCGATCTGAGCCGTCCATCCTGATCTGACGGATAAAAACACGTCTGCTTCAAACCCTAACCCTCACCCTCTTTCCCCTATTCTCTCTCCGGCCGGCTCAGACGAGCAGCGCGCGCTGCCCGCGGCATGCCGACACTCATGCCGCGATGCCGCTAGGCCTGGCCACCGGCGCCATTGCCGCCTGGTCGGTGGCCGCGAGCCAGTGCAGCGCGCACGCGGCCCCGCGGTGCGTGCCGAGTGGAGCGCTTGCATGCCAGCAACGCCGCGGTACGACGGCAGTGCCTTCTCGTTGTCTCGCCCTCCATTTCAGCTCTGCGACAGGCCTCTCTCTGCTTTTCTCCAATCGTCATCGAACTGCTGGTCTGCCCATGCGAGCGTGTGATTTTTGCCTCCCGCCGCAGCCTGCAACATCCGCCATGTCTTGTCTTTGATTTCTTGGTTGTCAGATTGGTCCTGTACAGGGCGTAATTGCCTGTTGTAGCCATCGTGCTACTCCTGACAACTTTTGGATTGATTGAAGTTATATTTCCATGCTTAATAATTTGTGGAGATCGGATTGAACTTGAATCTTTGTTGTATTTGTACTCTCTTCCGCTGTCTTTTCTATTTCTTCTCGCGCGTCAACTTCTATTGTCTAATTCGTATAGCACACGAGAATCGAGCTCTCGCGAGGACCTCGATTTGGCTTTTTTCTTCTTTGATTCGGCCTCCGTTGTTGTCAATTTGGTCATGCTAGAGCTCGATCTGGTCTTGTGGATTCATCTGCCCCTCTTCTCTATCTCACGGCTCGCCGGCGGAGCATCCCGTGCGGTGCAGCGGCCGCGACGGATCTGTGTGGTGGCCGTCGGCGTTGGATTTGGGGCTCCCCGCCACCCGTCGCCGCGCTTGCGCTGGATGCCGCATCAGTGGGGCTCAGTCGTGTTCTTGCGAGTCGACGGTTTCTCTCCCCCTTTCTCCAGGGGGCGAAGGATGTTTTTTTATTCACGCGTGGGGGCGGTTCGGGTGGCGACGGACCATGCGGGCGACGGACCACGGGTGGCTTTTATTTAGGGTGTGTTTAGATGGGGAAAGATTCTCCGAAAAAACACTGTAGATCTAAAAATACACTGTAGATGAATAGTGTTCTGTGAGTAGAAACGGTGGGATGAATAGGGAAAAATAGTATTCTGTGAGTAGAAAGGGTGGGATGAATAGGGAAAAGTTGGATGAATAGTGTTTTTTTTGAGAAAAATTCTGAATCTAAACGCACCCTTAGAGTCTTTTTAGAGGTAGAGACTTTTATTGTATGGTATGGTCTTCTTTCTCCGGTGAAGAAGTGTGCATCGGTTTGATGCTACGCTTTGGCTGCTCTAAAAATTCCTAAATCAATGTTGTACATGTTCTAAAAAAAAACTGCCACCGCGTGGTTTAAAAAAAACTGCAGCCGTGTGAAACCGTGAAATGCTAAACAACGAGAACATTTTTGGTGCTCCTACGCTCCACTGAGAAAACACATGAAGTAGTGCACGAAAAATTCAAATAAAATCATAGATGGACAGAGGATGCAACGATTTATGTTTATGCAACGTTTGAGGCTTAGTAAATTTTGTTCAAGGAGCAAAAAAAAAAGAAGAGAAAATGAGCATGTAATCGGGTCAGATGCACTGTTTATAGGGACCCGTAGCTATTCATATACTGATTTCTCTTTTTTTTCCTTGCACAAAATTTTGTGAAGTCTCAAACTTCGCATGAACATATATCGTTGCAGCCTCTATTCATTCATGATTTTAGTTGAATTCTTCATACAGCGTTTTATGTGCTGTTTTTAGTGGAGCACGGAACGCGCGCGCATACAGGTTTGAGAGACGCCGAGCATGTCAAGTGGGCCGGGCTGGCAAATGGCAACAATGAAAGGCCCAATTGGTTTATAACGGAGCAAGTCATAAACCCTGCTCTGTCTAAAACCCTAGTTTCAGTGAGACACCAACACCGAGCGGCGGCGCCGTGACGAGCCGAGCAAGTGCGGGAGCTCCCAGCCGACAACACCGCAAATCAATGGAGAGTAGCCGCGCAGGCATGGATGAGGCGGAGGAGCGGCTAAGGTCCGACGAGGAGGAGGAAGAAGAGGAAGGAGAGGAGGCTTGGGATGACTGGTGCTCCGACGGCGACGATGCCGCCGGCAGGCTGCTGTGCTTGTTCTGCAGCTCGTGGTTCGACACCGATAGCTCCCTCTTCGAGCACTGCGCCGCGGAGCACTGCTTCGATTTCCACAGGATTGTGAATGAGCTCGGGCTCGATTTCTACGGGTGCATCAGGCTTATCAACTTCATCCGCTCCAAGGTGCGTCAAACCTTCTTCTTTGATTCATGCTTTGGATAACCTCAATGTTGCAGTAGTATATTAGCCACTAGCTCATTTTATTACTTTGATGTGTGATGGTGTGAATATCTGATTCAAATTGCAATTTTGTTAATTTATGTCCTTGTTTTGCCGTATTTTCCATGGATTATGAATGCCATTGTTGTTTTGCAGGTTGCAGAGAATAAATGCTGGAGCTGTGGCCAATCATTCTCTTCGAATACCGAACTCTGCAGCCACTTGCACGGAGTGGACATAATTGAGGGAAAGGTTCAATGGGAGGACGATGTGTATCTGAAACCTTTCATGGAGGATGATTCCCTTTTGCACAGTTTGTCCATGGACGATGATGAGGGGGATGAGGAATGTAGAATATCCGTGGAAAGAGGACAGTGTTCAGGAGGGAATGGGGTTTTAGCTGAACCACTGGGGAACAAGCTGAGCACCTTAACAGAGGGAACCGTTTCCGATATTAGTGCTCAATTTGAGCGAGAGTGTACTATTGGGAGTGCAAAAGGGGAGGACAGGGAGTCCCTTGCTCATGAGACTAATGATAGCCAACTAAAGGTTGCACGTGCTAGTGTTAATGCCAGGGCAGTCAAAACTGTTGATGATAACTACTTTGGATCTTACAGCTCATTTGGTATTCACAGAGAGATGCTCGGTGATAAAGTAGGTGAATTCTCTCTGGCTATGTGGTCAATTACATTTCCAATATGTATTTGTGTGGTCTGAAAAAACTTGAATGCTGTGAATAACCTTTTTCAGGTGAGAACAGATGCTTACAGAGATGCTCTTTTAGCCAATCCTAGCCTTTTAAGCCGAGCAACTGTACTGGATGTTGGTTGTGGCACAGGAATTCTAAGGTATCTAAGCATTTACCATATGATGATTACATACTGAATACAGATATGCACATGTGGGTTGGTTAATTTTATCTATGGAGCTCCATGCTGCAAGCCTTGAATCCAGTAGAAACAAATAGGTTACATATTCCACATGGGAAATGCAATCATTACGATAACAATTGTAAGCAATGTGGGCACTTGGACTTGTACTCAAGTGACGGGTTATGGTGGGTAATTAATTTGGTTGTGCATACGGTCCTAAGTAAATGCAGTGCTGTCAACCCTGGTTCAGTTCATGAATATGTTATAATGTTATGTGATTATGTCACTAAATCTTGACCACCTTTCTTGTTATCACCCACGTGAGTGGAAGCAGTGCATCCTGTGTAGTGACCATATTTCTGAAGGGCTAGGCTGGTCATAAAGTGGCTGATCTTGATTCATGATGAATTTTCAATGTTGCATGGGTAGCTGCTGATATGTCACAATAGTCTTTTTGCAGCCAAGGCTGGTGCATCTAGAGTTGTTGCTGTTGATGGGAGTGCAAAGATGGCTTCTGTGGCTACCCAAGTATGTCTCCTTTTTTCTTCAATATTTTTATATCAAACTAGAAACCTCTTTGCACCAAGATTATCTCATAGGTATGCATGATGCAGGTTGCAAAGAATAATGGTCTTTTGTATGATGAAAATGTGAAAGCAGAACAAAAGCAAGGTGCTCAAGTGATAAGCGTTGTACATACCAAGGCTGAAGAGCTAAACCAGAAAATACAAGTCCCACAAAATGGCTTTGATGTGTTAGTGAGTGAATGGATGGGATATTGCCTGTTGTATGAGTCCATGTTGAGTTCAGTCCTATATGCACGTGATCATTTCCTGAAACCTGGTGGTGCTATTCTCCCAGATACTGCAACTATTGTAAGTCCTTAGTTTATTGCTTGCCATTCTTTGTCGTTTGTTCCCTGTTCTCTTATGTTTGTTAACTTTTGCCATCTGATTCATCCTCCAGCTTGGTGCTGGTTTTGGAAAAGGTGGAACCAGCTTGCCATTTTGGGAAAATGTATATGGCTTTGACATGTCATGTATTGGCAAAGAAGTAACTTCAACTTCAGCTAGATTTCCTGTAGTTGATGTGGTGGCTTCTCAGGATATTGTGACAGAGACTGCTGTACTCCATGTAAGTTCCTGTTATTGTACATATCTACTTAGTTTCACTTCTTGATCATCGTTGTTTTGTTGAAGTTTTTAAATGGCTGTGGAGTTAGATATCAGTCTGGCATTAAAGGCGTTTTTGGTACCTTTGCCCGGTACTGTTTTGTGTCACTTGGCAATGCTACCCATTTGGTATTTAGGATTGGTCCTTAAATAAGCATCTTCATCAAACTTTGTTAGCTTTTCTGGCAAACTTTTTATGTTTAGGAGTGAGATCGCAGAAGTATGTTCTGCATTTTGTGTAATCTCTAGCCGTAGCCTCATGTAATGTGAGGTCAAGGCTGGGTACTCTTTTCCCATTATCTAAAAAAAAAAATTTGGTAGTGAGCATAGCCTGGCTTACTTGGGAATCTTGCTGGACTCAGCAAGGATTTCCTTGCCCTTTAGGCAAGCCAAATCAGCTCTCCCGTGGGGGCAAGGTTAGCTCGCTGGCATTTGTTCTCCTCTGAGAAACTTCTGCCATGGGTCTTTCTCACTGAATCGATAAATTCGCAGCACAAATCGGCCACCTTGCAATTGAAATCGAGTTTCCCACTCAAATCGAGCTAGTACTCACTATTCAAACCCATGCATTCTCCAAATCAATCGCATGGTATCCCCTACTTGAATTGATCTTCTAATCCACAAATCTCCTTTGCTGCTTGGTGGAAGAACGATAGCAGTTTGCTGCTACATGCCAAATCGAGCTGCACGAGCACCAATGGAGGTTTTGATGGCTAGAGGAGCAGAGAAAAGGGGAAGCAAGGATAGGTAACCAAAGGGCCTGGTTGCCCTTGCCTTGCCTCTCCTTGCAAGGCGAGGCGAGCTGGGTGAGCAGATAACCAAACACGTCATAACTACCTTATACGATGGGATTGTTTATATAGAGCAAAATTCAGAAAACTACACCGAGCTTGTGAAAATTATGCAAAACTACGCTACACTTTTTAAAAACTAGTAGCTTCACAGAACTACACTTTTATTAACAGCCGTCTTAACACAATCACACTCTCTGGAGTCAAGTTTGGAAACCTAACCTCTCTTATCACGCTATGTGCCTATATCACAAAGTCTCCACATTTATTGCCGTTTTATATTGCAAACTTCATTTTTAGACATGAAATTGTAGTTATGAGATGAGCAAAGTTGTGTAGTTTTTCTTTTGTTGGGCACAAATAGACAAGAAAAGTGCACTTTTGTGAAAAAGATTCAAGTGTACCTTTTGATACCTATGTTAACATATGTATAGTTATGTGGATCTGCTTTTAGAAATTGTAATTTTTGTAACTTTTTCCTATTTGTACTTTTATAATATTTTAGATTTCGAGTATTCTGTAGAATGTCAAATGCCACTTCAAATTCAGGGGTTCTGTAGCCTGAAATCTTGCTTCTATTTCTATGCAGTCCTTTGATCTTGCAACTATGAAGGAAAGTGAAATGGATTTTACTTCAAGCTTTGAACTGAGGCTCAGTGAGAGTGGTACTGTTGTACCTGGAGTAACCTGGTGTTATGGCATTGTCTTGTGGTTTGACACGGGATTTACCGACAGATTCTGCAAGGAGAAGCCTGTTCTCCTCTCCACCTCGCCCTTCTCTACCCCAACTCACTGGTCACAGACAATCTTTACCTTTGAAGAGCCCATTGCAATGGTGAAGGAAGAATCAACTATTGCTTCATCTGCATTGGTTGGCACAGATGAGTGCCCAGCCACTGTACTCAGGTCCCGGATAAGCATTGTGAGGGCATCTGAGCACCGAAGCATAGACATATCTGTTGAAACCACAGCATTCAGCTCCAATGGTCGGAAGCGCAGCTGGCCTATTCAAATATTCAATCTGTGAACAATCATATGGCTCTTTGGGATTAAGTTTGCCTCTAACCTACCATCTTCTGCCATCAGCAGCAATTGCTATAACCATTCAATTGATTGGCCAAGTTTTGCATGCTGAAAAGAGCAATTTGCGAAATGGAGCTTGTTAAATTGATGACTGAAGAAGAATGGTAGATCTTCTGAAACAGTTATTGTAAAAAAAAAAAATCAGCTTTCTGTTGGCCTGCGCCCAATTTCATTTGAATTCTGTTGACGGGTTTAAAGCAAACAGGATATGTATTTGTAATAGTGATCAAACATGTTGTGCATCATGAACAACAGATGAGTTGAGATACCAGTTCGTTTAAATACCGTCTGATGTTCACATGATTTTAACACTGGCGAACTGTTTGTTATTGAAGGGGGGGGGGGGGGGGGTTCAGTCCAGAAGGTTGTCAGTTTGTGGAGGGCTCCCTTTAGCCTGATATAGCCATATTACTCTTTTACAGGAATGTTCTTATCAGCAGTAGATAGTGGATGTGGATCGTGGCGCTGTCCACTGATATCTAAAGATGTTTACTAAGGGCTCGTTTAGGTAGCGAAAGTTTGTAAAATTTTACTGCAGCAAAACTTTGTTAGAGTCATCATGATTTTCAATGGAATAAGTGTGAATGAATAGTGAAGTTGAACCAATCTAAATGGGGCCTAATATAGAAATCTCACTAAGACAAGTAGCATGATCTGGTGCTTGACGTTGTGCTGGTGTATATAAAATGTTATGCTGGTGCTCCATTTTTAATAGTCAAATGCACAATTTAGATTTTGTGTTCCCTAAGATGCCAGGTAATTGTATTGTTGTAGTCCAAAAAAAATGTACACCCTACGTCCTTGAATATATATTGTTTAAGACAACCATGCCAAAGTAGTTCGTTTTTAACTAACTTGTCAATTGTTCTAAATGACATATTGAAGGACGGAGGGGTACAACATATTGGAAATGCAGTATTGATATATTGTACTCAGTTCTGGATTTAATTGTAACGAGCACAGGAGGAGGGCAACGAGGGGTGGCTTTTCTATGTATATATGTGTATATATAGACAAAGATGTTCTCTAGTTTTATTTTTGGAAAATAAAATGACCTACAACAAAAGCACAAGCTCATATGTATCCTAGGTGCGTTCAAGCTCCTGTAGTCATGTATATCCTTTAACAAAATTTAAACTAAGGGTGTGTTTGGTTTGAAGCCCTCATGTGCAAGCCAAAAATTGTCTATGCCTAGTAATTTTGGTTTCCATTTGGTTTAAGAGCAAATTTGCCCATGCGGCCATGTTCAGCAATTTTGGCTTCCATTTGGTTTGAGTCCAATTTCTAGCCTTGATAAAAGAAAAGGTTTGGCCGTTTTATGGACAAGTAGTGCAGTTCTTTCTTTGTTCACGCTTGCATATGGTTGGCCCCGTTTTGGCTTTTCTGCTGCATTCTCGTCTGATGTTTTGTTTGGTTAATCCCTTTGTTAAGAGGAGTGAGGAGGTATTGGGCGGAGTTTTGACTTGCAGAAAATTTTAAACCCCTTAAATACGTTGGGTCAGGGCCTCAGGGGCCTTGTATTGTGGGTGTGGTGATGCAAATTGCGTTTCTGGCATGGATCAATTTGGGACAATTATTCCCCGCAAGAAATAAAAAAAGAGAACCAATTATCGTGCTCTTTTAACTAAAGCGTGCCATTAGGTTCGGCTACTGATTGACATGTGCTATCTGAACACCGAAAATGCGAACTAGAAAGGGTTCTGGTGTAGACTTCTTACGTTTGTCGGCGCATCAAAGAGGACCATCTTTATCAAAAAAAAAAGGAGAGAGGGGGGGGGGGGGTGACTTCTCAGTGCTTTTTCTGGCTTTGCCGGCATTTTTCCCATTAGTTTAGTTATATTTGTATGCATTGAGTTCGGTTTAAATTGTATTCGTATGTTTTCATCAAAAACAAGTTCGTCCCGCTGCCTTGTTGGTTTTTTTTTATCTGTATGCATTGGATTTGGTTTCCAACTTGTATAGACACTTCAGTGAGGATTACGACGACAAAGGAGCTGGAGGCCTATATGTGGTCTTTGGAGAAACACTGTGGTCTATGAAACCGATTGATATGGTTGGATCATTTACTTTCTAATGAAATAAGCTAAAAGAATGTGTACCTACTATATATAATACGTGCCATACAGTAGGTAGGCGGCTAAACAAAAGTCGGAGGAGACAGCGCGATCGTAAGCAATGATGTGGAACCATTATTCAGACTTCCACGGCTCGCCCCTCGATCGTATCACCACTCCCTGTGGTAATCAGGAAATGTGCTAATACTCTTTTAAGGACGGGGTACGTGGCAACTGTCACTGGGCAGTCAAGTCCAAAGACATAATATCTGTCATCAATAATGGAGCTCTCGCCGCCGCTCCTGTTCCCCCTGCTGCTTCTTCTTCTTCCGGCAGCGGCCGTCGCCTCCGATGGTGACCTTCCGGCGCACCCGGGCTACGCGCACGGCGGCGAGGAGGCATGCGGCGTGCCAGAGGAGGAGGCGGCGTCAGCGGCGGTGCCGGCGCCGGAGCGGCGCGAGGAGTTCGACGGAGGCCGGATCGTGGACATCAGCCACTACTACCGCGAGGACATGCCAGCGTGGGAGTCGAGGCGGGGAGCGGCGAGTTCCTGCGGCTGGTGAGGTCCATGCGCAACGGCTCCGACATCGCCAACTTCTCGGAGCTCCGCCTCACCGCGCACTCCGGCACCCACGTCGACGCTCCGGGGCACGTCTTCGAGCACTACTACGACGCCGGATTCGACGTCGACACGCTCGACCTCGCCGTCCTCAACGGTACTACTATTAGACTGTGTTGCTTTCAGTAAAGTTAGAAGTGTTTCTCTTGTTCATTCAAAAATTAAATTTGTCAATTTGACTTGAATTAGTTTACGAGATGGAACATTTATGTGATTCAACTTGTGTTTTTTTTCCCTGATTGAAATGGTGTGCAGGACCAGCGCTCTTGGTTGACGTCCCCAGAGATAAGAACATAATAGGTACACATACTGAACCAGCATATACGTTCACTCGTACAATTTTTGTAGATACTCCACTTGTACGTATTTTGAAGGTAAATTAGAATCAGCAAGCAAGGACCGTCGCTGTTTTTCTTTTGTGCATACGTGCTAAAAGGACTAGAAGAAAAAGATCCATATTCTTATCTTATTATACTATAAATACTAAATAAATTGATCTATCATTGATTCTGTCCTAAGATACAAGATATTTTAGAGTTTTCATGAAAAATTAGTGAGGCTAGCAAAAGGCACATGTGCACCTTAGTTTTTTTTGCAGCTGCCAAAATAATGTACAACAAATTATGTAATGTTCTGTCATGCATGCTAGACGTTCACTCGCTCTAAAACGATACGAACTTCTAAAAATGTGGACTTCTGGGATATGGCGAATTAACTAAACTCTCATTCTCATGTTATTTCCAAACCAACTTTTAAACAAGGCCTTAATTAAATAGATAGACGTCTAACATGTGCATATATTAATACACTACTTTTTTTTCCTCTCACTGTAGCTGATGTCATGGCATCCCTTCGCATTCCTAAAGGTGTTCGACGAGTACTCTTCCGAACCCTGAATACGGAAAGGTATTTTTTTTACCTTCATATTATACAGACAAAATGGCAAAAAAATATATAGAAAAAATTTCATTTTTTGGCCATCCAATTATCGTCCGAGTTTGATTTCGGTCATGCAACTCTAAAATTGGGTATTCTTGACCATCGAACTATCAAAATCATTCATATTTGGCCATCCAGCTATTTTGAAAGATGGTTTCGTTGACGCGGATGATATGTGGTAGTGGGGCCCACATGTTAACCTATTTTTCTCTTTCTTCTCTCATCACATGCAAAAATTCCTGAATGTAATAGCTTCTTCACAAATTTGTTTTGTTCCCTTATTTTTCAGTAGTTGAGATGATGTCTAGGTAAAAGTTCCTGTGTTCATGGGTTATATGAGAACTGTATTTTTTTATGCAGAAAGCTTATTTGGAAGAAAGAGTTTGATACAAGTTATGTTGGCTTTATGAAGGATGGTGCACAATGGTTGGTTGATAATACTGACATCAAACTAGTTGGTAAGTTAGTTCCATTTATTGGAGGGCCACTCATGGTCATACATAAATCTTTGTATTGATCTTTTGTTAAATTAAAAGTAGGTCTTCTCCATCCATATTAGGTAATAGCATGAAATTTGCAGGAACCGGAAATCTTAGCTATGCAATGGCAAATATTTTCCTTAGAAAGACAATGAATCAAAGACAACTGAAAATTTATGTCTTTTAATTAAATGCCCATTATGTACCTGAAACATTTCTCCAATTCATTAGTTTAAATGGGAATATAACTTTTGTGAGGGCATCTGGTCAATAGATTTATAACTACTCCAATTTTTAACGACACAAAAGTAATATTTTTCATAAAGAATATTTACCATAAATTCCTCGACACCACTAGAAGCATTTTCTAAGTCCAACCTGATAATGATGTACAAAATTTGGATCCTGTGGATTGTTAGCAGTAAATATAAAAAAGAGATCATGATCTCATTTCTTTTTGTGTTACAAGTTCTCTAGTTTGTCAAGAAACTAAAATTGCATGGATCGCGGATCGTTCGAGGTTTTGATTTAGTGTGAGAGGATGGTAAACATATTTGAATGAAGATTATAATATAGTAATATGTAATAAATTAAAGGGATTTAGGGTACACAAATAATAAAGAATAGGACCTTTTGATATCAAACATGAATGGCAAATTGTATAAAATTAGTGTAAGTATTTAATTCCATTGCAATTCCCCCTTCTACTCATCTTTTTTCTTCTAGCGTGACACCCTTTAGCTCATGCAGGAGTTGACTATTTGTCTGTGGCGGCATTTGAGGAATGCATTCCAGCTCATTTAGTATTTCTTGAGAAAAGGGTAATATTTTCATCCTATACACTCTATTCTTAGAAATTCCATTTATTTCTAGCGATGTGTGCTCAACTATATATTTTTGGCTTTGGGATTTACAACTTACACATAATAATATGTTGGTTTTAGGAGGTCATCCTTGTGGAAGCCTTAAATCTGGAGCATGTTACACCTGGAATGTACACCTTGCATTGCTTACCACTAAGGTTGCGTGGTGCTGAAGGTTCTCCTGCAAGATGCATCCTCATCAAGTGACCCATAATTGTAACCATCGCAAAAAGCTTTGTACAATTTTATGACATGTATCGTGATGAAATAAGAACAAGTTAATGCATATAATAAAATAAGAAACCATGGCCCCCATCACCCTTCCAACCCTTTTCTCTTGACACCATATATCATCACAACTCCACTTATTAGTAGGACAATTTTTTCTTTAATTCAAATATATATTTTGCTTTATATACAATATTAAGTCTAATAGAAAAAAACTTTTGAGAAGACTCAACACATTGAATTATAATACACGAACATGTAGATTTCAAAGAAGAATAACAAACATATGGTTTTTGGATCGATTGATACATTACAATATATTGGCAAAGAATTTTTGTCATCTCCCATGGGTTCAAAATCCCTCCATATGAGTAAACAAAGGATATTTTACTATTCTTTGTTGAGAAGTTTTACAGGAAGGTACCACAAGGTACTTTTGTGGCTGATTAATGCTAGCCATTGATCTGGTTGAATATTTAGCTAAATATTTATTTTAATAAAAATATATTTAGTCAGTACCTCCAGGTACCTTTCTTTGTGTACCTCCCATTTTACCATCATTGGAGTGGACGGTTCTCTCTTTTTCCAAGTATTTTAAAACTGTGAATTTTTCTCTCTAAATAGTACAGGTATACACATCTATACTCACCTCTATAACTACAATAATGCAACACCTATGAGCATTTGCAGAGACTGAGCTGACAGATTACAAAACTGATGAAAAGTCATCACATACGACTAGTGGTTGTGTGCATCACCTACCAAAGAAAGAATATCATTGGCTAAATAATAGAATAAATCTACACTGACAACCATAGCAACACTGAGTAGTCAGAAAAACATAACTCATACATACTAGATGAATATGTTAGAAGGTATTTGTATGTATATTTATGGCAATACAATATAAGTTGCGCTCTTGTCACCACAATGAATAATATAACCCTAAATTCATGCTACCTTGTTATTATATGAACTTGGTGCACCCAACTATGGCATCACTTTTCAAACCAATCTTTCTCCACCCGTCACCACTTCATACAACATCTCACTCAATCCAAATATTCACACTTGTTAACAATAACTAGGTTGTATTCGAAGCCTAAATAGAAGTCCTACATCATGGCAACATCGTTGTACATATGCCTTTTGTGGTATTACTATGTATTTTAGGTTTTTCTTTTGTGTGATAAATTGATAATCATAATAAACAATGTTTATATGCACTTTCACTACAAATGTAATGCAAATTTGCTCTCCGACTTGGAAGGTGGATTCTTTTTATGTCATTTCTCCATCAGCTTGGTACGCTCAAGTCTCAAATTAACTTTCGTCGTGATCAATGCTCAAGGAAGAGTTGCCTAAAAATATGCTCAAAGAAGTATTCATGTAACCTGACAGCATCAGTTTTGGGAACTTCATGGAGTTGTGGAGTTGAGACGTTTAGCTACAAAATTTGATGGAGTTGCTGGAGTTTAGCTATAGAGCTATGTCAAATACCCTCTTATATTCTTTTTTTTCTGAACTGGGAATATCCCCTATATTCGAAGTGCATGAAAGCAATTTCCCCTGTCAATTTTTTGAAAAGAGAAACAACCAGTCGATCCAGCGAAGCCCTCCGCCTCCGTGTTTCTCCCCCTCTTCGCCCCCCGCACCCCCACTCCTGTTTCTCCCTTTCCCTCACCCGCCGCCGCAGCAGCCGCCGCCGCAATCCGCCTCCGTCCGCCTCGATCCACCTCGATGACCTTATGAGATGTGCGGCGGCGGCACGCTCCCTCCTTCCGCTCCCCCTCCCAGTCTCCGGCGCCGCCCCCATCCACACCTCCGCCCCTCCCCTCGCCGCCGAGCTCGACGCCGGCGACGCCCTCCACGCGCTCCTCTCCACCCTCCCGCCGTCGCTCCCCGCTCTCCTCCCCTGCCTCTCCCTTCTCTCGCGCAGCCTCACTCCGCACTCCGTCGCCGACGCCCTTCACTGCGCCGAGCTCCCGCCTGCATCCCGCCTCCGCCTCTTCCTCTTCTCCGCGCTCTCCCTGCGCCTCCGCTCCCCGCTCCTCCACTCCCGTGCCGTCGTTCCAATCCTCCTAGCCACCGACGCCGATGCGGCCATGTACGACGCCATCGCCGACGCGCAAGCCGCGGGCCTCCGCCCCCCCGCCGCTGCATTCGAGGCGCTCGTCTTCTCCCACGCCTCCGCCGGCCGGCACCACGAGGCGGTCGAGGCATTCTCCCGGATGGAGGGCGAGTTCGGATGCCACCCCACTGTCTTCGCCTACAACGCCGTCCTTAGGGTCCTCGTTGACAGCGGCGTTGTTCCCATCGCCCTGTCTCTGTATAATAGGATGGTCGCCAAAGGCTGCCCGCCCAACAGGGCCACGTACAACGTGCTGATGGATGGTCTCTGCAAGCGGGGAACCGTGACAGATGCGCTCAAGCTATTCGATGAAATGATCGAGAGGGGGATTGTGCCCGACGTCAAGACACACACCGTCTTGCTGTCATCCATGTGCAATGCCGGACAGCTGAAAGAAGCTGAGAACCTGCTGCACTCCATGAAAGACCAAGGGTGCCCGCCCGATGAGGTAACCTACAATGCATTCCTTAGTGGGCTATGCAAGGCTGGCAGGGTTGATGTGGCCATGCAGCGGCTTGAGGTACTCTGTGGTACTGGGGGCTTTGTGCTTGGCTTGAAGGGGTACAGCTGTTTGATTGATGGTTTATTCCAGGCTGGTCAGTACGACGATGCACTCCAGTGTTACAGGGAGATGTTAGAGCAGACTGATGTCTCACCAGATGTTGTCCTGTACACTATATTGATACGTGGTTTTGCAGAGTGTGGTAGAATTAAGGATGCCTTTGAGTTTCTGGATGAGATGAAAGAGAAAGGTTTTACTCCTGACACCTTCTGCTATAACACGCTGCTGAAGGCCCTCTGTGATGCTGGTGATCTGGAAGGAGCTCGCTCGTTGAGGTCAGAAATGGCGCAGAATAACTTGGTCCCGAACACAACCACATACACTATCATGATATGTGGGCTGTGCAAGAATAGACTTGTAGATGAGGCATTGCAGATTTTTGATGAGATGGGGAAAGTTGGTTGCCATCCGACTGTTATGACATATAACACGCTTATCAATGGGCTCTACATGGCACACAGGCTTGAAGAAGCTCGGATGCTCTTTTATAAGATGGAGATGGGAAATAACCCTTCCTTATTCCTTCGACTGACACTTGGTGCGAACCAGGTGAGGGACAGTGAGAGCCTGCAGAAGCTGGTCGACAGTATGTGCCAGTCTGGGCAGGTTCTGAAAGCTTACAAACTTCTTCGAGGTATAATGGACAGTGGTGTAATTCCTGATGTTGTCACGTATAACACACTGATAAATGGACTGTGTAAATTAAGGAATCTTGATGGAGCACTTAGACTCTTCAAAGAGCTTCAATTCAAGGGGTTCACTCCTGATGTGATCACTTATGGGACTCTCATTGATAGACTCTTGAGGGCACACAGAGATAATGATGCCATGATGTTGTTCAATGACATGTTACAGAGTGGCGAAACCCCTAGTTTGTCAATCTACAATAGCATGATGAGATCGCTATGTAGGAAAAAGAAATTATCACAAGCAATCAACCTATGGTTTGATCACTTGCCCAAAAAGTACAATCTCTCAGCCGAAGATAAAGTAATTGCTAGTGCCCGGAAAAAATTCGAAGATGGTTCCCTTGCCGAAGCAGTTAGGGAGCTAATCAAGATAGATCAAGAACATGGTTCAGTAAACTCAACTCCTTACACCATTTGGCTCATAGGCCTCTGTCAAGCAAGGAGAATAGATGATGCCCTCAAAATTTTTCGTATACTTGAGGAGTTTGGCATTGATGTCACACCAGCTTGCTGTTCCCTTCTTACCAAATACCTATGCTGGGAAAGAAATCTAAATGCAGCAGTTGATGTTATGATCTATACATTGAGTAAACGCTTCATTATGTCACAACCTGTTGGCAATCGGTTACTTAGGAGCCTTTGTATCTGTCACAGAAGGAAGGATGCGCAGGTACTTGCATGGCGAATGCATCTTGTAGGATATGATATGGATGCATATCTTCGTGAGCCTACAAAAGGTTTGTTATACAGTCAATAGAAAAATCTGTAGTTTTTGTAGGGCTACAGAGCTGCCCTCAAGAGGGATGCTGATGTTTTGAAGTTTTGATCTGTACCAATTTGTTTTAGGTAACCCCAAAGTAGGGTTGGATTCACTGATTTCTTAGCTCATGCAGTGGATTTTATAACCCACCAATTCAGTTGTAATTTCAATAATGAGGCAAGAATTTGATATCCTGAAACACATTATACCCTCTTGACAC
Organism: Digitaria exilis; assembly: GCA_015342445.1. Classification (NCBI taxonomy): domain Eukaryota; kingdom Viridiplantae; phylum Streptophyta; class Magnoliopsida; order Poales; family Poaceae; genus Digitaria; species Digitaria exilis. The sequence continues at coordinate 126,266 of JACEFO010002191.1, forward strand.
TTCTCTGCAACTAAAGTTTAGGCAGTTATTTAATTGTGGCTGAAACGATTTAGTACTGTAGCAAATCTTGTTTTTCTTAGCTCAATCAATAACATGACGCTTTTGTCCTGCTTTAACAAGGCTTGCAATAATTTTTGGGTGGGTTATGGGTTCTTATGCATTTTTTGAAGTTACAATTTTTATTTACTATAGGAACTAGCATTTTTTTGCCTCCTATTGTTATTCTGGATTTATCAAACCAGTTAATTTGTAATCACTATGGGAGTTAAATTCAGCATGATATGATGCTTTGCGAGTATAACTCAATTAGATGCTCAGGACTTGAAAGCAGCCTTCTTATGTCCTTGTGTTGAGCAGTCAGCTGGCCTTGTTTAGTTGGAGAAGTTGGGGAAAGTTGGAGATGTGAATAGTGCATTGGTAAGCGTGTCTGTGAGAGAAGATGTGACTCGATGTGACTGGAAAGTTGGTGAACTAAAGAAGGCCTGTTACACTTTCGAGTCAACACAAAAATGTTCTTACTGAAGAAATCCAATAGCTCATTATATGTTCGTTTAATCCAGAACTAGGCATCATATTCCATTTTCTACGTATTTTTATTCTAGATGTATACAGAGCCAGGGAATGGAACTTATAGTGTTTGTAGGACTAGAGAGTGCCCTCTAGATGTATTCTGAAGTTTTAATTGTGCCTGTTTGGTTTAGGTTAAACAGCATAGTAGGGTCTGATTCACTGATTTTATATCTATTGCAGTGGATTTTGTAGCCCATGAGCTCAGTTTTAACATTGGCAATGAGGCATTTTTTTTAAAAACATCCCCTGTACATTATAACCCCATGTCGCTTCTCTGCACATGCAGCAAAATTTCATTGTGCAGATTCTTATTTATGATATTTTTGCTCGTCTCAGCCTCATCAAGCTTGTGATGCATCCCTGATTCAAACACAGGGCTTGTAACCAAACTTGAATGAACTCCTTGTAAGTCTACAATTTTTCATTCAGTTTTTGTGTTGTGGACACTTTCTTTGGCAAGACATTCAAGTGCAGGGGCAAACCGTCAGTGTCCACAACTTAGTTGTTTATAGTTCAGTGTTTTTTGATAATTGTGCCGGCTGTGTGTGGCTCGGCTTAAAGATATGGATAAGTTGGTTAGGCTTGAGTCTATATAGTTGAGGGGAGAGAGTTTGTTGAGATTCAGGCAGACAGATAATCATGAAGAACTCAGAGCCTCCTAGGGAGGGCGAGTCATGGTGTTATCAATCTGCTAATCTTTCCTCTGTAATTCTCCAGTTAATAAGCCATTCCATATCAACTTGGTATCAGCCTAGGTCTTTCCTCGCCTGGTTCCACCTCTCCTCCCACCCATTCCCGTCCCGATCTTCCCCTGCACGCCGCTAAACCGATTTATTTATGAAAGCAAGAATATGGCCCGGGAGGCTGGGACCTATTAGATTGATTGATGAGAGACAACGCTTGATTACATATATATAGGAAAGGAGGTCCTAGGGTTTGGTTTATAGAATCGGTACCAATCAGAGGAGATCCCTATCTCAAAAAAAAAAAAAAAAAAAGAGATCCTTGCCTAATCTAAATCATCCATCTATTTTGTAATCTAAACCATCCATCTATTTTGTTAAGTGTATGATAGTCAAGGGTAGTATTGTAATATCCTAGTGTCTAGGGTTTGAGTGCTCTCATGTATATGTATCCCCATTTGGGGCTATTCAACATAGATAACCATTCTCAGTTTCTCACTTTCTCTTCTTCAATTCCTAACATATTTAACCCTGAGGGAGGCTCAAGGCCATTCAGGCATGTGCGGCAACTGCCCTGGGTCCAAAGAGCAGGCCATAATATGCCCTTGCTAACACTGTAACACGGCCCCACAGTCTGAGTGTCGGCACCGTGAATGTTCAGGCTGGGCCGAAACTCCACGAAGACGGAGGAAGGAAGCCCTTTGTTCAAGATATCTGCATACTGCGAAGAGGTGGACACATGCAGAACCGAGACATGACCAAAGGCAACGTGCTCGCGGATGAAGTGGAGTTCAATCTAAATGTTTTTAGTGCACTGGTGCTGAACAGGGTTGCTGAACATGTGGTCCATGTGGACAGCACTGATGTTGTCTCAGAAAACCACTTTAGCATGTCGAAGCTGGACATGGAGCTCTAGGAGAAGCTGTACAGGGACTTATTGAGGCGGCAAATGAAGTTTACTGCAGAAGCTAACGTTTTTTTCCTTTCTTTCTAATGATCATTCTTTGTCAAAAATTTTTACACAGATGGGAAGGATAGGGTGCTTAGAAAGGGAAATTTGACCTGACAGGTACTTCTGCAGCTTGCCTACTGTCAAATTTCATGGCAATACATAGCTATTTGTTGAGCTTCTGGTATAGTTTTACTTTGAGGGAATGCACATATGCAGTGAAAGCAAGTGATCTAATAGGTACACTTCATTTGTCAAAATGAGAGCAAGTTCAGGGGAAACTACACTAGTACCCTGTGGGAGGACTGGGGTTTTTGCTTGAGGGTGTGTCTAGCGGGAGGTCCATGCTTGCTACATTTTTGCTGTATCGGCTCTGCTCCATTCTCTCGTGTGGTCAAGATGAAGCAGCCTAGAATGAGATCACTGGCAGGGGGAGGCCTGATCAGTAGTTGAAAAGCAGCTCCTGGAGTGCACAAATGTGCAGATGAATTCATCCAATCTGATCTATTTTCTTGCATGGCAACCCCTTGGTCATGCATGCTCGACACCCCTGTCCTTGTTGGCAGCTAAGGCATACATTTTAGATTTCCTCTCACTACATTTTAGGTTGCATGGGAAGACGGACAAAATTGGGTTTGTGAAACTTGTGCACAAAACTTTGGATAGATGTATGAATATTTGTTTTTTGTTGGAATTACCGCTTTACTTTCTGTCTGAAGTCACAGCATAACATTTGTAGGAAATTTTATAGCTTTATTGTCAGTTAGCTTGGTACGGACTGTATTATGCCATTTCTAGATTGGAGTAACTCAAGCAATTTCAGTAGTTACCTAAGGAACATATGATAGCAGAGTTTGATTAAATGCATGCATATTGATTATATTCAGTATACGAGGTACTCACTCCGTCCCAAAATATAATTCGTTTTGGCTTTTCTAGATACATAGATCTTAATGCATCTAGATATATTGTATGTCTATATACACAATAGAAACTATGTACCTAATAAAGCCAAAACGAATTGTATTTTGAAACGGAGGGAGTATGCCATAACATAAACATGGGATACATTTGCCACAGATTTTTCTTGCTTTTGTTCAGTTCTTATCTGAAACGATAAAGGCTGGTGGAACTGTTTTTTCTTTAATCCTTGACATAAGCTAATTTTCTGAAGGGCTGGTGCATCTGTTTTTGTTTCTTTAATGCTTGACATAAGTTTATTTCCTGATTGTTGATCAAGTTAAGTCATCAGTTTTGTTTTTCGTTATTTTTGTTCCCCTTCTTTTCTGCCTCTGGAAGCTTGGACCAGATTTGTTTTTCTCCCATCTGTACTACAATAAGGTTCAGCTCTCAATATTGCTAAGAAAACCAGGTTATGTTATTTGTTCATGCAAATATGGGACACCGTCTATTCTTGTTATTTGTGAATGCATGCATGCTATAGCATGAACTTTACGTATAAACTCTGATGCATTTATCTTTAAGGATACCTGAAATCAGATGTTATATCTTTCTTCTATCAATCATTGAACAGAATCACAACAGGACATGCTGGCATCAACGCTGAAATCTTTAGAGGTGAATTTTGTACGTCCACTGCTTCACCGTACAATTATCTGCCTTTATATACACATTGAATTATAATTTTTTTCAATCAACTGAGAACTAATTAATATCTACAGCAAAAAGCTTGTGTGCATTCTTTTGCATTCAAGTGGGTGGTTGTAAGTTTGTAACCTAAAAAATGGCTTTAAGTTAATATGCATTTGCTTATGTGCTGTGTAGATGGGGATGTCACATCTGAGGACTTTCTTTCAAGTCCAAATGAAGAGCCCTCTCAAGTGAATTTTTGGATTCCACTCCCACAAAGTTGCGCAGGCGAACTATCGACACTTCTATATGCTCGTAAAGGTACATTCTCGCCTGATAGTTAGATGTCAATTTACTTTGCAGTGGCTGCATGTATACATGATTCCAACAGTTGTTGCTTTTTAAAGTATTACCATCTTTGTCTGCCCGGGCTGACCTGTGAATTTATTATAACCAAAACTCTGAACATGCTTTCTATTCCCAATATGTGTTTGTGTTGATTCTTATTAGTATACTAGGATCATGCCCGTGCGTTGCTACGGGTAGCAAAACATATATTGCTTAGGAAAATATTATATTACAAAAAAGATAAATGCTGTGTTCAGATTGGAAGAAGTAAAAAGTAGTTTTAGGTGAATAGTATACTAGGAAGCGTGTTCTGTGAGTGGGGTGAATATGAAAAACTTGTTGGAGAAGTACTTTTTCATGAATCTGAACACAGCCAAAGTTGTAGCAAAGCTTACTTGAAACTGTTATATTCTTCTTACTTTAAAACTCATATGCAACATTGTAGTACTATACATGCCAAGAAGTTGTGACACCATAAAGGCATACATGGCAAAGATAAGCGATGTTACAATTGGATGTGCAAATTCAAACACCACTGCTTCCCTACAGAATTTTGAAAAAAGGTCACTGTACTTCAAGAAATAGAGGGGCAAAGGTACTTTAACAGTAAAAAGCTCTAATTGCAACCTTCTCAACTTCTTCAAAGCATCATTCAGCTTTGCACCTAGAGGTTCAGAAAAGAACATATAATCAAAACCATTGTACTCAAAACAAGTGTCATAAATTTCAGTAGTACATATTCTAGAAAGTATCGTGATTTCATGAAAACCATCATGGCTTGTCACCTGATTTGCTATTTTGATGTCTAAAAATATTTCACTTGTCATAACGCATTATCTTTTCTGTAGTAGTAAAAAAATGAAGAGTCATTCTCTTTTCAGCGCTTTCAGCCTGAAAGCAAGCAAAATGCCAAATGCCAGTTATTAAATGTAATAAAGGAAAAAATGGAAGTGGAGAAATATGATGAGATGTCTAAGAGATTAACATCTCTACATGAAGTTACTACTCAATTTCGTAACCTTGCAAAAAAAAGAAACGAAACAAAATGTTCCCTTCACGGAAAAAAACAATATGTACAAGTCATCCATTATCGGAAACTGATCATCCATGCACAACAAGTAATTATACACATATAGATCACAATAGAAAATCTAAAGGAAGCATCAACGGATAGTAAGGAGCAACATGTAGGAGAGTGGTCAGAATTGAAACTAATATGTTGTTGATCGAAGTATGCAAACAATGATTTCTCACAGGCTTCACAAACCTGTATGTATGCCTCTGATAGCATCTATGTCTTGCTCAAAGCAACGGACGAGTAAGCACAAAGGCGATCTTTATTAGTTAGAAAAAAAGCTCAGGAGTAATCTTCATTTTATAACCAGAAAAAATAGCTCTTAAATTCTAAAATTATTGAAACACTACACAAAATCGTATGCACTGTTGAGAACCTATTTTAGAATGTAACACAGAATCCAGTGGATGGGAGATCCATATCAGGTGCCAAAATAGCCAAAACATGAAATTGTCAAATAGATGGAGCAAATAAAAACAAAATATGCATAAGGCTACAAAGTTGCTTTATGCATTTCTCATCCTCACATTAATTAGCCTATATGTTGATAGTTAACAAACATTAATAATGTTTCTTGGATGGCTGTTAGAACCAACTAACAAACATTCTCTTATATAGGGACTTTATGCGTGCATCTGCATAAAAAAATCCATATTCCAGCATTCTTCTGTTCAATTGATTGTTAGATGTATATGTATTTATGTATTTTCCCATTGTATAAGGAGTCTTTGTGCATATTTCCCCATACCTGTACCTGTATATATTTGGGTCTAGTGCCCCTATAATGAATACAAGTGCTATTCATAACATGGTATTAGAGCCATAATTAGGATTAGGTTTTCTCCTCTCCTTCCTAATTCGAATCCTGGTGTTGCACTTGCACCAATTTTTCCCGATCTCCATCCGTTGTTCTTCGTTCTTGAGCATCGGACCTTTTCCTCTTCTTTGATTCGTTACAGCTCTTCGTCCTGAGCTTTCTTCTGGTGGGGGGGCCTGTGTTGCTGCCGCCGCAGCCGCCTCCACCTCTGTCGCCGCCGCCGTCAGCAGCAGTTGTGCGCCTCTTGTTGCCGCCAGCTACGTCTCTGCCGGACTTCCGCCGCCGTCGTGCGTTCTGTACGCCCGTCGGCTGCCTCTTCCTCCGTCAGGTTGTTGTGGATTCCTCTGTCAAGTCGCCGCCGTCATTGTCGTCGTCCTCGTCCGCCTGGGCCTGCAGATCGAGTTTTGCTCGATCTCTTCTTCTGGCTCGTCTCTTTTTTGGCTCGGCTCGTTTTCTCGGCTCGGCTCGATTCCTGATAGTTCGGCTCAGCTTCTGTTAGTTCGGCTCGGTTTTTTAAAAAAAGAGGGCAACTGTTCTGGTTTGGTCTACTGCAACTCGCTTGTTGCTTCTTATTTGGGCAGACTTTTTCAGTAGGGTACTAAAAAAAAACGTTGCTGCTTGCGCCGCTTTCCTCTTGCGCTCTCGCCGTTGCCTGCCGCTGTTCTCTTGCGCTCTCGCCGTCAACATGGCTCCCTCGACATCATCTGGAGGTGTTCCCGTTCTTCGTTGCCCGGTGCTTTTCAATGGCACCAACTACCGTGACTGGGTTCCTCGTCTTCGGATTCATATGTGTGGTCTGCGTCTTTGGGCTTTTCTTACTGGCGAGTTGCCTTGTCCGCCTCGTCCTATTGCTCCTTCACAGCCTGTTTTTCCGCCTCGTCCTATTGCTCCTTCACAGCCTGTTTTTCCAGTGCCGCCTGTTCTTTCGGCTACAGCTACTGATGTAGAGAAGAAGACATATGACGATTTGCTTGCAGCTCATGATGCTACCGTCGAGAGGTTACAGATTGATTATGATGACAACATGTCCTCCTATGAGTCACAATATGCTGTTTACATGGCGTGGATTGATGAGGATGCCCGGGCTGCTTCTATTCTTGTTGCTAGCATGGAGGATTGGTTCTCTGCCGATATTGTTGAGTTTGAGTATGCACATCAGATGTGGGTTTTTCTTCGTGACCGTTATGAGCCTACTGGACAGTCCACTTTTCTTGCTGTCATACGTCAGGAGCATCTTATTTGTCAAGGTGATGGCACAATTGATGATTTCTATGGTAAGATCTCTGCTATTTGGCGTCAGCTTGATACTCTTGGTCCTCAGTTGTCTCCTAGCACATGTCAGTCTTGCCGGAGTCAGAAGCAGGCCCTGGAGCTTCGTCGCACTTATGACTTCTTGACTCGGCTACGTGATGAGTTTGAGCCGCTTCGTGCTCAACTGCTTGTTCGTCACCCTTGTGTTTGTCTGATGGATGCTCTTGCTGAGGTTCGCTATGAGGAGATTCGTCTTCGTACTGCTGGTCTGTTACCATCTTCATCATCTCCTCCAGTGTTGGCCGCTCGTTCTTCATCATCTACTGCTGCTTCTCCTGCTGTGGTGCCTTCTTCGCAGTCACCTTCGTCTGGTGGTAGAGGTCGTGGTGGTGGTCTTCATTGCGATTGTGATAGAGATGGCCATGTAGAAGATTTTTGTTACCGAAAGAAGAAGGAACATGCTGGTGCTCATCGTTCTTCACAGGGTGCTGCTAGTTCTCGTACTAGAGGTTCTCAGAGGAGCTCTACTGGTTCTGATACACAGGAGATCATCAGGTTGCTCAGTCGCCTTGTTGCTCCGTCGTCTTCGGGAGCTGCTGGTTCTGTGACTCAGTCCTCTGCACTGACAGGTTCCGCTGCTGCTTCTCAGTCATCTGTTGAGGGATCTTGCCTCTCTTCTACTCCAGGTACTGATTCATGGATTCTTGACTCGGGTGCTTCTTTCCACATGACTCCATATCGCACTTGTCTATCTTCCATGATTCCTCCATCTCGTTCCTGTTTTGTTCATACAACCGATGGTTCTCCTCTTCCTATTGTAGGCCAGGGTACTCTGTTATCTAATTCTTTCTCTGTACCTGATGTTTCTTGTGTGCCTGATTTGACCATGCAGCTTATGTCCGTTGGTCAACTTACTGATCATAATTATCGTGTGATTCTTGACCCTGATTTTTGTTATATTCAGGATCGTTGCACGGGTCAGTTGGTTGGCACTGGCCCTCGGCGTTGTGATTCTCAACAGCTTTGGGAGCTTGGCTGGCTTCATCTTCTTTCCGCTGCACCTGCTAGTCTTGTTGGCTCTGCTCTTGCTGCATCGTCCACCTCGTCCTACGCTAAGTGGCATCATCGTTTGGGTCACATATGTGGCTCTCGATTGTCTGCTATGATTCGTCGTGGTCTTTTAGGGTCTGTTTCAGGTCATGAGTCTTTACATCAGTGTCAAGGTTGTAAGTTAGGCAAACAGATACAACTTCCCTATCATTCTAGTGAGTCAGTGTCTCAGCGTCCTTTTGATCTTCTTCATTCAGATGTATGGGGTCCTGCTCCTTTTGCTTCCAAAGGGGGGCATTTATATTATATACTTTTTATAGATGATTTTTCTCGCCACACTTGGATCTATTTTATGAAACATCGTAGTGAGGCTTTATCCGTCTATAAGAAGTTTACTGCTATGATTCACACTCATTTTGATACGTCTATTTGTGTCTTTTGTGCTGATTCAGCAGGAGAGTATCTTTCTGGAGCTCTTCGTCAGGTTCTTTCTGAGCAAGGTACCCTTGCTCAGTTTTCTTGTCCTGGCGCTCATGCCCAGAATGGAGTTGCTGCAAGCATCGTCATCTTCTTGAGACTGCCCGTGCTCTTTTGATCGCTTCTTCTGTTCCTCCTAATTTTTGGGCTGAGGCTGTCTCTACTGCCAATTATTTGGTTAATATTCAACCTTCATCGGCTCTTCATGGCGGGATTCCTTATGAGCGTCTTTGTAGCAAGTTGCTTGATTACACCAGCCTTTGTCTTTTTGGATGTGTGTGCTATGTGCTTCTTGTTCCTCACGAGCGCACTAAGTTGACTGCTCAGTCTGTTGAGTCTCGTCCTTACTATCCTCGTCCATCTTCGGATACCCTTCCTGCCTCTTTAGTTGAGCCTCTCTCCTTCTTAACTTTGCCTGATGCTTCTTTTGTCAGTACTCGTCCGGTACTTTCTCCGTTGGTTCCTACTCCGTCGGTTCATTCTCATGAGGTGTCTCCTCCACTGGTACCTTCTTCTGTGGTGCCATCCTCCCTCGTGCCTTCTCATCAGACGTCTTCTTCCGATTCTTCTTTGGTCCCTGACTCTTTTGTGAAGCCACCCGTGACAAGATTTTATACCCGTCGTGTTCCACTTCTGATGAGCCTTCATCTCCTGTTGAGCTTTTCTCCACTCGTGTGCCTACGTCTCCAGATGAGCCTTCATCTGAGGATTCTCCGGAGTCTTTTCTGATACGTGGTGATCGTATTACTCGTCGACGTCCTGATTTTTTCACTCCTGCTGCCTTTTCTATCACGAGTCTTTCTAAGCCTACCTCTTATCGTGATGCTATTCTTCATCAGGAGTGGCAGCTTGCTATGGCTGAGGAGATTGCTGCTCTTGAGCGTACGGGCACGTGGGATCTTGTTCCTCTCCCTGCCCATGTTCGTCCTATTACATGTAAGTGGGTTTATAAGGTTAAGACTCGTTCTGATGATTCTCTTGAGCGCTATAAGGCTCGTTTGGTGGCTCGTGGTTTTCAGCAGGAGCATGGCCGTGACTATGATGAGATCTTTGCACCTGTTGCACATATGACTATTGTTCGCACTCTTCTTGCTGTGGCTTCTATTCGTCAATGGTCCATCTCTCAGCTTGATGTCAAGAATGCATTTCTTAATGGTGAGTTGCATGAGGAGGTTTACATGCGTCCTCCACCTAGTTATTCTGTTCCTGAGGGTATGGTTTGTCGTCTTCGTCGCTCACTTTATGGTCTTAAGCAGGCTCCTCGTGCGTGGTTTGAGCGTTTTCTTGCTGTTTGTTCAGACTTCCCCTCGTGGTCGGACTCTTCTTCTTCTTTATGTTGATGATATGATCATTATAGGGGATGATTCTGAGTATATAGCCTTTGTGAAGGCGCGTCTCAGTGAGCAGTTTCTGATGTCTAATCTTGGTCCTCTTCGTTATTTTCTTGGGATAGAAATTTCCTCTACACATGAGGGGTTCTATCTGTCCCAAGAGAAGTACATTCATGACCTTCTTGATCGTGCTGCACTCATTGATCATCGTACCGTCGAGACTCCTATGGAACTTCATCTTTGTGCTAATGATGGTGAGCCTCTCTCTGATCCGACTCGCTATCGTCATATTGTGGGTAGTCTTGTTTATCTTGGTGTTACTCGTCCTGATATTTCACATTCTGTCCATATTCTTAGTCAGTTTGTCTTGGTTCCCACCCAGCTTCATTACACTCACTTGCTTCGTGTTCTCCGCTATCTTCGTGGGACTATGGCTCGTCGCTTATTTTTTCCTTGCTCTAGCTCTTTACAGCTTCAGGCATATTGTGATGCTACCTGGGCTAGTGATTCCTCTGATCGTTGATCTCTTTCTGCTTTTTGTGTGTTTCTTGGTGGTTCTCTTATTTCATGGAAAACTAAGAAGCAGACAACAGTTTCTCGTTCGAGTGCAGAGGCTGAGTTGCGTGCTATGGCTCTTTTGACAGCAGAGGTTACTTGGATACGGTGGTTGCTTGAGGATTTTGGTGTTTCTGTTTCTATGTCGACTCCTCTGTTTTCTGACAATACAGGTGCTATCAGTATGGCTCGTGATCCGGTGAAACATGAGCTTAGTAAGCATGTTGGTGTTGATGCTTTTTACACAAAAGCACAGGTACATGATGGTATTGTTGCTCCTCGGTATGTGCCTTCAGAGATTCAGTTGGCTGATTTATTTACTAAGGCACATGCTGGAGTTCGCCACAAGTTTTATCTCTCCAAACTCAGTGTTCTTGATCCACCCTGAGTTTGATGGGGGGGGGTGTTAGATGTATATGTATTTATGTATTTCCCCATTGTATAAGGGGTCTTTGTGCATATTTCCCCATGCCTGTACCTGTATATATTTGGGCCTAGTGCCCTTATAATGAATACAGTGCTATTCATAGCATTGATCATTAAAGGCCTAATGACTTAAGGGAGAACATAGCAATGCACACAACGACATTTGGACCAAAACCTAGAAGAGTGAAAAGAGCCTCAATCACCTCCGGAAATTCGTTCCAGGGTAGTGGCACAAGCCATGTTTCACCCTGTATGCAGATGCAGTATTTTCTAAGACACACTTTAATTGGACACACCCTAAAACAATTTAAAGAAATACCAGAACATGCAGTATTTTCTAAGAAATATACAAAGATGGATCTTATTATCTTATACATGGACTAAAGCACCAGAACAACAGAACACAACCATCTCCCATACATGGAATATAAACAATCACATAGGCAGTAATTTAGCTCTCTTAATTACATGAATAACAGGACATAGCAACAAAACAACCGAATAAAATAATCTGGAAATATTCGACAGCATGAGTATGTTATCATTTCGAGGCTTCAATTGCAATTGCACTAAGCCCAAGAGGGGGCTACACTTGATAAAATTTTTCAAACGAATTCCAAGTTAGTAGGTATTTAATACATTGCAACTGGGTCAGATCAGAATGCAAACAACTTTGATTAGGATTTGGCGTGGTCTGTTTCGCACAGCTGGAATGGAGGAGAAGGGGATGGAATACCTCGTGGGTACTCGTCGCCGGCAAGGGAATCCCCGTCAAGGCAGGCAGGCTTGCGGACGCCGTTGGACGTGCGGCCGGCGATGAATCCTGCGTGGACGACGGCGTTGTGGACTGCGGCATCGTGAACGGCGTGATGCAGACCCCTGGTGGCGTCCACGAACAGGGGCAAGCGGACGGCGGCGGGATCCGGATCCGGCATCCATGGGCGGGAGCAAAGCTGGAGATGAGGGCGAGCCGACGGCTGCGGGATCCGGCGAAATTGGAGGTGGGATCTGCGGAAGGAGCGGGGGCGTCGCGGGCGAGCGGCCGACTGAGTGGAAGCCTGCAAGGCACGGGCTCTAATCGCGTTCCGAAAGGGGCGGGCAGGGGAATGGCGGTTGGCGCGGCGCGTGGTTGTAACACCACGGCCCAGGGCTTAGAATTGATAAAGATACTTTTACTAATAAGTTGCAACTTCTTTTTTGGGAGCTCATCCCGAAAGAATTTCGAGGTTAAGCGTGCTTGGCTCGGAGCAATGTCAGGATGGGTGACTGACCGGGAAGTCCTTCCCGGATGCGCATGAGTGAGGACAAAATGCGCAGAAAAGACATGCGTTGGTCTGTGGAGGCATTCTTGGGATCCTAGAGAGCTGCCAGGGTAGACGGGCCCGGTCCGGAGTGGCGGGACGTTACAATTGGTATCAGAGTCGACCCTCGCGGTTTCACGGGCGCGTGCGGGTTAGTTGTGCGGGCATGGTGCGCATGACGCGTGGGTCCTGTGTGGACACGGTATGACACATGCGCCGGCACTGGACGCACGGACGTGGCCAGAGGGGACGTTGCTGGCTTGTGGTTGACTGACGAGGACGTCGGTCTCCTAGGGGGGGTGAGTGTAACACCCCGGCTCAGGGCTTAATAGGATTGATAAGGATACTCATACCAACAAGTTGCAGCTTCTTTTCCGGGAGCTCATCCCGAAAGAACTTCGAGGTTAAACGTGCTTGGCTCAGAGCAATCTCAGGATGGGTGACCGATCGGAAAATCCTTCCCGGGTGCGCATGAGTGAGGACAAAGTGCGCAGAAAAGAAATGTGTTGGTCTGTGGGGGCATTTTTGGGATCCTAGAGAGCTGCCAGGGTAGACGAGCCTGGCCCGGAGTGGCGGGACGTTACAGTGGTGAAGCGAGCGGAGGGAGGGGAAGTCGCGAGGCTTGGTGCCCTTCCCTGACCAGGGTGTCCTGCTGCAAAGCTTGGAGGCCGTCGGGGAAGGCATCGCGCCCCGCGAGTGGTGACCTGCTGCGATGCGGAGGAGGGCAGGCGTGGTGAGGATTCGATCTCGCGGAGGGCGGAGGAGGGCAGGCATCGTGAGGATTTGATGCCGCAGCGGTGAGGAGGAAGGGCAACGGCGGAGGGGCAGTAGGGCGCCGCGAGGTTGGATCTCGCGGAGGAGGGGGAAGGGCGTAGGAGGAGGGGGCGCAGTAGGGGGAGGGGAGCCGGTGATTGGGGAGTCGGCGCAGTAGGGGGAGGGGAGCCGGTGATCGGAGGAGGCGAGACGATGTTACGGTGGACCGTGTGAGGTGGGAGGCGGACGAGGTGGATGGTGAGGCCGTGGTGGTGAAGCCTGCGACACGACTACCCCTTAGGGTCTTTTTAGGAGTATATAGAGATATCTGATATTATTCCTAGTATTAGTTTGGCATGCCTATTAGTTTCTGAAATGATGGCAGTAATGAGTTCAGTAACCGCTGAAAGGAATTAATCAGGGGTCAACCTGTACATACGAAAGGCCTTAACTTGTAAACCATAAGGATAAATCAAATCTGCAACAAATCATTTGTGTTAAAAATTTTCAGTTTAAACTTTAGAAGAAGAAAATCTCTTAAATTGTGGTGATTGGGGGCTTTGTAGTTTGTACATTTGACGCTTTTGTTTCAACCTCATTCCTGGCTTTTAGCTTCCCTTTTCAAAATAGCATCTTCGTGAGGATGGAATGAAGCAATATGGCAGGACTAAGGTTTTTTTAGGATAGGTTATCTTTAGAGATGGGGATAGGCCATCTATCACTGGAACATTTTGTCCTGACAAATTGTGCAAAATATCAGTGGTGGCAGCACAAGTGATGCAAACAAAACAGGTTAATGATGCAATGGAATAGTTTCTGCCAGGGTTTAGTTACAATAGGACAATACCACCTGTCCCCCTCCTTGTCTCCGTCATGAGCCCCTGGACGTCGGTGATGGTAGTACAAACTACCAGTAATGCAATGGTGTCGGGTGTCCCCAGCGCCTGAATGCCCTGCTGAATGTACCGAGATAAATGCAAGTACTGCAATCAGGAGCATCCACGGGAAGGCGGTGGCTGAACGGACGAAATCATTGTCCGGTCAGATGGCTGGCCCACTCTTTCCACATTTTCCAACCGCTTTCGCGTGGTAGTATCCAAGTCGGTGGCTTTATCCTCCCATGGGAGAACCGTCCTATCAATAAGCTATAAAAGACAACCTCCTCCATTTTCAACACACAATTCTTGTAAAGAAGAAGAGCTCAAGATGTAGTTGATTTATCTTAGTTGTAGGGAGAATGTGAGGTGAGAGTTTGGGTGGGAGCCAAGCTAGGAGGAGAACTAGGTTTATCGATTTGACTCCAATTCTATAGCCACCTCGGAGGAATAAAGCTTCTTTGAGTAAGTTTCTTGTTTTTCTTCAGTATCTTGTAAGCTCTTCTCTTTACTTTTAGTAGTATATATATTAGCTTCCTTTGATTTGTGGGATCTCTTGTCTGCTCGAGTCAGCAAGCCTGCTTGTTTGATTTCTTCTAGCCTTAACGTGAGGCGGAAGTTAGTGACTTGATAGCTTAGACATGGTGTTTGTGTTGGATAGTCATCTTGGGTTGTGTTCCACCCCACGATACTGTTGTGTTAGGAGACAGGTGGTGACAGTTCACTCCATCCCTTGTAGTCCACTACTTTTGGGTGTTTTCATAGCAGTAGTAACAAGTTGTTTTTGGTCTCCTCTCATCCCTTTCTGAGACATTTCCTCTTCCAGCCACCGAAGTAGATCGAGTTAGTGAGTAGTAGATTATCTGGGTAACGAGTCGCCTAACTGAAGTTAGACCCTCTACCCTCGTACATCTTCTTTCCTGGTGGGTCCGGTTGAATAGTTCCAGATCTAGTCGTATGTATGGTTCCTTGGATTCGATATCCCATGTTTTACTCTCCTAGTGAAGAGGTACATTGGTCTCTGTGCGCTTGCAAAGTTGTTCATAAAGGTTGTGCCAACACCATTCTATTAAACACAAACCCTAGGCTCGCGATGCGCTACGTGACCCGATCAGGTGCAGTGGAGCGGACTACCGCTGCCGGAAGCGAAGGGGAGTGCCACGAGCTAGCTATCAATGGAGAGTGGGTGTCCGGGGTGGAGGCGGAGGAAGGCGCGGCAGGTGGAGGGTGGCGCGGTAGACGAAGAGACAGAGGGTTCGTGGCGATTCGTGAGGGTCCGGCTCGCGTATTTAATGGGCAGGAGACCCAGGTTGACCTGTGATCGGACAGTCTACTTCGCCAGCTGAGCAGATCTGATGGCTAACGGATTAACGAGCTGCGACGTGGGCCTGCTAACCACACATGGAATGGAATGACCCAGCTTTCGACATATAATAATAAATTGCCCTTGGGGAGACCATTGTGAGCTACGGGCAGCCTACTCAATTCAGAAATCATTTTGTTAGCTATTCGGCAATAAAATCACCGGGGTCAGCTCCATCAATTACTGGGGTCAAATGCATGGTTGAACAGTGTTAAACAGTGTTTCTTCACGAAATTTGGCAAATCCATCGGGGTCCGGCGACCCCAATAGCCTAAGGCAGCTCATGCAAGCAAGATTCCCAATCCATGCTAAATCCGATCTCTCACTGAGTCAGGTAAACCTGTTGTCAGATATTGGTAGCATGCCCCGAAAACATGCCACCAGGAGGGAACCATCTCTGTTTCCCTGAATCAAGTCACCTGTATTGCCTGATCAACCATCTCCGACTCTTTTACATGTATGCAACCCTTTTGAACAGGTCATGACACAATTATCGAAGGTCCAATCTAATTGTGAGTCGGGACTGCATCAGAGATGCTGCTTGTCGAAGGTACTGAATGCAGCATGAAGTGCCTGATGAGCCTGCTTGATGTTCAGTGCAGGTTGCAGAGTCACGAGTCCCTTGCTGAAAGTGCAGCCTGGTGTGGTCACAGGACTCTCAGCATATCCTGAATCTGGACACAGCCAAGGAGTTCCCACCTGATCCTGCTGAAATATTCAATTGCCAAGCCATTATGTGTTTCTGATATCCAAAAAACAAATGGTGCAAGTTTGCCTGTCTGCATTAATTACATATCATCCTCGGTGCTGCATATTTGGACTTTCGTTCACCTCAACCTTCTGTTCTGATGTTACCTGCAACTGGCAAGGATTGTACAGAGAAGACGTAAAAGTAAATTTATGATGAAATACTGAGAGTAAAAAAAAAACTTTTGTGTATAAGCTTGAAACCTGAGTTATACTAGCTTATAAAGGCTTCTGCGCATGCCTATTGCATATACCAAAAATGCTGCTGATTGCTTACAGTTACACTTCACAGTTCACAATCCACACAGTTACAATAATCCTGTGTGCATTGGTGGTCAGATACTGAGATGAGACTTGTGATCTAAGGAAGATTCCACAGATCACATCTTACTCCACCGATAAATGCATGCCTCCATATACACTCCTTGCTACACCAACACTAGTGGAGATCCTCAGGCTGCTCCCTAAACTGGTGCTGCAGAATGCATTGATCATGCATGCACTTGATATATTGGAGAGTTGGACCACACAGCATCATGAAGATTTGGTGCAACTTGTCTGGGATTGTAAAAACAAGCGCATCGCCTTCAGAGATGAGGTCCTGCGTGTGAGATTGATATGGAGGCTACGGCACTGGTTCGGTCGTCTCATGGGCCTTGTGAAAGCCGTCCCTTTCTTCTTTATCTTTGGGCGATATCGCACAGAATCCACACATTTTGTTCGCCCTTTTTTCTGTTCTGGACGACTAACTGTTGGGGTTCCACTTCCACTGTTCTAGCGTAGGCGTACACAGACACAGTCAGCAACCCTCATTTTGTTTTCTCTCTCCTGATGAGAATGACCTGTCTAGCAGAGGCAATTCTCAGCAAAGTAGGTTATTCTTTTGCTGTGTTTAGTTCCAGAAGTTCTTTTGCACTTACTATTCATCTCTCTCAAAAAACACGTTTTCCAGAAAAGTTTCTCTTCAACTTTCCTATTCATCCCTCTCACAGAACACGCTTCCCAGAAAAAGTTTTTTTCTCCCCCACCAACTAAACACACCTACCTCGTATTTTTTCGAGAAGGTAGTAGGCTACCTTTTCTTATTTGTTGCCCCTTTCAAGTTTCAAAGACCCAATGCCGAAGCAAAGGGGAAGACATGCCGTTGCATACGGCCAAATGCATGGTTTGCTACATCGAGAAGTGGAGCTGTCTGCAGAAGGAAAAAGAAACTAATTCCATCCAAGTAAACTAGGCATCTTTGATACCTTGAAGAACTAAACAAATCCCCTGTTCTAACGGTATTGCTGCAATCTCGACGACGCATCTTCAGATCAGGCGAGCCGTTTTAGATTTGAGATTACAATATCCAAGTCTCCATCCACATGTGAATGTGATAGATGGTTGCCATGTGCATCGCAATACTTTTCTGACAGCTACAAATATCTGTTCTTTTGACTGGACTCGCACCGCATGCAAGGAATCGAAGAACAAACAATTGCTTGGTTGCTTGGCTTGGCTTGGGTTGTTTGCTACTAACCAGGTTGTTTGTTAACGGAATCAATCAGTAAGCCATGGATGATCGGATCAGGAGGAGCCGTGACCTACCATGCTCCTTCTGCTCCTCCTCCTCAGAGGATGCTTTTCATAGAGGTCACATGGGTTCTGGTGGAACCTTCTGATGACTTATGCAGGAAAAAAAATGGGAAAATATATTATGGATTTATGGTATTCAGATGCAGGCAGCAGCAGCATGTGCCGGCCAGCCAGCCAGTCTAGCTGGTGCTGCACATAGGTCTCATGCTTCTACTCTGAACACAGGCAATGGCAAGATTATTGGTGGTGGCCTCAGCCTGTGTGTGGGGTTCTCCTATGTCCTCTCCTGCTCCTGCCTTGATAGCCATGCTTTGCCATAGCAATTGCATTGCGTCGCCAGTTTGCCACCACCAACTCCTCTTTTCCCATGTGGTAGCGGCATCCCAATTCCCAAATACGAGTACTAACCAACCTTTTAATCACATCCCTATGCAAGGAGGCATGCAACATAATTCTTCATTCCCGTGACACTTCTGAGCTGTAACTGACCGTTTCCTTACAGAAGCAGTAGATTTTGTTGTAAAGACAATGCGCAGTCAGAAGTGAAACGAAGCAGTGAGCATCTGAATGAGGGTGTGTTTAGATTTGGGGAAAGATTCCCCGAAAATACACTGTTCACCTAAAAAACACTGTAGATGAATAGTGTTCTGTGAGTAAAAGAGGTGGAATGAATAGTGAAAAATTGGATGAATAGTGAAAAGTTAGGGAATCTTTTGGGAACTAAACGGGGCCTGAATCTAAACCTCACACGGGTTACTAGTACGGTAGTACTATCACATGAATGGCACATCATGATTCCCGCCCAGAAAAAAAAGGGTAGGAAAAGGAGCTGGAAAGGTAAAGATGGAGACAAGCATCAGATCTTGCCCACCACCTAGGGAATTTCTTGGTCATCAGTACTATTTCTTTTACTTGATGATTAGCTAGCCATGTGTTTGGGTGCAAGGAGACGACGTGTCATTGAAACTGTTCTTCTTACTACTAATTACCACCGTCAATCTGCGGAAAATAATCTATGCATAACATAATTTATTTTAGACTTTATCCATTAGTTCCGGTTTAGCAGTCAAGGGGCCGGTCTTAGCCTCTAGGATATATAGATGGCGTATCTCTTTCATCCTGAATGCTCATGAGTCGTGAATGATTTTTTATTTATGGAAAATTAGAGGATCATACATCTTAGACTCTTTTCTAAAACATACATATATCCAATAACTGGAAAAACCGAAGCCATAAGCGCCGACTGCTAATAAGTGCTGCTAATTATTGTTGCAGGTACTGATGAGCCAAATGAAAGTTAGGCTGCCTCTTTCAGGTTTAATCGGATACTGGGATCCAATCGAGCTGGGCCAATGAATCATCGTCACACCTGCAAACCTCTCTTCTTTGCGCCGTCCATATGAAGAGATTCCCAACTGTATATGTTGTTTTCAAGCAACACCTAAGTTCCTGTCAAAATCTAATGAATTATCTAGGTAACTGTTAACTGACAAACATGTCCGCTCCATGTTTCGTCTCCTAGATTGATGCTTAATGATACTATATTACTAGCACGTAACCCTTCTTTCCTCCTTGTTCAGTTCCATCTTTTCTTACTGGGCTAGTACATACCCAGTCACTACCGGAATCTGAAATTTGCCATGTGCCACAGTGCCCAAATACACACGGTAAAGAGTTTGTTGTGTGTAGCCCACGAGGAATAATCGACGGTGAAGCTGTCTTTGCCCTGTGTCTTTTGTCGCGCACGCAACAAATTTTGCTGTGAGTCTAGGGGGCACATAGTGAAATAACGTGCATGATGGCCCCACACGACACTGTTAACGGCGTGACCGATGTGCGGTCGGCTTTGCCGTGTACTGTGCCCATGGCACACAGTATGTGCGCACGAAAAACACACGACAAAATATTTTGGCACACGGCATTCTTCCAGTTTTCGGTAGTGAGTGTAGGCATAAACAATGTTTTGTTTTTTTGCAATGTAGCCTTTGATATCCCATTTATTTTTTCCTCTAGGGCCATGTTTAGATTCCCAACTATTTACTATTCATTCCAACTATTTACTATTTATTCCAACTTTTTACTATTCCTCTCTCACAAAACACGTTTCCCAGCGAATGCTACAGTGTTTTTCTTATGCTATAGTGTTTTTTTCTACCATCTAAACGCACCCTAGGCTTCTTTCATTCGTACTGTAGGTGGTGATTGGATGCTGTGTGCTGTGCAGTTGGCATCACTGCATGTACGCTGCGATGCTTCAACGGCACGACTTGTGGTATGGTGTGGACAGCGTGGTCTTCACGGACGAGCACCATGAATGCACTGTGGTAGCTCCCTGCCACCTCCCTAGCCCTTGCATTCAATGCCTCCTTGACCACAAATCAAAGATGACGCACTGTAGAACAGGCACTGAGGTATGTGATAGTAAAGATGAATGAGATGATTAACGGTGACCCACGCAGCTAACCCCTGCGCACACCGCATCGTTTGTAGATTATATTTTACTGAGCCCGGCAACCAGGCTGTGAGGAACGGAAAGAATTTCTCCTCCTGAACTGAACCCAACCAACCAATTCTTCACCGGTCTTTGGTTGCCTTCAGTCCTTCGCACCACCAGATGCCAAAATTGGTGTGGGTGTAGGTGTACACGTACTCGCGCAGGGAGAGGGAGAGAGAGATGGGGCACATGGGGCTGCCGCTGAGAGAGAGAGTTGCAATGGCTGGTCTCTGGTCTGCTGGTCCCAGCAAGCACAAGCGGTAGGGCATGGCAGTGCAATCCAACCATATTTTGTCTGTCATCTCCCCTATTTCTCTCCCCTCGAGGTTGAGAGCTACCACCTTCCTTCTGTAATTGCAACAATCAGGATCATTATTGACTTGTCACCTCACTTAATCTCCATGGTAAAGCTATTTTTTATTTTTTAATAAAAAGAGAGAGGCAAAGTCATATGCAAAGCAATGCCAGATTGCCCGCCTCTGCTCCGTTCTCAGTTTCTCACTCATTTTCTACTCTTCCTCACAAGGTTGCCTCCCCTTCCCTTGCCTCCCGTTCTCGGCCATAGGAACAGAAGGGGGGAAGAGGGCGCCGGAAATCTTGGCATCCTGCTGAAGGCTGGAGCTGGGCAGTGAGTGAGAGTGAGAGGCAGCACTGGTGGCTGGCCTTCGTGATCGATTGATGCTCACCGGCAGGGAGGCACGAGCGTCTCCCCGTCCCGGGAGCGTCTCCGGTGAGGTCCCCCACCTCCTCCTCCGGGAAATGCGGCGGGAGAGATGACACCTCCTTCTTGACCTGATAGCTAGTTAGCTACCAAGGGGGCAAACTCCTGCATTTCCGGATTCCCTCGTGCTTCCTCCCCCTGCTACCTCTTGAGGCCACAACGGCAAGAGAAGGGGAATCGGAGGATGCCGGCCAAGTATCTTGGGGCGTTGGCGGAGGACAGGCGCCCGGACATCCACCGCCAGGTTGGCTGCGTCACCGGGATCTTGCAGGCGTTCGACCGCCGCCATCCGCTCGCCTCCTCCCACAAGAGGCTCCTGCCCCCAACAGGTTCGCTTCCTTGCTCCGCCTTCTCTTCTATTGCCGGCTTCTCGTTCTGCAACGATAGCAATCTAGCTTATTTGTTCTTCAAGCCGTGATCTATGCCTTGGATGCCGCCTGTTTCAACTCCGGTGTTTCGCCTTGTGATCTTTACTTGGAATGTGGGCAGTTTTTTTTTTAATTCGAGACTTAGATCAGGTCATATTTGTAATTTCAACATGGATAAACATATGGTACCAAGTGCTCCACAGGTTCAGTCCCTGCATGCTTCAAACTTCGGTGTTCGTTCCAATCAGTCTGCAATGAGTTGCTTCTAGGTGCTGGTGGTAACTGGGGTACCTTCGGCCAAGATGGTGGTTGGTTGTAAGTTGCGAGTGATGATGAACAGCCTGTTTTTTGGACTAAAAGTTGGTGCTGGCTGCTGATACACCAAGAACCGTCCTTTCACACCCATTAGGTATCTTCAAATCAGCCATGGGCACCGACAAAAACTAGCCGTGCTCAGATCAAAGGAAAAAATCATTTCCCGGAATTTGCTCCTTTAATTTGGCAGTGATGCTGACACTTCGTTTCCTTTCTATATCATGTGACTAATGTCTTTTTCCCCCTTTTGTTGTAACGACTGCCGTGCTTGCTTCTTTTGTCTGGCTAAGCAATGAGAATCATTTCAACTTCCTGCAGCAGGCCAAGCGCTGTCCAGCAGCCCAAGTGTAGGGGGAGACTGCACAAGATTTTCACCCCAGATTGTCCCCGTAAGTTTCTGAATTTTGCAGATGCTGCTGGTTGTTACACATGTTTTTTTTATAACTGACATCCAAATGCTGATTGAACTACTGAAACTGCATTTAGGAGAAGAACTCGAGCAAAATCTGGGCTGACAACCAGAGAGCACCAGCAGCAGAGCCATCACAAACCTCATATTCATCATCACCATCTTCATCATTCTCCTCCCTTGATGGAAACAGGTCAACTCAACAGGACCTATCATCCACTGACCGAATGCTATTTCCAGAAAGGCCTTTCAAGTGCTCACCGATGCTCAAGAGCTCTTTTGACAGTGAGAATGGACTCGACTACCCTGAAGATTTGATTACCAAGCCTGATAACATGCCTACAGCTCAATCCAGCCTGCGAACTCTCGGTATAAAAAATCTTGTCAAGGATTCAATCTATAAGGATAGCCGTGACTTGTCAGTCAGAGTTTGCAATGGGGAAGAAGTAAAAGATCACCCATGCAACTTTGTAGATCCGCCCAGGCAATTGGATGGGCCTCCCAGTGACATTACACAAGGAAAAAGCAAGGGTCTCATGGACATCAATGAATCACTTCGAATGCTAGCCAAGCTCAGGGAAGCCTCTTGGACTCCGTCTGACTCAGGCCATCATGCAAGACTTTCATATGATGCTCCTCGGTTCTCATATGACGGGAAGGAAGCAGCATCAAGATTGAGGGAGGTACCAAGGCTGTCACTGGACATCAAGGAAGGTCACCTTTGGAATCGTGAAATGAACTCTAGATCGAAATCAGGCTTGAGTTCTTCTGACAGAAGCAGTAGCAATGGTACTGGATCCATTGCAGCCTTGGAAACTCAGCAGGAACAACCTGTGTGCAAGCGTCTTCCTAGTGTTGTTGCAAAGCTCATGGGATTGGAAGAGTTGCCTGAGCATAATGAAAGTACAGCATCATCGCAGGCATGCAAAGCAATCAAAGAGAGTAAGCAAGAGGCCATGCTAAATCCATTGAGCATCTCATCCCACAATGGGCCTGCTCCTCGACAACAAAGGAATCGGGATTCAGCAGTAAGAAATTTATCCAACTCAAAGTTTCCTGTTGAAACTGCACCGTGGAAGCAACAAGAAAGGATTGTCCTACCTCGAAAACTACCAAAGGGATCAAAAGGGGCCCATGGAAGAGAACCTGTTGCCTCAGTCTTCAGCGACATAGAGAAGCGGCTCAAGGACCTTGATTTTCAGCAATCGAACAAGGATCTTAGAGCACTTAAACAGATCTTGGATTCGATGCAAGCAAAAGGACTGTTGGAAAACAAGAAACGGGAGGAAGCATCTATGTCAAAGCTATACGATGGAAAGCATGATGGCCAAGAGATGACCAATCTGAACACGAGACTGAACAGTAACACCAACACCATATCGCCTGAAGAGAGCAACACAGAAAGCTCTTTCAGATCGCCTATTGTAATCATGAAGCCTTCGAAATCTGCAAACCTTTTCGGTGAAGTGGATTCATCTGTCATTCCATTAGGGGGTTCATCTGATCTTCCACAGCTGCAAGCAGGCAACAGCACTGATAAAAGGAAATCTTTAACGACCAATAGGATAGCTAAAGAGCAACAAGCAAAATGGAGTCCTAGGGTCCCTACTTCTCAACCCCTTGTTTCTTATGATAGGAAAACAAATGGAAGGAATGACGATAGCAGCAACAAGCAAAAATCTAGTTCACTGCTGGTTACTGAGAGCTCATCTAGAAGACAGCAGCTGCCAAGAGACAGTAGCATAAGTTTGCAAAAGAATAAAAATTCCACTAGCCCAAGATTACTACAGAAAAAACTTGATTCAGAGCGGAAAGTTAGACCGCCAATTCCTTCTGCTGAGTCTAACAAAAGCCAAAGGCAATCTGGAGATAGGAATAATTTGGACACCGTGTCACCCCGAAGCAAATTGAGAAGGAGACCTGTACGTGCACAAGAATGTGATGATGGCTTGCCCAATAGATTGAATAATAGGACAAGGAGCCTGAATCAGCAAGGCAATGATATGTCCACAAGGTCAGATGGCAGTATGTGTGTTGCTTCAGAGGTGGATATAGAAGTTATAAGCAATGACAGGTCTACAGAAGTGAACGTTTCTAACTTTGAGCAAGGCAATGGAACTCCATCAGGAAGGAATCCACAAAATGTGGTAGGATTTTCTTCTAATTATGCCTTAATTCCAAAGCCTCACTAATTTTAAGACAAAAATATCATTTCTAATACTTAACTAATTTGACTGGATAATAGTATATGATAAATGGAAATAGTACCTGATTTTGGTCTTCTGAAAATCTCTTTCCTTGGCTAGTTGAGTCATGAAACAATAATGACAAATTAATCATCCAATGTTATTCTGCATGCCTAATTTTTATGGTTTGCATCTTTTCTTTAGAAAACTTCATATGATGCTAGCAAGGATGTGTCATCTGTAGACCCTTCTGCTTCTCTCTCTGAACGGCCAAGTCCAGTTTCCGTGTTGGACTCTTCGTTTGACCAGGAGGATTTGTTTCCTACCAGCAGGACTTCAAATTCACTTACTGCTGGTAAGATCATCTTTCTACGACTCCAAACTCTTGGTTGTTAACCATAGCAACTGGAAGCTCAAATATGATTTTTGTTTCACTTCATTAATGTTCTAATTTGTCTTTTGTCCATTCTGAATTACTGGTTGCACTGTCGAAGCAACATTGGAATCAATGTGCACTCCAATCTGTACAACCCCAATGCATATACTGATTCCACACAAATGATGCTAAAATTTGTAGGTGGCAGTGCATCCAGGCACAGTACGCAAGTATAATCATATGGTTTTGTGGTACATGCTTGTAGTGCACTCCATCTTGGCTAGAGTAATGTTGCATAGCTAGAAATTAGTACAATCTTTACATTTGTCGTCCTCTAGGATGGAAAGTATGCAAGTGGCTACTGAAGTAAAAGCACTTTTCTTTACAGTTTGAACCTGCTAATTCAGTATTCTTCTGTATTCTTTACATGAATATGGGTTGCCCAGTATTTGAAACACAATATATTGCATCAGCCCTCAAGTACTTGGCAGTGTAAATTATCAGTGATATTGTCTCATCTTTGCTTCATGAACAAACATTATGAGTTTTACTACTACTGCACCAATATTCATGGACTTTTATGTAATTCATCAAGTCATCAATGACGTATAAGTAAATCAATTGCTTTCATTGTAAATTCCATTGCCAGGTATTTGCATAGGTTATAATAAACTCGCAACTGTAACAACAGTGATTGAAATGTACATGACAGCAACATTAAGGTCCCTTAAATGAAAATGATTAGGAACTGTTTGAGCTCTTTGCTGAGTTCACTTGCCGATGTGCCAGAATGATAAACTAGCGTTCATGATTGTTTGCTGAAACTTTTACCACTGAGACTTACCCATTGGCTGATGCATTGTTCCCTGAAATCTGCAGACGATGAGCGCCGTACATCAGAGGAACCCTGGAAACCTTCTGATTCAAAGCCAAGAGAGGTCACTATGCAATCCAAGAACAATAAGCTCGCTAATGTTGCTAGCTTGCTTGAGAAGCTCCAGCAGCTAAGTGTGAACAAGGATGAGGATGCTCCTTCGGTTGACCACATTGCTTTCTTGTGTGAGACGGAGAGCCCAGACCATCGTTATGTGTCTGAGATACTACTGGCCTCAGGCCTTCTGATGAAAGACCTAAGTTCAGGACAGGCAGGCCTCCAGCTCCACACTTCTGGCTACCCAATCAACCCTGACCTGTTCCACGTTTTGGAGCAAAGAAAGGCAGGATGGGTCAGTAAATCTGATGGTATCCATCAGAGCAGAAGCGGTACAAAGTCTGATCCAAAGAGAGCGCACCGGAAGCTGATGTTTGACACTGTGAATGAGCTTCTCCTTCAGAAGTTTGAGAAGGAAACTGCAGTTTATTCGGTTAGCTCATTCACCAGAGCGAAGGATCTACCAGTGAAGACTCTTAGTGGGCAGCAACTGGTGAAATTCATATCTTCAGAAATCGAAAACCTGGAGATGGAGCAATCGCGCATCTGCCAGAAGGAAGGCAGCGTGATACCTGATGAAGAGATCCTGCAGAGGCTGCAGGGATGGACGAGCTTCAGCAAGGAGCTCCCTGGGATGGTGCTGGAGATCGAGAGATCGATATTCAAGGAGCTAGTCGATGAGGTGGTGCACGGTGAGTCTGCTGATGGCCCACAGATGAAATCGGCAGGCAGGCGGAGAAGGCGACTCTTTACTTGATAGTTGATACGGTTTGACTGACCATGTCAACACTCACCAGATTCTCGAAGTGGATGGACTTATTTGTGAAGTTGTAACTTTGTTTGCCATGCCCATGGGATCTTTTTCCTCTGAAGAGAGGAGGTATAGAAGGTTTTGTATAAGCAGCGCAGATTGCAGAGACCTGGAATGGGCATTCATTTGTGCTATGTAGATACTATGTATACTGGTGCTTTCTGACTCCTTTTGTTTCACTAGGGATGATGCTGTTTCAGTTGAAAAATTAAAAATGACAGTTTTTTCACCAATTCCGAAATGTGAATGCTGAGCCACTTTGTATTATTGTCGCTGCGGTAATTGTTTTCTTCCAAGTCTCACGGGTGAGCATTGCTGCTAGCACATTTATAGGTTGCCCAGCTCGTGTTGCCAGGGCAATAGGGCATAAGAAACGCTTTGGGCAGATTCAAAGACCCATCATCTACTCTCGAGGTAGAACCCGACGCAGAACGAAGGACCATCGAATCCGACGCAGAACAAAGGACCATCGAATGCACCCCAGCCAGCTCCCACCATAGTGAACATGAACTTCGAGCAGACCTATGAGTATTACTCTTAGGGTATTACTCTTAGGGTCGCTCGAGTTCATATGCTCGAGGCTCCGGGTACGGCTATGACCAAAGTTTCCACTACCCCTCAGATATGGGTCCTCAAGGTCCGTAGGTGGGTCCATCGTAATCAGCTACGAGAACTCGATCACTCGGGAGCTCTCGCAGCTTAGTGCTTGAATCTATGAGTCACCACCAGCAGCAGATGAGCCAAGATATTGTGCACAACATTGAGCTCACGTAGGAGAGCTAGGGAATGGCGTCGTCCATGCATTACGATATCTCCTCCATTTTTTTGCTACTTGGACATCGACTCCAACCAAAGCTTGGGGGAGGTGCCACGTATCCAAGTAAGTCATCAGCCCGTCTCTTGTCATTGGAGTTTTTGCCATGCCCCTTTTTTTTTTCTTTTCTTTTGAATAATGCTAGATCTTATCTCCTAGAGAAAAACAAAATTATTTTATTTCCCTTTAAATAAAAAGCTTAAAAGCTTTTATGCATTGAAATTAATGTGATCTCATTATCTTGGAAATTAAAAATAGTTGCTCTGTTCATGCTTTACAAACGCCACGTATACAACTTGTTACTCTCCTAGTAATTTGGGTTCGTTGGCGTTTAGATATTGTCCTTGTTTAACTTTGTGGGTGCATGAACAACATATTCTCTAGTCTAGATTGTTGGGAGTTCTGATATGGTTTGATCCGAAGTAAATTTCATGCTTTAGTAGGGAACATCTCGAAATGATTTTAAAAATATATCATGGTATGTTTTCCCGCTGGTTTTGAGTGTCCTAGCCACCGTATGCTACTTTGAGTTATTTTGAACTTTGTCGAATGGTGAGTCCACTTGAAGAAGCTATTTGTCATCTACCGTTCTTTCTTCTTTGTGTACCCATTGTTTGCTAACCTAAAAAATGTTCAGTATGTCGAGTACTTATACCTTGGGTATCGATATCCATGTTCGCCGAATAATCCTCGTCATACTAGCCTAGAATCTCCACTGTGTACCCATTCATTTCCAAGGTCTTCCAAAGAGTCTTGCTAAAAATCCTCCTATCTTTACCATGAAAAAGAAGGGTCCGGATACATCTTCTATAAAAAACGGAGAAATGAACTCCAGAAAAAAGAGAGAATGAAAGAAGAGAAGATCCACATCCCATCTCTTGAGAAGTGGTCAATAAGGACTTCAAATAAAGACCGTATTTCCATGTATGCGTCTATTCTCTCCTCCGCCCTGAAAGTTATAAATTTCAAATAGTAGAATTTGATTGAGTACCAACTCTTGCGAACTACCCTTCGACTTGGCAATAAAGGTAACCAAGGTATGCCCCTCTCTTCCTTGCCACATGCTCCACAAGCCTTAGAACAGGAAGAAGATGGTCATTCATGACCATGGCAAAGAATATACACCTTGAGTGACTTGAGAGTACCACTGGGGATGCTTAACTATTTCTTTTGAAAATTTAATTATCTTTGAGATGGAACCTGAATAGTTGCAAGAACACTATGGTGATGGAAGTTTAGTCTCTCAACCGACCAAGCTGAGGAGTACAAGCAAATAAGGCTCATAGGTAACCAAAGGTATGATATTTTACTAAGTGCTAGTTTATTCAATTTGCCAATGGGCTAGCGTGGTGGTTTTTTCATAGGGTATTTGCAAGGAATAAACATTGATGTAACTCCTAATCTTCCGAGTCTAAGATCTTAGCTTTGTTCGAGGAAGAGCAAAAATTTAAGCTTGGGGGTGTGTTTACTATCATTGATTATACCCTCATCATCAACATCTCAAGAATAAAATGAAGTTTTCACACTATGTATCATAAATAATTTGCTTAATATTAACAAGCTATGCTAGTTTTGAATGAGTTATGCATACGTGGACGAAGAGGTGAAAATCAGCCAAATTGGGTAAAAACCCAGGCCTACCAGCCTGACACTTCCTCCTTTGGCCACGTCACTGATCCATGAGCCTACATACGCAATCTAATTGATACAATAGTCTCCTATATTGTTGGATCCTAGACCTTCTATCCCAGTCATTCATTGGCCATTATCCTGCTACTCTTTTATCTCCCCTAAGTTAGTTGGTTGATACTACAGGAAAGGCTTATCATTTCATCATTCAATACCCTTTAGCAATAGTTCTACCTTCAGGAAAATCATGGTACCCTAAAATAGTCCAAGGTGAAATGCTACAACATGTTATTTTGTGTGCTTGAGGAATATAATTCTATATAGCCTAAGAAGTACCAACAACCCCATGTTTATGTAAGGGTCTTAGAGTCTTTCCTTCAATCCGTCCAAAATCAACCCATTGTCACGCTCGACTCGTGCATTAGCTAGAGGATAAACTATTGAAGCATAACACACATTAATTCCTCCTCTTTTGCAGTAATCTTAGAAGGCGTTGCTTGTGAAGGTCGCACCCAGGTTAGTTATGATGCATGTGAGGATGCTGAAGTGGTAGACAATGCCTTGGATGTACTGTATAACCTTTTGAGAGGAGTGTTTGGTCACTGGAAAGAGCTCAATCCACTTTGAGAACTTGTCAATGGTGACAAACAAGTACTCAAAGCCACCTGACACTTTCAGCAATGGTATAGGCACCAACATGCAAAGGGCCACGATGGTGGTCTGATCTTGATCCTGTAAGTTGGAAATGAGAGTGGTGGGCAAAGAACTGGCAACTATTGCATTTGTGAACTATGTCTTTTGCATCTTCCATGGCAGGTAGCTAGTAGAACTCCGATCTAAATACCTTTTCCCATGATTGTCCTTGATGCAACATGGTTTCTGCACTTCCCAGATTGAATTTCCTTGAGAATGCCAATCCCTCGTATGCTGGAAATGCACTTTATAAGAACTCCAGAGCATGTACCACACCGGTATAGGGTGTCTCCAATGCATAGTGCTTGCTACGCCTAATGACTTGTTCAACTTCAATTCCATCATCCTTGATGTAGTTAATTAGTGGTTGAGTCCAGCCTGCTTTAATGATCATGACCTCTCTATTTGATGGGACTTCAGGATTGTTTTAACTAGATAGCTCTTTGATGGATGGCTTGGACAACTCATTTAAAAAGACCCCAACATGGAACCTCAGCATGGGTGGACCTCAGCTTGGACAATACATTTGTGGCGATGGTGTAGTCCCTTTTGACATGCTGAAATCTATGTTCATAGACGTTCTTTTCCAGCGTGCGAACAACTACGCAGTAAGCATCCATGTTTTCCTAAGTCCTATTCTATCCTTTGTTCACTTTTTTTTATAATCACCATTGAGTCACCTTAAACGAGCAAATGCTTGGTGCTAAGGGACATGACGAGTCGCAGGCTGTGCGGTAAAGCTTCACATTCTGCTTCATTGTTGGAGACGGGGATTGGATCTAGAGAACATATTTGAGTTGTTCCCCACTTGGAGATATCAAAAGAACTTTGGTACCTCTGCCTTCCAGCTTTAAAGAACCATCGAAGTACATGGTCTAGTGCCCTGGTCCGGTGGTCGATGTTGGCACTTGAAATTCACAACACTTCACGACTCCACAAGGGCTTAGGACTTGATTGCGGTGCGGGGCTTGAATTCAATGGCGAATGAGCCGAGCTCGACCGCCCATTTCAAGATGCACCCTGCATCATCACAGTTGTTGAGAATATCGGCAAGTGGGTAGCCAATAACGACTTGGTTCTTGTAATTCTAGGAGTAGTGGTGTAATTTCTAGGAGTGATCAACACAACATTGAGTAGTTTCTGTACTAGTTGGTACCTTGCATTGGAATCGGATAGGACCTCGCTCACTAATGATGTGCATTTGTCATTGGACCTTTTGTAGATGACCCTCTTCCTCATGCTCCACCATGATGGCTGTGCTGATGACATGGGTGGTTTTGGTGATGTAGAGCATCAAGTCTTCTCCCACATGTGGCAATATACAATCAGCTATATAGAAACTTTGTAGAGAAACTTATATAAATAATATTAAATAGAGTTTAATCCTATAAATATAATCACAACTATCGCTATGATTGTTGGAAACTTGATCATGAGAAGTTTGAGCATGTCAATGGCTATAATTATAATTGCAAATTTGATGTCAGGATAAAGCATGCCAGTCCTATTATTGAATGTTCTACCCATCTTATTGAATACTTCTCTGAACTTTGGGAGCCTTTTTTAGTAGAATGTTGGGGAGCCTTGACCTTGATGACTATGCTATATGATCCATGCACATGATGTGACTGAACTGGAAATTGATGACATGATATCTATAGGACGATTGGCAAGAGGTTGTGCAGGTACCTGAAAATGGAATGAAAATGATGTCGACTTCGATGTTATGAGTATCATGTTGCATACCCTAATGCTTGATTTCTTTAGTTTTTGTTGTGCCTGGGCATGATTTTGTAAGGAAAATGGCCCTAGGCCATTGTTCGCGATTTTGGAGATTGATTAACAACATAGTTATTGAGACTAACGTATTTGTCAAGATGCTATTTGTAGATATTTTAGGTTCAAATGATACTTTGGAAGCCATCCAAATGATCAATATCCAAATGATGCTCATCCAGCCATCCAAATGATAGTCATATTTTAGAGCATCAAATTGGCGGCAAAGAAGATGGATAAAAAGTTTGTGAGGAATCAACCAAGACAAAGCGTTGAAGCTTACCACCAACTATTTCGGTGGTTGTCAGGAAGAACACCGAATTAATTGGTGACCAAGGGCAGAGGAAGAAAAAGGTCAGCAGGATCACCGATTATTTCAGTGGTGCCAAAAGTTGGCACCGAATCAGTCACTGATTCTGCCTGGAATGTTCCATTCGGGACTGGAATGCACCGATATCAAGAATATGACATCCAACCAGTCGTTGCTCAAGGCGATTATTGAAGAACTCTATGTGGGGACACCACCGACTATTTCGGTGGTACCTGGGACAAGGCACCGAATGAGTCGGTGAAGGAGGCCCAAGTGTCAAAGACTCAATGCAGCCAGTTCCTTTGGCTGGAGCTATAAATATCCCATCTCACGAACTATTTCTAGTGTGCTTGAGCTCAGAGATCATAGTGGCAAGGGTTCTACATATTTTCAAGTGCTCAATCCACCAAAGTGCTAATTAGAAGATCAAGACAATTAACAAGGTGCTTAGTGCTAGTTTAGGCGTTTTAGGGCATCTCTTAGGGGTTTAGACAAGAATTTAGCTAGGTTTACATACATCTTTTCTTATCAAGGCTTGCACACACCAAATGTTGTAAATCCGAGGCTTGTAGTATTGCTAGACCCTCCAATCGACTTTGTGGAGTTGTTGCCGGTGTTTGTGATAGGGGGGAGAGGCCCTCGGCTAGTTGTCTGAAACTCCACCGTAGTGAAGGCGATGAGGAGCATCCAGGAGGGGCGAGCGGAGACTCACTTGCGCGGGCATTCCCTTGAGAGGGGCTCCAATAAGGAGGACTAGTGGGAAGTTTGCGAGCTTTCCAATACCTTGGTAAAAATCAGCATGCTGGAAGTTTGCATTCTCTACCATTTACATTACGCATTACACATGGTACTTACGTTCCGTATTTACCTTTCCTACACTTGCCATGCTAGTATAAGATTGGACCTAGGGTGCAAAACTTTGAAGCAGTAGAGATTGTAACACATAGAGAAAACATAGAGCACATTTAGATAGAAATTGATATAGGTTTTTATATGTGCATTTTGACACCCCCTCTCTTTGGGTGTCACGGTCCCTTCAGGCTTCTCTGGCTTTTATGCACTGCGACGATTTTTCTCTGGGTTACCAGACACCATCCTGTTGGAAGACACTTCACCACTTAGCAGAATGTGACTTGTGGACACATTTTGCTTGAAGTTTGGCTAGGCAAGTGGTGATGTTAATCTGACGAGAAAGAAAATCTAGTGGAACAGACTTCTGAGCGGAGTTTAAGGATTCAGGGGGCGTAGGGAATTACTCCAGGATGACACATAACCAAAGTTTAAGTACATCATTATCATGATGATATGTGCCTTGTGGTATAGTATCACCAAAGGTTAAGTTTAGAGAGTTAATCCATGATGAGATTCAAAGCTAAGTTTAGCGAGTTAATCTACAATGTGCGAGTTTAGAAATTGGGATGACACATCCAAAGTTTAAGGATCGTCTATTTACTTTTATTGAGATTGACTACGCTGATTTTGTTCTTTAATGCTTTTATGCGTGTATGGTGTATCCATTTGACTGATAATAGATGTCGCTTATGCGATACTATGAGGTTCATTCACTTAAACCTGGTATGCGAGATCCCCCTGATGGCGGATGATGATTAGTGTATTTGTCTAACTATAGCAGATCGAGATGCACTTGCAACGTATATAGAAAAGTCAAAACAAATAATTTTTTGACACGGAGAAAGTAGAGCAGTATACAAAGATAACACCTAATCAACAAAAAAAAAGATAACACCTAATCAACAACAGAAAAAAGCTCTGGTACGGACCGGCATGTGACCCAGTGGCAAGCTCCAAGGATGCCGGCGGGGCCTCGAACCCCCGCACCTGGCCTCCTGAAGGCCGCCGGCCGCGCACCGAGGACGTTCCTTTAAAAAAACAAAAGCCGTGCTAATCGCGACGTCAATTCATATAGCAGTACCCAGCCGATCGATTGACCAACTACAGTGCTGTAGTCCGTGTAAGAGCACGCCCGTACTGTTAGAATATTTGGGTCTGGCCCATTATTCTAGTTAGTCTAAAGGATTACAGCCTACTTTTTATGTTATAGTTATTATGGTCAAAACCATACTTGTAATGGAAAAGAACTCTGCTCGGACTGGAAAAGAACCCTGGCAACGCTACGTACGAGTCACAGGGTTGATTCTGCAGAGAACCCTGTGGGTCGCAGACAACCCTGGGGGTTCTCAAAGAACCCTGGCGCTTCTCAAAGAACCCTGGCGCTGGCCTGAGTCTGAGCCTGACTTGCGTGCGGGAGGGATCTCCCTGTGCTGGTTATGGAAACTGAAGACGCGGTAATTGGAAGAGCAGATTATGGCAATCACTGATACCATAATTCAGCCTTCCATAATTCAGCCTTCCATAACTCAGCCTTCCTGATTCTCTCCCGTCTAGGTTCATCCTCTCGTCTCACCCAAGGGCTATGAATAGAGAGAGCCATCTTCTCCTGTGGTACAGAGTTTTTGGAGTCCATTACTTCTCCTCCTTCCTCTGCTGTAAATCTGCCTCCCCATCGCCGGCGCTGCGCGCACACCACCGGCGAGAGCAGGTGCCTCCGACACCATTGCCTCCTTGAGATCCTGCTCGGGATATCGGGGCAATCAGGTTTCTGGGGAGCGTCTCTACGCGACTGCTCGCCCAGAACTGTTACGTCTTCACCGGCGTACGGTTCACCGTCCTGGGGACTCCGCCGCCGTCGAACGACTACACTGCGCCTCGTCTTCTTCCTGCACGACTCCGGCGCTCGGACTGCACTGCGTCAACGGATCTTCCTGCATCGAATCTGTACGACTACTTCGAGCAAGGCCAGTCGAGAAATATCATGAGTACAGATGATATTCCTCCAGCTGGTAACGGCGCAACCAATGCCTTTGGCAGAGGTCCCGCCCCAGGGTACTTTTCGATGTCCGAACTGTTATCCTTTATCTTATTCGTGTTCTTATTTAGATCTGTGTTAAATTTGAACACGTGCACATGGATCGTTTCACTCATTATAGTCATGCAAATATTCATGAATTCAATTATAACTTTTGGAATTAAAATATGGCCTATTGCAGATAATTATCCAACAATCCAGAAACCTGATTTTAGTGATAATTATGTTGATAGGTTTTCTGTTGCTCAATTTGCTTCATCCATTAAACCAAACACTTTTGACGGTACAAATTTTGTGAGTTGGCGTGAACGGATGGTACTGTGGTTGACCACCATGGGCATCATGGATGTGGCGGAAGGGAAGCCCGAACAATGCACCTCCGAGCAGGGAAGTGCGTTCGAGGTTAAAGATAATCTCTTCCGCGGATGCATCCTTGGTGTGATTGCCCCACATTTGATTAATCCCCTTCTTAAGAAGAAGACAGGGAAAGAGATGTGGGACGCCCTTGATGCTCAGTACGGAGTGTCTGATGCCGGCAGTGAGCTGTATCTTATGGAGCAGTTCCTAGACTACAGGATGGTGGAAGACCGTCCTGTGGTGGAACAAGCTAATGAGTTGCATGTGCTGGCTAAAGACCTTGGCTGTTGCAACAAAGAGAACCCTTGCGTGCTGCCCGACAAGTTTGTGGCCGGAGGTATCATCTCCAAGCTGCCACCTTCTTGGAGGGACTTTGCTACTTCTCTGAAACACAGGAGGCAGGAGTTCACGATTGATGGACTCATTGGCACTCTTGATGTGGAGGAAAAGGCGAGAGCAAAGGACGTACGTAACAAGGGGACACCTGTCGGTGCAAGCGCGAACTTTGTTCAAAAGAACATTAATGCTCGCACCAACAACAAGGGCAAAGGCAAGAAACCGCCTCAGCCACAGAACCCTGGGAAGACTAAACAAACCGCCGGGTTCAAGAAGAAGAAGGGAGCCTGCTATGTGTGCGGGAGTGAGGATCACTTTGCTGGAAAGTGTCCTCAACGCAAAGAAGGCAAGTCTGCCAACATGGTTATTAGCGAGCCTGCAGGAACATTGGGGTACGGTAATTATTTACCTACAGTTCTTTCAGTTATGTGTACACCCGAGTGGTGGGTGGACACTGGCGCTAACATTCATGTATGTGCTGACATTTCCTTGTTTTCTTCATACCAGGTCGGGGGGACTACCTCCTTGCTGATGGGGAACGGAGATCATGCGCGTGTACTTGGTGTTGGTACGGTCAATCTGAAGTTTACTTCGGGAAAGATCGTGCAGCTGAAGAACGTGCAGCATGTCCCCACCATCAAGAAGAATCTAGTCAGCGGCTCTCTACTCTGTAGAGATGGTTTTAAATTAGTCTTCGAGTCAAATAAATGTATCCTGTCAAGGTTTGGAACCTTTGTTGGTAAAGGTTATGATAGCGGAGGTTTGTTCCGTTTTTCACTTGATGATGGATGTAATAAAGTAGTGAACAACATTGTTAACGTTGATGAATCTAATGTTTGGCATTCGAGGCTTTGTCACGTTAATTTTGGTTGTATGTCACGACTTGCAAACCTGAGTTTAATTCCAAAGTTTACTTTTGCCAAGAATTCTAAGTGCCTTGCATGTGTTGGTTCAAAACAAACTCGCAAGCCACACGTGGCTGCTGAGGCGAGAGACTTGGCACCTCTAGAATTAATTCATTCTGATCTCTGTGAGATGAATGGAGTATTGACAAAAGGTGGAAAGAAATATTTCATGACTCTTATAGATGATAGCACTAGATATTGTTATATTTACTTGTTGGAAACTAAAGATGAAGCTCTTCACTACTTTAAAATCTATAAAGCTGTAGTAGAAAACCAACTTGAGAAGAAAATCAAAAGGATTAGGTCAGATCGCGGTGGCGAGTACTTTTCAAAGTCGTTTGACTTATTCTGCGAAGAACACGGTATTATTCATGAGAGGACACCTCCCTACTCTCCCCAATCAAACGGGGTTGCCGAAAGAAAGAACCGAACCTTGACTGACTTGGTTAACGCCATGTTGGATACCTCGGGACTTTCTAGGGAATGGTGGGGTGAGGCTATATTGACAGCATGTCATGTCCTAAACCGTGTACCTCCAAAGAATAAAGAAAAGACACCATTCGAGGAATGGGAAAAGAAAAGGCTAACGCTTTCCTATTTGCGTACTTGGGGTTGTTTGGCCAAAGCATGTGTGCCCATCAACAAGAAGCGCAAACTTGGACCTAAAACT
Source organism: Digitaria exilis (assembly GCA_015342445.1). Classification (NCBI taxonomy): domain Eukaryota; kingdom Viridiplantae; phylum Streptophyta; class Magnoliopsida; order Poales; family Poaceae; genus Digitaria; species Digitaria exilis. The sequence goes on from JACEFO010002191.1 coordinate 162,990, forward strand.
GTAGATTGTGTTCTTCTTGGTTATGCTATTCATAGCGTTGGATATAGATTCTTGGTAGTGAACTCTGGAGTACCTGACATGGTGGTCGGTACAATTTTTGAGACCAGAGATGCTACGTTCTTTGAGAACATGTTTCCAATGAAAAATGGAACAAGTTCATCTAGGCAAGAGATTATCGAGGATGATATCTCTGCCGAACCGATCGTACACGATGGGTTCTCTCATGTGAGACATCCTGAGGAGGATAACAATGAAGCTCCTAGAAGGAGTAAGAGACAGAAGACTGCAAAGTCCTTTAGTGATGACTTCATTGTATACCTCGTGGATGATACGCCTAGGACCATTAAAGAGGCATATTCAACTCCTGACGCTGACTACTGGAAGGAAGCTGTCAGAAATGAAATGGACTCTATCATGACTAATGGTACCTGGGAGGTTGTTGATCGCCCTTATGGATGCAAGCCTGTGGGATGCAAATGGGTGTTCAAGAAAAAGCTTAGGCCTGATGGTACTATCGAAAAGTACAAGGCTAGACTTGTGGCCAAGGGTTATACCCAGAAAGAAGGAGAGGACTATTTTGACACTTACTCACCTGTTGCTCGTTTGACCACTATTCGAGTGCTACTCTCACTGGCAGCCTCCTATGGGCTTCTCATTCATCAAATGGACGTGAAGACAGCTTTCCTAAATGGGGAGTTGGAAGAGGAGATCTATATGGATCAGCCTGATGGGTTTGTAGCAAATGGTCAAGAGAGAAAGGTGTGCAAGCTGTTGAAGTCTTTGTATGGCCTCAAGCAAGCACCTAAGCAGTGGCATGAGAAGTTTGATCGAACCCTAACCTCTGTTAGTTTTGTTTCGAACGAAGCCGACAAATGTGTGTACTATCGTTTTGGTGGAGGTGATGGAGTGATTCTGTGTCTGTATGTGGATGACATACTGATCTTCGGGACTAACCTTAGTGTGATTAAGGAAGTCAAAGAATTTCTCTCTCAGAACTTTGAGATGAAAGATCTGGGAGAGGCCGATGTTATCCTCAATATCAAGCTGGTAAAGGATAGAAATGGTGGGGTGACTCTGTCACAGGCCCACTATGTGGAGAAGATGTTGAGTCGCTTTGGTTACAGTGACTTCAAGTCTGTCTCAACTCCTTATGATGCCAGTCTGATATTGAAAAAGAATAAAAGGATAACGAGAGATCAACTGAGATACTCTCAAATAATTGGTTCATTGATGTATCTAGCCAGCGCTACAAGGCCTGACATCGCATACGCTGTAAGCAAATTGAGTCGGTTTGTTTCAAACCCAGGCGATGATCACTGGAGAGCTCTTGAAAGAGTAATGCGCTATCTAGTAGGAACAATGGACTATGGAATTCATTATACCGGGGACCCTAAGGTTCTAGAAGGGTATAGTGATTCGAACTGGATATCAGATGCTGATGAGCTCAAGGCCACGAGTGGTTATGTGTTCACACTCGGAGGTGGCGCTGTTTCCTGGAAGTCTTGCAAGCAGACCATCTTAACAAGGTCAACAATGGAAGCAGAACTCACAGCACTGGATACTGCCACAGTTGAGGCTGAATGGCTTCGTGAACTCCTTACTGACCTGCCGATAGTTGAAAAACCGATACCGGCAATTCTGATGAACTGTGATAATCAAACTGTGATTATCAAGGTGAACAGTTCTAAGGACAACATGAAGTCATCCAGACATGTAAAAAGGCGGTTAAAGTCTGTCAGGAAACTGAGAAACTCCGGAGTTATAGCCTTGGATTATATTCAGACGGCTAAAAACCTGGCAGATCAATTCACAAAGGGTCTCTCACGCAATGTGATAGACTATGCATCCTTGGAATTGGGCTTGAGACCCACGTGAGTTACTCTATGGTTGAAACCCATTCTGTGTGATCGGAGATCCCGTGAAGCAGTATGGAGCAACAAGCTATAGTGTAACTGAGAGAAGAGAACCTTTAATGAAGGCTCATTCCATGAGAAGATGCATTTCTCTTCAACCCTGTAAGGTAGGATGGTGTATACCTTAATGTGCTCCAAGTGGTTTCATGGAACAAGGCAGTTGTTTCATTGAAACAGAGATGTTGTCCTACAGAACATCTTTAAGGAACACACCTATATGAGCCTGACTACTGGTCACAGTCTATGAGATTCGGGTGATCTCTAGAAACTCATGAAAGGCATGGAGTATGACCCATAAGCTCCAAAACAGCGGGGATGCTACTGCAGCCTAGTATCAGTGTAGAGCTCTGGTGAAACTTGTTCGCACAAAACTGGCAATTCAAGGCATAGTCCATTGTTCAGTTGTGAACGAATGTAACCCTAGTTCTAGATGGAAGTTCAACTTAACAGTCTCCATCAAATACTGGTATATCAAAGAGGATCTGAGAACATTTCAAGTACGGCTTAGAATCCTTGGTGGGGATTGTTAGAATATTTGGGTCTGGCCCATTATTCTAGTTAGTCTAAAGGATTACAGCCTACTTTTTATGTTATAGTTATTATGGTCAAAACCATACTTGTAATGGAAAAGAACTCTGCTCGGACTGGAAAAGAACCCTGGCAACGCTACGTACGAGTCACAGGGTTGATTCTGCAGAGAACCCTGTGGGTCGCAGACAACCCTGGGGGTTCTCAAAGAACCCTGGCGCTTCTCAAAGAACCCTGGCGCTGGCCTGAGTCTGAGCCTGACTTGCGTGCGGGAGGGATCTCCCTGTGCTGGTTATGGAAACTGAAGACGCGGTAATTGGAAGAGCAGATTATGGCAATCACTGATACCATAATTCAGCCTTCCATAATTCAGCCTTCCATAACTCAGCCTTCCTGATTCTCTCCCGTCTAGGTTCATCCTCTCGTCTCACCCAAGGGCTATGAATAGAGAGAGCCATCTTCTCCTGTGGTACAGAGTTTTTGGAGTCCATTACTTCTCCTCCTTCCTCTGCTGTAAATCTGCCTCCCCATCGCCGGCGCTGCGCGCACACCACCGGCGAGAGCAGGTGCCTCCGACACCATTGCCTCCTTGAGATCCTGCTCGGGATATCGGGGCAATCAGGTTTCTGGGGAGCGTCTCTACGCGACTGCTCGCCCAGAACTGTTACGTCTTCACCGGCGTACGGTTCACCGTCCTGGGGACTCCGCCGCCGTCGAACGACTACACTGCGCCTCGTCTTCTTCCTGCACGACTCCGGCGCTCGGACTGCACTGCGTCAACGGATCTTCCTGCATCGAATCTGTACGACTACTTCGAGCAAGGCCAGTCGAGAAATATCATGAGTACAGATGATATTCCTCCAGCTGGTAACGGCGCAACCAATGCCTTTGGCAGAGGTCCCGCCCCAGGGTACTTTTCGATGTCCGAACTGTTATCCTTTATCTTATTCGTGTTCTTATTTAGATCTGTGTTAAATTTGAACACGTGCACATGGATCGTTTCACTCATTATAGTCATGCAAATATTCATGAATTCAATTATAACTTTTGGAATTAAAATATGGCCTATTGCAGATAATTATCCAACACGTACCCCCCCCCCCCCCACCCCCCCACCCAACACCCAATCAATATAATTGTCGCGACCGCGAGAACCAACTCGATCGACAACTCGATGCTGATGTCCAATGTCCAACTGTGCATGCTGCCCTCTACCTGCTGGTGATGACAGGGAAGCCATGGGGATCGCCACGATGCATGAGATACGCTCCCTGCGGCTCGTCCATAACAACCTCACCAATCAAGGACTAACGGCCATCCTGGACAACTGCCGCCACCTGGAGTCACTTGAAATACGAAACTGCTGCAATATCGTCACTGATGATGCTCTGCGAGCGAAGTGTGCCCACATCAAAAGCCTGAAGCTAGTCTGGTATATTGGTGATGAATACTGTGAGGATGATTATGAACCTAGCCCTATTAGTGAATGCTTTACCTGTCTTGATTACTTTAAAAATTGTACCACAGAATAGTATCGGAATGGTCGGCAAACGACTACTGACAACAATGGTGAGAAACACATGGTGGTTGCCATAGTGCACAAAATACGGGCCCTGGAGTTTTACCGCAACGATATCACAAGTCAAGGAGTGGCCGCTATCCTTGAAGAGTTCCCCCAGCTAGAATGGTTTGACATACACAACTGTCGTAATATCATCATGAACAGCGCCATCACTATGAGCAACATCCTTCAAGGTACAATTAGGTATCCCTGGGGGTGGATCAAGGCAGCGACGAAGAAACTGACCACCAAACTACTTCGAGACAAGCTTAATTCTGATGAATTTGATCCTGAGAGCTTGGCACGCGTCTTTTCTGATATAAACATGAGCACTGCCTTTGGATCCAAGAACACACCTACCATTCTCAGGGAAAAGATAAAACATCACCGTCGAAAGGCCATGCAACGAGCAAAAGGAAGGAAGTTTGACCATGATGAGCTTGAGGATGATAGGTCTATTGTTGAATGTTCTAATTGTACAATGTTTGAATACTTCGCTAAAAGTTGGGAAGAGTTGGACACTGATAATTATTCAGATTATTATGATCCTTGGTACGGCTTTGACAGCCATGATGAGATTGATTTACATGTGCATGATGTCATGGTTGGCAAAATGTTGCGCAGGTATCTGAAAATGGAACCAAAGTGACAAAGATTTGAATGTTTTCATGAAACATGTTGCGTCATCTGATGCTCAATTATCTCCATACACGTTTCCTGCAAAGGGTTTTTTCATGGTTTCCATGGGGTGCAACAAATATACTGTGGGTTCTCAGCATCTTTCTACCGGAACTCTGTAACACCCTAAAAATGCCCTATTTAAAATTTAGTGATTAAATAGCTTTTTATATTCAAGTGCTCATGAAAATGTAGGGAAAATAAATTTTTGAATAATTAAAAGCAAGTATAGGGAATCGGAACATTATTGTTGCATTCATGCTGGTGCATTTATTTTTTATTGTTGAATTCAAATTTGAATTTGAATTTGAATTCAAATGAGTGCTTAAAAAAAAAGAAAAAAAAAGAAAACCCTTTCCTCCCTCTCCCTCCTCTCTTCCAGCCCAGCCCATTCCTTCTCCCATTTCTCCACCGCGGCGGCCCAACTCTCTCCTTCTCCCTCTTGCACGGCCCAGCAAGCCCTTCGGCCCAGCCCACGAGCGCAGCCCGCCAGCCCGCCTTCTCCCCCTCACTCCCGCTCGCCGACACGCGGGGCCCACCCGTCAGCTCCTCCTCCTACCTCCAGCCGTGCGCTAGCGGGACTCCGACCCGAGCCCGATTCGCAGCCATGCCGAGCTTCCCGCACAAGGAAAGGGGGCGACCCCTAGCCCCTATATAAGCGCCGCCACCCCCTCGCTCGACCCCTACCCAAAACCCTAGCCGCCACCGAGCCCTACACAGCGTCGCCGCCACGCAACCCTAGCTCGAGCGCCGCCGCTGCCAACTCGTCGCCTCGCCGCCCCATTGTCGACGAGACGCCTTCCAGGAGCTTTGCCAGGTATAGAGGAGCACGCCGAGCCCCTAAACCCCCCCTCTCTTTCGCTCTGCAGCGCTTGCGCGAGCTCGCCGTCGATCCCCGTCCGCCGCCGCGCGTCGCCAGCCGCCACCGCCGCGTAATCCTCGAGCACAACCCCCAAAACGAGTTCCCCGTAGTTTCCTCTCTCTCCCGGGCCAAACGCGGCGAGCTTTGGAGTTCCGTAGCCCCGTTTCAGCCAATTCCGGCGAGGTCCCGCGATGCTCCGCCGTCGGCCGCCGCACCCCGACGACCTAAAAGCTTCAATCGACCGTAGCCGTCCGATTAGATCTGAACGGCCTAGATCCGATCCGAACCCGGTCCACCGTGGACCGCAGTCTACGGCCGGTCCACGGCACAGTAGACCGCGACGTCAGCCGACGTCATCCCTCAGCCGCGCCCTGGCAGTTTTGCAAATAAGCCCCTGTCTTTTTGGAAATCAACCCGCGGTCCAGCACAGTTCAAAAATAATTACAGTTTAGTCCTTTTTCTTTCGGTTTAGCCCCTGTGCTTTTGAAAAATAGTGCCCGCCATCCTCAATGGTTGTTTTACTCGTTAGCCCTCGGGTTTCTATACGGAATTATGTTTTAGGTCCCTGGTTTCTTTCAAAAACACCCCTGGAAGCCTAAAAGCCTCACCAGTAAGCCCCTAGAGCCCGTTTTAAGCGTAGTTTATTTGTTTTAACTCCGATTTGAGTGATTTTCGCGCTCACGTGTTCGTAGTGAAGCGTACAGCAACTATAAAGCCTTCTTTTCATCATTTGTGTATGGTTGGTGTACTGTTCTAATTAAATACCTTGTTTGCATGTATGTGTGGATGCTTGTGTGGTGATCGATGTGTGTAGTTGACGAGCCGTTCGAGTTCGCCGACGACCCCGTTTCCGAAGAGCAGGTGCAACAGCAGTTCATTGAGGAAGGCAAGTATAACACGGACAATCCTTGATTACCTATACACCATTTAATCATATGTTCGTATGCATGTGTCTAATTTTGTTATACACTAAGGATGTTCCTAGTCTTTACCTTATTCCTTGTTTACCTGGGCTTAATGCACTATGGTTAGTATTTGCTACGCGCTGCAACCAACATTTATTTTAATGTTAATATTGAATTAATGGTTCACTCCAATGATGACTAAAAGATGCTTTTTAGCAACATGGTTTGAGGAACTAGAGCATGTGCTTTGTGCTTTGTTCTAGTGTCTCTATAAGGTTTGGTCTAGGGAATTAGAGCATGTGCTTCGTGCTTTGTTCCAATGTCTCTCCGTAAGGTCCGGTTCTTAAAGCGGCAACCCAGGAACTTGTTCGCCGCCGTTGGAACTATAATGGCTCTGGTCTTGGATAACTAGCTTGTACGTCTCTAGCTCGCCAGTGGTTACCGAAAGGCATATGTGGGGAGTATGGGTGAGAGTATAGTTTGATCCATCGAGGACGGATTTATCCGTTGGCTATGTCTCGTTAGGCAAATTCCCGTGATGTAAGCGCCCGATGTACGGCAGCTTCACACGTTGCGATGATTGCGCTCTCGCTCTGGACGCCATTGACCCCCTCACGTTGCGCCCTGAGCGTACGTCAATCTCGATGCCTTGGGTTATGCTGCCTATGTTGAACCAAAACGGCTACTGTGCTTGTTAGGGTGTTTTGTAAAAGTCCTCGTAACATAAGTTCTTTTGGATTTATGTGACCGGCGGGTAAAGGGCGAAACCTCTACAGAGTGGTGATCTATCATGATAGCCGTGCTCACGGTTATGAGCGTCCTGGATCCTTTTTTATTAGAAGATGATGTGAGTGGTTCATGTTGGTTTATTCTATGATTACTTACACATTATTATTAATGGGTTTATACTTGGGTTCTACTCATTTGTAGTAATTTGGGCGATAATAAAATGAAACTACTAAAAGTGCTATTGCAGTTTAACCGTGTCAAGCCTTTTGTTCTTGCATAACCTGTGTTATGCTTGTTAAGTAAGATGGTTTACTTACACTTGCAACTATTCAACAAAATCCCGGATGGGTAACAGATGGAGCAATGGACGATCAGTCGCTTGTTGAGTTTCCAGAGGATCTGCCGTACTTCTAGCTGTGTTCAACCAGTCGGTGTCCCTGTGGCTTTTGAGGCTCTACTAGTTATGAAACGTTTGCATTTAATAAGACTTCCACTGTGTTATTTGTTTAAGACTATGTCTTGTGTTAAACTCTGATGTAAGCTATTTTATTCGAGCATTGTGTTCTCTGTGATTCAATATTTGTAATCTATATGTGTTCTTTGGACATCCTGGGCACACATATGGAAGCATTCGGATTTCTTGGAAATCTAGGTGTTACAAACTCCCTTAGGTTGCCTCAGCATTCTACAGAACAGCTGACCTCACCACCAGTGTATTGAATTCATCGCAGCGGTGTATAGTTGCTGGCATCTTTCTGCTGGACGGTCGCCTTATTGTGCATCCTACACTCACCGAAGCTTCGATCAGATAATTATACATTGATCAATGGATGTAATCACTCAGATGGATTGGCTGCAGTCACTGTCACTGACCACAGGCAGATTATGAACCATCTGATGCATTATGTTTTCTACTTCAGTTACATTAGTACTTGTAAACGCAGTCCCGAGGTACTAGAAATAACCATTCTTGTATGATGTTGCTCTAGAATACTGTCCTTATGATCAATTATTTTGTGTCATTACACCAATGAAAAGGGAGAACCATCTAGTACTTGAAAATGCACTCCCGAGGTAATAGAAGGTAGCCATTGTTGTATGATGTCGCTCAAGAATGCTGTCCTAAGGATATATAATTAATTCTGTACCAATACCTAATGAAAATGTCGTCGTTGTCTTGCTTGTGGCTTCAGCATAAGATCAATCAATATTCTCCAATTAGGTTTAGCATATGTAATTGACTGACTTTATGGATGTTTTAATTTCGAAAATTAAAGGATCTCTGATTTAGCTACATGATTGTTCAGTTTGAATCTAGGTAGTTGCTCAGTAATATCCCAGTAACTACCCATTGTGAGACTTATAGGGGTTTTCTTTCGGAAACTGACAATATCTTTCTCTCCAGAAAGTAATATGAGAAAAAACTTGAAATTTGTTTTGGAAAAGAAAATATATTTCTAGATAATCTGATGAGCGATATTATAATCGGTATTCGATTTGGTGTAGTTGCAAGTTTATTTGATTATCAGATTTTATCCAATTTAAGATTTTTGTGGAACAATAAGGTTATTAATTCTATATTGCAATGGAGATGTTATCAAACAATATGTATAGAACTATTTAAAGAACTGGCCGATTAGACAACCCATTCCACAAATAAAACTAGGGAATGTTGAGCTATCTGTTTCAAAATATCAAACTAGTCTAGACGTTTCATACTTCTTCAGAATTTATTTTCTTTATATATTTTTTTGTAGAAAAGTGAATATATTGATTAATATTCCAGCCTCTGTATGGACTAATACATATAGTCATTCCTTATTACAAACTCAAAACAAGTTTAAGGTATTAAGAAAATAATGTTTGGATCCATCTAGGATCAACACAATGGAACCCCATGGTGTTTTGTTTTTATTTTGAGCCCTATTGAAGCCCTCACTCGCCGGAGGGCCTGGAAGCCGGGCTGGGGCACCCGGCATGTGTACACCTAAGAAGACCGTGTTTCACACATTTTTCTGAAATACCTTGTTGATGGTCCTTAATTGCTAAATATTTCCGTCAACATCTCAAGAATAATACTACTTTACTATCATAATTTGTTTAGTATGATTTTGTTTTACTTGTATTTTGTCTTTGTATGATTTCAGGAACTCGAGATGATAAATGAGAGAAAAGAGAATAAAAAATAAAAACTATTTTGTCATTGCTCAAATGGTGGAGAAGCCCACGAAATAAGTCCAACAGAAGCTATCATCAACATAGAAGAGATTGGGCCTTCACCAAAGCCCACCACACGAAGGCGGTGTCCGAGGAGCGGTGCTAGGGTACCCACTGTTGAGGCTGTTCGAGCCCCCCTTTGGAGATGCGGTTGTATGACGGTTCCCTATGTCGGTTGTGTTGACTACCATATTTGGAGGCATCAGAACTGACCTTGGAGGTTCTTGCATAATGACTTTGTATCCTTTCTGTCAGATCTATATTAATTCTTTAGAGATGTTATATCGAGTTTGTGCTATTGTTGACGCAAAAATCGGGAAAGACCTTCACGTGCTAGCACACGAAATCAGTTGTGACCGTGGATGTAGGGCGTGCCAGTCAATTTGACATGTTAATTGACAAGGGATGAAACTGTAAAATACTAGAGCGTATCGGCTAGAATTCCGATTGGCTCTACAGGTAGAATCGACAGAAGATGTCCGATCTAATAAATAATGAATCGACTAGAGCAACCGATTTAGAGCAAAGCTGTGCGAGATCACTAAAACGCAACCTAACAAGCTATGCAGAGCAACACTTGGAACAGATCTAATCGGCTGTGATAACAGATGCAGATGCAGAGTAATAACACAGGTAAAAGCCGATCAAAGCGTGTACCAAGCTGGATAAAGGTTGAATAAAATCTAAGCGAAGCAATAGCGATACGCCGGTTACTAAAGCCTAGATATTTATTCGATAACTGTTGAATAGATCTAAACGAAGCAACAACGATATGCCGGTTGCTAAAGCTTAGAAAATACTCGGTAAAAGAAGGAACTTAAAGACAAGCCCTGAGATCTGATCACCCTTGACGTGCCCGAAGAACTCGTGAAAAGAAAATAGCGAAGTCACCGACTTGAAAGGTAGATGCGATAAAAGTAAAGGTACTGAAGAAGTAGAGTTTGTTTATTTGATCGTGGATAAAAAATTTTACAATAACCGTGCACCCTTTATATTTATAGAGCCGCTGAACTAAAAACCTGACGTGCACCTCACGTATACAGAAGTCTAAACCAATTACAACTTGACTACCTAATCAATATCTAAATAATAGAAAATATTAAGATACACAGACTCCAGTTTCTTTTTCGTAGAGTCCTTCTCGATGAAGTTCTATCCGGTTTCGGCCGCACGTAGACCAATCTTCACGCGTGGTTTACTATCTGGACTCCCTGCTGTACGAGAACGTGGATTGTATCACCTCTGGCCGACGCGTGGTTTACTATTTGGACTCCCTGCTGTACGAGAACGTGGATTGTATCACCTCTGGCAGAAGAGACAGCACAGTCATCAACTTCCAAAAATAAACCAGACCGAACTCTTCCCTTCCAATAATCTTTCCAATAATCTAGTCCATGCACGCACGTAATGCCTTGTCCATACACCTTCTTTGTTCCTCTTCATGAGATTAACACGGCATCCACACATTTTCTCCCTAAACAAATCGGCCATCACACATTCAAATCGGAAACTACAAATCGGCTAGCATGCTTTTAAATCGGACACTACAGATCGGCCATCCAATCATATACAAGTGCCGATTCCATTTACTCACTGCCGATTACATTCATTGCCGATTGCTTCTTGCCAATTTGTCCATGCAAAAGCCAATACACATGCATGGTTAACTCGGACTGCTCTCAAGGAAACTAATCAACTTATCACACACGTCTTGATATTTCCTTTGATTTTTGTATCCACGCACGTATACGCCTGTCAACTTGATTACTTTATTCTAATCACCTTCCTATTCACATGATGGACCTGTCCTGCGAATCTGTTGCTGATCGCCTATACGAGAACCAATATGGCCTTGTTGCCGATTCTTCCTTCGCTGACTGATTGTCACAAAGATATTAACTAGCCAAACACGCTATCTCCCAGGCAGACTACATACATGCATACGACTTCCATGCTACTGAAAATGAATAAATTATGATTCCTTTTTTCTCCATGGCTATTAGCTTAAATCATCAACACACGATAAATAGTTTTTCTCTTGTCTGGATTTGCCTGTCAAAATCCAGTGTCAACACAGACTTCCCAGTTTCAGAGTACGAAGGATTCATGCTTCGAAACTCTGTAAATCCAAGACCTCAATCTCCTGGCCGATGTAATCTGCTCCATAAATAATCTAGTATCTTGACTTCAATGGCACTGCTCTTTCTTCAAACTTCTTTATCACAATATTTTAGCCAATATGAAAAATCAAGACAACCCTATTCTTCCTGCTAAATAACTTGGGGCTTTTTTTTGAAAGATTTTCAGATCAAAACACAACTTTGCTCCTCAAATAATTTACTCAAATCACTATATATGTATGTGGTTCCTCACCAAAGACATCAGACTTACTCTCTTCCCCCTTATCTCTAATAAGGCGGAAGCATACTTGCATTGCATATTTTGCTGAGTCAAAATCTGAATCCAATGGAGAAAACAAGTCATACAATCATATCAAGAAGTCCATGTGTGTGAAACTTTCGTGAATGGAACTCAAATCCCCTTTTGCATGACTCTTCTTCTTCTTCTTCTTTTTATTTGGTTTTAGAGCATAGGCTATCTTTCTTTTTCTCCACTACCTTTATTTTTCTTATTTTAAGCACACATATTTTTATTTTCTTCCCCTTTTTCTTTTGCATAGCCCATACCTCTTCGCACAACGAAGATAAAGAGTCATGTTAAAAGGACATAGTATTTTTGCATAGATGGAAGGCATGTTTTTGTGTAACTTCCAGTGTAGTTCACCTCGTAGTCACTCGAACCAATCCTTCTTTCAGAGAGGTAGCAGATACATCTTCCGATTTCTTACCTCACCAGCTGTCTCTTTATGCGAACACAATTCAACCACAAAATACATAGCTGTGGCTCTTAATCGGCTGTCCAACAATTCACTAGGTCTCTTCACTTCAAGAAGATAATAATTATAATATTCAACTGATGATATCCCACTTGATCTTTGACCATGACATTCTTCAGTAAACGTACTCTTCTTCTGATAATAAATAAAGCTATCGGCTGCTTGTATATTTATAGAGCTTGTTTCTTCTTGATACTATGCATGGGTTTTCTTCTTTTTATTCCACTATTAATATCTTCATGGATGCTGATCATGGCCTTGATGTTAACCAAGCACTTCAAGGCCTCTTCTGATCGGTGTCTCGGCGACGCAATCATGAGCATGAATGAGACAACGACACCAATGCCGATCACGACACACTAGCAGAGGCAAAGCATTGTTGAGCCAGATCAACCATGTTATCAGTCTATATAGCTAACGACTGGACAAAATTCCTTCTTTGTTCCTCATAAATCGGCTTAGTCATTGATAGGTCTCATCTCATGGCCTGCAATAAACATTCACGTTTGAAAAAAAAACTGTGACACGATCTCATGAAGTACATGAGATGGTCTCATGAAGAACGTGACATGGTCTCATCTCATGGCCGGCAATGAACATTCACGTTTGAAGAAAAAACGTGACATCAAGAGTGAACAGCGACATGGTGGCGTGAGAAGGAAAGAAGAGAAGACTAGGAAGAGCAGTTAAGGAAGGCGGTAGATATTGCATGATTTTTTCTTTTCTTTATATATATTAATTACTAAAAGGTTTTATTTATTCTAAAATCGATGGCTGAGATTTATTTGAGATATTACCTCTTAGAAGGTCAGTGGAGTACCTTAGCATAGCCCGCCGATTAAATAAATACTTCTCTCCATCTGCAGTTTTCATTGAAACTAATCTCACTTCCATCGGCTCTCCCCTGAACCGAACAACCGATATGTCTTATCTGAAGTGAGCCTCTTATTGTCTTGCCTTGCATTGATCCAAAATGTATACACGTATATGCAGTATTCGTGCGCAAAACATATGGCTCATCCGATTTCAAGTCCTTTCTTCCGCAGCCAACAATACGGCCCAAGATGTTCATGCTTCACTGGAACAAATTCTGGCACAATCTTTTCGTAACCGACAAACAATTTTTTTTAGCCGATGAATTCGCTAGCAATAGTAACAATAAATCAGTACGTTGACCCCAAAAACTTACTGGCCCCCCAGTTAGCATACAATAACTTTCATCGGCCTGAAACCTGTTTCCGTCAGTTGACTCCAGATCGATTGACTCCATTATCCTCGGCTGCAACTCTGCCAATCGAATAAATTGGCTGACCTGTAGCTCTGCCGATTACTCTTAAATAGGTGCTTCTCATGATTCTGATTTACACTCAGACCACATATCAATGACTTGAAACTACTTCGCCAGAAACTAGAGTAAATCCCAGTGGCTGATGTTGTAGCCAGGTAAGCCGTGTGCTCTTTCTGCAGTGAAAAATCATTCTTAAAACATTCAATTGATATCAGCTTCTTCGTGCATCTCCCCGACGATGCATTGTTGTTCCCAGAGCCATTGTATGCTTATACCCACTTCTGTTGCCGATTAGATGGTAATCTTGTCACGTACGTATTGCAAATGTGCAGTAGTAGAAGTATTTAAGTTGCCGATCTTAACTGAATCCAGCATCTCGTTATTTCACATTATTCATGAATGCCTCCGATGTCAATGAACTAGTTAACGCTGGCTCCTAATCGGCAATTTGTTGTCCCTCCTTCCGTGTTGCTGATGAGGTGTTAAGTACTGGCTTTGTGAGCAATTATAAAAATCAATTTTTTCCGATATCATCTCTTTTCCAGCTGACCAAATCTCTGATGACTATCTACTAGTATATAAACTTATTTCGGCACCTGAAGAACATACAGTCTGCAACGGAATACCAAATACCCATCGTATACGGCTCGGCAATAGCAAATGACATGGAGCTGTTCCTTGCCGAATCTTCCTGAAAGAAACCAAGACTGTAGTATGGAAATCATTGATCATCGGCTTAGCTTGCTTTTTCCGTGAAATTTCCAGATTCAGGTATTCTTCTGACATCAGCAATAAAATTTGTTCTTAGTCTGTTACCGGCCATACATCATAGAAAAATCCAGTAGCCAATTAGCAAATTCTAGAGGGAACACGCAGTTCATCTCTCCATTGCAACACCCATTGGCTTTGTTTCTCTGTCATCACATCAATACTTGCATACACGACTAGTTACTGGTAAATTCCATGTAGACATTTTTTTTTAAAAGCAAACCTATTGTGACTACATCGGCTCCATATAGTGATTTATTGAGTGAAATGCACGGGTGGTCCCTAAACTTGTGTGGATGTGTCATTTAGGTCCCCGAACTCTCAAAACGTGTTTTTAGATCTCTAAACTTGTATGAGTGTGTCATCCAGGTCCCTGAACTCTCATAGCGTCTTATCGGATGCCTAAACTCGTATGAGTGTGTCATCTAGGTCCATCAACTTGTGTAGTGTGTCATATAGGTCCAAACGGGCTCCAAACCCGTTTTGTGTGATGAAATGGCATGCCGCATGCCACCTACACGTACTTATGGTAAGTAAAAGAAATAAAAAAACAAAAAATAATTGTGGGGCTCAATGTTAGGCACATGGACAATTTTTTTAAAAAAAGAAATTCAATTCTCCCTCTCTCTCTTCTGGACTTCACCTCGATGTGGTGGCCGAGCATGCTACCGATGAATTTGGGGCCGAGGGTGGCAGCACGGCGGAGAGGGAGGGTTGGGGGGAGGATGAGGAGATTAAAGCATGTTAACAAAAAAATTGGTCAATGTGACTGATATATCGGTCCCATAATTATTATTTTTAATTTTTTAAGACCGTTTGGATCTATATGACACACTAATAAGTTGATGGCCCTAGATGATACACCCATACAAGTTTAGGGACCCAATAAGGCGCTATGAGAGTTCGAGGATCTAGATGACACACCAATACAAGTTTAGGGACCTGAAAACGCATTTTGAGAGTTCGGGGACCTAGATGACACACTCACATAAGTTTAGGGACCGTATGTGCACTTCACTCTGATTTATTTATCTGCCACTTTATAAGAATAATCGGCTGTAGCATACTGGGACATCAGTTACATCGGCAATATTATAGACAACTATGAGCCGATTAAAAATACTCCATATCCTTTTGGTATACTTTCTCAATAACGAAGGTAGAAACGATCAGCCGATTTACTTCTGATGGAACTAACTAGAACCGATTCCGATGGAACCAACCAGAGCAGAATAATCGGCTCCTCCGACAGGATTGACAACTTAGTCTGGCGCTTGATCTGTTTTTGCAGGCTGCAGTATGAATCTGCTCCTGGCTTTTATTCAATCCCATCGGCTGAAATTTATTCATACAGAGGAATTAGCCAATGATTATCGGCTGTAGTATCCATTATTGAAACCTCTGAAAAACAACTAGCCGGCGAACCATATATGTTGCCGATCACTGGACTGCTATGAGATCTATCATTGACACATTCGAAATTGGCAAACTCCTCCAAGGTCTATCGGCAGATTCCAAATCGGCAGAACTATCTTGGTCATCGCATACACCAGCAAACAATCAATGGCTGATGACCATTGGCTGTACACCATTGACTGAATCATATATCATAATATAAGATCATTGCGTGACTGCTGATCTACTCCTTTCTGGCCTGGGAGACTTCGCCATTTTTTTTTTACTCTGCCGATTTGAGACTTAGTCCTATTGGCATTCTTTGTTATAATCAACCGACCACCATCAGCTAACACTCTTCTATATCTGTCAATATAATAACTGCGTATCTGATAGCAATACCGGCCTACGCAATAGGTATCGGATCCACCTAGGACATAGCCATCGGCCGAGCATATAACCAGGTGTCAGTAGAAAACCAGTTGTCCGATGCAATTGGCCGAACAATCTTTAAATAGCCATCGGTTCACATTAGAGTTTGCTTCACTAGCAGATAGATAATCCTCGAATTTATAGCGCCACAAATATCTTCAGCTTTGCGACATGTATATATGTATGTGACACGTAGCCGATTTTATCTCACGTCGGACTCCTCTGTCGACTACCCTTTTTTGTTCAAAATAGTAGCCGATTAAAAATCTCAGACTTGCTCAATCGGCTGTATTTAATTTTCTAATGATCCTGCTGGCTGAATAAAACAATTGACCTCTGCTCAATCCCGATGTGACATCTCTTAGCTGATGAAAACAATCTTTTGATCGTGTCGAATAATATAATTATATCGGCCAAACTTTTTAACAATGATCATAAGCTGTATACCATTGGCCGAGAATGTCGGACCATTGTAGTATAACTAAACTGTCAGCTATACGAAGTTATCAGATCAAAATTCTCCTCATCCGTTGTACTGTTAGAAATTCACGGCAAGCTTGCCGATTTTCAAATCCCATCAGGTCCAATCTAGTAAACTAATCGGAGACCTTTGGCTGATTTTTACTTGAATGGAGTTAATCTGAATCAGCAGGATAATCAGCCGATATTATCACTTTCTCTGGAAAACAAACCAACTTGATCTAGCGCCATTGTCCCTGTCATTGCTCAGGAGCTATTCATCAGTAATATCTTATTTTATCGGCCGACTTCCAAAACAATCCCTTGAAGTCGTTGGACTGATGTTCATCGGCTATAATATTAATATGAGCTCATTTACAATGATTGGCAAGTACCATGGTACTACCAGGATATAGAATCCAACGGTAAGAAAAATATCTAGTACCTAAAAGTACACATCCAAAAGTATCAAAAAGTACCAAAATTGTGGGACCAAATACCGGATAAATGGGCACACCTAATTATTTTATTTTATTTTTAAATTAAAAGAAAGGGTATATACGTCTTTTTCGTAGATGTGGGGGAGGAGGAGGGGTGAAAAAAATTATCATGATATGTTGTGGGAGGGTATATTCTAATCAGACCGTCAAGGTATATGAAATTACTAATATACCCATATTATTATTTATTTATTTTTTCAAAATTCTAGTTAAAAGTACCGGTAAGTACCAGGAAAAATACTAAGTACCTCTAAGTATTTGTAGTACCAGCTGATACTTGCCAATCATTGTAAAAGAGCTCAATTAATATACTCAAAGCTCTGTCTTCATTGGCTTGAACATTGCAGATCACTACATAAATCAATTCTGATATCATTTTATATCTAATTAATTAAGATTGATTGTCCGACCATCAAGGTCCATATAGCTGACTGGTGCTGCATCGACTTCCCTCTTCACACTTGGCTTATGCTGCTCCTCTGCGAATCATTAACAGATTAAACTTTTGGACTCCTTTTCGTGCAGCTCCTTAATTGGCCAGAATATTTAAATTCGGCTGTAGCAACAAAATAATCACCAATGGACATATTCTTCAAATTTGATTTTTAAGGATCTAATAATTTTGCTAAAAGAAGCACCGACAAATCGTCTGTAGCCTAAAGGTTCTCGAAGCCAATAACAGATACCAGATTAATCAACTGATCATCCATTTTGATTGTGGACGGCTGATGTACGTGTCCTTTATGATTCTAGCAAGCCGATGTACTGCATCTCCTTTGCATTTCAGTCATGAAAATATTATTCTCTTGCAAAACAGAGAAACTTTGTCACGCACCTATCAACCAGTACTTGGATTATTAAAGGGCCGATGAAATTGTAGATCGGCTATCTTTGTTGGAGTATTATATCAACTTGAATTAACTCCAACAAACTAGTGAATAACCCTTTGGTTAATGCACCTGAAATATCCATCGTAGATGTTTGTCCACCTGAATATCAACTGTGAACCTTCCATCCCATTTAGACCCAGCAAATAACCAGAATTGTTTTTTCAGAACAATCCATCGTACAACAAAACTTGCTGGAAATAACAAAAGCCAGACAAAAGCAGATCCAGATTGAAACAGGTGAATTTTCAGAGCATCTTTGATAGCAGCTTCTCCACCTGGTTCCCAAAACCTTAGGCAAAACTCATGATTGTACTCAGTAATGGCCAATATTTTTGTAGAAATCAGTGTACTGGCCTTCTTCGTTGAATTTAAGTAACTTAAATCATAACCAACAGGCTGGTAGATATTTTCACATTGCTCACATTCTTTAATATGCCGACACTCATCCCTTTGCTCACCCAGGAGTAATTGCATTTTATCTCTGATAATTACAATTTCTTGGAACTCTTCTGAAATCAACGAATCAAGATGACCCTCTTTATTTCCATCATCACTAGTTGCATCCATGCCTACTAAAAAAGAATCCTTGGTAATAACATCAATATTGCACGGGATTTTATTTTTAAAATCATGACCCTCTGATTCCTTGATCACTTCAGAAACCAATTTTTCATGTTGCTCTTTAATTGTAAACTCTTCTGGCTTTGGAAAATCACAGATTTGGATCACGTTTCCCTCCTTGGTAATACTGAATGTTTTGAGGCAAGCCAATTTATATTTTTCGATAGCTTTCTCAAAGGCTTCTTTCTCATCTTGCTCCAGGTCTTCTATATCTTTGATATTATCGACTGATATATCCTCTTTTATTGCTTGTTCAGAATTTTGCCCTTTCTCATATCGGCTATTGCTATTCAATTCATCAGCCGATATCTGTACTTTTGGAGGAAGGCTTCAAACTCCTCTACTTCCTGAGAGATTAATAATTTAGAATCGAACCTTCCATACTGGTCATTGTTGATGGTGATTTTGACAGTCCGCGAATTACGTTAGCTAAAGCTTTACCGTAATGATCTCACCAGTAAAGGACTGGCAGCCATACTTGAAAAGTGCACTCTCCTAGAGTCTGTTGACGTATGGAACTGCATCAATATTGTCATGAACAATGCCCTACGACAGGCTAAATCAGGATGGATTAAGGCCAAGAAGCTGACCACCAAACTACTTACAGACTACTTCAATAACAAAATATTTAACCCTGAGGGCCTTGACATATACCTGTGCCGCAAGATCATCTTAAACTACTGTCGTGGTGTCTTCAAAGACAATGCCCATGGGGCTAAGTTCGATCGGATAATTCTCAGGAAAAAGACAAGAAACTATCACCGCAAGACCAATAAAATGAAGGCCAAGATTGAGAGATACATGGCCGACAGACAACATGTAGGCAGCATTGATTATATGGAATTTGATGGTGTCGAGTTTGATAGTTATAGGATGTATAGTCCTATCGAATATCATTATAGGGAGTTTAATCCTAAGAAATATCATCACAGCTATCGCTACAATAGTTGGGAACTTGATCACGAGAAGTTTGAGCATGGCTATGGATATAATTATTATGGCAAATTAGATGAGGAGATAAAGCTTGGCAGTCCTATTATTGAATGTTCTACCTGTCTTATGTTTGAATACTTTGCTGAACGTTGGGGAGTCTTGGACCTTGACGACTATGCTGATTACTACGATCCTTCTTATGGCCTTGATGCACATGATGAGACTGATTTCGGAATGCATGATAGGATGATTGGCAAGAGTTTGCGCAGGTACCTGAAAAGACCTGGACGTTATGAATGAATCATGTTGCATCCGAGTCCTTCAATCTTTGCTGTGCCTGGCAATGGGTTCTCTTGGACTTTCATGCGCTGCAGTGATTTTTCTCCGGGTTTCTAGGCACTATCCTGCTGGAAGACACTTCATCCTTTGATCTGCGTTCTTTTATGTTATCATTGCCCTTCTTAGCAGAATGTGGCTTGTGGTTTGTGGACACTTGCATTTTGCTTGAAGTTCCCCTAGGCAACTGGTGATGTTAATCAGATGAAGAAACAAATTAACACAAGTCGTGTTGATAGTCATCTTTCGCAAGGCTTTGGTGGTGCATTATCTGTAAAATGGAGAAGCATTTTTTTCCTGACTTGGCGGCCAATTAGAGATGGTCCGTGATTATTTCTAGTGTTTGGACAATAGATTTGTTTCTGGTGCAACTAACGCAGAAAGGTGTTTATTGAGGGTGGATAAATAAAATCAAAGAACCAAAACGTGTCATCCTTCGACAATGGGCTCTCAAGGCATCCAGCTAGTTGTGGAAAAAGGTTATTTACTCCTTTTTTTAGAGAAGGGAATGTATTTTAGTATTCCAGCTCCTGTAACGATAGATGCATATAGTTGTTCATTATTACAACCACACAATTCTCAAAAAGATTCAGGTTCACCATAACTCTAAATTGAAGGAAGTCATTTACTCCTTGGTGGCGGCATTTCAAATCTAGACGCATATATTACTATAACTGTGTACAATTTTATATAGACCACTTCTGTATTTTCTACCTTCCATTAGTTACAATCTCTATCCCCGTAGGAGTACTGGTTTCTATATTTCTCATTTACATATTGTAGTTAAAAATATTTCTACATATTGTAGCAGATTATTGAATCTAAAGTACAAGAGGTAGGGTGCATGTATAAAACATAGAGAAATGTGAACCTTATTTTGTCAGGGCCTCAGGGGCATCAAGCAGTGCAACAAACAATCACCTTAAATTAGCATGTTTCCAACTCTTGAAGCGTGTTTGTGTTGGTCAGCTCATAATAATTGATAGGATCATCCTAAGTGATAGAGTGCGTAACCAGATGCAGAGGCTTGAATGCTCCATGATGAGGAGCAGCCGTGTTTGGCTACTGCGTGAGGAGGAGGGGCGACATGAGAGTCGTAGATGGTCCTTGAGGATAGGCAAAGATATTGCTTAAGTAATTCCAAACCAGTCTAGGAGTATATATATCCTTTTACAAAAGATCTAAACCAACTTGTATGGAAAGAAACAAAATCATCTAACACCAGTCTCAATGAGAGTTTAATGGACAGTAATTTCAATGTTACACCGGCAATTTTGCTGATTTGGAAAGGTATTTATGAGGTCATAGAAGGATGTGCATCATATGTGAGAGAAGTTTCATTCTCATAAACTCATATGGCATAATTACCTAGGAAGGTGCTTGGGCCGTAACATCTTTCCCCTGTCTCCTCATCGGCAAACAGCCCATCCTCGAGCTGGAAGGCAGGCTAGTGCTCTGTGAAATCTTAATGTGGCTCATAGGTGGCGTCATTGACGGGTATGCCGAGCCACTCCATACGAACTTCCCAGGCCCTATCACGATGGCGGTCGCGCATCACATGTGCTGGTGTTGGAACCAGGCCACTATCCTTGGTGTGCATGCAGGTGGTGTGGACGTCGGAGGATCACCATGGAAGGGCTTGAGCAGGCCAACGTGGAACATATCATGTAGTCACGCACCCTTAGGAAGTTGCAGGAGATAGGGCACCTACCCTATGCGCTTGAGGATCTAGAATGGACCTGCACAACGGGTCCCCTAGGGACTGAGTTAGACACTGAAGAAGACTGAGCCAAACCCAATTGCCCACCACAAACTCCAAGTCATGGTGGCGATTGACGTAGTAATTATTTGCGTGCTATCGTGCCTGGAGAAGACGCTCGCATACATCGGTGAGGAAGGAGTCCCAATCATGCAGCAAGGCATCGATCGCCTTTATCTGAGTAGCTTCCTCGGCTTGAGGTAGCAGCGGCAATGGTGGTCGGCCGTAGACCACCTCGAAGGGTCGGCTGGTGTTCTCCAAATCCTGTGCATACCTCTTTGTTGCCTTCAGCTCTTCATCCATGGCCTTCTTGTTCGTCGTAGCCTTCTCCATATCTTCAATATTCTTCTTGGCTTCGTGGAGTTGATTGTCGAGAACCTCATATTTGGCAATGGAAGTTCAGAGTTGGCACTGATCACTTGCCACCAGCGCGTCGTTCTGCTTTGTCTTTGTCAACTCCTTCTGGACTAACTGGTTGATTGTCAATACCTCGTGGAGTTGTTGATCACCGTCTTGCTGGCGTGTCTTCTTTTCCTTCTCTAGTTGTGCATTATGGGATTCTAGTTCTTGATTCATCTTTTTGGTCTCGTCTTCCCTGGGATAGGCCAGATTACTCCAATATGTTACTTGGCCCTCCAAGTTTTCGATTTTCTCATCGACACCTATGTTCCAATGTTTTATCAGTTGAGATTACAGGATTGTTTCAATATTTGACAAGGATGGTATTTTCTAGAAGATTCTTCATGACTTGCCTTTGCTTCTGTTCAACTTCTCCTTGTTCGCAAGGATCTTGACTCATGCGTGCAAAGTTGAGATCAACTGAGCGATAACGACTTGTTGAGTTGCAATCTCTTTGTGCTCTTTGGCGAACTCTTTGGTGAGTTTTTTCCGGCCTTGATATGAGCGACTGTCATCCTATAGATGAACTACGTTTTCTTCCGTGACTCAATGAATGTATTACCTTTGGGTATGCAAATGGTATCTCCATGTGATGCAGGTATCGAACGTTGTCTTCATCTTCATCTGCATCCAGGATGAAGTCGAACGCCTGCGGTGCTCGGGTTCTACTCTAGGTTGTAATACCTGATGCGGAAGCTTACGTTAGCTGGCTCTTCAACTCTTACTAGCAGCAGCACCTACGGGATATCATCAATTTCTTCAACCACCATAGACATTGGAATTGAAGAATGTAGGGTTCTTTGGTATTATACAGGGCGCCCCAAGCTATTTGAATGCTAATGGATTTCCTCGGTCCTCTGCTCTGGAATTCGCTTGGGGGCTCCTTCTGTGTATTGTCCATTGCATCCTTCTTGCGTACCTCCACCTGGCAGTACCTCCGTAGATTCCACCTAGCGTTGACAGTTGTGGCTTCTATTTTTTGTTTTGATGTTCGTGTGGGCGGTGATCTGCACAAGAGGAACATCTTCAACAAAACAATTCAGCTTCATGCTTATAATGCAATAGGCGATCTGCAAGTTATCATAAGATTGTATTGTAAACTTATACTTACAGGCGAGAAGGTCAGATTGGAATCTCGACATCTTCTATACTAGATCTTGATTATTGTCGTCCTCCTCAATTGTTTCAGCTATTGTACATGTTGTCTTTCTTGACAATGATGCCTGTGCATTGGCCACCAGGTTCTCAGCACAGATGTTGCTAGGATTTTCTTCCTCTACACCCTATGCAGGCTTGATTTCTTAAGTAATGGCGGCCTAGGCTTGTTCATGCTCCTAGTTCTTTCATAAAGATGTCAATGTTCTTATGCATTGGGCATTGACAAATTCGCTATGGTTTCGCCATTGTCCATAGCTGATTGTGTGGAGCCAAGTTATTCCCTAATAGCGCCCAATGATGTGGCGCAGTCATGAATTACTTCTGCTTTTTGCCTCGGGGTTGTCCTGACGCGCTTGGGCATGGGTGTAGGTTCTTGATCTATGGCTCTGTTCTTGGAGGAATAGGATGAGCCAACAGTCTTGTCCTATTTGACCGAAGTCAGTAGGGGAGACCCCAACCTATTTTTTTCATATTCTTTCTTTATTCCGGGAGTCGAACCTGGGCCTGCTAGATGCTACTCAGGTGCTCTATCCACTAGGCTAGAGGCCTTTCACTAGTATTGTCCTTTATTACATTAGAGAATTCGTATGAGGATGACAAGAGATGAGTTCTTTTGAATTTGATTCTTGTAGATATTCTTGAAAATGATCTATGTTGTTGTCCTAGTCCTACGTGATCTACATAGCATGATAGGAAAACACTAAAACCCTAGTAGGGAGTGTTGAGGATCTAGTATGGATAGACTTACAACTCGGTGACTTCAGCTGTCATTGTCGCTGTGGAAATTTCTAGGACTTTTGGTGGATCATCCCCCACACCAAGCATATACTTCTTCACATAACACAACGCTTTTTCTTTGCGAATTTGCCTTTTGAAATACTGGATTCATCATTGTTGCCTAGGTACTGATAACCTAGCATAAAGTGTTTTCTGATGGGTTGTACCCTTCTTCACAGGAACCCATGTAAACACCAACGCCAGTCAATCCTTGATGCTTCAGATCTTGGATCAACGCCAGTAATTCTAGGATCTGATGCAATTCTTGCAAGGTGTGGGAACATCACCAGTCCTTGGTCTAAGTTGTGGCATGTGGTTCCATACATCAAACCATTTTTTGTGCCATTCCTTAACCCATTCTTTGAGAGAATAATCGATGTATAGAGTTTTCCTCCCCTGTTTAAACTGAATCCCTGCTCTGCTAACTACTTCGGGATAAGTGGCTGATTGAAGTGGCTCAATCCCAAGAAATGCTTCACACAGATGAATATAATTTGAGATGTGGGATTTAGATGTACCAATTGAATTTCACAGAAATTCACAAATCCATGGAAGAAATCATAGGTGGGCAAACCAAAACGAAGTTCAATGAACGAGTTGAATATCATGGTCTCCTCGGTCTCCTCGGTGGGGAATGCTTCCTTGTTCATTGCCAACAACTTGCTAACATGCCAGTCTAGTAGTAATCCATCACACACCGAATGTTTGATCTGGCTGCTTTTCAGGGTGCTGCTCACCCTTGCGGCTCCAGGTGCTGGTGGCTTGTCAGAGGTGAGTCGAATCCAGAATTTCTCTTCTTTTGCCTTGCCTTTTCCCCTTTCCATCTTGGCGGCTCTATGGCTTGAGCCCTACTCAACATTTCTATGAATTGATGGAGAAACCTTGAGGGTGTGTGCTTGGGGGCTACACACTGTAGTGGTTGGAGGACTGGGGCTGGCAACCATCGCTCGTTTTGGTAATCTAAATCTGTTTGGATGGAGAAATGCAAACAGTTGTGTGTACGAATGCCGGGGGGAGATCAAGTAGTATTATTATTTTCGAAGGCTATTTTTTAAATTTTCAGATTGATCCCTTGGCTTACTGGTTTTTCTTAAATTTAGTGACATGAATGGTTCAATGGTAATCAGACTTTTCCATTATGTCCTATTTTATCAAATTACCGTTCTTGAGGATTATTCTTTATTTATCCAAGTTCCAAATCCTTAACTTAGGCTCGGGGACAGCAGGTATAGTTATGGACAGTCTTCATAAAAATTTCAGTTTATACCTAATTTCGGAGGCTTAGCGACAAATTTAAATTTGGATTCATCAACAATTAAAGCTCTTTGGCAAATTTTCATTAAAGACTCTCAGATTCGTTCTGCAACGTAAAACAAGGCTTGGGGGCTACCAGTTGGGTGCACCTAATTGGTGCATGCCGATGAATATTTTCAGATGTCCCACCTCATGGATTGAGAGTTCTTGTCAAACTTCAGTAACAACTTGAATTTATATTGAAACAACTCATCTTTGCTTCAAAGTTCACAGTCAGGCTGTTCTTCAGGCGATAGAAATGCTCAGTGCTTTTATTATGATATGCTCATGGATAAAGTACTCGGATGGGGCATCCCTACTTGAGTATGGCTGGCCAGACATGACGTCCAGGACTACCATGAAGACCCTTTAGTAAACAGAAATGACGAACACTGGACCTCTGCTGCGGTCTCCGCAACCTCGCACACTAGCCTCGGCCCTGGCTCCACACCCACCACCGGGGACGATGCATGGCGTTGCAGGTCGTCCCCCTCTCTCCCTCTACGGTGGTAGCATCACGCTGCAAGTCATGGCAATTGGGCTTCCCGCCCTTCCCCCAGGGGCCGGGCCTGCGTATGCCTAGCAGCTCTCTAGGACCTTAAGACTTTCACCATAGACCAACATTGATATTTTCTACACAGTTTGTCCTCACTCATATGCACTTAGGATGAACTTCCCGGTCGGCCATCCATCCCGAAATTGCTCCGGACCAACCCGAGACATAGCAAAAGAAACTTGGATATGATGTTTTGTGCATCACTTTGCCTAGGGTTAGATCTGGCACATGGCAACCCGAGAAAAAGGCACATGACAACTATGTGTGAAAGGACCTTTGCCATGTGGTTCTTGACACATAGCCAACAACATGAACCATAGTGAATGGACGACAAGATCAAGGTAATAGCAATACCCGTCTGGGTCGGCCAGTCCCTGTTGAGCGAGCTCCGAGCGGCTGCGTGTCGAGGCGGCGCCACAGCTCGGGCTGGTCGAGCGAGGTGCCGTCGGCCATCTTGATCTGGAGTCTGGACTCCTATCTGCCTATAAAATACGTATAGTTCCTGAGATCAAAACCAAAGTGGGGGTGTACTCCGTCCGCTCCTTCCTCCTCGGAGGCTCAGCCGTGACATCTTCTCCTGATCCAGATTCCTCTTGGACGGAGATCGAGAGAATCCCTAGCAAAGTCATGCCCTCCACGTCCTCAGGCCCTTCCGGAAGCCGCTGTCGATGACGCCGGCGACCCAGGGACGCCCGGCCATGGCGGCCTCCGAGGAGAGACTGGTCAGAGCTGCCCCTGGATGCGATCTCGTACATCCTTGGCAAGCTCAGTGTCCCTAAGCTCTTGGCGGGGGGCGCCGTGGGGGTGTGCCGCTCCTGGCGCCATGCTGCGCGTGAGGACCCGAGCCTGTGGCGCCACGTCGACATGCGCGACTTCTACTGCCCGGCCTACCGGAAGAATGCCCGGCCCGGGGCTGTCGCGCGAGCTGCCGTGAGGTTTAGCGCAGGTCAGTGCGACGCCTTCTAGGGAATGTACAACGTCAATGACGACCTCCTCCTCTTCCTCTCGGAGCAGTATGTCAGATTTCTTGATGCATTCCGTTTCCTTTTATCATGTAATAACATTCAGAACTGTATTTTGTTAATCATTTCTATTGGTTCTTGATTTGGTTTATGTAACATCAATCTAAAGTTGCAAATTTGCAACGCATACTCTAGAGAGGTAGGAGTACATACTAGGTGCGCCAAGTTCGTATTTTTATTCCTCTTATTGCAAACCAGTGGGTAAGAAATGTAACGGGGTGCGTCATCCTTGTGACCATGTCAAAACGGCCTAACCTGAGAGGAGAAATATTTCGTTTCTGAAGCATGCCCACAACTGAAGCACTACGGGCATACAAAATAAAGGTATCGGTGGAGGATTTGGATAAGTGATGGTGATGCTGATTGCGAGGAAGCCTTAGCAATTGCAAGAATGCATCAACTGCGATCACTTCAGCTTTTTCGCATCAACCTTAGCAATGAAAGACTGGCAGCTATCCTTGATGGTTGCCCGCACCTAGAGTACCTTGATGTACGCAATTGCTGCAACATCATCATGGATGACAACTTGCGAGCCAAGTGTGCCAGGATCAAGAAAAAGAAGCTACTCGTATATAGATCGAATGATGAATGCATGGACTTTGAGCCTGGGAGCCCTATTAGTTACTGTTCTTATTGTTGTGGTATGGGTGATGAATCTGATGGAGACAATGATATTTTGGATATTGCAGACCTTGAAGATTTCTCTGACTCATCTTATGATCTTAGTGGAGTCGATGAGATTGATATTGATGAGCATGATAGGATTATTGAGAAGATCGAACGCCGATATCTGTAAGTTGAATGCAATAATGTGGAGCTGAATGTTTTCATGGGCATGTTCACATTTCATGAGATAAAGAATAGCATAAACATATGCATAATTCGTTGTGCTTATTCCACAAGACATATAGGACATAAGGAAAGAACATAGGAGGTTCATAAGAAAGTACCCAGAGGCGGGGCGAGTTCCGAGCGAACCGGATGTGCCGTTACTTGACATTGCTAGTCAAGCCTGTTCGATGTAACCGATCAAGAGTCGATGCAGTGTAGATGATCGCAGTGCCGATGCGCCTCCAGGAAGCAGATGAACGCAACGAGCAGTCGCGCGAATGCGCTCCCCAAAAACTTGATCGCTCCTCGACTCCTTGGGTGTAGAGTCTCGATGAGGGCGTAGCTTTGGAGGCCTGCTCTTCCGGCGAATTTTGTGCACGTAGAACGCCGGAACGGAGAAGAACAAAAGCACAACGCAGCAATGGAACCTTCTTGTGTTGTTCATGGAAGACAATGGAGGGGTGCCTCCCTTATAGGTACCATATGTGACCTTTGATTGCCATGGTTAATGCCATAAAAGAGTACTATGAGAAACCTTTTGTTACCCAACTCAATGCCATTAAAGACCACCATAAGAGAGGCATTTGGCTGCCATGTTAATGCCATGAAAAGCCATCAAAGATGGACTTTTGGCTGCCCCTATCAATACCATGAAAATGCCATCAAAGATGGTCCTTTGGCTGCCCAACTCAATGCCATCAAACATAGTAATTTCCATCCATTGAGATGTATGTTACTATGTTTGATGACAACAATTCAATGGACACTAACCACCAACCTTTACTAGTCACTAACCACATGTTAGTTACTAGTCATCAAGCCATGATCAAAATGGCAAAAGTCTTCTCAAATTCCATGTGTCATGTGCCTTGGGATTTATTGATTATTTCTAATAGGCCATTGGCCCAATTAATCTAACAATCCCCACCAAATTCCAAGGCATATTTTATTTCCACCACTGTTTAATATACCGATGATTCGATGGAGACCTGGTTAAGGTTGAACATTCATCTAGATCATAAGCTACGCTTGGTCACAACTGAACAATGGACTATGCCTTGAATTGTCAGTCTTGTGTAAACAAGTTTTACTTACGACCGTTACCGATACCAGGCTGCAAATTGCTTCCCCTCTGGTAGGAGCATATAAGTCATACTCCTGTGCCTTTCATGAGCCTCTAGACATTACCCAATCTTATAGACTGTGACTAGCAGTCAACTCATATAGGTGTGCTCCTTAAAAGATGTTTCTGCAGGATAGCATCTAAGCCACTCGGATCACATTAAGGTCTTTAACCAACCTGCCATGTAGAAAAGGAGAGAATGCATCTCCAATGGAGTGGGTTTATAGGAAGAAAAGTACTCTCCTTCTCAGTTAGTAAATAGTTTGTTTCGCCATCCTTCTTCATGGGATCTCCGATAAAAAAGGATAGTTTACCACTACAACATAACTCTCAAATGGGTGTCAATCCCATCTCCCTAGATGCCTCATCGATCACATTCCGTGAAAGACCTTTAGTAAAAGGATCTGCCAGGTTTTTAGCAGTATGGACATAGTCCAATGCTATCACTCTGGAGTTTCTCAGTTTCCTGACAGACTTCAACCGCCGTTTCATATGCCTTGATGACTTCATGTTGTCTCGTGAACTGTTCACCTTGACAATCACAGTTTGATTATCATAATTCATTGGAATAGCCGGTATCGGTTTCTCAGCCACTGGTAAATCCATCAAAAGTTCACGAAGCCACTCGGCCTCAACTATGGCGGTATCCAATGCAGTGAGTTCTGCTTCCATAGTTGACCTCGTTAAGATGGTCTGCTTACAAGACTTTCAGGAAACAACGCCACCTCCAAGTGTAAACACATATCCACTCGTGGCTTTTAACTCATCCGCATCAGATATCCAATTTGAGTCACTATAGCCCTCAAGTACTTTTGGGTACCCAGCATAGTGAATTCCATAGCTCATAGTGCCTATTAGATAGCGCAACACTCTCTCAAGAGCATGCCAATGTTCATCTCCTAGATTGGAGACAAATCTACTCAATTTGCTCACAGCAAATGAGATGTCGGGCCTCGTTGCACTAGCTAGATACATTAATGAGCCAATTATTTGAGAATATCTCAATTGATCTCTTGCGATCCTTCGGTTCTTCCGCAATATCACACTAGAGTCATAAGGCGTGGGAGCAGACTTGCAATCACTATACCCAAAGCGATGCAATATCTTTTCCACATAGTGAGACTACAGTAATGTAACCCATCATTGCCTTCTCTTAGTAGCTTGATGTTTAAAATCACATCAGCCTCACACATATCTTTCATCTCAAAGTTTTGGGACAGAAAACGCTTGACTTCCTCAACCACATTGAGGTTTGTTCGAAATATCAATATGTCGTCAGCATATAAGCACATGATCACCCCTTGACCCCCACCAAAGCGGTAGTACATGCACTTGTCAGCTTCATTCACAACAAAGCCATCATTAGTGAGAGTCCTATCAAACTTCTCATGCCATTGCTTAGGCGCTTGTTTGAGCCCGTACAAAGATTTTAACAATTTACACACCTTTTCTTCCTGACCTGGTACTACATATCCATCAGGCTGATCCATGTAGATTTCCCCATCCAACTCTCCATTAAGGAAAGCCGTCTTAACGTCCATTTGATGAACGAGAAGACCGTGTGAGGCAGCCAATGATAATAGTACTCGAATGGTTGTCAGTCTAGCAACTGGTGAGTAAGTGTCAAAGAAATCTTCGCCTTCTTTCTGGGTATAACCCTTGGCCACAAGCCTTGCCTTGTACTTTTCAATAGTACCATCAGGCCTGAGCTTTTTCTTGAATATCCACTTGCATCCTATAGGTTTGCACCCATATGGACGATCAACAACCTCCCAAGTCCCATTCGACATTATGGAATCCATCTCACTTTTAATTGCTTCCTTCCAATAGTCAGCATCTAGAGATCCATAAGCCTCTGCAATGGTACTTGAAGTAATAATTGGAGCAAGAATGTGTTGTCGATTTCCTAATAACAATATTTTGCAACATTAAAGGAATGTGTATGACAAAAATGTTGGAATTAGGGGCATTTTATGGTTTATTTTAATCCGAATTAAAGCATAAATCATGAGATAAAGAATAGCATAAACATATGCATAATTCGTTGTGCTTATTCCACAAGACATATAGGACATAAGGAAAGAACATAGGAGGTTCATAAGAAAGTACCTAGAGGCGGGGCCAGTTCCGAGGGAACTGGATGCGCCGTTACTTGACATTGCTAGTCAAGCCTGTTCGATGTAGCCGATCAAGAGTCGATGCAGTGTAGATGATCGCAGTGCCGATGCGCCTCCAGGAAGCAGATGAACGCAGCGAGCAGTCGTGCGGATGCGCTCCTCAAAAACTTGATCGCTCCTCTACTCCTCAGGTGCAGTCTCGATGAGGGCGTAGCTTTGGAGGCCTGCTCTTCCGGCGAATTCCGTGCACGCAGAACGCCGGAACGGAGAAGAACAAAAGCACAACGCAACAATAGAACCTTCGTGTGTTGTTCATGGAAGACAATGGAGGGGTGCCTCCCTTATAGGTACCATATGTGACCTTTGGTTGCCATGGTTAATGCCATGAAAGAGCACTATGAGAAACCTTTGGTTACCCAACTCAATTCCATCAAAGACCACCATAAGAGAGGCATTTGGCTGCCATGTTAATGCCATGAAAAGCCATCAAAGATGGACCTTTGGTTGCCCATGTCAATGCCATAAAAATGCCATCAAAGATGGTCCTTTGGCTGCCCAACTCAATGTCATCAAACATAGTAATTTCCATCCATTGAGATGTATGTTATTATGTTTGATGACAACAATTCAATGGACACTAACCACCAACCTTTACTAGTCACTAACCACATGTTAGTTACTAGTCATCAAGCCATGATCAAAATGGCAAAAGTCTTCTCAAATTCCATATGTCATGTGCCTTGGGATTTATTGACTATTTGTAATAGGCCATTGGCCCAATTAATCTAACAAGAAACACGTTTATGAATATTCAGCTAGAGTACAACCCACGGAATGTCTGTAAAATCTTTAATCAAGAGAGGAAGGGGAGAACTCCATAAGCAACCTCAATTCATTAATTATGAAAGAATATGATTATTGATTGTTAAATCAACAAGTGGTCACTGGCGACACATCAGTACACACTACACAAACATAGATAAGGAGGCATTGAAGCCAAAAATGGAAGCAAAGAGCTAACTATCAATATTGAACCTGAAGACAAATAAACCTAGAACAAATTAAATAATAATTCTATGTAGCAGCAGAGAACTTCCTTATTCAGTCATTCACCTCAAAAACTACGTTGAACCATGGTTATACTTTAATTTAATCCTCCCTTCTACCAAATCACAAGGGAATAAATTGATTAGTGCAAAAAAGGGGGGCAACGTGAGCTGCTCTGGTCCTTACTGGTCAGCAATTTACAGTAGTGAACTTAATAAAAATGCTAGCTTGTTTAAGTGTAGTTCTTATCTATGTACTTTCCTTACATACAAGAGATCATCTACCAATTATATATTTTAGATTCAAGTGCAAGTAAGATCCTAATAATGAAGTTTACTTAAGACATTATTCTGAATAAAATTCATCAATACTCGGTGTAACAGCACAAATAAAATAAAAACTAGAGAACAAATGGAAACATTTGATTGTGAAACTTATATTAATTATAGTCACCGTGCTAACACCATGGCAGCAAGCAAAAGTTAATTTACTGGTTTTAAAATTGATGCACAAGCTAGTATATTTCTCGTGATAACTCTACTGTGATAGATAAAAACACTAATATTTAAAAATGGTATATATTAAGATTCATACCAAAAGTTAAGTTATTATATTGTTGGATACATGGCAATTTTACTTAAAATAACCTCACAACGTAATCTGAAAATGAATTATGCTATCACTTGTAAGAAATGGGACCATCCTCTAAATAATCACAATCACAATCTCCCAAGTAAGGTTGACCCTGGTTTTTTAAAAAGAATCCAAAGGTAGGCAAATAATATAAACAACGTAATCTGAAAACGAATTATGCTCTCACTTGTAAAAAAATGGGACCATCCTCTAAATAATCGTAGGTTCAAAAATAATGAATAGTTTGCAAACCAAATCTAAAAATCAATATCCGAGCCAAGCCCAAACCTTGAGGTCTGAAAAGAAATCCCAAAGCTAGGTCAAAATAGTGATAGAGACCTTGGTTTCAAGAGTTGGACAATTTTCTAGTTCTTACATCCCACAGCCTAGACGGCTAGACAGTGCCGCCACACAAATGAATCAAGGTTGTAGTAAAATTAAATAGCCAACATATACAAGTTTATTCGTAATTGAAGCATTTCTTTCATGCACACACCTTAGTCCACCCATATCGGTGCAGGAATTTGATATAGTTTGGTCACTATAAAGCCATACAGTTGTTCGGATAGAGCCAGGTGGTATTTCAAGTTCTCTTGGTGCAAATACGAAACCAAGGTGATACACATGCAAAGTCTTCTCCATGCTTCCAGTGAGCAACAGATGGGTGGCCTGCAATGTCATTTGCAATTGAAACACATAAAGGACAGAAAAAAGGACTTTACATAAATAAATTGCCTCAAGGCCAAAACATATGTATGTAACTAACTGATTTTAGTTTGCAAATATATATCTGTTGGATTTAAAGGAATAAAGATTTTTGAAGTAAATTCTCCCATGCTTTCTTATAGGTACCTGTCTCAGATACAAGTAATAAAACTACGATATACTGAAAACATTAGTTAGTTGCATAGGCATGGCACTACAATGGCAACTAACTTAAACCAAGATTATGAAGTAAATACAGAAAAACAAATAGACTACTACCAATGCATTTTTTAAGTAGCATATTATTACAGAAAGCATAAAAATTAGAATAGGCTTTAATTCAACTGATAAAATAGTTCACAATGCCTAACCATATTAGAAATATTTTACACAAGAATTCTACACTACATTATGTTGGAATGAAGAAGGGGGGCATCACCAAGCTTCTGCAATATCCAAATACCTATGATCAGAGATCACCACACAAGATTTGTCAGCGGAATATGTGTCTGCAACTTTGTCACTCAGAGAAATTATGGTACTTTGCATACTGCCATAATTTTAAAAAACTTCCATGGAATACTTTGCACCACTGAAATTAAAGATATACCTTGTAAAACAAATAAGAATAGTAGAGACATGCCAATTATCCATTGAAATGAGTCATTATCTCCAGAGTTCTCTAATCTGCTTGCAACATGAAATTAAAATAGAGATAAGGAATTAATTAATTTGCCCAAAAAAATCTGAAGAAGCTAGTGGATTCCCCAACAATCAAACCTGCAAAATTTTGATTAAGTTTCCTCTAGAGATATCGAAACTGGGATTAGTGGATAGTTTTATTTACAAATTAATTTGAACATATATGATCATTTCCCTTAAAATAAATTGCCTTAGGCTTTGTCATTAGGAGGAAACTAAATAGCATGAAGAAGCTACAAAATGGTTACTATTGACCTTTTCAGATACATTTATGTCAAAAGGGTTAGTACTTCCAATCTTCAGCTCATGTTGCTCACTGAAGATGCAACTTTGACAAGCCTGCCTTGCAATTCTGACTGATTCATTGCTACAGCTTTCTAAAGCTTTTTATCATCTTGAAAATCAACATGACAGAAGCCACAAGAGAACCTCTAGTTGAGGGGAAAAGATAATATAAGACGGTTTCAGAAATTCTACACTAAACAGCAGCAAACAGAGATACAGCTAACAGACTGAGACATAGGTGCCTCTACCATCAAGACTGTCTCATCCTAGTCATGCAATGTGAGAATACATGGGAAAGCTGCTATGAAGTCATAATTTTTTGGTATTGATACATTCCCTGCTGAAATGCCATATTATAATTTTTCACATGCATGATATCTCCACATAATACATAGCCACTGTATATATCAAAGAAACAAGATTTTACCTATAAATATGGAGACTTGACAAGCAGCGACAGGCATGTTAGTCTGTTAGATACTTAGATGTGATAGCCACCAAGGTTGTTCTCTTCATGAGTGACTCCTCATGGTGATCTTCCAATATCATCATCAATTGGGGGAAGTCCATGAGAACCTCAGCCATGTTATTTCCTTCACTACATGCCATGTAAACCACAGCTTGGAATAGGAGTACTATAGATATCAAAGGAAATCTGCTACATCGGTGACAACAGGAGCAATACTAAGTGTTAGTAATAAAGAGTGGAGGGAATCATCGTTGAAAGTGCCTGACTAATAATAGTTTTCCCGCAACCAAAAGCTCCTGGAATAGCACAAGTTTCTCCTAGAACCGAGGGGAATAACACATCAAGCACACATTGGAACCATTTGAAAGTGGAGAAGAGTAAAATATAAAAGGTAAATGCATCTGAAAATATTTTTATGATTTTAAGCTTTTCATTGATATTAACAAAAGTATATTAAACATTTAGTCATGTAAGCAAAGCTCATGGTAACTTCTATACAAACCTACCCTATCATAAGCAGTGTATTGACAACAACCTTCGACGCAACAAGCTTTGGTTATCGCATAGGCTATGTCTGGAAGGAAATGAATCAGTAATATTAAATTAATGCTTCAATGCTCATAAACTTCCAGCCTCATAAACAATTAGTTTTTCCATTTACCTGAACATGGTAAGAAACATTTTTCTTGAAGGGAAATGGGTAGGCTACGCTAGCTAAAATAATTTTAATGTACCGCGTAAACCCAGGAACCTTGCAAGTAGGAGATCACAGAGCGTTACCACTAGACGCGTGGATGCAGCGGAACCGTCTCGGTGTAGGAGAATGCGTCGATGTGGCCGGCAGTGCAGCTGCTACCGTCCGTCTGGTCCGGCTCGTCCTTGTGCTCCAAACGCAGCACCTCCGAGGTATCCACACGTATGGGGAGGATGCGTTACGGTCCGGACTGCTAGGTCCGCGAGAGCAACGGGAGGAGCGGACGTGGAGGGCGGTGGCGGCGGCCAAAAGGTTGTGGAACCCCTAGCCCCTCCCACGTATATATAGGGGTACTAATGAGCTTCTATCTCATAGGCCCAATAGAAACCCTAATCCCTCATGGATCAATATCCCTTTGGGCCTTTAGTGGATCCAATCCAATTGGTTTTAGGGCATACATATCCAACAGTCTCCCATTTGTACTAAAGACAATCATATAGGCAAGCCTTTCAGCATTCTAACCCCTTAAGTGTGTGACATTATGGGTTCGCATGCGAATAGACATGACCCGAGTACTCCTACTCGGTCCAATAGTTAGCAGCGGCCTCTAGCAAGACATACTAACTCCTATAAGCACGTAAAGATCATATCGAACGAACCATCAAAACATATGTACAAGCTCTTCCTATTGCCTCACGATATTTGGTCTAGCTCCAAGCTGGCCACTCTTTCTCGATACTGTGAATCGGATCCTTTTACTGGTTAACTTTTAACCGTCACATGGCCATGCATTTCTTGATCCGATCACTCGAGGGGCCCAGAGATATCTCTCTCTTATAGAGAGGGGCAAATCCCATCTTGACTATCCAAACCTCACAGCAAGCTTCACAACAAACCCGAAAGCTACCTTTATAACTACCCAGTTACGGCGTAGCGTTTGATAGCCCCTAAGTAAGTCGATTCACATCTTAAGAACAAGCAACAATCTCAGGTCTAAGGACAAAGCATACAAATTGTGCAAAGAGAGAACAATATTACAAAGTCTCATGTTGGGTCAATCCAGCCACATGTCATACATGTGCCCACACTATTAGTTTAACATCTCCATGTCCATGACTTGTGAAACATAGTCATCAACTAATAAATGTGCTAGTCGTCAACCATGACTAGGGACAATTTTAGAATAACCATACAAGTAAGAGTTCTACAACAAATTCACATAATTGCCAATCAATACAAGTTGCCTTTCATGGATATTCATTAAACAATCAACGTATCTTGTATACAAAGAAATATCATCATCTTATGACAATCTCTAGGAATATTTCTAACAGTCTCCCACTTGCATAAGTGCTACTCTAGAAGATATCTAATACCCATAGCTCTTGTGTGCGCCTCATGCTTAGGCCGTGGGAGAGCCTTTGTTAAAGGATCAGCGACGTTCAAATCTGTATGTATTTTGCATATCTTAATCTCACCCCTTTTAACGAACTCTCGAATAAGGTGAAACTTCCGTAGTACATGTCTGTTTCTCTGGTAATTCCTTGGCTCCTTTGCCTGCGCAATTGCTCCACTATTGTCACAGAATAACTCCAGTGGGCTAGAAGCAGCAGGGAACACACCAAGCTCAATGAGGAACTCCCTCATTCAAACACCTTCCTTCGCAGCTTCAGAAGCCGCAATGTACTTGGTTTCTGTTGTAGAATTGGCCACAGTCTCCTGCTTAGAACTCTTCCAGCTAGCAGCACCACCGTACAATGTGAACACATAAGTTGGCTGAGACTTTGAGTCGTCTGGATCAGTTTGAAAGCTAGCATCAGTGTAACCTTTTACAACGAGTTGTTTCTCACCTCAATAGACTAGGAACATATCTTTAGTCCTTCTAAAGTATTTAAGAATGCCCTTCACATGTGTCCAGTGACTCTCACGTAGATCAGACTGATACCTGCTCGCAGCACTAAGAGCAAATGAGACATCTGGACGAGTACCTATCACGACGTACATGATAGGTCCAATTGCCGAAGCATATGGGACCTTACTCATGCGCTCTCGCTCATCAGTCGTCGAAGGACACTGAGTCTGTGGCGGACCACTCCGAAATTATTCCAAGTTAAGTACCTTGGGACCACTAATCACGTAGTCAGGCACTTAATCCGGAATAAGCTGGAGCGCCGTCGGATTAAACCCGATTAAACCACGTACTTTTCTCGATCGAAACAACAGCACGCCCACATGAAGGTGAGTTCCAGAGATTACAACATTCCACAGATTGACATACACAAATAGTATCGCAAGTTATTACAAGCCAAGTTCAAATTTAAATCAGAGTACAAAGTCTTGCAGCGGAAATAAAAGTTTCAATGCAGCGGAAGAAATAATCTAACGACGATACAATAACACCGTGCCGAAGCCTTCCACGATGCTACTCCTCCCGATCCTCGGCAGAGGACGGAACCCATTCGATGTGCCAGCCAGGTGGAACCTGGGTAGGCCAAGACAATGTCAATTCCTTCCATACCAAGCAGAATCAAATCAGTAGGAAATGTTTTACTTCCCAGCCTGATTGGAACTTTTCGGGTGACTTGGTTGGATGCAATTTTACCTCCCGCAGTTGATATCACATACGATGATTTGGTATGGTACGATTTTAATCCGCATTTCACATGAAATCTTGTGCTTATAAAACTATGTGTTGCCCCGGAATCAAACAATATCACAGCAGGTTGAGTGCAGATAGGGAAGGTACCAGTCATGTCTGGGGCTCCCTCGGGTAAGTCGGCCAAGGTGGTGTAGTTGAGCCGTCCTTGCCGAACCTGCACACGCTGCTGCTGCTTGCCCTTGCCTTGCTGATTTCCCGAGCGCTGGTTTTGCTGCTTGTTCTGCGGACAATCCTTGATAAAATGATCTTTACTTCCACACTTGAAGCACTGATAGCCGGCTCCAGGGCGAGCTGGCTGCTGTGCATTTTGCCTTGGTGCTTGCTGCTGCTGCGGCGGTGGAGGGAAACGAGGCGCATTAGGCGGTGGCGGCCTAGCAACCCATCCACCTCCCTGAGGTGCCCTGGACTGTCCCTGCGGTGCAGCCGGGGGAACCAAGCGGAACCTCTGTGGCTGCGCGCTTGACGGTCCAGCGGGAGTCTTCCTCTTCTTCTCCGCCTTGTGCACCATATTGGCGTCTTCCTGGGTGATGGCAAGGTTCACAAGATCGCCGTATGTGGCAGCACGGGTGGTGGCCAACTGTGCCTTCAACTTGGTGTTAAGGCCACGTCGGAACCTCTCTAGCTTCTTCTCGTCAGAGTCAACGTGATGACCCGCGTAGGGGCACAGACCATTGAAGGCCTGGGCGTACTGAAGCACTGTACGGGTCCCCTGGGTCAGTGCCAAAAACTCATTCAGCTTTCGCTCCACCAGACCGGCCGGAATGTGATGAGCCTTGAATGCAGCCTTGAACTCATCCCACTCAACTACATGACCCTCCTGCTGCAGGGCCAGGTAGTTCTCCCACCAAAGGAGAGCTGGGCCGCGGAGCTGCTGCGCCGCGAACACGACCTTGCGGTTAGAGGCACAAGGTGTCGCCAGGATGGTGAACTTGGACTCGATGGCTCGAATCCAGGTGTCGGCCTCCAAGGGCTCATCAGCTCGTGAGAAAATCGGCGGGTGCGTTGCCAGAAAATCCTCATATCTGGCCACCTGAGGCTGAGGGGCCCGTTGACCTCCCTGCTGAAGCATCTGCTGCTGCATCATCTGCTGCTGATGCTGCAGGTTCCGGAGAATCTCCGTTTGCGTGGCATACAGCTGCTGCCACGTCGGAGGTTGCTGCGGTGGAGGAGGTGGCGGTGGCTGTTGCTGCCCCTCTGGCCCCTGCTGGTTAGCGTTGGAGCCACTAGCGTCGTGACCGCTGCGGGTGATTGCCATCTGCAGTAGGTACTTGTATTAGCCACATTCCATAAGCTTGCATAATGAATGACAAGATAGAATGTGACAGCATATTAAGTGTACTGCGCAGAATGACCCATCAGCACGCAGTTCGGAAGAAAAATCATATCTCCCGACAGGAAACAAGTCAAATGCTCCCATTCGGTCAGTAGCTCGGAAATTTTATGCTCTACAACTTTCATGTTGGGCTCGGAATCATATTCGGACTGGAACTAAGCCGAAAAATTCAACCTTTAGCTCTCTGCATTTGCTGTTTTTCAGCAGGCCGAGCTGTAGTGTTTTGGTTGCCATTTTTATTTCGCTTAACCAATGGGGTTGCAATTTGGTGATCATTTTGTTTGACAAATTACAAACAACTTTGTAGTTCACATCACAGCCCAGAAATGAATGGAAAACCCATCAATAATTAAAACAAGGTTAGCTGCAGAATGTTTTCAACACAGCTATTACACTTCATCAAGTTTTGATCACACATCCACATCATTAAATTACATCGCCACCAAAAGATAAAAGGAGAAGCTCAACTCCATCTAGCCTATTACAACATGAAGCCAAAATCTGGGCCTAGCGGAGGAGTAGACTTGCTACTACCACACCTAAAAATCATCTAGGTTGTTAGCGGTAGCCTCGCTGCCCATAGGTGAAGGTGGAGCTGGGAGGGGTGGCATGTCGTCCTCGGTGTCCACGTCGGAATCGGGGGCCTCTCCTTCACCATCCCCTCCTTCTTGGTCAAGAAGGTGCTGAGCGTCATGGGCGGCAAGCCTAGCATTGGCATGCTCCAAGGTACCGTGTACCTCCTCAAGCTCATCTCTAGTTTGTGCTAACTCATTCTGGGTGTTGTTGTGTGCAATCTGGAGGTCATTCAATTGCCTCTCCAAGTCAGCAATCATGGCATCTCTAGTGGTCACCTCAATGGACAAAGAGGTCCTCTCAACCCCTATGTCACGGGCACGAGCGGACATGTCCATAGCAATGTTGAGCATCTCGCTCTGCGCTCGTCCAAGAAGTGCCTGCAAACGGTGATACGCCCGTATCCACCTCATCATCAAAGCAGCTGCAGCGACGGGGTTCTCCGCCATCCTCAGAGGGGAACTAAGGTAACGCCTCATCCAGTGGGGATCAT
This sequence comes from Digitaria exilis, assembly GCA_015342445.1. Taxonomy (NCBI): domain Eukaryota; kingdom Viridiplantae; phylum Streptophyta; class Magnoliopsida; order Poales; family Poaceae; genus Digitaria; species Digitaria exilis. The sequence continues at coordinate 203,529 of JACEFO010002191.1, forward strand.
CCGGCTGAGTCGGTGGGAATAAACCCAGTAACTGGTGCTCAACCAACTCCTGGTTCTGAGCCACAAAAGAGCTAATGCCATTCAAGGCAGCTAGCTCACACGTCGTCTCCATGTGGTGCCCGTGAACTTCCACCGTCCAGGTGGGGGAGCTAGGACACGGCGGGTGACGGTGTACCACCAACCGCACACGGGAACGAACCACACCTCGGTCGCGGATAATAGTCCTCTCATACTGCGGCGGTGTAGGGTAGCCAAGTGCCTGTAGAACCGACCACAAGATGCTAGGGAAACCTTCCCATCCCAAGCAATCAGAGAAAGACACGTCGTTGGGGTAGCTAGCCAGGTCAGCGAGGGCGTCCATCTGAACCAAAAGAAAAAGGGGCAAGGGTGAGCACCGGTTAACGCCAAAGAACAAAAACAGATTCTGGGCAGGGTAGTAAAAATTACAAAACTCGAAATCTACAAGCTCAAAAATTCCCAAATTTGGCCAGAATATTGCATAAGTAATTCCTAACAAGTTCCATGTTGAAGGTTGGAGCAGAATCTGTCGTTAAGATGGTGTAAAAATTCAATTTTTATCTCACTGTTCCCAGAATTTCCAGCAGACAGGGGGTTACCATTTTTAGCATAACTCCAGTTTTACTAGACCATTTTCGTTGAAATTTCTTCAGCATATATTTTATAATATTTATGACAACTTTCATGTTGAACACTTTTTCATTTGATGACGTTTTCAGTTTCGAATTAAGGGTGCATACAGATTGTTCTCAGCAGGATTTTTGGGTTGTGATTTCAATTTCTTTGACGGCGGTTCAATTTGGTCATGTGTTAAAATTCGATATTAATTCAGTGAAATGCAATGCATGAGCGGCCTATTCGTTCTCACCAACACACCTGCCAATAACTTTTGGCCTACGAAGTTAGTGCCGGTGGCTAGGCAATATTCGTCTCTCCCTATATTATCTAGCCGAACTTTTCTAACCGTTTCAACATACGGATTCGCGGTTAGTGTACCTGCAGAAAATTCCATTCCAGAGCATGTATAATCAACCTTTCGTGCCAGCACTCACGAAAGCGTCTCCATTCATTACCACCCACTATAGAGGTGGCACCCGAACGTTTAACATTGAACGGGCAATGTTCATATGTCACCAAGGCAACATATTGACAGTTTCATACGCTATTGAATAGCGTATTGACTTTGTGCCGCCATCATATTTGCATATGATGCCGTGGTACGCTACAGCAATCGCCGTACCTTGCGCCCACCATGCTATTCTAGTTTCATACGCCGTCACAGCGTATTGACTATGTGCCGCCACTATATTTTCATATAGTGCCGTGGTACGTTACAGCAATCGCCGTACCTTGCGCCCACCATTGCGTAAAGTAAATGACAGAATGAAATGTGCTGGAAGTCAGTATAATATACTACTTGCCACCTATCATATCGTGATCCCTTAACCCATATAGGCTTCACGTTCTAGGTAACATCCTTAACGGTCCTAATAATAACCTTCCTTCGCGAAACGCGTCGGAAGTACGAGTTGGCAAATTTTATTAAAAATGTTTATTAAAGGTTTGTTGCTCTCTCCGGTGCGCTGCTTCGGCTCTGATGCCAGCTGTGGCGGACCACTCCGAAATTATTCCAAGTTAAGTACCTTGGGACCACTAATCACGTAGTCAGGCACTTAATCCGGAATAAGCTGGAGCGCCGTCGGATTAAACCCGATTAAACCACGTACTTTTCTCGATCGAAACAACAGCACGCCCACACGAAGGTGAGTTCCAGAGATTACAACATTCCACAGATTGACATACACAAATAGTATCGCAAGTTATTACAAGCCAAGTTCAAATTTAAATCAGAGTACAAAGTCTTGCAGCGGAAATAAAAGTTTCAATGCAGCGGAAGAAATAATCTAACGACGATACAATAACACCGTGCCGAAGCCTTCCACGATGCTACTCCTCCCGATCCTCGGCAGAGGACGGAACCCATTCGATGTGCCAGCCAGGTGGAACCTGGGTAGGCCAAGACAAAGCATCGACATCCAAAGGTGTACCTGTAAATCATTGCCACAAGCAAGGCTGAGTATACTAATACTCAGCAAGGCTTACCCGTCGGGTGAAACTACATCACCGACATCTAGACATGAGAGGCTTTTGGCTGGTGGGTTAGTTTGCCAAAAAGCAACTAAAATAGGTCCTTGCTTTCAAGTTTTAGCATCATATTCTAGTAAATTTAACCATTCTAGATTAGCATCCTTCCTAAGCATACAAGTGGTGCAATACAATTTAATTCATACAACAAGCTTATCAATCTCAAAGTTTCACTTGTTACTCAATGTAGCAAGGCGGTCAAGCAGTCTCATTAACCGCGAGAAGCGGACAGTTCGAACCGAATTTCTGCTACCTGGCCAGGGGAAACCCAACACACACGGATACTCTGCTTGCTATAAAAGGTACAAGCATTTCCCAACCTTTCCCATCGATCCAAAATTCGGAACCGGGTCCATTTCCTTAGGATAAAGGTTTACTGCTTCACTCACAGTCTCACGCATATATCCACAAGTGTACGGCAGGGGAAAACAAAGTTTCCAAGGAGAGATGGCTATCGGCCCTAGCTGCTTCAGTCTGGTACCGGGCTTACCGGCTCCCATATACCGGCATGCATGTGGTACGTTCAAAAACTTGACACACTCATCCACACATTTCGACCTTAATAAATTTTCATACACGGACGGGAGATCTACATCTATCATCCCGCCCGTCAATCCTTATGATTCCAACATAAGTAAAGACAAGCAATTCCTATGTCTCGCGAGTGACAGGAAATCACTCGACTTGTAACGGACCTAAAGCAATGCTCTATCGATCCTTTCATACTAGTATTGCAAGTCATAGGTACTAGGAAATGTGTAGCTAAGGTATTCAATCAACTCCTTGAACGTAAATGCACAAGCATAGAGAAGTCATAATGCATAATTGGTAAAGGTTAGGTTATGCTCCGGGGCTTGCCTTCTTGCTCGGACTGGGGGTTAGCCTCCGGGTTGGTCGTTTCTTCGCCGGCACCGTGCTCCGGAACTTCTTCCTCGTCTGCGGGGATGAGGTGGTAGTTGCCGTCCGGGATGGCGCCTTCTACATGAGATGCATAGCTTAAGGTGGCTGCCTATTGATTCTAAAATTAAGGCCTTGAAGGCCATATTCACCTAGACATGCTTAAGCATTACTATTTTCTTCACAAAAACAGGGTAGAGGTGTGGGAAAAGTTTTATTTGATTTCGATGGTGATTGTGTACATATATAAAAGAATTCTATTGATTACTTCACAAATTAGGGCGCTGTTCTAGAATTTCAGATTCCATCCATTTTATTCTAACTAATTAACCAAAAGGTTTTATCTTTTTATATAAATCAATTTCCACCTGGATTACTTCTCATTTTTGTTTCTCCAATTCTGTTCATCATTTTTATCTATAAACTTTATGACAGCTGCTGGAGTATAAGAGCTAAGCTCACTCCAAAATTTAGCTAATTCTGAGCTACACATAATTTATTAAAAATATAACAAGCAGCTGCTAGCAGAATCGAATTTAAATCATATAAAATCGAAAATTTAACCAATTCAGGTGATTTTCCTACCAAATCTAGGCAATAGCATGAGGAGGGCTCTGGCCAAGTGGTGGCTCAAAATAACCCTTGGGTAGTCCTCAATAAATTTCTAACCAAAAACACATATTTATTTATTTGCTATCCTAAACAGAGCAAAAATTAAGTTTTTCATTTTTAACATGTGTGCTAACAAGTTTTTAGTCCTCTGGAGCAAAATGGTGATTTTTCACTGCACAGATTACTTTTAATGATTTCTGCACTGCAAAAGACAGGAAACACATTTTAATTCATAACTGGAGCTACAGTTCATATTTTTAGGTCCCCTTTGGACACAAGCTGTCCAAAGTCACTACACACAACATATCCAAAGCTCAACCCTAGCGGAGCTCTGGATTTGAAATGGTGCACTACTTTCCATTTTCATAGTTTGAATTTTAGCTCAAAAACAGTTCATCAAAAGTATAAAAATGTCTAATAGAGATTGAAGTTTAGACGCTCACGAATCCAGAGAGTATTTTTGTGCATTTTTCTGATTTTTGTACTATTTTTAATGGATTTTACAAGATTCGGGAAAAACAAATCTAGTTTTAAGAATCTATTTTCGCAGGGAACCCTAGAACTTTCAAAACTTCACGAACAAGTCCCTGGACTTTTGCACAGAGACCCCTAGACAAACGAAGACGATGAAGAAAGGCCCTCGGCTCTCGCCGGAGTTGCGCCGGCCAAACGGCGGCGAACTAGGCTCGGGGAAGTGGGGGAAAAGCTTCCTGGGCTCACCACGAGTCGTTTGGGGACGGTTTGGAGGCCGGGGGTGGTCGGAGTTGCGCCGGCGACGAGGTGGTGGCGGCGCGGCCGCCGCGGCTTCTACGCCGGTGAGCTCGGGGTCGTTCGCCGAGGTTCGAGGGGTCCTAGAGCACCAGTGGAGCTCGAGGAAGCTAATGGCGTGCTCGGTTGACCTCGGGGACGGCTCGGAGTAGGGGCTCGACGTGCGGGTGCTCCGGTGGCCGGAATTCGCGATTTGGGGAAATCTCAAATTCTCGCCGGAGAAGGGGCAATAGCTTGGGGAAAGTGGGGGGAAATGGAGCTGGAGTAGAGGGCTAGCTTCGTGCGGGACGAATTTGGGAATGGTGGAGTGTGGAGGGTGAATTTCTCGGAGAAGCTCGGCTCGGTTCGCGCGGCGCGAGGAAGAAGAAGACCGAGCGAGCGCGGGGAAGTGGAAATGGCCAAGTGAGCGAGTGAGAGGAGGGGTGGGAGTGTGCGGTGGAGTGCTTGGGCACGCGAGAGTGGCACAGTGCGGCCTCGGGAGCGTGCGAGCGCGTGGGTGGCTGTCGCGGTCGCCATTGATGGCGCGGCGAGCTCGAACAGAGCGCACACGCGCGGTTGGGCGTCAAAGATCATCGCGTGATGAAGTGGAGATCCTCAGCAGAGGCTTTGGCGCGACGCGAACGGACTCTACCGCCTGCAGTGCGCTCGGCGCGGCGCGAGTGCGCGTGCGGCCACGGCGGCGCGCGACCGTATGATGGCGCTCCGCGGCGCGAGGCGAGGCGAGGCGACGGCGGCGAAGTGATGGCTCGGGAGTGGCCGGACAAGAGCTAGGCGACAAGCGCCAGCGTCCGCCGCGGCTTGGCCAGCTCGGCGTCGCCTGCGCCGCTCGCCGGCCACGTGGCGGCCGAGCTCCGGCCAGCGCAGCGCGCGCCAGGGGCACTGTAGCTTGCCCGTGGAGCTCCGATTTCAATTTCGAATTTTCTCCAAAAATTTGAACTGAACTTGAAAAAGTGTAAAAATCAAAGTTGGAGTTTGGAAGATGGGACACAACTTTCTTTTTGGGGTGAACCTGAAATTCCAAGTTTTTCAAGCTCAAACAACCCAAAAACAAAAAGGTGCCCAGAACGGTAATTTGAGTTTTTGAGGGACTAAACTGCAAAATTTTCAAAAGTTCCAAACAGTGACTAGGGTTTATTTGTGATTACAAACAACTTTTATTTTTGGAGATTTTCAAGTTTAGTACAAAAATCTCGAGTTTTCAGTTGGTGCCAAACAACCCTTGTTTTTGGAAGTTAAAATTTGAATTTTTGATGGATTTTTGAATTTTCAACCCATAATTCCATGTTGCATTAATCTTAATTGCACTTCCTACATTCTTTTGACATCAGAGATGTCACAGAGTCTTGCTGAGGTGTACGCCGTGTGACATAGGCATGAACCCTTTCTTGGACTCTTACATGCTAAACCGTTTTAGCATAGTGTCAATATAAGTATCTTGGCTTAATCCTATAAGCCACTTTGATCTATCTCTATAGATCCTTATGCCCGGAATATATGTTGCTTCCCCTAAATCCTTCATAGAATAACTATTTTTCAGTGAAGTCTTTACGGACTCCAGCATTGGAATGTCATTTCCAATCAATAATATGTCATCCACATATAAGATCAAAAAAGCAACAGCGCTCCCACTTTCCTTCTTGTAAACACAAGGATCTTTTTCGTTTTGATGAAAACCAAACCCTTTGACCACTGTATCAAAACAAATATTCCAACTCCAAGATGCTTGCTTCAACACATAAATGGATTTTTAAAGTTTGCGTATCTTTCCAGCATTAGTCGGATCGACAAAACCCTCAGGTTGTATCATATACACGTCCACTTCTAAATACCCATTTAGAAAAGCTGTTTTGACATCCATCTTCCATATCTCATAATCAAAGTACGCATCTATTGCTAGAATAATCCAAACAGATTTAAGCATCGCTACCGGTGAGAATGTCTCATCGAAGTCAGCTCCTTGAACTTGTCGAAAACCCTTTGCAACAAGTCAAGATTTATAGACGACATTTCTATCCATATCTTTCTTCTTCTTATAGATCCACTTGCACTCTATGGGTCTAACACCTTGAGGCGGAACAACCAAGGTCCAAACTTGGTTGTCTCCCATGGAATCTATCTCGGATCTCATGGCACTCTGTCACTTCTCGGAATCTGGGTCCATCATTGCTTCCGTGTAGGTCATAGCTTCATCATTGTCCAACAACAATATGTCGCGCTCTGCCGTAATTAGGAGATTCATCCTTTTGGTTGCGCGACATACCCTATCCAACCTTCGTGGTTGTGATGGTGTCTCTCCTTCCACGGATACATCAATTTGTTCTGCTACATTAGCATCACTTGTCAATTCTTGTCCCATTGGCTCATCTCGAACTTCTTCAAGATACACCTTCTCTCTACTTTTCTCACTTTTGAGAAACTCTTTCTCTAAGAAAACACCATTCCAAGCGACAAACACTTTGCCCTCTTCTCGGTTGTAGAAATAATACCCCAAAGTTTCCTTCGGGTACCCCACGAAAACACACTTGTCCGATTTGGGTGTTAACTTATCAGACATAAGTCGCTTGACATATGCTTCGCAACCCCAAATTTTCAGAAAAGACAAACTGGGAGTCTTGCTAGTCCATATCTCATATGGTGTCTTAACTACAGACTTAGACGGTACCCTATTAAGTGTGAAAGCTGCTGTTTCTAGAGCGTATCCCCAAAACGATAATGGTAGGTCCGACTGGCTCATCATAGATCTAACCATGTCCAACAAGGTTCGATTACGTCGCTCGGGTACACCATTTCTTTGTGGCGTTCCAGGCGGCATAAGCTATGGAACAATTCCAACACTCTTTAGATGACTGCTAAACTCGTGGCTCAAATATTCACTTCCACGATCAGATCGTAAGTCCTTAATTTTCTTGCCACGCTAATTTTCCACTTCCTTCTGGAACTCTTTGAACTTTTCAAAAGTTTCCGACTTATGCTTCATTAAGTAGACAAAGCCATATCAACTAAAATCATCAGTGAAAGTTATGAAGTATTGGAAACCACCTCTAGCTATTGTGCTCATTGGTCTGCACACATCAGTATGTATGAGTTCCAACAAGTCTAACGCCCTCTCAGGAAAACCTGTGAAAGGCGCCTTGGTCATCTTGCCTAGCAAGCAAGCTTCACATGTCTCGCATGATTCAAAATCAAACGAAGTTAGGAGCCCATCAGAATGGAGCTTCTTCATGTGTTTCTCACTTACATGACCCAAACGACAATGCCACATATAGGTAAGACTTAAATCATTAGGCCGAGGCCTTTTAGCACTTACATTCATAGGCGCATCATCAAGATTTATAATAAATAACCCATTCACAATGGATGCAAAAGCCACAAACATGCCATTCTTAGAGATCACACAACCATTGTCTTCACTCGCAAATGTATAACCATCCTTCATCAAACATGAAGGAGACACAATGTTTCGACTTAAACTAGGAACAAAATAAAAATTATTTAACTCCAAAATAAATCCTGACGGGAGGTGAAGTTGCATTGTTCCGACGCTCAACGCAGCAACTCTTGCATTTTTGCCCACGCGGAAATCAACCTCTCCTCGTACCACGCTTCTATTTCTTATCATTCCCTGCATTGAATTGCAAATATGAGCAACCAATCTGGTATCAAATACCCAAGAATTGATATAAGAATCAGCGAGGAAAATGTCTGTAATATAAACATGCAATGTACCTGACTCGGAAGTACTCTTACTTCCTTTCTTCTTCAAAGAAGCCAGGTACGCCTTGCAGTTTCTTTTCCAGTGACCAAGTTCATGACAGTGGAAGCACGGCTTGTCTGGTTCTGGTTCAGGCTTGGGAGCAGGAATTGGCTTGGAAATCACATCTTTAGCCTTTCCCTTCTTCTTCCAATTGCCCTTCTTCTTAAAGTTGGGCTTGTTTTGGACCGCCAACACATGGCCGCTAGCTCCTTTCTTAATGTCAGCCTCTGCCGTCTTAAGCATACCACACAACTCATTCAAGCCCCTCTCCGCCCCATGCATATGGTAGTTCGAGATGAAGTTCCCATAACTGGGTGGAAGGGATGCAAGAATGAAATCAGTGGCCAACTCTTAGCCAAGTGGGAAGCCTAGCTTCTTCAACCTCTGAGAGTAACCAACCATTTTGATCACATGTGGTCCAACGGCTGCACCTTCTGCAAGCTTGCTCTCAACAAAGGCCTTAGAGACAATTGAACCTTTCAGTCCTAGCCTGTGTCTGGAATATTTCCTCGAGAGCTATGATCATATCATAGACAACATAGTTGTCGAACTGCATTTGCAGCTCGGGTTCCATGCACGCAAGCATAAGGCAGCCCACTTCAAGATCAAGATCACGTGCTGCCTTGTAAGCGAGCTTATTGTTGCTAGGTGCATCAGCATCAGGCTCATCGGGTAATGGGGTGTCTAGAACTTCTTCCTTTTTCTCAACCCTAAGAACAATTCTCAGGTTGCGGATCCAATCCGCATAGTTAGTCCCATTCAGTTTGTCCTTCTCAAGGACCGAACACAAAGTAAACTGTGTGTTGTTTGGTGCCATTGATCTACAACAAAATATATGCAAAATACTAAGACAACGTATCCGTGATGAAGTAAATCAAATTAACTCTTAACTGAATCTACTCCCACTAAAATCAATATCCCTCTATTGATACATAGTGATTCAGGATCCACAACTAATAAGTCGACTAGTGAGCTTTAGCATCACCGCTAGAAGACATGGTAGATCGGTAAGCAACTCTTTGCTAATCATATCACATATTACTCCTGTTGTTGGGTGACATCTCTATGTCTCGACGCCCAACCTTCGTGCCCCAAAGTCCTTAACCGTTAAGATGACTTTATCTAAGGTAACCAAACCTCATGCGAGTAAGTATCCGATACGAACCCATCTAGTCAAGGAAAACTAGTGGCACCCTAATTTCATAGACTCACCACTAATTGTACAAGACATGACGGTGCAAGATTTGGGAGGGCACACAAGCTTAAACATTGCTGAGGGATCGTTCTACTTATATCATCGCATACATAAACTATAAAAATATCGCATGTAAAAGTAGAACAATAAGAAGAACAATCACATAGAATTAGTGACACGGTATGGCTCATAACCAGATGGTGATCTCCATCGCCATTGGAATGTTTATCATGTTGATCTCCATCACCATGAACCATGTGCACCATCCTTTAGTGATGAGTCCTCCAAGAACTATCTAACACATACTAGTAAATAAAATTACACATATGCGTTTGAATCATCACATGTTGGCACGCAGGCCATTACATTAAATTGACAATACATATGGCTCCAGCCGTATTGCCTAATCATGACACGCAGGACATGAATTTGTTACATACATGCATCACATACAAATACAGGTCATACCGATCACATGATTCCTGCAAAAACAAGTTAGGCGAACTCCACCTTCCCGGCCGAATTTGGGAAATCTAATTTCGCCGAAACTGCAAAGCAGTCACTGCCACATCTAAAATCGTATCAATCTGAGTTCGTATGTGAAAGTTACGGTTGTTTTACCGAACAGTATGTTTTCGCATCTCTCTCGGCTCGGTAGTAGATCCAATCTACTATCGCCACGCATCACATGCGCTTGAGACTTGATCTAGATTCGATTCGACCAATCACATTGATCTACATCTAGCCATGATTGGGTTTACGTACATCACTTAATTCCGATGGTGGATATTCGACCAGCAGGAGTAATTCGTTACACGACCATCATAGCAAGATCACGAACCCGATCAAAATTCATCTACAACCAAGCATATCTTCATATGCTCATGACCTAGATAAAAAACTACACAAGATGGCTCTTGATACCACTGAAGGGAAACGGGTAGGCTACGCTAGATAAAACAATTTTAATCTACCACGTAAACCCAGAAACCTTGTGAGTAGAAGATCACAAATCGTTACCACTAGACGCGCGGATGCAGCGGAACCGTCTCGATGTAGGAGAGCGCACCGATGTGGCCGGCAGTGCAGTTGCTAACGTCCATCTGGTTCGGCTCGTCCTTGTGCTCCAAACGCAGCACCTCCGAGGTATCCACACGTACGGGTAGGATGCGTTACAGTCCGGACTGCTAGGTCCGCGAGAGCAACAGGAGGAGCGGGCGTGGAGGGCGTTGGCGGCGCCGGCCAAAAGGTTGTGGAACCCCTAGCCCCTCCCACGTATATATATGGGTACTAATGGGCTTCTATCTCATAGGCCCAATAGAACTCTAATCCCTCATGGATCAATATCCCTTTGGGCCTTTAGTGGATCCAATCCAATTGGCTTTAGGGCATACATATCCAACATTTTTATGCCATGAAGTACCTTCTGGGTGTGTTTCGTTGCTCGCATGAGCCTTGACTTGTGTCGTATATCCTGGATGAGGGGAAGCAAGCTGGGTGAATGCAATGCAAATGAAAAAACGGAGTGTTTGGTTGGTTGTATAAGCAGATGCAATTGTTGGAAACCAAGCCCATGTGAGGCCCATTTTAGAAATTTCAAAGCAAGTGTGCATGGCAAAAGAATAGTCTGATACGGTTTGAGGAGGTGCAAGCCAACTTAAATAGGAGAGCATCCTTTTAATGTTGAACAGTCAATAGAGGGGAAGAGTGGGGCTGGTTTACAACCACGTACACGTATATACGTAGACATTTTCGCATGATGGACCGCGTGACTTGTGACTGGCGACGCAGCGAGCAGCCTAGCCATGTTTGTGTGAACTTTTTGTCATCTACGTATTAATCTTTTGACAATGGTCATTAGAGGAGTTAAGTATGCAATCAATGCCAATATGCTATTATCTCAAGATTGCTTAGGTGGTTTATACCGCCACTTAGTGGGGTGCTATACAAGGGGATTTGGGCAGCAAAGAGCTGTTGCAGCCTCCCTTAAGTTTTTGGAGACGTCCAAGACCAGACATAGGAGAAACACCCACAAACTCTCTCTATTCTTCTTTTTTTCATCTAGCGAACTGTGTTGTGGTGTTGAGCTTCTAAGTCTCGTCGGCTCTTCTCCTTGGTGTGCACGAGGAGAAGGGTAAGCGGTACCTTCGAGCCCTTGCCATCGTGAAGCCTGCACGGGGGAGGGCAACAACGTTTCTGGGCAGCGCAACTGCGTGACCGCTCGGAGCTGATCGTCTATGTTCCGCGTTGCCTCATCTACGATCTACACTGCGTCGAGTCTACACGAGAACGGAGCGCTGATCTGTAAGTATAGATGGATGTTTTTACCTTGTACAAGAGTATGTTTCAGATTCTTCTAGTATGTCTGCTATTAGATCTGAATCATATAGCATTCAAATTGGTTCATATAATTTGCCTTAAATTAAAATCTAGTAGAAATAAACACATACTTCCAAAAGCAATGTGAATCTTGTGCATTTGTTTAGTTGCTTGCATGAGCGGATGCAGGTGATAGTGTCCGTGAGGCTGACGCGTGGAACCACACCCGATACAATGCAACGACCGAGCCTGCATGAGTGGAGACAACCAATTCGGGCGTGGGTATGGTTTTGCTTCCCCATATGCGGGCAACCAAACATCTCTGCGGTTCCAGCGCGTGAGCAGCTCTCATGTTTGTACATGAATGTCCACATGGTCTGTGACAATTTGATGAGTGGCCATGTGCCCGTGTTGATAGCAGGGACCGGTTTAGCTATTCTCCCGACTTGTCCTTATTGTCATGTCGTCCCACCCTATCGACTCACCAGCCACAGCCCATAGCTGCATCAACGTGTCTTTTTCCTGGCAACTTTTGTCTTTGCCAATGCAGTAATGTTGGCGGTTTCGTGGCTTTGGTCAAATTGCTGATGTCGCATTATTTGACATCCACTTTATGAGTCCACACGAAGCATTTCAGATGGCAATAAGATAAGCCGACAATGCTGACCAGGAAAGACGACCAGACCCTGCTTTGTTTGCCGCCGATCGAAGGCAGTCATATAGCACAAGGTAGTCAGTCGATCTCCTCCTGCCCAGGCTGCAACTCGCAAGCTCGCAAAGCTCCATGGAAGCCTCTACCGGCGGCGTACGGATCGTCTCCAGACGCTTGGTCCGGCCAGAGCCACCGGCAAGCTCGCAAGGCGGCGCCAAGATCACCACCCTGACGCCTTGGGATCTCCAGTACATCTCGGTGGACTACATCCAGAAGGGCGTCCTTCTCCCCAAGCCCCCGACGGCGGGCGTCGTGGTCGCCGACGAGCTCGCTTCCTCGTTCGCGCGCGCCCTGGAACGCTTCTACCCGCTCGCCGGCTGCTTCGCCGTCACGAAGATCATCGGCGGCGACGGCATCACGCGCCTCGCCGTCTCCCTTTGCTGCAGCGACGACGACGAAGTAGGCGCCGAGTTCATCCACGCGGTGGCGCCGGAAGTCTCCGCGAGCGACATCACCTCCCCGGTCTACTCCCCGCCGGAGCTCCGGTCCTTCTTCCCGATGAACGGGCTACTCTGCGGTGACGCGATGCTGGATCCCCGCCGCCCCGTCCTCGCCGCGCAGGTCACCGAGCTCGTCGACGCCGTGTTCGTCGCCGTGGCGCTCAACCACGCCGCCGCCGACGGCACCACGTTCTGGCACTTCTTCAACACCTGGTCGGAGATCAACCGGAACGGCGTCGGCGGCGAGCTCTCCGCACCGCCGCCCGTCCTCGACAGATGGTTCCCGGACACATGCGCCGTGCCGGTCGCTCTGCCCTACGCCAAGGTGGAGGACATCATCCGGCGCGTCGAGTCGTCCCCGCCCGTACGGGAACGCTTCTTCCATTTCTCCGCAGAGAGCGTCAAGAATCTGAAAGCGAAGGCCAACACCGAATTGATTGGTATCGGTAATGGCGTGACAGCGGCCACCGCCATATCCTCGTTGCAGGCCGTGCTTGCTCACATGTGGCGAGCGGCGTGCCGAGCCCGGGGCCTCGCGCCGCACAGGGAGACCACCTGCCTCCTGCCCGTCGGATGCCGGGGAAGGATTAAGGGCTTGCCTGAGCACTACATGGGTAGCGCCGTGGCTCTCGGCGTCGCCAAGGCCACCGTCAGCGACGTCCTGAGCAACGGGCTGGGCTGGGCGGCGTGGCGGCTGAACCAGGCCGTAGCGTCCTTTGACGAGGCGAAGACGAAGGCCACGCTCTCGTCTTGGCACCAGAAGCCACACATCCTGTACCTCGAAGCGTCCGGCGACCCGGCGGACATGGTGATCGCGGCGTCCCCGCGGTTCGACGTCTACGGCAACGACTTCGGATGGGGCGCGCCGGTCGCCGTCCGGAGCGGCGCTGGGAACAAGCTGGACGGCGTGGTGACTGTGTACCAAGGGCATGAGGGTGGTGGAAGCATGGGGGTGGAGGTGTGCATGTTGCCGGAGGCGCTAGCTAGGCTCGCCGCGTTCATGGAGGCGGTCCACATGGCGTGAGTGGACGGGGGCGTGCTCAAAGTTGTTTGCTTGGTCTTCCTCTGTTTTACGAGTGTGGCGAGATCATTTGTGCCTCTTTGTGTACAAACAAGACTACAGTCTCCATTATTCTAACAAAATGAAACTGTTTAGATTTTACTGATTTGAAATGTCATAAAGTCGTGTTTCAAAATTAAGAACAAAAACAGAAAAATAATATGAACACCACAAATCTGTAGTGTACTAAGGAAGGAATTACATACATGATCTGAACGACCACGAATGAAAAAAGAATTTCCTTGGATATCCAATGAATAATTGAAGGTATACAAAATCCTAGATATCAAGATTTTTTTCTGCCACGGAAAAAGTCGTATGTGTCTGTTAATTCTTGATTTGGTTGGATGCCTACGCAATTGTGTCAGTTAATTATTAGTTTTGTTGGAGAATATATAAGGCATCACTAGCGTTTAAAGGCGAGCCGGTCTTAGGGGCAGGCCCCATATTAAAATAAAGACCAGCATGTTACGTATGATGCCGATGCGACTCTAAGAGTAGGCCCCCGGTGGGTCCCGCTGTAGGATAATACAAAGAACCTCATCTCCCTTTCTCTGTTTGTCAGTCTCACAGTCTCCCTTTCTCTTTCTTCAAGCGCTACATGCATGCCTTTATCTATTTGTTTATTCCATAATGCCGGGCTTTAACCTTAAGGTCGGTTCTCCACCTTTTTTCTTAGGACCTCCCCTTAAAACCTACGCTGGTATGTATAAGGTCGACCTCAAGATGCTTAAGACCCCCTCTATTTCCACACTAGGGGTGCCAATGCCCTAGCATCTCGTGGCCATGTGGTGTTCCATGAAATGTCTCACCAGTGACCAAATTGTCATATATAATTAATTGTTGCAAATATGCTTAAAAAACCATATTATTGGTGTATGTTTGTTCTCATAGTTAAAACTCAGTGCCCCCCGCCCCTCCCCTCCCTTTATCCTGGATTAGCAACCTGTATGTGGCACCTCTCACGACGGAGGCAACGTCAGCAAGCAGATAAACACAAGCGAATGCATTATGCATGGACTGGCCATCGGTAGTGTCCGGATCATTGATCTATGTGGCACAACCGAACCTATTCATTATTATTGCAGGACTCTGATTCAATGGAGGAGAGAGAAGATTAGATTCAAAATATTGAATCGATTCATGGGTACTAAAAATAGGGATGCCCCATGTAAGTGGAGTATTGCAAGGCTGCATGGAAGGTTTGTTCATTTCTTTTTCTTTTCTGTGGGGGCCACATTACCTTTGCCGCATAAATCCATGAGTTTTTTTTTCTTCCGTGTGTCATGACCCACTAGACCAAGAAGGAAGCCTATTTCTATTGAGCCGAATTACCGATTCGCAGCCCAGGAGAAGCCCAAGGTCAAGACTCAAGAGTACATAGTACTAACTATGCACATCCATCAGACATTGAACAATTCAGAAATAGAATAACAGAGAAGGGGAACGGAAGAGCTTCTTCCTCCTCCAACTTGAGATCTTACCCCACTAAATCCCTGGTGATTGCTCACGCTCCCAGATTGATCTCCCCGGTGAGCCATGGGTCATTATAGCGATATCAGATTCAGTCTTCCTCGGCACACGTCTGTTGTCGAGTCTCAGGTTCTAGCGGTGTTGAGCTAACAATAGGGCAGGTTGCCGTTATCGAGTTGAGCTACATCTGTGCTCGATTCGTGTGTCTGTGTCAATCCCGCACTCCGTTGGCTCCACTTACGGGAGGTTCATCTCGGCGTCGTCCTGCGTGGATTTCTCACTAGCGTTTGGGATTGTTTTTCCTGGTGGCGGTGGATCTCTCCTGGCGGCGTTTGGAGGATCCGTTCAGTGGCAAACCATGAAGCAAAGAGGGCAAGTGAAGATCGTTGTGGCGTCAATGAAGGCAGACCAGGTTCGTTGTGCTCATGACCCAACATGTGCTTTGGTTGTGCCTCAAAGCTCAAATCTTGAGTGCAAGCACTAGATGCCTATCAATTTCACCAAAAATGCAATCTCAAGACATGTGATTGAGAGAGAGGGAGTGAAGAGCTCAAATGTGTTTCTCAAGAGAGTGGAATGGCTAAGAGAGGCTCCCCATGCCGTCCACCCCTCTATTTATAGAGGGGGACCCCAAATCCAACCATTATGTTTGATATCCACATTTTCTGCGAACTCGCGAACCGTCCAGCCATACAGAACCGGACGGTCCACCGTTATAAACCAACGGCTACATGTCACATCCGAGCGTGTCAGAGCCGACCGTTATTCAAAAATCTGACCATCTACCACCATGCCGCCTACTGTCCGCGTTATAAAGTTGTTTCTGACCAGGCAGCCATCTTCTCTGTGTAAAATTGATTTTGCTTGCGGACGATCCGGTGGAACATCGCGGACGGTCCGCCATTCACTATGAATTTCTGTCCGAGAACACTGTTTTGAGTGGAATTTTGATATTTGATTCGGGATCATTGTTCACTGAGACTTTGTATGCATGAAATAGCAGTTTGAGACCATATTATATATGATATGCATGAGTATAACAAGTTTTAATCAAATATAACATGATTTAGCATTAGAATCAAAAATAGCAAAAAAATGCCATAAATACTTGAAAAGACATGCAACAAGAAAGAGAAAGACTAGATATGCACATGTACTCGGTTTCAAGCCACATTTGAGATGTCAATGACATTCCTCAATTCACAAAATCTTTTCTCATATAATGACTTGGTGAAAATATCCGCCAATTGATCATTAGTCCCAATACCAATGATATCAACATCCCCCTTGCTCACGTGATCCCTTATGAAGTGATGCCTAATATCAATATGCTTTGTTCTTGAATGTTGAACCGGATTGCTTGCAAGCTTCACGGTACTTTCATTATCATAAAATAAAGGAACTCCGGTGAATTTCATACCATAATCTAGGAGTGTTTGATTCATCCATAGTAATTGAGCACAACAACTAGCGGCTGCAATATATTCCACTTTGGTGGTTGATAGGGCCACTGAATTTTGTTTCTTAGAGCTCCAAGAAACAAGTGACTTTCTAAGAAATTGACATACACCGGAAGTGCTTTTCCTATCAATCTTGCAACCGGCATAATCAACATCCGAATAACCAATCAATACAAATTGAGCACCTTTAGGGAAACAAATACCAATGTTGAGTGTGTTCTTCAAGTATCTAAATATTCTTTTGACCGCTATCAAATGACACACTTTTGGATCGGCTTGAAACCTTGCACACATGTATAGACTAAATATGATATCGGGCCTAGATCCGGTAAGATAAAGCAAACTACCAATCATAGACCTATAAAGCTTTAGATCAAACAATTTACCTCCCTTATCAAGATCAAGATGCCCATTTGATGCCATAGGAGTTTTTATTGATTTTGCTTCCATCAAGCCCAACTGTTTCAATAAATCCTTCAAATATTTTGATTGAGATATAAATGTCCCTTCCTTGAGTTGCTTGATTTGAAGTCCAAGAAAGAAATTCAATTCACCAATCTTTGACATTTCAAACTCCTTTGACATCATTTCACCAAATTCCTCACAAAAATCTTGGTTAGTTGAACCAAATATAATATCATCAACATATATTTGAAAAATAAACATATCATATCCAATAGACTTAGTGAACAATGTAGTGTCTACATCCCAATTTTGAAGCCCTTAGAAATAAGAAAATCTCTAAACCTCTCATACCACGCACGAGGAGCTTGCTTCAAGCCATAGAGAGCCTTAGAGAGTTTATAAACATGATTTGTCTTCTTTGGATCCTCAAAATAGGGGGGTTGCTCCACATACACTAGTTCATTAAGTTCACCATTCAAGAAAGAACTTTTAACATTCATTTGATAAAGTTTTTGTTGACGTCAAATTTTAACAGGTCACATCAGTGTCAAAGTGAGACAGAGGTGCAGAATCGGAATCGGAGTCCGGGGGAAAGAGTAGGAAGAATCGGAATCGGAATCCAGGAGGATGGACAGTTTGAATAGGAATCGTAGTCTGATGAGAGCCAGGATCGGAGAGGAGGCTGATGACGTGGAGGAATCCTGGAAGATTGCTAGGATGAGCTTATAGAAGGGCCGAAATAAAGAGTCGGTTATTTTTATAGAGTTTGAGTCGTAGACGGTTGTAAAAGAGGTCTTTTCTTTTGCGTCAAGTAAGTTTGTCGTAAACATTTAGGAGTCGTAATTGTCAGAGTATAAATATCGACCCTGCGTGGTCATGGAAGTCTGTACACACCAACATCAAACAAACCTTTACACTTTTTCGCATCTTACATATATTTGTCGGCGACTTCGTCTTTTCTTTTCACGAGTTCTTTTGGGTACGTCGAGGGTGATCAGATCTCAAGGCTTGTCTGTAAGTCCCGTATTACTGAGTAAGATCCAAGCTTTAGCAACCGGCGTATCGCTGTTGTTTCGTTTGGGATTATTCGATAGTTATCGAGTAAATATCTAAGCTTTAGTATCTGGCGTATCGTTGTTGCTTCGTTTAGATTTAATTCAACCCTTATCCAGCTTAGAATTGGCTTTGATCGGCTAATTAATTATACCTCATTATCGGATCTGGTATAGCCGTTTAGATCTATTCCAAGTGTTGCTCTGCTAGCTTGTTAGGTTACGTTTTAGTAATCTTTCTCTGCTTTGCATCGGAATCGGCTGATCTACCAGTTTCATTATTGTAGATCGGAATCTATTGCCGATCTTGTATTCATCGCTAAATCGGAAACTTAGCCGATTTCACTGTGATACTAACGTCCGATTTTCCTTGTCAATCAATAGGTTAGATTGATTGGCACGCCCTGCATCATCGGTCACAGCCGATTTCGTGTGCTAGCACGTGAAGGTCTTTCCCAATTTTTGCGTCAACACACTTTTGGCACGCCCAGTGAGACCAAACAACTTCAACCATGTCAAAGAAGGAAGGTGGTCGTTTCGATATTGGGAATCAGAATGTCATTGATACTACTAAAAAAGATCTCAGTGATGAACAGAAGACTGATGTGGCAAGAGCAGTTGAAGAGTTTGAACTTTTATGCTTAAAGTCATTCAGTACTACTAAACGAGGCCAAGCTATCAAGAAGACTGATTTTCCATTGCCTCGTGAGGTCAAAATAGCTGAAACACCTGGAAAGCTGCATGTGATGATCAATGAAGCAGTCCATCATGCCTTTGCGAATCAAGGCAAAGTTTTGGGTAATGAGTTACATAACCAAGTGGTTCACTCATTGCGTGATGGTGAACTTCAATTTAAGGGCCCAGCATATCAACAAATTCCACCGTTCGAAGTGGATACCACAACAAAGGATGTTCTGGCAAGGACTGCAAAAACTACATTTTCTCATGTGTTCAATGGTACTTCGACCGATCAGCAGATCGGACAGGTGCAATCGGCATCAAGGCCGATTATGCAAGGAGGTTTTCCAGCAACGACATCATTTGCCATGCCTCAAATTCAGACTCCACCAAACAGCTCAGCAGTCTTAACCCCATCATCGCCGATAGCATCGGCATCAAAGGGAACAGATTTTTTCAAAGGATATGATCCCAATACTGGTTTAGGGATGCCTCCTGAATATTTTGTGACCTCTCCTAAGTCAGCTCAAAAGATTCAACCTGAGGAGCCCAAGATGGTTTGGGTACCGCATGCTGATGGGATTAATTGGGTTTTGATCGATGAGAAGGGAATCGTACGCAAGGTATGGACTCCAAGACTAGAATCGGCAAAAACACCTGACATGCATATACCGAATCAGTTAGAGACACATGGTAATACTACGGCAGCTATGGAGGTTTATCGTAATACCCAACATCAAGGTCAGGGTCAGATATCCAATCAAAATACGTCTTTAGGACATATGATTGGTCAGCCAGAACCGTCTAGGCAGAATGAATCGGCACCAAAGGGATATGTAAGGCTGATTCAGCCAAGTCAAGAGGTAGAAAGAGTGCATCAGCCAGTACAAGAAATAGCACAGGGAGCAAATCAAGTGGATTGGGTAGCTCAAATTGCTAAAATTATGCAAAATCAGTTTGGATTGAAACCCAAGACTCAACATGTGATGTACAGAACCCCCTATCCACCTGCTTATGATTAGCTACCTTATCCTCATCGCTACAAGATCCCTGATTTCACCAAGTTTTCTGGCAATGATGATATCTCCACCATTGAGCATGTCAATAGATTCCTAGTGCAATGTGGAGACGCTGCAGCTACCGATGCATTGAGGGTCCGATTATTTTCAAGTTCTTTATCTGGACCAGCTTTTTCATGGTTTATGACATTACCAGCAAATTCAATTATTTACTGGTCTGACCTAGAGAAGCAATTTCATCTGTATTTCTTTGTTGGTGTTCAAGAGAAGACTATTACTGATTTAACAAGCTTGAAGCAAAGGAATGATGAATCGGTAGCAAACTTCATTCAGAGAATCAGGGAGACAAAAAATAGATGCTATGGGTTGAACCTGACAGACATCCAATTGGCACAGGTAGCATTTGATGGTTTACTTTCCTATTTCAAAGAGAAGTATGATTCTCATGAATTTGAAAGCTTGAGCCATATTGTGCAAAGGATGTCAAGGCATGAGAATTGGATTTATGAACAAAAGCGGCCTTATCATAAGAAGGTAAATTACCTTGATTATAGCTCCGCTTCCTATTCCGATTCTGATGAAGATAAAGAAATCGGCTTGGCAGAATGGGTTACAAATAAAAAGCCGATTTCTTGTCCCTTTGGTAAGAGAGAACCGGAAAGGTTTGGTTTCGATGTTACCAAAGCCGATAAGATTTTTGATCTGCTACTTAAAGAAGGAATGATCAAATTATCGGCCAATCACAGTCTTCCATCTGCAGAAGAGCTCAAGAAGATGGTATATTGCAAATCGCATAATGCTACATCTCATAATACTAATGATTGCACGGTATTCAGAAACCAGATTCAACCGGCAATTGAGCAAGGGAAGTTGCAGTTTGAGATTCCCTCTAAACCAGTCAAGCTGATGAAGATTGATGGACATCCTTTCCCAGTGAATATGGTAGAGCCAGCGAAAGGAAACGCTCTACAGATCAAGGTCTTGGCATCTGAATCTGCAAAAGAAAAAGGAGTTGTTGATCCTAGAGTGCAAATTTCTGCTTCCGATTTGAAAGATAAAAAACAGTTGGAAAAGAATGACTATCCTAGACACTCTCAGAGGCATGTTACTTCTCAAGGGTTGATCAAGAAATATCAGCGTCAGTAAGAGAAAGCAAGACAGCAAGAGGAAAGGATGTATCGACATAAGGATCATTGGAGATGTCCGTTTTTCGTTTACTGCTTGGAAGAAGAAATCAAGTTACCATCTCCAGATGATTGCCCAGAGTGCAATGAAAGCTATGGAAGAGATAGGACATTCAAAAGGCCCCGATTCGAAGATAATAGCGTCGGCCGATTATTCGGGATAGGGAGGAAGAGTATCGGCGTACTCCAGTTCATGAGAGAATCGGAGGCAGGCAGAGTATATATGATCGGTTGGGGAATAGACCGATTATGAGCAGAGAGCTGGAAGAGCGTGCTAATAATTTGGTCTCTGATGAAGAGCCTTTGCGAAATCGGGATCGGAATATTCGTCATGAAGTTAAAATACCTCAGCCAAGGTGGTGCCCAGATGGAGTTACAAAATCACAGAAGAGGAGGTTACAAAGCCTCCGATTTGATGAAATTCAAGAAGAGAAATCACGCCAGCTTTTGAAGAATAAGAAGGTGTCATGTGTAACACCCCTGGTGTTAATTAACACTAAAACAATGATTAAGCTAAGCTAAACAAGTAATCAAGCCTAACCAAGGTTAATTGAAAGAAAGAAATCAAAAGAAATGCTAAAAGGAATTCGATAAGAAATTAAAAACACCCCAAAAAGAGGCAAAACAAAAACCTTTAAATTTTATATAAGAACTTGAATTTTGGCCAATGCAAAATTTGAAGGAGAGACCAAACCAAGCATCTTCCCTTTTGAAACCATAGCCTAAAAATGTTTGGAAGTATCTCAAATTTCAGACCCTAACTTTGGAATTTGAATTTTTCAATTCAAATTCAAAAGCTGAAATGGAACCTCAGCCAAGCTCGAGGGGCATTCACCCTCGAGCGGTGATTTCCGTCACCCTCGAGGCTCCGCAGCCAAGCTCGAGGGGGGCATTCACCCTCGAGCGGTGATTTCCGTCACCCTCGAGGCTCCGCAGCCAAGCTCGAGGGGCATTCACCCTCGAGTGGCGTTTCCGTCACGCTCGAGGCTCGGAAAGCTCGAGCTTGCGATCCAAGCTCGAAGCGCATGGTCGAAGCGCCTGGTCCAAGCTTGAAAAGGCGCGCCCACGGGACGCTCACGCCGCGCTCGCGCGTGCCCGCGCTCGCCGCCGGCAGCGCTCTGCCAACGGCCGTCCTCGACTGCGCCGGCCAATGGCGCGGCTGCATGTCTCCGCTCACGGAGCACGCGTCTGGCCAGCCCGCGTGGCCTGAGGCGCACTGTAGCGCTGACTCCCGCGCTCGCCGTCGCGTCGCCGCCGCGGACCGCCGGATATTGCCGTCGCCGCCGTTGCCCACCGGTCCGTCGTGCGACTTTCGCGACCACGCCGTCTCCTTTTTCCTCGCCCTGTCTCTTCCCGCCTCGCCCACGCGCGCCTGCCGCCTGCAGCACGCCTGCGCGCGCGCGTTGACGCCGCGCACGGCGCCAACACGGCCGCGACAAGGCCCTGCCGCCGCGACAGCTCGCCGAGCTGTCCCAGCCCTCATCCCGAGCTTCCCGAGCACCCCTCCACTCCCCTCTCACGCCTACTTAAGCCCTCAACAGTTCCCCTCCCTTCCACGCCGGAAAAACACTCGCCGGAGCTCGCAGAGGCGCCGCCGAGCTCGCTCTCGTGCACAGCCCTCCCCGCTGCTTCCCCGGCCAAACCAAGGCTCTCACGAGCTTCCCCATCCTCCACTGCCACTCCCCGAGCCATTCCCGACCCGTTTCCCCCACCAGAGCCGCTGGCGTAGCTCGCCGGAGTTAACCGAGCTCTCCGCCGCCGCCCGCGCACGTGCACAGCCCGCTCTACTCCTCCTCCAGCCGAACCGAGGGCACCATTCGCTTCCTCGTGCCGTGCTGGTGCTCACCGACCCCTTCTCCGGGCTTCTCCGACCCCAACGTCGCCGGTCGCCGCTCGCCGGAGCAAGCCGAGCCGCCACCGCCGTCGTTGACCTCGTTCCCGGCCATCCCCGACCTCAAGACCTAGCTCAAACGAATCACGGTGAGCCGCTCTCCATTTCCCCCCACTTCCCCGGCCCGGTCTCGCCGCCGTTTGGCCGGCGTAACCACGCCGGCGAGCCCAGGGATCCCTGTGTGTCTTCAACCTCTTTCCAGGGGGCCGACTGTAAAATGCAGGGACTTGTTTGTAAGAGATTCAAAAACTCTAGGGTCAGCCGCGTAAAATAGATTCTATATTTAAGGTTTAATTCGCTGAGATCTTCAAAAATTCGTAGAAAATCGTAGAAAAATCAGAAAAATGCCAAACCAATTTTGTAGTGACCAGTGAATCTAGAAGGCCAATTTCTTCCTTTGCACCTCACTCAGTTGAGCTGTAGATTTTGAATTATAAATTCAAATCAGTTTGAGCACATTTCATCATAGTTCAAAATCTACACATGCACTGGAGCTGAGCTTTGGATATGTTATTAGGATGGTTATCATTAGCCTAATGCGCAAAGGGTGAACAAGAATTCCCAGTGGATTTAGGGTTATGATTTTCCAAACATATACCCTGCTGTTTTGGCAAATAAATCACAGAAAATAAATTACTCAGTGAAAAATCACCTCCTTCACACAGAAACTAAATGAGGACATTAGAAGCCTTATAAAAATAAAAATGGTAATTTTTGGACACTGGAAAATGGCTAAATAATTTTTGGTAGTTTAAACATGGTGAAATTCCACAAAAATAACCATAAATCAAAATCACATGCAAACTTGCAGAGAGGTCACCCTTGGTACCCCAAGTCACTGTGCCAAGTGGTGTGAACAAAAACCTTGTAATTATTTTTGTAGGATTTTAGTTTGATTTAGGTAAAAAGATAAGAATAATTTTTATAAATTATAGAAAAATTATCTTGAGCCAAACTTTGGGCTAAGCTCCTGCCTTGGCATGAGCAAGCCTCTGGCCAAATGGTACATGAACATAAATTTCCTAAGTTCACCTTTTGAATAATCGAAAAGGGACTTGAATAAGGGAAAAGAAAAGAAAAGAAAAGAGAAGAAAAAGAAAGGAAAAGAGAAGAAAAAGAAAAGAAAAGAGAAAAACCTAAAACTTTAAAATCAAAGTAAAGGTTCAAATGAAAAAGGATATATTCACTTATAATTAATGTTTATCCTTTCCAATTCATTAACCAAGATTTAAATAAACCCTAATTGTTTAAATCTCGATACTTAAGCATTTCATGCATTCCGTATTGATTCGGGTCTCGCCGACGGAGTCTACGAGCTAGTCCCCGCTGCCGAGGAGATCGCCCAGGAGTCCGAGGTGAACGTGGTGCACGTGGATCCGAGCCCCGAGCAGGAGTACCGCTTCGAGCCGGAAGGCAAGCCCCGGAGCATAACCTAACTTTACTTACGCAAATTATTTGATTATATGTTTGTGCATTTAAGTTTCAAGGAGTTGAATGAAACCCTAGAGTGCATGATCATAGGTTCCTTTGATTGAACACTAGTATGTTAGGTTCGATAGTTGCTATGCTTAAGAACGATAGAAGTCGAGTGTTTTCCGACACTCGCGAGATATAGGAGTTGTATGACTACTCATATCAGAAACACTAGAGATGATGGACGGATGATTGTAGATACCCGTCTATCGATGTTTTAAGTGGAAACATGTGGTACTTTTGTGTCAAGCGTTTGAACGTACCACACATATGCACGGTTTATGGGACCGGTAAGTCCCGGTATCCGATTGATGCGAGCAGGTCCGACAGCTCTCTGTCTTGGAAACGTTATCCCATGGGCACATGAGGGTAGTTGCGTGAGTCCCAGTAGTGGTGAACCTTTACCCTGAGGCAGTGGGACTCGGGAGCCACTCGCAGAGAGAGGAGAAAGGATTGGGGTGTGTTGGCATTTCCAACCATTCCGTATGTTTGGGTTTTCCCTGGCCAGGTAGTAAATTCGGTTCGAACTGTCCGCTTCTCGCGGTTAATGAGACTGCTTGACCGATGTATGACATATTATGAAGTGAAACTTGGAAGGATGAAATCTTTGTATGAAATAATTGTATTGCAAAACTTGATTGTTTAGCTAGGCTCACCTAGAATGGATAGACTAAAGAAGTTAAAATCAAGATAAAGAAAGTAGAAAACAGCTTAGTCGCTTTTGGCAAAAGAACCCCACTAGCCAAACAGCCTCTCATCGTAGGAGTCGGTGATGTAGTGATCACCAGTCGGTTAAGTCTTGTTGAGTATAACTAGTATACTCAGCCTTGCTTGTGGCTAAATTTTCAGGACCATCCCCTCAGGAGGTAGCTGCCTCTATGGCTTGGGCATATTCCCAAATGTCATAATGAAGAGGCTAACCGATTGGCTCAAGGGGCGTCTGGTTATCGTCTGATCAGAGAAATTTCAAGTCTGGAGTTGGAAGATACCGATTAGAGAAAAAAGATTTATGAATATTTGAAAGATCCATCGAAGAAAGTTGAAAGGAAGATAAGGATTCAGGCAATAAAATATGTTATACTTGAAGATGATCTCTATTATCGGACGATTGACGGAGTTTTGCTCAAATGTGTTGGATCGGAGGAAGCTAAAGTATTGATGGGAGAAATCCATGAAGGAGTATGTGGAGCATATCAATCGGCCTTCAAGATGAAATGGATGATCAGAAGGAATGGATATTTTTGGCCCACGATTCTTGAAGATTGTTTCAAATATTACAAGGGATGTCAGGATTGTTAGCGATTTGGGAATGTTCAAAGGGCTCCTGCATCTGCTATGAATCCGATTTTAAAGCCTTGGCCTTTCCGAGGATGGGGAATTGATTTAATTGGACAAATTAGGCCCCATTTGGGACAGCTTCTGGCCCGCTTCCATTGGAATTAAGCAGCCAGGCGTCCCAAACGGGCCGATTCTGGCCCAGCTTATTTCCAACATGATTCCACCCACCACGGCATTAACACTGCAACGCGGAATCGCCGATTGAGATGCTTCTACCGAACACGGCTTGATTCTCGCCGTCGTCTCCGTCCCAGGTCCCGTCTCTACTCCCGCCTCAGACGCCGGTGTGCTACGCTCCGACCCCGCCTCTGCCCCAGCCCGTACTCCTCGTGCCGCCGGCACCGTCTACCGCATCCGTGCCCCTGGATGCTCCTCGCGCCGCGTCCATGGAGCGCCCCCACGCAGAGGCTCCTCGTGCCATGTCCATGGATCGCCCCCACAACGAGGTGGAATCGTGCTGTCGGAGCCGGCCCGTCCGCGAGCATAAGCTCCCCGCGCCCTGGCGGAGGAAGGCCGTCCTCGCGCCGCCGGAGCCTGAGCAGCTTGTTCGCGAGCAGGAACCCCACGCCCAGCGGAGGGAGGCCGTCCTGGAGCACTCCCTGTGTGCGGGAGCCAGAGAAGAATCCCCCTCCCACGGAGGAAGGAAGCCATCCATGGAGCAGAGGCTCCTTGCGTCTTTGCCCCCACCCACGACGCAATTCCTGCGGAGGACGCCAAACGAAACGATTCTAGGCGACACGATTTTTCGGGAAGCCACTTCTCCAGGAATCCGACTTCGGTGAGAATCGTGTTGAACGTAAGTCGTCCCAAACAGAGCCTTAATCCTGCATCGAGCAAAGGACATAAGTTTGTGTTAGTGGCGACTGATTATTTCACTAAGTGGGTTGAAGCAATTCCTTTGAAGATCGTGTCGTCGGCTAATATGGTGGACTTTGTTAAAGAACATATTATCTATCGGTTTGGTATTCCTCAAACAATTACAACCGATCAGGGAACCATGTTTACTTCAGGAGAATTTGGAGAGTTTGCTGAAAGCATGGGGATTAAAATACTGAATTCTTCTCGTTATTACGCTCAGGCTAATGGTCAGGCAGAAGCATCCAACAAAAGCGTAATCAAGTTAATAAAGAGGAAGATTGATGAATTTCCCAGAAGATGGCATACTATGTTACATGAGGTGTTATGGTCATATCGGATGGCTTGTCACAGTGCAATTAAAATGTTGCCTTATCAATTAGTTTATGGACATGAAGCTGTGTTGCCCTGGGAATTGAAAATCGGCTCTAGACGTGTTGAATTTCAAAATAAGTTAACAGCCGATGAATATTCGATTATTATGAAAGATGAGTTGGAAGATTTGACTCAATACCGTTTGAAAGCTCTTGAGAACTTAGAAGCTAATAAGGAGCGTGTTGCTAGATAGTATAACAAGAAAGTCAAAGTCAAAGAATTTTCTCAGGGTGAATTGGTATGGAAATTAATTTTGCCGATCGGATCTAGAGATTCTAAATTCGGTAAATGGTCTCCAACTTGGGAAGGTCCGTATAGAATAAATCGGTACGCTCCAGGCAACGCATATATATTGGAAACTTTAGAGGGAGAAGAATTTTCTCGAGCTTTGAATGGAAAATACTTGAAAAAGTATTATCCCAGCATTTGGGTTGATGCATGAGCCAATTTCCGAAAGAAATCGCAAATGATCATAGCCGATACAAAGTATCGCCTTTAGCAGAAAAAATAATTAAAAGTAGTGCATTCAAATCGGAAAGTGAATTACACATCTAGGGATACATGGCCGATGCGTTATGCATCGCCCTTAGGGCAAAAATATAAAACATTACAATGTGTTCAGAAAGTTCAGAATTGATTGAATGACCCGCATGCGAGACTCATGGTGTTCATGGTTTTCTATAATCTGATTTCTAGAATCGATAGAAATGTGAATCTGGCTGACGTTGGCTTTAGACCTGGATATGGATTGGTTGATTGTGTTGATCTCTCCCCAGAGTCGATCCCTTCTGCTCTGTAGATTGATGAGACGTGCTTGTTCCCTGTTTAGGGTGCCTTCGAGGTTATGAATTTGGCGTTGAATCCTGGATATATTATTTCTTGGAAATCCTTGGCCATGGATGAAAGATGACACTGAAGTAAGACCTTCAGGAAGTAAGTTCATTATCTCATATTTGTGAGTAGCTAAGAAGAGCCGATGGTCTGCAGAAAGGGGAGCACCAGATTGAAGCTGAGTGATGATGAGCTCCAGCGTTTGTTGAACCTAAAAGTTGGAAAGATTAGCTTGTTTTAATCAGATAATAAGGCAAGAAGATAAACCTATTATATACCTCATTGGATGAAGATGCCATGTTTGATAGTGAAAGAGATGACATGGTGAATTCTGCGTATGGTTCTATTTATAGGTGAAAGGGTCTACCTAATCGTTTCAGAGCATTCAATTTTTTATATAAATGGGTGCAAGGACCAACGCATTTTGGTCAAAAGATGCTATTTTCAGAAGATTCGCTGTAAAAGCTGATTGTATTGGTTAAAGGTAGTAAAGGCGCTTCAAAATTGGCAGGGTTTGGTCAAAGGGTGAGTCAAAGATATACACATGCAGAATAGTATGGTGACCTTAATATTTTTGTTACAAAAGATACCACTGGTAGAGTTTTACAACGACCCAAGGAAATCTTGGATCGCCTTGATCGCACGCAGGCGAATAGCATCTACATCGGAAATGGCTTTCCGATCATCATCGGCCGAACCCTCAATCGGCTTCAAGTTCTTCTTAAGATGATCAACCTTTTGCATAAGGGTTTGCTTGTTTTGTTCAAAGGTTGTCAAAGTCCCAAGAATTTGCAGAAGGTTGGTCTTCACAACTTTTAGCTCTGCGTCAATCTTAGCTATTGCTTGCATATGGGCTTCACGCTGGGACTCTAAATCAGATTTGGTCTTCTCTAGAGATTCTTGAGTTTGCTTTATGTTTCCGATTTGGGTTGCTATGCCTTCAATATCCGATTCCATTTGCTCCTGGTCCTTGGAAGACTTCTCGAATTCAGCTCGATCGGATAATCTCTTTTGGGCCTTTGTCACCTGGAAGTAGTTGAACTCTATAAAAGCAGTTGGGAAAAGGGCTTCTTCAACTGACTCAGGTATTTGGCCTTGCAAATGTTTGAACACTGATCGGACAGGATCGGCATTTTTCACAAGTTGTCTGATTTCACTGTTCAAAAGACTTAGCATTTCCTCGAGATTAGTCTTGATCGGATTGGAGCTTGGAGCTGATTCTGCTGTAGAGGGACCGGCATGTTCTGCTGCAAGAGCACTGGGAGTTGGAGAATCTTGTGCCTGGGAAGGGAAAGCAAAAATCGGATGTTAGCTTCTCTTATTTTAAGAGAAATGAAAAAGAGAGGGTATTACCTGTTTTAAGTTGATTTCATCAAATTGGGATGGTTGAGCTGCTGGAAGGCCGATTCAAGTGCACTATAAAGTACACTCATGGCTTGATAATTGAGAGCATTATTTTCATTGTCAAGATTTGTTCTATTATCTTCATCAAGAATCACATAGCCATCTTCAACAATTGTCCACATCTTTCTACTAATTGTTTTGAGATGAACCGTCATTCTAGTTTTCCAATAATCATAGTTTGTTCCATCAAAGAATGGTGGCCTCCCCACATGAACATTATCACTAGCCATAATTCTACTTCGGGATGATTAAATCCTTGATCAAAGGAGACCTAGGCTCTTGATACCACTTGTAGGATTGAGGATTACCGACCAGAGGGGGGTGAATAAGCGGTTTCAAACTAAACGCATAACACTAGATAAATTTAATTAGCAACACAAAATAAATTCTACAACTAGTGAAGCTAGTCTATGTTAAAGGTTTGCAACCTAGGATAACAAGATATAATTCAATGTCTATGAGATAAATTGCTTGTATGTAATTGAGTGAAGAAATAACCGAAGACACAAGCATTTTTTTCTATGGTGTCGATGACTTGCCGTCACCCCTAATCCACATTGAGGTGGATTAGCTTCCAATTGCTCCTCTACCAATAATCCAGTGTATGAGCCAATCTTGGAATCAATGAACCTCTCCAAACCTCTTTCCACTAGAAATGTTTTTCACCACTCCGGTGAGGCAAAGCTCAAGAACCTCTTCACAAGAATGAATCAAAGGCTTCTTAACAATCTTCCTGAAGAGATGAATGAAACCAATATCCAAGCTGTCTTGGAGGCGGCAACCTCCAAGAGTCACAAATCAACCACCTTGCTTGAAGAACTCCTCTTGAATGCAAGCACTAGATGCCTCTCAATCTCACCAGAAATGCAATATCAAGACATGTGAGTGAGAGAGAGGAAGTGAAGAGCTCAAATGTGTTTCTCAAGTGAGTGGAATGGCTAAGAGAGGCTCCCCACGCCGGCCACCCCTCTATTTATAGAGGGGGACCCCAAACCATACCGTTATCTTTGAAATCCTCGTTTTCTGCTAACTCACGGACCGTTCGCCCAGACAAAACCGGACGGTCTGGCATTATAAACCAACGGGTACATGTCACATCCGAGCGTGTCAGAGCTGACTGTTATTAAAAAATCGTACCATCCGCCGCCAGAGGGCGGACCGTCCACCATTCAAATACAAGTTACACAGAACGTGCAATCGATGTGACATCTCTGAAATTAGCCGATGGACCATCTGGTCCCAGGGCCGGACCATCCGCCGTTATAGTCGAAACCCACCAGAGAACAACTGGGTCTTTGTCCAATTTGAGATTCAACGCCGGACCTTCCGCCACTCCTGGCCGGACCATCCGCCGTTGGAGACAATTTCCACCAGAGAGCACGCTAACTCTACTCAATTTTTCTGTAGAGGTGGACCATCCGCCAAGGTTGGCCGGACCGTCCAGCGTGCAACTTTTCAGGATGTTTCAGTTAGCGAACGACTCTCATCCTGTATGCATGCAATCCAAGAGTTTGAGCAATGACCCCTCTTGATAGTACGGCTATCTAGCCTACAAATCCAGTCAATTCACTTCTCTAATTACCTCTTGACCGGCAAAACAAAAGCCCTATCTTATACCTTTGCCTTGAGTCTTTTGCCACTTCTTATCAACTTTCTCAGCGGAACCATTCTTACTTTTATAATACCATCTCCATGGCTTTTCATAGCGCATTCTTATGACTAACCTTAATTCACATACTCAATGAAATTGTTAGTCCATAAGATATTGTCATTAATTACCAAAACACTAAACTAGGGGCCTAGATGCTTTCACTCACCGGGGAGATCAAACTGGGAGCGTGAGCAATCACCAGGGATTTTTGGGTACGGTTGTTGGTTACGATTATCTATGACATCTGAAAACTTTAATGACCAGAGGGCATAGTTGGCTATTGAATTTGTTGACGTAGAGGTGCTCACTGATGTTGGCAGCTCACCATTATTTTTTGAGCTTGGAATTGATTCTGCTGATCGAATGGCTATTGAAATGTGCATTTTGGAAGTTGAAGACGCCGCATTGATGGAACTGGAAGAACAACACCACCACAAATCGTGAAAAACATTACAGAGCCATCGACCAATCTAGGCAGCAGCTATACAACTATACAAGCACATGTAGAAGCACCGGTAGAGGACATATCAGAAAAATATCTAGAAATTGAGTTCTTCCTCTTTGTCGCCCGTCTCCCTGGCGGAGGATGATTCCGGTGTGCTGCTCACCCGCTTCGCTCAGCGGCAACGCCCTGTCTCGGTGCTCACATCTTGGAGGTGGCTCGTCGGTGACCCGGTCGTGAGAGCGTGTGTCTATCTCTCCTCGCAAATCGGATCAAACACTACGCTAATCTTTCCCGTTCTCCGCATCGTCAGGGGTATGGAAAGAAAATATCAAGCAACAAGTCTTTCTCTTCATCATATGTGTGACTGTATGAGTGACGTGAGCAATCTGGCATGTGTATGATAATCTCTACTACTAAAAGACTGGAAGGGAGAGTCGTGTCCGCCTCTTCGTGAAGCCGTGGAGCCTCACACCCGTGAAACCACCCCTCTAAAAACGCCTATCATCCCGCAGCCGTCACGCATCGCGAAAAAATTGTCACCACCTCGGACGCCTTCCTCTCCAACCAACCCCGTCTCTCACGAATGCCCAAATCTATTCGGCATCTCTCCCCGTCCCCCATCAAATCCGCATCTGCGCACCAGCTCTCCACTGCCGCCGCACAACCACCGCTCTCGGCCTGATCCCGCCGCCGAAAGCGATCCGCACTTCTATCCCAGGCTGCGGCATCTCCCTCCCAGTGTTGTTCCCCAGTGGACCGTGTCCCGGCGGCGGCGGCTTCCGAGCGGCGTCGCCCTCCGGGATCCCATCGGCCTGTCGTACGGCGTCACGGCGAGCGCCAATCGACTTCCTCCCAGCGATTGTGCAGCACCTGCGCCCGACCAGGTGAGCAGACGTCTGGTTTTTGATCCACTGCCCGTCGCCGCCCGTCGACCGCCCGTCGCCAGTCCTCGTCCTCACTTTTAGTTTGCTCACCCATGTTATTCTGATGCCAAAAGAACATTCTCTGAGTTTAATTGATTCCTTTGCCTATCTTAATCTCTCAGTTTAAAATTGACCTTATTGACAAATAGCAGATGACACCAAATGTTGTTGCCATTTGTTTTTACTTGCACGTGTTGTTCCACCGGAGCTTCTTTCTCCTGAATCTATGGCCTAACAGCGTATTAGCAGAGTAGTCGGATGTATTACTAATTGGTGGTTCTTTATATTTCGCGACACAGACAAATAATATGTTGTGCACTTCAGTTTTCTACTGAACTGTCGTACTATATATGAGGCTGAACAGAAATATGAGTAGCAAAGCTTGTAGATGCTCCCTGAGAAAAAAATAGTTGTAGTGGTACTAATGAAAATTGGCTCCCAGGTTTTACTTTGAATAGTCTGACTTTGTGGTGTGGCTTATTTTATTTCAGCCTTTTGAGTCTGCATGCGCCATCCATTATATATACTACTATCAGATCAAAGTTTGATAAATTACCAGGTTTTGCTTGAAAGCCTATGATTTTTTTTAATCGTGTGACTTTGTGCTGTGTGTCTATTTTTCAGCCTTTTTTGGTCTGCATGCGCCATCATACAATATGCACTTCAGATTTTCTATAAGTACGGCAGTATTTTAATCATTGCCTGATGTCTTACTAATAGTGTGATATTCAGAACAGAACAGAACATACCTCGCTGCCATCCAACCTCCCGTCCTGCGTGCGCTGCAAAAACGGAACAAGATTTCGATGTGCAGTCCCGCCAACACGACATCCATGTCACTGTGAGTGCCCTCCTCGGCGTCCAAGGTGAGCTCTCCATCCTTTTTTTTGCTCAATTTCATATTCTGCCAATTTTTCGGTTTGTGGTGATCTCGCAATAATATACGAGGTCGTGACATTTGTTCGTTGTGAGGAATGCATCGCAGGATGCTTGTGAGGCTTAGAGTGCCGTGCATATAATTTGTTCGTTGAAATGCCTAAATGAATAACATATGTAGGAACCAAACTCAACCTGTGTTGATATTGTATCACCTTCTACTTATTCTCCCAGTGATGTTTATGTCCACGCTTCTACATGTCAGGTTTATATGCTTTGGTCCAATGAGCAGCTGGACCGTACATGTAGGTCATTTGGGTGAACTACTAGGTCATTTGGCTGGTAGGTTTCAGAAGCTGTAGCAAAAATATCATGTCCCTGTCTTCTGAATGATGTATATAAGTAATGATGAATGGAATGATGTCAGACCTTGAACATGTTCCACCATTTGCCGGTCTTGCCGTTTGAGCTGTTCTGTCTCTATTTTGAGGTTTACTGTTCACCTATCTTCCAAAGTTACTGTTCTGGTATAATCAGGTTTAAGATATGCTCTTTTACATTTGTTTTTGTCGTGGTCCTTCAATGGAAGATCATGTAGCTTGTGATAAATTAATTGATTCCCATTGGTGAATCAGTTGTTTTTTTTGTGAGAAATTAATTGTTTCTCAATCTCAGATTTCATTTGTGGATGTATGCTAAGTACAGTCGTTGTTGCATGCTATCTTGATCTCACGTAACTACAACATGATGGATGGTGGCCAATATAATGGGCACATGTGTTTTGTCTGTTAAGTGAAACGTAATTGGATTAACCTACGAAATAATCCATATTTACTCCTTTTTTTAGATGCAAATTACCAGGTAGTGGAGAAGGTTGCAGCTTGCTTGATAAGCATCGTGGACTCTTTTAGCACTTCAGTTTATCTTATTGACCAGCTCTGTCACCAGGGCATCGTAGAGTATTGGTGACCCCAGAGCCCTTACCTCATCGACTTGCAGCGTAAGTTGCCCTTCACTTTTATCCATATGCTCGATTATCTGTCCAGAGACCTAAACGTTGCGTCTTGATTACAGAACCTGATTGGGATTCTTGCTAAGCTCGCCTGTTCGTCAGTTGTGGCAGTGAAGTCTCTCTTTGTGCTGAATGTTAGTAGCACAATAAAGGAGATTTTGATCGCTTGAGACCTCTCCCATGGCATGCCATACTTGCCAATGGAAAGACAAAACAATCTGGCTGGTTGTTTCACATCTTTACCTCCAAGTTTCAACCAAGCAGTACTTAGATGTGCATAGAAGATCTTTCAGTGTATTGCTGCTAACAATGGCTTTTTTATAGGTATCATGATGTTTGGGAAAAAGATTGTGCTCTTCTCTGAATCAGTTCATGTGCATTCAATGGTTTTGCATGTGCCATTGATTATTTGTATGCTTTCATGAACTGTAGAAGTTATGTGCACCGAAGATAGGTGAGATAATTTAGCCACATGTAAATCACTTTTGTACAATCTACCATCTGCAACCTGCATGGTCTTCATTTCATCTCACATTGCCTAATCAATAATCGCAGCCAATATATATTTCATTTATATTAGCACCTGTAATTTGCTTGTACTAATCATGCATGAACCAAGATTATTTACATCAGTACATTTTTCCTAAAAAACTTGGAACCTTACAATTCGTGTCATTATAATCTTCTATCCTACAATTATGTTGCAGCTGACAAAGTTACTAATAAGATTTCTTAACATCAGAGTTCATAAAATCATCATAGGCTGATATATTTACATCCAGGCCCTTGTGGATTAGGGAATAGAATCACACAATGCAATTGTAAATACGAGACTGCAGATGTACTTGTTTTCCTGTACTATGGTATCCTTGGATTATTGTCTTTACAACAACAAAACTATATTATTAAATTATTATCTTTTGAGATGTTCTATAGTGTCTTAAATAATTTTTGTTACTCATAGCAACCGCACGGGCACGATGCTTTTTCTTTTTTAAAAAAAATCCTTCCGTAGCGCTTGATCAGGACCCTGCGTTTGTATCGGACGTACGGCAGTCGAAATGCACACGCACGCTATGGTCGTCATCACTGTAGCAATAGTGCCCAGGCGTCAGAGTCAGGGCTTCTTCCACCCTCCCGACTCTCCCCCTCCCGGCCGGCCACCCCCTCGCGCCGCCGATGAATCAGATCCTATCCTCGCCGGCGCTGGACAAGAACCGGTGCAGGATCTTTCTTCTCACTGAAGCCGCGCGTCCTCCAAAGGCGGAATCGATCCTTGCTGTGCCCACGTCCATCTGAGCCCCTGCTCTGCGGCTCCGCCCTCTCAGCCGCTCTCCGACATCTCGGCGAGGTAAGAATCCCTCTCCCCCGGCTATCATCAGCTCGCTGCCTCTACCGATTTAGGGAGCGTTTAATTCAAAAAACTTCTCCCAAAAAAACGATATTCATCTAATTTTTCCCCATTCATCCTATTCCTCCCACCCACATAACCCTAATTTTTGGATAGTGTTTTTCCGGGGAATCTTTCCCATCTAAACACACCCTTAACCTGCCGCCTCTTTATTCCCACGGCTACCTCCCTCTGTGTTCACGCAATTGAGGAATTTTTGTTCCTTCCCGACCCCCGTTTGGTCTTGGACTCGAATCTGGGCAATCTGTGGATTTTATCTTTGGGCACACTCATGCGGTAAAAGTGTTGGGGCACACGCTCGAGGATCACCTAGTGAAGAAACAGAACAGCTTGGTACGGGCACGCTCGGATTATTTTCAAAACCGCAATGCCTTTGTATCAAAATGTTTCTACGGTTTCAATTTCAAAATTGTCTTT
Source organism: Digitaria exilis (assembly GCA_015342445.1). Lineage (NCBI taxonomy): Eukaryota > Viridiplantae > Streptophyta > Magnoliopsida > Poales > Poaceae > Digitaria > Digitaria exilis. The sequence goes on from JACEFO010002191.1 coordinate 239,622, forward strand.
GCTGTCTTGTCATTGTCAGTGGTTAGTACAAGTGACCCTGAGATCTAGGATTACAAATGATTGTGATACACAACACTAGGATTTGGACAGGATGAACAAATTGACATATTGCTCTTGTGCATATTCTGTAGTCAGTTGTGCCTATTGTGTAGGTTGTCATTGTTTAGTGCATTGTCTGCTGCACTTCCAAGATGTATTATTTGAGGGATATACGTAAGTTGAGTTGTGGGCCTATTTCTGTCTTACTTTGATGCTTTCAGTTGTCATTTAGCATCCCTTTTATTCAATTTCTCAGGTGGATGACACTTTACTCTGCAGTCAACAAGCTATCGCCTTTAGCTGCATTGGCAATAATGCATCAGTTTTGAGCAGCAGAAACAAAACTGTTGCGTGCAATGCGTCAAACTCCAAAAAGTAATTGTAGTGATAATAGGACTCCTGGAGTCGCTGCCCGTACAGACCATCCACAGTCTCATAGTGTTAGATTGATGGACATCAGGTCACTCACTTTCTCAAGTTCACAAGAGTCAATGAGAGGTAACGATTTGATTCACAAAGGAAGAAAACGGAAGACAACCACTCAAACCATTCAAGTAAGCCCCAATGGTCAGCATGAAATAGAAAACACACATCTCACTGAGCTACCTTCTTCTGACTATGCCTGCCAGTATGAGAAGGACAGACTAACCGGGAAGATCACCTGCATGGTCTGTGGTGAAGAGGGGCATTACACTTGTGATTGCAACATGAAGAATCAAGAGATCAAAGTGATATGCACTCTCTGTAACAGGGTTGGCCACTGTCATTTGTGGTGTTGCCGACAGAATGTGTCGGAGAATCGTGCTTGCTGCCGTTGTGGCGAAAAAGGACACTACACTAAGAAGAAGATGAAGCTAGGTTGTTGTGGTCAAAAGTGCGATCATAATAAGGACATCAGTTGCTCCAGCTGTGATACAAACCATCTACTTGGAAAATGTCCTATGGGAGACATTACATGCTTCATTTGCGAAGGCAAAGATCATGTGCCTGCACAATGTCACTTGAGTCCAACACTCACTGCAGTAACTCAGTATCATCGAGAAATTTTCCATGCCACTCTGAAAAAAGCAATTACAGAAACAAGCAGGAGAACATTGGCACCAGTTAAACCGTCCGGGGAATTTTCACATGATGAAGAGGTACATAATGTATCAGACTTGAGTAGTAGTGGGCATGGCCATTCTGAGAGGAAGAACACCATCAGAAGTGAGTTATCAGACTTCGACAAGACCAGCCATGCTACAATGACGGGCAAGGCATTAGCACTACTATCAAAATCCACTTGCCCCTACTGCCATGAAGATGGCCACTGTGCAGATAGGTGTCCCAGGAAGAAACCTTCTGGAGAATCAGAGCTACATGATGACTCCTATGGAAAGAAAAAGCTATCCAGAGAATTGGAGCTTTGTGATATCACCTGCTTCATATGCCAGGACAAAGGCCACAAATCATATAGCTGTCCCAAGAAGAAACCACCTGGAGCATTGGAGCTATCTAATGTCACCTGCTTGAAATGCCATGCCAAAGAGCACTATACATATAACTGTCCCAAGAAGATACCACCTGGAGAAGTGGAGCCATATCATGATAGCCATGAATGTCAATTTAAGGGAGGCAGTGAATTGTTACCTTCCAGATTAGGTCATGGTGAGGAAGACCATTGTAATAGGAAGATCCCCATCAAAAGTCAGGCACCATACTCTGGCAATGCCAACCATGCAGCAATGAGGGACAAGGAAGTAACACTATTATCAAAACTCACCTGCTTCAACTGCCATGAAGAAGGCCACCGTGCAAAAAAATGTCCTAGAATGAAGCCTCCTGAAGATTTAGAGACATCTGATGTCACCTGCTTCAAATGTCATGGCAAAGGCCACAAATCATATAGCTGTCCCAAGAATTCAACTGGAGGATTGGAAACGTCTGATGTCACCTGCTTCAAATGTCATGGCAAAGGCCACAAATCATATAGCTGTCCCAAGAAATCACCTGAAGAATTGGAGCTATCTGATGGCAAATCATATAGCTGTCCCAATAAGAAATCACGTGAAGCATTGAAGCTATCTGATGCCACATGCTTCAGATGTCATGGCAAAGGTCATTATATGTATTGTTGCCCTACTCCTAAGTAGGCCCCCAGATAATAGAAGCCATATCCATATGGTAATAGCTGTTAGTATCAATTTAAGGAGCAACGAAAGCTTACCTGATATCCCAACAAAAATGAACTAATTGTGGCGTTTTTCATCTGCCACTGATGCTATTTTGTAGCCTCTCTGGTTAGAAATGTTCTTCAGTAGCCTACTTCACAAATCAACATCATGAGATATATAAATGTTTTGAACAATCTGAATTCCTTGTCCATTCCTAGAATAGTAGTGCTTCATAATTTTCATTTTCTCTGGCACTGAATAGTTGTGAGATGTTCTTGGGGCTTTGGTGACACCAACGATCAAGGTCAAGAGTGCATTTATTTGAAGGCAATCTCTACTGTGCAATCCCAAGGAATTAGGATCTTAGTTTGCGACAATGAACATGATTTCAATCAGCATTCAGGGTTATTGGCGTCGAGCCTTTCAGGAAGATCTTAGGTGTCGCATGAAAAACATAACTTGCTCTGACATTCAACCTTCCTCTACAATGGTACCATAGATCTGTCAGCATTCAGTATGATTTTTAACTTAAAAATTCAAAAGAAAATGGCATAACAAGATGCCCAGAGCCTAGATCAGTCACAAGATTACAAAAGGAGCCCAGCAATCCAGATCACAATTGCACGGAAGTTTGTCCTTGTTTCTTCATCGTTCTTTATCTGCACTGTTGCTATCTTATTTCTTTCGATATATCCTAACACTCGACATTTATGGTCACTAAATCTCATCTCAAAAAGTTCCCTCGCTAACTAGAAGTTACTAAATAGGCATTGTTATTATTATTCTCTAATGTTGTGAACTTGTGATTGTTCTGAAAATAATTGATTATATCTAAAAATTACGTGCATCAAAGTGGCTACACATTTAACCACTAAACGTGTATTGTGAGTAAGATTTTGTAACCTCAATCTGTCTTGTGTTCTGCAGTGTGGAGGGCAGATCGCATGCTCCGGTCCGTCCCCTTGCTCTCGTGCACGGTGCACCGATCGATGTGCGTCCGTTGAAGGTACATCAATCGGCGTTGATCGGAGTGCACGAGTGGTCTGCACGTTGTATTTTTATGAAATGTAGGGACCAAACTGCAAATGTGCAAATTCTGTTGTACCGTACCGCTCGATGTGCATCCGCACAGACCACAGACATCGGCCGATACACGAGAGCACGTGGAGAGGCCCAGACGCCAGAGCATCATCCGTCCATCGTATGCTTCCAACTTCCAAGGCCCCGCATGGCAGAACACCTCCATTGCCGCTTTCAGGGCTCCACCTGGTAGAGGCCCCACAGTCCACACCACACCAGAGACTCGCAATAATCCATCTTGCCGCCGCCGCCGGGGTCCCGGCCATGGGGGGCGTGGATCCGCTCAATTTAGGTTTATGTAAAATCATCGATCAATCCTTTAAGATGAGAACTAGCACGTGTCCATCTCTTGACATGCCACGTAGTAACCCATATCTAGAGGCTCATGAACAATGCAATATCACATAAAACAATGCAGTATGTGTTCCACAATATGCCCAAGATCAAGCATACACATACCGTTTATACAAATACACACATTGCCAAAAGAACCATAGGGAGCAATTTTAGTCATTACATGAGAGTTCAACATTGAAAATATTACAAGTCCAACCTAGAGATTCAAATTTAAACAAGAGCTCCAAATACAAGTCTTGAGCTCACAAAATATGACATGAGTATCATGAATTAAAGGTTCAAGTTTCCTATGGCGATCTCACAACGATAAAAGATAAATCGCAGCGGTACGACAAAAGCAAAGGTGCCTAGCATGAGCACACCAATGGCTCAAACATCACACGCCCGGCCTACTCCTCATCCGTATGAGGATCAACGGGGTAGAAGAGACCAAGCACGACCTCTGGTTCGCCTGCAACTTGATGAAATATAGCAACTTGAGTACAAAAGTTACTCGCAAGACTTACCCAAATATAATATAACCAAGGAGTATGCATGTATAGTTGTAGCAAGGAATGAGGCTTTAAGGTTAAATAAATTGCATAAACGCCTATCTCATTCTAAGCTTAACTTTTATATAACATGAGCAAGTGATAATCATCCTATAGACCTAGTCAAATTTTTTTTGTCTTGCCCATCCCACCTAAATTTTTAGCGAGCAACAATATATCATAACCATGTGGACATAGAGCATAACCATGTGAACATCGTTCTCATCCATGCGGTAACTCTACGATGAATCCATGGGACATTGAGCTGGTGCCATAACCAAGAGCGTGGCAATTCGAATTGATTTTAAACCTTGCAAGGGTGTACATCTTTACCCACATGACTCGAGGACCTTGCGGCTTGCCCACTAGTACAAAGACCCTGTTTGGATCATCCAACTAAAGTTTTGTTGCTAAACTTTAGTAATTTTGTATCCAAACACCTCTGACTAAAACTTTGCTAAAGTTTAGTTGTAGCCCAAAAAGGCCTTTAGCCTTTAGCAAGCCCATAGGTGCTAAAACCTGCTAAACATGATCAAAGACTAAAATACCCCCAACTAACCGCACCCCTCGGTTCCCCACTTCCCCCGCACCGCACCGCTCCGGAGACGTCGCCCTTTTCCCATTCCTCTCCGATCTGTTCCATTTCCCCCGTCTCCCGTCGCACGCTCACCCATCACCGCCCCAGCTGCATCCCACCACCAGCCTGGGAAAAAAAAGCAACAGATCAGGAAAAAAAGCAACAGGTCGGGAAGTTGGGGTTGGCACAGAACAGTTAATCAAGGGGTAGCATGGTCATAAAAAATGGTTTAGCAAGGAAATCCAAACAACTCTTTTGCTAAAGTTTAGTAATCTAAGCTTTAGTTTGCTAAAACTAACTAAAGAACTTTACCATACTAAATTTTAGTTGGAGAGGATCCAAACAGGGCTAAAGATGGACAAGGGGGTACTCATGTCAACCTCTCCCAAAAAACCTTGGACGTATAGAAGTTCACGACTAGCTTATGCGGAGGGTTGCCTAGGCCCACTATGAACACTCTCCGGCCCTCACCATACACACATATCTAAGACCATGGCCGGATGACCAATTCACTTTCGATAATTAGCTTATCCTCCCATTCATGATATGTGGTTGTACGGAAAAATGCTAAAGCCGACGTCAACAACGGACGGTCCTTAATCAACTCAAGCGGATCTATGCCCGAGACTTCATTCTCAAGGCCCTACACCACATCTGCCCAAGTCTCGTAATTCATTTTCATCAATAAGTTTCATTAACCATTTTTAAACCAAGGACCATAACGACACCGTTGCTGATTAACCTATGCATTCCATTCCCAATAAGCCTACCACTCTACCACTAAGCATTAAGCAACTTAAAACAAGTTAACCCATACTACTCGAGTGAAAAGGCATATGGTAAAAGATCAAGGAATGGTAAATGCATCAAATAGGATCTACTCCAATTGAACCCATAGCTCATATTGGAATATAAATATTTGCAAACATAGGTATTTCAACATGCTTAGCTTCCTTCCTTGGTTCTCCTCAGTGTCAACTACGTTCTCCTCCGCTTCTCCTTCGGCCTCGGGCTCAACGGTCTCACACTCTGACGTCGCTCACTAAAAGAGTGAATGCAAGCATGCATTAGAGATGTTGACATGATGCGAATGAAAATGAAATGCATGAGCATGATTGTTGATAAAAATCACTTCAATATACTATCCAAAACAGCCACAAGGCTAGGAGACGGATAAAGATTTACCGTAAAGATAGAACTATTAGCAAGCAAGGGAATAACACATATAAATTCTAAATCATGGAATTAAAGCCTAGCTAAAACATATCATGTGCTCACTGGTATTACATGATTAAATATGTTGGTTATGCATTAAAATTACTTCTGCATATTTATCTATTAATTAGTCAAGCTATACTTAGTGAAATGAATTAAATCATAAAAGCCATGTTTAGCAACAGAACAAATATGAAAGGCATTTTTCCTAGATGCTATACAGTGAAACAAGATTAAAAAATTGGTTTCACCATTTTATCATTTTTGAGCTATTTACTATGCCATTATTCATTTTCAGCCAGCTAGCATACATTTTAATAAACATAGTGGTAAAAAGTATATAAGCATTGGTAACAAGCCATAGATCTATAATATATATGATACAAGAGTTGTAACAAAACTGGAGACATTTTTAGAGCAGTAGAACATTTAATATGAATTTAACAAGCTTTGAGCAATATAACTTATAAATAAATCTACACAACAGTAAAACCTGTAAACATAAGTTTTTATGAAACTTCATCATTCTAGGAATCCAGAAAAACAAGTTTCATAATTTTTGGAGCAGTATACAATTTTCTACGCATTTTACAAGTTTCAGCCGATTTAAAACAAAGGTTAAAACACTTTTGCAGTAAGACCCTTAGGAAACTCTAGATCTACACATGCAAGCACGCCACTCCTGGTGAGTTCCGTAGGTAAGTTTTCTTCTTATTTATTTTTTTATTTTCCCAAATTTCTTTGCTTCTTTTTCTCTTTCATTTCTTTTCTTCATTTTTCCTTTTTCTCTTTTCTTCTTTGTCTATCATTTTGTTCTCAGTTACACAGCAGCAGCTGACGCGTGGGCCCGCAGGTCAGTGACCTTGCCGGAGCCAGCCATGGCTTGTGGCCAAAGTGTGGCAGAACCGCCAATTTAAACTGGCTCAAGTGCGCCATAACGATCTGTTACGGTCATCGGACGCACTTCAAACAGTTCAAACTGGTGATCTGTCGAGTGTCCCAAGGACTCTTCGATAAACCACGATAACTCATATCTTTGCCATACATCAGGATCGTTTTCGGTAAGGAGAACACAACGAACATTATCATTTTTACACAACATACCAAGATTCTTACTTATTACAAGCCAGGTTCTGAAGAGAACTTAAATGCAAGTCAAGCCATTACTAAGAGTTTGATACAAACCAGTCTAGGTAGTTCTATATCACACATATCTACAGCCTCCGGCTTACCCCTAGAATCACCGGGACCACGATGATCTAGGTCTTCTAGATCTTCTTGGTGATCTCATCCATAGCTTCTTCTGAAAAACAAAAGGGAGATTCCCTGAGTACGAAGGTACTCAGCAAGACTTACCCGCCTTACCAAAGAAAAGACTCCCAAGGAATATGATTGGGCTTTATGTGGATCTGACTGACTCGACTCTTTTGCCTAAAAAGCATTACTAAAACTTGATCCTTATATTTTATGTATTTTATGCTCAGTTGAGTTGTTATTATACATCTAGGTTATAAAATATTTTGCATACAGGTTGTACTAAGCTCAATCAACATTTATGAATCACACTGATCTTGTTCAACTTGTTTCCTCTACGATGTTTAAAACCTGATCAAGTGCACTCATAACCAAGAGTTGTGTCGATCCAGATCCATGTACATCCTGCAGGAGATACCTAGCCCCCAGTCACGCACAGTCGATCTTACTGTGCGTAACAACCTTTCAATCAGCTGGGCCAACGACCGGAAATATCCTTACTCGAACCCGGGAACGCACCCCCACGTGGGTCCCACGTCTGGCGACCACCCCGTGAGTTACAGGCTACGGTCCCGCCTTTCTCCGACCCAGCAAGCACGGGTAAGCGATATTTCCAATCAATGAACCGACTAATCTAATCGGCTTTACTGGTCCCATAACCCAGTTAGAAACCAGGTAGAATCACTTGATCAATCACTTAAACAATCGGAACGGTCCTTAGTCACTTAAACAAGTAGGCAGAACTATGGATCGAGCTTACCTCAATCTCTCCTACCAGCTTCTGCCCACTATCTTTCAACTTGAATCTTTCGTGATTCATATAAGATTGGTGATGGCCTAGTTCATCATCTTTTACTTAACTTACTAAGCATAGCCAATGTAGATATTGCTAATCAAATTTCTTAGCTAGGCAAGGATAGTTCTATCAAGGAATATTTCATGCATCAAAAGGGTTTCAACCAATCCCTAACCTAATGCACATAAAATCATAAAATTTGGACTCATGAATATTATGAAACAATGGGTGATTTAAAGATGCACCGGGGCTTGCCTGGAATCACGAGCAGGTTAGATCCTTCCGCGATACGAGATTCCGGAGCGATGACGATCACTTCCTTGACTTGTCGCTGCTCCTCTGCGAATCCAACGAGCTCGTACTCCGAAGCTTGAGATACTAAAACGTAATGCAAGTTAGCGATATGCTATGCAACACTTTTCAAAGAAGCTAAGCAACTTTCCCTTCTCGATAAAGTTGCAAGCCAACACAAGCTACCCCAAGATTTTTAAAAGACACACCTATATTTTTCCTTTAATAAAACTTGCCCTAAATCATTTTTAGTTGATTTTTAATGATTTTAAAATCATTTTCTAAAATGATAAAGCATTTAAATAAATACATAAAACAATTTTAGAAATTATTTCTAATTATAAAAGAATTATTCAGAATTTTAACCCTTTTAGAAATTATTAAACATTTATTTAATTAATCTAGGAATTAAATTAATTATCTACACAAGGCTATTTAACATTTTTAATGGATGACAAACTTTAAAACAAGTTCAACAAAATTGATTTCATCATTTTTGGACTCTCCTATGATTTTCTATGAATTAAAAGGTGAAAAATACGAAATTTAAATCTATTTCAAAAACCTAAATGGCAGTTTTGCAGAAAACCCCCTGGGCTTCTCTTCCTTCTCCCCCGCGGCCCCTCCCCCATTCAAAACAGGGGTCCCCCGACCGCGCTGACCGGCTTCAAGCTCGCCGGCGGCGAGGTCCCCCGACCCCGACACCGAGCCCAACAGCACCGTCTCGCCACTCCGCACACGCCAAGCTCCAAAACCCGACAACCGCCCACGCCACCTCGCCTCCACGACGACGCAGGCGGCGGCACGCGACGGCGACACGCCGTCCGGCCAACCCCCGGTGACCCGCACGAGGAGAACCCACCTACGAGCACCAGCAGCCCAAGGCGAACCTAGCGCACCGCCTAGCGCGAGCCGAGATGCCCCCAGGCGTCCTGCTCACGTGCGCCAGCCATGGCGGACGTGCGCACGGCGGCGAGCGGCGGTGACAACGCGCAACCGGCAACTCGAGCCCCAAACCGAGCCAACAACTAGACCAATAGCACCAGCGGACCAAGGGGAAGCTAGCTCACCCTCTAGCACGGGCTCGGACGGCGGGAGCAAGGCTGCCCACGAGAGCCGACGGCCACGGCGGTGGCGGTGGACAGAGAAGAGGAAAACGACGGCGCCTGGGTTCTGGGATGGGTGAAGCTCAACGAAGATTGTTTGGGGAGGTAGAGGAGTTCAAGACGAAGCTGTGCGTGAGAGGAAACGGACGGAGGTGGTTGGACAAGAGCGCACGACGGTGAGCTTCGTCGGCGACCGAGAAGTGGACGGGAACGAGGAGGAGGAAGAAAAGAGATAGAACGGAGGCCAAGGAGGAGTATTTATTGACGAGAGCCGACCCTAGACGATCGCCAGCTCCTGCTGATCACTTTGCCACGACGATTCCATGCCCGGCGACGCGTGGCCGAGCCACCGCCTTCCCACCGACGTCGGCCGCCATTGCCGCCTAACCAAGCTCTAGAGCCGAGAGATTGCGGCCACAATTTCTTCCAAATATCCTTCTCAACTCATCCAACTCCAAACATAGAACTTGTAGAAGAAACATAGCACTCCAACTTTCATATTGCAACCTTTTCGATTCGAGCAGTGTGTAGCGCGAATTCGAAGCTCCAATGTCGGCCGATTTTATTCCCCATTTTCAGACCCCGAATTCGATTTCTTCAAATTACTTTTGAATTTCCATTCAAACTCTCCTTGATCCCCAAAAGAAACTTGTCCGTAACACATCCAATTACATTTTCTATTTTGGCACCATACTCAAATTCTCGATCAAACGCTCGAATTCGAGCCTTGATCATCGGTCGGCTAGGGTGTTAATAAGAACTCTGAAACCCTAGGTTGGTTCAGAAATTTCAAACTCAAATTACTCCCAAAGTTTGAGTAGAACATGCTACTCCTCAAAACATAAAAGTTCTTTGCCTTTACTTGAATTTCATTTCTTATTTTTAGACCTCTTTCAAATTCTCAACGGTTTGAGCTCAATTTGAGAAATTTCATCTCAGCCTTTATAACTCTGAATTTCCTCAACCTTTTTCTGATTCGATTTTCAACCAAGTTTTTCTCCTTGATTTACATCTAACCTCAAGCTGATCCCAAAAACAAAGTTGTTCTCTATGCCTTACTTGACAACTTTCATATTTGTACCATGGTCAAAAGATCAACCAATAAATTTTTTTGATCACTCAAACATTGCTGCTCAACATGGCCAAAACTGAATTTCAAACTCCTATTTTCAGATTTGAAATAGTAACTCTTCTCATTTTTCTTTCTCCATTTAATTGTGCTATTTTCATACTCAATTTCATCTAGATTTTGTTTCAAACATTCTCCCCCAATCTTCTTGATCACTTATACATTTTTATTTTAAATTTATGTCGAATTTTGACCAAATTTTGACTTTGGTCAAACTTCGCGCCTTTTAAAAATCGGGGATGTCACACAAAGTCCGGCGATTCCCTAGCCAGCGGCGAGATTCCAGTGAGGGGAAGGGCATGGAGAGCAAGAGGGCGACGAGAGCAATCCATTCCCTACCTTGGATTGAAGGATTGGTGGTCAGAATGGGGTCGACGGCGAGCTGCAGCGGGCGGCGGCAATGGACGGCGGTGGCGGCGGTTTTTCAGGCGGTGTGGTGGCAGCGATTCGGTGGCTGGGGAGGTCGGCGAGGTGGAGGAGAAGGTGTATACGGGGTTCAATCGAGTTGAGGTGGCCTGCAGTGGAAGATTAGCAGCAGCAGCGAGCTTCCACGGCAACAATGGAGGCGGCTGCAATGGGGAAGAAATGGCTAGGGTTTGGGAGGCGCCGGCATTTCGCGTGGTCGGGGAGGCCAAGAACCGGTGGCCGACGACAACGTGGCAGCCACCGCCCACGCTGCCCAACCAGTGAGCAGAGCGGTAACGGGAGGAAGAAGAAGCCGCTGATAGGTGGGGCCCACACGCAAGAGAGACAATTTTGAAAATGAGTTCAAAGGTTTTTGCTTTAAAAGAAATAGCTCCCGAATTCCAAAAATCACAAATAAATACATTTTGGAAAGCTTAGAACACAAGGAAGGTTCTGCAGGTTGAAAAAGTTGAAAACCATTTTTGGTTTGGTTCAAAAGATACGAATTTGGAATTTACAATAATTTTTTAACCCTGCAAATAAACTCTAAAAATCTTGCAAAAATACTTCAAATTCCACATTTGAATTATAGTATTTTATAAAATTTTAAACCAGCACAGTTGCAGCACAAAATTTGGAGTTCATAAACAAAGTGACAATTAATTTAATCCAAACAATTCAATAACGCACACAATGCCCTTCCTCATCTTCCTTTCATGGTGATCAAGAATGCCAATGGGATGTTCATCATAAGTGAGACCCGGTTGAGGATCAAGAAGTTCCAAGTCAATAGCTTCGGTTGGGACACAAAGACATTTCTTTAATTGAGATATATGAAAGACATTGTGCACGTCAAGAGATTGAGGAAGTGTGTTTCGGTCTGGGAAGTGTATTTTCTGAGAGGGCTGAATAGTAAAGTCCAAAAGAACTTTTTGATCTAAACACGACCTCTTCACACTTGAAAATTTGTCATTTTATAGCACCTTTTATGGATCAGTAAGTTCTCTACCTTTTGTTCTAGAATAAAATCTCCATTGGAGAGAAATGTTTAATGTTGTTACTTTCATGAATATCTAGTTTCTACACCTGCATTCTTGATTACAAGCATCATGCGCATTAGCAAGACATGATCTGTTGGTGTCACCTAACAACCTAGAAATGTGGTTGGCTATCTGTGTTACACTAAGTTAGGTGTTTTTCTTTAGGAAAAAATTAGATCCGTGACACTGAAAGATGCACGTTTTACAAATATATCACTGAACCACCTCGGTACACTTTAATACCACCGAAAAAGGTCTTCATTTAGATTTTAACCATTTTGTTAGCCCTTCCGTCTTTGTTTTACGGAACACCCCCTGAAATTTTATTCCCTCCTTCCCCCAGCTCCTTCTACCTTGGGACAATCTATGAATTAAGGGTGTGTTTAGTTTACCTAAAAATTATTTGAAAATGCATTGTTCATAAAAAATACTGTAGTGAATAGTAAATAAATAGTATTCTGTGAGTGGGAGAGATGAGATGAATAGAAAAAAATTTGATGAATAGTGTTTTTTTTAACATTTCTGGGAACTCCCTTCGGCTCCTCTACCTCACGAATCGAACCAAGGTAACACCCTCGAGCTGTTAAGTGTTTTCCCCAGCGAAACCACAGTTGAATCGGCCAGGCGACGAAGCGCCCCCGTGGTCGAGCGTTGCCTCTCGCCGCCGGCCGCTCCCTAGCGCTGAACCTCGATAGTGACAGCTCAAATGGATGCAACTCAGAGTTCTGGTGCTCATGGTGCCCTTCACCTTCGCCGTCCAGCCCTTCCCTGACAGGAAACAGCCGGTCAAAGGCTGGCCATGACCAGCCTTGAACTTGCCGTTGCTGCAGCAACAGCGATTCATTCCTTGGCCATGGAAGTGACCCCTCGCAGAGCACACGTGAACCCCGTCCAGCTGCCTCCCCTCCGCGTCCCCTCACCCCGTTGCTCTTGGTTCTTTTTTTAAGCGCCTGCTCTTGTTCCTGCCTTCCTGGATTGTCCCAAGGTAGCAGGAGGGGCTAAGGGAAAGAAGGAATAAAATTTCAGGGGTGTTCCATAAAAAGCAGAGGGAATGACTAACAGAATGGTAAAAATCTAAACGGAGACATCTTTCGTTGGTGTTAAAGTACCAAAATGGTTTGGTGATATATTTCTAAAACGTGATCTTTCAGTGTCACGGATCCAAGTTTATTCAGGAGTCCATATTCTCTTAATGACCAAGTGTTACTGTTAATTGGTGGAGCTGTAGATAATAGCTCAATGTTGTTTGCCTGTTTTGTTAGTTATTTCCACCAACTTGTTGGTCCCTTAAAGTTAGTTAAAAACAGAAGTGTAATGAGAAGAAATGAATTCCTTAATCAGCTGATGTTATTTTCTAAATTTGTAAATTTCTGCAGCACTGAGTTTGGCGTCTATGGGTGATGATGGACCAAGGGGTGATGCTTGAAGTGCTAACAGACTTTAAGGTGCTCATGTGAAATCCTCTTTTTTAATCACACATGTAAAATCTTTTTCATCAAGGTAAAAATTATAATAGCAGTAGCAGTAGTGGTAGCAGATAGTATCAGATTTATTGTTGCTGGCCTTATTGTGGTGGCCTTCAGAATTTCTACCTTTTGTCTAAGGGAGTTGTTTCTCTTTATTTTGTCTGCGTGATTGTCGCTGTGAACTGTCAAGTTTATAACTGTTCCTGGTACTGGTAGTTGCTTTCTTCTTTATGCTGGGCTTCTGGGCCAGAAATGTCCTCAGAGTCCATTCAAGAATGCAATTACCTACATGGCTTTCTAGTTTTTGCCCTTTAAGATAGGAGCAAGAGCCCATATTTAACCTTGTACGTTCATTAGCAAAAGGATAAATAATCTGTGTTGTACAAAGGTGGTTTTCCCATGCATTTTGGAGTTAAGAGTGTATACTTATTTGATGAACTAGGGATAATAAGTTACCGTTGTTTGCCTATTCTGGTTGCCGGTAGCAGTTAATTTGAGGTCTCTTGATATTAGTTACAAGTTAAAATGGTCAATGAGGGAAAAATCTACTACCTCCGTTCTAAAATATAGCTACGTTTAGCCTTTTTAATGCAAGATTAAGAAGTGTGATAGAATGTCTCATATAGCCTTGATTAAATATGTCCATGCATGTATATATGGTAGCTATATCTGCCTTATATACCTCCATACTCACTAAAAGGAATTCTGCATACAACAATTAAGACCATAAGACAATTAATGTCTATATGGGTATTTTTGCCCATTCACCCATTCAATCAGGCTTCACAACTAATATGTAGCTATATTTTGGGACAAATTTTGAATACTTAACGTAACTATATTTTGGAACGGAGGGAGTATTACTCCATCTGCTGATATTGTTTAATTTTGTGAATTTCTGCTGGCTGGGACACCTCTACGGGTGAGGGACCAAGAAACGTTGCTTCCGGTGAGTGGCTTGCGGACTGAAGGTGGCCATGTGAAGGTTTATTGCTCAAGGAGATAATAACTAAGTAATAGTAGTAGTGCTAGTGGATGATTGTACTAGGTGTTCGATGGGACAAGAGTCTTTAGTTTCAGTGAATTAAGTCGATGCCGCCGATCTCATGTGAATTAGGGGTTGTGCATCTTATTTTGGGGGTTGTGCATCTTATTTTAGGGGCCGCTGGAAGTAATAATTAAGCTGGTGACCCCTGCGTTTAACGTGCCCTGTTGCTTGCAATGAAAAGCTAGGATGACTATGTATGTTTCCTTTGGTCCAAAAAAAAAATCATGATCGTGAATGAAATCATCAGTGTTGAAAGCTAGGATGACTACTTTAAGCTTGCTCATGAGCTTTTATATCTTGCATTCATGTTTAATTGTTTATCGAGCAAGTTTGTATCCGGCCTACCAGCCCTTTCTAGGCTTGTGGCCATTGCTGTACTACCTGAACCCAGTGAGCAAGCTCCACTTGTGTTGGTTATTCCTGAATCTTGCGAGAATGCACGTTTGAAGCAATTTCTACAGCATGAGGGCCGGCTCTTGTCCTGGCGCCTACTCGTGAGTGAGTGAGCTCGCTCAACAGAACTCCAAGATGAAACAATAGTGTCTTCTATACCTCTGATAATAAATATTCACTGCTCAAATAAACACCTAAGTCGTTGTACTATAGTAGTGAGTAATCCCGCTTGTCACGCGGGCGACCCGAGTTTGCCCCGGCAATGGTGTGTTTGGTTCCTCCGCAGGTCAAACCCTTGAGCACCGCGGCCCCAGCTCGTCCGCAAATCAAGCCTGTCGCCCCAGCTCGTCCGCTAGCCACGCTGGCTCCGCCTCGCCTCCAACCCTCGCCCGCCCGCCTTCTGCCCCTAGTTCCGCCCATCCTCGTGCGTGCTGGCCTTGCTGGCAGTGGCATCACCTGGTGCAATGAGGTGCGCGCGCTCTTGCTAATTTATGTCCAAAGCCATAGTTGGCATTTCAGTAGCAGCATTTGGTTGGTCGTCCATACGAAAAAAACGGATGGGCCGTCTCACATACGGAGAAAGAGCAAGTCGTACATGACGACTTCGAGGAGGTCATGAGGCAACCACCACCGTGAACAACGGAACTCAATTGGGAAGCCCTGGACCTACCTTCAACGGACCTCTCCTCCCTGGACACCCCTTCACCGAGGAGGAGATCTTAAGGCCATCGCCCTCTCGCCTCAGGACAAGGCACCTGGCCCAAACGGTTTCACCATAATATTCTTCCAAAAATACTGGACAATAATAATCAAAATTGACGTAATGGCGGCCATCACCTCACTGCACAACTCTAGATGTGCCGACCTGAACCTTCTAAATAAGGCCAACATCATTCTACTACCGAAGAAGGAGGGTGCCGAAAATATACGAGACTTTCACCCCCATCAGCCTCATAGATGCCATCGCAAAAATCATTACCAAAGTATTAGCGTTAAGGTTAGCCCCTCTAATGGACGACCTCTACCCCCCTGCCAGTCCGCCTTCATCAAAGGAAGAAGTATACACGACAATTTTCTATACGTGTGAAATCTGGCGCGCCGCTTCCACCACACCCGAACACCGTCCCTATTAACGAAGCTTGACATCTCCAAGGCTTTTGACCCGTGCGTTGGGATTACTTGCTAACCCTACTCTATCGCAAAGGGTTCCCTACAAAATGGATTGACTAGATTGCGGCCCTACTCTCCTCATGGACATCCCGCATCCTTCTCAACTGTGTACCGACCCAACAAATATAACATGGGAGGCCTGCGATAGCGGACCCGCTATCCCCACCGCTCTTTGTTTTGGCAATCGACCCGTTGCACAAACTTCTATCCTTGGCCACCAAAAAGGGACTCCTTACAAGCATAATGGCTGTGCAGCAAGATTTAGGGAATAATGGATCAGATTTTTCGTGGAATTAAAAATTGTGAATGGGTTGATGCGAAAACTTGAATCCCTTTCCAGTTTCCACCCACCGGCCGGCCAAGCAGCCCACAATACCTGGTCATGTGCAATCACCGCAATATCTGGCCTTTGCAGTTATTTTCTTGCATGCAAGTTCTATCTATCGGTATCTGCAAAACTATCATCTCCGAATCCCAATGCGAGAAATCTGTTATCATCCGCACTTAATCCCATTGCGCCCACCGTCACCTCGAATACCCTACCTGCAAGATCGATCGCGATCTAATGCCACCGAAGAAAGTGAGAAGGCATGCACTCCTCGTCTTCTCCGGCAGCTCGTGGCCAGCACAAGGCGGCCCGACGCCTTCCCCTCAAGGCATTCCTCTCCTTACCGTTGCAGCCGCCGGCGAAGAGGGACTGGGCGGAGCTGCCCCTGGATCTGATCGTGTACGTGCTCCACCTGCTGAGCCCCGTCGAGCTCCTGCTAGGCGGGGCCGCGGGGGTGTGCCGCTCCTGGCGCCGCGCGGCGCGCGACGAGCCCGCGCTGTGGCGCTACGTCGACACGCGTGGCTACGCCTCGCGCTGCGTCCGGTCGCATGTCACCATGGACGCGTTGGTGCGAGCCGCCGTGCGCCACGCCGCGGGGCAGTGCGTGGCGTTCTGGGGCGACGCCGCCGATGACTGCCTGGTCTGCTTGCTCGCCCAGCAGTGAGATCTCTTTCTCTGTCGTCCCTGCTTGCAGTTATTTTCTTAGTTAACGATTGAATATAATACCTATATATGATCTTCGACGGATTTCGAAATGTGGAAACTTTTGCCATGATTTGCATTGCGTCGTCATCACCAATTGATAGCCAATTTTGTCGCACTGCAGACCGCAAGTGTGTGTGTAAAGAATGTGAAATATATATATTTTGCTAACAAAATACTCCATTAATTTTGTAAGGTTGTGTACTTATATTAGCTGATCAATCAGTTCTAGCTTGAAATAGATCGCAGTTTGGAATTTGCTTCCAAAGGGTTAAGTGCACATATAACCTTGTGGAGCAAAGGGTTAAATCCTATATTAAAAGACAACACCAAATTAGTTGAATAGTTCCACATTACAGAGTTACGTTGATGCAGTACTTCTTTCAACCTAAATTTACAGGAACATAGCAGGATTGTTGCCAAGAGTGCGCGTAGGTATCTGAAGATTAACACTTAAGTATGATTGGCAACATTCTGTGACAAAAGTTTTCAGTTCCACAATGCCATCTCTGCCGAAGTCGACGGTTAATTTCTTATTTCTTCGGTGTGATAGAAAAAAAATTCTGCTGGATTTAAAAAAACAAATAGTTTTGCTGAACTCTGAAATCTGGTTTCCAAATTAAAAGATCTTGACACGTGACAACATTTGATGCTTCAATTTGCCAGAGCAAGATGAGGGACCAAGTATGTTCCTTAAATAAGAATAATGCAGCCGCAATCAATGGATTTGACAAAATGCTTTTATCCACATGAATTTCTAGAAACACATGCTGTTACTACAAGAGAAACATCCATGTGTTGCTCATTCATGTCTGTATAATTAAAGTTGGTATTGTGTGATCCATGCCTGCTTGTAATAGCAGGATACAATGACGATATACAAGTTCCACTAGTGTTATCAATGCCGGCTCTTATTGCAAGCCAGTACAGCTTTTTTATGACTTATGAGCCAGCACATAAATACTATTTCATCTGGTACTTGTTCTCCATTATCTTAAAAAAATACTGTTTCATCTGTGTATAATTTCATTGACAGCTTGTTGAAAATTACAGGGTTTCGGTGAGGTCTGTAGTAGAATTAGTAGGTTATAATAAGTTCGAAACTGGAAACTATATGCCCACGATTTTCACATAAAAAAAATTGTGAATTATTGACTCGTCATATACAACGTAACAATGGAATGAAATTAACTAAGAAAACTGAAATGTATTAAAAAGGCCCATGTACACAAGTCAGCCCAAGCCCAATATTATGACAATTTGCAAAACCCTACCATCCATCACACCAGCTCACCCTCTCTAATCCCGCACCCTCCCTCCATATATAGCGCCGGCGAGCCGGCGATGGAACGCAAGGTCTTGACTTAATGGCTAGATAATATTTGATGCAAGTGGCCTTCTTACTCTTTGATGCGGAAGGTAACGACCAGATCACCCTCTTTGAGCTCCGGAACCTTATGTTTAGTTTTTTAGATAATGGGAAAGAGAGTACCCGACCTTGGTCTCAAAAGAGGTTAAGGCCGTTTCTTACAAATTGCAGCACATCCGCCTGTAGTTACTCACAAAAACTGAAAGACGACATAAGGCGACATAGCCATACAATTTGATGAAGACATTTATTAAGAACGAATCCTATTACGAAACCTCCATCCATGGGTAGCGAAGACTTGCATGACCAAAACCTCCATAACTTGACATGCTTTCTTTATCGCCTCCTTGTCTTCATCATGTCTCTGTAGCTGGGCCCAGAATCTGAGCTAATCGGTGCCTCGGTATAGTACCTGCATATAAGTTGGAATTAGAGATTTGTCAAACACCACATCATTCCTACTAAGCCATATAGCCCAGCATAAAGCAGAAGCTCCTACTAACAATTGCCTTTTAAGTTTGGTCCCAACTCCCATAAGCCAGTTACCAAACAAGTGAGTAATGCTACGAGGTGGATATATATTAAAAGCAAACTGTACAGCTCTCCATAGGAATTTGGCTAAATGACAATCAATGAAGAGATGTTGAATGGTTTCTTCACTAGAACAAAAGCAACGGTACTTGTTTCCATTCCAATTCCTACGTGCTAAATTGTCCTTAGTAAGCACAACACCTCTCTTCAAATACCACATAAAAATTTTAATTTTGATTGGCATTTTTAACTTCCACAAATGCTTATCGAACTGTATATTTCCATTACTAATCGATGCATTGTACATTGAGCTGAAGGTGAACATGCCACTATTAGTAAGGTTCCATCTAAAAACATCGACACTATTATTCAAATGAACATGACTAATATGGGTAACCAAATCATGCCATAAAGTAAGAGCATGGCCATTCAACGTTCTTCTAAAAGATAAATTAAGAGGTACTCTATCAAAAATCGATGCCACAGTAGCATGCTTCTTGCACATGATGTTAAAAAGGGAAGGATATTGCTCTCTCAAAGTGTAATTTCCTATCCATTTGTCCTCCCAAAATCTGATTTGATTACCATCATTTAAATGAAAGGACCCAAAGCTAAGAAATTTTTCTTTAACCTTCATGAGACCAACCTAAAAGTGGGAGTCTCCTGGCTTCTTTTCCACTTGAGCAATAGTCTGATTTTTTAGGTACTTGTTCCTTAACAAAGTTTGCCATATACCCTCCTCATTTATTAGCTTAAAAAGCCATTTACTTAGCAAGCTTTTATTTTGTATGTCTAGGTTCTTAATGCATAAACCCCCAATATCTTTTGGTTGGCAGAGTATGTTACATTTAGCTAATCTATATTTATTTTTGTGTTCATCCGATTGCCAAAAGAAACGAGAACGATAGTAATCCAATCTTTCTAGTACTCCTTTCGGAACCTCAAAGAAAGATAACATAAACATAGCTAGGCTAGATAGAACCGAATTAATTAAAATCAGATGCCCCCCTACAGATTTATGCTTCCCTTTCCAACTACTTAATTTTTTCTCGAACTTCTCTTCTATGATCCGCCAATCTGTATCATTAAGATTTCTAAAATGCATTGGAATACCAAGGTATCTAAAAGGATATTTCCCAGATTGGCAACCAAATAATTGTGAACATTGTTGTTCCATTTCTTTAGCCTGCCCAAAACAAAATATTTCACTTTTATGAAAGTTGATCTTAAGACCTGATAATTTCTCAAAAGCACACAATATCATTTTCATATTAGTTGCTTTTTCAATATTATGGTCCATAAAAAGAATGGTGTCATCGGCATATTGCAGGATGGACAGGCCACCATCTACAAGATGAGGGATGATCCCTGTTACCTGACCATCATCCTTAGCTCTGTTTATTAGGATAGCTAGCATGTCAACAACGATATTAAACAAAATAGGCGATAGCGGATCACCTTGTCTTAGTCCTTTCAAGGTTTGAAAATTTTGTCCGACTTGGTCATTGATTTTGATACCCACATGACCCCCTTGTATGAAATTCTCAATCCATTTGCACCACTTTTGTGAAAACCCCTTCATTCTCATTGTTTGTTGTACAAAATTCCACCTAACCTTGTCATATGCTTTCTCAAAATCAATTTTAAATATGACTCCCTCCTGTTTTTTCCTATGCAGTTCATGGATGGTTTCATGTAAAACAACAACCCCTTCCATGATATTCCTCCCAGGAAGGAAGGCAGTCTGTGTGTAGGACTAATAACTTTATGTGCCACCATTGATATCCTATTGGTAGCCACTTTTGTAAAGATTTTAAAGCTAACATTCAACAAACAGATTGGTCTGTATTGTTGTATTTTGATAGCTTCTTTGCATTTTGGTAATAAGATGGTTGTTCCAAAGTTAAGACTATAAAGAGGTAATTCTCCTTTGTGGAACTCTGAAAACAATGCCATTAAGTCGCCCTTGATTGTGTCCCAGAACACCTGATAGAATTCCGCTGGGAAACCATCAGGCCCTGGAGCTTTATTATGTTCCATTTGGAAGATCGCCTCTCTCACCTCTGTTTCTGTGAATTCAGAAGTTAGGATCTCATTTTCACCATAAGTGACTTGGGGAATGTCATCCATTCGAGACTCATCCAGATTAAAGTTATTACTTTCTGGTGGGCCGAAAAGACCTTTGTAATAGGTTGTGATGTATTTCTTTAATTCTTCATCACCAGTTATTATATGGTTTCCCTCTTGTAGCTGATAGATTCTGGTTTTCCTATACTTCCCATTGGCAACCAGTTGAAAATATTTGGTATTTGAGTCACCTTCTAGTAACTCCTTAACCTTTGCCCTTTGGTACCATTTGATTTCTTCTTCCCTAAGCATTTCTGCTAGCCTGTTCTTTAGGCATTGTCTCACATCGATTTCTTGCAGAGATAAGATCGTAATTTCCGCTTTTTTATCTATATCATCTAGTTTGTCAAGAATTCTCTTCTTTTCCTTTTTCAATACGCCGCTGGTATTCTTGGTCCAACCTCGTAAATGCTGACGAACTCTCCCAGTTTTAGCTTGCCACCTTTCTAATGGAGTGTCGCCATGATCCACACTCTCCCAGACCTCCTTTACCATATCTAGAAAACCATCACGGAACAACCAACCCAATTCAAACTTGAATTGGTGTTGATGAAAGTTTGAAGATGAATCTCCAGTATTCAATAATAAAGGTGTATGGTCTGAAATATCACGTGAGAGTGCCATGACAGTCGAAAGTGGAAATTTTTGTTCCCACTCTGTTGTCATTAAAATTCTATCTAGCTTTTCATAAGTCGGCGTTTGCAACGAATCAGCCCATGTGTATTGTCTACCGGACATCTCAAGCTCCCTTAAGTTAAGACCATCAATTATAGCGTTAAAAAGAAAGGGCCAACGATGGTCATAATTGTATTTGTTCTTGTCTTTGGGGTTTCTTAATATATTAAAGTTGCCACCAATTATCGAGGGTAGTTTTTTATGACTACACATATGGACTAACTCTGTTAGGAAATTTTCTTTAAATTCCTGTTGTGCCGGACCGTAGACTACTACAAGTGCCCACTTGAAGCTATCATTCTTATTGCACAAGTGGAATTTCACATAGTAGTCTCCTTCATCTATTGCTCCTATGTCATAAACCTCTAAATCAATGCCAAGTAAAATGCCACCTGACCGACCTTTAGGTTCCTTCACATGCCATAAATAGTTCTTACCGCTACACAGATTCTTAAGGAAAGGATTAGTAAAACTTTTCCTACCTATTTCCGAGATAGCAATAAAACTTAAGTTATGCTCCTTAGTTAGGTCTGAAATATATCTTTGTTTTTTGGTCTTTGAACCCATCACTATTCCAAAACACACCCTTCATTTAGACAATCTATGCTTAGAGATCTTTCTTTTCTGGACTTTCTTGTCTCCAGAAACATGCTTCGTGGTTTTGGATAATGCAGCAGTAAAATCGCATGGACCACTGCTAGCACCATAACCTGATCCATAATTTCCCTGCACAAATGATTTAATATGAACGTGTCTACTTCTTCCTCAGCCATGTTTTTTTCTTCTTTATCTAAGATATTAGTTTTCCAGTCTGTACCATGGGTTTCACCCAACCTATGTTCCTCTCCCTTTTTCATATCTAAAACCGAGTCCCTAATGCTTGTGTTATCAGTACGTATATTAATACCAATGATACTAAAGCAGAACAAATAAACTCATCAGGAAAATGTAAAAAGGAATTGGTACTGTTATTTTCACCTTTAGCATGCTGAAAGTTCACGTCTATGTTGGCCTTGAGCTTAGAGGCCTGGTTGGTCACCATCTCATCGCTGTTGTTAGCCCTTCTCTTGCTGCGACAAAGGTCGTCAGAGCCTGCCGCTTCAGGAATGGCCGCAAGCGCAGTCGGGCTCGCCTGGCCCGTCTTCTTGTCGCTGCCTTGGAAAGCCTCCATATGCACTTCCGGATTTATTTGCCCAGTCACCTGTACCGACATCACCGAAGGAGGCCCAGCAGTACCACAGGCTTTTTCTCGGTGACTATATCCAGTCCAGCAATTGCCTGATGAGCAACAGTCCCTGATTTTGTAGCGGTCTCATTTATGTTCTGCTGTGCATCCTCCATGTACATATGCTTGTTCCTGTCATCACCAGCTGATGGATCATCTTTCTTTGTCAGGTCATCTCCATCATTCTCGCCCCCCTTATCATCGAAACCGGAATCCATGTCCATCGGCTCCGGGTTGTTCTCATCTACATTCTCCTCAACTCTGAATTGGAGTTCATATAGATAGTCCCCGATAACTACATCCACAAACTGCGGTATGATGTTGGGATCTAACACGAGAACTTGGAGACGACATATATCATATTTCCGTGTAAACTTCATGTCCACAGCCTTTGTAACACCCAAAATAGAACCTACACTCCAAATTGTTACAAACTCCCGTAGCTCCTTTGGTAACCCAGTAAACTGAACCCAAACCTTGGGCATGACATACTCGATTTCATTGCCAATCGAACCTTCCTCAATTCTAAGTGTTGCTCTTGGAAATTTGGTATGTAACACTCCCCATTCCACCATACGCTGCAGCTCAGCCTTGGATGGGAACACTGTCCTGAATATATTCGTTCCCGCCTCCTCAACATTCCAGCGCCAACCTCCTGGGATAAGTCTCTCCATCTCAAGGCATCACGAGTGGTTAGGGGCGACTTGGCCTTATAGCTGGGGCCCACCAAAATTAAGACCTCCCTTTGGTATGTATGAGAGCAGCGGCCGGTCTTAAGGCGGGCCCCATATTCTGTGTTAGTCGTACGCCATGCCCCCACGCGGAGTTTGCCACCACCTGTCCTGCACGCACATAGTTTCTCTCACTGAGTGCTTTTCGAATTTTTTTATTCCATAGAATCGGGCCTTAAGCTTGGGGTCGATCTTTACGCTTTTTGGCTAAGACCCCTTCTTAATTAGGATCCCTTCGCATATGTATAAGGTCGACCTTAGCAGCCTTAGGACCCCTTGATTTTACACACTCCGGATGCCCTCAGATATAACATTGGCCTTTGTGAGCAGACCACCTGTGACTCTAATCACCGCTGTCTTGGACTCCATCTTGTTCTTGAAGCTATCAGGTGGTGAGATGTAGTAAAAGCCAAGATCTTCAACGGCATAGCCACATATCTTGGCAAAGGCTGCAGGCTTATTTTTTTCCGGCTGCACTGAACGGTAAATGGGGCACCGTAGCATGGAATGATCAGTGCAATCACAGATTTCACCATAAAAAATCTCCGTGCACTCATCCATCTTATGGCTCTTAGTGTGTGTCAAAATGATGGTGAAGGTGCACAGCATAAGAACGGGGTAGCATCACCCTATCATGCTAATCTTTTTTAGGTTATTAAGTTATTAGACATAAGACCACCCATTAAGTTAGATCTAAGGTCTTGGATGATTTTGGGCTCCAGTCGGCCATTGCCTAGTGAAATGGCATTTAGCAGGGTATGGCAACCTAACCCGAGTATTTTGCAGGCTAGACTTGACCAAAATATTTATCCCCAAGACCATCCCATGGGCAATAATACCAGGCTCGTGTCGGGCCTATTCTGACTCAGACTCCCTGTTCTTTTTAGTTTAAAAATAAAGAAAATAAAATTTTTGGGTGGGTTCGGACCGGCTTGAAATATTTTGGACTGTTTTCATTGACCACGAAATGTCCCATTAGAAGGAGTGGGCGAGCGAAATTCATGATGATAAGTGTTTGCAGAATGGTGGAGAAAAGCAAGGAAATGCGCCGACAAAACAAATCGCAAAGCCCATAACTCCCTGATCATTTTGGGCGCATGGACCCTATGGAAACACCAAAACTTGTGTGTGTTTGAAGGTGTCCCGCCTTATATGCAAGTGATCATGAGGCAATTCAATAATGAAAAGCAATTGTGGTACCTAGCTGGTGCCTGATCGCTGCAGTCTTAGGTCCAGAGGAGACACCAAGCTAGTTAAGTTAGCTTTTTAGTCAGGTCTCACCCTTGTGTGCGTTTCTTTATATAAGTTTACAACTCATATTCTCTCAGCCTCTCACAACTCAGTTTGGAGTGAGATGTAAGGGGCTGGTTTTCTCTCTTCTTAGTAGAAAGATACGTAGCTCTACTGCATATTAGAGAAAAGAAATAGTACCATATCTTCCTCCAATAAAAAAATGGCCAAAGGTGGCTCAACCAAAAGTGGGGTAAATGATATGAAATAATAAGATAGTTAACTAACGCACATGATACTTAAATTAACCGGAGAAGATATATAGATGGGTGCACATCGAGTCAAGGAGGCGGCTCGCCGGTTCCTGATAGAACCATTCCTATTTATTTTGCCAAGTTAAAAGACAAAACAAACATATGGATAGGGAAAAGATGTACAACCGGGTAAGAGTTGTCGCCTATGATAACTCCATGGTTCTAAGACTATCCGTACCCGGGCCGCTAAGCGAGTCTCTAGGCCGATTTAGCGGTGGAAATCACCGCAGTGGGGGTCTCTATGCGGACTTGGACGGTAGCGGTGGATCCTCCAGCCGCCAAATTTGGCTGGGTAACGATCCGCCGCTACATGCATACGTGGCCTCTCGCCGCACCTCCTCGTCATCCGCAGGGAGGCCAGCACGCAGCACATCTTCGCCTTTGCCAGGTCAACGCGACGCCGCAACAGAGAGAAGGCAGGGAGAGTGAGGAGCTCGGATCGTGCGCAGATGCCGCACGCTGCGGCAGAGAGAGAAAGAGAGAAATAGTTGGCCAGCTGGGGCTCGGAGCTGCTTTCCCCGCCACGCGCGTCGAGGACGAAGGCGGAAGGGCCGAGGAGGAGGAGGCGCGGGAGAGAGATCGAAAAATATCTCGATGACCAAGAACGGTGGTAGAGAGATGTGGCGGACCACTCCGAAATTATTCCAAGTTAACTACCTCGGGACCACTAATCGAGTAGTCAGGCACTTAATCCGGAATAAGCTGGAGCGCCGTCGGATTAAACCCGATTTACCACGTTCTTTTCCCGATCGAAACAACAGCACGCCCACACGAAGGTGAGTTCCAGAGATTACAACATTCCACAATTTAACATACACAAATAGAATCTCAGAGTTATTACAAACCGAGTTCAAATTTAAATAAGAGTAATAAAGTCTTGCAGCGGAAATAAAAGGTTCATTGCAGCGGAAGATAATCTAACGACGATACAAATAACACCGTGCTGAAGCCTGCCACGATGCTACTCCTCCCGATCCTCGGCAGAGGACGGAACCCATTCGATGTGCCAGCCAGGTGGAACCTGGGTAGGCCAAGTCAAAGCATCGACGGCCACATCCAACATGGTACCTGTAAATCAATGCCACAAGCAAGGCTGAGTATACTAATACTCAGCAAGGCTTACCCGTCGGGTGAAAACTACATCACCGACATCTAGACAATGAGAGGCTTTTGGCTGGTGGGTTTGTCTGCCAAAAAGCAACTAAAGGTAGATCCTTGCTTTCAAGTTTTAGCATCATATTCTAGTACATTTAACCATTCTAGATTAGCATCCTCTCTAAGCATACAAGTGGGCAATACAATTTAATTCATAGAACAAGTTTATCAATCTCAAAGTTTCACTTGTTACTCAATGTAGCAAGGCGGTCAAGCAGTCTCATTAACCGCGAGAAGCGGACAGTTCGAACCGAATTTCTGCTACCTGGCCAGGGGAAACCCAACATACACGGATACTATGCTTGCTATAAAAGGTACAAGCGTTTCCCAACCTTTCCCATCGATCCACAATTCGGAACCGGGTCCATTTCCTTAGGATAAAGGTTTACTGCTTCACTCACAGTCTCACGCATATATCCACAAGTGTACGGCAGGGGAAAACAAAGTTTCCAAGGAGAGATGGCTATCGGCCCTAGCTGCTTCAATCTGGTACCGGGCTTACCGACTCCCATATATCGGCATGCATGTGGTACGTTCAAAAACTTGACACACTCAACCACACATTTCGACCTTAATCAATTATCATACACGGACGGGAGATCTACATCTATCATCCCGCCCGTCAATCCTTATGATTCCAACATAAGTAAAGACAAGCAATTCCTATGTCTCGCGAGTGACAGGAAATCACTCGACTTGTAACGGACCTAAAGCAATGCCCTATCGATCCTTTCATACTAGTGTTGCAATTCATAGGTACTAGGAAATGTGCAGCTAAGGTATTCAATCAACTCCTTGAAACGTAAATGCACACGCATAGGAAATTCATAGATGCATAATTGGTAAAGGTTAGGTTATGCTCCGGGGCTTGCCTTCTTGCTCAAGCTGGGGGTTAGCCTCGGGGTTGGTTGATCCTTCGTCGGCACCGTGCTCCGGGACTCCTTCCTCGTCAGCGGGGATGAGGTGGTAATTGCCGTCCGGGATAGCGCCTTCTACATGAGATGCATAGTTTAAGGTGGCTGCCTATTGATTCTAAGATTAAGGCCTTGAAGGCCATATTCACCTAGACATGCTTAAGCACTACTATTTTCTTCACAAAAACAGGGTAGAGGTGTGGAAAGGTCTTATTTAACTTCGATGGTGATTGTGTACATATATAAAAGAATTCTATTTATTACTTCACAGTTTAGGGGTGCTGTTCTGGAATTTCAGATTCCATCTATTTTATTTTAAGTAACTAGCAAAAAGGTTTATTCTTTTATATAAAACAATTTCCACCTAGATTACCTCTTATTTTTGTTTCTCCATTTCTGTTCATCATTTTTATCTATAAACTTTATGACAGCTCCTGGAGTATAAGAGCTAAGCTCACTCCAAAATTTAGCTAAATCTGAGCTACACATAATTTATTAAAAATATAACAATCAGCTGCCAGTAGAAATGATTTAAATTCATATAAAATCGAAAATTCATCCAATTCAGGAGATTTTCCTACTAAAGCTAGTCATAAGCATGAGGAGGGCTCTGGCCAAGTGGTGGCTCAAAAAGACCCTTGGACAGTCCTCAATAAATTTCTATCCAAAAACACATATTTATTTATTTGCTAGTCTAAACAGAGCAAAAATTAAGTTTTTCATTTTTAACAGGTGTGCTAACAAGGTTTTAGTTCTCTGGAGAAAAATGGTGATTTTTGACTGCACAGATTATTTTTAATGATTTCTGTACTGCAAAAAGACAGGAAATACATTTTAATTCATAACTGAAGCTACACTTCATATTTTTAGGTCTCCTTTGGACACAAGCTGTCCAAAGTCACTACAAACAACATATCCAAAGATCAACCCTAGCGGAGCTCTGGATTTGAAATGGTGCACAAGTTTCAATTTCCACAGTTTGAATTTTAATTCAAAAACGGTTCATCAAAAGTACACACATGCCTAAAGGAGATTGGAGTTTACAATCTCACGAATCCAGGGAGTATTATTGTGCATTTTTCTGATTTTTGTACGATTTTTAACGGATTTTACAAGATTCGGGAAAATTAGATCTAGGTTTAAGAATTTTTTTACGCCGGGAACCCTAGAACTTTCAAAACCTTACGAACAAGTCCCTGGTTTTTGCGCAGAGGACCCTAGAAAAACGAAGACGATGAAGTTATGCCCTCGGCTCTCGCCGGAGTTGCGCCGGCCAAACGGCGGCGAACTAGGCTCGGGGAAGTGGGGGAAAAGCATCATGGGCTCACCACGAGTCGGTTGGGGACGGTTGGGAGGCCGGGGAAGCTCGGGTTTTCGCCGGCGACGAGCGGTGGCGGTGCGGCCGCCGCGACTGCTACGCCGGTGAGGTCGGAGGCGTTCGTCGAGGTTTGAAGGGTCCTAGAGCACCAATGGAGCTCGAGGAAGCTAATGGCGTACTCGGTTGACCTCGGGGACGGCTCGGAGTGGGGTCTCGATGTGCGGGTGCTCCGGCGGCCGGAAATCGCGATTTGGGGGAAATCGTGATTTCTCGCCGGAGAAGCGACAATAGCTCGGGGAAAGTGGGGGGATTTGGAGCTAGGGTAGAGGTCTAGCTTCGTGCGCGACGAATTTGGGAATGGTGGAGTGTGGAAGGAGAATTTCCCGGCGAAGCTCGGCTCGGTCCGTGCGGCGCGAGGAAGAAGATGACCGAGCGAGCGCGGGGAAGTGAAAATGGCTAAGTGAGCGAGTGAGTGGAGGGGTGTGAGTGCTCGGTGGAGTGCTTGGGCACGCGAGGGAGGCACGGTGCTGCCTCGGGAGCGTGCGAGCGCACGGCGCAGCGCGAGCAGGCCGCCATGAATGCGGAGCGAGCTCGGGCAGCGCGCGAGCGACTCGACCGGGCGAGGAGTCCTTGAGTGACGTCGGGGGATCCTCTACAGTGCTCTTGGAGCGTAGCGGGACGGCATCGCGGCCAGCAGAGCGCTCAGCGCGGCGCGAGCGCGCGTGCGGCCACGGCGGCGCGCGACCGGCATGATGGCGCGCCGCGGCGCGAGGCAAGGCGACCCGACGGCGGCGACGTGATGGCTCGGGAGGGCAGGACAAGTGCTAGGCGACAAGCGCCAGCGTCCGCTGCGGCTCGGCCAGCTCGGCGCCGCCTGCGCCGTTCGCCGGCCACATGGCGGCCGAGCTCCGGCCAGCGCCGGGGCGCGCCAGGGGCACTATAGGCGCCCATGGAGCTCCGTTTTCAAATTTGAATTTTCTCCAAAAATTTGAACTGAACTTGAAAAAGTGTGAAAATAAAAGTTGGAGTTTGGGAGATGGGACACAACTTTCTTTTTGGGGTGAACCTGAAATTTCAAATTTTTGAGGGACTAAAGATGCCCAGAATGGTATTTCGAGTTTTTGAGGGACTAAACTGCAAAATTTTCAAAAGTTCCAAACAGTGACTAGGGTTTATTTGTGATGACAAACAACTTTTATTTTTGGATATTTTCAAGTTTAGTACAAAATCTCGAGTTTTCAATTGGGTGTCAAATAACCCTTGTTTTTGAATTTAAAATTGAATTTTTGAAGGATTTTTGAGTTTCAACCCATAATTCCCCTTTTGCATTGGTTTTAAGTGCACTTTTAATCATGTTGACATCAGAGATGTCACAGCCTGCCCCCCTTAAAAGGAATCTCGTCCCGAGATTCGATTTAAACTTAGAAATAAAGAGGGGAAAGAAATACCACGGCTTACGAAAGAATGTCGGGGAAGTTCTTCCTAAGATAGTCCTCGGTTTCCCAAGTGGCTTCATCTTCGGAGTGATGACTCCACTGAATTTTGTACATTTTAACTCCCTTCCTTCGTGTTTGTCTTTCTTTCTCGTCGAGGATCTTAACAGGATGCTCATCATAAGAGAGATCCGGTTCAACCGAGAGTTCCTCTTGTTCAACAACTTCGGTCGGAACACGAAGACACCTCTTGAGTTGAGAAACATGGAATACATCGTGTACGGCTGAAAGCTTCTCGGAAAGCTTGACTTGATAGGCCACTGGTCCGCATTGTTGAATAATTTCATATGGGCCGATATAACGAGGTGCAAGCTTTCCTTTTAATCCAAATCTTTGCACACCCTTGGTCGGGGAGACCTTAAGATACACGTGATCACCAACTTCATACTGAAGTGGCTTCCGCCGTTGATCATAGTAACTCTTTTGTCGTGACTGGGCGGTTCTCAAATTTTCACGAATGATCCTAACCTTTTCTTCTGCTTCCTTTACAAGGTCAGGGCCATAAGCATATCTCTCGCCTGCCTGGGACCAACACAACGCGGTCCGACATCTTCTACCATATAAGGCTTCGAAAGGTGCCATTTTAAGACTCGCCTGGTAGCTGTTGTTATAGGAAAATTTGGCCAGAGATAGACATTTCTCCCAATTCTTCCCATAATGAATAACACAAGCTCGAAGCATATCCTCAAGTATTTGATTTACCCTTTCCATCTGCCCATCGGTCTGTGGGTGATATGCTGAACTACGGATCAGCTTTGTGCCTAGGGATAATTGCAATTGTTCCCAAAAGCGTGCTACG
Source organism: Digitaria exilis (assembly GCA_015342445.1). Taxonomy (NCBI): domain Eukaryota; kingdom Viridiplantae; phylum Streptophyta; class Magnoliopsida; order Poales; family Poaceae; genus Digitaria; species Digitaria exilis. The sequence continues at coordinate 270,582 of JACEFO010002191.1, forward strand.
AACGGAGCACTACGATCTGAAATTATCGTCTTGGGTACCCCATGTAGACAAACGATCCGTTCCAAATAAATCTCCGCGTACTTCTTAGTGGCATAAATGGTATTGACCGGAATAAAGTGCGCGGTCTTGGTAAGACGATCCACAATTACCCAAATGGAGTCGTGTCCCTGAGGGGTTCTGGGAAGTCCAACAATAAAATCCATGCTTATATCTTCCCACTTCCATGAGGGAATAGGTAGAGGTTGAAGCGTGCCTGCAACCTTCAAGTGGCTAGCCTTAACCCGCTGGCATGTGTCACATTCCGACACATACGTGGCAATTTCTCGCTTCATTCTAGTCCACCAAAAATTTTGTTTCAAATCTTGGTACATTTTGGTGCTGCCGGGATGGATGGAAAATTTAGAGAGATGGGCCTCATCCATAATCTTCCTTCGGAGTTCCGTGTTTTTGGGCACCACGAGGCGATGTCCAAACCACATCACTCCCTGCCCATCTAGCCGGAAACACTTGTACTTATCTTTCACCTTCTCCTTTGACAATTTCCTTTTAAGGATTTTAATCTTTGCATCATTTAATTGGGCTACAACAATCTGATCGTGCAAGGTTGGTTCAACTGCAATATGGTTGAAGTACCCATGTGGAACAATCTCCAAATTGAGCTTTGCCATTTCATGACACAGGGTGTCAGCGTAGGACTCCACGGAAAGACAATGACAATGAGCCTTGCGGCTTAGTGCATCCGCAACTACATTAGCCCTCCCGGGGTGATAATGCACACTAAGGTCATAGTCCTTTGCTAACTCCAACCATCTTCGTTGCCTCATATTCAAATGTGCCTGGGTGAAAACATATTTGAGGCTCTTGTGGTCTGTGTATATGTTGCATGGAACACCCATCAAATAGTGTCTCCACATCTTGAGAGCATGAATAACCACTGCTAACTCAAGATCATGCGTGGGGTAGTTTTGCTCATGAGGCCGAAGTGCTCGAGAAGCATAAGCAATGACTCGGTTCTCTTGCATGAGGACACAGCCAAGTCCGGTGCCTGATGCATCGCAATAGACATCATAGGGCTTGGTGCAATCGGGCTGAGCCAAAACTGGGGCTGAAGTTAAATGTCTTCTCAAAGTGTGAAAAGCTTTCTCACATTTGTCATTCCACTCAAATTTGACTCCCTTCTTTAAGAGTTCGGTCATGGGCTTCGCAATCCGAGAGAAGTCCGGAATAAAGCGGCGATAATATCCGGCTAAACCCAGAAAACTCCGAATCTCGTGGACAGAGGTAGGTGGTTGCCAATCTAGCACCTCTTGCACTTTGGTTGGATCCACGGATATACCATCCTTGGAAACCGTGTGACCTAAGAACTTCACGCTCTCTAACCAGAATTCACACTTGGAGAACTTGGCGTAGAGCTGGTGATCTCTCAACCTTTGAAGAACAATGCGAAGGTGCTCGGCATGCTCTTCCTCATTCTTAGAATATACAAGAATGTCGTCAATGAAAACCACCACAAACTTGTCTAGTTCTGACATGAAGACCGAATTCATGAGGTACATGAAGTAGGCTGGGGCATTGGTGAGTCCAAAAGACATAACCAAGAATTCATAAAGTCCGTAACGAGTAGAAAAGGCAGTCTTTGGAATGTCACAAGGCCTGATTTTAATTTGGTGATAGCCAGAGCGAAGGTCAATCTTGGAGAACACTCTGGCACCAGCTAGTTGGTCAAACAGGATGTCAATATGGAGAAGCGGGTACTTGTTCTTAATAGTTACCGCATTGAGGGGCCGGTAATCAATACACAACCTCAAGGAATGGTCCTTCTTTTTCACAAAGATAGCGGGACATCCCCAAGCCGATACACTTGGACGAATGAAACCCTTGTCTAGCAATTCTTGGAGTTGAATTTTTAATTCAGCCAGTTCATTGGGTGGCATTCTATAGGGTCTCTTTGATATAGGTGCTGTGCCAGGTTGCAGTTCAATCACAAATTCAATGTCCCTATCCGGCGGCATCCCAGGTAAGTCATCCGGAAATACATCGGCATACTCACATACCACCGGAATGTCCTTTAGTTGGGTTTCTACCATTGTATAAGCACACGCGTCGACACAAGTCCGTTGTGGCAGATATAGCACACTCGGGCCATGCGTAGGCGAGTTTATCTCAACAACTCGTTCCGCAACATCTAGCACAACTTTATGTTGAGTCATCCAATTGGCTCCTAACACAATGTCAATTCCTTCCATACCCAGCAGAATTAAATCAGTAGGAAATGTTTTACTTCCCAGCCTGATTGGAACTTTTCGGGTGACTTGGGTGGATGCAATTTTACCTCCCACAGCTGATATCACATAAGATGATTTGGTATGGCACGATTTTAGTCCGCATTTCACATGAAACCTTGTGCTTATAAAACTATGTGTTGCCCCAGAATCAAACAATATCACAGCAGGTTGAGTGCAGATAGGGAAGGTACCAGTCATGTCTGGGGCTCCCTCGGGTAGGTCGGCCAAAGTGGTGTAGTTGAGCCGTCCTTGCCGAACCTGCACGCGCTGCTGCTGCTTGCCCTTGCCTTGCTGATTTCCCGGGCGCTGGTTTTGCTGCTTGTTCTGCGGGCAATCCTTGATAAAGTGATCTTTACTTCCACACTTGAAGCACTGATAGCCGGCTCCAGGGCGAGCTGGCTGCTGTGCATTCTGCCTTGGTGCCTGCTGCTGCTGCGGCGGTGGAGGGAAACGGGGCGCGTTAGGCTGTGGCGGCCTAGCAACCCATCCACCTCCCTGAGGTGCCCTGGACTGGCCCTGCGGTGCAGCCGGGGGAACCAAGCGGAACCTCTGTGGCTGCGCGCTCGATGGTCCAGCGGGAGTCTTCCTCTTCTTCTCCGCCTTGTGCACCATATTGGCGTCTTCCTGGGCGATGGCGAGGTTCACGAGATCGCCGTACGTGGCAGCACGGGTGGTGGCCAACTGTGCCTTCAACTTGGTGTTCAGGCCACGTCGGAACCTCTCCAGCTTCTTCTCGTCGGAGTCGGCGTGATGACCCGCGTATGGGCACAGACCATTGAAGGCCTGGGCGTACTGCAGCACTGTGCGGGTACCCTGGGTCAGCGCCAAAAATTCATTCAATTTCCGCTCTACCAGACCGGCCGGAATGTGATGAGCCTTCAATGCAGCCTTGAACTCATCCCATTCAACCACATGACCCTCCTGCTGCAGGGCCAGGTAGTTCTCCCACCATAGGAGAGCTGGGCCGCGGAGCTGCTGCGCCGCGAACACGACCTTGCGGTTGGAGGTGCAAGGCGTCGCCAGGATGGTGAACTTGGACTCGATGGCTCGAATCCAGGTGTCGGCCTCCAAGGGCTCATCAGCTCGTGAGAATATCGGCGGGTGCGTTGCCAGGAAATCCTCATATCTGGCCACCTGAGGCTGAGGGTCCCGTTGACCTCCCTGCTGAAGCATCTGCTGCTGCATCATCTGCTGCTGATGCTGCAGGTTCCGGAGAATCTCCGTTTGCGTGGCATACAGCTGCTGCCACGTCGGAGGTTGCTGCGGTGGAGGAGGTGGCGATGGCTGTTGCTGCCCCTCTGGCCCCTGCTGGTTAGCGTTGGAGCCACTAGCGTCATGACCGCTGCGGGTGATTGCCATCTGCAGTAGGTACTTGTATTAGCCATATTTCATAAGCTTGCATAATGAATGACAAGATAGAACGTGACAATATGTTGAAGTGTACTGCGCAGAATGACAAGTCAGTACGCAGTTTGGAAGAAAAAATCATATCTCCCAACAGGAAATAAGTCAAATGCCCCAATTCGGTCAGTAGCTCGAAAATTTCATGCTTTACAACTTTCATGTTGGGCTCAGAATCAAATTCGGACTGGAACTAAGCCGAAAAATTCAATATTTAGCTCTCTGCGTTTGCTGTTTTTCAGCAGGCCGAGCTGTAGTGTTCTGGTTGCCATTTTTATTTCGCTTAACCAATGGGGTTGCAAATTGGTGATCATCTTGTTCGACAAATTCCAAACAACTTTGTAGTTCACATCATAGCCCAGAAATGAATGGAAAAACCCATCAATAATTAAAACAAGTTAGCTGCAGAATGGTTTCAACACGGCTATTACAACTTCATCAAGTTTTGACCACTCAACAACATCATTAAATTACATTGCCACCAAAGATAAAAGGGGAGCTCAACTCCATCTAGACTATTACAACATGAAGCCAAAATTTAGGCCTAGCGGAGGAGTAAATTTGCTACTACCACTCTAAAAATCATCTAAGTTGTTAGCGGTAGCCTCGCTGCCCATAGGTGAAGGTGGAGCTGGAAGGGGCGGCATGTCATCCTCAGTGTCCATGTCGGAATCGGGGGCCTCTCCTTCACCATCCCCTCCTTCTTGCTCAAGAAGGTGCTGAGCATCATGGGCGGCAAGCATAGCATTGGCATGCTCCAAGGTACCGTGTACCTCCTCAAGCTCATCCCTTGTCTGTGCTAACTCATTTTGGGTGTTGTTGTGTGCAATGTGGAGGTCATTCAATTGCCTCTCCAAGTCGACAATCATGGCATCCCTTGTGGTCACCTCAATGGACAAGGAGGTCCTCTCAACCCCTATGTCACGGGCACGGGCGGACATGTCCATAGCAATGTTGAGCATCTCGCTCTGGGACCGCCCAAGAAGTGCCTGCAAACGGTGATAGGCTCGTATCCACCTCATCATCAACGCGGCTGCAGCGACGGGGTTCTCCGCCATCCTTAAAGGGGAGCTAAGGTAGCGTCTCATCCAATGGGGATCATCCGGCTGAGTCGGTGGGAATAATCCAAGCAACTGGTGCTCAACCAACTCCTGGTTCTGAGCAACAAAAGAGCTAATGCCATTCAAGGCGGCTAGCTCACACGTCGTCTCCATGTGGTGTCCGTGAACTTCCACCGTCCAAGTGGGGGAACTAGGACACGGCGGGTGGCGATATACCACCAAACGCACACGGGAACGAGTCACACCGCGGTCTCGGATGATAGTCCTCTCATACTGTGGCGGTGTAGGGTAGTCAAGCGCCTGTAAAACCGACCACAAGATGCTAGGGAAACCTTCCCATCCCAAGCAATCGGAGAAGGACACGTCGTTGGGGTAGCTGGCCAGGTCAGCGAGGGCGTCCATTCTGAACCAAAAGAAAAAGGGCAGGGTGAGAACCGGTTAGCGCCAAGGAAAACAAAAACAGATTCTGGACAGTGTAGTAAAAATTATAAAACTCAAAATCTACAAGCTCAAAAATTCCCAAATTTGTCCAGGACATTGTTTAAGTAATTCCAAACATGTTTCATGTTGAAGGTTTGAGCAGAATCTGTCGTTAAGATAGTGTAAAAATTCAATTTTTATCTCACTGTCCCCAGAAATTTCCAGCAGACAGGGGGTTACCATTTTTAGCATAACTCCAGTTTCACTGAACCATTTTCGTTGAAATTTCTACAGCATATACTTCACAATATTTGTGACAACCTTCATGTTGAACACTTTTTCATTTGACAGAGTTTTCAGTTTCGAATTAAGGGTGCAAACAGACTGGTCTCAACAGGATTTCTGGGTTGTGATTTGAATTTTGACGGCGGTTCGATTTGGTCACTTATTAAAATTCGATATTAATTCAGTGAGATGCAATGCATGAGCGGCCTATTCATTCTCACCAACACACATGCCAATAACCTTTGGCTTACGAAGTTAGTGCCGGTGGCTAGGCAATATTCGTCTCTCCCTATATTATCTAGCCGAACTTTGCTAACCGTTTCAACATACGGATTCGCGGTTAGTGTACCTGCAGAAAATCCATTCCAGAGCATGTATAATCAACCTTTCGTGCCAGCACTCACGAAAGCGTCTGCATTCATTACCACCCACTATAGAGGTGGCACCCGAACGTTTAACATTGAACGGGCAATGTTCATATGTCACCAAAGCAACATATTGACGATTTCATACGCTCTTGAGATAGCGTATTGACTTTGTGCCGCCATCATATTTGCATATGATGCCGTGGTACGTTACAGCAATCGCCGTACCTTGCGCCCACCATTGCGTAAAGTAAATGACAGAATAAAATGTGCTGGAAGTCAGTATAACATACTATTTGCCACCTATCATATCTTGATCCCTTAAACCACATAGGCTTCACGCGCTAGGTAACATCCTTAGCGGTCCTAAGTTAACCTTCCATCGCAAAGCGCGGGGAAGTACGAGTTGACAAATTTTATTCAAAAATGTTTACTTAAGGTTTGTTGCTTTCTCCGGTGCGCTGCTTCGGCTCTGATGCCAGCTGTGGCGGACCACTCCGAAATTATTCCAAGTTAAGTACCTCGAGACCACTAATCGAGTAGTCAGGCACTTAATCCGGAATAAGCTGGAGCGCCGTCGGATTAAACCCGATTTACCACGTTCTTTTCCCGATCGAAACAACAGCACGCCCACACGAAGGTGAGTTCCAGAGATTACAACATTCCACAATTTAACATACACAAATAGAATCTCAGAGTTATTACAAACCGAGTTCAAATTTAAATCAGAGTAATAAAGTCTTGCAGCGGAAATAAAAGGTTCATTGCAGCGGAAGATAATCTAACGACGATACAAATAACACCGTGCTGAAGCCTGCCACGATGCTACTCCTCCCGATCCTCGGCAGAGGACGGAACCCATTCGATGTGCCAGCCAGGTGGAACCTGGGTAGGCCAAGTCAAAGCATCGACGGCCACATCCAACATGGTACCTGTAAATCAATGCCACAAGCAAGGCTGAGTATACTAATACTCAGCAAGGCTTACCCGTCGGGTGAAAACTACATCACCGACATCTAGACAATGAGAGGCTTTTGGCTGGTGGGTTTGTCTGCCAAAAAGCAACTAAAGGTAGATCCTTGCTTTCAAGTTTTAGCATCATATTCTAGTACATTTAACCATTCTAGATTAGCATCCTCTCTAAGCATACAAGTGGGCAATACAATTTAATTCATAGAACAAGTTTATCAATCTCAAAGTTTCACTTGTTACTCAATGTAGCAAGGCGGTCAAGCAGTCTCATTAACCGCGAGAAGCGGACAGTTCGAACCGAATTTCTGCTACCTGGCCAGGGGAAACCCAACATACACGGATACTATGCTTGCTATAAAAGGTACAAGCGTTTCCCAACCTTTCCCATCGATCCACAATTCGGAACCGGGTCCATTTCCTTAGGATAAAGGTTTACTGCTTCACTCACAGTCTCACGCATATATCCACAAGTGTACGGCAGGGGAAAACAAAGTTTCCAAGGAGAGATGGCTATCGGCCCTAGCTGCTTCAATCTGGTACCGGGCTTACCGACTCCCATATATCGGCATGCATGTGGTACGTTCAAAAACTTGACACACTCAACCACACATTTCGACCTTAATCAATTATCATACACGGACGGGAGATCTACATCTATCATCCCGCCCGTCAATCCTTATGATTCCAACATAAGTAAAGACAAGCAATTCCTATGTCTCGCGAGTGACAGGAAATCACTCGACTTGTAACGGACCTAAAGCAATGCCCTATCGATTGTAACACCCCTGGTGTTTTAAGCGTATAAGTAAGAGTGATTAAACAAACTAAGGAACTATAAACCCTGAAACTAAATCACTAGTAGGAATGAGAATTATACATGAGGATTGTTAAGTTTGTACTCGTGTTTTGGTTCTTGAAATTGAACCCAACAAAAACTTTTCTAGTACAAATCTAAACATCTTCTCTTACAAGTTGCACAACAAAACTCTAAATACATACTCTCGAGACGACGCATAAAAATTTCCTAAAAAGAAATCAGGATTGAACGGCAAATTAAGTAATGCTTCTATGCCCCTAAAGGTCTTAAAGGACTAATGGCTCATGTGAAGTCAACACATGAAATAATTCCAACTAACGATATTAATGACCTTCAGAAGGCAAGGTTCTAATTTAAAAATTTTAAATAAGAGTTGTGCACATCACAAACGTCTGATCAATATGAAAGGGTTGGGAAAGTATGTTCTAATTATAAAACCAAACCACTTTCTCAAATGAAAGTTGTGTATCTAAAAAGGTCATTTACAACCTTGGTGAGTTATGTATAACTCAGATGCTTAATCCACCAAACATAGGAAATCAAGTTTGAAAGACCAACTTAAACATGGGATGAAAAACACACGGTCACACACCCTTTTTAAAGGAGCTCACCTTGGGCTATAAATAAAATAGTATTTAGAGTGCTCCTAATGTTCTTAGTAAAATAATTGTTAATGATTTAATGTTAGGGTTAAACACTTGGACTAATAAAGCTTGCAGTTCTAATCATGGCCTACATGTGGCAATCTTGAGGTTTTAGTAATAAAATGAGATTTTGTTCACAACATGAGCTTCCATAAAATACAAAGGATGTAAATTAATTAATATTTAATATATGTCAAGTTGTTAACGACATAATTAAAAGTTGAGCATATAAAATAAATAAGCTTTTAACCTCCATGTATGTGTCCATGTTTTAACTTTAAGTTAAAATAAGATTTTTACTCTCAAAATAAAAGGAGGGAGAGGTTAAATAAAATAATTAATAAAAAAGAAGATAAGGCAAAACAATGGGGTTAGAATTCAGAAATTGACCAAAAATTCAGACTGAAATTCAAAACAAAGGTCTGGTGACACCCAACTGAAATCTCAAGACTTGGGTGCTGAACTTAAAAATCTCGGACCAAAGTAGTTGTCATCACCTACACCTACAGCCGTTCGCGACAACCTCGCCACGGCGTTCGTTCCGCTCGATGACCCTCGAGCGGGGATGTCCGTCACGATCGAGCTTAGCCCGGATGTCCGTCACGATCGAGCTTAGCCCGGATGTCCGTCACGATCGAGCTTAGTCCGGATGTCCGTCACGATCGAGCTTAGCCCGGATGTCCGTCACGATCGAGCCCTAAGTATTGTCCGTGACGATCGAGCTATGTCCGTCACGATCGAGCTTACCCAGTATGTCCGTGACGATCGAGCATGTCCGTGATGATCGAGCCTAGCCAGTATGTCCGTGACGATCGAGCCTAGCCAGTAGTTTCCGTCACGATTCGAGGCCGCACGATAGGACCCTCGAGGCCCCGCCGTCCGTCACGCTCGAGGCTCCACAGCCAAGCTCGAGGGGGCACTTACCCTCGAGCGACGTTCCGGCACGCTCGAGGTTCCGCAGCCAAGCTCGAGGGGGGCACTTACCCTCGAGCGACGTTCCGTCACCCTCGAGGCTTCGCAGCCAAGCTCGAGGGGGGCACTCACCCTCGAGCTGCGTTTCCGACCATTCGAGGCTCGGCAAGCTCGAGCTCGCGGTTCAAGCTCGAAGCGCCGTAGCGCCTGGTCGAAGTGCCTGGCCCAAGCTCGAAAGTTGTGTCCCACACCTCAGACCCCAACTTTTAATTTTACCCGTTTCGAAGTTCAGTTCGAATTTTTGGAGAAAATTCGAATTTGGAAATCGGAGCTCCACGGGCATGCTACAGTGCCCCTGGCGCGCGTTGCGCTGGCCGGAGCTCGGCCGCCACGTGGCCGGCGGGCGGCGCAGGCGGCGCTGAGCTGGCCAAGCCGCGGCGGACGCTGGCGCTTGTCGCCTCGCTCTAGTCCGGCCACTCCCGAGCCATCACTTCGCCGCCGTCGCCTCGCCTCGCGCCGCGGAGCGCCATCATACGGTCGCGCGCCGCCATGGCCGCACGCGCGCTCGCGCCGCGCCGAGCGCACTGCAGGCGGTAGAGTCCATTCGCGTCGCGCCAAAGCCTCTGCTGAGGATCTCCACTTCATCACGCGATGATCTTTGACGCCCAACCGCGCGTGTGCGTTCTGTTCGAGTTCGCCGCGCCATCAATGGCGACCGCGACAGCCACCCACGCGCTCGCACGCTCCCGAGGCCGCACTGTGCCACTCTCGCGTGCTCAATCACTCCACCGCGCACCCACACCCCTCCTCTCACTCGCTCACTTGGCCATTTCCACTTCCCCGCGCTCGCTCGGTCTTCTTCTTCCTCGCGCCGCGCGAACCGAGCCGAGCTTCTCCGAGAAATTCACCCTCCACACTCCACCATTCCCAAGTTCGTCCCGCACAAACCTAGCCCTCTACTCCAGCTCCATTTTCCCCCACTTTCCCCAAGCTATTGTCCCTTCTCCGGCGAGAATTCGTGAATTCCCCCAAATCGCGATTTTCGGCCACCGGAGCCCCCGCACGTCGAGCCCCTACTCCGGGCCGTCCCCGAGGTCAACCGAGCACGCCATTGGCTTCCACGAGCTCCACTGATGCTCTAGGACCCCTCGAACCTCGGCGAACGACCCCGAGCTCACCGGCGTAGAAGCCGCGGCGGCCGCGCCGCCACCTCCTCGTCGCCGGCACAACTCCGACCTCCCCCAGCCTCCAAACCGTCCTCAAACGACTCGTGGTGAGCCCAGGATCATTTCCCCCCACTTCCCCGTGCCTAGTTCGCCGTAGTTTGCCCGGCGCAACTCCGGCGAGGTCCCTGGGACCTTTCTTCATCGTCTACCTTTGTTTAGGGGCCTCTGTGCGAAGGTGCAGGACTGGTTCGCGAAGTTTTGAAAGATCTAGGGTTCTCTGTGTAAAAAGACTCTTAAGTCTAGGTTTGATTTTCCCGAAACTTGTAAAATCCATTAAAAATCGTACAAAAATCAGAAAAATGCACAAAAATACTCTCTGGATTCCTGAGAGTCTAAACTACAATCTCTATTAGACATGTTTGTACTTTTGACGAACTGTATGTGAATTAAAATTCAAACTATGAAAACCTAAAGTTGTGCACCATTTCAAATCCAGAGCTACGCTAGGGTTGAGCTTTGGATATGTTGTTTGTAGTGACTTTGGACAGCTTGTGTCCAAAGGGGACTTAAAAATATGAACTACAACTCCTGTTATGAATTAAAATAGGTTTTCTGTCTGTTTGCAGTGCAGAAATCATTAAAAATAATCTGGGCAGTGAAAAATCACCATTTTGCTCCAGAGGACAAAAAAAAACTTGTTAGCACACCTGTGAAAAATGAGAAACTTAATTTTTGCTCTGTTTAGGATGGTAAATAATTAAATATGTGTTTCTGGATGGAAAATTATTGAGGACTACCCAAGGGTTATTTTGAGCCATCACTTGGCCAGAGCCCTCCTCATGCTTATGCTTAGCTTTGGTAGGAAGATCTCCTGAAATGGATGAATTTTCAATTTATTATGAATTTATTTCATTTTCTGCAGACAGTTGTTTGCACATTTTTAATAAATTATGTGTAGCTCAGAATTAGCTAAATTTTGGAGTGAGCTTAGCTCTTATACTCCAGTAGCTGTCATAAAGTTTATAGATAAAAATGATGAGCAGAAAAGGAGAAACAAAAATGCGAAGTAATCTAGATGGAAATCGATTTATATAAAAGAATAAACCTTTTTGTAGTTAGTTAGAATAAAATAAATGGAATCTGAAATTCCAGAACAGCCACCCTAAGTTATGCATCTCATGTAGAAGGCGCCATCCCGGACGGCAACTACCACCTCATCCCCGCAGACGAGGAAGAAGTCCCGGAGGAAGGTGCCGGTGCAGGATCGACCAACCCGGAGGCTAACCCCCAGTCCGAGCAAGAAGGCAAGCCCCGGAGCATAACCTAACTTTACCAAATCATGCACTTTGAATTCTCTATGTTTGTGCATTTACGTTTCAAGGAGTTGATTGAATACCTTAGTTGCACATTTCCTAGTACCTTTGACTTGCAACACTAGTAAGAAAGGATCGATAGGGCATTGCTCTAGGTCCGTTACAAGTCGAGTGATTTCCTGTCACTCGCGAGACATAGGAATTGCTTGTCTTTACTTATGTTGGAATCATAAGGATTGACGGGCGGGATGGCAGATGTAGATCTCCCGTCCGTGTATGATAATTGATTTAAGGTCGAAATGTGTGGTAGAGTGTGTCAAGTTTTTGAACGTACCACATGCATGCCGATGTATGGGGATCGGTAAGCCCGGTACCAGATTGAAGCAGCTAGGGCCGATAGCCATCTCTCCTTGGAAACTTTGTTTTCCCCTGCCGTACACTTGTGGATATATGCGTGAGACTGTGAGTGAAGCAGTAAACCTTTATCCTAAGGAAATGGACCCGGTTCCGAATTGTGGATCGATGGGAAAGGTTGGGAAATGCTTGTACCTTTTATAGCAAGCAGAGTATCCGTGTGTGTTGGGTTTCCCCTGGCCAGGTAGCAGAAATTCGGTTCGAACTGTCCGCTTCTCGCGGTTAATGAGACTGCTTGACCGCCTTGCTACATTGAGTAACAAGTGGAACTTTGAGATTGATAAACTTGTTGTATGAATTAAATTGTATTGCACCACTTGTATGCTTAGGAAGGATGCTAATCTAGAATGGTTAAATCTACTAGAATATGATGCTAAAACTTGAAAGCAAGGACCTACTCTTAGTTGCTTTTTGGCAAACAAACCCACCAGCCAAAAGCCTCTCATGGTCTAGATGTCGGTGATGTAGTTTTCACCCGACGGGTAAGCCTTGCTGAGTATTAGTATACTCAGCCTTGCTTGTGGCATTGATTTACAGGTACACCTTTGGATGTCGATGCTTTGTCTTGGCCTACCCAGGTTCCACCTGGCTGGCACATCGAATGGGTTCCGTCCTCTGCCGAGGATCAGGAGGAGTAGCACCGTGGCAGGCTTCAGCATGGTGTTATTTGTGTCGTCGTTAGTTTATTTACTTCCGCTGCAATGAAACTTTTCTTTCCGCTGCAAGACTTTGTACTCTGATTTAAATTGAACTTGGTTTGTAATAACTTGTGATACCTATTTATGTATGTTAAATTGTGGAATGTTGTAATCTCTGGAACTCACCTTCGTGTGGGCGTGCTGTTGTTTCGATCGAGAAAAGAACGTGGTTAATCGGGTTTAATCCGACGGCGCTCCAGCTTATTCCGGATTAAGTGCCTGACTACTTGATTAGTGGTCCCGAGGTACTTAACTTGGAATAATTTCGGAGTGGAACCGCCACATCGATCCTTTCATACTAGTGTTGCAATTCATAGGTACTAGGAAATGTGCAGCTAAGGTATTCAATCAACTCCTTGAAACGTAAATGCACACGCATAGGAAATTCATAGATGCATAATTGGTAAAGGTTAGGTTATGCTCCGGGGCTTGCCTTCTTGCTCAAGCTGGGGGTTAGCCTCGGGGTTGGTTGATCCTTCGTCGGCACCGTGCTCCGGGACTCCTTCCTCGTCAGCGGGGATGAGGTGGTAATTGCCGTCCGGGATAGCGCCTTCTACATGAGATGCATAGTTTAAGGTGGCTGCCTATTGATTCTAAGATTAAGGCCTTGAAGGCCATATTCACCTAGACATGCTTAAGCACTACTATTTTCTTCACAAAAACAGGGTAGAGGTGTGGAAAGGTCTTATTTAACTTCGATGGTGATTGTGTACATATATAAAAGAATTCTATTTATTACTTCACAGTTTAGGGGTGCTGTTCTGGAATTTCAGATTCCATCTATTTTATTTTAAGTAACTAGCAAAAAGGTTTATTCTTTTATATAAAACAATTTCCACCTAGATTACCTCTTATTTTTGTTTCTCCATTTCTGTTCATCATTTTTATCTATAAACTTTATGACAGCTCCTGGAGTATAAGAGCTAAGCTCACTCCAAAATTTAGCTAAATCTGAGCTACACATAATTTATTAAAAATATAACAATCAGCTGCCAGTAGAAATGATTTAAATTCATATAAAATCGAAAATTCATCCAATTCAGGAGATTTTCCTACTAAAGCTAGTCATAAGCATGAGGAGGGCTCTGGCCAAGTGGTGGCTCAAAAAGACCCTTGGACAGTCCTCAATAAATTTCTATCCAAAAACACATATTTATTTATTTGCTAGTCTAAACAGAGCAAAAATTAAGTTTTTCATTTTTAACAGGTGTGCTAACAAGGTTTTAGTTCTCTGGAGAAAAATGGTGATTTTTGACTGCACAGATTATTTTTAATGATTTCTGTACTGCAAAAAGACAGGAAATACATTTTAATTCATAACTGAAGCTACACTTCATATTTTTAGGTCTCCTTTGGACACAAGCTGTCCAAAGTCACTACAAACAACATATCCAAAGATCAACCCTAGCGGAGCTCTGGATTTGAAATGGTGCACAAGTTTCAATTTCCACAGTTTGAATTTTAATTCAAAAACGGTTCATCAAAAGTACACACATGCCTAAAGGAGATTGGAGTTTACAATCTCACGAATCCAGGGAGTATTATTGTGCATTTTTCTGATTTTTGTACGATTTTTAACGGATTTTACAAGATTCGGGAAAATTAGATCTAGGTTTAAGAATTTTTTTACGCCGGGAACCCTAGAACTTTCAAAACCTTACGAACAAGTCCCTGGTTTTTGCGCAGAGGACCCTAGAAAAACGAAGACGATGAAGTTATGCCCTCGGCTCTCGCCGGAGTTGCGCCGGCCAAACGGCGGCGAACTAGGCTCGGGGAAGTGGGGGAAAAGCATCATGGGCTCACCACGAGTCGGTTGGGGACGGTTGGGAGGCCGGGGAAGCTCGGGTTTTCGCCGGCGACGAGCGGTGGCGGTGCGGCCGCCGCGACTGCTACGCCGGTGAGGTCGGAGGCGTTCGTCGAGGTTTGAAGGGTCCTAGAGCACCAATGGAGCTCGAGGAAGCTAATGGCGTACTCGGTTGACCTCGGGGACGGCTCGGAGTGGGGTCTCGATGTGCGGGTGCTCCGGCGGCCGGAAATCGCGATTTGGGGGAAATCGTGATTTCTCGCCGGAGAAGCGACAATAGCTCGGGGAAAGTGGGGGGATTTGGAGCTAGGGTAGAGGTCTAGCTTCGTGCGCGACGAATTTGGGAATGGTGGAGTGTGGAAGGAGAATTTCCCGGCGAAGCTCGGCTCGGTCCGTGCGGCGCGAGGAAGAAGATGACCGAGCGAGCGCGGGGAAGTGAAAATGGCTAAGTGAGCGAGTGAGTGGAGGGGTGTGAGTGCTCGGTGGAGTGCTTGGGCACGCGAGGGAGGCACGGTGCTGCCTCGGGAGCGCGCGAGCGCACGGCGCAGCGCGAGCAGGCCGCCATGAATGCGGAGCGAGCTCGGGCAGCGCGCGAGCGACTCGACCGGGCGAGGAGTCCGTGAGTGACGTCGGGGGATCCTCTACAGTGCTCTTGGAGCGTAGCGGGACGGCATCGCGGCCAGCAGAGCGCTCAGCGCGGCGCGAGCGCGCGTGCGGCCACGGCGGCGCGCGACCGGCATGATGGCGCGCCGCGGCGCGAGGCAAGGCGACCCGACGGCGGCGACGTGATGGCTCGGGAGGGCAGGACAAGTGCTAGGCGACAAGCGCCAGCGTCCGCTGCGGCTCGGCCAGCTCGGCGCCGCCTGCGCCGTTCGCCGGCCACATGGCGGCCGAGCTCCGGCCAGCGCCGGGGCGCGCCAGGGGCACTATAGGCGCCCATGGAGCTCCGTTTTCAAATTTGAATTTTCTCCAAAAATTTGAACTGAACTTGAAAAAGTGTGAAAATAAAAGTTGGAGTTTGGGAGATGGGACACAACTTTCTTTTTGGGGTGAACCTGAAATTTCAAATTTTTCGAGCTCAATCAACCCAAAAACAAAAAGATGCCCAGAATGGTATTTCGAGTTTTTGAGGGACTAAACTGCAAAATTTTCAAAAGTTCCAAACAGTGACTAGGGTTTATTTGTGATGACAAACAACTTTTATTTTTGGATATTTTCAAGTTTAGTACAAAATCTCGAGTTTTCAATTGGGTGTCAAATAACCCTTGTTTTTGAATTTAAAATTGAATTTTTGAAGGATTTTTGAGTTTCAACCCATAATTCCCCTTTTGCATTGGTTTTAAGTGCACTTTTAATCATGTTGACATCAGAGATGTCACAAGAGAGGGCCAGCGGATAGAAAGAGATGGGAAAGGAACAGAAGAAAAAAAGGAAAAGATGAGAGAGAGGAAGAAAGAAAGGAAGAAAAAATACGGGATGAGGTAGATAAAGAAAATAAGAATTAGTTTAAATGGTGGAGAAGTGGGAAAATACACTGTAGTAACATTTCTGGAAATCATGTTCTGTGAGGTGGAGGATTAGGGAATTTCTAATAAATAGTGAATTTCTGGAGAAGTTTTCTGGAACTAAACTACTTCTAAGAGGAAAGAGGACGGGAGGCATCGGTGAGAAGGAAAGAAGTAGGAAGTGATAGGAAAAAAAGAAAAAAAATAGCAGAGAAAGACAAGATGGGGGTGGGGGATGGTTGAATAAAATATAGATTAGTTGGTATAGAGATTAAGATATAGGTAGATGGGTGCGGAAGATGTTGGAATCTTGACGACTAGACGAGAATATTCCTATAGAGGTTGGAAATAGAGGTTGACGAATGCGGATAATCTAAGCTGAACAAAGTTCCAGCCCTATATTTTTCTCAATTCACTTTGGGACTTAAGACACTCCGATTGTAGGCAAAAGAAAAGAGGCCTAAGCCATCTCTAAAAAAATCCCTAAAGAATAACCCGAAAATGTTGGAATTCAATAGGCAACTACTGCCAGCATCTTCTACCTATCTCAGGTATCAATGAGGCAAAATGCAAATCAAGGTTGCATTAATCATAAGCATTGTGGTTGGGCGTGGGGGGACTCTGTTGTACCGTTTCACCCAGGATTATTCAGAGTATTATATTCTACGATAAAGCGATATGGCTAAGATGATCAATAAATAAGAGCTACAAATATACGACAACTTAATGGAAACCAACTATAACAGGTAATAGTAAGATAATCAGTAAGAGGTAAGCTACACATAAGGTTTTCCAAGATGAAACAAAGGCATCTAAATGATTAACATACTTTTTAGAATTACCATGAATATTGAGATAGATTTTCTTGTTGAAATGTATAGTTACATTGTTTTAATGACTGATGTAGTAGTCCAGAGGAGTAGAAATAACATCGCACTACAAACTGTAGTGACTTAAATAGGAAGTTACGCATTGTCAGGCCTTGTTTGGAACAAGGAATTTCATAGGAATCACACAAGAATCTCACGGAAATTAGTTCAATTTCACAGAAAAAACAGTAGGAATTGGAAAAAAAATCCCGCGTTGTAATTTAGCTTTTTTTACCGCGAGTTAGGACCACTAAAAGTACATTTGTGAGCTTTCCTCTCCTAATGACTAGAATAACCCTTTGGCACGTATACGTACAAGCAGACAAAGCCGGCAGGCAGGCCATGCACAGAGTATATGAAAATGATGGCATCTGCAGCACCGAGGAGTGGGCCGCAGGTTCATGTTTTGTTGCTTTGTTCGCGAGTGGTTGGCGATGGCGCGCCCAACCAGGTGAAGCCCCGACGCTTTTTGGACCCTTCCCCTCCCCCTTCCCGCGCTTCAGGCAATCCCCGCCTGGAATGCATCACGGGCGCTGTAACTGTTGCTGTAGGCCTTCATTCTGCCCGGCTGCTTCACCAGCTACGCTAGTCACTAGGTTGAAGTGCTGCAAGAACTGCCACGAGACGAGTCTATACTGTAGCAACTGTGATTATTTTCTGCATTACTGTCTGCAGTTTTCAGCAATAAAAACAATACAAAGGTCAAAGGGCAAGGTACCAACTCCCTGATACTACAGTTTATGATCACAGAGGAATGCTTTCTTGTTCCATTAGCCAGAGATCATCACAAGCTTTAATTGTCTTCCCCTTTGCGACCGTGATTTTGGATTGATTTGTCTCATTTATTCACAGATTTATCTGATTGCTTGATCTCTGAATGGACGCCATGCCATTGAATTATGAATGAGATGCAACGAACCACGCGAAACCAATTCCTTTCAGGAACTGGGCTTACAAAACCGTGAATGTGGATGGTATGGTACAGAGAAGTAGAGAAGAGATCGAGAAGCAAAACACAAGCGATCAACAACGACGAATCCTCGCCTTCACAGATCACAAACCGTCACAAAACAAAATCAAGATCCCCTTCACCGATGCGCAGCCGTGGATGTGGAGCAGGACGTCGAGGAAGAAGAAGCATCAGCCAGGGCAGGTATCCTCTCGATGGCCATGAGCGCGTCCTTGATGGACGGCCTCTTCCCCGGCGCCATGGCGCAGCACGCGGCGCCCAGCCTGAGGCAGCTCGCCACCGCCTCCTCCCTGCCTTCCACCTCGCCGCGTAGCGCCGGGTCCACCAGCCTCTCCACCTGCGCCTTGTCGTCCGCCGCGCACTGGCACAGCTCCACGCTCGTCAGCGCGCGCCCGGCAACCAGCTCCAGCACCAGCACGCCGAAGGAGTACACGTCCCATTTCGCGCTCGCCTTCGTGCTCCTCGCGGCCTCCGGCGCCCTGTAGTGCGCCGCCGTGTCTGCACCGGCTCCGGCGAGCGGGCTCGCCGGCGGCAGGTCGGGGAGGCTCTTCGCCGAGCGCTTGCTCCCGAACCGCCCCGCCGGCGCCGAGGAAGATGAAGGCTTGACCCGGTCGACGCCTCGGACCAGCCGGTCGACGCCGAGATCGGCGAGCATCGGCTCCATGTCGGCGTCGAGCAGGACGTTGCTCGCCTTCACGTTGCCGTGCACCCACTTCTTGTCGTGCAGGTACGCGAGTCCCCTCGCCACCCCCCGCGCGATGCGCAGCCGCGCGCTCCACCCGAGGTTGATCGGCGACGACCCCGGCTTCCCTGCACATCCATTCGTAATAATGGTCGTTAGCGACATGCGCAACCATCAATGGTGTTTGACCTTTAGCCGTTTAGGAGATCAGATCAGATCAGTTGGCAGTTGCGTACTTTTGACGGAGAGGTTGGCGAGGTTGCCATTGACAGCGAACTCGTGGATGATGAGCATCTCGTCGGGTCCCCAGTAGAAACCTCGCAACCGGAGGATGTTGCCGTGCCGGAGCTTGGCGACGGCGCGCATCTGCGAGTCGAGCTCGGCGAACCTCCGCACGGCGGCGTCGTCGCTGCCGATCCTCCGCACCGCCAGCGCGGCGCCGTCGGCCAGCACGGCCTTGTACACGATGCTGCCACCGGCCGCGCCCAGGATGTACGCCGACGCCTTGAGCAGCGTCTCCAGCTCAAGCTCGGCGCCGCCGTCCACCGTCACGAGCACCGCACCGCCCTTCTTCTTGCTCGCCGCCGCTTCAACTCCATGTCCATCCTTGCTGTGCTTCTTATCTGTGACGACTTCCTTGGCAGCGGCGGCGAAGGAGGTTGACGTGTCGGTGATCTCCTCGGCCGTGTCGTCGCTGTCGTCTCCGGCGGGCCTTCTTGCGTAGGCAGCAGGACAGGCTCCGGCCGAGGGTGCCGTCCGGCGACTCTTCTGGATCAGGTTTCTTGAACACGACGCCTGCCATCCTCTGCTTCGCCACCTCCTGGCGCTGCCTCTTCTTCCTCACCTGGTACACGTACAGGACCACCACGAAGAGCACGGCGATGCCCGCCACGTCACCGGCCGCGATGGCCACGATGGTCGCAAGCCGCATCCTCCCGCTGCGCTGCTCTCCCGACGCCGGCGACGCTCCAGCGGCGGCATCATCGCCAGGAAGCGCCTCGGTGGGGTCCCTCGGTATCGCCGCGATGGCCGGCGGCGACTTGGCTGTGCCGTTGGGTGGTTCCACGGCGGAGGAGGACGTGAAGCCGCAGAGGCTATCCAGCGGCTTCCCGCAGAGCTCGGCGTTCCCCTCGAACGCCGCGGCTCTCTGCGTCGACAACGGTGGGACCGCCGGGATGGCGCCGGTGAGGTTGTTGAAGGAAAAGTCGATGGTGACATTGGCCGGAAGGTTCGTCGCCATCTCCGGCGGTATGGCGCCGGAGATGCGGTTGGACGACAGGTTGACGTACCGCAGCGCGGCGCCACCGAAGTCCGGCGGGAGCGTGCCGTTGAGGAGGTTGGCGCTGACGTCGAGTATCTGGAGCGCCGGGAAGAAGACCCCGCCGGGGAGCTCGCCGGAGAAGAAGTTGTTGGCGAGGGATACGGCGGTGAGGTTCGGGAGTAAGGTGAGGTTGCGCGGGACGGCGCCGGAGAGCGCGTTGCCGGCGAGGTTGAGCGCGCGGAGGCTGCGGAGCTGGCCGACCTGCTCCGGGAGGCCGCCGGTGATGCCGTTGCCGGCGAGGGAGAGCACCCGGAGCTCCGGCGCGCGGAGGAGCTCGGGTGGGATGGAGCCGTTGAGCGCGTTCCCGGAGAGGTCGAGGTGGCGGAGGTGCTCGATGGAGCCGAGCTCCTTGGCCACGGGGCCGACGAGCTGCGCGTTGGGGAGGACGACGCTGACGACGCGGGAGTCCGGCGAGCAGAGGATGCCGTTCCACGCGCAGGGCGTGGTGTCGGCGTAGCCCCAGCCGGAGAGGGAGCCGAGCGGGTCGGCGGCGAGCGAGAGCTTGAAGGAGAGGAGCAGGATGCCGTCCTGGTTTAGCGCCGAGGCGAGGCAGAGCAGTTTTAGCAGCACTGCTAGCTGCAGGAATGGCGACGAGGTGGCCATGGTGGTGGAGGTGACTGCCGAGGCAAGCTGATGATGCCGTGGCATGCAGCATACATGGAGGTTAAGAAGGAGGAGGGGCTTGGCAATGGCGACGATGGTGGTGCTGGTTTTGCTTGGATTGGTTGAGAGGGTGGTTCACCAAAACGGTGGCAAAGGGGGGGAAGGGGAGGACTTTGGAGAAGATGAGAAAGGGAGTGGAGTGGAGACTAGCAATGGAGCAGAGGAGAGTGGAGGAGCAATGGAGACCTCCCTCTCCCTGCCTGCCCTGTCTTTGAGGTATCAAAAGGGACTAGGGAAGTGAAAGGGATATATCATACTCGATTGCTCTTGGTGATGGAGTAGAGGTGGATCTCTCCATGGATACGATACCCTCATGCTCTGCTGTGCGCAAGGGCCAAGAAGAAGAGAGCATGTTTTTCTTTATGGCCAAGAAGAGAGCAGGTTCATACAGCACGCTTGCATTGTGTGCTTTTGTTTTGTCAGCTTTTGGACCCCTCATGCATGATGTGGACGCATTGGTAGTAGAAAGGTAACCCAGCTGGCCAGCTCAACCTTTGGTCCTTTTGCAGGGCAAAGCCTGTCTTTCCAGGAGAACAAAAAAAAAAAAAACAAACCATTGTTGAAAGTAGTAGGAGTATGTGTAAAGAAAATATACGCAAAAGCAGTAAGGCTACATCTGGTTGTAAATATTGAAGGTCTTGATGTTGAATTGGGTTTAATGCCAAATCAATCTAGTATTGGTATTAGCTTACACTACCAAAGCCATTATTTGAATGTAGATGAAATTGCTAGATCGAATCAATGAAGCTATCCACCAATTCATGTTTGGATATCACACCATAGCATCTAATTCTGGCCATCTTCTTTCACCTCTGCCTCAGCCACGCTTGCGGTGGCATAGCAATATGGCAATATGGAAACCCAAATAGTAGCAAGTATGATCCAGCCATGTACACATATCTTCTTCTTAAGGTATGTTATATGCGATATATGTATAAGAACAAATTACAAAGTTTTGGACTAACAACATCTAGTGCGACCGACTTTAATGTGCAAGGTTTGGCACTGCTTCCTATTATATATGTTACACACATACAGTTAAAAGGATGTTTGGATTCAGAACTGTGATAAAAATCTTAACATGACTGATCAGCTATTTTACAAAATCTGGATTCATTTGTTTTTTTTTAATAAACAAATTCTAGATGCTTGACAGCATTGGAAGGCCTCTCCAAATTTGTACTGATGATACATAGAACAAATAAAATACTTGTTTGGATCTACGAGGCTGGATATAATTACCCTGTGCAGCTGCGTGTATACCAGTGAAGACAGCAGACAGGGATGCTTATGATTTCAGAAACAGGAACGTGTACCAAAAGCGGAGTATGGATTTTTCCTTTCTGGACAGAAAACAAATTCTTTTTTTTAGAATTGACAGAAAACAATTTCAAGCCTATTGAATTCCCTTTTCCCATAAACACCATTTAAAAGAATTTTGGAGAGCGATTACATTTAGGAGAGCTATTACATCTATCAGATTGGGCTATCTGAATAAGTGAGTATTGCAGCCGGCCGGCGTGGCAGAGTGGAGCAGGCGAGCAGCGGCACATGCATGTGAGAGGCGCTAGCGGAGTGACCCAAGGGTGGAGTTGGCCTGTGCTCTTTTGTTTCGGAGCGGATAGAATAATACACGGGGACGGGCGGCATAGCATCGGACATGCAGGACTTTGCTTTGTCGAAGAGCGCATAGTATATCGCATCCACCGAAGGCAGCATGCATGCAGGACCGAGCGGAACAAAATGCCTACTGCTATACGACCGCGTTGCGCGCTGTGTGCTGGATACCAGGGATTTTATCTGCATATAGGTTCTTTTTAGCATCTTATCTGCATATAGGTTGAGCCGTTGGGAAGTAAAGTGATAGTTCCCGACTGTTATGCAGCCTCAGGTTTAGCTCAAAAAAGCACCTTCTAAAAAACGGGGGGGGGGGGGGGGGTAATCCAGTTTTCAGAAATTTTGGCCATCTATGTTGAGGTGTAAAACTGTTTACATTGTAATTATTGTATCTATAATATAATAATTCTAGTTTCTCAAATTCCTGTAAGCTAATTAGGTTCTTAAGAGAGTCCTTTCATACATGCATATGTCCCAATCCACCATCTTAAGTTTTTACCGCAGATATTGACACACAAGAAAAGAAAAACAGGCTACACCGCTGCCCTTGTCGCCAATACAATGGCATACGCTGAAAAAGCATCCATCATTGATTGCCAATTTACTTGATATATCAAGTAGTTCATTGTCAAGTTTGTGATGCAATGCACATAACAATAATTTTTCCTTAACCTTCCGCAGTAAATTTTGCAAGAGTTAAAAAAACAGAGCATAAGGGCCTTGTATTGTTGTACCTGATATACATGCATAAAAGTAATCGAACAAAGTTCAAGATTTAAGTGAACACATATCTCATAGTTGGCGCCTTCATTTGGATAACCGTAGTAGTTAAATTGAGCAGTGTTCTAAGTGGAAAGGAAAGGAAATGTAGTACTTTAAAATGATATTATCAATAAAGGCTGCTGTCATATCTCACTAGAAAGTCTAGAACGCACAACCAACAACATTAGTAATGTCTTGTTTAATTATATCTTCATAAACAAATAGGAGTATGTTTCGTTGTTTACATGGTGGTTCCATGTTAAGGGATGACCGGATGAGTCAGACGCGGAAAATAAAAACATGAAGTTGCTGCTGCTGCTGTAGGAATCTTTGTCTGGGTCTCGAGAGAGGTCTGCACCTAACATGGGTCGTGTACGAATGGCCCCCCTTTTCTATGCTGCTGCCAAACAGACAAATGTCTTCCAGTCCGGCTCAGTTAATAATAAGTTGCTCTCAACAGTAATCCGTCACATTTCCCCCGCATGGAGAACGGGAGTTTATCAACGACAGGAGGTCGATTACTCGAGGCCAATTTTTAAGGTCCCTCATTCCTAACTTTTTAAATAATATAATCGCTTATGGTGCAAAAATTACATAGTAAAATGTTGAGACAATTCCTTATTTGACCCTGAAAAAAATCCTCATTCCTTCCTTGATCCTGAGAAAGTTTTTTCCCCTGTTAGGCCAAAAGTTTTCCGTGCATTCCTTTCGTGGCCTCGCCCAATGGAAGGGGTAACACCGTTAATCAGGGCGAAAAAAAGACATTTCTGCCCCCTAAACATTAAAAGTTATTGTTGCAAGCTATTTTTTTGTGCAACTAATTATTTGACAAGTAATTATTTTGAGTATTTTGACAAGTAATTATTTTTAGCATTTTTTTTGTTGCGCTATGTCATATTATTTTTAACATACAAATCGAAGCTAATTATGTCCAGAAACAACCTCTAGAGATAACCTTTCACGTTGAAGGGAAAAAATGTCTTTTGGAGCCATGGTTAACGGTTTTACCGCTTTAATTGGACAGCAGGGCCACGAAAGGAATGGATGAAAAACTTTTGGCCTTATAGGGAACGAAAACTTTCTCAGGGCCAAGGAAGGAACGAGGACTTTTTTCTGGGCCAAATAAGGAATTACCTCTAAAATGTTAGAGCATGTCCAAGAGCTTCTTCAGATCACACTAACCAAATCCTCATTTAACTACTCCTTTAACTAGCCATGTAGCTTTTCAAGGAATGGGAAACCAACAGCCTACGAAAATCTCTTTTTGTATCCACAACTCTCCTCTCTCTTCTTCTCTCTCCAACTCACAATTGACGCTGACCTGTACCGCCCACCCGCTGCCACCGACCCGTAGGAGGGCATCTTGCTTGCCGCCGGCCACACGGAGGGGCGATTTGCCGCTGCCGTACGAGGGCGTCCTACTTCCTTCTCGCCGTGGAGGTGCCCGCAGAGCTGTTCGTGGAGATGCCAGCGGGAACTTCATCAGAAAGGCAGCACGGGAGGACGATTTCGCGCGCGCAAAGGGGAGGAAAGCCGCCAAATCCTTCGATGCCAAGTGGCAACCTCAGAAATGCTTGTTGACAATTCTTAAATCGCTACTAAGTATTCCTAGCGTCAATCTTAGAAATGTTTGTTGGTGTTTCTTAATACTTACATAATAATACGAAAGAGCATGGAAATAACATTGTAGCATTTCTCCCTTGAGTATTCAAGGGTATTTTATCCACATAAAACGGAGATATAATGTCTTCTAACTAGAATACCCTAAAGAATGTCATGGATAAGAAAGACTTTGTTCTGGTTTTGTTTACGAGCGACACCGGTCTCATCTTGGGCTGCCAAAAAAAACTCTGGCTATGAGCTCTACACCATAACTCCGTCAGGGGGGAGTTCACAAGTCTACGCCAAAAGGATTGTCCAACAAAAGGGTTTGTCACTACCCTAGTGCCTACTTCACAATACTAAAGAAGAACGAGCCAAACAAAGGTAAACTAAGGTCTAAGCACCACACTTATGATGTCGACTACTTATTCTGATGTGTACAAACATTACCCATATTTCAGAGTTCTCTCACTAGAGTAACACTACGATGACCCCGCAAACAAATGATAAATGACAACTTACTACTTAATCTTGAACATTAAAATGAAGTACTTACAAGATTGAAGACGGATCACATGTATGAAGAAAGAATCCATCTGGATGATTTTCTAATCTCCCTTCTAATCACACTCCCCACCCTAACGATAATATGATGCCCCCCTCTACATCCCTTCTCCCCTAGGTGTATATGAGTAGATTTGAAACTGAATGATTGGAATAGGGGGGTCTACCTATGCTTATATAGGGGTTTTGGGTCGGTTCGTGAGGTCCTATGTATGGACTGTGCATGAAACCGCCTCACCGAAATTGGGGCCGAACGGGCTCGATGGTGGCCCAGTCGGTCCCAGGGATTGGTCAACCCACCAATGGGCCTAACTTTGGCTGGTGCACTCCTTATGGGTCTCTTATGATGATTCCGCATACGACAAGCCAAGTTGCATTGGTTTTCCTCTAGTTTATAGGCCCATGGCTACCGGTAGCTTTTCTAAGGATTTGTAGATAGGTATTTCTTGGGCCATTAAGCGTGCTTTCCTTCTATATGCAGGTGTGGTGTCTTGAAATCAACAATGCACTAAAACATGTGGAAATGATTAGTCATAAGCTCCTATCGCTAAGTTTGATTCTTGTTTCCTGTAGGAGTTGACAGTTTATTTTAGTATATGAGGGACATCAATAATCATGTAGTCATAGCGGGCATACTGACCCTAGGAACCATGCTAGGAAACACAACAAAAAAAGGTTTTCACCAAACAATGTCAAACATCGAACCTCCAAAGCGGCATTTCACCCCTAACCACAACTCATCCGCTGAGTCTTCAACATCAGTCGGTTCAGACCTCTGCTTAGTTTCATCCAAGCTTCATCCTGGTCATGGATAGATCACCCAGGTTCAGGTCCATAAGCAGTGACAATCGCCCTATGAAGACTCGCTTTAGCTATGGCTCCAGTGGGTTCCATTCCCTTAACCAAGCCACTGCCTATGAGTCGCCAGCTCATTCTTCAATAGGCACGTGGTTCGAGATCACTTTCCCCTCCCACTACGTGGGAGCTCAGCATGGTTTCACGTTTTATTTCACTACCCACTGGGGGTTCTTTTCACCTTTCCTTCATGGTACTACTTCGCTATTGGTCACCCAGGAGTGTTTAGCCTTGCAAGGTGATCCTTGCTGATTCACATGGGATTCCATGTGCCCCATGCTACTCGGGTCAGAGCGTAAGCTAGTGATGCTTTCGGCTACTGGACTTTAGCCCCCAGAACTTCCAAAAAACACATCTCAGAACTACCGGATTGGCAACTCGAAAGCCCTAGTTGCAACTCGAAAGATCAAAGGTTTTGCAACTCGAAACCCCTAGTTGTAATCCGGGTTTGTCTCCAACACACATGAAAATCCAAAGAAAAGAGGAAACTCAATCAAATGGCATCGAAATCATGTGGAATTTCAGCCAAAGCTTCGTAAAGAGGTGGTGAGTCAATTCCCAAAAGTTCACAAAAAGATCAAGTCTTCACACCTCAGATTTGATGAATTTGCTCAAGAACACAGAGAGGGAGTGTTTTGGGAAAATCCATGATTCGTAGTGCTTGTGCAAGGATTGAGTGAGGAATCATTCCAGAGACGTTTGCACACATCCTAGAACCAATTTCCATTAGAAAAGTCGATCCAAATCACAGCCAAACAAGATGATAAAAAAAATCCCTCAAAAATAGCTCAGAAAATGAAAAAATAAAACATTTTATCCACCATGAATGCTTGAATGAAAAGATGATTCATACGGGGTCTTGTCTAAGAACCACCCATCATCATTCTCTCTTGGTGATTAGGCGCAAATCTAATCTAGGATAATTACCCCTATTCTCCAGCTAACCTAGCATTAATCTCTTTCTTAGCCTTAGGTGAAAAACTAAACAAAGGAAGGAAGAGGGAGTCAAGAGAGGTGCTCGCCCAATCCACCATCTACCTATTTATAGATGCTAGATTGAAAGACTAAATTACTCGTACTACTAAAATTAAGATACAAGCCCATTGAGGGGTGATTTGGTCCATCTCTTGGAGTCGAACAGGCATGACATCTTGACTTCCCTTCACATCGAAGTAAGCTCAGAGATAATGCCACGTTCCTTAGCCCAAACCTTGACCGCGCCAAGTTCACCCCTGATTTTGTGGCTCAAACCGAGAAACGTGTCGCTTAGGTGGTTTTGAGGCCCAAACAACCAAATCTTCCTTGCACACCCAGCTAGGTGTGACTCACCCCAGTTTTTCTGTCCAAGCCGATCAAACCATCTCGATGTAGAAGCATGTCCGATCTCTCATCGATCCTCGACACATTCGAATCATTCGCGCCCATACCGCACGGGCAACCTACTTAACTTCGCCATTATCCCGCTTAACTTGGCTGAAGTCGTCTTCACTACCATGTACTCTTACTCGTCAATGCATCATGTGAGCTGCCCGTGACTCCGCTCGGTATCTTCAAGTCCCTTGGTCCAAGTCTACTCGTGTCTACCCTGAACCTTTCACTTGACCTTCTCCACGCACCGTCGACCGTCTTGTTGCACTTGCACCTTTATTAATTAATTTCAAAGACAAAAGCACATCACACATAATGGTTGTCAATCACTCATCATCCAAAGATAACCACCATTTGTCCTCAAAACATGAGGTTTTAGTTCTAGGGTCTGGCTTTTCATGCGGGGCACACGTATATGTCTGCCTATAGTGGTTTCACAAAGTTTCTTACTGTTGAAGTAAATCATATCCAACATTTTTGGTTAATTTCGTCAAAATTTATAGTGTCATCACGAAGTTTAGTTTAAAGGTCTGGCTATAATACTAGCCCACATGCATGTCTATCTATAGTGCTTAGCACAAATCAGCAAACTCTTAAATTAAGTCATCTCCCATAAATTGTAGTCCATTCGTGCGAACCCAACGTTCTGAGCTTCATGCCCCCTTGCTCAGGGCCCACATGTCAATCTAACTTTTATTGCAAATACATCCATGGATATTTTTTTAATAAATCCACGGGTTCCATGGATATTTTTTTTAATAAATCCACGGGTTATGTCAATTAATGGAGTGGGTTGGATTGGGTTCTACAAACTATGGAGTGAAGTGAGGTGGGGTGAGGATAATTAATTTGATGTGAGTTGATGTGATTGCTAGATAACCTAGCATTAGTACCGGGCGCAAAGCCGTGTTAGTACCGGTTATGCGCCCGGTACCGAGCTTCCGGTACTAAATGGGCAGCAGGGTCTGCGCGGGGCCAATTAGTACCGGCTAGTAACACTAGTAGGTACTAACTGATTTCGAGCCAAAAAAAAATAAAGAAAAAAATTTGTAAGCTCATAAGGAGGCTCGCACACCGCGCAAGCCACAAGTCACGCGAATTTTTCACGCGGTTCGTCCGTTTCGAACTCACAAATCCTACATCTCTCATATAGGGTTTAGGGTATGAAACTAGAAGAGCGATATAGGATTAGTGAACAATTTTAGTATCACTATGTCATATGAATAAATGACCAAAATAAAAGTTGTAAAACTCGAAAAGTTATGAAACATTATAGTTGACAACATTTTCATTGAATTCGTATTGTCAACAAAAACCAAGTTTTAAATTATTCAAATTTGAAATTCAAATTTTGCAATCGGATGGCAAAATGGACAACATTAAAGTTGTAGTGTTTGAAAAGTTACGAAACTCTGTATTTGATAAGGTTTTAATTTGAATTTTTTAGGCCCTCAAATAAGTCATTTACACTCGAGTTCATATAGTATGTGGGGAATCAAACTGTGATATGGTCACAACCAACTTTGTAGCGTAGTGGTAGGAGGGGGTACACGCGAGGGGAAGGTCGCGGGTTCGAATCCCAACTACCGCGTAGCGCGCGAAAAATCTTGCAACTGTCCGGTGGGGTCCCTTCCCCAGTTAAAAAAATGCTATTTTTTCGAGCTCCTGTAAGCCGTCCTGGACAACCTCATCGCAGCCGGTTCTAACCACCAACCGGTTGTGATGAGGGTGTATCACAGCCGGTTGGGAACCGGCTGTGTTGCCCAAACCTAAACAACCGCTAGGAATCAAACGGTTGTGATGAGGGTGTATCACAGCCGGTTGGGAACCGGCTGTGTTGCCCAAACCAAAATAACCGCTAGGAATCAAACGGTTCCTAAAACCAGTTACGATGGGGTTTTCCCAACCGGCTGCGATGAGTATTCTGTAGATTCTGTAGTAGTGTAGCAGCCTGCGTACGAGGATCAGCAATTCAGGACGGGATTCCTCTACGAGTGTGACATACTTGGTGACAACGACGTGTTTGGTTTAGTGGTCATGGAGGCTGTGGCACAAAGCTAGAGGCCGGGTGCAATATTAGATGACCTCAATCGGTCGCGATGTAGCTCCATTAAGAGAGATTTGGACATCTGACAAGTGGGGTGCGGTGCGTGTAGTTTGGGTTTTTACTGGCCTATTGGGGGTTAGTGCCTTGCATTGGAAAGCATGATCGTTATGGCAAGTCTGATAGCGGGGTGGTTATTGTCGCATGGGGCCAAACTTAAGACCATGACAAAGTTGTAGCGTGTGGAATGTGCATCACTGATTAGTCTACAATGACTAAAGCATGACCGTTGCTGCATGCAGGGTACGAATATAACCAGGAAACATAACCACAAAATGTAGTGGATTTTTCTTGATCACCGAGTTCCTCACGATATCTGCAAGAGTCATCGAATGGTCTCAATTGCGACTCATGCAGCAGTTAACGTGCCTCTCGGTTGCCACGAAATTACTGAGAATATACTAGTGTGAACGGTAAACCAAGACAGAACATTTTTCGAATTGGAGAAATACTTGTGGGTGTATATTGCAAGCAATGAGAAGTTTTGGTACATTTGTTGCGTGTTGCCTAGGCTGGCCTAGGCTGGCCGTACAATTGTTTCGAGTTTACCAATTAGGCTTTAGATCGGTTCAACTTCAATATTTATTCACACGTTCATTCCATTGAAAACTGGGTCCCTCCTATAAACTTTTGCTACAGTTAAATTTTGATATACGATTGGACAATTTTCGCCATGTACTCCCTCCTTCCTTATATATTTGACGTTGATTAGTTTACTAAGTGATGGAATACTTGGCGTTGATTAGTTCACAAATATACAAGGAAGGAGGGAGTAATTCCCTTAATCGATGCAACACGTGACTATAGTGCATACTCCAGATCTCAAAAGGTACATTTTTGTTTTGTTGTCTCGTATAAATGATTTTGTTGTGTATTCATGCTTCTTTTCTTTGGACAGAAAAGCAGCACTTTTTTTTCTAGACATGCACACGATATACATATTCTCAAATGAAATGGGCAATGAATAAAAGAGTATTATTACACACATATAGCCAAGCAACTTCGTTATTAACAGGTTACATGCACCCTGGACAGCAGGTAGAGAAACTAGCTAATAATCAAACATTTATTTGGTCTTCTTTAGACACCTTGATGTACTCCATCGCCGATGCCTCGGTGCTCCCCTTGCACTCGTAGTAGAATGCAGTCATGGCGCAGGTGGCAAACAACCCCAGGGCACCCATCAGGATGGTGTAGAGAAACCCTAGGAGCAACCCTGACGCAATGTTACTAAGGGCGTACGTCTTGGCGAGAGTGTGGACGGGCGAGAAGGCGGCGGCCGGCACGCCCGTCACGACGATTAAAAGAATGGCCCGCCAGCGTTTCCCCTTCATCAGACGCCATGCTTTCACAACAGCACCAGCGCCGTGGCAACCAGGCTCGGCGACAGCCACGACGGTGCTCAGGGACAATATGATGGAGAAGTATGCGAAGAAGACGCAAGCCGCGATGATGAGCAGCGAGTCTAGCAATAACATGGCGAGGTAGTGCTTGGTCATGGTCATGACAAAGACAATGGTGAGGAACGCAACCATGCCCACGATAAGCACGAGGTAGGTGATCTCCAGCACGTAGGTGAAGGCGAGTGTAAGTAAGGGCCCTTTCACCTGTGCCTTGACTTTGCCGAGGAGCGATGCAAAGGTGTGCAGCTCGCCGGAGTATGTGGTAGCGGCAGCGAAGAGGACGGTGATCTTGATGAAAGATCCAATGACCGCGGCAACTAGGGTACAGAGAGTGCCGGTGATGAAGATAGCCCGGGTGTCATCCGGCCTGGATGTCATGGAGGAGGTTAAGGAACTCCGGGCTACTGGGGTTGGTGCTGTTGAGCGCATTGGAGTCGATGCGAATCTTGTCGACGAGGGGCTGCACGGCGAGGTCGTTGCCGAGAAGGAGTAGCGAGCTCGAGGCTACAATTATTGCAAAGACTGCCGCAAAGAGCCTCGGATTGTGGGTTGGGAGGAGCAGGCCTTCCTTGAGGAAGTTGAAGAACGATGGGGTCGAGCTTTCCCTC
Organism: Digitaria exilis; assembly: GCA_015342445.1. Taxonomy (NCBI): domain Eukaryota; kingdom Viridiplantae; phylum Streptophyta; class Magnoliopsida; order Poales; family Poaceae; genus Digitaria; species Digitaria exilis. The sequence goes on from JACEFO010002191.1 coordinate 302,032, forward strand.
GACCTCGTGGTCATGGCTTATGGCTAGCTGCAGAGAGAGAGAGAGAGAGAGGGAGAGAGAGAGAGAGTTGGAACGAAATGAGGTGATGAGAAATAGGAGGCATCACGGCTTGTAATAACCTCTTGTTGAGTAAGAAACAGAAACGTGCTTGGAGAAAGCTACCTCATTGAGAAACATTACGCGGATTAGAAGTCGCTGCTAGCTGCATGTACATGAGAATACTCAGCAGATAATAAAGTCCAAGTACGCGTTACAGTTAAGTCTAAATTTGAATTAGTCGATGCCGCATAAATCATGAACGACAACTCGCGAAGGACAACGAAAGGTTTATTTGGGATAAGTTGCGTGGAATATCCCTCGTTTCCAGTCAGATCACTTGACGCCTGCATCCTCTCTACAGGGTGATTAGGGAACCAGAATAGGGTTTGCATGAGAGGCAATCAAAATTTCTCCAATCAATAACAAACTTGGCCCGTCCCAAAATCGATCTACGACTTTCTCTTCTAGCAAATACCAAGATCACGTAGTTACGACAGACTCACTAACACTAACCCTAGAAACGATGGTTAGGGAGCACAACGGAAAACTCTAAACGGACGAGTTGGGAGCAAACAGAAGATGAGCTAACATAAAAATAATTGACCCACTGGGAACTTCTCCAAAAGCCCTCCCCTTTGCATTAGGGCCTTGGGGGCTCACCAATGGACCCCCAAACACTTGGAAGACAAGCAAATAGAGAGGTTCAAAGTAAGGAAAGCCCCTGGGAGGCCTGTCGGCCCACCAATTCTTCCATTTGCCACATCACTGATCCTGGAGAGAGGAAACACATCACTCACATTACCTCTGGGCCATGGGATTGAAGGCGGTTGGATCAAAGAACCCGAAAAGCCTTTACCACAGATATGTGGGCCCACTTGCAGGACTTAACCGCCTTCACTTCACCAACCCTAAGTGAAGCCTCCACAAGGGAGCAATCAGGAGCATCCACGAGAAGGAGGTGGCCAAATGGACGGTATCCCGGGACGAACAGGTCGGCGCAACCCCGTCCAGCGGCCCGAGCACATGTGCCAGATGCCACTACTAGAATACACCTCGTAGGTACAGTATATTTAGAGTTAGACACGCTCACTACAACAACAACGATTTGAGGGGACACTACAAAATGGGGCTCGGAGGCGGAGCCAAAATCCGTCTACCTCCAATAATCCCTGGCATTAATGGAGATGAACATTTTCTATTTAAATGTGCAGTCATATCACCTCGGAAAATCGATTTATGGAGACAGTCGTCTTAAAATATCCCGTTCTGTATATCGATTTTGGAAGGCGGACACCTTATAAGGACCTCCTCCTAAAATACCACCTGAACCGAGCCCAAAAGACCCGCTAGGTTTAATTTTCTTCCCTCAAATATTTGTCCTGTTATGGTTTTTTTTTCTGTACCTTCCCTCTAGCTCCAGCTGCTGCAGACACTCCCCTCCTCACGTGTGCTGCCCTTTATTTATGGCCAATAAACCAAATTTTCCGACAACATCTCAGGAATATATGAGAGACTTGCATAAGATTCTATGTATATTTTACTTTATGGTAACCAGTTCCACAAGTGTTGGGGTTGCAGGCAAAACACAGAGAAAAATCGGGCAAAACCAGGAGAAGACCTAGCCGGCTCCTCCATGAGTCGGTTTTCCACGTCTTCGGTCCACATGTCAAGAAACACAACTCCAACATTCCTAGTACGCACGTTTCTTGCCGGTTTAATCCAAGGGCACGAAAGGAATGGCACACGGATTGAGGGCCCATTTCCCTCTCCGAACCCACACCAGACGAGCAACCACCAACCAAACCATCACTAGGAGATCATCACCATCACGAGGAGATCATCCAGGTCGTCCACACGAGAGGTGGTGGGAAATGGATGCGAGAACGAGGCGGTCGACATGGCGCATGTGCCCGATGCAACCCCCTTCGACAGGCGGTTTGTTCAGTTGGTGTACACCTCCTACCGACCTACAGTTGATATAAAAGGAGCTACCTCTTCACTCATTATATTGGTTAACCCTTACCCCCCACTAAGTTTAGTGTGCAATATTTATGTAGATGCTTACCATTCATTTCAATCAATATACTTTATCCATACTCTATGGTGAAATGCTATAACGGGTTATTATGTGTGTTTGCACAATATTATTCTAGAGCCAAAGAAACACCAAGACCCTACTCCTCCTCCAGTGGTCGCACAACCCTCCTCCTCCAGCGGTGAGCAGCGACGGCAGCTCCTCTCCTCCGTCCTGGCACGATCAGCAGGTGCGAGGTGCGGCAGTGCGCATGCAAAAGTGGGCCCGGAGGTGCTGGCGTCAACGGCGCGTCCCTCTCCTTCGTCCTTGTGGCCACCGCGGTAGGGCATGGCAACGGGTGGCCACCATGCCAGGCGGCAGCGTGCGTGCAGGCGCTTGCGCCTGCGGCAATGGCGACTCCTCTTCTCGTTCTTCGTAGTGGACACCATGGCAGGGAAGATTGGCAACGGGCGGCCACCGCGGCAGGCTCGAGCGGCTGCAGCGCGTGTACAGGTGCGGGCATGGATTTACAGGTGGTGGCAGCTCCTCTCCTCCTTCCTGGCGGCCACTGTGGCATGGTAGATTCGGCGATGCCCCTGGATGGGCTCGTCGGGCATCTGGATGGGCTTGGCGCCGACAAGCCCAATGCATATCTGCCTCCGAAAATGCCACATTAACAGAAGCCTTGGCTCGAAGGCATATTCAAAATCCGCCTCCAAAAACTTTTTTTTAGTAGTGGCTTTATTTCATATCTATAGTCATGTAGACATGCTTTCATAAAAGCGTGTTAGGAGCATCTCCCTATGACATGTTAAATGCATGTGTACACAAAGTGATACACTTTAAATAATGTTTGTTGGTGTTGTTACATAATATAGTAGTGCTTAACTTTATGTTACTAAATGTAGAGACAATAATGTAGATAAATATATATCATATTTCTACTAATATAGACATGTTTTGTAGTAATGCCAAGTTGTGCATCAAGTAGTGTAGATACGTTTTATAGATTGTACGTGGCAGGTGATGTGTCAGGTGAGGTGGTATGTGTCGTGGAAGTTGGCATGGCAGGAGATATGGCAGGTGACATGGCCCTGGTGACACATTTTGTAGTAACACAGATACATGTAAAAAATGTAGAAACAATTTTATGAGCACACTTTTATTGCATGTATATAGATATAGGCATATTGTATATTAACAACATATAGTGTATCAATAAATATTGAGACAATTCTATACATACATTTATAATTCGTGTGTATAAATATATTATGATTCTATTAGTTACATTTATTCATATAAATATTTGGTCTATGATCAATAATTCAACCATCCAACGAGTTGCATTTTTATTCTTCCAATTGCATTCGCAAAAGAAGAAATAAGTAATTGGAGAGCACACAAACTCATTATTGAAAGTACAATCATCAAGACAAATGAGTTCTTAATAGACAAAGCGGTAATATCTTACAAAACTATCCAAAATTTCACTAACTTCAACCCTATGGTTCACTGACCTTGTTTATTATCTTTCCACTCTTGGTTTGAACCTCTTAATCTTGGATTCTCTGGTTACCTGAAAGTTATATCTCTTAATTAATGATTGAAATAACTCAAATGAAAAGCATATTAACTTCACTATATGGGAACATCCCATTGCATAAGGATCATCATTACCGTGATTGCGTCGGGATTGCTTACCACCCATACCTGTTTTGTTCTTTTGAAGACGTTGTTTCTTCAACTTCTTAGCTTTGGTCTTGATCATATCAGGCTCGCCATCAGACCCATAGAAGATCTCATCATCATCCTCTAGGTCATCCACATCTTCTTCCTTGGGGGGAGGGTTATCTTCGAGCTGTTGTACCTTTTTGTCAGTGCGGAAACTCGCATATCCACACCCTCAATCGTATGATTGGCTTCTTGGACCTCCTTCGCGAGCTTGTTGAGCTCCGTCACGAAATGGTTCTTCAGGTCGTCCGTCAAGGCCTGCAACTGACTAGACAAAACAGGCTCGTCGTTTGGCATGGTTAGTGAATAAGGAAGACCCTAGCAACTATGTGGTTAGTTGGTGGAATCACACTCTCACACACGTATTACCAAATGCTTACCAGGTTCTTACCAGCACAAGTAGTGGAACGGAACAACCGGTAGCTGGTTTGTGATATCTGTGAGGAGATGGCATCAAGATAGCAGGGTCCTTCACTGTACTGATCTGAAGAACGCACAATGGAACAAGCACAACAATGGTGAAAGCTCAAAGAACAAGCACATTGGCAGTTTGGTAATTATACGCTCATACGGCACTAGTAGGAATCATAGTTGTTTTTGTTTTTATTTTTTTGATATTTTTTTGATATTTTTCTCACAACCAGGAGCACAAAAATAGAGACACCACCTAGTATCACCTCAATCGGATGAAAGATGTGGGCTACACAAATTCAGAGGCGTTTGCCGAAAAGCGGTGCAAGAGAGAGAATCAATTTTTTAATTATCTTCCTGATTTTTTTTATTTTTTTTAGAACGGCCAGACCGGCGAACAGAGCACCGAGCAAAAAGTTATGGCTGTATTATTGAAGGGACCTCAAGTTAGGGTTGCTGAGACGGCAACTCGGGTTGATAGCACGAAGGAGGCTAGGGCACAAATTGTCCTTGGTAGGCGCAACACGGAAGTGTAAGATGGATCCAAGGGGGACTACCAGGGGCAAATCGAGTAATGAGGTAGCTCGACTTGTGATCTGTTGTAGGGTAGATGGAAAAGCGGCGGAAACAAGAAACAGCGGCGGCGCGGTTGGACTACGACCACGGACACAAACTACACCAGCAACACGACTCGACCACGAACACAAACTCAACAAAGCAATCTGAAAACGAAATTGCAAGGCTAAACAAGGCGGCACGGCAGCGGAAAGTGTAATTTTATGGCTTTTTGTGGACGATAGGTGATGGACAAATGAAAAAAACTGAACTAGGGTAAGCCTGACGGGAATACCTGAGTCTCTGATACCACTTGATGTGAACTAGGGGCCCGATCTTCCGTCAGGGAAATGATAACTCTCATTGGGCGGAATTGCGACACACCGATCTGGCCTCAGATCCAAAGACCTGAATCCCCACAATCTTAGCACCACGATTCCTCTGGTTATCAACCATGTCACGATCCGGTAGACCTCGCCAAGAAGGCTAATCCCTGCAAGTGCAAACGAAGAACGCAAGCAAGAACTTGAAAGAATGCAGCCCTGAAATTTAGTGACAATCTGCGGATGCATGATTGAAGTTCACGAGTTGGAGTTTCACAACCGAAGAACGGCAATTGTTCAAGACAGATTAATCAAAAGCAAAACCCAAACCCTAACCTTGGCGGCAACTACTGTAAAATAGAGTCTAAGGTCGTGGTCGACCACCTGGATAATGGGCTTAAGGACGCACACGGCCTAAAGGCCAAAAGACGGTGACGCAACACCGGGACAGATTCTGGACGCCATATTGTTTGGACGATTCCCGACGACTTAGGAGGAGGCTCAAACCGGTGCCATTGGAAGCTCTAAGAAATCTTCTTTCCATCCATATGTGGATCATCGAAAACGGACTCCGTATGTGGACTGGGCGTCACATTTACTGAAGGCAGCTCCTGGACTCCGAGGTGGACTCGAAGTCGAATTGTATTGGGCCTCCACATAGCTTGGCCGTCCCTTGATGGTCCTCCATGACTCCATGTCTTCCCCCATGTGTTTCTTCGTTTTCTCCTTGGTTCCTAATCACATTATAAACAATAGGTAGTAAACAATTCTCACAACTATTAATAGGAAAATTTAGGAACGAGCTCACCTGTAAATTCAATTGTTGTGCACGAGCTCTTGTAATTGGACCTTGAATGGTTTCATTGTTCAGCGGTTCTTGTATATCAATAGGAGTGATGTCCTCATCATCCTCCCCCTCTTGAATCGGAGTCATCCTCGACTCAAGCACATCTTCCTCACCCAAGTAAGGCTTCAAATCTGAAATGTTAAATGTAGGACTAACCCTGAACTCTTAAGGTAATTCAAGTTTGTATGCATTATCATTAATTTTCTCAAGTATTTTAATAGGACCATCAACGCGTAGCACTAACTTGGACTTCCCCAAATCTGGAAAACGTTCTTTTGTTAAATGCAACCACACAAGATCACCCGGTTCAAGTTTTAATTCTTTTTTACCTTTTCTACCAACAACTCTATACTTTGCAGTCATCTTTTCAATATTTTGCTTAGTCTTTTCATGTATTTTCAAATAAACTCAAATGTTCTTTAGCATCACTATGAGTTCGCTCACTAGTAGGCAATGGTAAAATATCAAGAGGAGCACGAGGGTTAAAACCATACACTACCTGAAAAGGACTCACCTTGGTGGTAGAATGTATTGCCCGATTGTATGCAAACTCCACATGAGGCAAACATTCTTCCCACATCTTCAAATTCTTCTTCAAAATAGCTCTCAACATGGCTCCCAAAGTACGGTTCACGACCTTCGTTTGTCCATCGGATTGTGGATGACAAGTTGTAGAAAATAACAATTTTGTACCCAACTTGTTCCACAAAGTTCGCCAGAAGTGACTTAAAATTTGGCATCACGATCTGAAACAATAGTAGAAGGCATACCATGCAAGCGGACAATCTCTTGAAAGAAGAGGCCACCAATATGAACATCACCATCACTTTTATGACATGGTATAAAATGTACCATTTTAGAAAATCGATCCACCACAATAAAAATGCTATCCCTCCCCCGCTTCGTCCTAGGCAATCCTAACACAAAATCTATAGAAATATCCGCCCATGGAATAGAAGGAACAGGGAGAGGCATATACAAACCATGTGGATTCAAATGTGACTTTGCGTTTTGACATGTAGTGCAGCGACTGACGAACCTCTGAACATCTCGTCGCATCTGTGGCCAAAAGAAATGTGTGGCCAACACATCAAGCGTCTTCGTAACAACAAAGTGGGCTATCAAACCTCCACCATGTGCTTCCTGCAGCAAAAGAAGACGAACGGATCCAACTGGAATACATAGCCGGTTAGCTCTAAACAAATATCCGTCATTGAGCACAAATTTATTCCAAGCACGGCCCTCCTTACAATTCAGAATAACATCTTTGAAATCAGCATCAAGTGCATATTGTCCCTTAATCATTTCAAGTCCAAAAATCCGACAATCAAGTTGAGACAACATATTGTAACGGCGAGACAAAGTATCAGCAATAACATTATCTTTCCCTTTCTTGTGTTTAATGATGTAGGGAAAAGATTCAATAAATTCAACCCACTTAGTATGTCTACGGTTCAGTTTATTTTGCATGCGAAGGTACTTAAGTGATTCATGATCAGAATGAATAATGAATTTCTTAGGCCATAAATAATGTTGCCACCTCTCTAGAGAAAGAACAAGAGCATAAAATTCTTTATCATACGTGGAATAATTCAGAGTAGGCCTATTCAATTTTTCACTAATATAAGCAACAGGTTTACCTCCTTGCATCAACAAGCCACCAATGCCAATGCCACTAGCATCACATTCAAGCTCAAAAGTCTTACCAAAATCTGGAAGTTGCAGCAAAGGCGCAGAAGTAAGCCGCTCTTTCAAAGCATCAAAAGCTTGTTCTTGTGCTGGACCCCAATGGAAAGAAACACCTTTCTTTGTCCACTCATGGAGCGGGGCAGCAATGGTGCTGAAATCTCTCACAAAGCACCGATAGAACCCTGCAAGACCAAGAAAACTCCGCACCTGTGTAATATTCTGAGGGATAGGCCAACTCCAAATCGCATCAATCTTTGCACCATCCACTTCAATGCCCTGTGAAGTCACAACATAGCCAAGAAAAGCAACTCGATCGGTGCAAAAAATGCACTTCTCAAGGTTAGCGTACAAGCATGCCGCTCTGAAAGCGTCAAAAACAGCACGCAGATGATCCAAATGTGCTTCATGTGACTTGCTATATATTAAGATATCATCAAAATAGACAACCACAAATTTACCAATGAAAGCACGTAAAACCTCATTCATCAAACGCATGAAAGTGCTAGGTGCATTAGTTAAACCAAAAGGCATCACTAACCACTCATATAATCCAAATTTTGTCTTAAAAGCAATTTTCCATTCATCACCAAACATCATGCGAATCTGGTGGTATCCACTACGCAAATCAATCTTAGAAAAAATTATAGCGCCACTTAACTCATCAAGCATATCATCTAACCGAGGTATAGGGTTACGGTAGCGAACAATTATGTTGTTAATGGCTCTACAATCCACATACATGCGCCATGTACCATCTTTCTTAGGAACTAAAAACACAGGTACAGAACAAGGACTAAGGCTCTCACGCACATACCCGCGGTCCAAAAGCTCTTGGACTTGTCGCTGAATCTCTTTGGTCTCCTCGGGATTGGTTCGGTACGCTGCACGATTAGGCAAAGATGCTCCCGGAATCAAATCAATTTGGTGCTCGATGCCTCTCAACGGTGGCAGCCCCGGTGGAAGCTCGTTTGGAAACACACCCTCATATTCCTAGAAGATTTTAGCGACCGCAGGGGGTAAAGTGCTAGCTATATCATGAATAGCAAATAAAGCATCTTTACATATCAAAGCATAGCACATAGTGGAAGCATCAATATCATATATATCAGATTTGGTTGCAAGCATAGCATGATTTTTCAATTTAATGGTAGGCTGGTTTACAATGGGGGCAGCGACATCATGTGAAGCAAGTCATTCTTTATCAGCTTGTACAATTTCAGCAGGGGTCATTGGGTGCATAGTAATTTGCTGGCCCTTATACATAAGTGTGTATGTGTTACTTCTACCATGGTGGACAACATCATTATCAAATTCCCATGGACGACCCAATAAAAGAGAACATGCATCCATAGGTACCACATCACAATCTGCATAATCAGAATATGGACCAAGAGAAAAATGCACCCGTGCAGTCTGATTTACCTTAACCTTACCCGAGTCGTTGAGCCATTGAACATGGTAAGGATGTTTGTGAGGGCGTGTGGTCAACCCCAACTTCTGGACCAACTCAGCACTAACCAGGTTGTTGTAGCTGCCTCCATCAATAATGACGCGTGCACTTCGATCGTTGATCACAAATAAAATCTGGAACAAGTTATGGTGCTGCATCTTGCTGGCTTGTCCCAACTGTGTACTGAGGACACGGTGGACAATACAAATCCTAAGAACCCGCATCACTAGAACTCAATGAAAGACCCTCAGTAGAAGACGGGTCATCCTCAGTATCATATTCCACATCGGAAGTACTGATGTAGCCACCATCATTAGTGGCAATGTATGTCCGCTTGCTTGGACATTCTCGCAACACGTGGCCAAAATCCTGACAGCGTTGGCACTGAATGCCTGAGGAAGAGCACGCTGCAGGTGAGGCACTCTTAGGTGGTTCCTGCACATGAATCTTACCATCGGAGGAAGAAGTAACTGGAGGCGGTGAACGTGTAGACGCTAGTGACACCGTTGTGGAAGCACCTTTGGGAGTAAAGGACTTGGGTATGTAGGATCTGGTCGGGGTGCTCCTGCTCTGAGGTAGTTGTTGTGGCTGTTGCTGCTTTTGATGCCCCTGCAATTCTTTTTCGGCAAGCATAGCAATCTGGAACAATTGGTTAGTAGTACCAAAAGTTTTGTAATCAACAATATCCTGAATTTCAGGCCGCAAACCACAATAAAAAGGACACACTTTATCCTCAGGATCCTCAGCTACCCCACAACGAAGCATACCCTTTTGAAGCTCTATGTAATGCTCCTGAACAGACATATCACCCTAGTCTAACCGTTGTAATTTCTTACGTAAATCACGTTTGTAAGACGCAGGAACAAAACGATCACACATTGCAAGTTTAGCCTGTCCCAGGAAGTAGGTTGTATGTTCAGAGTAGCACATTCTTGCCACCAGATTATAGCAAAATCGTTAAATTCACTAGTGGCTTGCCTAACCCTATGTTGATCAGGAACAAGTTGTGATGCAAATTTTTGTTCTACGGTCATCTCCCAATCTAGATACTCCTTAGCATCATAACACCCACGGAAGGAAGGTATGGTGAATTTAACCCTAGCATAAGGATCATCATTACCGTGATTGCGTCGGGGTTGCTTACCACCCATACTTGTTTTGTTCTTTTGAAGTCGTTGTTTCTTCAACTTCTCAGCTTTGGTCTTGATCATATTAGGCTCGCCATCAGACCCATAGAAGATCTCATCATCGTCCTCTAGGTCATCCACATCTTCTTCCTTGGGGGGAGGGTTATCTTCTAGCTGTTGTACCTTTTTGGTCAGTGCGGAAACTCGCCTATCCACACCTCAATCGTATGATTGGCATCTTGGACCTCCTTCGCGAGCTTGTTGAGCTCCGTCACGAAAAGGTTCTTCAGGTCGTCCGTCAAGGCCTGCAACTGACTAGACAAAATAGGCTCATCGTTTGGCATGGTTAGTGAATAAGAAAGACCCTAGCAACTATGTGGTTAGTTGGTGGAATCACACTCTCACACACTTATTACCAAATACTTACCAGGTTCTTACCAGCACAAGCAGTGGAACTGTACAACCAGTGGCTGGTTCGTGATACCTGTGAGGAGATGGCACCAAGATAACAGGGTCCTTCGTTGTACTGATCTGAAGAAAGTATGTGGAGCTTTGGGTGGCCAAATATGGTAGCAAGGTTAGCAAATAACGAATGCAGATTAGCAAAGTTCAATAAGTATCCAAAGCATAAGTCACAATTGCTGGCTAAGATATATCCTAGGCGTAGCACAACAAGGTAGAACAGGCAACAATGGTGAAAGCTCAAAGAACAAGCACAATGACAGTTTGGTAATTACACGCTTATACGACACTAGTAGGAATCATAATTGTTTTTGTTTTTCTTTTTTCTTTTATTTTTTAATATTTTTCTCACAACCAGGAGCACCAAAATAGCGACACCACCAAGTATCACCTCAATCGGATGAGAGATGTGGGCTACACAAATTCAGAGGCGTTTGGCGAAAAGCAGTGCAAGACAGAGAAGCAATTTTTTAATTATCTTCCCGGATTTTTTTATTTTTTTGAGAACGGCCAGACCGGTGAACAGAGCACGGAGCAAAAAGTTATGCCTGTATTACCGAAGGGACCTTAAGTTAGGTTTGCTGAGACGGCAACTCGGCAGATAGCACGACGGAGGCTAGGGCACAAATTGTCCTTGGTAGGTGCAACAGGGAAGTATAAGATGGATCCAAGGGGGACTACCAGGGCCAAATCGAGTAATGAGGTAGCTCGACTTGTGATCTATTGTAGGGTAGATGGAAAAGCGGCAGAAACAAGAAACAGCAGCGGCGCGGTTGGACTACGACCACGGACACAACCTACACCGGCACCACAACTCGAGCACGGACACAAACTCAACAAAGAAATCTAAAAACGAAATTGCAAGGCTAAACAAGGCGGTAGGACAGCGGAAAGTGTAATTTTTTATGGCTTTTTGTGGACGATAGGTGATGGACAATCGAAAAAAACCGAACTAGGGTAAGCCTGACGGGAATACCTGAGTCTCTGATACCACTTGATGTGAACTAGGGGCCCGATCTTCCGTCAGGGAAATGATAACTCTCATTGGGCGGAATTGCGACACACCGATCTGGCCTCAGATCCAAAGACCTGAATCCCCACAATCTTAGCACCACGATTCCTCTGGTTATCAACCATGTCACGATCCGGTAGACCTCGCCAAGAAGGCTAATCCCTGCAAGTGCAAACGAAGAACGCAAGCAAGAACTTGAAAGAATGCAGCCCTGAAATTTAGTGACAATCTGCGGATGCATGATTGAAGTTCACGAGTTGGAGTTTCACAACCGAAGAACGGCGACTGTTCAAGACAGATTGATCTAAAGCAAAACCCAAACCCTAACCTTGGCAGCGGCTACTGTGAAATAGAGTCTAAGGTCATGGTCGACCACATGGACGTGACCCTAATGGGCTTAACGACGACACACGGCCCAAAGGCCAAAAGACAGTGACGCAGCACCGGGACAGATTCTGGATGCCATCTTGTTCGGACGATTCCCGAAGACTCAGGAGGAGTTTGAGGCTCAAACCGGTGCCATTGGAAGCTCTTTGAAATATTCCTTCCAACCATATGTGCATCATCGAAAACGGACTTCGTATGTGGCCGGGTGTCAAATTTACTGAAGGCAGCTCCTGGACTCCGAGGTGGACTCGAAGTTGAATTGTATTGGGCCTCCACGTAGCTTGGCCATCCCTTGATGGTCCTCCATGACTCCATGCCTTCCCTTATGTGTTTCTTGGTTTTCTCCTTGGTTTCTAATCACATTATAAACAATAGGTAGTAAATCATTCTCACAACTATTAATAGGAACATGTAGGAATGAGCTCACCTGTAAATTTAATTGTCGTGCACGAGCTCTTGTAATCGGACCTTGAATGGTTTCATTGTTCAGCGGTTCTTGTATATCAATAGGAGTGATGTCCTCATCAAAGGGTCTAGACTAGCACTAAGAACTTTGCTAATCACCTAGATCTTCTATTTAGTACTTTAGTGGATTGAGCACTCAAGAATGTGTAGAACACTTGCCAATATCTTCATTGAGCTCAAGCACCCTTCAAATGGTCGGGGCACCTCTTATTTATACCCCCAACCAAAGAAACTAGCCGTTGCAACTTTCCTGCGAACCGTATGATTCGACGGGTGCAGATGAGGGGCCGTCAAAATAGTCGTCGCCCCCTTTTCTCTTTGAATCCACTACTACACAAATCATTTGTAATGACCCTTCTCTTTTTCCAGTAATAACGGGCACCCGAAAAAACGTCATTGCAGTGCATTGTTGCTGATGTCATCGGTGTAGTGTCATTGCTGTGACCACTACAATAACGGGCAACCATGACATCATCATCGCATCCGTTATTACAAATGGATGGTTCACAATAATAACAGACGACGCTAACATCATCATTGTCCGTTATTACAAATACCATCTTTAATAACGGTATCACTACTGACATCATCATGGACCGTTATTACAAATACAATCTTTAATAATGGATGCGGCTGATGTCATCACCGTCCGTTGTTAAAAATCGAGGCTTGGGCTAACTTTAGAGGTGACGTCACCCGTACATTACTAAAAATGCACAAACTAAAGGTGACGTCATGCGTCCGTTATTACAAACCATTTTCAATGACGATGAGATGCTGACGTCACTTCGTCCGTTATTAAAAATCAAGCACTAGATTTATCAAATTTAAAATTTTAATTTTTTTGAACGACCTCGGATGGAGAAAATGAGAAAATAAGAGTTGTTGATTTTGAAAAGTTACAAAACTTTATAGTTAATAAGTTTTTTATTTAAAATCATCTAGTCGACGAAAACTAAGTTTGAAAGAGTTCAAATTTGAAATTTAAATTTTGTAAATGATCTCGGATGGAGAAACTATCAACATGAAAGTTGTATATCTCGAAAAGTTATGAAACTTTGTATTTGATAAGTTTTTAATTTGAATTCGTTTAGAGCCTCAAACAAACGATTTACACTCGGGCGAGTATAATATGTGGGGAAAGAAAATTGATAGTAGACACAAGTGAGTGTGTGGTGTAGTGGTAGAAGGGGTTGTGTGTGAGGGAGAGGTCGTGGGTTCAAATCCTACTACCGTCAAGTTATGAATTTCATCATATAAACGTGATTGGTGAGGTGAGGGGATGGTGGTTGCTGACCGTTGGGGCCTCCCCGGATTAAATATATTTTTTTACTATTTTTTCGGTGCATTTTGGTGTTATTGAAAATGGGCACTACAATAACGCACATGATGACGTCATCCGCCCGTTATTACAGTGATGACGTCATATGTCCGTCATTACAGTGGTTATTTCTAATGACGGGCGTGATGACGTCATCCTGCCCGTCATTGCAGTTGCTATATCTAATAACGGACGCATTGACCGTCATTGCAGTGGCGCCACTGCAATGACGACAACTTAATAACGGACGGGACGCCCGTCATTACAATGTCATTTTGCCCGTCATTACAGTGCTCGATTGTAGTAGTGATCTTTGAACTCCAACGACTATTTTGCACCGTCGACTGATTCAACGGGTACCCCGTCGAAATAGTCGTCGTCCACTAGAGGCGAGCGCACGTCGGATTGGATGGCTTCAATTTGGATAACCAATATTTGGATATTGATTATATAAGCATTTGGATGGCTTCCAAAGTATCCTTGGGACCTAGAAATATCTACAAATATCATCTAGATAATCAATCGTCAAAATCACAAACAATGGCCTAGGATCATTTTCCTAGATTGTGAAGGCAGCCGACGCTACCTAACCTCAACATGGTGGACAAAGGACGTGCGGCGATCCGGCGCCTCCTGCTAGAGCAGATCAAAGGGAGCATCGCCGCAGCGGCAGCGCAGAGGAGGCAGTAGCAGGCGGAGGGGGTCCCCGGCTCCTGCCAGAGCGGATCAAAGGTGTCTACAACGGTAGTTGGGAGGCCGCGGAGGGAGGCAGCAACAGGATTGCAGTCGCCCAAAGCAGGCAACAGGAGGCGGGAGGATGACCTGCACTGCCGGGGATGGCTGCGCTCACACGGAGGAGATGGTGGGATGGGAGTAGAGAGAGGCGGTGGGGGATTGCAGTCATCCAGAGCATGCAGCAGCAGGAGGCAAAGGGATGACGTGCACTGCCAGGGACGGTTGCGCTTACACGGAGGAGATGATGGGGTGGGAGCAGGAGGCGGCAGCAGGAAGGGAAACCTCGGAGGCGAAGTCACGGCAGGGAGGGAGGGGGAGGAGTCCAAACTTGATCGGAAGGGGAACGGGGCTCGAGTGCAGGGTAGGAAAGGCACAGTCATGGATGCGGAGTTACCATATCACCTTTATCTTTTGTTTTAAAAAATAAATACTTAGTCAAAAATATCGTTGGTTACTATATCTGGTACCTACCAATCATTGTAAAAGCTCTCGTAAAAAAGCTGCACAATGCTAACAGCATCACACATGTGAGCGTGCCAGCCTGGTATACAGTGATGTTGCTTCTGCATACGATGCCCGGTGCCAGGGTTTTTTTTACCACGGTAAGACCGGTTCCCGAACTAAAAAAACCGGTCTGCTAACTGGTGAAACCGGTCGGCTAACCGGTGGGAGCGGTTTTATAGTGTCGGTTCGGGGACGGTAACCGAGCGGTTTTGCAACCGGGCCGGGGCGGTTTGGTCGGGAACCGGTCAAACCGGACCGGTTCCCAACGGTTACCTGAACCCTGCCAGGTGCCTGCAACCTCAGCATCCCGTGAGAAACGTCTAGCGTGGTTACCTTTTTTATTATTTTGCCCTGCCTATGCAGCTATAGTTATCACCTACCTGCATTTCTTCAACATAAAAAAAATACACGCAAAAACAGGCTAGGATGCACCCCCCTAGTAATATCTGCCTGCATATTGGTACTCTCTCCTTCCCTAAGTAAGTACTGTTTTGGATATCCGTGGCATTTGTAAAAAATACATGTAACATTTAAATCTCTAAATATTTTTTTATAAAAACTAGATCTAAATATCCATCTAATGATATTTATGCCGTACCATAAAATTTAATATTGTATATATAATTATATGAAGTTGTTTATCGGAAGGTGAGAAAGATAATTAGGGCTCGTTTGGCACAACTTTAGGTTTTGTATAAAAAAAACAGTTTTTACATTAGATTCTGAGTTAAAAGTAACTTCTCTGGCTTATTTCGGATTATCTGTCTTACTCTGTACAACCGTATGGCAAAACAGCTTATCCATCAGCTTCTCAGGAGTATAATCCGTAAAAAGCTACTATTTCTAGCTTTTGCAAAACAGCTTCTTCTAGTAAAAAATCGAAACAACTTATGGCCCCTTTTGAGGTGTTTGGAAAAATTTTAGCTTATGCGCTGTAATCTACTCCCTCCATCCCAATTTATAAGTCGTTTGACTTTTTTGGCCCCAACTTTATGTGAAATATCAAATTTTTTGTTATGACATGCTTTATTAATGAATATTATTGAAGAATGACTTAAATTTGATTATATTTGCACAAATTTTTTAAATAAGACGAGTGGTCAAAATTGGGGTCAAAAAAGTCAAACGATTTATAAATTGAGATGGAGGTAATATATGCAGAAGTTGGTTCTAAGTTGTGCCAAACATGCCCTTATTGAGCGACGGACGGAGTAATACGCGATCTTGTCAGAGTACTGTATGCCCTTTTGTCAAGAGTACTGTATGCCCTTTTGTCATTTCTTCAGATGGTCATATGCAAATACAACAGGGCCATGGCCTCTTGCCAACGCTGTCCCCGCGCAGTGTTTCATATCCCGCGAACCAATCATTCATTGCATTTGAGACTTTAGCGCCGCGCCAAAATCAAGATCAGAAGGTATTTGGCAGGTGGAGACATGTTACCACTCACACAGGACATGGTTAAGAAGAACTGCGAGTGATAAATGATCTTTTATAATGCACCTTGCACGAATATCATTTACCTGCAGAAAGTGACGAGTACCATGCATCCCTCTCTTTCAGTATCCATGAAAACGTTTTTTTTTTTCTGAACTTCTTCCCTGCACATGATTGCTGCATTGCCATTTCAGATTTTCAAAGCACATTGTGCAGAAACAATTACAGCAAGCAATGGGGGATCACACTAGAAGAAGAGAGTGTACCAGTCACTACTGGACAAGAAGTCTACCCCTTATAACCAACGACGAGCAACCTCAGCAGTCACCATCAATAGACATGATGCAGTGACCACACTTGGAATTACCAAAAGATGGGCCCAAAATGTTGTCCTTGGTAACTATTACACGATCAGGATCACCATGGCGCAGAGGCTAGCTCCTGCAGTGCTTTATTGCTTTTCATCAAGCTTGACTCTAGTTCCTCCATCTCTGCGTCGACTTTAAGCAGCACGTCCTTGACACTCGACAGCTGAAGCTCAAGAATCTTCATTTTCTTCCCGGCACAAGCTCGCTCCAGCTTCAATTCCTTGTACTTCTGCTGCCATTCTGAAGATTCTCTCGACCGAGTAGTGAGACCAAGGAGAGCGTTGACACGTTTGAGCAAGAACGCAACATTCATGCCCAGGAGCTCAAAGGACTCCAACGTCTTCTTCCAAACCAGGAAGTCCTCATGGAAAGATGACTGTGCCTTGCACGCCCTGATACCCTCGGCGATGCTGACTGTATCCATAATCACTCCCATAACAAGGGTGGGATGCAACTGCTTTAGCAGGTTCTTGTGAAGGAGCGACCTTTGTGTCAAGCATAGCTCATAGTATGACCAGCGAAGGTGGTCATGAAATTCGCAGTCAGCGGCCAGGCTGTCCAGGATCACGTTGACGTTGTCGAAACTTGTTACGTCGTCAAAATCGATGTCTGAATCCAAACCAATGCCGTATGCACTGCTGCCATCACTCGCAGGTACTTCGCGATTGTGTGTGGCAATCTTTGCGTCGTCATCAGATATGACACCTTCAGAACTTTCTCCTTCTGGTGATTCAGGATATTCAAAAGTTAGCATATTTCCATGTTCCATGCGTTATGGATCATAGTTTCAGACTCCGAAAGAACTTACTTGGTTGTCTCCCTTTCTTGCGCGCGTCCAATTTCAGCAGATTCAGATTTACGTCTGTTGTAGCAAATTCATTTGCTCTTACTATGTAGACCTGAATGTAAAAGGCATAAAGAAACTAAGAGTTTATATTTTTGGATTAGTGAAAAATGAAAAAATTAAATAACTAGAATTGAAGAACACAGTATGCAAATGAATTGGCTCAAGAAATGTACCCTGTAAACATATTGTGCATGCAAAGATTAAGCAACGACAAGACATTTGTAAAATCATGCTTTGTAACTAACTCTTCTCTATTAAATGAAATCTGACAGTCTCATGCCAATTTGTTCCCCGAAAAAACTTGCCTTGAATTTTGTTGATTTCACAAGCTCAAAAACCATAACATCGCCAACCTTTAGACCATGACAAATTGCAAAACCTCTCCACCCAGCACTGAGTCCCTGCTTGTACTCAAGATAAGTCGTATGATGCTGCTCTCCATTCTCATCTTCTAGCACTATTCCAGCTTCTCTCTTCGGAAGATGCTTTTCACTAAAGTCTTTTGGTAAACCCTAGGAGAGAGACTGAAATGTCAAATATTGCTGAAGAAGAATATATACTAATCTGGGTAGCTTATACTAAATATGTGGTTGTCTATTTTATTTAAGTACAAGAGCTTTTTCAATGAAGTATTAGGAAATGCTAATAGCTTGCACCTTATTTGTTTCCTAGACTTTCTTCTATGCTCCTCCTACATATTATTTTCATGAATATGCCAGAATGATATATTTTAGGACCCCATGAGCATTGAGAAAATTGCCCGATGCCTCTGGAATCGAAACATTTTCAGACCTTTCATTGTACTTTTAATTAAGACATAGTTTTCACTTTGACACAGTGAGAATTGGCTGGTAAGTTGATTTTCTGATAGACATATATTGTTTCCTCGCATTTCTCTATTTGGTTATGCATATATTTTTTAAGCAGCAGATATCAGATTCTAGAGCATTAGGCAACCATTAAAGAGCTAGTAACCAATAACAACTTACCAGCCAAAAACCCCTGACAACATGGGATTGTAGCATCCTCTTGACAAAACTAGGATGCTTGACTGGTAAATTTGCCTGTATCTCCTCAGCTATAGACATAGCAGATTTCCAGTTGTCGTCCACACTACATTTTTTTTAATTAAGTGCATAAGTGACAGACTTGAGAACTTCAGATACATTTTTTCATCGTCACCATAGAAAAATAACAAGAATTGAATTACCTTGCATGTATCTGATGGCCAGCCACATTAGATCCCTGTCAAAGTTGCAAATTGTTACCATTTTTTTTTTTGCGGGTAGCAAATTGTTACCATTACCTCAAGCCTTCAGTCTATTATTACTAATATGAAAATCACCCTCCCCCCTTTCCCGCGCCAAAAAGGTGGAACTTGCACAGACTGATAGACAGAACCATTTCTAATGAAAAATTCTTATATCTTACTATATTACTAATTAGAAGCTCAGGATCCTAGCCTATTTATAATGTCAAATGTGGGTAATTTAAATACATATTTATGTGGTTACTTTGTAAATTTTCAGAAAAACATAGAAACAACTAACCATCAATCCAACAACTCTAACTATAATAGCCATCAGACCTATTTTTTTCTATAAATTATCTACCTCGGCCATTGTAAAAATAGGCTAAAGTAACCATATAAATATGTATCCAAATTACCCACATTTGACATTATAAAAAGTAATATAAAGTAACCTCCCTAATCTTCATGTAAATTAATATAATTATTAACTGAAAAAATCTTTTTATATTAATTATAATTAGCCCGTGTGGGAGCAGGGTTGATAGGCTAGTTCAGTCCAATTAATAAAAATCTGAATCAGACATAAAAAAACTCAAAGTGTTCGATTAGCAGTGTTGATCCATGATGATCTTACTAACAAAAATTGGAAACTTTTTTGCACTGATCCTAATTTTACGTGGTAAGAAATTTCTTACTTCAGTCGTCGTTTGGATGCCCATGCTAATGCGCTTGGTACTGTCCGTTTGAGGAACACCAGAAGGTTTTCTTTGGTCTCTCCATACTCTCCTTGGCCTCACATTCTTGGCACTGTCAGTTTGAGGAACAGTTGGAAGCTTTCTTTTGTTTCTCTGCACTCTCCTTGGCCTCACAATCTATGAAAAAGAGGAATAGTCTAATCAATTTCAGAAAGACTGGACCAATAAGTTTTACAACAAGGATTATTGCAGTACTGTAAAATCTAGATTTAGTACTTTGTTGTTTCTGTAGAATGTACTTGCTAATTAGCAGCAGGGTCTTCCCTTGCTGTTTCACGTCCAAACAGAAAAGTAAAAAAAAATGCATCTGTAGTGTATTTATATACTACTCCTGAAATATAACATATTCTTGCATAAAGGTGCATGAACCATAATACCTTATATATTAGGACAGAGGCAGTTACATTGTTATATTGTGTACAACGAAAATAAAAATGACAGCAACTTACTTTTATAGGAATAATCTCATCTTCATCGTTGCCGTCTGTCTCACCACAATGTTGGGGAGAGCTAACAACTGAGAGATCATCATCCTGCAATCACCACACATTTAACAACTGGATCATGAAATATCACATTGATAAAAAAATACTAGAAGGAAATATATGTGTTATCAGTGGGAATTTAAGAACAATCAGAATAATTTCTGGACTTGACTACAGTTCACAACTCACAAGATACTTTTACATGATGGTTTCCATACTCTGTAATTGTCTTTGCTGAGTTTGTAATAAGCAACAACTATACATATCTGTTCATATAGAGGCTCGAACATTAATCAATATATTCCTTTTTCTAAAAAATCATCCACAATGAAGGGTTTCTTCAAAGTAAATTCCCGTTTAATCTATTCTCTTCTCTTTCCTTTTCTTTTCCAATCAGCCTTTTCTTGGTTCGTGTGTTGTCATGGCTTCTCTTAAAAAAAAAACTATTTCCATCTCTCACAACATTAATTCCCTTGCCACATGAGCAAATTGCTTACACTGCATGCTCTTTAATGCCATAGAAACATTGTAGTCACCGGGTTGGGAACGCCCAAGAATGACCAAATTAAGCAAACGACTCCGAAGGTTACTCTGCATTGGGCTACTCTGAAACAGAGTGCCCGAAACACCCGCAGTGTAAACCATGTGACAAAGGGCCTCACCGTAGGCTGGAAATTGCCATCCTTGTCACTCTCGCTGCTGCTGTTAAGGAAGGTCGTCCCATGCTTGACCAATGCCATCTTCTGATCCATTGGGGTGTCGGCGCACCAGGAACCGGCTGGCCTCCCTCTCATCCTCTGTGGTATCTGTGGATTCAGAGGGACAACAACAAAAGCAGGGTAACAGATTCAGTACTCGAGAATCAATAGCAGGAACAGAAACAAATGCTGCATCACTAAACAATTCAAGAAAAAACGAAAATAATGAACGAACCCTGGGTCGTCACCCACATTAATATCACAACAAATAAACGCAGGAGATGATTAAAAAAAAGTGGATGGCAGGGGAGTTGGAAGAGAGGAAGTTAAGGAACGTGCTTTGATGGGCTCGTCGATCACCGTTGCCGCCGCTATCTTCGAGCTAGAACGCCCTGTCTTGTTCTCTGCGATTAGGAGATCATGTTTCAGATTGGAAATGTGGATGGGGACGTGGACGATCTGGACGGAGAAATAAGTAGGAGTCCATTGCGTATTGTAAAACTGGAAAGGAGACTACCGTTGAGTGATTGACGGTAGGATGCCGATATACATGGGGACCGTTGAAGGATGTTTCATGTCTTCCTTTTCAAAAAAGAAATGACCGCTCCACCGATAGAGCAACGCCGTTTTCTCGATTAACTCGTTGCTGAATGAGATCCTTAAAGTAGCATTATTTCCTTTAGATTTCATAAAACCTAAGGCCCTCTAGCCTAGTAGTTAGGGACTGGTGGTACGATCTCACCAACTCAGAAATCATGGGCTGGATCCTTGGGCCGAGGAAGACTCCTATTTGATACACGGGCCTTATTCCCTTGGCTGCAATGACTCAGTGTCTCAGTCGGTTTATTGGACTTGCCCTTATCATTTCTACAATTCTACTAGGTCTGCTAGACCTTGCCAAAAATTTTTTCATCGCTACAGTAAATTTGAATGTTTGATATGAATTAGGAGTATTGAATGTGGATGGGTGTCATTCAAAGGTAAGAAGTTTTAGTCTAACTATTATTTTGTTTCAAACTTGACCTCGGACAGGAAGCGGCGAATGTGTTTATCTTTGGGAGAAAGAAGGTTGAGACCAAGCCCACGAAGACGGGAGTCTTTATGTGATGCCGAGCAAAGAAGACATGGAGGCAGCCGAGGCTTGGTGGAGGTTTCCCGAGGTCAGTAGGAGCAAAGGCAAGGAGTCTGGCATGAGAAATTATGAGGAACAACCTCGAGCGGCGAAGAACGAAGCTAACAGAAGCATACGAAGTCAAGGTTCGACTTGGTGGGAAGCAACAGTTGTCTTCTGTAGAAATAGTTATATAAGATTTTAGCGGGAGGCAATAGTTATGTAAACCCTCGAAGGTTAACCCCTATAAATATAACATTTGACCTCTGAGGTGGGCATGTAATCAAAGAATCACTGAATACATCTCACTATTTGTGATACAAAATTTAGTGTGACAGCAACCCCCATGTGAAATTGTTAGGCGGATTTATTAAGCTTAATCTCTATCTCTACTACTTAATAAAACCAAAGGGGAGAAAATACTTGTTGATTCTTTTTCCCCTTGACCCTTACGGTACGTCGCTGCGTGGTCATCCATGTGCACCGTACGCTTCTGATTTTTTCAAAACTCTGACCCGTCCGTCAATCACGTGTATCTATTGCAGATAGAAACCTCGGCTCTCCCTTCCATTGTCCATCAACGCGAACCCTCCGACTCTACTAATGGCGACCGCCCTCTGAAGGCTCGGACTTCTCACCCTGAACCTCCTCCGTCGATCTCTCACGCACGGCTAGCAGGCCACGACGCTGCCGATTCATCTGTGATGTCGCTCGGCCCCAACTCCACCGCGCGAGTTGCGACCTCGCCCTCGCCAATGTCCACAATGCCACCGATATGTTCGTGACGTCGCCCCCCGCAAACACTGTCGTCGACGACCTGGACTGGCTTCTCCTGCTGCGAACGGGACTGATGAAGAACAGAGGACTACGTCTGCCTCTCTTTGTCCTGCATCTACAACCGTCGCAGCCCTCAAAAACACCCTAGCTAAGATCCCCATTCCTAGGGAAACCCTAGCCCTCCTCCTATCCTATTCTGCGTCACCCTCTCCACGCCGTCGTTCTCGCCGCCCTCGCCGCAGTCGCGACTCCCGCGAGACCTCGCCGCCGTCGCTCCTCTCTGTGAGACCTCGCCGCCTCCCGCGAGACCTCGCTGCCGCCGTTGTTGCCGTGGACAAGACGTGCCTTCCTTCAGTCGACCTCGCTGCCGTCGCCCGCCGATCCACATCCACAAGCTCCTCCTCTCCGTGCCTCCAGCGACGCCCATCCTCCTCTCTACAGTGCAGCAATATAATTGGTGTTTTGTGTATTGCTATGTAAATATTTGGATGCCCGTAGCAATGTATGGGCACGATCCTAGTTAGGACATAATTAGACAATTTTCTTACTACAGTAAATAATATCTAATGAAAGAACAGTACAATTAGGCTTAATAGTAACCTCACGTGATTTCGCATCCATTCGTGTAACTAATTATATAATTAGATCATATGTAATTCTCTTAATTTTTAATTTATAATTGCTACAGTAAATTTCATAAAAAAAATTCACCGATTAAACAAGCCCTCACTTCTGCCCTGTGATGTCAAGAGCGTACTTGTCTGCATTCATGCGAGTGACAGCTAGTGCTGTTACCAAAGAACCGTATTTTGTCGTCATTTATAGCAACAATCACATTACATGCCCAGGCCGGGGGCGGATGCAGCCCATCCAAAGATAATACAATATGGATCAAGGGAAGGCACGCGTTTCCCCTTTCAAAAATAATTAAACAACCTTGTTTCTTAAAATAATTTAACATTTATAAGCTGCTCATCTTTATTCAGAGTTCAAGCGTAAATGTCCATAGAATGACTGCCCTTTGATACTCTCTCACACCACCATTCTTGTGTAAGCCTAACAAAATTCACCAGCACTAGTAGCTGGCCCGGATCTGAATTAAGCTGCTAATGGTTTTGTTTGAAACCGGGTCGAGTTGTTTGGATCATGTCTGGTTTGCGTTGAACCGGTAGAAAACGGATTGTTGCTGTGAATGGTTTGGATTTGTTTAACTCCACAGAGGAAACAGAATAGTTTGGTTCGGCAGTATACCCGGTAAACCCATCAGTCTGGGCTCGGCAATGTACCCGTCAGTCGTCGCATCCGGGCAAATCGTATATTTGACACTCGAAAGAACGCGCTTCGCAGTTTTAGGACTCGAAACAATGTACACGTAAAAATGACACTTGAAAGGTTGGCTTCTTGATTCTCATGACATTTGGGATATTTTATCTCTTTTTTAATCTAAATACATGTATTAGGGATCTATAATGACCCTTTTGCCCCCCTTTTGATTTGATTACACCACGTCATTGTTTCTTCCAGTCTTCCAGCGATATTCACGTACATCTACGAGCGCTGTTCACGGATATCCTATTCACGCACGCCGCCGCCGCCTGTCTCTCCACGCTGCTGCCCAGCACGCATGGACCATCCGCCTCCGCCGCCGGTGGATCCCTCGCTGCCGACGGATCCCTCGCCGCCGCGCTGCTACGCTAGTTGCCGGCCTGCCGCCGCGCTGCATGCTGCTGCGCTGCATGCTGCTGTGCTGCCTGCCGCTGGCCGCCGTGCTGCATGCCACGCTGCGTGCTGCTGCGCTGCCTGCCGTGCTGTCTGGCTGCAGAGCGATGCCTGCCATGCTGCCACCGCTGCCCACTGCGTTGCTTGCTTCTGTTGTGAGCGATAACAAGTACAGGCGGTGTTGGTCGATCACAAAAACAACTAAAGTCCAATAACAATAATCGTGATTTCATGTAGACGCACAAATAAGAGTGCAAATTAGTTCATGGTACAAAATCCACAAATTTAACATAACCAAGTTTATATCGGAAACCACAAATTTGCACTAAACGAGTTCATAGATCTCACAAATAAAAGCATGTGTTTACATCTCACAAATAAGACCATTCATCCAATATTTAGCCTTCTCTTTGGCGACAACTTTTTTGGTGCAGCTGCAATAGGCATCCACACAGAACTAGTAGTGTTGGTATGTGAGGAGGTACCCTCTCCTAACATGGACGCAATCCGGCTGCACAAAAAGTTTGCTGCAATAATTAGATACATGAAAAATATTATTGTACTATAAATGTGTTCCTTTTCCTTACCCTCTAGCAACCCTTCCTGGAGTATTCAGTAGCATTTCTTCTCTAGTTGCCCTCTGTGGGGTGCTAGGTTCTTCTTGTGGAGCTTTTGTAGCATTTTTTTTTGGCTGTCTCCTCTTCCTACAAGTAAATTAAATACATGAATCTCAACAACACTCCCGGGGCACCTCTTCAGTACCTCAGCCTTCCACCTGAACAACAACTCAAAGCTCTCTTCCCATTTACCATAAATCTGAGCAAGAGCCTTTTCTTTTCCTCGCCAAATAGTATCATATGCAATCGTGACATTATAATCTTTTTGTAACTTCTCCTGCAATTCCTTGGCACCCATGTGTGGAAAATCTCTAAGGATGCTTACCGCCTTACTAGCTACCCACTTCTGAGATGGAGTTTTAGTTGCCCTCCTCATTGATGAAACACATGAGTGTTCATTAACCAGTACTGTCACCTGAAAAAAATGAGAATCATATTAATTTACCTCTATGTCAAAAAGAAATATTGTCATGTATGTATAGGAAAAGATAAATCAATTTATTTACCTCGACAATTTTTTGGCCTTTATGTTTAGTGCCATTTATTCTCCAAGGGCAATCATCACTGGACCGACAATATGCCCTATACCTCTCCTTACATGACTTCTCTGTTCCTAGATCAAACTCTTCATTGATGGCAAACTGCCGCACTGCCATCCTGAACTCATCCATTGTTGGGTAGATTGTACCAACATCCATTGAGGGGTTGTTCTTATCATATGAAATCACTATATCACCAGGAATGGCGTCACTAAAAGGAATGACGTCACCATCATTGTCGACGCTAGGCTCGTTCTCAACACCATGCCCTTCCCCAGCATATGTCTCTTCTTGTGTCAAGCCTAAAAGTTCACACATATGATTTTCACTGAAAAGTGCAATGCGACCTTGATCATCAGGTGTCTCCACTATCTGTAAGCTGTCCCAATCAACTCTTGCCATATTTTCTAGAGGTTCTAGATCCGACCTAAACATGTGCAGTAAAATCTTTTATAACATGACTACAACTGTAGAAGAACAATAATAGAAATATTTAAGTGCATCACCTTTGTATATCAATTATAGGAAGATTATACTCTATAGTCAGATGAGAAGTTGGCATGAGCGTCCTCGCTAGGGCAATCGCAGCAGCAGCATCGGTGGTGTCCTGGTCTTGCGCAGCCATGCCAGACCCCTGCACGACCGTGGCTGAGGACGCCGGCGCGTCCAGCCCGGAGCCGGCTGCCACGCTCTGCGAGGACAGGCCGCCACAACCCGGGACGGACAGCAGCCCTACGGCTAGGGCGTCGGGGTTGGGCACGAGCATGACGTTGCTCGAAACGGGATCGGAAACCAGCGGCGGCGAGGGATCCGTCGGCAGTGAGAGAACCAGCGGCGGCGAGGGATCCGTCGGCGGCGAGGGATCCGTCGGCAGCGAGGGATCCACCGGCGGCGGAGGCTGATGGTCCATGCGTGCTGGGCAGCAGCGTGGAGAGACAGGCGGCGGCGGCGTGCGTGAATAGGATATCCGTGAACAGCGCTCGTAGATGTACGTGAATATCGCTGGAAGACTGGAAGAAACAATGACGTGGTGTAATCAAATCAAAAGGGGGGCAAAAGGGTCATTATAGATCCCTAATACATGTATTTAGATTAAAAAAGAGATAAAATATCCCAAATGTCATGAGAATCAAGAAGCCAACCTTTCAAGTGTCATTTTTACGTGTACATTGTTTCGAGTCCTAAAACTGCGAAGCGCGTTCTTTCGAGTGTCAAATATACGATTTGCCCAATTCACATGCTCCATTCTCTCTCTCTCTCAATTCGCCGGGCAAGCGACATCCCAGATTGCCGGTGGCCGATCGCATCGGCAGCCATTAAAAAATCTCTCCTGCTGCTCCGCTGTCCTTGAATGTTATTACGTGATAACTCCATCTCCAAAGGCGCCGTGGGCGCGTAGGAAGGCTGAGGCAGCGGCCATGCCGCCATGGTTAGGGCAAGGCCGTGCCCGTGCGTGAAGCATGATGCGCGAACAGTGACCGCCATGGCTACGGCTTCGATGCAAGTGCCACGCATCCTCACAGGGACGGCGTCCAAGCGGCGTGATGTAGGACGGGCAGCAGGCAGCCGGTGCATGCGCTGCAGCAGCCAGGGCAGCACATCGCTTTACCTGGATCCGATATGGGGCGTGTTTGGATGCCCTATGCCAAATGAGGTGCCAATTTGAGTAGCTACACTAGGCGTGTTTGGATGCCCTATGCCAAATGAGGTGCCAATTTGAGTAGCAGGTGCCAAATATTTACACCACACATGTTTGGATGAAGCATCAATTTGGCACACGGCCACACCGCTGCTGCTTGCCCCTCTTTTGTTTCTCTCTCTTTCCTTCCCTTGTTTTTCTCTTCTCCGTGAACTCCGTCGACATCTCTCTCCTTCGCGACCTCTCGCGAACCTCTCTCCACGCCGCTCTTGCCTCCTGCCCTCCCCTGCGCCGGGCATGTGCACGGGAGGCAGAGGCCACGGCGGGGCCTCAACGACCAGCGCCGTCGCACGCCCCCGCCGATCGGCCTCGACAGCGGCGGTTTGCGGCGCACGACGAATCTTGGCGGAGGCGGCTGATGCGCTGGGGAAAGGAGTGGCGCGGGGGAATCACAGCGGCGGCGGGGCTTGCGCGTCGAGGAGAGGGGGCAGGGGGCGCGGTGCGTAGTGGAGCGGATGGGAGTTAGGGTTGCCAGTGCGAGCCCCACATGCGAATTGGAGCCCATTCCCCCTTAGGCTGACAAAAAAAAGAGGGGGCAAAAACGATTTGGAGCCCATTTGGCACACTAGTTTGGATCACAGGTGCCAATTTGAGGACCAAAATGTGGTGCCAAATATTTGCACCCCCTATCCAAACACCCCCGTGGTAAGACCTTGGAGCTCATTGAAATAATTTATCTTATCTATTCCCCAAGTTTTAAACACTATCTTTGCCAATGCACAGGAGTTTACAAGCGGTGTGGAAGACTACTAATTAACACTTTGTCTGTCTCCATACCAAGGTGAGGTCTTTCCTTCCAGGAGTACAAAGACCAACCTTCTACGAGCCAGGAATAAATGGGATCTCGGCGAGTGATGTGGGAAGTGATAAATGGAGATTTTGAGCAGCTAGATACGACATTATACCCGCTGCATAACCTGCAAGGGCAAAACCACTCACCTGCAAACACAAAAGGGAACATGAATAATTGATTGCTAGAATGTGGTGCCAAATATTTTTTTATTTGAAATGAAATAGTTATGATTTTTTAGTTTAAACAAAATTATTTTATTTTGCATAAAATGGAAAAGCAGCTTAGAAACCACTTAAAGGGCCAATTTGCATGGTTTTGATAGTTAGATGGTCATTTGTGTCCGGTTTTTAGCTGCACGTTGAAAATCATATTTTTGTTATAGTTAGAGGGTGTAAATCAAACTTTTCCCTTGACAAATTGATATTATGTTGCCATAGCGACATGCATTTTCAATATCATTTCTATTTTCTGCACCAAAGTATAAACAAAGCATAACTATGTGCGATACGGTATAAGGTAATAAGGAAAAGAATCGGTTCAATAACTTTACACTTTGATATATTCATATAAAAAAGTGAACTGCATTAATCAACTAAGGTAAACTGGATTCAGCAGTTTGTCAGGGAAACGTACAAAAATACTCTTAAATGCCGATGGCTAATACCATATAAACAAAAGGTTCTGACAGTATAATGGTATTTTCGTTATCCTGTTAGATAAGACATCATATTTGAAAAAACAGAATATTACCTTGCGTAAATACCAAAAGAAATCCACCTTTTCCAATCCCATAAAAGCAACTCCTGCTGCAGAGCCAATGATAAGCATTGAACCACCAGTTCCAGCACAGAATGCAATAAGCTGCCAGAATTCCGAATCTTGAGGATATGAATTCAGGTCATACATTCCCATGGTTGCAGCAACAAGTGGAACATTGTCAATGATTGCTGATGCCACACCAATTGCGCTGGCAATAAGATCACCATTCGGGATATTGGCATCAAGATAGTTCGCTAACTGCCTCAAAATCCCTGCCGATTCCAAGCTAGTGCCAACAGAGAAATACAATTAGCAAATGAAGAAAATCGGATTGGTACTGGACTAGACTGCAAATAACAGGACAGGTGCTTTTTCATTACCCTAAAATTATAGACTCTTAGCAGTTCATAAGCGTAATGAAACATTACATATATTTAATAACCATATTGCAAATGGAACTTTGGACTTTACAGAGATTTACAGTAGAAAATCATTGCTCAAACTATCTTTACAACATGCTCATCTCCTACGCCATGCTCTTAGCTGCAGCATCTGTTGTGTGGTTGCTATCATTTCACAGCAACCATGGCAACAGTGTACAGCACTGTAGCATGCACAGTAAACCTGGAAGTGACGGTGACACATACTACATTTTGAACCTTATGCTCCAGAAAACTGACAGTTACATAAGTCCCGACTCCTGACAGCAACTTCAGGGTATCTTTTCACACTTTATCCCCTATTTTTCCCTAATCGGATGCATCACAAAAATGTTAATCTTAGTCATGACAGTGTTGGATGGGCAATAGAGTTCTCATGAACGGATGAGAAATAGAATTGTCCCACCTCCTTTCATGTGCACAAGTCCAAATACACTTGTATATGGAATCAGATGGAATAAACAAAATATCAAATGTTCTTTTTATATGTAATTGGAATATTAACAGTTCTATATGCCAAATTTATGTAATTCTAATTCTCAGTGCTGTACGCACTCGAATGACTTTAGTAAGAGGGAGTGGAAAAGGATTACCTGCCAACCGATAAAAGGATACCCAAGAAGAATAAAGCTCCTTGTGTATCTATACGTGATAGTGCCTGTGGAACTTTTAGTCGCTGCCTTTCAGAGTCTCCATAATGTATTGCATCAGTCAGGATCCAGAGAATCCCAAGACCAAGCAGCATACCCATGAAAGGTGGCAGACCTGTGAGAGATTTAAAGACCGGGACAAACACTAAAGCTCCAACTCCTACAGCCAGTACAAGTTGTCCACGAGGAGCCATCTGCTCTGATGACAGCAAGCTGGAAGGTTTCGGAGATGATCCATTTGCTTCACTATTTGCAAAGTATACAATGTGTTAAATCAGGCACGATTAAAACTGATCAATTTCATATACCATAAGTTGTCACTGGGTAACAACCTGGTGAGAGACATCAGAGCCAGTGGGACTGCCAATGAAATAGCTGAAGGAATAAACAGTCCCTGCCATATCATAAACCAAACAGCTTATTTCATGATCAAATGAAGTAGTATTTTGCTGAAGTGGTACACAGAAAAATTAACAACAATAGGAGCACCAAAACGATAGGCAGTAAACTAATATTTACATTATGCTAATATTTACTGCCATTTCAAAACTTGAGTCACCAGACAATATCATGTCCATAACAGATATGTGCAGTGCACAAGAAATGAGTTGTGCAGCTAGGCCTTCGGTAAAGCTACAGAACTGCATACTATGACGGTCTAGAATCAATAGCGAAAATGCCTTTGTTCAAAGCAATGAATCAATAGCACAGATTTGAGATGAAATGAATGTAATTAATTCAGCCTGCAATGGACATCATAATTCCTCTAATGAGTCAATCAATAAAATCTGCCAGTCACATTAAACCAGACAGTAACGAAGCCCTTATTTCTTTCGTACGTTTAATGGACACTAATATTTTGTACAAAAAAAGAAATATTTGATATTTAGTTTTGAATGGATCGCAGATATGGGTATTATAATATTGATAAAAACTGTTCATTAACAACTAAAGAATGGACAATATAGCATGAAAAGTCGATAAAACCATACAGTTTATCAGAGACTGAGAGAACCAACTGTATGGACATATTTATGTAGCATATTGGTGATTCACAAAAACAGTTATGAAAAGCCCACCTGCATTATTTTCAATGTTGTAATCTGACCATGAATCCACAACATAGTGGTTGTGACATCACCAATTGGTGTCCATGCACCGCCAGCATTCGCTGCTATTACAACAACCGCGCCTAACAATCTGTCCCAATAAGACAATGTTTTACTCATGAAGATGCTCAATAACATTCGTACAAACTATATCAATGGAGTTAGTGAAGAAAAAATTATTTAGTTCAACCTAATGACATACAACTAAAACCTTAGTCCTACCCCCACCCCTTTATTGCCATGACCTATCATCAGAAGACAAAACTAGCACCAACAATCCTCTTGGTGAGATTACAAAAACCAAAATGGGTTATGCTCACATCAAGACAAAAGGGAGAGAAAATCCTTATTTATCACCAAATTTATGTGCCAAATAAGCATTGTCCATTCCTTTCTCTAAGACAGCCCTAACAATCTCTAACAAGATAAATAGGTTAACAAAACTATTGGGCTTGGACTTCTCCTACATACCGCAAAGGCGTGCCACAGTGGTCCTGTAGGGGGGAAGGGGAAGAGGGAGGGATGAGCATGGTTTAACTGGCAGCTTTGAATTGTAATGGCAGCATGAGCCAACATAACTGATGACAGTGGTGTAAAGGGGACCATAATCCACACCGAACAGATGGGACTGCACAGACCCCTGGGCCCTGGCTTAGTGAGGGTCAGGTAAGGGAGGAGCATAGGGACGTCCCCCAGAGAGCTCGAGCTTGTTATCATCATCGCTCGAACCTGGGTGCTATACACTGTATTATTCCCAGATACAGATCAAGTATAAGATGAGAATATGTATGATGGTGCAAGAATATGATTGCCTGTCAAAGAAAACTAATAGATCATGTCCAAACACAACAGGCGAGTGTGAAAAGGCCTCTAGCCTAGTGGTTAGAGCACCTGAGTAGCACCTAGCAGACCCAAGTTCGACTCCATGTGGGAGCGAAATTGGGTTTGGAATAAAAGAAAATTATGAAAAAAATAGGTTAGGGCTTCCCCTACTGACTTCGGTAAAAGAAATAACAAGCGAGTTGACAAAATTCATACTTTCTGTACTCTGATGGAGGTACTAGTTTCCGAAGCAATGACACCATCACGATAGTTGACGTCAAGTTGTCAAGGATCGCACTCAGGAAGAAAGTTACTATACCAATCTGAAAAAGGTAAAGAATTCATCATTAAAAATATATAGCAAGATATTAAACAGTTTCACAATTAAAATAAATTCCTGATTTCCTATTTTACGTAAGTATGTATGTGGCTGCATACTCAATGCATATACTAGAGTAGTTAGTTAAATTTCAGTTCTTAATCTCAAAGAGCAATACTAGAGTATTGCTATGTAGCAATCCTGTTAATACACCACTGGCAAAAAAAGTTCCTTTTGTTAACTCTTTCGTAATACAAATTGCCTGCACAATTCAATTAGCAAAGTGTATGATAAAAGACTCACCACCCACAGAAGAGTTTTGGAGTTTCGAGTAGATATATTGTCAGTCACCAGCTTGAAACCTTGATGAGCATCAACAATCTCCACAATGGTCATTGCACCAAGCAAGAAAAACACTATTTCACTTACTTCAGCAGTTGTCTGAGTCAACTCTTGGACAGCTACGTCAGGTGAGGGAGCCTACATCCAGTAGGAAAAATAGGAAAGAATAAAGGCCAAGTAGAAAATATCATATACAAATTCTTAAATCGATAATTTTAACAAAAAAAAATTGCAATCCCACAATTTGTTAAAATATTGGTGATTTAAATAGAAACTGGCAAAGTTACATCATATGGTTCATCTGTAAATCTGTGTGCAACAACCCAATTTAAATTTTCATCACAAACATGCAAATATGCGGGCACATTTTATTATAAAACTATACCGATTTTTCTGAATTAAATGAAATTAATTGTATTTATTGGCACTAAGATGTGGTGACGTCATATTTTAGCTTTTCGCATTCTGAAAATTCAGCGTCCAAAAGCTACTTTCCATTGGTTCAGTGACAGAAACAAGATGGCTGCGAGTTTATTATTGAGAATCGTTTAAGGACCCATCAGAATATCATTCAGCATCGCCCGTAACTTGCAAGTAAGTAAACACCTTACACCAACTGTACCAACAGTGATGCTGCCATAAATGTGAAAAATATATTAAATTCCCTTAATACTCACAACTCTTATAGATCTTATTATTAACTAAATAAGCTAAAATAATGAGGCTGGTAGATTAAGATAGGAATAAAGTAGACATAAACTCCAAATGTTCATAAAACTTTTTACAATGTTCTTTACAATACATTTTTGAGCTGAGAACATCAGAATGTCAATATGAGGTTAAATACTTAATAAGATCACAACCATTCTATAATCGAAATATTTTTCAACTCCCAACCAATGACAATCAGGGTAATACAGCTGAGCTTTGATGCCCATGATTGATGGCTTGAATTTTGCAGAGGTGCCGAAGTCTTCTCATTTAAGAATGCGCAAAGTCGTTTCACAGAGTAGCTTACCCCAATGCTTCTGACAACCCATAGGCAGACAGCCATCAGTAGTCCAACTCCACTTTTGTTAAATGCCAGTGATTCTTCAAAAACGATACCTACATAGCCAAGAGCAAAAACCAAAACCATGGCAATGTCCTGCAAAAGGAAATATTTCATCAATTTTTGCAAAACAATCATCACTATTGTATGCAAAACAGGGAAATGATTAATCTCTGTTCACAAAAACAATGATTACCATACAATAACAATAAAATATGAAGAAAACTACATATTTTAACTGATAAACGAGGGAAGTGCCCAAAGAAGATGTTAGCTGACCTGATTAGCAGCAACCCAGGAATGATTTATTGCAGCTGCCCCAGCCAATGCTGTTCCAAAGATAGTTACAGCTTTCAGAAGATCATTTTTTGAGTTAGCTTCGAAGTCCAGTGAGCTAACTTCATCAACTGAGCATAAAGGGTCACAAGTCCCTGTTGGTTCCAGTAGCTGAAATTTTAGCGAAACAGAAAGACATTAATGACTGCATAGGACTTACTATCACGCTAATCAAAGCATAATACACATGCGAGCAACTCAAATACTATGCTCCAGAACTCGTATGCAAGGACACCAAGATCTCTATCAACAGGTAGCTTACTGATGAATGGGGACGATAACAATCCAGGGCTTCGATGCATAATAAGCTACTTGAATGAAGAGGAGACCCAACCCCGAGAGGAGAACAAGTGCCCGTACCTCGAAGTCGTCGGGCTCTTCGGGCGGCACGGGCGACGAAGAAGAAGAGGTCGCGGTGCAGCACAAGCGGAGGCCGCGGCGCAACCGCTGGGCGTGCGGGAGTGGGCCCACCGCGACTGCTAGCGGGCAGTGGCGGCGCCGGAGGAGGGCGGAGGAGGAGGGGAGCGAAGGGGAAGCTGCCGCCCGGGCGCCGGCGAGCAAGCAGCAGGAGAGCGCCATTGCTTTGCTTCGCTGCTGCTGCTGGAATTTGGGGCCGCCTTCTCAGTTTTCTCACTCGAAAGGATGAGGAGTGAGTAGCGTGTAGTCACTTGGACCGTTGCGGTAGCAATGTTGGCCACCCGATCGTAAAACAAATGGCCAGGATCAACATAAGTGGTTTTGTTGTGCAGCTCTGTCATTTTCAGTTCGTTATCGTTTTTCATTTTTTCCCGTTTTTGTTAGATTTTGTTAGTCCGTACTTTTAGTTTCAAAATATAAGTCGTTTAATTTTTTAATCTCAAATTTGATCCTTCATTTTATTTAAACAATTTATACGA
Source organism: Digitaria exilis (assembly GCA_015342445.1). Lineage (NCBI taxonomy): Eukaryota > Viridiplantae > Streptophyta > Magnoliopsida > Poales > Poaceae > Digitaria > Digitaria exilis. The sequence goes on from JACEFO010002191.1 coordinate 336,928, forward strand.
ATATAGTCAAATTTATATTATTTGTTCTTTTATTACTAAATCCAACCATAACAAAAAAAGATATTTTGTAAAAAAAATTAAATAAGACGAGCGGTCAAAGTTGGAGTAAAAAAAATCAAATGGTCTACATTTTTTGACGGAGGGAGTAGCATGATATATGCTCACTGTACTGGTTAACCGTAACAGAAATAACTAACCACCAAACCTATAAACTCATGTACAGAAAGCATCATAAGTGCCAAATTCGTGAACAATGCAAAATCAAAATAGACGCATTTGATTAATTATAGCAAACAATATCTACGGAAACAGATAGCTTCTTGTACATGAACCATTCCTAGGAGCTCCTAAAATATGCAGATGAAGGCTATATTTTGTTTCAAGAAGAACATAATTGGTGTCAAAGATGTCGAAGTAAGCATTATTGTGGTGTTCGTAGCATGTTTATTGAGGACCTTGCAAATCCCAATTCGCACGGTTGGTCCACCGTTGCCGACTTGCCATCGGTGTTTGACCTCATCCTTGTATGCACGAGAGGGACGATACCTGCCACGTCGCAGCCTCTGGGAACGCTGCTTGTGGCCGCACCAGCGCGCCTCACCACATCTCCCATCTGACAGGGGGCTTGGGCAATGGTTAAAGTGTTAAACAAAATCGCAAGCTGACCTGGAAGGGATCGGAAAGACTAAAAAAACAAAAGTCTGCAACGCTTTGGTCCATAATAAGCATGAGAGTGACTACAAGTTTTAAGAGATGTATGAGCTTGCTGCTTGGGTACTCGCCATCGTCTACCTTTTTCCACTCTCTCTTCCACGTCGAGCTGGCGACTTTGACGCCCGTTGGAGCCGAGCATCTCCAGCAGAGTAGTCAAATTTGACCCTCTAAATTTCTATTTGGCTATCCAATCTAAAAGATTGTCTCTCCATATTACTTTGCACTCCAACAAAATAGCCAAATCTCACCCTCCAAATCCTATGAACCATATACTTTATTAGAATTGCATGGTTGGGCTGAAAAAAAATATGAGAACCGAAATATTTTATTTCTTCCCTAATATTTGTCCCCTCCTCCCAGAAAGGAAACGCTCCTCTCAAATCAACACCTATCGTCATTGTGATATTGTTTTCTCCTTCTATCATATTACAAATCAATAGTCATCTTCATCTCAATCTCATTTTGCCCCTTTGTCCCATCCGAATCCATACATAATCCATTTGTAATCGGGACACCATCCATTTTTTAATGGGCTGCAAAGCTCACGGTCATCAGCCGAGGGGGATGTGGAGCCAGCGTGGAGGGTGGGATATGAGATGGCGAGTCTGGAAGGCATGCCATATTTGCCGGGTCTGGCTCCTGTTGTGGCCAGTAAACAGGAAGGCAATTGGTTTGGCATAGCTGTTGGAGCGCCGTTTTTTTCAATTCAAGCCAAATATAGTGATGGAGAGTGGGATGCCGTAGCTGTTGGAGATGCTCTAAGGTTAATAACAGCTCACGTGCAAAGCGGAAACATCTGGAGCTGCAATTGATCTCGAGGATCCAAATATCCAATGGACAGGAGGATGAAGCATACTGCATTGCATTAGCATATTAAAGTGGTTGCAAAAACTATAGATAGTAAGCTATTGACTTTTGCCTCAACTCCGGATGAATCGATGGACGCCCCTTGATGCCTTGACTTGATTCTTTAACGCTTTATGCAGCCTGTGAAATGAGAGACAAAAGTGCCACATTGACTAGAGTTGTACTCTACAAACTCTAACTCAAGTGACTCTTTAACTCTTTTGTACAACCCGTGAAGTAGGAGAATCGTTGAGAATCTAGCTAACCACGTGGCTCTAAATATGTCATGTATAGATATCTCCGTACCCTAAGGTTTTCAATTGATTTTCTATTTTATAACCGACTAGGATACTTTTTATGTAACCCTACCCCTGGGATATATAAAGGAGGGTACAGGTCCCCAGATCGATACGGCGGCTCAACACGCCCAAGATCTCCACAACAGATCCAATCTACGGAATAGAAGATACAATAACATACAGGATGTAGGGTTCCTCACCTTGAGGCCCGAACCTATCTAAATCGTGCCTCTCGTGTCCCTTGTCACCATCTTGTTCTTGATTCTCGACGACTTCCCCATTACTCAATTAGATCTACACCGCTTGGGCTACCCCTAGCAGGATCGCCGGTCTAAAACACCGACAGAATCTCTACTTTACTCTACAAACTCTAAGGGTGTGTTTAGTTTGGAAAAGATTCCTGAAAAAACACCGTAGACCCGAAAAAACACTGCATATGAATAGTGTTATGTGAGTGTGAGGGGTGGGATGAATAGGGAAAAATTGGGTGAATAGTGTTTTTTTTTGGAAATTTTTCCTATCTAAACGCAACCTAAATCGTAGAGTCGCAGCTGTGCTAAACTGAATAGGGACGTCCAAATCAATTTAGTGCATGTTATTTTCAACAATCAAATATGGGCCATGTTTGGATAGGAGGTGCCAAAAATTAACCCCCTCATTTGGCCCCTAAATTTGGTCAAGGTATCCAAACATGGGAGGCTAGATAAATGAATGGCACCCCCCATTGTTGTAGACATCAAAATAGGTTTCAAATGTGGGTCAAACTTTAGCCGTATGATCCAAATATGAAGGGCTAAAATAAAATGGTACTGGTTATTGTAGCACGTGAACGTACAGTACATGAAATTGGCCCAAGGACTAAAACATCCAAACACAGCCATGGTGTACAATACTTCATGGGTAGTGAAAATTTGCTTGTCGTTTCAACTAACGACCTTGCTATTTGTATGCCAAAGTAATTGTCTTGCTTGAATTAATCAAGAATATCATGAAAGTTTTTATTATTACACTAGCTTAAAGATTGCCATTGCAAAATACACGTTATTCGTAATGATTATATGATTATTAATCACCAATATAAAATTAGATGCTCTTTCAGGCTACTTTGGAACATCCATCTGAATTTAGGTATTTGACTCGCAATGTTTCACTAAATGTTATAATTTTAACTTGATATTGCATATAACATATATTTGATGTTGCACCATCTATTTCGTTGGATACTCTGCCCATAAGTTCGGGCGCGCAAGTCAGTAACACGGCAGTGCCTCACACGCAAGTTGTCTCTGTTGTACTGTCGTCACATGATTCTCCACGCCCCAGTGCTCCCCGCGGCAAACACCATTTGCCCGGGCCTCTGCTCGTGGTCGTGGGCGTCCCCACTAGCATGTGGACGCCGCGCGCTTGCGCCCCAGGCTCCCTGGGTAGCTAGCCACCCACGCCCACGGCCGGCTCGGCCTCCTTTGTTGGCGTCCCGCCTGCACGTTTGTAAAGAACCGCCCAATTTATATTTGGTTTATATGAAATCATCGATCAATCCCTTAAGATGAGAGCGTACGCATTCGTCTCTTGACTTGCCACGTAGTAACCCAGATTTAGAGGCTCATGATAAATGCAATATCACATAAAACAATGCAAATCCGGTAGTCTTGGTATGTGTTCCACAACATGCCCAAGATCAAGCATACACATACCGTTCATACAAATACACACATCATCAAATTAACCATAGAGAGCAATTTTAGTCATTACATGAGAGTTCAACATTGAAAATATTACAAGTCTAACATAGAGATTAAAATTTAAACAAGAGCTCCAAATACAAGTCTTGAGCTCACAAAATAAAACATAAGTATCATGAATTTAAGGTTCAAGTTTTCTATGACGATCTCACAATGATAAAAGATAAATCACAGCGGTACGACAAAAGCAAAGGTGCCTATCACGAGCACACCAACGGCACAAACATCACATGCCCGACCTACTCCTTACCCGTATGAGGATCAACGGGGTAGAAGAGACCAAGCACGGCCTCTGGTTCGCCTGCAACTTGATGAAATATAGCAACTTCAGTACAAAAGGTACTCGCAAGACTTATGCAAAAATAATATAACCAAGGAGTATGCATATTTGGTTGTAGCAAGGAATGAGGCTTTAAGGTTAAACAAATTTCATAAACGCCTATCTCATCCTAACCTTACCTTTTATATAACATGAGCAAATGATGATTATGCTATAGACCTAGTCAAACTTTATTTGTTCTACCCATCCCACCTTAAATTTTAGTGAACGATAACATAACATAATCATGAGAACATAGAGCATAATAATGTGATCATCATTCTCGTCCAGGCGGTAACTCTACGATGAATTCATAGGAATTTGAGCGGGTGCCATAACCAAGAGCGTGGCAATTCGAATTGATTTTAAACCTTGCAAGGGTGTACATTTTTACCCACACGACTCGAGGACCTTGCGGCTCATACACTTGGCCAAAAGTGCATAAGGGGATACTCATGTCAACCTTTCCCGAAAAGCCTTGGACGTCCGGAAGTTCACGCCTAGCTTATGCGGAGGGTTGCCTAGGCCCACTATGAACACTCTAGGGCCCTCACCATACACACATATCTAGGACCATGCCCGGATGACCAATTCAATTTCGGTAATTAGCTTATCCTCCCATTCATGATATGTGATAGTACGGAAAAATGCTCAAGCCTAGGTCAACAACGAACGGTCCTTAATCAACTCAAGCGGATCTATGCCGAGACTCCATTATCAAGACCCTACACCATATCCGCTCAAGTCTCGAAATTCAATTCCATCAACAAGTTCCATTAACCATTTTTAACCAAGGACCATAACACCACCGTTGTCGATTAACCTATCCATCCCATTCCCAAAAGGCCTACCACTCTACCACTAAGCATGGCTAAGCATTAAGCAAATTAAATCAAGTTAACCCATACTACTCGAGTGACAAGGCATAAGGTAGAAATCAAGGAATGGTAAATGCATCAAATAGGATCTACAAAATAACCACAAAATACAACCCAATGCAACTCGTAGCATATATCGATATATATAAGTATTTGCAAAACTAGGAATTTCAACATGCATAGCTGCTTGCCTTGGTTCTCCTCGGTGTCAACTACATTCTCCTCCGGTTCTCCTTCGGCCTCAGGCTCAACGGTCTCGCACTCTGGAGCCTCGCTCACTAAAAGAGTGAATGCATGCATGCATTAGAGATGATGACATTATACGAATGAAAATGAAATGCATGAGCATGGTTGTTGATAAAAAGCACTTCAACAAACTATCTAAAACGGCCACAAGACTAGGAGACATATAAAGGTTTACCGAAAAGATAGAATTAGAAGCAAGCAAAGGAATAACACATATAAATTCTAAATCATGGAATTAAGGCATAGGTAAAACATATCATGTGCTCACTGTCCAAACATGATTAAAAGAGTTGGTCATGCATTAAAATATTCTCTGCATATTTAACTATAAAATAAATAAGTTATACTTAATAAAAAGGATTAAATCCTAAAAGTCATGTTTAGCAGCAGAACAAAATATGAAAGGATTTTTTCTAGATGATATACAGTGAAACAAGACTAACAAAATTGGTTTTACCATTTTATCATTTTTGAGCTATTTACTATGCCATTATTCATTTTCAGTCAGCTAGCATACATTTCAATAAAAACAGTGGTTCAAAGCATATAAACAATGGTGACAAGATATAGATCTAGCATTCATATGATACAAGAGTTCTAACAAAACTGGATTTGGCATTTTAGAGCAGTATAACTTTTAATATGAATTAATCAAGCTTCGAGCAATATAAATTCAAAATAAATATTCATAGCATTACAACATGCAAACATAGGTTTTTATGAAACTTCATCCTTCTAGGAATCCAACAAAACAAGTTTCACCATTTTTGGACCAGTATACAAATTTCTATGCATTTTACAAGTTTGCAGCCAAAAGAAACAATGGTTAAAAACTCTTTTGCGCAAAACACCCTCTGAAACACTAGATCAACGCGCGCAACCACCAGCACAGCAGCAACTGACAGCAGGACCCCACGGATCAGAGAGAGCTCGTGGTCAATGGCGGACGGAGGTGATTTTGACCGTCAATTCCTAGCCGGCAGTGAGGTTCCGGCGAGGGGGAAGTGGCCGGTGAGCACCACAACGACGAGGAGCATCCGTTTTGTACCTTGGATTGAAGAAACGGAGGTCGGAAAGGGGGCGTCGGCGTGCGGCGGTGCTGGAGCAATGGGGGTGGCGATTGGGCGGCTGGGAAGCTCGGGTGAGTGGAGGAGAAGCTGTTGGTGAGGCCGACTCGAGCCGAGGTGACCCGCAGCGGTGAAATGGCAGCGGCACCGAGCTTCGAATGCAACAATGGTGGTGGCGGCTCATTGGAGGAAATGGGGCTAGGGTTTGGGGAGGCCGGCTGCTCAGTTTAAGTACAGGAAGGGAGAGCGGGGTAGAAGAGGGTTTTCACGTGGCCCGGGCGTCGACGACCGGTGAGCTGCAGCGACGTGGCAAGCACCGCCTCTGCTGTCCAACCAGGGAGCAAGAAGGCAACGGGAGGAAGAAAAGTCGCTGACAGGTGGGACCCACGCGTAAGAGAACAAGTTTGAAAATGAATTCAAACGTTTTTGCTTTAAAAGAAATAGTTCCCGAAGTCCAAAAATCACAAATAAATACATTTTGGAAAGCTTAGAACACAAGGAAGGTTATGCATGTTGAAAAAGTTGAAAACCATGTTTGGTTTGGTTGCAGTTTTGAATTCAAAAAATACGAATTTAGACTTTCCACTAATTTTTGACCCCTGCAAATGAACTCCATAAATCTTGCAAAAATACTCTAAATTCCACATTTGAAATCTAGTATTTTATAAAATTTTAAACCAACACAGTTGAACCACGAAATTTGGACTTCCTTAACAAAGTGATATTTAAATTAATTGAAACAATTCAATAATGCACACAATGCTTATGTCATGATGCTAGTTTTGTGCATTAATGATGCTCATGATGCTAGTGATTACATGTTGATCACGGGGTTAAGATTCGGGTCGTTACAATGTTGGCCGCTGCTCGCCCGCTTCATGGCGGACAATGAACACAATTAATTTTCATCGAAGCTTAATAATTACACATGGCAAAAGACTACAAGTAACAGAAGGCGCAATAGCACCATCCTTACTAAATCAACACAAATAATTTTCCTCTGAGCTTGAGTTGGCGACTGTTGATGACAGAAAATGGCAACAATGCCGATCTGGCTCAACAGCCGGTCTAACCGCCTATAACAAACGGTCTGACCGGCTGTACCTTATAGCCGGTCTGGCAATGTGCCAGGCAGTCTAACCGCCTGTACAGCCGGCCTAGACCGCCTGTAGGAAGTCCTCAAAATATGATTTTGACTCCGACATTGCGTAGGGCTCGTCGAGAAGGTCAAAATGCATATGTGGATCGCCTGATTTGGACTCCGGATGAGGGAGTTATGGCTCTGTCAAGAATCAACCCCGGGCCCAGCCAGTTAGACCGCCTGTACAGGGGGTCAGGCCGCCTGTAGCTGTTCTAATCCAAATTAGAGTTGTATTTTGATGGGATTTCATTATGGAATTGACTCCCCACGGGGAAAGACCTCCCCACCCTATATTATGAAGGGTCGTGGCTAGTTGAGAACCTCTACCCAATCGTACAAACATATCTATCTTTATTTTTTTATCTCAAACCCTAGCTTTTCCAATCCCCTCTTCTTCCTTCTTCGTCTCCATGGCAGTCTGACTCCATGTCTAGAAGTTCCGACGAGGAGATTCTGGCTACCACGCGATCTAGCGCTTATCGTGTATTGACAACAAAAATGCGTCAACATATTATGGCGACTCCGCTGGGGACGAAAAATCTGGTTTTCATAACCGATCTATTCGACCCTAACCCAATGAGATCCAAGATTGATCAAGACGATATCCCCTCTAACATAGAAGACCTCGATGAGGAAGGATGCCAGAAGTATTTGATGGTTTTAGCACATCTCTAGAACGAGTTCTTGAAGGGCTTCAAGAAGGATCATGAGACGATTACACGCGTTCAAGAGTTTGTGATGCCATCCTTCAAGATGAGCGGTGATAAGATTGAGGTAATCGACATTGTAAGTTCATCTTCACAACCGTCTTCCCCTATTAACACGGTTAGCCCGATTGTTGTTAATAGTATGCCTAGTCTTGATGAACTCTCTGCGCGTTTAGATCGACTAGAGATACTTAAAAAGGAGAAATCGGTTCATAATAGTGATGTGCCTATCATACCATGGTCTAATATTGATAATACATTCTATGATATGTTGCCTAATTCCTTTGATGGTCAGACTACTCCGCTGATCCAGTTGCACAAACCGAACACGGTCATTGCAATTGGATTGACGCTTGCAGTCGGTCAGACCACCAGTACATCCGGTCAGACCGCTGTACGGCCGGTCATATCCCCTCAGTGGTCGGTCAGACCAATCTTTCTAGTACTGTGACAGTTGTTCCGGAGTGCCTTACACCGTTAGTTGTTATGCCAAATTCGGCTGCTGATAGCTGTGCTGGTATGCTAAATGTGGCCAATGCTACGTACGAAACAACGTTGCAGGATTTAGCATCGGTTAAACAAGGTAAGGATGAAACCGTCTCTCAATACTTTAGAAGATTTAAAGAGATTAAAAATCATTGCTTCAATTTATCAATTTCTAATGTTGATTTTGCTGGATTATGCTTTAGAGGATTAAAATCCTCTATTAGAGAGAAAGTTGATAGTTTTAATTATCATTCGGTTGCTCAAGTTCACATTAGAGCTGAAGTGGCTCAAAACCGAATGAATAAAGAAAAGGAGGTCTTACATCATCTCGGTCTAATATGTATGCTATTGATTGTAAATCTGTTGTTTCGACCGATAATGATAATAATTTTAATGTTACTAAATTTACATGGCCTTCTAAAATTGAAGTTTATTCTTGTTCATCTCTTAGGACGGCTCATAAGAGTCGGCAAGAAGAATTGAAATTTACATTTGATGTATCTAAATGTGATCGTATTTTTGATGAATTGCATAAACATGGATACATTAAGATTTCTCATGTTATACCTGCATTGGAAGAGTTGAAAAGGCATGCATATTGTAAATTTCATAATTCTTATTCGCATGCTATCAATGATTACAATGTTTTTCGTCGGCAAATTCAATCGGCTATAAATGAAGGTCGTTTGAGATTTTTATGATATGCAGGCAAATAAAGCTTCTTTCCCAGTCAGTACCATGGATTTGCAGCAACCTAAGGTTTTGATTCGGCTGCATCAAGTCGAATATACCAAAGGGAAGAATGTGATAGTGGGAGATGAAAGACCCACTTTGACAGGGAAGGAATTGATCCGTGAAGTGACATGTGAGAAATCTTCTGATGGAAAGGAGACATTCAAAGTCACATTGAGAGCCTCTGGACATGGGGGGCAAAGGTCAGTCGTTTCACTTGGACCGCGGCCGTCTGGGCCTGCTCTACTACGGGCGGTCAGACCGGCTGCAGCAGGTGGTCAGATCGGCCGGGCGGTTAGACCGGCTGCAGCAGGCGGTCAGACCGGCCTACATCATGGTCGTCCAAAGGCTCTAAAAACGGAGCGTTCAGAGATTGGAGCTTCGAAAGTGGGTTTGGCTAAAGACAGAGGATCTGGTATAAAGCCAAAGGTCACATTCGATATGCTTCTCGATAAATACTCCAAGCAGAATGCCTGATGATGCTTCTTCTGCTTCCATGGTTTGTGATGACGAGTTGACATCGGTTCCCACTGCTGAAGACGATGAACAATTTATTGATTATAGTTCATCTCCGGAGCACATGGATATGGATTCTAATGTTTCGTACTTGGGTGATTATATGCTTATGGAGGAAGATCCTGATCATCCTGATTTTGATCCTGAGGAAGCCATGTAGGTGTTTTTACTCCTTACTTCGGTCGAAGTATGATGCTGAATTTACTCGGGGGGGGGGGGGCAAAACAGCAAGGAGCTTTTGAGAAAGCGTTATTGGAGCTGTTTTGATTCAAAAGAACGAAGGGAAGGATTATATTATTGCATATGCAAGTAGGAATTTATTGGACTCCGAAATGAGGTATGCTTTTAGTTGTATACATTATGCTTATACCAAGTTGAGGCATTATTCACTATGAAATGCCTGCATAAGTTGTTTGTTAAGCCGACATAATTAAATATATGTTGTGTAGCTTAATATTGAGTAGTAGAATCAGTAAATGCTTGTCCTTTAATTGATTATGATTTAGTCGTTGATTCCTTGAAATCTATAACAGACATATCATTGCTGATTTTATTATTTAACATTGGTTAATGAGCAACTTAATTTAAATGTTGGCTATATTACTTTTACTCCATGCAAATTGCATTTTGATGGATTGGTTTGCAAAGGTGATTGTGGTGTTGGTGTTATTATTATATTACCAAACGATATTGTTTCTTACGCTCTTAACCGATTGGATCATAGATGCATAATTATCCAAACCGAGTATGAGTTTTATTATTCGGTTTAGAGATTTTACATTACATGGGAGTAAAACATGTAGAAGCTTGTGGTGATACTTTTCTATTGGTACAACAAGTATCCAAAGCATGTCAATGTTTAGATGGATTTCTAAATGTTTATCTTGATAAATATTTAGACATTATAATTTGCTTTGGTGAATTTGTGATTTATCATGTACCAAGAGAAGAGAATCTTTAGAGCTAATGTGTTGGCACAACAAGCATCAGGCTATAATATTCAGAAAAGAAATTTTTCAAGAAAAGAAGCCGATGTTTTGCAAAGCCGACATGCTTGCTCTTGAAAGCATCTAGGCCCCAAGATTAGAGTTTTGGTAATTAATGACAACACCTTGTGCAGTAACAATTTCATTGAGCTTATGAATTAAGATTAGTCATACGTATTTGCTATGAGATACCATGGAGATGGTAGTGTATAAAGCGAGGATGCTTCCGCAAAGAAAAGTTGATTTGAAGTGGCGAAAGGCTCAAGCCAAAGGTATAAATATAGGATTTTCTTTTTGCCGGTCAAGAGGTGATTAGAGAAGTAAATTGACCGGATTTGTAGGCTAGATAGCCGTACTATCAAGAGGGATCAATTTACATTTGCTTGACGAGTTAATAGTGCCACATTGCTCAAAGATTTGGATTTGCATGCGTTTAGATGAGAGTTATTCACCAACTGAAATTATACTGAAAATGCGCACGGCGGGCGGTCCGCCTCCATACAAAAAATTACAAAGAATCGTGTGTTCGCTGGGGAATTTAGCTGTCAACGGCGGACAGTCCGGCCCGTGGTGGCGGATGGTCCGGTTTTAGGATAGAAACTCAGGGCTCGTCTAGTGGATTTCAAGCTCCACCGTGGACGGTCCGGCCTTGGGTGGCGGACGGTCCGTTGGCAAATGTTCGGACATGTCCGAACAACGTCCGTTTTGCGTAAATGTGAAATGAACGGCGGACGGTTCGTCCCTAGTGGGTGGATGGTCCGGTTTTTGAATAACGGTCAGTTCTGACACGTCGTGATGTGACACATAGCTGTTGGATTATAACGGCGGACCGTCCGGTTCTGTAGGGGCGAACGGTCCGCTTGTGGAAAGAGGTTTGGAGCGGTTCATTGATTCCTAGATTGGCTCATACACCAAGTGGATTCTTGGTAGAGGAGCAATTGGAAGCTTTGAATCCACCTCAACATGGATTAGGGGTGACCAGCAAGTCATCGACACCACGGGAAAAATTGCCTGTCGTCGGTTATTTCTTGCCATCATCTATTTACAAGCGATTTACTTTGAGCATTTCTTTACCTAGAACTTGAATTGTATCTTGACATCCTAGGTTGCATACCTTTGACATTAAGGTTTAGAACCACCTATTCACCCCCCCCCCTCTAGTCGGTAATCCTCGTTACTATAGCTCTAGGACATGCGGTCCAACCGCCTGGTTCAGCCGGTCCAACCGGCCGGGCCAGTCTAACCGCCATGATAAGCGGTCTGACCGCCTGTGCCTCTGGAAAAACCGATTCGGCTATGGATGCTTCTCAATCTGTTGAGGCCGATGTTGGTGTTTGGAGGGAGCCTCTTGTGATATTTGCAGGATACTAGCAGGTCAACGGATCGAAAAGTCCGACGATGGGCTTTCAAGTTTGCTTTGGTTGATAGTAAACTATATCGTCGGACCGTGGATGGTTTGCTCTTGAAGTGTTTTGATCCTGATCAAGCTAGGTTGGCTATGATAGAGGTTCATGAAGGAATTTGTGGTTCACATCAATCGGCTTGCATGATGAAGTGGCTCCTTAAGCGGGTTTACTCTTATTGGCTTACAATAATTACCGATTGTTTTCGTTACTACGAAAGAAGTGATTGAGTTTATTATCGAGCATGTTGTATATGGATTTGGTATTCGTTTGCCAATAGACATTATTCATATCTAAGGAGGTACGTGAGTTCGTTGAATCCAATGGTGTTAAATTGCTCAATTCATCTCCATATTATGCTCAAGCTAATGGTGAAGTTGAGTTTAGCAATAAGGTATGTTTCTAGACATGGTTCTGCCAAAATTACTCCGTATGAATTTGTCTATGGTCAAGTAGTCGTTTGTCCGTTGAGTGATCGGCAAGCGTTTGGAGGCTTTGGAGCAGGTCAAGAAAGAGGATAGCTCGAGCATGTAATAAGAAGACAAAGGTAATATCCTTTCAAGTTGATGATTGCATAAATTTCAGTTGCCGAGAGCATTTGAAGGTATTATCCAAGTGTTTGGCAAAGTGTTGAAAGAATTTGGCCGATATGTTGATATTGCTCTTAGAATAAAATGGCCGAAAATAGAGGGTCGCCCTTAGACTGAATTAATGTTTGTTGATACGCAAGCTTTACCAAAAAATAGGGGGACATATGTTGATGATAGAAAATGGCAAGAATGTCGATCTGGCTCAACAGCCGGTCTAACTGTCTGTAACAAGCGGTCTGACCGGCTGTACCCTGTAGCCAGTCTGGCAATGTGCCAGGCGGTTTGACCGCCTATACAGCCGGTCTAGACCACCTGTAGGAAAGTTCTCAAAATATGATTTTGACTCCGCCATTGCGTAGGGCTCGTCGAGAAGGTCAAAATGCATATGTGGAGCGCCTGATTTGGACTCCGAATGAGAAAGTTATGGCTCTGTCAAGGATCAACCCCGGGTCGAGCCGGTTAAACCGCCTGTACAGTGGTTAGACCGTTTATAGCTGTTCTAATCCGAATTAGAGTTGTATTTTGATGGGATTTCATTATGGAATTGACTCCCCACGGGGCAAGACCTCCCCACCCTATATTATGAAGGGTCGTGGCCGATTGAGGACCTCTACCCAATCGTACAAACATATCTATCTTTACTTTTTATCTCAAACTCTAGCTTTTCCAACCCCCTCTTCTTCCTTCTTCGTCTCCATGGCATTTTAGGATGTTCTATGTGGTCTTGCCGACCTTAGAACAACCCTAGGTTCGCCGCCTCCCGAGGCGGCGTTCGTAGGTTTTCGTGGCGCCTCTGCCTACAGGCGGTCTGACGATGTAGAGTCCTAATGGACTAACAACCCTGGCTGGCCATCCTATGGGCCGGCCCAAGTACAAGACTTGACGCACAAGACAAGGATTAGTCCTAGTCGGTTAGGATAAGCTGTATTAGGAAATTAGAGATTAACTTGTGAAAGACTCCTGATCCTATAGGGTCTCTATGTAACCCTGTCCTCCGGCATATATAAGGAGAGACAGGGACCCTCTCAAAACATCTCATCAATACAAGATACACCATACAGGACGTAGGGTATTACGCATATTGCGGCCTGAACCTGTCTAAATCATCTCTTGTCACCTTCGGCTCTAGATTCTCGACGACTTCTCCCTAAACCCTTCTCTCGGGGCACCCCCTGGAGAACCTAGTTAGCATAACTCGCCGACACTTTGGCGCCGTCCGTGGGATAACAACTCATCGAGAACTCACTAAAGAATCGATGGCATCCTTGAGTGCCTCCATCGTCACCAAATTCGAGGAAGGCACGACCTTCATCTTAGGTTCCTGGCTTTGCATCGCAAACCAGGACGGCAAGCTCTGACGCAAACTACGCGGTGAGACGGCCGCGTCAGCTCCGCCACCGCGCAGGTCATGCCGCGAGGATCACGGAAAACTCCAAATTCCGACACGATCTTCGGATCGTATCCTACTCAGAGAAGTACATGGCACCCGAAGCAAACTCAAGCTTGGTCAAATAACAACACCAACCCTGCACCTGTCAAGCAGCAGGTTCGAGCCACGCGTCCACGACTCCCTGGATGTCTTCAGATCACTTCTGACTTCCACCAGGGTTCTACAATCAGGACCGTGACAACAACCCCACGGGCTCTCAGGAGCTTCAATCCAAATCCCCAGGGGGCAAAGACTACACCACGTAGATTGCACGCCCCTCAGTTTCCCTTCGGGTTGACAAATTCGGCCGCGATCTACCAGACCCATCTGATGAAGAAGCTTCCCCAAATTCGCCAGGTCAACCCAGATCTTGTCATGACCACGACTCACTTGGGGGTTATCGTTCATTGGCCTGACATGGATCCCGTCCTGGCCCTCCAAGCGGCCGAGAAAACCTTCAAAGTACTGGGTACTTCCCCTCTGCTTCCCTTCCAGGAAGGCAGAGAACTCCTTATCGTCTCTGACGACAAACAAGCCGGGCTCATCAACCCCGACCGCCAATTCTGCGTGACCCTTCGCGAGGACAGCGACGACGAAGTCGTCTCTGACGATGCTCCAACAGTCGATGGAGAAACGGTCGGAGACCGAGAACTCCGTATCGAGCGCAACCGCAATCGTGCCCTCAGGCGTCGCCACATCAGGATGAAGAATCTCAACGTGGAGTTTGACAAAGAAGGAATCTTCAAATCACATGCGGCTAACATCATGTTCGCTGTTAGCGTTTTTGAAGGATTTCAAGCTACCCCCGACATCGACCTCGCAAAAGCTCGTCTCGAAGCCGCAGCAGTTATGGTTGATCGCCTGGATGGAAGCCGCTCCACTTCAAAGAGCAAGAGTTCCTCCCATCGCCATACGCCTTCAGCAAGACAACAGAGCAGCCACTACGGCAGTTCTGCCCAGAAATCATAGGGTACGAACGGGCCCCGCGATGAGACTCACCGCCCGGCTCGCTCCCAAGGCCCTCCCCCAACCGATGCACGCCATCAAATCAACAAGATTCGCGCGGGGAGGACACAAGCTACATCATACACGGCAGATTCGACGGGAGGGTATGACATGCCCAACCCAGATGCCCTACCATGCTACATGCGTGCTTTCCGCATCAGCGCGTTCCCTCGAAAGTTCAAGCCGTCAGGCATTACCAATTTCGATGGGAAATAAGACCCCACCATCTGGCTATGCCGATATTCTTTGGCAATTGAAGCAGCAGGAGGCGACGACATTTCAAAAATGCTATACTTCCCTGTTGCCATGTAGCAAGGCCCACTTACTTGGCTTGAATCCTTATGCCTAGACTCCATTGACAGCTGGCACGCACTAAAAAAGGCTTTCGTCTCAAACTACCAGGGTTCTTACGAGCGCCCCGGCAGCAAATACGAACTCCGAGCCTGCAAGTAGAAGTCGGATGAGTCCCTGCGCGACTACAACTGACGATTCTTCGCCATCAAAGCATCATGCCTTCCCATCCCCGACTCAGAGGTCATTGACTATTTTCAAGAAGGGATGATCGATCGCAGCCTCTTCCGCGACTTTGGTCACAACCGTCCTCACGACGTGGAAGAATTCCGGGAGTTGGTAGCCAAATGGATGGACACCGATGACCAAGAACGGGAGTGCTACGGCAAACGCCCCGCCAATACAGGGCGAGGGCACCAAGATGACAACAAGGACCAGCCGCGTGACTCTTTCAAGCGCAATGGTAACAATCCGCGGAAGCGACCAAACAACACTGTCGCAACCGTTCAGTCCGTCCACGCCGCTCAGACTACACAGCAAAGGAAGGAGGAATTCAACAAACTCCTTAAAAAGCGTTGCCCATACCATCCAGATAGCAAGCACACCATGGGAGAGTGCTGGCTTCTCCTACAAACTTTCAGCAAGCCCAACAAGAAAAAGACGATGGGTAGTGATGGCGACGACAAGCAGGACAAGGGAGAGGGAGGTTTCCCAGACGTCAACAACACTGTCAATGTCATCTTCGGAGGCATGGCAGTCAGCGATACCTCATGCAATCGCAAAAACGCACGACGCGAGGCATACGCAGCAGAGCCAGCGGTGGTCACACCCCTGCGATGGTCAGACACTCCCATTACCTGGTCTAGAGAAGACCAATGGACAGAGATCACTTGCCCCGGATGGTATCCTCTCGTCCTAGATACCGTGGTGGCCAACAGTAAGCTAACCAAGGTCCTGATTGATGGAGACAGTAGCCTCAATCTCATCTTCGCCAAGACCCTCAGACACATGGGACTTGATACAAGCAAGTTACAGCCAGCTGATTCCCCCTTCTATGGCATTATACCCGGGAAAGCTGCTATCCCCCCCGGGCAAATCACTTTGCCCGTCACATTCGGTACTGCATCAAATTACCGCACTGAGTACATCAAGTTCGAGGTTGCGGACTTTGACACATCGTACCACGCCATCTTCGGACGCACAGCGTTGGCCAAGTTCATGGCCATCCCCCACTACACCTACCTGGTACTGAAGATGTCAGGACCTCACGGCGTTCTTTCTCTTCGCGGCGACATCAAACGCTCCTACGTCTGTGACAAAGAAGCAGTGGAGTACGCCGTCAGGGCCGCATCCACCATTGATCAACAAGAACTCTGTCCTCTGGCAGCAACCATTACTGATGATGACGGTGATGCCCCGACGCAGAAGAAGGTACGAGCCATCAAGCCTGCTGACAAAGTTGCTACGAAGACAGTGGATCTCCTAACCGGGGATCCGACAAAGACGGCGGTGATCGGCTCTAATCTTACTCTGGCATAGGAAAATGCGCTCGTCAACTTCCTGCGGACCCAAGCAGACATCTTCGCGACCAAGCCTTCTGACATGCCTGGGGTTCCCAGAGTTGATCGAGCACAAGCTGGACCTCAATGAGAGCGTGAAGCCGAAGAAGCAGCGACTCCGTAGATTCGCCACCGAGCGATGGGAGGCCATCAAGAAAGATCTAGCTAAGTTATTAGCAGCCGGCTTTATTAAAGAAGTATTTTATCCGGATTGGTTAGCCAACCCGGTTCTTGTAAAGAAAAAGAATTCTATTGAATGGAGAATGTGTGTTGATTATACTAATCTCAACAAACATTGCAAAAAGGATCCCTTCGGGCTTCTTCACAACGATCAAGTCATTGATAGCACCACGGGGTGCACCCTTCTCTGTTTCCTTGATTGTTACTCAGGATATCATCAGATATCTTTGAAAGAAGAGGATCAGATTAGAACTTCATTATCACGCCATATGGCGCGTATTGTTATACAACCATGCCTTTTGGTTTGAAAAATGCAGGTGCCACATATCAGCGGGCGATCTAGGGTTGTCTTCAAGATCAATTCTACCGAAACGTCAAAGCATATGTTGATGATGTGGTCGTCAAGACAAGAAACCCCGAGGACCTAATCGCCGATCTCACTGAGACTTTTGATAACCTACGCAAGTGGCGCTGGAAGCTCAATCCTGCCAAATGTGTCTTCGGTGTTCCATTAGGAAAACTTCTCGGGTTCATCGTCAGCGAGCGTGGCATCGAGGCTAATCCGGAAAAGATAGCAACAATCATGAACATGGAGTCACCGCGCACTGTCAAGGATGTCATGAAGCTTACAGGCTGCATGACTGCACTCAACCGCTCCATCTCCAAACTTGGAGAACACGGGACTGAGTTCTTCAAACTCCTCAAGAAGCATGACAGATTCCAGTGGACACAGGAGGCTCAACAAGTCTTTGACAAGCTCAAAGCTTTCCTGACTACACCACCTGTGCTCACTGCGCCGCTACCGGGTGAGGATCTCCTGCTCTACATTTCTGCGACCACCAATGTCGTTAGTGCTGCTATTGTTGTTGAACGCAACGAGGAAGGTCAACTCCAGAAGATTCAAAGGCATGTGTACTTTGTGAGCGAAGTCCTTTCAGCCTCCAAATCAAGGTACCCTTAAGCTCAAAAGATTCTATATGCCGTCTTAATGACATCCAGGAAATTGCGGCACTACTTCGATTCCTATAAGATCATCGTGGTTACTAGATACCCTATTGGCGAAATTCTTCATAACCAAGACGCTATGGGTCGTATCGCCAAGTGGGCTGTCGAGCTCGGAACCTACAGCATTGAGTTCCGATCTCGCACGGCCATGAAGTCTCAAGTCCTTACTGATTTCATATGTGAATGGACTGAACACAACCTTCCCGTCGCCACCACAAAGCCTGAGCACTGGATCATGTATTTTGATGGTTCTCTCAAGTCGGAAGGTGGCAGCGCTGGAGTTCTCTTGATTTCACCTTGAGGAGATCAACTCAAGTATGTTCTGCAGATTCAATTCGCCGTCTCCAACAACGCTGCAGAATACGAAGCTCTTCTTCACGGGCTGAAGATGGCTATCACCCTCAGTATCAAGCGCCTACTGGTTTATGGGGATTCAATGCTGGTCATCAAGCAAGTCAATAAGGACTAGAATCGGAATCATGAGAACATGGATGTGTACTGTGAAGAAGTTCGCAAGTTGGAGAAGCACTTTCTCGGTATTGAATTTCATCATGTCGAGAGAGATTACAATGTTGCTGCAGATGTATTATCAAAACTGGGTTCTTCCCGAGCAGAGGTACCCAGTGGCGTGTTCGTCAATGAGCTCTCTAAGCCGTCTATTCCTGAAGCAATGCTTCCTGCCACTGCAACCTCAGCCCCTGAGGTTATGCTTATCGACGCAACTTGGAGTGCACCGATTATTGATTACATCTTGCACGATAAACTTCCCAAAGAAAAGGCAGAAGCTCAGTAGGTTGTTCGTCGCAGCAAGTCCTACTTGATAATCGGGGATACATTATACCGACGTGGCGCACGCTCTGGTGCATTGATGAAATGTGTCTCACAGCAAGATGGAATCAGTATCCTAGAGGAAATCCACGCTGGTGAATGTGGCAATCACGCAGCATCTCGTACCATCGTGGGCAAAGCCTTTCGCGCCGGGTTCTATTGGCCTTCGGCTTTACACGATGCAGAAGAAATTATTCGTCACTGCAAGGGTTGTTAGTATTTCGCTCATCATTCTCATCAGCCTGCGCATAAGATCAAGTTGATACCTCCGTCATGGCCCTTTGCATGCTGGGGGCTTGATATGATTGGGAAATTACCCAGAGCACCCGGGGGCTTTGAGTATTGCTTTGTTGCAATTGACAAATTCTCGAAGTGGATAGAAGTCTTTCCAATTGTCAAGCCAACATCTGAGAAAGCTGTCCAATTCCTTCAAGAGTTGATTTTACGCTTCGGGATACCGCATCAAATCATTACAGATTTAAGTACCACCTTCAAAGGCAGCAAGTTCTGGGACTATTGTGAAGATCATAGCATCGAGGTGTGCTATGCCTCTGTTGCTCATCCACGAGCTAATGGTCAAGTAGAACGAGCCAATGGCATGTTACTTGATGGACTTAAAGCCCGGATGGAACGAACCTTGAAGAAAGCTGAAAGCCGGTGGATGAAAGAACTCTTTCCGGTTGTCTGGGGCCTCCGATCTCAACCCAGAAAAGCTACAGGGCAATCTCCCTTCTTCCTCGTATTTGGATCCGAGGCTGTCCTACCTGTCGATGTCATGCATGGCGCTCCTCGTGTTGAAGAATTTCAAGAAGCTATGGCAAATGAACAACAGATGATTGAGGTTGATACGGCTGAGGAAGCACGACTGGCAGCTTTATTACATAATGCTGCGTACCTTCAGGGTATCCGCCAATTTCATGACAAAAATGTAAAGACGAGGTCGTTCCAGATTGGTGATTTAGTGTTACGACGAATCCAGAACACAGCTGGTCACACAAAGCTTACCTCGCCTTGGGATGGTCCATTTATTGTATTGAAAGTCCTCAAGCCAGGCACATATCGCCTTCAAACAGAGGATGGCGATGATTTGCCAAATCCCTGGAATATAGAACACCTTCGCAAATTCTATGCGTAGGATCTTCATTGTACCATTACTTCGGTAATGCGATCTTCTTTGTACTGTTGCTTCGGCAGCGCGATGTATATTCACTAAATGGAATTGTTTATTCCCCCATTGTTGGGTTTTTCATGTTCAAATTACTTTGTCTTCGTGACATCGTTTAAATATTATCTGGGTTCTTTCGAGACCCAGAAAGATTGTTTTTCTTACATTATGAATTCAAAGCAATTAGATGAGGTATGTCCGGGTTCCCTCGGGGCCGTTAACGGATTTGTTCCTACACTTTCACTACGTCGCGAACGTATCCAGCTTTAAGCTGCCGCTCCATGGGTCTTACTGGGTTCTTGTTTAATGAACCACATACAGTTTGTTCTCAATGTTTCCCTTTGGGGTACATTTATTTTAAAGATAACCTATGCTACATAAATCTCCCTGGGTTCCCTTGGGTCCTTAACAGGGTTGTTTTTCAATAGTCAAAATTTACAAAAACACGTAATTTTTTACTAAGTCCTGGCGTTCAACACAGAGACACCCAAGGGTTCTTAGAAACTCTTGGTTTGTTCTTCATATACGGAAATATTAACCCTTGATTACATGAACATACAATAGTATTACTCATTACATGACTACTTGTTCAGTTTACAATTTTAGGCTCTGCGTAATTGCCTCGGCAACTAGCTCAGCCTCTTGTTTCAGGCCCCTGAAGACTACTTCCGTACAATTAGGCTCTGCGCCTTCTACAAGCTTGCCTATATCTACTTCAGGGTACCTGGATTTTACTACGGCTAGCACATGCACAAGACAGGCCTTGGATGATCTTTTGATATAAGCCTTCAACTGTCGAGGCATGGCTTTCAGACGATCCAGGAAAGACTGCAGAGCTGCAGGGTCTTCAGGGACCAAGGCTTTCACCACAGGATTCGCTGCCTTCTCCAGCAGTGTAATCCGCTTCAAGGCTTCGGCCAGGTCTTCATCCGACTTCTTCATTTGTTGCATGACTTCTTCCAGCTCCGTCATCCTCCTGGTTGTTCGTTCAAGCTTCTCGTCCAGCGTCTTCTTATCCGCAAGATTTGCACAAAGCTGGACGAGTTCCTCGGATAGGTGTGTGTTATCCTCACGAGCGTCTTCAAGATCCTTGGTAGTCTTCTTTTGTTGCTCAATGATCTGAATTAGCTGCGTATCAGCGTCCTTGCGTTGTTGCACAGCCACTCTGTGCTGTTCTTTCAATTTGTCGCACTCGGCAGAGATGGTCTTCAACATTTGTTCATGACGATTGGCCAAGTTAGACCAATCCGTCATCTTGCTTTCAGTCGCCGATAGCTTTTGTTGTGCATCTGCTCCAACAATTGTGATAGAATTCATAATGCAGCTACGTATTGGTGATATATTGCAAGATATAAACAAGACCAGGGTACCTTTGAGCTCTGTCTTCGCAGCGGTCAGTTTCTTCTTCAAGTTGTCCTTCTCTGCGGATAGCTCCTTTGTTCGCAGGTGTAGGGTGCGGATCATGTTAGCATCTTCCACTTCTTGGGCTTTGCGATCTTCGCCTTCGCGTGCATCAAGGAAATGTTGCGGATGTATTCGGTCTTCTGCCTTGATGCGTCACCGACAGCCTACAGGATACAATTATGAGAATCATAATTTACGATGATAACAAGTACAGGGTTGTTTACTATACCTTGAAGTATGCCACTGCCCTCTCGGCATGGTACAGACCCCTGTCGATGTGCTCTTCATCCTCCTCCGCATCCAAGACATATTCGAACGCTTGCGGATTTGGATTCAGCATTGGATCATAACTCCCGATGCGGAAGTTGCTGATCCCTTCTTCAGCTTCAGCACTTGTGGGCGCTCGGGGGATTTCTTCGATTACTTGCTCTTGGGTTGATTGTTCAACTTGTTTCTCCCTCGAGCTTTCTGCTACCAGAACAGATTCCGCCCCACCAGATTGCGATGTACCCACGTTGCTCGGGACTTCGCCAAGGTTTGCACACGACGTTCCACTTCAGTTTCTTCAATTACAGCCTGTGTTACCAGCTGTTCAATATCCGCCAGAACCTCTGCCACTATCTCTTCTACTGGCGCTTCTGCTGGTTCTGGTGGGTTGGCTGCTGGACCGGCTGGCTGGACCTCTGGCAGAGTTGTTTGTGGATCTTTCCTGGGTTGTTCTGGCACCGCGGCTTCTGGCGCCTTTATGGCTGTTGGCAGTATTTCTACAGCTCTGCAAAAATAGCTTCACAGTCAGGATGGATTTTTACGACTACAGATTTTCTTTTCAAGTCAAGATCTTCGGACTACTTACACGACGGCGGGCCGCATTGGGATTTCCGGCTCTCCCAGTGTGAATTCCTGTTCTGGCTCCTATTCCACCGTAACTGGACCAGCAGGGTTGTTCTCTTCCACAACTGGTATTGAACCAGTATATGGTGCTGAGGCAGGGTTGAAGATATTGTGTATAATTTCTTTGTCTGATAATACTTGGTGAGTGGTACTGCCTCGCTGCTGCTGGTTGGTGCCGATTTCTCCAATTGCTATCCCCACAGATGATGGCATTTTTGGTTGTGGGGATATCTTCTCCTTCCCTTCAGGGATGACCCTAACCCGAGGCTTGGGTAGGGTGTAAGGAAAATAGCCCTAGGTCATAGTTTGTGATTTTGGAGATTGATTGACAACATAATCATTAGGACTAACAATTAGGTCCCAAGGATATTTTGGAAGCCATCCAAATGCCTATATAACCCATATCCAAATGATGGTTATCCAAATTGAAGCCATCCAATTCACATAGAAAAGTGTCTTTAGTCATATTCAAGGACAACCAAAAGATGGCAATGAAGATAGAAGAAAAGACCCGCGAAGAAGCAATGAAGAATTGCAAAACACAGAGGCGTTGACTAAATCAATGGTGGCCCGTCGAATTAGTCGATGGTCCATCGAATTAGTCGATCGTGACTGAAGACAGGTGTGTGTTCCTCTCTGGTGGGCACCGACTGAATCGATGGTGTGCCCGTCGAATTAGTCGATGGTCCATCGAATTAGTGGATGGTGACTGAAGACCGGCGTGCGTTCGTCTCTGGTGGGCGACGACTATTTCGACGGGGTGCCCATAGAATTAGTCGATGGTGCAAGTAGCCGTTGGAGTTCAAAGATTCAAAGAAAAAAGGGGGCGACGACTAAATCGATGGTCCCTCATTTGCACCCATCGAATTAGTCGACGGTACGCAGAAAACTGGCAACGGCAAGCAACGGCTAGTTTCTTTGGTTGGGGCTATAAATAAGAGGTGGCCCGGCCATTTGAAGTGTGCTTGAGCTCAGGGAAGATATTGGCAAGTGTTCAACACATTCTTAAGTGCTCAATCCAGCAAAGTGCTAAATAGAATATCTAGGTGATTAGCAAAGTGCTTAGTGCTAGTCTAGACCCTTTAGCGCATCTCCTAGGTGTTTAGCCTAGAGTTTAGCGAGGTTTGCATACCTCTTTGCTTACCGGTGTTTGCACGCACCAAGTGTTGTAATCCGGGGTTTGTAGTCTTGCGAGACCCTGCAACTGAGTTTGTGGAGAGGCCGCCGGTGCTTGTGCAAGGGAGGAGAGGCCCTTGGCATTTGGCCGAAGCTCTACCAAGTGAAGGCGGCGAGGAGCATCCGGGGAGGGACGAGCAGAGACCCACTTGCGTGTGGGGAAGTCCCGTGGTCACCCACAGAGTTACTCGACCGGGGAATTTATGCCCTTGCGCGGGCATTCCCTTTGAGAGGGGCTCCAACAACGAGGACTAGTCGAAAGCTCGTGAGCTTTCCGATACCTCGGTAAAAATCGTCGTGCCGGGAGTTTGCTCTTCTCTACCCTTTAAGCTTTCTCATTTCATACTCACACTACTTTTCGCATTTACCTTTCCTAGACTTGCCATGCAAGTATAGGATTGGACCTAGGGTGTAAATCTTTGTAGCGGTAGAGATAGCAATACATAGAGAAAACCGAGAGCACATTTAGATAGAAATTAAAATAGGTTTTCATATGTGCTATTGGAGCCTTAGTTTTTAGAGACACCTAATTCAGCCCCCCTCTTAGTGTGTCACGGTCCCTTCATAGGGTCCGTGCTCTCTTGGGCACTGGAGCACTCAGATCTGACGCTGCGACTCTTTTTGAACCTTCTCCTCTCTTGGGGGTTGCCTTTGCTTTGGCACGGGGTTCTTCGGCATCCTGATTCTCATCATTGACATGTTGTTCATCAGATTCTTCAGGTGCAGTGGGCTTATCAGAATATAGATTGTGTTTACCCACCTGGTCACTAATCTTCGGGTCTGGGCATCGGGCTATCACATCAGCCTCTTCTGCATTTGTTGGATCTAGAGGAGAAAGACTAACATATAGTGCTCGTCTGGCTTCATACTGCATAATAAACAGATGGTCAGTAATAATGACTTGTTGATAATTTACAAAGATACACTGGCTTCATTGGATTATAAGTCATACAGTACAACTCTTACCTCAGGAGTCATGGTGATCTTGGAAATTTCCATAATTTCTGGTATATCATCATTACTGCTGACCATATACTTCTTCAGCAGTTGTATGGCCCTCTTCTCAGAAAAAGCTCCTGAGGCATTTCGCGATGGGTCAGCATCCCCGGTGTACAAGTACCTGGATTACAGCGTTGTTTGCAGGGCTGGATCCTCCTCATCAAGAAGGATCTGTAAACACCAGCTCCGGTCAACCCTTGGGATTTCAGATCCCGGATCATGTTCAATAACTCCGGAATTTTCCCGGATCATGTTCAATAACTCCGGAATTTGCATCGCTTGATTCACTCCAACTGATTCACTCCAGTTCGGTTTCATCACTGGAGGTTGCCCTGAGCGGCCGGGTAGTTGGGGTTGATGGTTCCAGGCATAGAACGATTCCTTCTGGCAATCCTTCAAACTTTCCTTGGTGGTATAATCCAGATATTATGGCTTCATGTCTTCACTTTGAATAAGTGCCGGAATAGGGCAAAATGTGGGTCTATTCCTAGGAATGCCTCACACAGATGAATGTATATGGACAAATTTAGGATCGAATTGGGGCTCAAGTGGCACAGCTCTATTCCATAAAACTGCAGAATTCGGCGGAAGAAATCGCAGGTCGGCATGCCGAACCCAACTTCGTAAAAGGCTTTCCATACTGTGAGTTCCTCGGTTTCTTCCGTAGGGTACTCATGACCGTGCGCGCTCCCCCACCGGCTGATTTCTTTTGCTGCGATGAATCCATCGGATTCCAGGATTTTGATGTGCTTTTCCTTAAGAGTACTGGTTGGCCAGTCACTAATCGGATCTTTCAAGCACTGATTTTCTCCAACAGCCGCAGCCTCATCAGTCGCAGCAACTTCTTTCATCGCTTCTGCTTTCCTCTTCGCGTTCTTGCTTCGGCTGGATCCTTCACCACCGGCCATTGGTTTCTTGAGGCTTGGTGTGGATGGGATTGGGACTCAAGGAGGTTGCGGAAGTGTTTGCACAGTCTTTGGATAGCTAAAAGAGCAACTGTCGCTAACCTTAGATCTGTTTCGCTAACAAGCGTGCGGATACAAGGGAGGTGAACGGTTTATATTGACTTTTCAAGTCGTTACTTCGGTACTTTTTAATTTTGGTCCTTCCTTGATCCTATATTTGAATTCGTTCAAATTTAGGCTCAAGGGCAGCGGGAATATTATTAGGAAATATATTTCTGAATTTTTTTTTGTTTCAATTGATAAATTCAAAAGGAGTTCTAAAAGAACTCGGACTTCTTCGGAAATTGATTCTCTTCAGATTCAGACTTCGAAAGAGCCTCGAATTTCTTCTTCAAAAATAGACGAGGCTCGGGGGCTGCCCAATTGGGCGCACCTATTCGGTGCGCACCAATCCGAACTCCAGAAAGATTTATGAGCACTTCATTGCCTATTGAACAGCATGGTTGCAATTCCCAAAAGCAAAGTACCCTGTGGGCTTCAAATAACCCTGGTGGGTCTCAAAGAACTCTGTATTTTCAACAACGCTGTTCTTCAGGAGACAAGATGCTCGGGGGCTTGACGGTGTAGAGTCCTAATGGACTAAACAACCCTGGCAGGCCATCCTATGGGCCGGGCCCAAGTACAAGACTTGACGCATAAAACAAGGATTAGTCCTACTCGTTTAGGATAAACTGTATTAGGAAATTAGAGATTAACTTGTAAAAGACTGATCCTATACGATCTCCATGTAACCCTGTCCTCCGACATATATAAGGAGAGACAGGGACCCTCAAAACATCTCATCAATACAAGATACACCATACACAACGTAGGGTATTACGCATATTGCGGCCTGAACCTGTCTAAATCGTCTCTTGTCACCTTCGGCTCTAGATTCTCGACGACTTCTCCCTAAACCCTTCTCTCAGGGCACCCTCTGTGACGGGCAGTCTGACTCCCTGTACGGGTCTGACTCCCTGTCCAAAAATTCCGACGAGGAGATTCCAGCTACCGTACTATCTAGCGCTTATCGTGCGTTAAAAAAAGACGTCAATAGTAACGATGGAGAGACGTGCTATGTGGATGTGCCTTAGCTGTTGTTGACAGTCGTGTCGTGCGAGAAAGAAATACGTACTAGTAGAGAGATCAATTCGACCTTTCTTCCTTTCTGCTGAGATAAAATATAGCCATAGTGTAGTGGGAGATGACAGGTGTTTGGCGGGTGCGGCCTTGCCGGCGTCTTCGCCTCCGCGTCCGGCATTTGTCGGCCGCCCATGCGCCACCTCGGACCCCTTCCCGCAGCTTCGGCCGCCGCAACAAAAAGCTACTCCTACTAGCGCTAGCAACCCCTGCAACCTGCGCCCAAGTCACACCAATCTAACGCTCATCTCTGCAACAACCAACAAAGCCTACCCTGTCTGTCTGAGTGCTGGCTGCTGCCCACCGGACGCGCACGGCATGTCGACCAACAGCACCAACGCCAGCTCCCAACCCCAGGTACGACTCTCGATTAATGCATTAGCTCGCGGGCGATCGATGTGCTTCGTCCTCGTTTGGTGACGAACGAGAGATCTGTGTTGCTGATCTTGATCTTTATACATGTATATATGTGTAGGACGCCGCTGGTGGAGCGAACAAGGCGCCGCAGGACACGGTGAAGAAGACGGTGCAGACGGTGGAGGTGCGGTCGTCGGCGGGGCAGCCCGACGAGGTGGGGGTGCTCAAGCCCGTGAGGGTGGTGCACGAGATCCCGGCCAAGGAGGCCAAGGAGAACCCTGCTGGCGTCAAGCAGGAGTAGCCATGATCGATGGTAGCTAGCGCGTGATCGAAAATATGATGATATTGGCTTCAGAGTTGTTCTGGAGAATGCAGAATAAACATCTCTGTTCCTCGTGTGCGAACATGTGATCTGTACGGATTGTTGTAGCCTGTACGGCGTGCTCATTTGAAAGACCTGTACTTTGCAAAAGAAGATCTGATCAAGCGTCATGTTTCGCGATCCATGCGTGATGCATGGCTGTACTTTTTTTTTCTTTTTTTCTATTGAAGTTTAGATATAAAACGGATTTACATATAAAAGCCAGCACCAAACGGCTCCTATTCACCATCTCTTCTCTGTTCTATATTCCTAGTTGGGTTTCACAAAGTTTTACTAGAACGGATGGGCGCAATGCGCGCCCTACCAATATCTTCTGAACAGCTAATAAAAAATAAATGCAGATATCAACATGAAGATCGTCGATTTGGCATAACGACATCACAAGCTAACAAGACATGTTTGCATGAGAAGGGCACCGTGAGGTGTTCATCTGGCATATAATACATAACATATATCAAAGTACAAAATGCATCCAAGCAAGATGATCCCAAGCTCATCATACCTAAGGTGTTTGTCCGGCAAAAACATATATCAAAGTACAAAATGCATCCAAGCAAGATGATCCCAAGCTCATCATACCTAAGGTGTTTGTCCGGCAAATGCAATTTTAAGTTTGCAGCATATCCGATCACCAATTCTTACTAAGCAGAGTATCCATAGCTACCAAGCATGCAAGCAGCAAAGTAGTGGTGTCTGTTCGGCATACACATCATCACTATTACAACACATCCGATCACCACAAATAGCACAAGTATCCATTGGTACCAAGTTTAGCTGGTAGCTTTCGATACTGACTGCGAGAGGTACTGTATTAAATAACTACCACAATCGCCGCACGTGTTGAATCCGGAAGTGGATGAAGATGACATGGTGGGGAAGTTGAATGGTAGTCAAAAGGCTGGTGCAACACGAAGGGGGCCAAAATCTGCATGGTCTTCGCTGCTCATGCAACGGTGGTGGGGCTGCAAAAAGATATGAATTTTAATCTCTAGCATAAACAAACTCCTCTCATGAGTGCATCTACCAGGCACACCTTCACAATAATTCAATTAGCAAGAAAATAGAAATGCAATATATAGGAATTATCTGTGCATATGGTCCAGAATAGTATCCGCACAACATTTAAGCACCTTTCGTACTATATAGTTCATCTACTCAACTATTTTCACACAGATGGGAACTTCTCTGTCCCATTTATTCAAATCAAGCCTATTACTCTCCCTAAGAATTTTTTTAGGACCAAGAAGCTCTAGCACCAGTCACAAAACATTTGTTAAAGTCACACTTAGCAAAAAAAAAACTCAACCGAATGACAGCAGATCAACATTTCTAACTTCTGCCAGAATAGACTACTAACCAAGCATTCCATTATATTTCCTACCGGGCACTAAAAGTTTGCAGCAATAAGCTGACCACCATTTGCCAGAATAGATATACTTCTCACATAGTGCATCCATATCATTATTTGTAAGCTAAATTTGGGAAAGGCAGCGACTGGAGCACTCACATAACTAAGATATGTAGAAGGCATGCACATAAAAGCAAATGCAGGGCATGGAGTTACCTATCCTTAGCAACAGTGGTCGGACCTCCACCACTATCACTCCCAGATTCTCCAGCTTGTTTTTCAGCAGCCGAGCCCTTAGCAGCTCTTTTGTTAGGGGATAAGCGAGCCATGCATGTGTACACATGTGGCGATGCAAGATCAGACACGGAAAGTGAAGGATGCAAACAACACTAACCATAGAATCCTAGGAAAATACTATCCAAATACAATAACTACAGTGAGATAGTATGTGGCAAAAAAATCATTTCATATTCTCACTGATTAAGAAAGCTTTAGATACATAATAAATCATTCAATGCAATTTGGCTCAGGATCTAATAAATCATAGGATTAGTTGTTACACAACTCTAAAAAAAATGCAAATGCACAGGAGTTAGAAACCCAATTTTGCTGGCAAGCATGAGACAAAGGGGTGCAAAAAATGGTGCAGAGTATTACTTGGTTTTAGCAGTAGCAGGCACATCACCATCTTCAACAGTGTCATCTCCAGCCTGTTCCCCAGCAAACAACTCCTTAGCAACTTTTTTGTTAGGGGATGGGCGAGTCCTGCAAGTGCATACATGTGGTCAGTGTGCAGCAGCAAAGTAGTAGGATCAGCACCATAGGACGTTAACAGAACTAACCTTTTCTTTGAAGCACTTATCTGCTTCTTCGTCGATGACTTATCAGGTAAGACAGGCAAGGCAGCAGCCGAAGTCAAGGTATCAGCCTGTGATAGTCATCTACCCTAAATCAAGTAATTTGTGATGCTGAAGTCTTGTAAACTGTACATAGACCATCAGCAAGGATCATCTTACCTCATCACCTGCAGCATCTTTCCCTCCCTGTGGTGTGTCCATCAGTTCAATTCCTGGCAGGCCCATCTTGCTTGGCGTAGCACTTGATGCAAGGCTAGTTTCAGAAGTGATGGGCAATTGTGATAGAGCCAGAGGATTGCTACTCTGAGGAGTGTCTTGCACGCTTGGGCTGCCACCTTTTGAGAGCATTAGAGACAATGTTTGAGACCCTCCTGGTGTTGCTGGTATGATAGTACTTCCATCATTTATCTCCGCCAGCACTGCATTAACTTGGAAGGTGATGTTTCCTGACTCAATTGTACTATCAGTGAAGCTAACATTCCATATGTAGGTCTTTTCAAGGAGCCTTGTAATCTCATCAGGAATGAACCCAACTGGATTATCAGCAATGAGGCTGTCAGCCGCCTTCTTGGTCAGTCGCTGAGCTATCCTTCCAAAAACAATGAAATTGGTGTCACCGGTCTCATCTCCAGCAAGTATAGCCAACTTGTACCTGCATAAAGTAGCAAACAACATGGAGATTTGGCATTAGAAATCATGAGAACAATAAAGGACAACTTTTCTAGAGAAGTGAAATAAACATGACAGAGCCAATCAGTAGGCTTGTACAGATAATTCACTACTGCAAGCAAACCATTTCCAGCAGCAAATCAACATTAGGAAGCCATACTATTATCAATTTCTGCCCACAACAAATTTTAATGAAACTTTCAGTGTACAGAATATCTCAATTCAGTCCCTACTGCTAACAAACAGCCAGTGCACCTAGACCACATGCACTGAAAAGGAAGAACATATGAATACTAAACATACAAATTCAGAGTTGGCAATAAAACTAACAGCCAAGTACTCTAGGAAGGAAACTTAGTATACGTATCACACTAATCCAGAGTTGGCAAGGAAATTATCAGTCTTAGAGGGCAACTAACTCTCACCAAACCTGTACGTATGGTTATCTGCACCTCTATTCTAGAATTGAGTCAGCTAAGTGCAATAGATCAGCATACACACACAATCCTTTGCCTAGAGAAACAGCAAAGAGCAAGGGCTGATATCTGACCTCTGAGTGGGCGTCGCAACAGAAGCACAAGCAGGATTGGTGCACTTGTATGAATCTCCGTGACGCTTAGCTGTCTTGATGCACTTCTTGCATGCATTGTACCACCATGAGTTGTCAATCTTCTTTATAGTCACTGTAACCAGGAATTCATCTTTCTGCAGAACATCAATCAGGTATTAGTTAGGATGTGGCTGAGCCAGTGAAACGTATAGCACCAAAATTGAAGCATCTGCAGTACCTTGCACTGAAAAGGGTTGAGGTTCTTGATATCGGAAATCTTCTTTTCCTGAGCAACATTCTTTATCTGAGACGGAACCGCATCCTCAGTCCAGCTTATCGGCTGATGCACAGCTTTTGCACTGTCCAGCAAACCAAACTGAATTTAAACTCTCAAAGAGACACCGACACGACAAAGACGTAGAGCATGCAAACACCACAAGTGTTAGAACAGATCATACCTAGCCATTAGCTTCTTTGCCTCCTGGACCTCTTTGTTTATGTACCATTTGCGCTACTAGTAAGGGACATACCACCATAGCTCTTGACAAGTGTACCAACAAAGATCACAATCTAGGGCGTGGACCGACTATTCTTCACTGTTTCTTCAGCCGGGAACGAAGTGGCCCGCTCTCCCCAGAGCACCACCTTCAGCAATGTACCACTACAGCACCAACAAAAGCAAGTGTTTGAACTGGACATTATATACAGGCACACACATAAATAAGCCTATGAACTGAATCAGCAATACCTTGGTTCACGTATCACAATTTTCCTCCTCATAGTTTCACCCTGCTTCATCCTTGTTTGTATGGCATCAACATTCGAGATAGAGGTGATCACTCCGATGACATCTAATTTGAGAGATAATACTGTAACTTTTCTGATCAAAGATAATCCGTAGCACAGATACAAGAAGCAGATACACTTTACCTGTGAATAAAGCTATGCTGTCCACGCGTGACCGAATCTCCTCCATGGAAGCAAGTGTGTATGCATAGTCTGGGAAAGCAGGAGGGATTTCAGCCACCTCTTCTATCTTGGTCCACTTGGAAAATGTAGCCATCAGATCGTTTGGAACTGGTATGTAGACGCCGGCCTTTTTGACCCGGAAAAAGCAAAAGTTGTACACCTTTCCTTCTTTTACCATCTGCTTGAACATCTCACTATGAGCAGGATAGACCTGAGCGTGCATGGCATTGCCCTGCCCAAAAAAAATATAAACACAGTGACATACATGTATATGCAAGGCAGTCTACCTGGGAACAACTTGCTAGAGTAACATGCTAAATGATGATGAGTACCTCCTCATCAACAAGAACCACGTCTGTATGCAGCAGCTTTGTCTCATCATGAGGATTGTACAGCTCCCAAAACCTAGCAACACGCACGCATATGTGCTCTGAGCAGTCTCCTTCCATAAGGTGTCGAATCAGCATGTCCCCCATCTGTAGACAGTCAGAGACCATCAGCACACAAATAGAGTTAACAGTAAAGTCATACACAGATACACACGAAAGCTTATAGATTAACAGCTGATCACCTTGGACCAAAATGAACACACCAAAACTTACACCAAATTAGTAAGCTAATAGTGAGAAGCCAACAAAAGCACACAGTAGGGTATGATGTAAAAAGCACTTGTATTCACAAAAATATTTACAACAAAAGACAGTGGTGCAGCAGGAGCATTAGGCTGACGCAGCGTTAGCGGCATCAAGAACCTCCTTGTACACCACATTTCGCATCTTAGATCCACATGAACCATCATCGTTCTCAATCAAAATTCTCAGACCACTCCTAGATGTAGCCCTCGAAACAGCAACGTAAAGTTGTCCGTGGGTAAATACAGGTCTCTTAAGGTAAAGGCCTACCCTTGATAGGGTCTGACCTTGACTTTTATTGATCGTCATTGCATAACACACCCGCACCGGGAATTGTCTCCTCTGCAATGTAAAGGGCCATTTAACATCTGTCGTCGTAAGGGTAGTCCTAGGTATATAGACAGTCTCACCAACGTTCGTTCCCGTTAGGATCATGCACTGCAGCACACGCTGTCCAAGTTCACAAATAAGCAGTCTTGTTCCATTACAAAGTCCTATACTTTGATTCAGGTTTCTTAAAAGCATCACCACGGCACCTTTTTTAAGCACAAGTTTATGGCAAGGAAAATTGCTTGCTTCTATAGAGTTAAGGAACTCAGTAGGGTAAAGTATATCAAAATCAGGTATGGGTTCAGATGTTTTTGATATTGTGTCACAGCTTATGTATTGCACGCTCTCACCAGGAAGCAAGGAAACAATATATTCATTTATCTCATCAACCATTGAATTATTCGGGCAAACAATGGCTCGTGATGATAGGTACTCTGGATCTCGATACCTTCCTAATAAATCTGGGTACACCTCGGACACAAGAGCACTAATTTTGTCACCCTCAGTATGAATAAGCAGATCACCAGGGATAGTGACACATGATGCCTCATGTTCATCTCCTATTTTTTCAGCAGGGAGGGTGCCATCACCAACAGCAAGGACCCATTTGCTGAATATGTCAAGTTCATCACGTTGATTTCCTACCAATGCAGGGTTCTGGAGACGCATGTTAATGTGCAGCTTGAGAAGCACCACATGCTGCCATAGCTTAGAATTCGTAATTGATGCACCAACTATAGAGGAACGTGATCCTTTGCGCACTACTGGTAGTATCTGCCTAAAATCGCCGCCAAGAACAACAGGTTTACCTCCAAACGGAAGCATTGCGTTGCTAGGCATATGTTCGGAATGAATATCTCTCATCGTTCTGTCTAACGCTTCAAAACGTCTGTTGGTCATTGGAGCCTCATCCCATATAATAAGCGCAGCAACCTGAATTAACTCAGCAAGCATGGTTCCACGTTTGACTTTACACGTAGCAGCATCATTTATATCAAAAGGAATTTTGAATCGAGAGTGTGCAGTACGCCCCCTAGGCAAGAGCAGGGATGCTACACCAGATGATGCGACCGCAAGCACTATCTTCTTCCCGGATCGTAACTTTGCAATTATAGCATTCCATAAAAAAGTTTTGCCTATGCCCCCATGACCACACACAAAGAAAAATCCAGCAGAACCACTTAGAACACGTCCAGTTATTCTATCAAACACCTTTTTTTGGTCAGCATTTAGTTGGGAAAACAAAGACGAAGCATACATGGATAACATCAATGGCTCAGGATCAAGTTCATCATTAATTAACCTATTTTCGGTCACCCCACAACCCTGTGTGGTCAGTCTTGGCAGGTCATACATATTTATGTTGCCACCATTATTAGCAAAGAGGTCTGTTAATTTGTGTATAAAAAGGTTCATCAGTTGTTCGTGAGGGACAATATAATTCGGGTTACCAAGTGCGTTTCTTAGCCCTTTGCGTATGTCATCAGTGAAATAAAGCCAATATTTATCAAACAAGGCGCGCACATTACCAACAGAGCAAAAGAGCACCACAGTCACAAACAAATGTCTAAGCTGATGTGCCGACGCACTGACTATAGCCTCATCAAACAACAGAATCCACTCGTTATCACTTTCAAGCAAACCTCATGCCTCACATGCACCTCGAAACGTCCTGTACACTATATTGTTGAAGGTCCTTACATCAGCAAAGTTTTTTGCACCTTTAACTATCATCAACAACATGCGTAGATAATAAAGTTCACCAGCAGTAGGGTGCACATAGTACATACGACCTATCTTAGCACAGGGCACTCTTTTTCGCCAATAGCGATTAGAAGCAACCCAGGTCCACTCCTTTGGAAAATCGCAGTATGTTAGGTGCCTAGCGTCCTCATATTTTGCATTTGCTTCAAACCATTCAGTCAGCATGGTACTCTTTGCCTCTGGGCTATCAGCCAACGCTCTTAGATCAGCGGCTGGTTCATATCGCACGTGATTCATTCCTGGAAGATGAACCCAAAGTCGCTCTACCGGAGGCATTCTATAGTGAACGTCAAACTCAAAGGCACGCCACAAAGCCTCGCAGGCAGTTAGAAACCTAGCATCCATGTACTCCTGGATCTCATTCCATGGAGGCAATTGAGGGCCAGGAGATGCATTCGATGTTTTAGCAGTGACCTCGAAATATATTCTCGCTCTATCACTTCCTTTTGTGACATATTTAAAAAGGTACTTAATCATGTTTGATTTATTACACCACTCCACATTGATTGTGCATTGTATTTCTTCAGAAGACTCATGTTGTAAGGCACTACATTCCTGTTGTCTAGTTTAAGACCATTTTTCAATGCCTGCCATCATTTCTACGTTTGTATATAGTAAAACCAAACTCATCAACAATTGTTTCGTCCTGAAATGATTTTGGAAAGTTTTTTGAACATTTGTCATCTTTCATGCAAGGACACTTTTTGTTGGCATCACCACATGGACCGTGTATCATGAACTCCTCAACTAAAGCATAGCCTAGCGGGTCCGCATCCTCGTCTGGTATTTCTGCAGAGATGAAGGCATCAATGGCCGAAGCATTGAACTCAGGGTTTGAATCAGCCAACCAAACAAGGCAGTGAACGTGTGGCAGGCCACGTTTCTGGAACTCTACAGTGTACAAAACTGCATAGACAAAGGAGCATGTTAAACAGGCTAGAGATGAAGGTTGCAGAGGAACACTAACAGCTAGGCTGCAGCAAAGCTCACCAGCACGAATCGCACCAAATGTTCTTCCCTCCTTAATGTCCTCTATGAATTCGTCGACTTTCATATGGAAAACTCGCACGACCAGATCAGAACGATCGCTAGGCTGCTGGCCAGGCTCGAATCTCAACGCATCGGCTATTTCTCTCCACTTAGAGTTGCATGTGAACGTCACAAAAAGGTCAGGAGGGCCTTATACCCTACATATAGCCATAGCATCCTGGTAATTCATCACAAGGTATCGTCTCCCACCAGTAAAAGAGGCAGGCATTATAACTATTTCACCAACAGAACTCGCGCTAGTAATACCTTTACCAATCGCATCAGTTATTCCTTGTACAGACTCGCACCGTAATTCTTTTTGGTGATCAGCTAACCACTTAAGCCTAGAGCCTTCTACAGTCGAATAAAAGTCCACAACCAATTGGTCACTCAGCCTGCCATAACACGTGAATGCATTCGCTTCATTTGATCTGTAGTGCATGTGAAACCTACCAAATTCAAGCATGGTAATGTATTTACGGGTCATGCCAGACTCATCAGCATCCGAATATTTCATGCCAAGATGGAAGCCATGGTCTCCATAGGGAAACAACAGAGGGTACTGCAGGGCTAGGTAAGCTGGATGCAAGCAGGAAACTCGCTTAAGTCCATGGTTTCTATCATGCACAAGGACATCATAAGTATACTCCTCAGCAGAGTAATCACCCACTATTATCGCTGCAATATCACCACTCGTAGGTAGGTTGTACTGGACATCCTGACGTGAGTTGCATCCTAACAAACGCAACGTAACTTTCTGATCGCCAGCCTGCTCCAAGCGTTCCCTAGCAAGCCTGAACGCTTTGACAAGGCTATTATGCTCATTCAGCATATCTAAGAGAGCTTGCACAATGTCTGGGTCTGGCTGGTTGGAAGCAAGTCCATCAGCCTGAAACAGGCCTAGACGGTTGCTTGATTCGTGCTCGGTATCGTATATGTCAAGCTGCGCAAATTTCGGTCGTGAACCAGTTTTTGGCACCAAGGAACCAATACGATGGTGAACAACCCTATTTATTTTGAAAACATAAGGCGCAGTTCCATTATTTATCGTGTTGTCAATGGATGCACCTAAAGAGGTGAATGCGAACATGGAGTTGTAGGATCGTATCTGTCTAAGAAACTTCTTGGACCGTGAATCGCCATCAAATCTCAATAACTCAGCAAGAGGTGTAGGTGGTTTCGCATAAGGTTTCAGATTGATTTTGGCTCCTCTACAACACGGATTGTACACA
Source organism: Digitaria exilis (assembly GCA_015342445.1). Taxonomy (NCBI): domain Eukaryota; kingdom Viridiplantae; phylum Streptophyta; class Magnoliopsida; order Poales; family Poaceae; genus Digitaria; species Digitaria exilis. The sequence continues at coordinate 373,735 of JACEFO010002191.1, forward strand.
ATTTTTCTTTTTAAAACAACAGACATGGTCTTTGCTCGCTCCTGGAACCAAAAAACCACACCACAGTAGGGACACTCATGCGTCGGCCCACCATAGTAAGAACGTTCCCTGTATGAATCTACAGATGCACACAGGGAAATCAGGGCTAACATAGCAGCAGGAGTAACAACCATACTCTTCTAGAAAGTAATACTCACAAACCTTTCAGCTCCTCTATGCATGTCTTATCAAGAGGACACCGCAGACATGGAAAGGCCTGCAGCGGAGGACCTCTGGCAATGCATCCTACTAAGGCGCCGGCGCCTATTAGTCCTTGCTACCTCTATAGGAAAATCCATGAGGCACCTTTTTCCTGTTCAGTTTAGGTGGAACAGAAGTTAACTACCTACCACCGCAGGCCACAAAATAACAATTAGCGGACTACTCACTCGCTGCCATCCGCTGACTCGGATCCTGGGCGCGCACAGGCACATGACCAGCCTGAGGTAGGCTAGAGGATGCACCAGTGTCAGCAAATATTGGTCGTCTAAGGAAACCTTGTGAAACCGCAAACCTTCGCCTTTGACTCTTTTCGCGGCAACGCGCAACCCTCTTACACGAAGGACCAGGCATCACTAATAGGTTGTGCAATAACATAGGATCAGAAGCAAAAAAACGGCATTTCAGATGCACCACACACCAGATCAAACTAACAGAGAAACCTATGCAAACCAAAATCAATCAACAACACGGCATCTGTACTACTCTAATACGGAAAGCATTGTGGCACTAAAAGGAAACCATAAAGGCATATAATCAGGGCGTCTAAGTTTGACTATTCCAGCCGCACAACAAAGCAATAGTATCCCAGGTCAGGAAACACTACAACACACATAATAATTATGCAATGGTAAAGGCCTAATACACCTATAGAATCTGCACAGCAATGTTTAGTTAGGGAAACAACATTTATACTACGCTAAGAGCAAGTAGTTAGACAGAATTCCTTCCTACCGTCAGTTCACACCTCGCCTTTTTTATCTATCTTCACTTAAAACATTTAGATACACTAAGAATGTTAAGCCCCCTGCCACCTATATCCAGCACATTTGTACTGCTCTAACAACAAGGAAAGCATTGTGGCATTAAAGACAAACCATAAAGGCATATATACATTAAAGATTAACTATTTCAGCCGCACAACAAAGTGATAGCATTCCAGCTCATGGAACACTGCAACACACAAAATAATTCTGCACTAGAAAAGGTCCTAATACACCTGTAGAAGCTATAGTTAAGGAAGCAACCTTACAAAGAAGAAAGAAGGACCAGAGAGAGGCGGGACAACCCTAAAAAAGCAACTACAAAGTTTGTTCTCAGGAAGGAAAGAATAGAGTGAATAACCTAAAGAGAAGCAACCGTAGAGAGAGGAAACTAAAGATCAGAGACAGCAAGAAAACAAATGAGAACCCCCCCCCCCAAACCCTGTCCCACACTTACACAGGGCACCGTTGCCGGTGTGAGCCAGACCGGGCCTACAATTGTGCTCTAATGCGGTGACAAGCGAGGGGATCTGAACTACACAGGTCTATAGATAGGAAAGGAGAAGCCAAGACAAGAAGAGAACCTAAAGAGAGGCAGGTCCAGAAAAAGAAAGACCAAGACAGGAAGAAAAGAAATGAGCATAAGAATAAGGGAAGAATACAGCTAAGTTCTAAACTACACAGAGCCTTTTCCTTGCAGCACACATGGCAAGAGCAAAAATAACAGTGCATGATATGAAAACAGGAAATACATTTTCTCATGAGACGCATTTCTCATATAAAGGGAATTTACTATCAACAACATCTATATTGTGCTGACAGTAAGAAGGTAGATAAAAGAGAGTTTACTACCCACAGCTCCTTTCCCTATTGTCTCTCCACTAAGCCTGTTAAGGCAGAAGGCCCCTGATCAGTTCAGGAAAAGAAGCAGCAACTATAGATAGGGAAGAAGGGTTCATAGACAGGAAAGAAGAAGAAAGTCATATTCTTCATCAGACAGTAAGCAGCTAGATAGGAGAGAAAGAAAAGCATTTGTTCTTCTTACCAATAGGGTGTATATCTTCTTATCAACAACATGTATTAGATAAGGAAGAAAAGCATCTATAGTCGGGAAAGATCCGGCAGAGGAGAAGAGAGCGGCACAGAAGAGACCAGCAGCCCCCTTACACTACCACTTTATATGCCTCACACTACTACTCTGTATGCCATAATTTTTAGCTCTCGCCATACTGGATCAGACCAAGACAAAGATGTACAGCAGAGTAAATTCAGGACAATGGTAAGGACACAAGTTTAAGGCAGGCTTATTACCTTTGAATTGCTAGGAAGACAACTTAAGAAACAACAGCTCCTCAACCCAGCAAAGAACAGTCAATAACACCTTTACCCTTGCAAAAGAAAACACAGAACCACATAAGTTCAGATGCAGGCACAGAGAAGCCTAGAATTTTAGATCCGGAACATCCAGCTCTATCTTAGCTAAGCAGTAGAGAAAATACGTGCAGCTACAGATAGAAACTATGCACAACTACAGGACAGGGCACGAAAGGGCAGGTAAACTATTTTTCAAATCTAAACAACAAATAAGAAAACAGCAAGGTACACACATTCAAACACGATGCTATGCTGCTGAAGTACAGACATTTATTTTTCTCATGAAACATGCAGCTAAGCTATTTCACATATCAAGGTAAAGCAAATTTTATTCTCACATGAGCCGAAAGAACACACATTGGACCAAACCTTTGACACGCGGTACAAAAAATAAAGAAAGAAGCAGCAAGCTACCTCCAAATTTCCAAATTTCAGAGGGAAAGGTATGAGAGAAGGAGGAACTTACGTGAAATATCGCTGACCAAACTCATGAACTTCACTGCAACCACAAGAAAAAGAAAATGTTGTTATCCATCACCACAAGAAAAGGGGGAACAGATAAATCTAGACCCTAACCATAACTCACCACAAGAAACTTCAGTGCAACCCTAACCCACTGCAACCACAAGAAAAATGAAACGCCGTCATTCATCATCACAAAAAGGGGGAACAGAGAAATCTAAACCCTAACCCAAACTGACCTTTCTGCGACGATGAGCACGTCCCTGAACTCAGGTCACCGATGCCATGGCGCAGCGGGCACCTGCACATGTACGGAAAAAAATGCACAAGTTAGGTTGACGGGGAGCACACAAGCAACGCGAGGAAGGGACGAGGGCGCAGAAAGCCGACGGAGGCCATGGATCTAAACCTTGCTGCTTGAGAGGAAATCGACCGAGCGAGGGAGAGAGGGAATGGGTTCTAGATCTGGGTCCGGGAGCAAAACGCAGGAGCAAACGGAAGGGTCGGGGACGAAGAGGGGGATGAAGGGAGGAGGCACACTTATCTCGGCGGAGGGGGAGGGGGCGTCTCTCTCCCCCGTCGCTCCGACGTGACAGCCCGCCTCGGCATCGGCGAGCCAGGACGGTGTGATCGGCGCAGGCTCGTACGACCGCCGCTCAGGCGCACTCGGGAACTGTTCCGGCGCGGAGCAGCGAAGGGAGGGGCGAGACCGCGGCAAGCGCGCGCCGCGCGGAGGGGACGGGGAGGCCAGGCGAGTCACGGAGGTAACGATGCGTCGATGACCCCGATGCGGCTCGTGGAGCGGAGATCTCCCAGCTCAGGCAAACCCCATTCGATGACACCCGGGCCCGGGTGACACTGGCCCCACTACACACAGCGAGAGCGGGCAACACCACTCGGCGGGCCGGGCCAACGGGATTGGATGCGGAGGCCGGGTCACAGGCTCAATGATGGCGGCGACGACTCAGCTCCGTGTGCATCCAGATACGCCTCCCCTCCTTTCACAATCCAATCCAACGCCTCCCCTCCTTTCACAATCCAATCCAACGCCTCCAGTAGCAGGCCGTTCCATGACAACTGGGCCCAGACGTATCAGGGTCCACTGCATGGAGAGCTCAGGCCGCAAGCAGCCCGTGCGCAACGCCGACAGCCCCAGACCCAGGGTTATCGCTCCCTACAGCCATCTATCCCTGCCAGTGGGCCTATCGCCCCCGCGGGACCTAGAGAACAGCCTCAGCGGTGGATGAAAGGCAGGTGTACACGGCTATTTCCCTCCGTCAGCGCACCGGAGAAAGCAGCCAGCGCTCGCGCGCGTGCTCGGCCCATGTGCTACGTGTCGCGAGGAGGAGGCATGAGCGGTGGCGTGGCTTGCTCTGGTGAGAGCAAATGGGAAGTTCTTTTAAGAACTTAGATGACTAGATGAGAATGAGGTGCCACACTAAATGAGAATGAGGTGTCACATAGACAAAAATTACTGAGATGAGAGTTTTACACATATTAAATAAGATGTCACGAAGAAAAAATATTGACATGATATGATATTTGTGATGAAAATGAGTTTGCATATTAAATAAGCTGTCACGTAGATAAAAATAATGATATGACATCATATTTAGAACGGAATAGAATAAATAAGTTCTATCTAGACGAAATTGTGTATGAACTGTGTTAATGTTGAAATTGTGTGTACACTTTCGTCAGCAAAATTGTTCATATATTGTTTTCATCTACGAATTGTGTATGCTGCCATTAAATTTTGGGAAAAGTACTTTCGACAACCTAGACAATATGGTGAATTTAAGTTTGCTCCTTGGACCACAAACCGGGTAAGACGCCTCCTCAACTTTTGAAACCGTACGTTTCACCTCCCTCGCCTAGATATAAGCACCTTTTAGACAGTTTTGTCTTTTTCTTTTTTTTATTTCGGCTAAAACTTTGAAAAATAATAATAAATCAAGAAAAATCATAAATGCGAAACTCAATTTTGTTGGACTCCATATAACAATATCAACATATAAAATATATAATATGTTAGACTTTAGTGTAATATTTTTTATTATAGATTTAGATATATTATTTTATAACTAAATTGAATAATTCATAAGTGCATTTTTGTGGCAGATTAATTATTGAATGCTTAAGTTGTATTAAAAATTCATACTTGGAGCATGTATTACTTAGTTATAGATTTATTTAGGGCAAAACAAAATAAATAAATCTATAACTAAGTTATACATGATCCAATGGGTATGAGTTTTTTTAATATACTTGAATTATAAAATAATTAGGCCACCACAAAGTTGAAAATTTTATTTTATGATTTTTCTTTGATTTAATACGATTTTTTAACTTTTCAGCTGAAATAAATAAAAAAAAGAAAAACACACAACTATCTACAAAACAGCTTATATCCAAGCGAGGGAGGTGAAACACACGGTTTCAAAAGTTGAGAGAGGCGTGGTTTTACGATCCAAAGAGCAAAGTTAAATTGGCATATTGTCCAGGGAGGTGAAAAGGACCTTTTCCTTAAATTTGTAAGCAACATTAACACTTGGGCATAAGAAATTGAATAAATAAGTTATATCTAGACAGAATTGTATATGCATTGCCTTTAATGTGGAAACTATGTATACACTTTCGTCAGCGAAATTGCGTATACACCATTTTCATCCGCGAATTGTGTATGCAGACATTTCTTTTAGCACATGACATTAATTTTCTTTTAGAATTACACGGTACAACGATGACGCTCAACACGCACGCACACTCACCCCAATGAAAATATGTACACAAACCCTACCCCTATGAGTTGATTCACGAAGTCACCATGAACGCCTCGTTATCGACGAAGACGTCGCCTACCACCGAATGCATAGCGCCAGTAAATCCTGGAATAATCTAGGAAAATGCGAGCACCAGAATTTGAACCCTGATGGGTAGGTTCCACCACAAAGAACCTAACCAACTGACATTAAATGTCTTAGGCCCCGTTTGGATGTTGATATTAGTAGTCTTGGCATTGAATTGATTCAAATGCTAAATTAGCGTAGTATTGATATTGAGTTACAATGCCAAATCCATTGTTTGGATGTATATGGAAAGGGAATGCCAACCAATACAGAGGAGTCAGGCTCCATATTGAGACATGGGAATTTGTGTTTGGTGAATTCAAGTTAGCATTGAGTTTGATTTCCAATTCTGAGGGGGTGTTTAGTTTCCAATAGATTCCCCAAAAATTCACTATCCCTCAACTTTTCATGTGGCAGAACCGCCAATTTAAACTGGCTCAAGTGCGCCATAACGACCATTCACGATCCTCGGACGCACTTCAAACAGTTCAAACTGGTGATCTGTCGAGTGTCCCCAAGGACTCCTCGATAAACCACGTTAACTCATATCTTTACCATACATCAGGATCGTTTTCGGTAAGGAGAACACAACGAACATTATCATTTTTACACAACATACCAAGATTCTTACTTATTACAAGCCAGGTTTTGAAGAGGACTTAAATGCAAGTCAAGCCATTACTAAGAGTTTAATACAAACCAGTCTAGGTAGTTCTATATCACACATATCTATAGCCTCCGGCTTACCCCTAGAATCACCGGGACCACGATGATCTAGGTCTTCTGATTCTTCTTAGTGATCCCCTCCGTAGCTTCGTCTGAAAAACCAAAAGGGAGATTCCCTGAGTACGAAGGTACTCAGCAAGACTTACCCGCCTTACCAAAGAAAAGACTCCCAAGGAATATGAGTGGGCTTTATGTGGATTTGGCTGACTCGACTCTTTTGCTAAAAAGCATTACTAAAACTTGATCCTTATATTTTATGTATTTTATGCTCAGTTGAGTTGTTACTTATCCATCTAGGTTATAAAATATTTTGCATACAGGTTGTACTAAGATCAACCAACATTTATGAATCAACCTCCTCTTGTTCAACTTGTTTCCTCTACGATGTTTAACACCTGATCAAGTGCACTCATAACCAAGAGTTGTGTCGATCCGGATCCATGTACATCCTGCAGGAGATACCTAGCCCCCAGTCACGCACAGTCGTTTCTACTGTACGCAACAACCTTTCAATCAGTTGGACCAAAGACCGGAAATATCCTTACCCGAACCCAGGAACGCATCCCCACGTGGGCCCCACGTCTGGCGACCACCCCGTGAGTTCCAGATGACGATCCCGCCTTTCTCCGACCCAGCAAGCACCGGTAAGCGATATTTCCAATCTACGAGCCAGCTAATCTAATTGGCTTTACTGGTCCCATAACCCAGTAAGAAACCAGGTAGAATCACTTGATCAATCAATTAAACAACGGATCGGTCCTTAGTCACTTGAGCAAGTAGGCAGAACTACGGATCGAGCTTACCTCAATCCATTCTATCAACTTCTGCCCACTATCTTTCAACCCAAACCATTCATGATTCATATGAGGTTGGTGATAGCCTAGATCATCATCTTTTAACTTAACCTTACTAAGCATAGCCAATGTAAACATTGCTAATCAAATTTCTTAGATAGGCAAGGATAATTCTATCAAGGAATATTTCATGCATCAAAGGGTTTCAACCAATCCCTAACCTAATGCACAATAAATCATAGAATTTGGACTCATGAATATTATGAACTAATGGGTGATTCAAAGATGCACCGGGGCTTGCCTGGAATCACGAGCAGGTTAGATTCTTCCACGATACGAGATTCCGGAGCGACGACGATCACTTCCTTGCCTTGTCGCTGATCCTCCGCGAATCCCACGAGCTCGTACTCCGAAGCTTGAGATACTAAAACGTAATGCAGGTTAGCGATATGATATGCAACATTTTACGAAGAAGCTAAGCAACTTTCCCTTCTCGATAAAGTTGCAAGCCAATACAAACTACCCAAGATTTTTAAAAGATAAACCTATATTTTTCCTTTAATAAAACTTGCCTTAAATCATTTTTAGTTTATTTTTAATGATTTTAAATCATTTTCTAAAGGGTAAAGCATTTAAATAAATACATAAAACAATTTTAGAAATCATTTCTAATTATAAAAGAATTATTCAGAATCTTTAACCTTTTTAGAAATTATTAAACATTTATTTAATTAATTTAAATAAAGGAATTAAATTAATTACCTACACTTATTGGCTTAGCATTGTTAATGGATGACAAATTTTAGAATAAGGTTAACAAAATTTATTTCATCATTTTTGGACTTTCCTATGATTTTCTATGAATTAAAAGGTGAAAAACCGAAATTTAAATCTATTTTCAAAACCTAAAAGGCAGTTTTGCAGAAAACCCCCTGGAACTTCCTATCTTCTAACCCGCGGTCCCCCTCCTCCGTTCAAAACAGAGGGGCGCCGACCGCGCGCTCGCCGGCCTTGACCGGCGGCGAGGTCCCCCGACCCCGGCAGCTAGCCCAACCGCCCCACCTCGCCTCCGCGAACTCTCGTAGCTCAAAACCCGACGGCTTCCCACGCACCCTCGCCTCCGCGGCAGCACAGGCGGCGGCGCACGGCGGCGGCACGCCGGCCGACCAAACCACGGCGACTCACTCGAAGACAACCCGCCTGAGAGCACCAGCGAGATAAGGCGAAGCTAACGCAACCCCTAATGCGAGCTACGGTGGCCCAGAACGGCCTGCTCACGCGCGCCTGCCATGGCGGACGTGCGCACGGCGGCGAGCGCGGCGGCGAACAGCGCAACCGGCAACCCGAGCCCCAAACCTAGCCCACAACTAGCCCACGAGCACCACTGAGACGAGAGGAAGCTCACACGGGGCTTGACTTGGATGGAGATGACCCGAGGTGGGCTGCCCACGTGCGGCTGCCGCAGCGGCGGCGGCACCGGTCGGAGACGAAGAGGAAGGCGACGGCGTTGGTGTTCTGCGGTGGACGAAACTCAACAGGGATTGATCGAAGAGGTAGAGGAGTTCAAAGCGAAGCCTTGGGCGGAGGGAATTGAACTGCAACGGCCGGACGACGGCGGAATTCGCCGACGACCGAGAAGAAAAAGAAGAAGGCGAGCGGCGGGAAGGAAAACGAGGGAGGAGGAAGAAAAGAAGAAGAATGCGGCGTAGGGCGGTATATATCGACGAGAGTTGCCCCAAGACGACCGCCACCTCCTGCTGAACATCTTGCCACGACGATCCCATGCCCGGCGACACGTGGCCGAGCCACCGACGACGAACCGCCATTGCCGTCCATCCAAGCCTCGGAGCCGAGAGATTGCGACCGAGATTTCTCCCAAATATCCTTCTCAACTCATCCAACTCCAAACATAGAACTTGTAGAGTAATCCAAGAACTACAACTTTCATTTTAACTCATGGCCGATTCGAGCAGTGTACAACGCGAATTCGAAGCTCCAATGTCGGCGGGTTTTCATTCCCCATTTTCAGACAGCAAAAGTTAATTTTTCAAATTACTTTCAAATTTCCATTCGAACTCGCTCGATCCTTAAATGAAACTTGTCCGTGACACATCCAATTACATTTTCTATTTTGGCACCATACTCAATTTCTCGATCAATTGCTCGAATTTGAGCTTGGACCAGCGGTCGGGTAGGGTGTTCATATGAACCCTGAAACCCTAACCTTGTTCAAAAATTTAAACTCAGATTATTCCCAAATTTTGAATAGAACATGCTATTCCTCAAAACATAAAAGTTCCTTGCCTTGACTTGAATTTCATTTCTTATTTTTGGACCTCTTTCAAATTCTCAACGGTTTGAGCTCAATTTGAGAAATTCCAACTCAGTTTTTAAAACTCTGAACTTACTGAAACATTTTCGGATTCGATCTTTGAGCTTGATTTTCTCCCTGATTCAGACCGTATATTGGTATGACCCAAACATAAAAGTTGTTTAGTGTACTTTGCTCAACATCTTTCCTTTTTACACCTGGGTCATATGATGGACAGTTTACTCACAATTGACCTCAACATTTTGCTAGTGGTTCACTGAAATTGACAATCAAAATTCCGTTTTCAGATGGTGAATAGTAACTTTGCCTATTTTTCTTCCTCCATTTAATTATGCTATTTCCATACTCTATTTCATCCCAATTGTGTGTCCAACATGCTCTCCCAATCTTTTTGACCAATTATATATTTTTATTTCAAATTAACAATAGAGGCGAAAGTCAAAGAGCATCTTCCGATCAGAAAGTACCAACTGTTTCAAAGCATTCATTTTGCGCATTCAATTCCGAGCTTTCTCGCGCTGGACAAAGACACTCGCCCAGGCTTTATACCTATATTTGCCCTCCTCAGACAGAAGAGTGAGAGGCTCATGTGGTTTTTAGAAGACCCTACCTACGATGTAGACCTCAAACTCAAGCCCAGTAGATAAACCTCACGAAGGATTTTGCTGCGAGAACGCCTTACCCAAGCGCCAGTGTCCGGTTCCTCGAAAGAAGCAAGAAATCTTTCATACGCCTATTCAAGAGATACCATCCTTAACGTGTTGTTGGGTGATACGTATAACCGGGTACGACTTACAACGTTTGGATACCAGATTCAGAGACATTTCATTACTGTTCTGAATATACAAGGCAATGTTTCAAGACTGACATTCAATGGGAAAGACCAACATAGTTAAGTTGGTAATAGGTCATAGGTAACCAAATACATAGATAGTAGTTCTATATCGTTCGTGCAGAAAAAAAGAGTTTCCTTAGGGTACTAATTAGAGGAAAATATATTATCCCCCATACTATACTATTAGTAGAAGGTTGCATTTCATATCCGGTGAGACAAGAAAAGGCCTTCGGTACTATTATAGTATATAAGTTAGGTACCCTTTTAATACTATGCTATTTCAATACCTGACTATTTAAATAGCTTACTTTTAGGCTTGCACTATCGATCGAATGACGGACGACTATAAAAATCGAATCAGAGGATTGCTTACCCTTCTTACTTTCTATCGGTTCTATCTGATCTTGTCTTTCCTACGAGTATACATGCAGCTGGCTTTTTTGGTAATCTGACCTTTCCTTCCTTCCCGCTAGCAACAAGCAACCGATTTCGCTCACTACTCTTATTGCAGGGATCTCCTACACTACTGGCACTTGGTAGCAAGGCGCGTAGCGGTTACTAATAGGAAAGAAAGCTGTGTAACCCTTCTTCCTATATTCGTTACTACTTTATCTTGCTTGCCCCACTACTTGCTTAAGAAAGTCAACTACTACTTTATAAATTACTTATTCTAAACCAATTGTTTTTCTTTCCATTCTTTCTGCTTGAACTTACTTTCCTAACAGCCAAACCTTTTCACCCAGCTACACGCCTGCCTTCAACATTCCTTCGTTCAAATGACTTAAGCCCGGGTTGAAGCTGTGTACCACTAGATGTACACACCACGAAAGAAGACCCCCCTGTACCCACTCTTCTTTCCCCCTCTATACTACCAAGTAATAGCTAGAGGGGCCTCGGAATCTCTTTTCGAGATCCTACAAAAAAACCTGAGTGAATTGCAGCCTCTGGAATTGGACCGATAGTTTTAGACTTCTTTTTTGTATATGTATCCCCACCTTTACCTTCTCTTTCTATTCTATAATCAACACCATTCTTTGATATCTTCCATAGTTACCTTTAGATTCTTCAGTATCTTCCTGCCCACCCCTAACCCTATTTACCTTGAGATTCAACACCATTCTTTGATATAGCCGCCCTAGTTATCTTGACTTTAGCATCTGTATGTAAGCCGGCCCCCACTCCCTCTTAACCTGGGGGGGAAAGGTATCAAACACACAAAAACTCAATCCAGAATGAGCGCACATATGGTTTTATAAACAGGGATCCTTATTAGCTCGTGAATTCATTTAGACTTCTACTCCACTGCTTTTTTTATTGCATTCTCTTTTTTCCATACTTTCCGAAGGAAAAAAAAACAAGAAGTAAGACCAAACCGAGACCGAGAGCGAGAGCGAGAGCGAGAGGGTGAATGGCAAATGGATCCTCAAAACCAAAGGGCGTTAGCCAAGTCGAGGCTTTTGAAAAGCCTTACCTACAACGCGAGTCTCCTATTTGACTATCAACCATTCTAGTTTAATAAAATGTTCCCATCAGTGCAGCTACTCGACTTTCTCATCTCCTATTTCTAGTTATCTTACAATTAGAGTAGAGTCAGGTAAAACGAATTGTGAGGATCACTTGCTTACCACTTCAAAAGTAACGAACCACCCCACCCACAATTAGAGTTATACTTAAAAGAATTTACCGGTTATTCTAGAAGTTAACTCTGTGAGTTGCGCGGGTAGCTCTCAGGCCTATTACTCCAGGCACACTCTTCTCAAACACAACGTTGCTATAGCTATGCTTCCTCAGACTCTGTTTGACTCCCCTCTCAAGCAGGTAAAGAAGCTCTTTCCATTCTTGCCTAGTGACTAAGATTTTCACACTTGTTGTGTCTAGGCTGCAAAGATTTTCTCATAAAACACTAACTGAAGTGTTAGAGGGATTCACTTTCGATAAGAATCCAAAAGCAAGTTCCCTATACTACCTTCTTTCCCTCCTCTGTTTCTGTCTTTAAGAGGCAGTGCATCCGGCAGGAATCGAACCTACTTTTTTACCCATTTTGCCTTTCTAGGTTGGTGGGCGCTTTCACCATTCAGCCATGGATGCTTTAGCGAGTGAACTAGGTTTTTATTTGAGAGCGAACTAGGTTTTTAGTGGTATTCCTTCTCGAGCTTCTATTTCTTCCGTTAAGGGAGATTCGGGAAAAGATGGAATAGGAAGACGTGTTTCCAGAACGAACAAGATACGGGTAGAGAAGGGGAAGTTAGCAAAGTTAGACAAGATTGGAATGGGCATAGGAACATGTATTGATGTACCAGATCGGCTAATGCTCCCAGGTTGATGCAATGTATTCCACCAGTTGACTGGAGACTTTATTATTGGTATATCGATCGGTCCAGCACGGATTGAAATAGGAGCCGGTTCGACAGGAAGCTTTTGAAAACGCAGTGCACCCAGGTAAATAAGGAACAAGATGAATACAGAAGTTAAACGAGCATCCCACACCCGAAAGGTACCCCACATAGGCCTTCCCCGAAACCCCCCAGTCACTAACGTAAACAAAGTAGAAAAAGCACCAATTTCTGTACCGGTTCCGGAAGAGCGAAGAAAAAGGGGATGTTTTGTTAATGGGAACAAGGAACTGTTTATAGCTGTCGCGATATAAATAACTATACTCATCCGAGCCGCAGGAACATGTACATACGAAATACGAGAATTTCCACCTTGTTGAAGATCTGGTGGTGCTACCCGAAGACTTAAATGAATAGCCATCGCTGTTAAGAACAACCGAGATCCAATGAGAATTTGCGCGTAAAATTTTGACCAAATTTTGACTTTGGTCAAACTTCGTGCCTCTTTTAAAAATTGGGGATGTCACATTTCACTATTCATTCCATCTCTCCTACTCACAGAATACTATTTATCTATAGTGTTTTTTTGGTGAACAGTGTATTTTGGAGAATCTTTCCCCAATCTAAACACACCCTGAATTCAAATTATCCAAACAACCAGCTTTCGCATCAGCCAATTCTAATTCTAATTGTGAGCCCCAATATCTACATGCAAACGCTACCTTAGCAATATCGGCGCCGAGGCATATGGACTGGGCCGAACAATTTGGCCCAAAAATACGCACGGGCAGTTGGTTGACGTGGGCCACTCCTACAGCCAGCTTTCCCTCCGGTAACAGCAGCAGCAGGCAGGACAGCAGATGCGAAGCCGAGGCAGCGAGCCAGATCTCGCTTGGCCGCCGCGGTTGTGACAGCCACCGTCACCAGATCGGACCAGGCGCCGGAGCTTCAGCAATCCACCGGAGCAGAAGGGGCAGCAGATCCCTAGAGCAGAGCAGAGGAGGAGGGGTAGGAGTTGCCACGGCGAAGGGAGGCGGCGAATATGCTGCCGACGACCGCGTCCAAGGGGCGCGGGGCCGCTCGCTCCGCCCCGCCGCTCTTCGGCCCCTACCTCCGCCGCATCGTCAAGGTCCGCAAGCCTTTCCCGTCGCCTCGTTTTCCCCAAAATCCGAGTCCATTCCGTCTCCACTCTGCCGTGCCCCGCTTGCCGATCTGGCGTCACGTCCCCGCGGGGACGTCGTGAACCTGAATGCGGTTTCCTGACTGAATGCAGACTCGCAGGGCCGTGGATCCCATACTTGCGTGTAGTTCATGGGTTTGATTTTAGGGGTCGAGGGTGCAGCTGTGTTGGGCCCCTTTTTATTTATGTTAGGCTGAGCCTGTACATTCCTTTGCAACAATGAGCTAGCATGTGGCACTGTAATGTTGTTAATTTATCTGTGCAATCTCTTTGTTCGGCTGTTTTGATGTAGCAGTTGAGTCAGTCAATACACTCATTATAGGTTTATAGATCACTGATGCTTGCAGTGGTTCTTTATTGGATTATGTATTTCCAAGTTTTGAACTCCAATCCTCATTTTTGGAGGCTAGGTGGTTGTGTTTTGATGTGACAAACTGGTGCATTTTGATTGACAGTGGGATTCATTTCAACTATGCGTGTGTCACCCAAGTTTGAGCATTTTCTCAGTTCAACTATTGTTGTAGTTATGCAACCCATTTGGATCTCGACAGTATGAAATATATTCTGGTTCTGAACTTGGAAATTCTGAACCTTGAATATAGTCAATGCCAAGAAGGTTACATACAACTTTTCTGCACTTGTGGTATCCATAGAACAAGAGGAAACCTAATACTCCCAGGAAGAGAAAAGAAAAATTCCTTTTGGACCTAGTTTCTGTACATCTTCTTTGGTATCGGTACTGAATGTACCAAGGCCCACAGCCGCAATAATGTGTATGTGTGTGTGCTTTTCATATCTGGTTTGTGGTCATCCGGAAAGTAACCTAATTTTGTTCTTCTCACTTGCAGTGGCAACAAATGGATATCGAATACACATTTTGGCAAATGGTGCATCTCTGTACTTCACCAAAAGTAGTGTACGCATTCTGCACTCAGTCCAGTTCGTAATTGTTTGTATTTGCTCTCTGGTCATACTTAAGTCTTCTGTAAGTATTATTGGTATCACCAGAAACTCTGGCACAATTATGAATGAGTCCATTTCAAATATGCTTTGGTTATGAAATTTCATCTTTTGGGCATAATAGTACTTAACATTTTTATTAGTACCGTGATTAAATTTAATTTGAATTTCAAACCTATATAGTCACATAGCAGCACCTCCAAGGGCCCCATTTGAGCACCCACATGAAACTGGACCTACCCAGACACTCCTGCACCTGCAGCCAATGCTAAGCTGGCTTATTTTTCTTACTATTGGTGATGCCTTTCCTGATTCGTTTGTCTGTTTTATGTAGTATTATGGTCCTAGAATGAAGAATTGCCGTGTTGTATTGCTTTTTTTTATGGCCATCATGGGCTTAAGCATCTGACTGGCATTTGTCTATTTCTGGCATGTTTGTATCTGGAAGACAGCTATCAGCACACCAAATATCACAAGCGTACGTGCCCTATTTCATCTTTCTTTTTATTATAGTCAATGCATGGTTTATCCTACTATAATTCATTGCAAGGATAAAGGTTTTTTAACTTGTCAATTACTTTGATTTGTATTCCGTTTCGAATTTACTGATCTTCATTTCTTTTTCCTTGTTTTAGACATGATATTTCGTCGTGAGTACTTGTTTTTTATGGAACTTTTTGTCCGTATATGCTAGACTATCTGATGTTTCCTTATGAAGAGTAACGACTTGGAGATCCTGATAAGGATTTTTTTTTTTGAGTTTTCTCAATAATTCTTTGTTTACATTGTTTTGAGGGATGAGGTCAATACTTGAATAGCCCATATGATTTCTTTGATTGGTTTAATCCCTCACCAAAAAACAAAATCTTTTCACTATGCCTGTGTGTAGCTGATGCTGATGAAAGTTGAATATTGGAGAAATTGACTCATTAATAATCTGTTGTTTTGATTATTCAAAGATAGCTTGATATATGCAAATAATGTGGAACATTGGCCAAGACAAAATAACATGACAACCTGAGTTGGTAGTATTTGCATGAGAACTATGGATTCTCAAACTCACTTTGTAGAGCTCTTCCTGAGTTCATTATGCAATAAATCTTTGATATTGAGCATACACTTCCTAATCTTTCCTTCAGCTCACACTTTTTGAAATTTGTGTTTGTCGATACTATGCATGGCCACTTATATGCTTTGCATTCAGCATTGTAGATTGCTGATTTTTTTTGCCTGTGATTTCAGAAACAAAGAACCAGTGGGCTCGAGATGATCCTGCATTTGTTGTCATTCTGATTCTTTTCCTCGTGTTTGCAACATCGGCTTACTGCGCAGCGTAAGTTCTTCATGATCTTCTGATGCAGATATCTTTGTGATTCTGTGAACACATACCTTGATGGTAGAACTTCAATTGTATTTTTTTTTTGTGATCATTATTATTGACAGATTAGTCAATGACTCAATATTTAGTTTCCCTTTTCTATTAAAATTTCTTCTTGTTTGAAACGAAATATTTTTCTTGCTGCAGATATGGAGAGAGTGCAGCACAGGGTGCTTTAACAATCACTTCGGTTGTGTTCTTCCATTTCTTGTTTGCTGGGATAGTTTTATCCACACTTTGCTGGTAAGTCTCTGATTTTTTATGGTCCTGCTTATTGTCGTTGTGGAACTTAAAAGGCAGCGTTGATATATTCTTCAGTACTCTGAACTCGCATGCATGCTAGATGAGGAGTTTTATTAGTCACCATTACTAATTCCTATCTTCAAGTTGTTACCTGAGCATCGCTAGTGCTATACATAAATGTAGGGTGGTGGGGGTGGGGGTGGGTTGAATCCTTGAGCTGCAAATGATAAGAATCAAATAAGCTCCTTCGGCTGTTGTGGGATGCGCTATTCACATGGGGCTGCAGTGACAGCTTAAGTTTTGTTTTGCTTTTAAAATTTTACTATGAAGCATTGGGGCGTTGTAGGTTGTAGTCTACACTGGCATGCCTCATTTCACTGGCATGCCTCATTTCTATTCGCGGTCAAACTCCTTTTTACCAGATCATACCTGTACATTAGGAATCTGAATTTTCATTACTTTAATTGGATGCAGGTTTCTTACAAATTCCTACTTGAGAGAGGAACCTAACAGTCATGTTGTTGAACAACGTGTGGAATGGTAATTTTCCTGTCTTCTATGACATTTTAAAACTGTCCTTATTTTCTAAGCTGCTTATAGGTCATCTACTGCTTTTCTTGAGCTTTTGGTACAATTTAGTTACCAGAAGCATCTGTTCTGTGAAAAATTGTCCTGATTTCTTTGCTAGGGTACCTCTGTGCTAGCTTCATTTTTTTTTTGTCTATATATGTTTCACTTTTCTTTGAATTTACTTGTGTCATGCACAGTTTATATATTCCCTGCTTTGTTCCTAAGGTTTTGGCCAATATCATTAAGGGTGCGTTTAGTTCCCAGAAGATTCTCCAAAAAACACTATTCATCTAACTTTTCCCTATTCATCCCATCCATTCCACTCACAGAACACTATTCATGTACAGTGTTTTGGGGTCTACAGTGTTTTTCCGGAGAATCTTTCCCAATCTAAACACACCCTAACAGTGCACACGAAATTCTTTGCAGGCTCTATGCATTTGATGTTCACTGTAACTCGTTCTTTCCTGCATTTGTCATCCTATATGGTAAGTCGGCCTAAGAAGTATCGATATGTTTGTCCATTTGAAAGTTTGTTGCAACATGTATGGTATCTCATTTGACAAGTTCCTCTGTTTCAGTGCTTCAATATTTTCTGTCGCCTCTGCTAGTCGCACATGGCTTCTTTCCAGCCCTTCTATCGAATCTACTCTTTGTGGTGGCAATTTCTTACTATCACTACCTGAACTTTCTAGGATATGATGGTACGTTGTAGTCTTAATCATTTTTTTCTCCGGAACTTGGTTTAACTGTATTTTTGCATTTCTCTCCTGACAAAAATTAAATACTCCGCTGTAGTTCTTCCATTTCTGGACAGAACAACATTCTTTCTGTACCCGATTGGTCTTGTCATCATCCTGTCTCCACTTAGTAAGTGCATCTCCTTGTAGTGTTTCAAAATGATATCCTGGCAACTGTCTCACATGACATCCATCCTCATCATGCAGTGATACTAATAGGGTTCAATCCGACAAGATACTTTCTAAGCTTTTACTTTGGTTGAGGTCG
Organism: Digitaria exilis; assembly: GCA_015342445.1. Classification (NCBI taxonomy): domain Eukaryota; kingdom Viridiplantae; phylum Streptophyta; class Magnoliopsida; order Poales; family Poaceae; genus Digitaria; species Digitaria exilis. The sequence goes on from JACEFO010002191.1 coordinate 391,801, forward strand.
ACAGCTAGCATGCTGAGTACGAGTAATATATGGTGACAGAACTAATGGCAGATTTGGATACATACTTTCAGAACCAGTAGCATTTTAGATTTCTTGTGTGTACCAGGGGTGAGCGAGGATCAGAAAAGCTCGGAGCATTGTTTGGAGTTTGGATGTATAAGTGCATGTGGCAGGCCACCCATAGAAGAGAAGAGCCTCTTGATTGGATTCTATATACCTTCTTGGTGTAAACTTTCATAATATGAGCGTTTTTGGTTTGGGCCCAGTGAACAGTGTATAATTCTAGTGGAAACTACAGCCTTTGTACTATCACATATTCACATTGGCATCAGAATTGCACGTTTCACGCTCCACATCAGTTGTTTCTTGCCAAGTTTATTGTGCTCACATGCTGGTATCTCGCCAAAGTCCTAACCATGCCCAGCACTCGTAAGTTCATTCCTTCGTCACAACATAAGCTACTGAATTTCCAACTTTAAGGCTTCCCACCCGCGGCTATATGTAATCAGGCATGTATATTTTTGTTCAGTTTATATTGAGCCATTTTCTGTTTGTTTCTTTCTCTTCAATTCAGGTTCATGTCCTCCGTACATGACGAATGCACATGCGGGGAGATCGGATCATGTATCCTATAGCATGTAAAAATTCGCAATTTTACCATTACTAATTGCAGGGGTGAACCAACATTCACTTCAATGAGTGCTAAACTATCCTAGTTTTGATAGGGTACCTCCCAATTTTCTTGCTCGGTCCGCCCTGATTGGAGGCTCCATTTAGAGCTTCAAGTTAATCTAGATGAGTTGCGCTAGGAAAAAAGATAAATTGTAGAAATTCACGCAAAAATGGGAATATTGTAACATCCCATGTTTTTATATGAAAGGGAAATGTGACCAAAGTCAAAATTCGACAGGAATATGAAAGCAAGGAATTCAAATATTCAAATGTGACCTATGAAATGTAGAGGAAGTGAGTTTGAGACAAGAAGGAAATTTAAAGCATCTCAATTAAATGGAGAAAGAAAAAGTGAAATGTTACTATTCACTGTATGAAAATAGGAAATTCAAATTTCAGGTTTTGGCATAATGGACAGCCATTTTCAGAGCTGATTTGTGAGCAAACTATTCATTTTATGATCAAGATGTAAAAAGGACAGATGTTAAGCAAAGTACAATAAACAACTTTTATGTTTCGCTCAGATGGAGATCGGGTCAGGAACATGGAGAAACTTTGAGCCAAAAATCGAATCAGCAAAATATTCAGCAAATTCAGAGTTTTAAAGGCTGAGTTGGAATTTCTCAAATTCAGCTTAAACCGTTGAGAATTTGATAGAGGTCCAAAAATGAGAAATGAAATTGAAGTTACAACAGAGAACTTTTGTATTTCGATCAAGACCAAGTTATATGGAAGACTTTGGAGTAATTTGAGTTGGAAATTTCAGATCAGAAAAGGGGAAAGGAATTAAAGGGTGTTTATAGCTGAATTCTTCAGAACCGGATGCCGATTAAACGACTGAGTAAATCACCCTAGTGCAAAACCAGAAGTTGAAATTGAAGCCTTACACTCCAACTTTTATTCAGGGATTGAAGAGAGTTTTAATGTGAATTCAAAAGTAATTTGAGATTTCAAATTACTAAGTCTGAAAATGGAGAAAACTTTGTGCGCGAGATTGAAGCTCCAAATCTGAGTTAAACTTCGACCGAAACAACAAAGTGTCAATAAGAAAGATGAAGTGCTACGATCCCTTTTCAAGATTGTTGTTTGGAGTTTGACAAGTTGGAATGAATAATTAGACGAATTTGAGGCGGCAATGTCACGGCTTTGGAAGAGAAAAAGAAGGGGAGAGCAGCCTGCTTGACTGCTTGCCGTCGGTGGTAATGGCGGTGGCCGAGTGCCACGCGCCCGTGCGTGGCAAGCAGGAGGTGGCAGCATCGAAGTCGGCAACTTTTCCTTCTTATAGCCCGCCCTCGTCCTCTGTTCTTTCTTTTCTTCTTCTGTTCGTCGTCCTTCCCGTTCTCTCGGTTGCTGACGCTGCTCTCCGTCATCCGTGCGCGTCCGGCCAATTCCTCTCGCCCACCGCTCCTCCTTGAACTCCTCTTGAGTCTCCTCAACTCCCCTTTGACAGCCGTCCACCTAGAGCCGCGGCGCCGTCGTTTCTCTCACCTCCGACCATCGAGCTTTGCGCCGCCGCCGCCGACGCACGTGGCCAGGTAGCCACGGACCACCTCCGCCTGAGCAAGCACTCACATGAGGTTCCCCAAGGTCCAGTGTTGCTTTTGAGCTTGAGAGGAGCCGCAACTCGCCGCCGTTTGGCCGACTGGTGAGCCTCTGCTCGGCACCGCCGCCTGCTTCATCGAGGGCCACCGTGCGGGCATTAATCCGGCAGTAGAAGCGGGGGAATAGGTGCGCGGGGTCGAGGAGATCGTGTTGGAGGTCTTGCCGAGGCGGGGGAGCCTCGCCGCCGGCGAGGATGCCGCCGGTCAAGCCGGGGCAGGCCAGTCAACGGCCTGCTCTGTTTCAAATAGAGAGAGGGACCTCGGGGGAGAAGAGAGAGAAGGTGAGGGGGTTTTCTGCAAAAGTGGTTATTAGGTTTTAGAATTAGATTTAGAATTTGGTTTTCACCATTTAATTCATAGAATTTCATAGAAATGTCCAAAAATAGTGAAACCAATTTTGTTAGGATTTTTTTATTTCCTTTTATGCATTAAAATTTTTAAACCCTAGGAAAAATAATAAAAGTTAAGTATTTATTTATTGCTTTTGCTTTTAAGGTACATAAATAAATACTTAATCTTTTCCAAAAGGTATAAAATTCTGAATAATGATTTATTAATTACAAATTAATAAGAAATAGGTTTATTTTGATTTATTCATCCTTTTTAGGTTATTCGTAATTGTTTTACAACAAATAAAAATATTTAAGGACAAGTTAATTAAAGAAATATGTGGTTAGTCTTTTTAAAAGGGGTAGCTAGTGTTGGCTTGCAACTTTATCAAGAAGTAAAGTTGTGAGTCATGTTTTCGAACTTTTTGCATATTAATCACTGACTTGCATACCGCTTTAGAACCGAAGTTCCCAAAGTCGAGTTCGTCGAGCTCGCGGAAGAACAACGACAACCAATTGAGAAAGTGATCATGGTTACGTGGAGTTCGAGAAATCAAGCAAAGGAACTGAAATTTTTGTTACCCCAAGCAAGCCCCGGTGCATATATTCCTACTTATTTATGAAATATTCACGTGTCCAATCTTTATGCTTTTATATGCATTACGCATAGGAAATGTTTGAAACCTACTTTGATGCATTGAACCAAGCCTTGATATAAGGACATCTTTGCCACCTGTTTAAAAAAAATCTAGATGAGGTGTCATCACTTAGTCATGCTTAGCTAAGCTAATGATTTAATTTTGGATCCAAGTCAAGCTTGAATCAAGTTATGTCATCTAAATAAAAAGGGTGAGCAAGCATGTATAGGAGGATTAAGATGGATCTTAATCCTATAGTGTTGCTCACATTGATGAATGGATTAAGGAGTTAACGTGGTTTACCTGATGATCAAGTGATTTTATCTGGTTGCTTACTGGGTATGGGACCAGTAAAGTCAATTAGGTTGATTGGATCATAGATTGGAAATATTGCTTACCCGTGCTTGCTGGGTCGGAGAAAGGCGGGGCCGTAGCCGGTAAACTCATGGGGTGGTCGCCAGACGTGGGACCCACGTGAGGGTGCTGTGACATCCCACCTTTTTAGCCTATGAATGGTTGGGTTAAGTAAAAAAAAAAGAAGAAGAGAATTATTTGACCAAAGTCAAAAGGTAAGAAACATTTGGAAATTTTTGAAGGCAAAGAATTTCTAAATGTAGTTCATAAGACAAGCAACTTAGTTGACCACAAGTGGTGAGAAAAATTTAGGAAATGATGCTTCAATTAAATGGAAGAAGAAAATGGAGAAAGTGTACTATTCCTAATCCGACAACAGCACTTGGCTGTTTTCAGATTTTGATGAAAATGCATATCGAGCAGCGATCTTCAAGGCAAGTTAGAGATCGGTCGGTGGGTGGTGTGACTAGGGTGTCTTAAACAAAGTTATAGAGGAAAGTATTTGGAGCAACTTTTGTTTTTGGGTCACACTCAGAAGATGGCTGGATCAAGGAGAAAAACACGAGAGAAAATCGTTCAGAATATGTTTTCAGTAAATTCAGTAGTTTGACAGTTGAACTGAATTTGAGCAAATTGAGATCGAATTTGAAGTTTTCTGCAAAAACTTCCAACTAGGAAGTTGTACTCCTGAATGTGAATTTCAAATTGGTTTTTGACACCAGAGGCATGTTCTATTAAAATTTTGGGAGTAATTTGAGAAATTCAGTTAAAGGCTCTGAATTTGAAATGTGTTGCAGCAGCAACTTTGAGGCTCAAATTCGACCTCGATTCGTACTCAAATGGGGTAAGTGTCAATGTAAGAAATGAAATTGGATGATCCAGCTACAAGTTTCATTTTGGGAGTTTTGGATGTTACTATACGGTTTTGGGAGAAAATCGGAGCTCAATGTCGGGGGATTGGAGGCTCAAATAGGGAATAGTGACGTCAGACAGACAGGCAGCTGCCGGCGACGAGCGGCGCTCGGCCCACTTCACCAGCCACGCGTCGCTGCCGTTGGGAGCCAGCTCGGGCGGTGTCGCAGCTGGAGGTGGCAAGCAACGGCGGCCTCTGCCGCGGATAAAGCTTCGTCGACGGCCTTGCTTTCTTCTCTTTCACTGCGCGCTCCTCTGCTCTTCTCCATGGTTGCCGGTGAACCGTAGCTCTGTCCGCTGCCGTCCGACCCTCTCCGCTCCGCTCCCTTCCACCAAAAGCTTCGCCGTCGTCTCCTCGATCGTTTCCACCCGCTCTTGCTCCTTCTCCTCCACTTCACAGTCCGGCGCAGCTCGTTTTTGAAGCTCACCGTCGCCGCCTCGCCGGGGTAAGAGCTGCTCGTCGTGTTCATGCTGTTACAGTCGAGTTGGTTGAAGTTGAGAGTTTAGCGAGGGTGTTCTTGGGTCAAGAAGCATGCTTGGGGTTTAGTTGCTAGGGAACGACGTTTCCCGAGCCGGGAACGCCGTTCGTCGCCGTGGCGCTCCTCCGCCATGGTAGCCGCGCGTGAGCAGCCTCGCTCGGGCCTTCTCCGGCCGAGTTGGTGCGCGCGCTAGGTGTGTCTAGGATCGCTGGTGCTCGCGGGGTAGTCGTTAGCCGTCGTCTCGTCGTGGTCGTGCCGCTAGACGCTCGCCGCCGCGTGCGCCAAGCGCGCTCCCGCCATGGCCGGCGTGGGGTGCTAACGCGCGTAGTGCCGCGCGGGCTGGTTTGGTGTGCGCGCAAGACGTCGTTGGTGTCAGTGTTGCTCGCCAGCTCGTCGGGGGACCGGTTCGGGCGGTGCGTTCGCCGGAGCACGGAACGCCGTCGAGCCTTGCCGCAGAGCCGCCATGGGCGCTAGGGTTAGAGTTACCGCGGCAGTCTAGGGCTAAAATGGATGCGCCGTAGGGTGGCGTAGCCGTTGGGCTAGTTGTCGTCGGAGGAGGACCCCGCCGCCGGCGAGCGTGCGCAGGTCAACGCCGGCGAGGGGGTCGGTCCACGCGGGACCTCTGCTCCGCATGGGCAGGGGCCTCGGTGGGGAAGAAATAGAAAGCTAGGGGGGTTTTTGCAAGAAAGCCAAATAGATTTTAGAAATAGATTTAATTTATGTTTTTCCACTGTTTTAATTATAGAAAATTATAGAAAAATCAGAAAAATGTGAAATAAATTTTGATAATTTCCTTAGATTTTCCTTTATATTCTAAAAATGCTAAACCTTTAAATTGGTGTTATTTAGGATTTAATAATAATACTATCTTAGAAATTTAATTACTAAAAATAGTTAGAATAATTTTAAAAACATTTAAAAATAGGATTCATGCTTTATAAACACATTTAGAAAGAAATAAAGTGTTAGGGATTGGTAGAAAATAATTTTAGCACGCTTATTAATTCTTCTTTAATAAAATATAAAAGAAATAAGGATTAATTCACTCACAAAATAAAACAACTTTTTCTTTGGGAAAAGGTTGGGTAGTTTTGTTGGCTTGCAACTGTATCGAGAAATAAAGTTTAGTATGCTATATTTTAAACTGTTGCATCTCTAATCACTGACTTGCATTGCATAATAGAATCCGAAGCCTCGGAAGTGGACTACGTGGAATTTCCCAACGATCAAGTTTATTACGAATAAGTTCTAGTGGTTGCTCCGGAATCTCAGGAAGTCACCGAGACCACTAACCTTTTTGAAACTCAAGGCAAGCCCCGGATGCATCTCTACCTATTTCATTTCAGAAGATCACGAGTCCAAATATTATGTCTTTGTGTGCATTAGGTTAGGAGTTGAATGAAAACTTTTGATGCATGAACTATTCCTTGGTAAAACTACCTTCGCTAGCTAGGGAATAAATGGATTAGAAAATATCTACTTAGTTATGCTTTGCAAGGTTAAATAAAGATGGTGATCTAGGTTCTCACTAATCATAGATGAATCATGTCCAACTTACTATGGAAAGAGAGTGGGCAGAGGTTGATAGACTGGATTGAGGTAGGCTCGATCCTTAGCTCTGCCTGCTAGCTAAAGTCATTAAGGACCGATCCGTTGTTTAAAAGATTGATCAAGTGATTCTACCTGGTTTCTTACTGGGTTATGGGACCAGTAAAGCCAATTAGATTAGCTGGCTCGCAGATTGGAAATATCGCTTACCGGTGCTTGCTGGGTCGGAGAAAGGCGGGATCGTAATATGGAACTCACGGGGTGGTCGCCAGACGTGGGACCCACGTGGAGATATGTTCCCGGGTTCGGGTAAGGATATTTCCGGTCTTTGGTCCAACTGATTGAAAGGTTGTTGCGGACAGCTGGCGCAGCTGTACGTGACTGGGGGCTAGGTATCTCCTGCAGGATGTACATTGATCCGGATCGACACAACTCTTGGTTATGAGTGCACTTGATCAGGTGTTAAACATCGTAGAGAAAACAAGTTGAACTATTATCTGTGAGTGATTTAAAGTGCTGTTTGAACCTAGTATCACTTGTATGAAAAAGGTATTTAAAACTTAGTGGACTAGTTAATACTTAATTAAGTTAAAACTGCCAGGTAAGGACCCCTTATTAGTAAGCTTTTCCGCAAAAGTTGAGTCAGCCAAATAACCAACCAAAAAAGCCTAATCATCCATCCTTGAGAGTCTTTTCTTTGGTAAGACGGGTAAGTCTTGCTGAGTACCTTCGTACTCAGGGTTCTACCTTTTCTGTCTTTCAGAGGACCTTCCACAACCCGAAGGCGAAGAAGATAGCCAGAAGCTCTAGAGCATCGGATGGTCCCAGATGGCTCTAGATGTTTAGAGTACTCCAGAGCTCTAATATCTCTTCAGTTGTATAAATCTAGTTTGTATTAAAATCTTAGTACTATGGTTTCCAGTTAAGGTTCTTTCAAAACTCGGTTTGTAATAATCCGCATCTTTCAGTATTTATGTAAAAAGGTAATGCCTGTTGTGTTTTCCCAACTTGGTGTTGATCCTGAGTTATGGTAAGAGAATGTTGTCAGTGGATGATTCGGGATGTCCCGGGGACACTCGACAGACTACCGGGTTTAAACTGTTTGAAGTGCGTGCAAGTATTACCCTGAGTTAGGGTGCCTAGACGCACTTGAGCCAGTTTAAATTGGGCGGTTCTGCCACAGCTGGTATCAAAGCCATAGGTTGGGATAACCAAGAGGTATTACTATTTTAAAACTTCTGGGACCCTATTTTATAGTATAAAAAGGTTGTGTCGTTAGGTGGCAGTAGGCTAATGGTTGTTGTTTTGCAGATGCTGACTGTTAGCATATCGCTAGATATGGTAGAGTTTACATATAGGGAGAGCTATACGATGCCACCGAATTTTTATACGAGTGAGAAATGGGTCTGTGAGGGCGTAGGAGAACGTTGCATCATGTGCATTGCATGTTTTCAAAACTTTCCTTTGGGGGTTTTTGGTGTGTGCCGTTGTTGACCTTTGCTGTCTCTACAGATGGAGACTATGGAGCACACGGATCAGGATGGTTGGACCCAGGGCTGTTACCATGATCGCCCTGGTTTCACCCGAGTTCTGTGGCAGATCTTACAGGAAAAGGGCTTTGAGGAGCCGCCATTGTACTTCTGGAAGCAGTTCGACACTCTGCAGCAGGTGGGGTGTACTGTATATGTACACATTCCAGAGTCAGAGGCTCATGCTAAATGGAAGCTGGATGAGACTCGAGTTCAGGGTTTTGAGTTTGAGGATACTGTTCAGACTGCAGCCTTGACAGCTCTCACTGATCTGTGCCAAAAGAACAAGTTTGAGATTGGTACAAGCTCTGCCAGGTTCTTTCCCCTGCAGGATCCGGAGGATGGGACTTGGAAGCGGCGAGTGAAGGCTTTGAGGAACAAGTCAAGGTTAGAGTGTGATGTGGTTGCAGCATCTTTGGTGGATTACATGGTGTCTATGTTCAACCTCCTTCAGATATGTCAGAAGAGCTATCAGCGACAGAGGGAGAAGAACACGGATTTCAAGATGAAGATGTTGGGAATGAAGTCTGGTCTGGAAGAAGCTCAGCAGGCAATGTATGATAGAGAGCATGAGATGGAGAGGTCTATGAGGGACCTGGCTCGTAGGATTGATGAGAAGGATGCTGAGATACAACATCTTAAGGAAGTAGGGGCAGAGACTACCGCTGCCCAGGCTGAAGCTATGGGAGCCAACACTCGGGAGTTGCAGGCCCGAATCTCGATGCAGCAGGATGAGATTGTTGCCCTCAGGACAGCTTTGGAGCAATATGAGCGCTTGGTAGCAGCTGCAAATCAACCTAATGAAGCGCCACCAGCTCCAGTTGGGGATCAACCTCCAGCTCAGGAAGGGGCAGATGAAGTGGTGGATATAGTGGGCATGGAGCCTGCTTTAGCTGCACCACCTGCACCGGAGGATCCACAGTTTGCGGATGAGGTTCTGGAGGGTTTCGAGGGCTTTGAATTTGAGGTTGAGGAGCACAATGAAGCTTTGCCAGAGAATCCAAATGCGTTTGCTTGGGCTAATGCAAATGCTAATGGATTCGACCCTGAAGGGCTTGGGCCACTGGAGTTCCATCCAGTGGTGGTGGATGATGATAGTGAGGAAGAAGATCCTAGCGAGATCCAGGGAGAGTCCGGTATGACCTCAGTCACTAGTTCCTCATCTTCTTCGACTTCGTCGTCGGCCTCTAGTGCGGTCAGGTCGGATGGAAGTGAGAACTCCGTCAACCAGCCTGCTCCGATGGAGGGTGGAGAGTGAGGGAAGCATGGTTTGCAGGGTTCTTTTGGGGTTTGTGTGAGACTGAGAGTAAAGGTGTTTTGTGCATATGTATATGTAACCAGCATGGTAGTATCTGGAACCCTAGGCTTGTAAGCTATGTGTGTATGTATGTGGTGGCTTGAGTTGTAGAATCTAACTCCTAGGGAGATGCATATGTTCTGGTGTGATATCGGTTGAGCCACTCTCATGTGAATGAATAAGAATGTGTCATATGATGGTTGTTTGCATCTATATGAGGGTGGTTAAGAAAGGAGTTTATCTTTTCTTCTGCAAAGTCTTGATAAATCAGTGGAATGGAAGTTAATGTTTTCTTATACGGAACTTTTTGTAGAATGGCAAATCAGAGGAATCAGCAGTCTAGCTCGAGGGCGGATCCCAATGCTCCACCTGGACCTCCTACCTTGACAGACGCGTTTGCTCACCTCATAAACTCGGGGACTGAGCAGACTCGGCTGTTAAATCTGATTGCTCAAAACTTGGGTAATTGTCCATCCGGAAGGCAAGCTGGTTATCAGGGAGTTACGTACTCTCAATTCCTGGAGACCCATCCACCAACCATTAGTCATGCTGAACATCCACTTGAAGCTCGGGAATGGATTCAAACTCTGGAGCAGAAGTTCCGTGTTATTCGTCAGTGTACTGAAGCTCAGAAGGTGGAATTCGCAGGGTTACAATTGCAAGGACCTGCTGGTACTTGGTGGGCTAGTTTCTTGTCCCGACAACCGGCAGGAGGAGCACTGAACTGGGAAGATTTCAAAACGGTTTTCTGTGCTCATTTCATTTCTGATGGTATTCTGAAGCTGAAGTTGGAGGAATTTCTGAGGCTACAGCAGGGCAACAGGAGTGTGCTGGAGTATACCCGTGACTTTGATCATTTGGCTCAGTATGCTCCTGAACATGTGGATAGTGAGATCAAGAAGAGGGATTGCTATCTCCGAGGGCTTAATGTCAGAATGCAGGAGAAGTTGGTTACTTGCACCTTGCATAATTATGGGGAAGCAGTGAGTATGGCTATTTCGGCTGAGGCAAAGATGAAAGCTTTGGATGAATCTCTCAGGCGTGAGGAAGCTCTTAAGAGGAAGAACCCTCCCATGGGAGCCTCGAGCAGTGTTCCACCACGGTATAAAGTGGTTTATCGAGGGCCACCTCGTCCAACTTTTCGAGCTCCTCAGCCGCAGCCTCCGTAGCAATCATGGGTGGTGAGGAGTCCTTATAATGCGCCTCGCCCCGTAAATCCTCAGCCACAAGGTAACCGTTATCCAGCAACGCCAGGTAAAAGCAGCCATGTTACAATTGTGGACAAGCTGGACATTTTGCTCGAGATTGTCGCCTTCCCAAGCAGGTTGGCAATCAGAATGCCAAAGCACAAACTTCAGGACAAGGTGTGGGCCAGAGGTTTGTCAAGAAGAAGGTTTTTAATGCCAAGACTGGACGAGTTCATTTTATGAATGTTGAAGAAATACCGGAGGGAGAACCGGTTATGGCTGGTATGTTTCCTCTTAACAACCAACCCGCCATTGTTTTGTTTGATTCTGGTGCCTTGCATACTTTTATAAGTAAGGCTTTTGTGGAGAAACATCGGTTAGCCACTCGGGTGTTACGAAATAAGTATGTGATAGAATCCACGGGGGCAAAGCAAACTACTAATCTAGTGGCTAGTGATGTGGCTTTAAGTTTAGAGGGGCACATGGTTAATGTTTTACCCCTAGTTCTTGAAGATCAAGGAATTGATATCATTTTGGGGATGAATTGGATGACCCAGAACAAAGTGTTGATAGATACGGGATCTCGGGAAATTTGTTTCAATAATGCTCTTGGTCGTGAGGTGAAGATCACCTTACCTGCCCACCAAACTTTAGATTGTATGGTCAGAAAGACGAGAGCAGTGACCTTAGAGTCAATACCTGTGGTTAATGAATTTCCGGATGTCTTTCCGGAAGATTTACCAGGGTTACCACCAGTTAGAGAGGTGGAATTTACTATTGAGCTTGAGCCGGGGACAGCTCCTATATCTAGAAGACCATACAGAATGCCACCTAAGGAACTAGCAGAGCTGAAAGTACAATTGCAAGAGTTACTAGATAAAGGTTTCATTCGGCCTAGTGCATCTTCATGGGGTTGTCCGGCTATATTTGTGAAAAAGAAAGATCATACTTTAAGGTTGTGTGTTGATTACCGTCCCTTGAATGCGGTAACCATCAAGAATAAATACCCTTTACCCCGAATTGACTTGCTGTTTGATCAATTGGCTGGAGCAAAAGTCTTTTCTAAGATTGATCTCCGGTCAGGGTATCACCAGATACGAATTAAGTCGGAGGATATCCCTAAAACAGCCTTCTCTACTAGATATGGCCTCTATGAATATCTAGTGATGTCTTTTGGATTGACAAATGCCCCAGCGCATTTCATGTACTTGATAAACACTGTGTTCATGCTAGAATTGGATAAATTTGTAGTGGTGTTCATAGATGATATCTTAGTCTTCTCTAAAAGTGAGGAGGAACATGCAGAGCATTTGCGTATTGTTCTGCAAAGGTTGAGAGAACACAAATTATATGCAAAGTTAAGTAAGTGTGAGTTCTGGTTGAAAAAGGTACCTTTCTTGGGCCATGTTTTGTCAGCGGATGGTGTGGAAGTTGACCCCGGTAAGGTTGAGGATGTATTGAATTGGCAACCACCACAATCGGTAACTAAGGTTAGGAGTTTTCTGGGAATGGCCGGCTATTATCGACGGTTCATTCCAGATTTCTCCAAGATAGCCAAACCTTTAACTGAGTTACTTAAAAAGGACAATAAGTTTGAGTGGAGCGATCAATGTGAAGAAGCGTTTCAGCAGTTAAAGAAGTTGTTGACTACCGCTCCAGTTCTAGCTCAGCCAGACATCGAGAAGCCTTTTGATATTTTTTGTGATGCTTCCGGTAAAGGGTTGGGCTGTGTTTTAATGCAAGAAGGTAGAGTCATTGCTTATGCCTCAAGACAATTAAAACGGCATGAAGAAAATTACCCCACTCATGATTTAGAACTTGCTGCCGTAGTGCATGCTCTTAAGATATGGCGACACTATCTTTTGGGAAGTGGGTGTCGTATCTATTCGGACCATAAGAGTCTAAAGTATCTCTTCACTCAATCCGAACTAAATATGAGGCAACGAAGATGGTTGGAGTTGATTAAGGATTATAATTTGGATATTTACTATCATCCGGGTAAGGCTAATGTAGTAGCCGATGCTTTGAGTAGAAAGGCCCAATGTCATTGTTTGACAGTCCCTAGAAGGGCAAAGACCCTATGTCAAGAGATGGAAGAAATGGGAATTGAAATAATTATGCAAGGCTCTGTACGGAATATTGTGATTCCGGATGCCTTGAAAGAGCAAATTGAGAGGGCCCAATTAAGAGATAAGAAAATGAATATCCTAAAGAAGCTTATAGCCGAAGGAGAAGCAGTCTGTTTTACTCAGGATGAGAATGGAATCTTTTATTTCAGAAATAGAATTGTGGTACCAAAAGACTGGGAGTTGAGGAGGAAGATTTTGGATGAAGCACATTTGTCTAGGTACTCTATTCATCCTGGGAGTACAAAAATGTATCATGATTTAAAACAAAGAGTTTGGTGGACGCGAATGAAGAGGGAGATCGCTCGTTACGTGTCAAGGTGTGATACTTGCCGAAGGGTAAAGCCTATTCCACAGAAAGCTGCTGGGTTGTTGCAGCCTTTGAATATTCCAGTGTGGAAGTGGGAAGATATATCCATGGATTTTATTGTGGGCTTACCTACCACATCTAAAGGATACAACTCCGTATGGGTCATTGTTGATCGGTTAACCAAATCGGCTCACTTTATACCGGTCAAGACAACATATTACTCGACGAAGTATGCAAAATTGTTTTTAGAGCGGATTGTGTCTTTGCACGGAGTACCCAAGATCATTACTTCTGATAGGGGTTCACAGTTTGTATCTCGGTTTTGGGAGCAACTAAATCAAGTAATGGATACCACCTTAATCCGAAGTTCTGCATATCATCCACAAACCGGAGGACAGACAGAACGAGTTAACCAAATCTTGGAAGACATGTTGAAAGCATGTGCGTTGACCTTCTCTAAGAAATGGGATGAATGTTTACATTTGGCCGAATTCTCATATAATAACAGCTATCAGTCCAGCATTCGAATGGCACCTTTCGAGGCTTTGTATGGCCGGAGGTGTCGAACGCCTTTGAATTGGACTGAGGCTGGGGAAAGGTTCACTTTTGGGCCTGATCTTGTTAAAGAAGCCGAACAAAAGGTCGCTCAAATTCGTGAGCATTTACGGATTGCTCAATCTCGACAAAAGAGTTATGCTGATAAGAGAAGGACGCTTTTGCAATTCAAAATAGGGGATTACGTCTATCTGCGTGTATCTCCTATGAAGGGACTGCAAAGATTTGGAGTAAAAGGTAAATTGGCCCCGAGATATATTGGTCCTTATGAAATTCTAGAACGAAAAGGTTCCGTGGCTTATAGGCTAGCTCTGAGTCCACAGTTGGCAACTGTACATGACGTGTTTCACGTATCCCAGCTCAAGAAATGTCTACAAGTGCCCGAAAAGATTATTGATGACACACAAGTGGAACTAAGTTCCGATATGACTTATGAAGAAAAGCCAATCCGAATCTTGGATGAAAAGACCCGGGATACCAGAGCGAGGAGTATCAAATTCTATAAAGTGCAATGGAGTAATCATACTCCCAAAGAAGCTACTTGGGAACAAGAGGCATATTTAGTTTCCAAGTATCCCGAATTGTTCAAATGAGTAACAGTAAGATCTTTGTACATATGTATGATGAGCTCGATGTTTCCCGTTCCTTTATGAAGTAAGTGGAGATTTTGGGTAATGGCACATTATCCTTTCCATTGTCGAACTTGAGCTTTATCACTACCTGAATCTCGGGACGAGATTCTTTTAAGGGGGAAGGGCTGTGACATCCCACCTTTTTAGCCTATGAATGGTTGGGTTAAGTAAAAAAAAAATGAAGAAGAAGAGAATTATTTGACCAAAGTCAAAAGGTAAGAAACATTTGGAAATTTTTGAAGGCAAAGAATTTCTAAATGTAGTTCATAAGACAAGCAACTTAGTTGACCACAAGTGGTGAGAAAAATTTGGGAAATGATGCTTCAATTAAATGGAAGAAGAAAATGGAGAAAGTGTACTATTCCTAATCCGACAACAGCACTTGGCTGTTTTCAGATTTTGATGAAAATGCATATCGAGCAGCGATCTTCAAGGCAAGTTAGAGATCGGTCGGTGGGTGGTGTGACTAGGGTGTCTTAAACAAAGTTATAGAGGAAAGTATTTGGAGCAACTTTTGTTTTTGGGTCACACTCAGAAGATGGCTGGATCAAGGAGAAAAACACGAGAGAAAATCGTTCAGAATATGTTTTCAGTAAATTCAGTAGTTTGACAGTTGAACTGAATTTGAGCAAATTGAGATCGAATTTGAAGTTTTCTGCAAAAACTTCCAACTAGGAAGTTGTACTCCTGAATGTGAATTTCAAATTGGTTTTTGACACCAGAGGCATGTTCTATTAAAATTTTGGGAGTAATTTGAGAAATTCAGTTAAAGGCTCTGAATTTGAAATGTGTTGCAGCAGCAACTTTGAGGCTCAAATTCGACCTCGATTCGTACTCAAATGGGGTAAGTGTCAATGTAAGAAATGAAATTGGATGATCCAGCTACAAGTTTCATTTTGGGAGTTTTGGATGTTACTATACGGTTTTGGGAGAAAATCAGAGCTCAATGTCGGGGGATTGGAGGCTCAAATAGGGAATAGTGACGTCAGACAGACAGGCAGCTGCCGGCGACGAGCGGCGCTCGGCCCACTTCACCAGCCACGCGTCGCTGCCGTTGGGAGCCAGCTCGGGCGGTGTCGCAGCTGGAGGTGGCAAGCAACGGCGGCCTCTGCCGCGGATAAAGCTTCGTCGACGGCCTTGCTTTCTTCTCTTTCACTGCGCGCTCCTCTGCTCTTCTCCATGGTTGCCGGTGAACCGTAGCTCTGTCCGCTGCCGTCCGACCCTCTCCGCTCCGCTCCCTTCCACCAAAAGCTTCGCCGTCGTCTCCTCGATCGTTTCCACCCGCTCTTGCTCCTTCTCCTCCACTTCACAGTCCGGCGCAGCTCGTTTTTGAAGCTCACCGTCGCCGCCTCGCCGGGGTAAGAGCTGCTCGTCGTGTTCATGCTGTTACAGTCGAGTTGGTTGAAGTTGAGAGTTTAGCGAGGGTGTTCTTGGGTCAAGAAGCATGCTTGGGGTTTAGTTGCTAGGGAACGACGTTTCCCGAGCCGGGAACGCCGTTCGTCGCCGTGGCGCTCCTCCGCCATGGTAGCCGCGCGTGAGCAGCCTCGCTCGGGCCTTCTCCGGCCGAGTTGGTGCGCGCGCTAGGTGTGTCTAGGATCGCTGGTGCTCGCGGGGTAGTCGTTAGCCGTCGTCTCGTCGTGGTCGTGCCGCTAGACGCTCGCCGCCGCGTGCGCCAAGCGCGCTCCCGCCATGGCCGGCGTGGGGTGCTAACGCGCGTAGTGCCGCGCGGGCTGGTTTGGTGTGCGCGCAAGACGTCGTTGGTGTCAGTGTTGCTCGCCAGCTCGTCGGGGGACCGGTTCGGGCGGTGCGTTCGCCGGAGCACGGAACGCCGTCGAGCCTTGCCGCAGAGCCGCCATGGGCGCTAGGGTTAGAGTTACCGCGGCAGTCTAGGGCTAAAATGGATGCGCCGTAGGGTGGTGTAGCCGTTGGGCTAGTTGTCGTCGGAGGAGGACCCCGCCGCCGGCGAGCGTGCGCAGGTCAACGCCGGCGAGGGGGTCGGTCCACGCGGGACCTCTGCTCCGCATGGGCAGGGGCCTCGGTGGGGAAGAAATAGAAAGCTAGGGGGGTTTTTGCAAGAAAGCCAAATAGATTTTAGAAATAGATTTAATTTATGTTTTTCCACTGTTTTAATTATAGAAAATTATAGAAAAATCAGAAAAATGTGAAATAAATTTTGATAATTTCCTTAGATTTTCCTTTATAATCTAAAAATGCTAAACCTTTAAATTGGTGTTATTTAGGATTTAATAATAATACTATCTTAGAAATTTAATTACTAAAAATAGTTAGAATAATTTTAAAAAAAAAATTTAAAAATAGGATTCATGCTTTATAAACACATTTAGAAAGAAATAAAGTGTTAGGGATTGGTAGAAAATAATTTTAGCACGCTTATTAATTCTTCTTTAATAAAATATAAAAGAAATAAGGATTAATTCACTCACAAAATAAAACAACTTTTTCTTTGGGAAAAGGTTGGGTAGTTTTGTTGGCTTGCAACTGTATCGAGAAATAAAGTTTAGTATGCTATATTTTAAACTGTTGCATCTCTAATCACTGACTTGCATTGCATAATAGAATCCGAAGCCTCGGAAGTGGACTACGTGGAATTTCCCAACGATCAAGTTTATTACGAGTAAGTTCTAGTGGTTGCTCCGGAATCTCAGGAAGTCACCGAGACCACTAACCTTTTTGAAACTCAAGGCAAGCCCCGGATGCATCTCTACCTATTTCATTTCAGAAGATCACGAGTCCAAATATTATGTCTTTGTGTGCATTAGGTTAGGAGTTGAATGAAAACTTTTGATGCATGAACTATTCCTTGGTAAAACTACCTTCGCTAGCTAGGGAATAAATGGATTAGAAAATATCTACTTAGTTATGCTTTGCAAGGTTAAATAAAGATGGTGATCTAGGTTCTCACTAATCATAGATGAATCATGTCCAACTTACTATGGAAAGAGAGTGGGCAGAGGTTGATAGACTGGATTGAGGTAGGCTCGATCCTTAGCTCTGCCTGCTAGCTAAAGTCATTAAGGACCGATCCGTTGTTTAAAAGATTGATCAAGTGATTCTACCTGGTTTCTTACTGGGTTATGGGACCAGTAAAGCCAATTAGATTAGCTGGCTCGCAGATTGGAAATATCGCTTACCGGTGCTTGCTGGGTCGGAGAAAGGCGGGATCGTAATATGGAACTCACGGGGTGGTCGCCAGACGTGGGACCCACGTGGAGATATGTTCCCGGGTTCGGGTAAGGATATTTCCGGTCTTTGGTCCAACTGATTGAAAGGTTGTTGCGGACAGCTGGCGCAGCTGTACGTGACTGGGGGCTAGGTATCTCCTGCAGGATGTACATTGATCCGGATCGACACAACTCTTGGTTATGAGTGCACTTGATCAGGTGTTAAACATCGTAGAGAAAACAAGTTGAACTATTATCTGTGAGTGATTTAAAGTGCTGTTTGAACCTAGTATCACTTGTATGAAAAAGGTATTTAAAACTTAGTGGACTAGTTAATACTTAATTAAGTTAAAACTGCCAGGTAAGGACCCCTTATTAGTAAGCTTTTCCGCAAAAGTTGAGTCAGCCAAATAACCAACCAAAAAAGCCTAATCATCCATCCTTGAGAGTCTTTTCTTTGGTAAGACGGGTAAGTCTTGCTGAGTACCTTCGTACTCAGGGTTCTACCTTTTCTGTCTTTCAGAGGACCTTCCACAACCCGAAGGCGAAGAAGATAGCCAGAAGCTCTAGAGCATCGGATGGTCCCAGATGGCTCTAGATGTTTAGAGTACTCCAGAGCTCTAATATCTCTTCAGTTGTATAAATCTAGTTTGTATTAAGATCTTAGTACTATGGTTTGCAGTTAAGGTTCTTTCAAAACTCGGTTTGTAATAATCCGCATCTTTCGGTATTTATGTAAAAAGGTAATGCCTGTTGTGTTTTCCCAACTTGGTGTTGATCCTGAGTTATGGTAAGAGAATGTTGTCAGTGGATGATTCAGGATGTCACGGGGACACTCGACAGACTACAGGGTTTAAACTGTTTGAAGTGCGTGCAAGTATTACCCTGAGTTAGGGTGCCTAAACGCACTTGAGCCAGTTTAAATTGGGCGGTTCTGCCACAGGTGCGTTCCCGGGTTCGAGTAAGGATATTTCCGGTCTTTGGCTCAATCGACTGAAAGATTGCGGCGCACAGTCGGATCAACTGTGCCTAGCTGGGAACTAGGTATCCCCTGCAGGGCGTAAATCGGTTCGGATCGCAACAACACTTGGTTATGAGTGCACTTGATCAGCCGCTAAGCTCCATAGTAAGACAAGTGGAATGAGATGACATGTGATTCAATATGCTGGATGAAGCTTAGTACCACTTGTATGGAAAATCTTTTATAACCTAGATGGTTAGGTAATAACTTAATCGGGTGTAAAACTTGAAAGGTAAGGATCAAAGAATTAGTAAGCTTTTTAGCAAAGAAGTTGAGTCAGCCAAACTACTAAAAGGCTTTGCATACTTCTCGAGAGTCTTTTCTATTGGTAAGGCGGGTAAGTCTTGCTGAGTACCTTCGTACTCAGGGGATCTCCCTTGTTGTTTTTCAGAAGCAACTCCTGGAACAGTCGAGAAGGAGGCCCCGAAGGCCTAGATCATCGTGGTCCCGGTGATTCTAGGGGTTAGTCGGAGTTTCTTTAATAGAACTTCCTCGACTGGTTTGTATTTAAACTCTTAGAAATGGTTTAACTTGCGTTTAAGTTCACTTCAAAACCCGGCTTGTAATAAGTAAGAACCTTGGTATGTTATGTAAAAATGGTAATGCTTGTTGTGTTTTCCTTACCGAAAACGATCCTGTCGTATGGCAAAGATAAATAATATGGTTTATCGAGGAGTCCTTGGGACACTCGACAGTTCCCTAGTTTAAACTGTTTGAAGTGCGTTCAATGTCCTTAATTGGATGTTATGACGCACTTGAGCCAGTTTAAATTGGGTGGTACTGCCACAAATATCTAGCGCTAACTTGATAATTCTAATCACAATAGCCATTGGATCCGTTACATTTTCTAATAAATAGCCACCTGTGACAAAAGGTAACCCCTAAATAGTTAGCCACCTCTCACAGTCACTAATTTAGTGGCCTAATTTATGCTCTGATCCATCTTCAATATTCCACCTTCTATTGTTTTCTCCTTATTTTTATTAACTAGCAGAGACGCAACGCGACACGCACGTGATACAAAAGGTACAACTGTGATTCAGGAACAATGGTGAGAAAAAATATTTAATATTTAACAAAAATATTCTTCAAGTCATAATTGTTTTGTCAGTAATTTAACTATTGAATCAGAAGAATAAACACTACACTTAGTGTGTAATATATTATATATAGGTAGCTGACACTCGCGTAACCGCTCCATCCTTAACAACCACATAAAGCATCGTGCTACAGGTCAAAATAAAGCACGAATTCATCCTATAAAAAGTCGTAAGATCACTCCTTGACGGACCATTCAAATTTGAGCCAAGAGTTTCCTGAAACAGAATAGCTCTAATTTTTTTTAAAAAAAGCTCATACGGTGTACGTTGCAGTGACTGGATTGGAAGCCGCATCGTTCAAAAACTGACTCTGCAAAACGTACATGTGCGTGCATGGCACGACTGCATGCATGGCACGGTGTTGGAGACGGCGACCTGGGTGGCACCAGGCCCAGCGAGCGCGCCGACGGGTGGGTCTGTTGGGGAGCGGAAGGAGTAGAGGGATTCCGCGGGTGCCGCTATAACTCTACCCAAACGGGAGGATAGGGCCTGGGTAAAAAAAAGGAAAAATTATAGATTACCCTCTAAACTCTTATAGAAAAGTAGATTACCCCTTATACTATTAAATCATGTATTTTTAACCTTAACCTCTCTAAACCGTGGAGATTACCCCCCACAAGGCCTTAAGGCCGATTATGTTTCATGTTGTTTCCTCGGACTCACACTTCCAAGGCACTTCAGAACCATGTAGACTTCTTTGTTTTTGTCATCGTCATATATAAATAATAAGGATCCAGACAATTTAGGATCATTTATACTTCCAAAATCACTTCATAATTTCTGACTGGCCACATCTGTTGCCACTAAGAATTAACAGGGTGCATGCAAAGTTGTTCGATAGTGAGGGAGGGAGACAAGTATCACGTTGGATTATTTGGAATGGATATAAATCAATCTGATTACTTCCACGACTCCACGCCTTCGCGATATAAATCGATTTGATTACCTATCTAAGAAAGCACTATTGTGTCTACATCTTAGTTAGAAAAACCAAGATTAATACTACTCCATTCCTTGGAGAGTAACATTGAACCAGTCTTAAGGCCTTAGGGGGTTAATCTCCACTATTTGAAGAGTTTAAGGTTAAATGTACATGCTTTAAGAGTATAAGGGGGTAATCTACTCTTTGGTAATAGTTGAGGGGGGTAATATACACTTTTTCCTGAAAAAAAACGGGTATGATTTGTTGGCTGAGAAAAATAATTAATTTTTGACAGAAACATTTTCTAAATACCAGTTTTAGTGGGTTTGACATCTTTTTCACCTCCATTGACCCTTACATGTGGATCCGGCGTGAGGAGTACGGTGAGACGCATGTGCGACACGCACGTGATACAAAAAGTATAGCACGTGAGGAAAAAATCGAAGCACTATGAAATATTTAGTATTTAGCAGAAATAGTTTGATTGGTCTGCATCTCCTCCAACCTTCCTTTGCCTTTACATACGGGTGCAACTTGAGAGGTAGGGTAGATTCGGTAGAGAAACACTATCAATTCTACTCGTTCTTTACAGTATAGATATAGATTAGAGCCATAGTATTTAATTTAACATAATTTTATCAGTATATTATTATTATTATTATACTACCCTTTACTGAATTTATCCTGCGTTTGAGTTTTTTTCAAATGAGTATAATACAATGGTAGGGGCTCGTGTTTGGGCTCCTCTGAAACAGCCAAGAAGAGGATACACTTCAATGATTTCAATCTACGTTCTGGTATTAAAAACGGCAAATATCTTTTTTTCTTGAGAAATAGGAATCGAGACGGTGGCTCTCATGGGCCATCTTGATGGGCCGACAGGCGACAGGGGCAAGGAGGAGTTCTCCCGTGGACCGCGTGCGTCCGCTGTTGTTGTGCCTCACGCCAAGCTATGCTGAGCCTTTATCTAAAAATACTATACCGAGCCGATTTTGGAAGCAGCGGCGGGTAGATGTCATGGTGGTAAGAAAATAATTATGCTTTCGGTAGAAACATTTTCTAAATATTAGTTTTGGTGGGTTTGACCCACTTTCCACCTTTGTTGACTCTTACAGGTGGGTCCAACATGAGGGGTACGGTGGGCCCAGGTTGGATGAGGAACGTTTTCAATTTAACTCGTTCTTTTATAGATACTAGCAAAGACGCACGTGCGGCACGCACGTGATAAAAAAATCAGCAACTACCAATATAACACATGCATTATATCATTATTAATTAGGTGTTATGGCCAAATATACTTACCATATCGATAAAATTCAATTCTTCTCGCTTCTTATAAATTTCATGACATGTCATTACTCGAGAATAAGTTAAGCAGCTGCAGTCCACGGCGTTGAGGCGAGTACTACGTCATGCTCGGATCAGGTATCGTGTTTAAAAATTAGTCACTACGTCAAGCCCAGATCAGCTGCCGTAGAGTGTTGCTACATGCACTACGTCAAGCCCACATCAGCTACCGTAGAGTATAGACAGTGGTTTACCTTCAAGAATAAGTTAAGCAGCTATTATCGACGATGTTGAAAATGAGCACTGCGTCATAACCGAATCATCTAGCAAGGTTTTGAAAGTACTGAAGTTCCTTGTGTTAGCTTGGATAAACGTAAAGTGCTAGGTAAGGTCTAAGCTCAGTGTGGGCTTAAATGAAAGATAGAAAAAAAGTAGTTTCACGGGCTTTTTGTTAACTATACATTTGAGAATCAAATCTGGCCCAAGCCCACGATGGTAAGTCGTAGCTGTGACATCTTCTGGCCGCCGCCCACAACCCACAGGCCGCTCCCCCCACGCGGACGGACACGTCCAGGCTTGTTTTTTTACGTCCACGTCTGGTATTTTTCAGCGTGGGTACAAAAACAGGTATGCTTTTTGTTCGGTGAGAAAAACAATGGACTTTTGGTAGAAACATTTTCTAAATATATGTTTTGGTGGGTTTGACCCTCTTTCCACCTCTGTTGACCCTTATAGGTGGGTCCAATGTGAGGGGTACGGTGGACCCAATTTGGGTGAGAAACGCTTTCAATTCTACTCGTGTTCGAGATGAGCGGCGGCAACATGTGTTCGAGATGTGAAATTGGGTTTGGGAGGACACAAACAACAACAAAAAATGGAAAATTCATATTCATAGCTTTTAGAAAATATTTTATACTACTATAGATAATTAGATAAAAGAAGTAAGTTACCTTTATTGAAAATTTAAAAAGGGCAAAAATTTTAGTTAATTTAAATGACTGAAAAACTAGGAGAGAGATGGGTAAATGAAAAAAAAAGGGTAAAGACATTTGTGTCATTGTTAATATATGCTTACCCCCAATTTGTGCTACCAAAGTTTAAACGGCCAACAACTGTGTTGATATATCAATAACTTTGCAATCATTCATCAGATTCAAATGTTGAGCTAAAAATTATTAAAATAGTGGCGTATTCATAGACTGGATCTACAAAACCAGAATTTTTTTTACCAAATATTAACCCGAAACAACTGTCTTGAGATAATTTTTTTTGGCTCCATAATAGAAGTGTAGATTCCGCTAACAAAGTTTAAACCACCAATAAATGTATTGAGATAGTCATTCTGGGCTTTCCTTCCTTTTAGATACCACCTGATCATGGGCCGTTTACAATAGTTTGGAGCCCATGAGAGATGGATTAATTTGGTGGGCATGAAGTTGGGCTGCATTATCAGTGCTGGAGTTTTTCAGCACCAGTGGTATTAACATTGTCGTGGTTCCTTAAAAAATGTAACGTGATGTTTCTTTCAACACTGTACTTACATGTTTGGCGTGAATAACAGAGGCATCCATGTTGTATATTTTAATATGTCACTAAATTTTTCTGAACCAAATATGTAACTAAAATCAGCAAGCATGGTTGCTGCTCTCCACGTTTCTAAATGTAAATTTTCTTTTTCATTTTGTAAAACAGTTATGTTGGTGTAGCGGTTGCAAGGTGGAAGGTTATTACTCGGCCCAGATACGTTGAAGTTGAAGCTATGGAATGAAATGAAGTGCTATAGTGTTGCAAACCACTGATTTGGAATGTATTGTGTGGCTTCAGTTTGTTTTAGGACTAATTAATGACATGAAGGAGATGCCAAAAGTTCATTATGTGCTGTATCAAGGATTTTCCACTCTGAACAAATTCTTCATGAAGGTGTGGGGAATTCAACAAGCAGGGCCATAATTGGACAAACTTCGTTTGTATGAATATTCTCAGGCATGGCTTTCTTGGAAACTACAAATGAACTCATATTTTGATTCTTTTTTTTTAAAAAAAACCCCACCTTGTCTCAACCAGAGAGTAACCAAACAAAACTATTCTCCAAATAAAGGACCCATGAACTAATCATATATTCGCTCTAACAAGTCACATTAATTAGAGTAGTACTCCACTAAAAAAATAGAGTCTTTGGTAGCGAGTCATTCAGCCAATCATTAAAAAATTTATATCTAATACTATGCCGTGACATAAAAGAGGAGATTAAATGATTTTCTGCTAGTGGGGCAAAAGCACACGTCACTGCCCACACATGAATTGAAACAAAAAAACATGACTCCCTACTACTGAAGTGACCGCCGCCCCTACGCAAGCAAATTGGAGTCATGCGAGAAACCAACTCGTGCACGAAACAAAACAAAACAAACCAACCAGAACCGAGTGGTGTGGTCTTCCCAATGAAGTGACCGCCACCGCTGGAGAAGCATGCTCTCAAAAGAAGGGACTAACCAGACTAGCTTTAATTGGCCATGGCATTATTGGAAATTTTTTTGTTTGGGTCCCTTGAGTTTTCAAAAGCATATATGCATGGCACATCATGAAATGATCGAGCACCAACGAATGAGGAGCCTGTGTGCTGGCCGTTAGATGCCCATCATGAATAAGAAAACAATAACATGGACAACTCATCTTTGAATGTTAGTTAATGCTAAACGAAAAGCTATATACCAGCATGCTTTATATTAATTTTTGTCAAGTGCATATCTAAAGTGAAGCGAGCTTGGTCGAAAAATAGCCAGTGGAAGCAATGATATGTGCAAATCCAGTCAATGTTGCATGTAAATGTGGGAAGTGGACCTATCAGAAAAAATAATGTTGGAAGTGGAGGTTGCGCAAAAGAAAGGGTTGTAGAGTGTTTATGTGACAAAAGATTTGGCTTGAGTGGGTTGCAGTTGCAACTTGGCTGCTGCTTAGATTCCATCAAACAGGGGCGCTGCTCCCCTCTGCTAAACCACCATTAATGATGGTTTAGGTTTAGAAATGACTTTTGGTATTAATATATTATTCAGGCCGAGACGCTTATTTTGTTTTTGAAAAGCAGCAATTATGGAGCAATGCAAGTTAAACTCAAATATAAACATATTTATCATTTTTGTGAGGATTGCCGGTAATAAGGTCCATCTCACGAGGGTTTTTTGGACTTTAACTTTATTCATTCTCTACAATGAAAAAATCATATAGAATACAAATAATAGTATACTACCACAGAGGATACGATCTGTCTTTATGGTAAAGAGTAATGCTGATTTCATCAGCTGTAGATGATGTTCAAATTTAGTTACACACGATACAAAAAGTAGTCCAGCATTATTGCTTCCTAATCAGCATACAAATTCTTGCTGGTTTAGTGGGAGCTCCAACTAACACCTCATCTCAGTGAGCATGTGTTTTTTTACCTAATTTCCATACACATTTTCTTTGTAAAGAGAGTGTCATAGGTACCAATCAGTGTATATAACCGGTGACATAGATGAGCCGTTAGGAGTTGGGACCATTTTGGAACCCCTTCCTTTTTAATGTTTTGGAACCAATTTGGCCTTCTCTCTTTGGTTCTTTCCTTCACATGTAAGATATGGTGAGATCCTAGCTGTCCACTTGATTTGCAACGGATAACATTTAAGAATATACCCCTGTAGAAAGGACATGATGAAGTTCAGAGCAGCTTTTTATTACGCTATGCATGAACCAACGCCGTATTCTTGGACAGGCCAAGGCCGTTTTACTACCTCAGAATCGAAATGATCTACTTAACTTTGTCTACTTAACTCCAACATGATGGAAAAATTGGTTCCATAGCATTGAAAGATCGTGACTTCCTAGAAAATCTGTTCTTTTCTTTGCTAATTCACATTAACATTTCAATATCTTTCAGTGATATTTATAGTGGTAGCATCTTTTAGTGATGTTTTAATAATTCGTGATCTTTTTTTAAAAAAATAGAACCAATTTTCCCTAACATGACTGACCACTTTTCTAATTAAAAAATTAATTGAAATTATACAAAAAAGATAACTCATTCTTAAAATGTCTTGATGATGAAGTAGGTCATAGACAAAATAAATTATACTTCTATATTTTTTTAGTAAAACGAGTGACCAAATGTCTTACTTTAGCAACAAATATTTGATTCCAGATTAGTATATGATAATGCCATTTCTTATGAGTAAAAATGAATTACACAATCTGTTCCAAATTATTAGTCATCCTGGGTGTCATTTTGAGTGTATAAATTCATGGTATCTTCTACGAACCTAGATATATAGTTGTCTAAGTTAGCATCTTCTATGAATATGGTAAAAAGATAAGATGACTAATAATTTGGAACGGGGGAGTACCAACGAGCCACGACAATTCCGATGAGTGGATAAAAAATACACGCCCGGCCCCCAGCCACCCGCTAGCATTTTTTTTTTTTTTGAAATCTGCTAGCAATTTTTGTGCATCTCTTGTAGTGACAATTGCAACCAGACCATCGCCCTGTATCAATAAGTTTGCTTAATTAGTAGGGATCCATTGTGATTACTAGCACACGGCACTTGAGCAGCACCGTCATGGCAAAAGCAAAACTGTAGCAAACTAGTAGCAATCAAACTAGCAAAGCAGCTTGTTGTGCCCATCACAAGCACAAACACCGGCTGCCGCTGGACCACTGACACAGTTGCACGTGTGATGGGCATCCACTAGTCCCGTTGAATAATCCAGTGACAGCCGTTGGAAGAGATTGAGCAGCTGGTTGCGGTATAGCTGGCGGATGAGTCCGCATCTGCACAAGATCCGACTAGTCGATCCACGACCAAGACAAAAGAAAAAAAAAAAAAGCAGCGGTTACGGTTAGTTACGGATGGCGGTCAAAATATCCTACTATATCAATAATAAACATTGTTCATATTTACTTATAGTACGAGAGGTCTAGGTGTTTTTTTTTTCTCGTAATTACGTGGTATGTTCACTCGTATACACTCACAACTTCACACTCAACACGACTCGATAGTATCTGGTGCCACAAGTAACCTAGTTAACCGAATAAGCTGCTCAGTTCACATGCTTTATGCCTTTGAAAAAAAAAGTAACGATGAAGGTACGGTGCGTCGTTGAAAGCGAGGTCTATTGTATTTTCACGCTACACTTGGTGCCGATGACACGAGAACAACGGTTCTTGGCTGGCCCGTGGTCACATTCTGGCAAAGCATACTATGTGGAGAGATTCCAACCGAATGGCTTACAGTTTGTGTAGATGTGACTTGCACTGATTGAAGAAGATTTGCATATATTTTCATGACAGGACAGACGGGCTTTGAAGCCATCTGCATGCCGTGAAAGCGACGCGTTAACTAGAAAACAGCTACTGAAACTACCAAAATGGTCAACACACGTCGACTTGCAAGAGCTGACAGTTTGCGATGCGGCCACCAGCGAACAATAATTGAGAGCTCCTGTGCCTTGCATGCATCGCACCACCGTGACAGCGAGACGCAAACGTTCCTATCGCACAGCTGTTGAGCACAACTGTACTTGGCCGAAAAAAGGGGCATACTCCTAAAGGGAAATAAAGCGGCGTACAGTATGTGCCAATTTATTCACCCACTTTAACGTCATGGTTACATTTGACTTTCTTGACAGGTCGTAACCATATAGTTGCCTTGGCAGCTACTTCCTCCGTCCTAAATTGTAAGTCATTACAAGATTTTTGAAGAGGCAAACTAAAATTTTAGGTTTGACTAAAATTATAGAGTGGATCACAAAAATTTATGGAACTAAATAGATATAATCTAAAAATATACTTAATAAAAAACCTAATGGTACCTATTTGATATCATAAATCTTAGTATTTTGTTATATAAAATTGGTCAAACTTGAGATAGTTTGTCTCTCCAAGAATCTTGGAATGACTTACAATTTAGAATGGAGGGAGTAGCTAACTAAAACCATATGGTACACACCGGTACATATAGATAGGCCCTGATGGATACTACACGTGTTAATGGCGGATGAGGCCTTCGGCATTATTAGTTTGTCCCTCTCCAATGGCTAACGATAGTTTTGTAGCAAAAAGTACGTGTTTCAAGGAGTAAAAATGAATTTCCCACCAACCATTTTCCGACAAAGAATAGCAGACCGAATGGACAAAAAAAAAAATACTCATCATGAGTGATTACTACCAACCATACTTGCTCACTCACTCATCATATGTTACAATCTTGTAGTGATTCAAGCATGGATGGGCTAAACTTTTATCCACCTTCTAAAACGTGAATAAATATTAGCTGAATGAGATATGCTAATGGAACCAAAGTCTTGGAAAGATAAATAATTACCTCTAACTTTTTTTCTTTACCGAACAAGCGGAGAGAGCAAGGGCAAAAATGCTTACTTCTCTCTCTTTTTCAGCTAAACTTTAGCCCTGGATCCAAATAAATATGTTTACCATACAAATTTTAGAAATGCTCAACTTTAGGCATAGTTAATTAAACTTTAGCATTAGATAATAACAGGGCAGGGCCTTTTTACAAAACTGTGCAATTGGGCCAGAGGTAGCATGCATGGAGTTGGGTTTTGGTGGCCTTGGGGAGTCGTGTCGGTTGAACGGGAGGCGCGGGGCCACGACGTACGTGCACGACACCCTGGAGCTAGCACTAATGCCCTAGCTTATCTCCGCGGCGACCGTCGCTGTAGCTGCGTGCGGCCGGCACATCATCAGCTCCGGCCGGTGGCAATTCAATTGTGCTAGTTAGCTAGCTAACTAGATCCATGCACCCTCACTTCACTCTTGCTCTGTTGCTCATTCTGCCTGTATCTATATATTATAGCAATATCTATCCTGGTCCAGGCCCTATTTTTATTAGCTCGCGAATGATAGTTCGCTGTCATATCAGCAGCCGTACGTCGGGGTTCATGGCTGGCATGCATAGAGGCACGTCGGTGACGACGGGCGACCCTGCTAATAATGACTGGTGCCGGTGTCGTTGATCAATCAGCATTTTCTTGTGAGCGTTTGCGTCATCTACATTGTGTGTTCCACACAAAAAAATTGATCTTATGTAGTATATATACGATATTTTTTCTCCATTAATTCCCAAAACAGATACCACGCGTCAAACACAATAGTTTCTTAATTGCCAATGCAATGGATTGATGTCACCAAGGAGAAGCAACTTTGCTTTTTCATTTGAAAATGTTATGCGGCATTGTGTTACTTCTCAAAATTAAAACATGACGACACATTTATCAATTAAATAAGCACAATCTCGTGCTTGTTCGTTAAAAAACATGATGACACATAACCAATTAATAAGTGCTAACAAATGAGCAGTCAATGACCATTGACGTTGGTAGTTAGATATATTATTGTTATTGTTTTAAAAACATAAGGGGAAAAATCAAGAGAAATACTTTTGTTCCATCATATCACCAAATTGTGTTACCATTTCAGATGAAATAGGGATTGTTTGTAATATGTTGTAGGCTTGTAGCTCATGCTGTATCGGTTCAGTTATAGCTGTGTGTAGACTTAGAGTAGCATACAAAGTATATAATCCATTATTGCTTCCTAATCAGCATACAAAGTAGCTCCAACTTAATCCCCACATCTGCATAAGCCAATGGCTTTACTTAGTTTATGCAGTCTTCTACCCTTTTCTAGTGTGGCTTCTAGTCAGTACTCATGAGTACATTCAGCCATGAGTACATTCAGCCAACCGATGACAGACATAGTGCTGGAGGTTAGGACCGTTTTGGAACCGTTTGGTTTCGCCTTTGCTCTCTTTGGTTCTTTGCTTCAGATGTAAGACTGCATCTAGAGATCGATCCTGCCTGCCGCCAGCTTTGCAACATGCAGCAGGTTCCAAAGCCTCTTTTGGACTACAAAGACAAAGTTAAAAAAAAAAAACATTTACCACTACAAGAAAAAGCGACGGTTGTCTACGTAGCAGAGCATCCTGCAAGGGTCGCTTGAAGATGCAAGCAAATTAGCGCAATAACAGTGGCAAGTGGGAGCTGCTAGCACCACCATGGACATGCATGTGGGAACAAGGATTGTGATCGCTGCAATCTAGAAAAACTGAAAAAGGAAAAGCATATACGGACGGTGGAGGCCTGTCGCCATCACGTCAATTTCGTCTTGGACATTCTTCTCAGGCAGCTGGCTGCGTGTAATGTCCTTCTCCACCAACGGTTATAGACTTATAGTCACACAGGCACACAGCACAAAACCACGAGCTCTCTAGCTCGGCCGGTCGTCTAACGACACCACTGGGCTTTTTCAATAATGGAAAAGAGTTCCGGCTTCAAATCTACGTAGATAGGTATCAGGCCGCAATTATTACAAGCACACTCAAAGTTTAACACATACTGAGTTTAACATTATTGACCAATTCTAAAAATAAAAGATCATCCATGGGACGCGAAGAACTATATGGCTGTAGACTCTAGAAGTTGACATATCTCAACCAATTGGTCCCTCCGGTCATCAGTGTGCTGCAACAGAGCCCAGAACCGCAGCCAATGTGTCCCCCTGAAAAGAACCTGCAAAAAAATTTTTGGTCTGCAATTGTTAAACACAGTATCATTCCTTGTTAGCCAAATTGCCCAACAAATAGCTGTAGCTCCTGTCAATAACATTAAGTTGTGTTTATTCCCGTCCTGCTTAGACCAACTATTAAAAATATGCTCTATGTTTTTAGGTGTCGGTATACCTAACACAATATGAATTGCACGCCATAAAAATTTGGCATAATAACATTAAAAACAAGGTGATGGATAGTTTCTTGTTTGCTACAAAAGCAACATGTTTTACTACCATGCCAATTTCTTCTAGCTAAGTTGTCTTTTGTTAGTATCACTCCTTTTTAAGATACCACATAAAAAATTTTATTTTGAGTGGAATCTTCATATGCCAAATTTCTTGCGTAACTTTGATACCGTTATTGACTAGGTGCCTATACATTGAGTTAACAGTGAAAGCTCTATTTCTCTGTAAGTTCCACACAAAAGAATCCTTACCCTCGTTTATATTAATATGTGCAAGACGTGCAACCAAGCTATACCACTCAATTAATTCGTCTCCAACTATAGCTCTCCGGAAAGAGACATTGAGTGGAGTCGAACTAAGTACCTCTGCCACAGTTGCATGTTTTCTTCGTACTATATTAATAAAATTAGGGTATTGCAATTTCAACTTCTGTGTGCCTAACCATTTATCTTCCCAAAATCTGATTTGGTTACCACTAACTAGTTTGAACCTGCCCAGATCTAGGAATTGATCTTTTACTCCCATCAAGCATGACCAAAAATGTGAATCCCCGGCTCTTTTACTTGCCTGAGACAGTTTTATTTTTCAAATATTTGTTTCTAAGCAATTCTTGCCATAAACCATCTTCATTATATAATTTAAACAACCATTTGCTTAGGAGGCATTTGTTCTGCATGTCTAGATCTTGTATTCCTAGTCCCCCCTGTTCTTTTGGCTGGCGCAGTATGTTCCATTTAACTAATCTATATTTCTTTTTATGTTGATCATTTTGCCAAGAGAATCTCGACCTATAGTACTCATTTTTTTTTCAGGATTCCCCTCGGGACCTCAAAAAAAGAGAGCATGAACATAGGTAGACTTGAGAGATCTGAGTTTATCAAGACTAAATGTCCTCCCACTGACATGAGTTTTCCTTTCCACCTGCTTAGTTTTTTTTCTATTCTATTCTCTATGTCCTTCCAGTCATTGTTTGATAATTTCCTATAATGCATAGGAATCCCTAGATATCGAAAAGGGTAAGAACCTATTTTACAACCGAATAGTTGCGAGTATTGAGTTTTACTGTTTTTTGCATCCCCAAAGCAGAAAATTTCACTTTTATGGAAGTTAATTTTCAGACCTGATAATTGTTCAAAAGCACAAAGAAGAAGCTTCATGTTCTTTGCTTGTTCAATATCATGGTCCATAAAAATAAATGTATCATCCGTATATTGGAGAATCGACAAACCGCCATCGATTAAATTTGGAACTACCCCTTTTACTTGACCATCTTCCTTGGCTCTAGCCACGATAATAGCCAACATGTCCACAATGATATTAAAAAGTATTGGGGAGAGAGGGTCACCCTGCCTAAGGCCTTTCCTAGTTTGGAAGTATGATCCCACTTGATCATTGACCTTTATCGCGACATTACCCCCTTGTACATACGATTGGACCCACTCACACCACTTTGGATCAAAACCCTTCATTCTAAGTGACTCCCATTTAAGTTTGTCATACGCTTTTTCAAAGTCTATCTTAAATATCACACCATTTTGTTTTTTTGTGTGAAGCTCATGTATTGTTTCATGGAGAATTACTGCACCCTCCATAATATTCCTCCCTGGCAAGAACGCTGTTTGAGTTGGCTTAATGATTCTTTGGGCAATTTTGGTGATCCTATTAGTGGCTACTTTGGTAAAAATTTTGGAACTAACATTCAACAAACAGATTGGTCTATATTGTTGAATTTGTTTCGCGTCACTACTTTTAGGTAGTAATATAATTGTTCCAAAATTGAGAGAGTGAAGAGGCAATGAGCCCCTATGGAATTCCTCAAATAGAGCTATCAAATCTTCCTTTATCACATTCCAAATGACTTGGTAAAACTCTATTGGGAAACCATCAGGGCCAGGGGCAGTATTACTTTTCATTTGAAAAATAGCCTCTTTTATCTCATTTTCAGAAAAGGATGCAACTAGAAACTCATTTTCCTGTGGTGAAACCTGGGGAATATCGTCACGGAGCGTCTCATCCATAGACACAAAGTTGTTGTCCGGTGGCCCAAACAACTTTTTATAATATTTGGTGATAAACTTTTTGAGTACATTATCACCGCATATTACACCTTCCTCTTGTTCCAGTTGGAAAATACGAGTTTTCCTGTGCTTTCCATTTGCCACTAACTGAAAATATTTTGTATTTGCATCACCTTCTAGTAAGTTTTTAACTTTTGCTCTTTGATACCATTTTAATTCCTCTTCCCTTAAAAGCTCTGCTAATCTATTGTTCAGGCTATGTTTCAGATTTATTTCATTGCCATCTAAAGGTGTCGTCTCTGCTTTTATATCTAACTCATTCACATCTTTTTTTTCTTTTTTGTATGCACCACTAATATTTTTGGCCCAACCCCTCAAATATTGTCGCAAGCGTTTGATTTTTGCCTGCCACTTCTCTAAAGGTGTATTGCCTTGCTGCACACTTTGCCAGATATCTCTCACCATGTCAAAAAAGCCATCACGTAACAACCAGCCCAATTCAAATTTAAACTGCGGTTGGTTATTATTTGACTCAGCTTCACCCGTGTTTAGTAACAACGGAGTGTGATCAGATATCTCCCTGGTTAGTGCTTGAACTGTGGTACGCGGAAATTTCAGTTCCCATTCTGTGCAGGACAATAGTCTATCTAGTTTTTCAAATGTTTGTTCCTGAAGATTATTTGCCCATGTGAATTGTCGCCCTGAAAGTTCTAATTCTCTTAAATTAAAAGCATCTATTATTGCATTAAATAGAAATGGTCATCCATCATTATAGTTGGCATTATTCTTTTCATGTGGCCCGCGAATAATATTAAAGTCACCACCTATTAAAATAGGTAAAGTTTCTTTAGTACATAGCTGGACCAACTCGGCTAGAAATGCCTCTTTGTATGGTTGTTGTGCCACACCATACACAGACACTAAGATCCATTGGAAACCATCTACTTTGTTTCTCACTTTGACTTTCACAAAGTAGTCACCCTCCTCAATTTCACCAATATCGAAAGTTAGAAGGTTAACCCCAACTAACATGCCACCAGATCTACCGCGAGGATTTTTACCACCACATAGGTTTTTCAAAAACTTATATGAGCAATCCTTCCTCCCAGTTTCCGATAAAGCAATAAAATCTAAATTTTTCTCCTTAACCAGATCTGAAAGAAACTTAAATTTTTTCGGGTCACCTAACCCGTTACAATTCCAAAAAAATCCCTTTCATTAGTTACTCTTTCTGTGTTGTGAACTGCTACTTTTCTTCTTTTTTTTAGCTATTGATTTTTTCTTCCAGGGAATGGACTGTAAATCATATAGATCACTGCCATATCCCTCACTTAAACCCTCGACCACTTCACCACAAAATTGGTTCAGCGCAAGGATATTAATCTCATCATCAGTAAACCCCTCATTGTCTACCGGAGAAGCTAACTTTTCTATGGAACTATTCAATGTAGGTGCAACAAGTATCCTATTAAGCTCAATGTTTTTTAGATTCCTAATTGACTTAGAAGTTTTAGAAACCGAAGAGCCTAAAGAAATACCTTGTTTGTCGGTTTCCTCCAGATTCTTGCGCGCTTTAAGTCTGGCCGCTTTCTCAGTCAAGTCTTGATCAGCTGACATAGCATTTCTTTTGCTCTTGCGTGTCGGAGTTGAACGACACCACTGGGCTAGCTGCATGCATGCGCGTCACGTGTGAGCATGGGTTGTGCCGTAGCGTACGTTGGTCCCAGTCTCACAGACACAACGAGACCTGCTGGCACTTCAGCGTCTACCGGTCAGTGTATACCATATACTGTGGACGACGTGGAGAGAGTGGAAGCCGTTGGAATATTGGGACAGTACGCACACGCATAACTGAAAGAGGCACGGACGGAGACAGAGACCGAGACCTGGTGGGTGCGCTGTAGCTGGAGACGACTTGTATACGATGAGAAGGCTTTAGAAATAAAAGCAACGGTCATGGTTTGTTACAGGTGCCGACACGACTCCTTCTTTTTCGTACATTTCCTAAAGAGCAGCAAGAAGTCTTGTCGTCGTCTGCCCATCCAAATATTCTTCACGGCAAGTGTTAGTTCGTTGGCGCAGGGGTTTATTTATTTTGAGCTATCTTCTCACTTTATTTGAGCATAGGTGCCTGTAGTCCGGAATATTCGAGTTCCCATAGAGAGAACCGCAAAACAGTTTGTCCATGTAAGTCCACATTTTATAAGATACTTCCAACTAAGGCTTCCTTCTCGGAACAAACAAAAAACAAATAGACTTTTGAAGAATGGAATGCATGAATCCATTGGAATTTTGGAGAAAAATCAACATAGGTTGGACCTCAAGGAAAACTTTCCTTTGTGTATGCATGTGTTGCATCAAAAGGCTATGATACAGACTTTCATTTAGGATTGCATGTTTTGTGCATCTCTACTATTTTTTTTTTATCAAATTCATACCTTTTGAGAATCCGTGTACCAATGCAAACCTAATGATTCAATTGAACCTTGATCTATGGCACCTTCAGCTCTAGCTTTGGTTTGGCTCCTCTGAGACTTGGCACAAGATACTAGATAAAAGTTTCTGAGTTTCCCAATATAAAAGCACCTTTTTTTAAATTTAGATCTCAAATAACTGAAATTTGAATTTAAAATTCTTATATAAAAATATGGACTTTCGAAGATGGCATTTATATCGGAAGTGGCTCCCTAATAGGATAGAGTTGTAACCGCTGCCACCACTTGAGAAGCAATTTCCAGACGTGCTTTGTAAAGGTGGAACCAACTAGTTTTGCTTTGGCATGGCATCTTGGCATATTACTTCTTAAAAGCACAACATAACTCAACGGATCATAAATTAATCAAGCACCAAAGGCATGATGACTGGCGACCATATGAATGTGTTGGCCGGCCATTAGATCGCCATCATCATTAGATAAACAAACTGTAACATGCAGTGCTACTAGTCTTTGATGTGAACAACAAAAGTTAGACCAAATTAAAGCCACACCAATGTGCAACTAATGTTTAAATATTACAGGTTCGTGAAATAAATGTATAAATATTACCTAATGGAAGATCATATATTCAAAGTGCCCTCAAATAGCTGGGAGACAGCCTGTGGAACGATGATTTGTGCGAATCCAGTCAGTGGAGCATATAAGTTGGGAAGTTGGCACTGGCAGTAAGGAAAAGATCAATGAGAATAGAAAAATATTTACGTGACTAAATATTTGAGTGCGTAGTGGAGTATAGAGGCTGCTTCTTAGATCCCATCCAGAATGGGTGCTGCTCCCCTCTACTCAACCATCATTATGTAATCAATGTTTAGGCTTCTAAACTTTTAGTATCAATATCATTAGAAGTGCATTGGTCTAAAAACCAAAATCTCAGATATAAGTCCAGATTACTCCCATCAAATATAACCAAATTCCACATAACACTCTAAACAATCACTTGGTTCAATTTGGACTTTGTCGAATCCTTTTTAGTCTCTTTGGATTATTCTTTCTACGAATAACATATATATAACCGCTAATCATCCTTATCCTCTGCCCAATAATGTCAAAAATATATAGGTGACTGGCCTCATGGGGGAACCAACAAGAGAAGACAAATAGGCAATCCACTGCCAAGGTACAGGGAGCCAAATTTTCTTTTCTAAAAAAAAAGAGAAAAAGGTATGGAGTACTCCGTTGCTAGCTCGAGGTGACGTGACGTGGTGTGCGCCCTTTTTCCAACGGCCTCGCACACAAACCAACGAGGCAACCACGTTACCACGCACGGGCACCGCACTACCAGTGAGGCAGTGACGGAGCTCGAAGCACGTGTGACTTCGAAAGCAGGCTATACTGCCGTGGCATATGCCCAACCTGCAAACAGACAAAAGGGTAGTAGTACGGTGGATCGTCGGAAGCCGTTGGAATGGGATACGCATGCGTAGCGTAGTACTACTCCGTAGCTGCGAGCAGGAAGCATTGCAGAGTGACCTCATCCTGAGCTGGTCCCTGGCGGCTGCGCGCGGTATAGCTGGCGAGAGAACTGCTGTGTTGGTTGTCGAACTTTCTTGACTTTACTATTCACTCCTAGAAAACACGTTTTTCAAAAAAAAAGTTTCTCTCCAATGTCCTCTAACTTTCCTATTCACCTCTCTCACAGAACACGCTTTCCAGAAAAAGGCCATGTGCTTCCCAGAAAAAGGCCATGTTTAGTTGTAGAAGTTCTTTTGGACTTTGCTATTCACCCATCTCAGAAAACACGTTTTCCAAAAAAGTTTCCCTCCAATTCTCTTCAACTTTCCTATTCACCCTCTCACCGAACACGCTTCCCAGAAAAGTTCTTCTCTACCCCACCAACTAAACACGTCATCACACCCAACGTGAGGAGAACCGCGGCGCACAGAACAGGTGCATGCGCCGCCGTACTACTGCTAGTCCACGGCGACGGCGACGATAGAAAGCAGCGGTTACGGTTCGTTGAGGAGACGAAGGCACGCCATTTTACGAGTACGTACACGCACGTCTTGTCGCCTGCCCGTGGATGATATACCCACGTTTGCCGGAAAAAGGTTCTCGTGCTACTAATGCCGTACGTGTTGCTATCCGGCGTGAGGATCGTGCAGCAGAGAGCTCTTTAAACCGTTAGGAGGATAAAACTAATAATTTTGTCTTGGCCAACTATAAACGCCATGCGGGCGTGGATAAAGTTGACGAAGCACCCGGGAAGCTGCAGGTGCGCGGTGCTAAGTGGTGTGGCAGCTGGTTGCCTAAGGCCAACCTTAACTCATACCATATATCATAACGACATCTCCATAGAAACAGGAATGATTACTTTTCGAGAAATCAATGACCTAATTTATATAAAAATACTAACATTCAGTAATACAAAATGATTATCAATACATTATTTAGAAAACAGATTTTCATTAAATTATTTAAAAATATGAATAGTAATGCTATTTAATATAAAGTTGGTCAAACATGAGTTACCTTTGACTGGTAAGATTCCCATAATTATGTTCTTTTTGGACAGAGGGAGTATATTCTACAATCATGGTTTCTTGATGTGACTTTCTTAACCCTAAATCCACTATCTATTCTCTTCATCAAGTATATTTGTTCCTCATTTAATATAAAGACACCACACTCTTTCAATGCATAACTTGACAATATCTAATGCTCGTGTAGACACTATATCTCATGCAAGACCCAGTTTCTTCATTTTTCTCATTCTCTCCTTCATTTATTAGAGTGTCATATAAGCACAGTGTCATATGTGATGATCTAATTACTATAGAAACTATCCTAAATGGAGGGTCGGAGGTAGCCTAAGGGCAGTCCCAACCCAAGACACTGGCTATAGTTTTCATAAGATTCACATCATTGAGAAACTAGTAGTAAGACACTACATGTGATGGCGAGGGATATGCTATATTTTGAAGTAACTCATGGAGAATCTTTTAGTCCCAGTCGGTAACAATAACTTAGACTGTTGGCGACTTTTAGTTCTGGTTAGTGGTACCAGCTAGGATTAAAGCCCTCGAACCCTCTAGTCCCCATTTGTAATACCAACTAGGACTAAAGAGTCCCCTATGAATTACAAAATTTAGATCTTCACCCTTTATTAGTCCCATTTGTTTTTGACCCAGGAGTAAAGCCTCTTTTACTTTGGGGTAAAAAACAACTGGGCGAAACAGATGATGAAAAGTCCTCTTTCTACTAGTGAAATTGGTGACCCTTAGGTGCACCTCCTAAGGGTTAATGATTTGTACCCCTACTCCCTAGCAGCTACAACCCTGCTATTTGGTACAACGATATTGTGGTGGCAGCTACCGTAGAATACCATAGCACCATAATAGCTCCGTTATATACCCCCGTTATTTAAGACAACACAAAAGAAATACCATACATGTTATTTATGTAGGGTAAAGGGCATACATCTCCATTCATAAAATGAATTTCAAGCACAATTTATTTGTATTGTACAAAAAAATACTATGGAGTAACACAGCTCTGAATTCTGAAACATCATTAGCCTCATGTGAGGTGACAGATAATAAAAGTTGAGTGTGAATCAAGTGTTATTGTGGTGTAACCTATCCTTTTGACACCAAAGGAGTGACAGCCACCACTAAAGAAACAACTTCAGGTCGTGCTCTTAAAAGGGGAGGGACGAACCACCTTTGCTGCTTTGCTATGTAATATTTGCTTATTCTTACTTCTTCTCAAAAGCACAGGATGATCTCACAGGACACGAATTAACACCAAAGAATGAAGACCATATAGGCATTTGTGTTGCCCGTTAGATGCCCACGATGAATAAACAAGCCATGTCTTGACTTTGTGTAGCTAAAGTGAAACCGAAAGCCGCGCCCTCGCTATATCGGGTACATATTCGCTTCAAAAGAGTGAAACAAAAACAGCCAGTAGAAGCAATGATATGTGCAAATATGGTCAGTAGACCATAATATTTTAGACTGAAAAATTTTCGTGAGTGCGCAACAATTACAGGGCTGCGGCTGCCTGGATATATGTATTCCAACAAGCAGCAAGTACCGTTCCCCTCTGTACTAAACCAACACTTATCAAAATATGATACTTCATTTTTGAATATACATGTCATTTAGGACAAGCAAATTAGTTTATTTTTTAACTACTTAAGTTATCCTAAATGATATATAGGAGTATAGTAGCTCATATTTTGTTA
Organism: Digitaria exilis; assembly: GCA_015342445.1. Classification (NCBI taxonomy): domain Eukaryota; kingdom Viridiplantae; phylum Streptophyta; class Magnoliopsida; order Poales; family Poaceae; genus Digitaria; species Digitaria exilis. The sequence goes on from JACEFO010002191.1 coordinate 430,974, forward strand.
ACAAATCTTGGAAAAACACATCTACTTTATTGGCCATTATTTTGGAGAACTTAATCAAGAATCTTTGTGGGTCAGTTGGCTATTTCCAAACAAATAATCGTGTAGATAGTTTATTATCTCAAATTTTAAGTTTTGATTTAATATTTTATGAATAAAAATTTTGGATTTATTTTGGCCAATTATATGTTAGTCTGAGGGGCGGTTGCAATTTTATAGTCAAAACAGTACATACTAGTGCATTATTTTCGCTTCATATATATACTAATCAGCATACAAGATCTTGCTTGCTTAGTGGGAGCTGATGCACTGCCCCCTGTGGGTATGCTTTGCTTTAATTAGTTTAGTTATCTTCTGGTATCAGCCTTTCGATACACAGGGTAAGTGTTAAGTTTCGCAAAAAGGTACAATGTAATTAAAGAGACAAATCGGGTACAAAGAGGGTGGTGTTATATTATTACAGAAGGGACAAATTAGGTGTTAGGGGAGGTACAGGACCGTTATAGAACGGCTTGGCATCAGCTTTTACTCTCATTAATGGTTCTTTGCTTCTCATGTATGACAGGAAACAGTAAAAAACAAGTGATTAAGAAAACAGTAAAAAAGCAAGTGATTAAGAAAAAACAGCGATGCACTAGCATCCTGATGAGTTGATCATAAAAAATTACTTCCCCTCGTTCCCGTTTAGTCCTGTGCGACAGCTAGTTAGTCACCCTTGTCCCATGCAACCAAATTGTTAAATTAAGAAAAAATGCTACCAAACTACACAAGTGTCAAACAAAGAATGAGCATGATGAAGTATTGAAGTTTAAGCAAAATAGCAAATAGAGACATACTAACCTTCTTATCGCTCGAAGAAAGCGAGCGACAGGAGCGCTCCACCGTCCAACCGCGTATCCATGCGTGAAGCGTATATGTCTATTTTTTTTACTGCCTGCTCTTGGGCTTATGTTTCATTTGTTTGGTCCTTGGGCTAAAATGGGCCTGCAAAATGCGATGTCGGTGTGCAGTAATCATTTCCCTTTCTTCCTGATTGCGTGGTCCGCATCCCGTCAAATGAGGTACATCGTTAATGCATCATGTGGTGGCAATGTGCACACACATCGTCAATGGTGCAGTAGGCACACACATCGTCAATGTACGGCAAAAAAATCACCTCCCACCCACACGCTAATCGTCCCTGATCTCCTAACCAACACATGCGGTAGCCCGTCATTTGTCATATATGATTTCCGTCAGATGAGGCACGACGTCAACGCATCACGTGGTCGCCGTAGGCATACGCATCGTCGATGTACCTCGAAAAATCACCACCCACCCACAAGCTAATTTTTTTTACCGCTTCCGTCGAATGAGGCGTAACGTTAAAGCATCATGTGGTGGCCCCACCCACACACTAATCGTCCCTGATCTCCTAACCAACACAGACGGTAGTCCATCATTTGTCATATATGACAGTAAAATTAATAGTCTCAGAGCCTGTACGATTGAGCAGCCTCCATCATAGGTGTGCGATATCATGCATGTGAAATAAATAAAATGACAGAAAGTCGTTTAGCCAGTTATGTCATGGAAATGCATAGTACGCACGTCCTCTTAGTCTTTATGTCATATTTACGAAGAAATTAAAGAGTTGTGTCGTATAACTAGATAAACATAGACTAGTTATAATATTAATTGCAGAGGTTGAGACTACTTTATAAAACAACAACAGTGACTCTTCGAATTTAACCCAACTATTACCTGGTGCGTGTACGTGACTTGCGTGACTAATTTTTTTTTACTATACACAACACTAATTTGGCTATTTCGTGCGTAGTGGCCATATTTTTTCCTTTATATTTATTTTGGCATATCATAGCATGTTTTTGTCTTGACCCGTTTGCCATGATAGGCTCGGCCTGCTAGATGCGTATTCGTACTCCTATCGTTGGCCACAGCCTGCTACACCCAGTGCAGCCTATACAGCCGGTGATATGTACGATATGTAATTGTATTTAGATACATGGCAAAAATTATTTATCAAAAAAATAAAAAATTAATAGTATTTAGAACGGCGAAAGTATTTTTGTATTGGGATGTTTTGATACTAATTAGAAGTATTAAACATAGACTAATTACAACATAAGACGAATAAATTAGGCCTAATTGTTTCATGATTTAACAATGTGGTGTTACAATAACTATTTGCTAACGATCATGCTCAATAGATTCACCTCACGATTTAGCCTACGGGTTCTGTAATTAGTTTATGTTTTGCCCACCTAATTAGCATACAAACACTCAATGTGACATGATATAAATTTTACTTAAGGATCAATATAGTTAATACATATGCTGATTTTTAGTTATACTATTTTCCTTTTCTATTGTTGTTTTACGTGGGCTTAGGAGGCCTTCAATATGCAAAACAACGCTACCCAACCAATAAATTTTAACACGACACCCAATTGCTAACAAATTAAAAACAATTTAAAAAAAATATTGCATCTTTCAATACCAGCGCCGCGAAGCGCGCTAATATTTCTTTGTCTTGGTCTTCAAATGATTGCCTTGCTTGATTCCTTTGTCGTCGAAGCCGCAAGCAACAGAAGCTACGTCAACTCGGAGCCGAGCAGCTGCTGCAAGCAACAGAAAGCGAAAGTCATAGGCACGGCATGACATGAAGACATGTGGGGTCAGCAGTCCACGCGAACCACATACTCCCTCCGTCCTATTATTTCTGCATTTCTAAGATTTGAAAGGAAACTTAAGGTTGATGCGAAAAGACATAAATACCCTTCTGCCATTCACAGAGGGAAGGAGCAGCGGAGCGCAGAGGCCCTTGTCAGAGGCTCATGCGAGGCAGAGAGGGCAGCTCAAGCTGTGAAGAAGTGAAGACCCAGAACGTTCCATTTTTTCCAAAATGGCCGATGCGGAGTGCTTTTGATATTTTTTTTTTGCAGATGGGCCCACGTGAACAAGACTCAAGGCTGCAGCTTTGTAAAGGCCTCCAGGCGCACAGGACACGTCGCTTGCTAATGTGCGGTTAATTTGGGAAATTTTTTAAATCCTACAATTGCAGTTTTAACGGGACAGAGGGAGTACAGGAGCAGCCTGCACAGCCGCACAGGTGCCCAGCATAGTACAGCACATGGCGTGCGGACGTGGCAGATCGAGACCCGGGAGAACGAGAGAGCAGACAAGCAAGCATGACGGGGGAGTCGGAAGCTCAGGGTCAGCCCCTTCAGCCACACGTGATCAATGCGCGCACATCATAGTTAGCGGCGGAGCCGATTTTAATGTAAAAATAATTTAGCGATTCGCATCAAAATATACACCAAGATATCCATGCACTACTACACATTCGACTTTCCCAAACACCTGCTTCACAGCCGGTTTTGAGACAACCGGATGTGAAGGGGAAACACAGCCGGTTCCAAATGCCCTGACCGTGGTGGCCTTGGGAACCAGTTGTGAAAGGGTCATCACAGCCGGTTCCAAAGTAGGTAGGCCCCTAGCCATTGGAACCGGCTGTCATGCATCTCATCACAGCCAGTTGGTACAACAAACCGGCTGCGATGAGGGGGGCCTCATCACAGCCGGTTCTAGCGGCTGTGATGCATTTCATCACAGCCAGTTGGTGTTAGGAACCGGTTGTGATGGTACTACAGTACAAAACCCTCTCCCCCTTTCCCTTTCCCTCACTCTTCTTCTCCAACCCGACGGCTCACACTTCCTCCACCATTGTTACAACCATTTTTCACCATGAAGCTCATGGAAACTCCATTGGTTTGAGGAATGGATTTCACCAACTTGTTTTAAGGTTAATTTCTTGCAGTGTATCACCTTCTTTACTTAATTATTGCCTCTAGTTTGTATATTTGCCATCAAATTGATGGAGATCATGTTCTTATGATAGGGGCCATGTTTCTTTCAATTTCAATAGAGGATCCCTAACTTCGAACTATGTTGAAGCCTCCCACATCTAGCTCGTATTGCAATTTCTTTGATGTTTAGTTAGATATACAATATCTTGATAATTGTGGTGGATGAGAGCCTCTTCTCACCATTAGAGGCTAAAGTTCTTGTAGTGCAAATGTTTTAATCAATAATTTGATGATTGTGGTGGATGAGTTAACCTCTTTTCACCGTTAGAGAGTAATTTTGATGAATATGGTGGATGAGAGGCTCTTATTTACATTATAGAGTATTATTCTTGTAGTTCATTCAATTTCTTTCAATATATTGATGAATGTGATGCATGAGAGGCTCATTTCTCTTTTGTAGATGGACCGAGAATGGCTGTACGGGAGGATTGGGGAGTTAGACTTTGTAGACGGCGTTGATTCTTTTGTGAAGGCTGCCAAGGCGTACGTCATATTGAAGGAGCGATCCGATGGCTATATGCATTGCCCATGTGTTGATTGCAAAAATTGGAAATAGTTCAAGAACGTTGAGCAGATCCGCTTCCATCTCTTATTCAGAGGATTCATGAAAAACTATCTCATTTGGAAAATATACGAGGAGGATGGTGATAAGGAGCCTAAAGAGCCCCAGAGGGACAATATCAGAGAAAGAGTGAATCGAACCATTCATACATGGGTGTCAATAGATGATGATATGGTGCATGATGAGGCAATACCGGAGCATGTGTTGGGTAGATGATGTGGAAGATGATAGTAGCTTGCTTCAGGACACATTGGCAGATGATGTTGTGCTAGATGGGCTAGACCAGATGATACGTCATGTTGAGCCTGAATTTCTGGATGCAATAAACCTAAAAAAACTACAAAAAAGATGATAAAGGACGCGAAAACACCACTATACTATGGTTCACAATTGTCAAAATTGGAGGCTGATCTGATGTTGTTGGAGATGAAGTCGAGCAATGGTTTGTCTGACAAAGGGTTTGAGGATTTGTTGACAATAATGGAGAAGTTTAGTCCCACACCCAATGAGCTCCCTAAGGACACATATGAGGCAAAGCAAATGATCTGTACAATAGGTTTGGAAGTACAGATAATCCATGCATGCACAAAACATTGTATCTTGAATCGTGGTGATTACAAAGATCTGGATGCGTGCCCAGTCTGTGAAACTTCAAGATACAAGTGTGAATCAATTTTGGCACTGAAATACGACAGGAATAAGAGACCCCTACGAAGGTAGTGTGGTATTTCCCCATAATACCTCGTATGAAGAGGATGTTTGCCAATCCACAAACATCATAGCTTATGCGGTGGCATGCAGAGGAGTGTTTGATAGATGGAATGCTCTGATGCCTCACAATGGAGGGATATCAACCATAGACGGAAGAAATCATTTGCAGATGAAATAAGGAACGTCAGGTTTAGCTTGAGCATATATGGGATGAATCCTTTTACCTATGATCAGCACTACACACAGCTTATGGCCAGTGACCCTTTGCATATACAACCTGTCACCTTGGTTGCGTATGAAAAGGGCATATATGATGATTCCACTATCGATTGAAGGTCCAAAGCAACCTGGAAATGATATCGATGTGTTCCTAGAACCACTAATGAAAGACCTTGAGACACTAGGGCATGACAGGGTCCAAGTGTGGGGTGAGTACAAGAGAGAGCACTTCACACTTAAAGGTTTTTTGTTTGTAAGAATCACAGACCTACCCGGCCTAGGAGCTCTAGCTGGCCAACCTACAAAGGAATATAATGTGTGTGTGGTTTGTTTAGAGGACACTGATGCTAGTGGTTAAACAACAGCAGGAAGATGGTTTACATGGGTCATCGTAGATTCCTCGATAGACATCATCCATATCGCCGGGACAAGAAATCATTTGATGGGAAGCGGGATGAACGTTATCCTCCAACCTTTCAGTTGGGACTCAGATATTCAAAAAAGTTAGCCAAATTACTGTGGTACATGGAAAAGGGAAAGGTAGTGTCAGAGCACCTACAGATTCTCTATGGAAGAAGAAGCAAGTGTTTTGAACATTTCCTTATTGGCGGTAAATGATTTTTCGTCATGCACTCGATGGCATGCACATAACGAAGAATGTGGCCGAAAGCACGCTTGGAACGTTAATGGCTATGAAAAGGAAAGGGAAAGATTAATTGGAAACTAGGATGGATCTAAAAGAGATGAAAGTTAGGAATGAGATTCACCCTATTGTTCAAGAAGATGGCAGAACAGTTGCTTCATGGACCTTGAACAAAATTGAGAAAAAGAAGATATGTAGTTTCTTCAAGATGCATAGACCGTTCTGAAAAGATTTTGAGGTAATCGAGCCCAAGAAGATCCTATGGCAGATGGAGGGAACTGGTCATTGTGGGTTCTATGTATTGAATTACATGCAACACATATGTGGACCTGATTTTAATCCTGATGATGATGAGGTTTGTTTGAATTAAATTGCCACATGTCTCTTTTATAGCGATACTATAGCTGATAAATATTGTTAGTTATTTCCATCTTATTGAGTCAATACTAATTTGAGCCTAAACAATTTTCTGTTGCAGCGAGCATTTGAAAAGAATGAAGATATACCTTTGAGCGATATAAAAATAATTGTGATGCAAGAGCAACTAGCTGGGTGGTCAATGGAGAATGTCATGGTAGACGACGGCGAGTATTGTGTCATATAGGTAGGTATCTTGTAATGTTGGGTGGTTAATGGAGAACTTGTGATATGATCATGTGTGCTTGAACTTGTGATGTCTTGAACTTGTCATATCTTGAAGTCTATAGATCTTTGATCTTGTAAATATGAATAATGCCTTGTATGATCTTATTGTGCTGGTTGAAGATGTATGTCTTGTCTATATACTGTGAAATTTCTGTTATATATTGCAATATATTGTGCTGCCCGAAAATGGTCATTTATTGGAATGTATTGTGCTGCCCAAAAATAGCCATCACAGCCAGTTGGTCTTCCTAGCCAGTTGTGTTAGGAGCTCTACCACAGCCGGTTGGCATACCCAACCGGCTATGTAGCTTCATCCATCACAGCCGGCTGGAGGAGGGAACCGGCTATGTTAGGTGAAGCAACACAGCCGGTTGGTGTGCCGAAATGGCGGTGATGGTGGAGCAACACCGCCGGCTTGTCTTCCCAACAGGCTGTGTTGCTTCACCTAACACAGCCGGTTGGTTTGCCCAGCCGGCTGTGTTGGGGTTTAGCACAACCGCTTGGGAACCGGCTATGTTGAGCCGAACAACACAGCCGCTATAAATTAAACGCTTCGCATAACCGGCTGCAAAGGGGGTTTCCCAACCGGTTGTGATATGGTAGGTGTAGTAGTGATAAGATAAAGACAATTTACAAAATACTTAGAGAAAAAATTACAATCTAACATTACGATTGTGTTTATCTAGGGCTTGAAAGTGGTGGATGATATCAATATCCCTGACTTGTAAAAAGAAACCATGACCAACAAATGTGAGCAAACAATAATTCAAGTATTAAATTCTGATCTTATTTCTCAATTTAGTCCTCCTACCATGAAATTGTGACATGGTGTCAATGACTCTTCTCAACAAGTCCACTCCACAGTGATCTAGCTCGTAAGACGGCATGCATACTGCAAGCTCTGTAATGGGTTCGGCCAATTAAATCTAATAATGTGTATACTTGTCGTGTGTGTGGTTGGGAGGAAAGTCAGGTCGAACACTAAGCCTAAACTTATCTCTCATTATTCCCCTTACTGTTGCTCGAGGCGGCACTGTTGTGCTCTACCACCGCGCGTGACATCAGCAATTCCTTGATCTCTATCCAGTCTGTGACAAATTGGTACTAGAGCCAGTCCACCATCACGGACCCACTGTCCTGCCGACATGGATTTGAGTCTACGTCGCTAAGCAAAGAGAACTTCTCTCGTTTAGCCACCAATTCGTTGACCTCTCAACGCGGTGACTGTTCCAATGGCATTGGTGACCCTGGCACCAGAGCTAGCCTTCGCACGCCAAAAAATCCATCCCCCACCACAACAATCCCCAAACCCTAGTCCCTCAACGCCGCTACCGTAACCACACATCTACTTCAAAATACTAGGTACTTGATATCTGTTTACATAAATTTGGTCATTTTTTTACACATTATGCTCTTGTGTCAATGAAAGGCATGGCCTCCATCTTGGACAGCTTGGGAGAACTGCAACACATTACCATCGATGGTCGGGCAACAGATTGATGCATCTCGAGGTCAAGTTGTTGCTTAATTAAGGAGGGTAGGATGTCACATACTCTTCTCATCTGGGCCGCTCCGCAGTGATCTAGCACGTTAGGTGGCCTACGTGTCGTAGGCTTTGTACTAGGCTTGGCCATTAAACCTAATATTGAGTATACTTGCCATGTGAGTGGGTGGGAGGAAAGGCAAGCAGAACAACAAACCTAAACTTATCTCATGTTCTTCCCCTTAATCTTGCTCGAGGCGGCATCGTCGTGCTATATCTTCGCGCATGGCACCGGTAATTCCTTAATCTCTATCTAGCCTCGTGATACATGGCCAGGGGAAACGGAAATTGGTCCTTACCTAATCAACTCGACACCCTGCTCAACTTAATAGTTGGTTGCCTCATGCTTCTACGACCTAGCTAGGCGTGCCAAATCATCAGAGCCTGGCAGCCTGGTGTTGGTTGTTATTGGTGAACCTCCAATGCTGGTTGTTGGCACATGGCCAAGATATTGTCTTTTCATGTCAAAGTTATAGGTTCGATTCCCGTAAAGAATAGGTACTTCTCCCTGCTAGTATGATTGTTGTGTTCACGTTGTCTATCTATTTATGTTGTCTATCTATATTTGACCTATCAACTTCCTCTTCTTCCTTTGGCTTTAACGCGAGGCATACATATTCAGGCACAACCATGCCACCCTCATGCGGCATTGTTGTTCACCAACTTTGCTTCCGTCTTTTGAGGGTCTGGGAGTCAGGGGCGCCGATATACACACGCATAGCATTCGAGGGCCAACTTCCGATTTTTTGGGTTGTAGGGAATTGATTTGGGGAACAATAGGCAATGCTTCTTATTGAAACAGGGGACGAGCGTTGGGAAGGACAAGTGGGTAATGTGTGATGAGGACATGACACACATGTATACGACAAGATTAGCTCATGTAATGGACAAGGAGGAGTACAACAAGGGTGTCCAAGTAAAGAAGGAGGGCAAAAGTTAATTCGATTGGAGAAACCAAGGTGGAGGCTCAAAGCAACTCAAGTTCGAGCCCACATGGAATTCAGGAGCAGCACACACAAAAGTCGACGCCCAAGTCGTGTGCGGAGTCCATTTTGGACGTTCTTTATATCAATGGAAAAGGAATTTTATGGTGCTTTGAATAGCACAGCCTGAGTCAACTTGAATCGTCAAAAAAATTGGATGCACAAAATCTACCAAGTTGCTGCGTCACCTTTTATCGTGCCACAGGCCTTCTAATTTCGCTTGGCACCCTAGCCCAAGTTGTTGTGCGCCCCGACTTGAAGGAGCACGACCCAAGGGTGCCCTAGGTCGTCCACCCCCTTGGCCTCCACCTCTTGGTTGTATAAACTCAATAATCGATGTCGAAGATGCTTGAGATTTGTTTAATTCTTGATTTTTAGTGTGAAATAGATATAGATTCATTGTAAATGTGACGCCAAATTCATTTACTATGATCCAAGGCCCCAGTTCTTGTTCTTTACCCTTGTGGCAATTAGTCCTTTGGTGTTTTTGAGCTTGAACCTTTTATCTCATATTTGCTTCATACATAATTGCAAATTTGGATTGTGTGCGTTCACATTCTTGCTTGTGTTGTCGATTCGCTTGTAGAGAAAAGTCTTAGTGAGGTCAATTAAGTTGTGCTTGGTTGATAACCAATGAAGCAATGGTGTAACGGTTGGAGGGGTTCGAATCTTGTTCGATTAGAAGCTCGTATCGTCAATGTTGATGTTTCACCTATCGAGTTCACCGACGCCTATTGGAAAATCGGACTAGTGTTCCATCACTATGTTCTGCTGTCGTGTTGTAAGAGGATGTAGGAATCGCTGGTTGTGCCTTGGGCCGTTTGCATAGCCAATGCGTCGAACTGGTTTGTAGACTAGTTAGTAGGCAATTTGAACCAACATGTCAAAACAATCATGTACAAATAATTGTTGTACTTTTGAAGCCTTTCCCAAGCCTCGAGAATTGTCTCAATCCCTGTCTGTTGGAAGCTTGAAATTTTATCTGTGCAGACTGACGACAGCGCAAGCAACATCTGTGTTGCCAAATTAGGATCCCGATCAGTCTGGCATGAAATAATTAAATTAATAAGAGCCATTGGAGACATGGAAACAACGGAGTGTAATTAGAAGGTTGATGGTCCTGACAGCGACACAAGGCAAGGCCATAACGTACGGGTAGCTCGTGGGTCGACATTGAGGGCAGGGGTTAGGGATAATATATATCTGGGGACCGGGGAGGTCGTTCTTTGATAAGTGGACTTAAATCAGGTACAGTTTAACAGTTCAGAGCCTTGAGCTTGAATTCAAGCCAAGGACGGAGGCTTGTAGGATAGTATGGTATTATGGTTGCAGCCAAGACCGATGGGAGTTCGTAATCAAATGGTCAACCGTGCCTTGTACTCGAAAACGGCGCGGCTCCCGTCCCGTGAATGAACAACGAACCGGCCGTTCCCTGGAGACAATGGAAGGTACGTGCGCGAGCAAATAAAAGTGCAGTGGTGCATGCAGTGAGGGAGAAAGCGACACGTCAACAAGAAACCTCTGAAAACTTCCAAAGTGATCAATGTTTCTCCAAGCTGATGAAGTTGATCCCTGCGACACTGAGCGCTAGTGCAAAGCGAACAGGGAACTGCTAATAATAATTGAACCAAATGTCTAGCATCTGTTTATTGTAAGTTCGTGTAATCCACAAAGGATGAACTTGTGAGTCCTTGGGCCCTCCAATAATTGGATTTCGTTTTCCACTTTGTATGTCTCTTCTTTCCTTTTGTTCTTTCTAAAAAATGTTGGTGTTTCCGTTTGCATCAAGTTGCATATATATAGTCTCTCTCGGTGTAGCGTCACAGTCGTCTCTAGCTTGTTGCTACCATTTTTCTTTTTGTGTATCAGGTTGGGCGTTGCTTTCCTATTTTGGTTCCAACGGTTATCGATCTTGATACAATACTTAATCGATCGAAAAGAATGGATGAGCAAGATGTGACATCAACTTCGTGGATGATCAAAGATAACGTCATCCAAGGGGTGCTATGAGCTGTGGCAGTGAACCTATAGACCCCTATATGGTGTCATGAGTCGAGAGACAGAACAATGGCATATTAATCAACTAGTCTGGAACTAATATTTTCTCTTTCCATGCCTATAATATTTCTAGAATTTCCCAAATAGAAAATAGAAGGGAAGAGAAGATTTTGGTACCTCTCTTTAATTGCTTTGGAACCAATTAAAATTTAAAATTCATCATCCACCTATAGACTATAGTTAGTGTCATATTATTATTTTCATATTATTATTTTCTCTAGAGGGGAGACGATATATAGCGAATGAACGAGCAACTGCATCGGAAGCTTATGCCTTAAAGGAAGGACTGATGTTAGCTCAGCAGATTGGGTGCGATCAACTTATTATCCAATCTTGCTGTACTTATGTCATGATGATAATGAAAAATGGAGGATTTACATTAATTTCAGCAGCAGCATTATATGATGATTGCTGGATAATATGGAGCGGGATTTAGGATATAAAGATTGAACACAGCAATAGGGAGACAAATCAAGCAACACAAACTTTTGCAAGAAGTGCGGCCCTGTTCGGATTACAAACTAAATACTATTCATTTAAATTTTTCCCTATTCATACTATTTCTCCCTCGTAGGACTTAGCTGCAGTGTTTTTCTATAGCTACAATATTTTTTACCCCAATCTAAACACAAGTATCCCCTCCCTTGTAAACGATGTAACCATCTTGAATGAATAAATTTGGTCATATTGTTTAAAAAAACTGCATCGTCTCGAGACAATTTAGAAATCATCTGTATTTGTGTGCAAATGCAAATAATAACTAAAGTTTATACTGCTGGAGGAATCCCTCACCCCTGGTGAGTTACGTAGGTAAGTTTTCTTCCTTTTTTCTTTTTTTAATTTTCCTAATTTTCTTTCCTTCTTTTTTTTTCTTCATTTCTTTTCTTCATTTTTTTCTTTTGCCCTTTTCTTATTTTCTCATCATTTTCTTTTTAGTTTGCACCTACACTGACTATAAGCCACTTTTATGTGGTCCTACAAAAATTTGCTAGTGTACGAGGCCTCTTTGTCCTTTGCTTGCCGCAAAAAAAGATACAGCCTCCGCTCTGCTCTTTTTGTTTGAGAAACATGTTATGTACCTTCCAACCTCCATGTAGATAGGCCTTTTGTAGCGTCGGTTCCTCGTGACGAAATTGTTGAGTCGGCAGTCTAGACGACCTTTTTATGATGAAATCGAGGAGTTAACAGTCTAGACGACCTTTCTGTTGAGCGCTTGATTCTCATGGGATCCAAATAGGCCTTTTTATAATGAATGTTTTGATGTATTTATAATAACTAAATATAATTTAATTACAAAACTAATTGTAGAAGCCCTAGATTTTTTTCGCAAGACAAATCTATTAAAATTAATTAACCCATGATTAGGATATGCTTAGTGTAGCACCAGATGGGGTAATCACCACATAATTAGACCTAGAGTTCTCTTCACAAAAAAGTTTAGGGCTCGTGGAATTCATCATGTCATTGGTCTACAATTAATACTCCTAATTAGTATCCAAATCTAAGATGTGGCTGGGTTTATTAATCCCTAGGGGAATTCTTACCTCACCTCTTAATTTTATGGCTTCATCTCACCTATGACTACCAGAAAAAGGGTGAATGTGGGAGTGGTCCATCGTCGTTAACTATGGGCAAAATGTATAAATTTATCGGTGGAGTTCTAGAGAGATGGTGAATAAATGTCGACATTTTTTATAACTAGCCTTTTTGCATTCCTCTGAGATAGAGCTAATGCCACTATGCCTCCAAATAAGATGCTTAGAGTAAAGATTATGATAATATTTCAGAATATTTGCACATATTCTGGTCATGTATCTGTACTCCGGAGGTGTGTTATTGTTGTATTTTTTATTTTTTCCATTCACTTTTGTGTTTGTAATAAATTATTTTAAGATTGTTTATAATATTTATAATATAATATATGGTCATCCATTGATAGAAGTCGTAAATTTGTGAAAATAAGACACACGCATAATCAAAATATAATGTTATTTTACAAATTACGCCCTCCCACCTCCCATATGCGCCCCCCTTGATCAACATTGACCCAGATTACAAGTTTGCATGATTGCATGGAAACATTAGTTCCCACCGGATACATTACCCTTTCTATTAGCAATAATCATAATGTGAAAACCACATGTTTAATTATTTCTCTATGTTTCCAAATTAAAAAAATGATTTTTTGTCGTCTTTGCTATTTTTTCTTATCAATATTTTTAAATCAATATTTTCATTGGTGTATTTCAAACTCACCTGCCCTAACCACTTAGTTATAGTTATGATTGTCAAAATGTAATCGACGATCAATTGTGCAACTTTTTAGGCGCAGCAACAACGTGCCCCTCTTCCTAATATCTACATATCCATAAATTCATGGGACAAAGGGAGTTTGTTCTAATCTTGTCCTTAGTGAAAGCTCTCTAATTTTCATCAAATTTGTAGGAAAAATATATGAATCCCGTCCAATACAAGATAAATAAACTATCAAGGTAAAGCTTATAGTGTGAATTTAGCAATCTAATACGCTACTTTAGAAGTCGGTGCATTTTAATTTTTATATACCTACTAGTCAGAGTTATAAAAAAACAAATTATTACAAGCTAAATAGTTTTCTATTTCGAATTAGAGGGAATACTTGTGCCAAGAAAAAAAAATGTAGTGCTAGATAATGTAGCCTGATGGAAATATCGTTATGTATGAATTTTAGTGGTGGATGCAGAGGGAGGAAATACCTGAGTTTTTTCTCATTAAAAAAAGAAAAAGGGAGAAAATACCTGACACGGTCTTGTGAAGTAGTGATGAGCAGTAGCCCGCCTAGGCAAGGAAAGCAAACGGAGATGAAGGAAAAGGGATAATCAATCAATGAGGCCGTTTACCCCCATGCAACGCCAGTATAGTAGCTTTTCTCTAAATTTTTTTCCCCTCGTCATAAAGAAGTCGGCGCCCGTGGCGAGGGCCGGGAGGAAGTCAGCACGAAGCTGCTGCTCCTGGTGGGGCGTGGGGCTGCCGCACTGCCTGGGGACGGGGAGGGAGACGACGGTTCGGTCGGTTGGCTCCGCGGCTACAGAAGAACGGATCGGAAACGCTTTCTGGCATCTGCCCGGGGTGTACGTGTCGTCCATCTCGGCGAGGCCTCTGCTGCCTTGGAGGCTGGAGCGCGCGCCGGAGGTGTGTCTGCCCACTCGCCGCGCCACCTGCGACATCATTTCGTCCGTTTCTGATCCTCCCCCCGGCGTTACCCGTTCGGCACGCGCTATTCCGTTGCCATCTCCGGCCCAACACCTGACCCGGCCGTCGACACGACACCACACAGTTGCTTCCTCAGACCAGCAAGGATTCCGTTCTTTTGTTCCTGCATGCAAAATCCTTCATTTTTCGCATCAAGAAGCAGCGCTAGGGGAATGCGCAAGTGGATACTACCATATACGACGACGGATTCAGCGAGTGCCTTGGCCGCTCGGTTACAATTCATTCTCTTTCTAGTGCCTCAAGAATACAGCGATTGCTAAAGAAAACTAATGATGATTCCTCCTTCTTTGGCCTTTGCGGCCTTGCCCGAACACAGCTTGATTAAAGTTGCTCTATAAATAATATAAATAAAGAAAAGAGTAAAGTGCATCTACCATACAGGAAGTTGCCTTATTATTTTATTTTGGTCCAACAAGCTGTAAACGCTGCATGCATGAAGTTGCATCGTTGTATCATTTTGGTCCAACAAGTCGTAAATGCTGCACACACATGCATGAAGTTTGCATCTGTGTATCATTTTGGTCCAACAAGTTGCAAATACTGCATCCACCATATAATTAGTTCACGGTGTGCATATACAATCCATGTACATTAGAAATCCGTATTTCATAGGTGTGGCATGCTAATGAGGATTTGGAAGGGTATAACCGCATGATGTAAAAACATAAGGGTCGAAAACATAAAATTGACATAAACCATGCTTACATCGTATTTTGTACTGACATAGCCTATAAAAATTCTATTCAATTGTCATGATACTAAAGTAGTTGTCTGAATCAATGCTTAGTATTTGCAGTATTTGCAACTTGTTGGACCAAAATGGTAAACAACGATGCAACTTCATGCATGTGTGCGCAGCGTTTATAACTTGTTGGACCAAAATGATACAATGATTCTACTTTATGCATGTGTGCTATGTTTACAACTTATTGGACCAAAATGAAACTATGATGCAACTTCATGTATGGTGGATGCACTTTACTAAACAAAATAAAATAGGCCAACGCTCGGGTCTATGCCACGCACGGGAACATTGCTGAAAATAGGCACCAAGTTTGGCACCGAGTTGGGAGAAAGACACCAATCAGTCAATCAACGGTATGACGGGTCAGGCCAATAAACATTGGAACGCTATGCTTTGCATGGCCTCCACCTCCACTCATGGGCTTTGCAGTTGCAGCGCAACAAGTGGTTGAGCTTGACGCGACTGGTCATCAGGCCAGTTGAGCAGCCGGGCTCCATCCATCAACGACATAAAAAAGACATTGGAACAGACGACACGGCCAATGAGTGGCGTGATTGGGTTGATTAGGCTTGAACTGAAATGAAACCATGTCCCCACGTAGCAACCCTACTACCAAAAGCGAAAGCCGCGTGCGTGTGTTTACTATATTCCTTTAGCTTGCGAGAGCCGTGCGCGGCAATCATGCGTTCTATTCTAGGGATTCGTTGTGTACGGTTGGTGCCATGTTTTAGCCTGACCACAGTATCAAGTGCCCCGGACCGGCCAGTATTGTTCATGCATCTCAGGAACGGATTAAATCATACAGTACTAGGTACGGAGACGGAGTACTTCCGTTTCGTCCAGAAACACTCGCTCCATGCATGCACGCTTGTTTTAGTTGACAATATCCTCCTGCTACTACCTTAAGGTGGTGTTTAGTTGGTAGAGATTGGTGGAGATTTACTGTAGCAGATATACACTGTACCAATGAATAGTAAGGAAAGGATAGGAAATGATAGCATGGATGTGATGTGAGAAATAGTAAATCTCTATCAACTCCTAACTTGTAAACGGATTTAATATCGTACGGTCACCTCTTAATTCACCATTAGCTTGCAGGCGAGGGTTTTCGCTCTCATCTTCGAGTCTTCGACCAGAGGCCGGGTAGTATGTAAATTTCACGCAGCAAGCCAGCAATCAATCCGGCTTGCTATCTAGCTATGTTTTGAATTGTCTGCGCTAACTATTTTAAACTCAAAATTGATATGCAACACATATTTGAAGCATATCAATATATATAGTCCAGGTACTCCAGTTTCATATATAACCTTTACCGAGAAGTGGAACACTTTGTTTTTAAATTTGATGATGTAAGGCCCGTATGAACTTTTCCCACAATGAAAACTGCCGCATAATTAGTACCAGAGGGAGCCACCGTCAGCAACGAACCACCGATAATCTCATTTCAGCTAGCTACATGGCTACATCCACGCATATTCTAGTGTTGGTACTTTTACAAAACCTACTAAAAAGATGTAGATTGAGATGCGCAAACTCCCATGGCTGACGGTCCCGTTCACCGGCAGCCCATTTGAATTTTCATCCAATGGGAAAAGATGGAAAACGAGACGCGTCACCAAATGAAGTAGCTAGGAGTAACCAATGCAAGGGACAAAGACGACACGGCGACGGTCTAACGAGCTCGATCTCCTCCTTGTTCTACACTGCGCCTATCGGTCATCGGTTGAGGCATGCCGTCACGGCAGTTAACGCTACCAATATTCACTCGCTCACCCACTCGATCAAATTTTCCGGCAAATAAAGTTGGTGACAATCTCGACGACGACGGTGATGCATATATGTAAGACACATGACGGGATGGATCGATGCAGACGGCGGTTAGTGAGTCGTAACAACGGCCGAGATCGCCAGTGCAACGAACCAACCACGCGAAACGGGCCGCTGAGTCGTCTCCGTCCCCCGCGGATGGGGACACCGGACACACGCACAAAATCGGTGAAGTACGTCATCACACATCACCTGCTTCGTTCTTTCATCGATGCCGCTGAACGTACCAATATGAATCCCGGCCCGTTACTCCGACTTGCTCTCATGTTGAGCACCAAAGATTGTAACATTTTCAGCACCAAAGATTCTCTAACCTAGTTGGTTATTAGGGGGCTAAGCGGTATGGTCGCAATGCAACCAGTAGACCCGGGTTTAATTTTTCGCGTAAGCAGATTTATAGAGTTGTTTTAAATGAAAACCCTTGTCGGGCATAGTTGAACGAGTAGTTTGGATGTGCATGTCAGCATACCGGCTGGACGCCTCTCAGCACTGCTCGCCAGGTCTTTGCTGTAGCTTATGGTTGGCTTCGATGTCGTATCACTAATTCACTATCATGTCAGGGAGAGACGAGCATACATTAGTGTTGTCCTCGTATATAAAGTCGTGTCTCACGTAGTCACTGGTCTCCCAACCCAAATAGCACTGCTCTTTTCATCCTTCCACCAGTTTAACTGGAATATCTCGCATGCATGAATGATATTCTCTCTCATTATGCTACAACATCAGATTCTCTTAAGCCAAAAAAAAGCTTTAAAGATATTAAACTTACTCGCCGCAATATAGATAGTGAATGCTAGTTTGGCCGCAATGGTTTGATTTTCAATCATTTTTTTCTTTATTATTCCAGTCACCACTCAAACAAGTCGTTCCAAAATTCGATGTACTTTTTGATCCGATTTGAAATGGACGATACTTGAACTTGTTATCGTCTGCCACAACTCGCACCCACTATTGCCTCTGGGCGCACTTTGGTGGATGGATAACATCCGTAGACCGGTGAAGATCATGTGAATTTTCAACCTGCATGAAATTAGCACAGGTGCGCTCGTCGCACGCACGCATGTCGGCGGCGCGGCAGTTGGCTTGGCTGGGACGCGTTCCGTCCCAACAAGGCCGCGGGCGTGGGCTGCGAACTGTTGCGTCGTCCGTCCAGGTCCACGACCCGACCCAACTGCTATCCAACTGACCAACAACCACCTCGCCGCCAGATTTTTTTCATTCCCAGCCAAGGCTTTGCCTCTTTCTCAAAAAAAAAAGAAAGAAAAGAAAAGAAAAGCAAGGCTTTGCCTGCTCGGCGACCAACGGGCGGGTCGTCGGGGCGCGGCGCCCCGCGACACATGACGCGTGTCCCCCACGCCAGCTGTACCCAATCCACCCTTCCTTCCTTCTCCCCAACTGCATCCGCCTGCCTTGCCACCACCACCGCGCACGCACGCACGCACACGCATCCATCCTTCTTCTCCAGCGGCTGCCGTCCGGTCTGGTCCGGTGACCTCCCATCGGCTACTCCTTCGACTCGCTTATATATCCACCTCCCCTGCCTCTCTTCAACCTTCACTTCCTCCTCCCACTTCAGTTTCGTCTCCTCTCCTCCTTCCTCCTCCTCCCCTGCTCTCCAAGAAAGAAAACTCGCTCCATCTCATCGACACAAATCCACAACAAGAGAAGCAGAACAAACAAAGAAACAGATCTTTTGCCATGGCGTCGTCTTCCCCATCGTGCCGCTCCGGCGGCGGCGGGAAGCCGGACGTGGACCGGATCAAGGGGCCATGGAGCCCCGAGGAGGACGAGGCGCTGCAGCGTCTCGTGGCGCGGCACGGCGCGCGCAACTGGTCCCTCATCAGCCGCTCCATCCCGGGCCGGTCGGGCAAGTCGTGCCGCCTCCGGTGGTGCAACCAGCTGTCCCCGCAGGTGGAGCACCGCCCCTTCACGGCGGAGGAGGACGACACCATCCTCCGCGCCCACGCCCGCTTCGGCAACAAGTGGGCCACCATCGCCCGCCTCCTCTCCGGCCGCACCGACAACGCCATCAAGAACCACTGGAACTCCACCCTCAAGAGGAAGTACTACGCCGCCGCCTCCGCCCGAGCTCCGGCGGACGCGGCGGAGGACGAGCGGCCGCTCAAGCGGACCAGCAGCGACGGACACCCCGGGCTCTGCTTCAGCCCCGGCAGCCCGTCTGGGTCCGACCTCAGCGACTCCAGCCACCATAGCCTCCCCTCCGTCATGCCATCGGCTGCTGCCGCTGCTCCTGCCGTGACATCACAGCAGCAGCAGCACGTGTACCGGCCCGTGCCGCGCGCTGGCGGCGTGGTGGTGCTCCCGGCGCCGCGGCCGCCGTCTCCGCCGCCGCAGCAGGCTCCTCCTCCGGCGACCTCGCTGTCGCTCTCCCTGTCCCTTCCCGGGCTGGATCAGCAGTCCAATCCGTCCCCTTCGCCATCTCCTGTACAGATGCACCAGAAGCAGCAACCGGCTCCTTCTCAGATGCCGCCGCCGCCGCAGCCAGCACAGCCGAGCATGCCGTTCCAGCTGCACCCGCCGGCGATGAACCTCGCGTCGCCGCGGCCACCGCCACCGCCGTCCCCGGCGCCGTTCAGCGCGGATTTCCTGTCGATGATGCAGGAGATGATCCGGATCGAGGTCCGCAACTACATGTCCGGGTCGGGCATGGACCCGCGCGCCGACGCCGCCGTGCACGCCGTGAGCAAGCGGATGATGGGCACGGCCAAGATCGAGTAGCGGCGGCTGTACAAGATGACGACGAATCGATCCATCCGCAGCGTGAGCAAGCAAGCGTGCAAGAACGCCATGGCAAAAAAAACAAGAGCTGGTTGTTGCCTTGGAACAGAGGCCGTACGGCGGCAAGTGAAGAGAAAGATGAGCTCAATCCGGCTTCATTCCGAAGCTGTCGTTCGTTTAAACTAAACAAGAAAAATCCCCCGTCTAGTTCCCTTAATCTAGCCATTTCTTTTCTTCAATTTTTTTCCCTCCCTTTGTCCAGCTCCTCTGTCTAGTTAGCGTATGAACCCCTTGAAATAAGTTGCAGAGCAAGGATCCTTCCTCCTTTCCTTGCTGCTGGTGGTAACCAGTGCCATCATACCAGCCGGAGTAGTCATGCATGTTCTTTTTGTACAGAGACAAAAAAAACAAAAAAAAGGAAAGAAATGAACAAGATGAATCAATGGCAAGAAGAGGGCCTTCCATGGATCAATCACACATTCTGCCTGCTCTTGCAAACTACACGTATGAATGATTGTTTGCAGTCAGTGCTATACGCCTATACCTAGCATGGTTGGTTTGTTTGTTTGTTGGTATACAGTGGAGAGGAGAACCGCCGTACAAGTCTACTAGCATGGTCTACTAGTAGTAGTTTGATGGAGATTTTTGTTTGTGCTCGGGGGTTTGGGTTTTTAGATTGACGAAGCTGAAGGTTGTCTGGGAGGGACCGAGAGAATATGTGGGGCAAGGACGAAAGGGGAATTGTATATGGCCATGATGGCTGCCAGCCGGCCGTTGGCAGAAGCCTGCTGCTGAGTGAGAGTGCAGTGGAGGATGAGCGAGCGACAGCTAACCGCCTGCCTGCCTGTCCACCACTCCCCTCCTCCGTCCATCCTCACCCAGGCTCAACCGCTTCCGTGTCTAGTTTTTACTGCTCGCTCCTTCACAAATCACAGCTTTGGTCAATGGTGGTGGTTAGTGGTAATCTCTGGTCTGTCTCGCGTGGAGATAGAGGAGGGATCGAGACGATGCGTGCGTGTACGTGCGCGCCTTCGAGACGGCACTGTAGGATGCGGCACCGAAGCCTGAGCTAGTGAGCTTGGACCATGGAGACAACCGCGAGCTTCTCCCGGCTCTGTCCCACAGGTTGCCAGCCACCATTTTTACAGTGTAGTAGTATCATTGGCCTGACCTGTCGTGTCGTGGCACTGGCCTGATCTTGGCCCCTGGAAACATGGAACAAACATGCAGCCAGCTAAAACCCACAATTTAGCAGATGCGCCGTGGTCAAGCAGGAGTCGGTGTACCACGGTCTTTGTGTGCAACCAAAACGCGTTTTGCCCTGTACACGACCGAGGCGCCACGATGCCATCTTTGCTGTGTTCAGATTGGAAGTAAAAAGTATTTTTTCGAGATGAATAGTGTACTGGGAAGCGTGTTATGTGAGTAGGATGAATAGGAAAAACTTGTTGGAGAAATATTTTTCTTATGAATCTGAACACAACCCTTAGCTTCAGATACGTACAGATGACTAATCTAAGGTTCTAATAAAGGCAACTTGCCCCGGGGGTAAGTGAAAAAGTGTTACAAAGTTTGGGGCTGAGCTGGCTATTTCCGTTCGTTTGTGCATGGACAAAGCTCAGACCATGCAACCGGTTCGAAAAATGCGTATCGGTTCAAATTATATGAACCGGATGGGAAATAGACTGGCAGTTAAAAATGTCCAGCTTGATTTTCAAGTTTGCAGCACCTACGCAATTTTGCACCTGAAAGCCCCCACACACAACGCCAGCACCTAAACGCAACCGAACATGTCGTCTCATTGACTCGATGACTAAATCCAGGAGCTAGCACAACTAACCGACGGGTGTTGTTGCTGTGTTGCACTGGCCCCGCCCAGACCCGTGTGTTTCTTTATCACTGGGCGTGTCGGTTTGTTCCGTTGGTGAGGTCAGGCAAGGCGGCACCATGCTTGGTTGTTGGTGGGTACTCCTCCCAAACTGCTCAACCAACTCCAGAAGAGCAGCAACACGAAGCCCCCCGGGCGGCTAGAAAATGCATGCACTCTGTGTGCGTGTGTGTCCATATCTCTCTTTCTGCGGTGTGCTTGGACGTTGGCATCAAGGATATATTCAGCTGGTTACGCGTTGTTTTCGGGGGCAGTTCGTTGATCACTACCTGTGATTGATCGTCGGCAGCCTCATCTCATCTGATCCAATGCCATGCCATGCCATGCCATCCAACCGATGCATTTCCTGAATCTGACATGACCTCACCAGCCAAACATGTAACTCTACCAGTTGTAGTAGGAGTACTTTGGTACTGACTACTGCTTGCTAACCGTCACTACTACAGACACTGCAACTGCAAGCCTGCAAAGCAAATGGCCTCTCACGAGGAAAGAGGACAAATGAGAACCAATGGATCGGCAAACTTATCATGTTCAGAAAAAAAAAAAATTGGCCAACCTCTAGCTGAAACCGAAAGAGAGAAAAAGAGCCGTTTTCTGTTAGGGTGTCGACGCTGAAGTGGCGTGTTGAACGGCGAGGGAAAGCAACGGGCTGCACACACACAGGCCAAACCCAACCGGAACACACCTGCAGCTTCGTCTCCGGCTGGTTGCGTTTGGCGGTTGTTGGGAGGAATATAACCCTGGATGGTCAGTGGTCACGACCTGCACTGCTTTTGTGCGCCGTGTTTCAGGAAAGGTTTGGCACGGCAAGGCGAGACTGCCGACCACGACAATGTAACAGATATCGCTGATGCATCAGCAACCAAACACCATACCATCCAAATTGCCCTGTGACGTCGAGCAGGAGCACATAGGTCGTTCAATGGTGGTGACCCGCGGCCTGCTCCTAACCTGGCAAACAAAACATGTTCCATTCCAGTTTCAGATGCATATTCGCTTAATTCAACTACAATCAACCTCAAAAAGACAGTATTGTGGAAGAAAATCAGTTATAAGTTTCATTTTGAAGTTCCATGTGCGGGGTAATTTCTCCTATGGAATTAAGTTCAACTAAAAAAAGGGAAATTCATTCAGGTTTTGAATGGAGTTTATGTGCAACTTTCAACTCAAATTTTGTCTTTGGAAATCTGATAGCCAAGAGAGAGACACAACAATGAATGGCGCATTAAGATCATTGTTATAATTTGACAATACTGTTTATGAAACGCGCAAATATCTTTTCCTCTGTCTTTCAGAAAAAAATTATTTTCTCTTCTTTAAAGAATTGATGTTAGAATATACTACTACAATTAATAACGAAGAAGGTCACAATTTCTTTTTTTAGACTAAAAAATAGTTACATAAGTAGGACTTCAAATTGATAAAAACAATTTATCTACAAATCATTTAACTCATATTCATAGATCAAATCTTCAAATTGATATAAAAAAATACTTTCTACCGACACAAAACCAATACTCTTTGTTCACACATACCTAATATTCCATTCAGCACAGATAGCTGCAGCTGCGAAGCATAATCAGAAACGAACACACCTATTATACTCAGAACTTTTGATTATCGAACTAAAACATTCTACTAAAAAAATCTTAGTCATAATAAAAATTTCAAAATTGACATGAAAATTATTTCAACTCTATAAAAAACTATTTATTTGCATAAAGAATATACTAAAAGAAGTTTTGATTTATCACAGATTAAATAACTTCCAGCTCATAGTCATAGATAAAACCTCCAGATTAATATGAAACTACTTTGTGCCTCTGAAACTATAAATCTTTGTTCACACACAAAAAAACTTACTACTCAAAGGTTTAGGTCGATTGACAAAACATTGTACCTAAAATCTTTTGCAGCTCTAAAACTAAAACTGTTTATTCACATATAAGTGACCTAAAAATTAGTAATCTTCAAAAACAATTATTGAGGGCCAATATTGTATTAATTTCAACATTATTTACGTAATCCAGCAAGTAGGTTTCACAGATACGGATAAATTTAATTTAGATAAGCATGCTAATACGTGTAGCATGAATCCGAGCCGTTAGGAGACTTCATCACCTTACTAGTAATATTAAGCTCAAGGGACTTCAAGTAGTAACCTTAAAGTATGGAAATGCTTAATAATTGCGATGGCTGATAAGCCCGTTGACCTACGCCATCTCACGTTAGACTAGTAATATAAGCATCACTATACTCAGACCAACAAGCAACCTATTTTAGGTCGACGCTTTCTCGATCTGCAGAACACGGATGCAAGTGATAAGCATGCCAGTTGGTGGGTAAGGCAAACGGCCGCTCGATCTCACTACTCGCTCTTGTCATTGTCAGCACTCTGTTTCTCTCGCACCCTCTTGATTTCCACTTTCCGATCCACGTCACTTAGGTTGCAAGATGCTTCGATATGGTACTTTTGATCGGCTGCAGAGCTCGATCAAGCAGTGGAGATGTACCAACTCGCTCATTTTACTCGTGGCATAGAGCAAAGGCACGCGTGGGTCCTTATTTGAGCCCCAAAATCTCAATCAAAGAAGAACTAGCTGGGCTTGTCCTGTAGTTGTACACGCGTACGCGGTGTCCGGTGTGTGTACGACGGACAGGCTGGGGGCATGGCACGGCTCATGGCTCCACTGAGGATGGAATCTAGGTAACAGCGACCCTCTTGGTCTCTTCTTCTGTGGCGATCGAGCAGAGCTTCTCTGTAAGCCACTAGCTACCTTCACACACGCAACACACGTTCATGCATGGATGTGTACCCACATCCTAGCAAATAATTCTAGTGCGAGGACAAAAAATATATATATTTACATAGTATAATTCGTCGGTGCCGCCGGGGCAGCAGTCCGTGCATGCCTATCCACAGAGACAAGGTCGATGATGAGGCCGAAGAGCGCGCGACAATTATATGCGGCTGCGTCGGCATGCCGGTTGTTAGTTGTCACGCACCTTTGACTATACCGCCGCAACTGGCAATCGATCAACTAAAACTTTAGTTCAGCTAACCACACGCCACCATTTGAGTAGCCGGCGTCGCCACGTCCCTATCCGTATCCAGTTCAATTGACTCGACAAGTTTAATGATTCTGCATTTTTTTATTAATTTATTAGTCAATTTGCCTGTCTCCTAAACCAATCCAACGTAATGGACCAGTAGTCTAGTAATATTATATTATGCATATGATTGCTTAGGCATGCGTGTACTAGCTAGCACTGATACCTTGTTTGTTGTGGTGCAGATCAACGGGTGGCTCACTGGTTCCATGCTATATTTTTATCTTATTTATTTATAATCGATAGTATGCGTGCTCCAAATGATGGAGCCTTACCATGCATTGCTTGTCGTTTTGTGCTTTAGTTTGCTCACTTATTACGATTCTGTGTTGTAGGCATACAAGGCAAACAACAAATCCTTCTTTGGATCTGATGAGGGCCCCAATATATACATAACCTCCAATCATCATGCATCTATGAATGATTGATCGTTATGCGTATCCTCCATAAACTTTAATACATCGTCTCTCTAGCTTAATTAGCGCAAGTCGAGTTAGAAAATCAGAATGAAAATCTTTCCCCACTTTTTGGGAGCCAACGGTGGCATATATTGGGGCAGAGAGCACTACCAAATTGCCTGATATTAATGTCAAATTTACTCGAAACAGAACTAATGTCAAAATTCTGATCTCAAAAGAGATACAATTGTCATTTATCAGAGCTATAGAGGGTTGAAAACTTGCACTTGTAATTTTGTTAAAGAGCTTTCCGTCCATTTGGACCCGAATTCACTCCTCAAAGTGCATGCTTATCGATGTTTACATTTTTTTTCTACGTGCTTGTGTTCTTTTAGGAAATGAAGAAATGAATTATTCCAGCCATTACGCCAAATAAAATATGTGAAAATCCATATATTATTACAATAATCATGCATGCAGCGCCCCACTGCGAAATACCTATTATATATAGACGATAATAGATGGATAGGCTCAAAATAAAGAAAAGGTCTATCACCACCCATGTTTGGCGAAGATATCCATCAATGTAATAATCTCCAAAAGTTTCTATGGCACAGTTAGATGACATCTTCAATTACTCATCCCCTTGCAAAAGGGACTAAAAACTGAGTCTACTATGTGCCCTGGAAGATCACATGCATACAGGAAGTAACTTTTGCTTTTTCAAAAATAATTTGTCTTGTACTTAAACATATTGCCCATGAAATCGCACTTGGTAACCGAAGTATGTGGAACTGATTGAAGGCTTTTTCCTTTTTTTTAATCTTGTATATAAAGCCAATCTCAAAAGACATGATGATCTCAAAGAAGGAATAAAACCGAACTAAACCCCTTCGAGTGAGTGCCATATATATTATTATACTGATGGAGGAATCGGCGGCCTCTGGCCGATTTCGTGCGGGAGTTTTTTTTTTCTTTTTTCCCATTTTTTCTTTCTCCCTTTTTACTTTTCAATTTTTTGTTTTATCTTTTTCCCTTCTGAATTTGTATCTCATATTAATTGTATATCGTTTCTCTTTGGTCATAGAGAAATTTGCTAGCTTACGAAAGTCTCTCTATTCTATGCTTGTATTACATAGCCATTCGGAATTAAAGAAAATATGCTGAGTTTAGCCATTTAAATTTTAAAAAATACAGTATGCAGACTATATATCCAGCTATATATCTGTTGTCCTTTTCACTAAATTATCATTAGTTAGTGGTCATACTACTATATTGAACTACTCAAATATTTTAATCTTTAGAGGTTAGGATTTCCAAATGTACATATTGGTTGTTGCTTGAACGTCATTATCCGAAGCGTTCTACACATATATAATGACCCAAAACCCAACAGAGAACTGCCCGTGCATATGGCACCACTTAGAACTCATTTGTATAGGCGGTTAAAACCATACACCTCATAGGTGTTTCTGTGTCTCGGGCAATATTCCTGTGATGAATAGCACAACAAATCACAGGAAAATAGGAATATTTCAGTTCCCTGTAGGTTTCTTTAGAACACGCAGGAATATCGAAATTATCTTTTAGGTATGTACGTAACTAATAGGAAAATTGATAGACCCACGCTTATTGACTGTATTTCCTTATGTTTGTCTAATTATCTTGTCGGTTTACTCACAAGGAATTAACGCATATGGCAGGCAGGGTTTGAGCCCGCGCCCACATCCTAGCTAATCAAGACTTTAACTACTGCTCACATTCTTGTTTGTATATGTTTTTTGTAAAATTATGCTCTTTGACTTTGTGGGCTTTGTTTGTATCAGAACTGCTATTGCTTGAATTCTTACACTTGAGTAGTGAACCATTTGTTGGCAAGTTTAAATTATGCGAAACAGTTCAGTGTTGTATCAATTCTTTGCAAGGGAAAATGAAACATACACGGCGACGGCGGCGCTGCTTGTCATGGCCACGTCGGTTTCAGGTGCTGGTCAGGAATATACATCTCCAACTGCCTGGAGCCAAACATTCCAACCGCCGCTGACGTGTGATTATTTAATTTGGATGCAATTACGTGTTCCATCACCATGGCTGAGAAATCAAGGGAACCAAAAACTGAAATTGCGGTGCGGAAGTTAACTGAAGTTGCGCATGCGACGACGACGTCACCTTTTGTTTGTGTGTTTTGACCTGTGATCGGCCACCTAGAGACTGTCGTGGATGTAGCAACAGAAACAAACGTCTAGTAGTACTGCCAATTCTTAACATTTCCAGTGCTAGCGACCTTAAATTGACCTCCTGCCGGGCCCCTATGTATGATTACTCAACGACATATTGAGTGACTTGCATTTCAACAACATGACGTAAATGGAAGAAACTCAAATATACTAAGTGGTTTCTACGTCTTCAGTTTAAAGTATCATCCGACGGTATTATATATGCAGTTGCAGTTGGGAGCGTAAAAATTTATTGCATGCATTTTTAGTTGAATGTCGGCATGGAAATTTATTGCATGCATTTTTAGCAATGATGAATTGCGTTTAGGGGTTTATTACTATAAAATTTTATTTCTCGACAGCTATACGAACATGTCAAGATCTAAAGCAAGCGCGTCCAGCTTCACATAAATTACTTCAGCCTCTAGTAGTCGACATCAGACAATCATTGGTAAGACTTTCCAAACAAGGCAAACAAAATAGGTGAAGAATGGTTTGCGTAAATCTGCCCACCTGCCCGCCTGCTCTCGCGAGATTTGCGTACACCTTTTATTCTTGCAGTTGCATCTCCATGAGCATGCTTGCCTTCTCCCTCGCTCACACCACCCGTGAATCTGCCATCACGGAGAATAGCATCGCGTCCTCCAATGATCGTTGTCCGCCCGAAGTCCTGTACAGCTTCGTGTCCTCTCGGTGCACAGCCCGTCGTATGGCATCGATCGACATCCTCCCAGCGAGTAGCAACTGTCCCGTTGTACAGACATTTGACTTCCTCCCGGCAAGCGGCGTCAACCCGGCGATCCAGTGAACGACTTCCAGCCTGCGTTTCCCGGCGATCGTCGTTCTTGTGGCATACTCCCGGCAATCCCGAGCGCCGACGTCTGCCCGGCGATCGTCGCCCCCCCCACCTATCATTCGTGGTCACGCGGTGGCGCCCCCACCTACTTGGTCCGATCTTGCCCTGCTCGTGAAACCCTAATAACCAGCTTGTTCCCTCACCGGCCAGCATCGACAACGCCATTGCCGTTGCAGGACGCCGTCGCCGGAGAGGGCTTCGCCGCCATCGCAGGACGCAATCACAGTTCTCCACTGTCTCAGTGCAGGACTCCGCAGCCGTCGTAGTTCACCACCCTCGCCGTCGTTGTTTTCTCTCAATTTATTTTGCATTCGGTTCATATACCTAGAGTACTATAATGATTTGCATTGCACATAGAAATTATATTTTTTTAAAAATTTTGTACTTTCGTTCACAATATAATTTAATTGATGTTTTGTGTATTGCTATGTAAATATTTAGATGCCCGTAGCAATGTACGGGCACGATCCTAGTAATGGTATTAAAACTATATTTTTATTTTCTTAAAACTATACGTATTAGTAGTAGTAGGGCATTAACAAACTTTGCAAGGTGAAATTATGACTATCAATTGCTGTAAAAATATAAAAGTTTAAATGGAGAAGTCTACTATATACTATTATGAAACAACTAGTAGCAACAATTATATGCGACTCTCTCCGTTTCAAATTACAATTTATTTGAGTTTTTTTATCCCAAGTTTGACTGCTTGTTTTATTCAAAATATTTGTGCAAACAAATCAAATTTAATCATTCTTGAGAACTTTTATTAATAAGGCAAGCCATAACAAAAATGTGATATTGTGCCTAATTTTTCGAATAAGACGAGTGGTCAAACGTAGGGTAAAAAAGTCAAACAAATTGTAATTTGAAATGGAGGGAGTACAAAGCTATTTGTAATTTAGGCTAGAAATGTTTAATTTGGAACAAGTCTAAAACTACATACACATGTAAATCGAAGGGACTACGATGGGCTTTAGCCAACTATTGTTTAGGGACGAATGCCAAAACATCAGATATGCTATGCGCAACATGGACAATAAACTGGTGTGTTTCTCTTAAGGTAATTTTCTTAAAATTCTATCACTACAAGTGGACATCCATTTTGCAATGCATATATTTCTACTTAAATAAATATATTAATAAAGAAAGAAGAAAACACTAACAATCTGAGCTATTTACACCCGTTTCTTGACAATGATATGTAGTGATAGAACCACTCAACTACCCTCAGGTTGCATGTACACACGGCCTTTCGGTTTGTTGGTCAAACTATACTGCACACAGCTGTTTGATGGATACACGTTTGCATACATCTACTATTAGTTTGACGCTTCAGCGCCTCACACATATACATGCTGGTCCATATCCGCATACCGACACTGGCGTCTCAACCTGCTACGTGCCCATAGTTGATTAAGACCGGGTCGATATGCACACGGACACAAATAATTGGATTATGTTGTGCTTATTAATATAGTTGTCTTTGGTTGGCTTTTGTTAACGTGTCACTTTCCTATTGTGCACACTGCGCAACATTAATAATCTGTGTATATATCTTCCACAATTCACCTTCTTGTTTTACAATACAGCCAAGTTTGAGGCAACTTCAACTGTTATATATCTGCACATAAAAGGTAGAAGATATATAATCTAAAGCTAAGTGGGCTCCAAACCGTACGTGCTAAGAGGGTTCCAAAGAGGAAACTACGTTGTTAACACTTCAAGAATTGGAATGTAAGTTTTGTCTTAACACTGAATTAACAAAGTTGCTAAGAGGAGAAGAGCTATACTGGCTTCAACGTTCTAAAGCAACAATGCTACTCAAAGGTGATGACAACACGAAATACTTCCAATTATTGGCTAATGGTAGATATTGTAAAATCAAAATCTTTCAATTGGAACAAGATGGAGTTATAGTAGGTGATGAGAATTTAAAAACTTACATTACAAATTTCTATAAAAATCTTTTTGGATCACCAGACAGTTCTCATTTCCAACTTGATGAAACTCATAGAGAAGATATTCTGCAAGTTTCTGACATTGAAAATGATTTACTAACAACACCTTTTAGAGAAGAGGAGATTAAAGAGGTAATATTTTAAATGGAACATAATAAAGCTCCTGGACCAGATGGTTTTCCAATGGAATTTTATCAAAAAATTTGGGAAGTAATTAAGTCTGATCTTATAGTGTTCAATGAGTTTTATAGAGGTGATTTACCTCTCCATAGTTTCAATTTTGGAGTTATCAGGCTTCTCCCCAAAAAGTCTGAAGCTATAAAGATCCAACAGTATAGGTCAATCTGTTTACTTAATGTAAGTTTCAATATTTTCACAAAAGTTCTGATAAATAGAATTAATTTACTAGCTCAAAAAGTAATCAGACCATCACAAAATGCCTTTTTACCGGCTAGATATATTTTAGAAGGGGTGGTTGTTCTTCATGAAACTATTAATGAGTTGCATAGGAAGAAGACGAGTGGAGTTATTATTAAATTAGATTTTGCAAAAGCCTATGATAAGGTGAAGTAGCTTTTTCTTGAACAAATGTTGAGAATGAACTGTTTCACTTCTCAATTCTATGCTTGGATAGACAAAGTAACATCTATAGAAAGTGTGGGTATTAAGGTAAATAATAACATTGACCTTTACTTTCAAACATAAAAAAAACATGTAAGGCAAGACAATCCTTTATCACCGATTTTGTTTAACATTGTAGTGGATATATTGGCTATATTAATTGCCCGAGCAAACGATTATGGTCAGTTCAGGAGTATTGTATCACACCTAGTGCATGATGGCTTATCTATTTTGCAATATGTGGATGATACCATTCTTTTCATGGAAAATGATTTACAGGAAGACAAAAATCTAAAGCTCTTATTGTGTGCTTTTGAACAGTTGTCTGACCTCAAAATTAACTTCCATAAGAGTGTATTGTTTTTGCTACAGGGAAGCTAATAATCTTGAAAGGGAAAATGCACAGATTTTTTGTTGTGACATGGGATGCTTACCTTTCAAATATCTTGGGATTCCAATGCATCGTAGGAAACTGAGTAACTCTAATCGGAAAGAAACAGAGGACAGATTTCAAAAAAGACTAAGTGGGTGGAAAGGAAAGATTTTATTGGTAGGTGGTCGTTTGGTTCTCATAAATTCTGTACTTTGGAACCTATCCATATTCATGCTCTCTTTCTTTGAAATACGAAAAGGAGTCTTGAAAAAACTAGACTATTATAGATCAAGATTCTTTTGGCAAAGTGATGAGCATAAGAAGAAATATAGGTTAACAAAATGGGAAATTATTTGTACATCAAAAGATCAAGGATGTTTATGTATACTTAGATCTTGAGTTACAAAACAAATGTCTTCTTAGTGAGCGGCTATTTAAGCTCACAAATGAGGAAGCTGAATGGCAAAAACTCTTCAAAAACAAATATTGAGATATAAAACTATTACTCAGGTCGAATATATGCCTGGTGATTCACATTTTTTTTCAAGCCTAATGAAGGTGAAGAAAGACTTTTTGAGACTAGGCCAATTCAATTAGGGAGATGGTACTCGAATTAGATTATGGGAGGATGCCTAGCTAGACATTACTCCTTTTATTGAACAATTTACAAACTAATATAATATTGTGTGAAAAAAGAGTGCAACAGTTACAACAGTTTTTAGATCAATTCCTCTAAATGTGGATTTTAGAAGATCTCTGGTTGGAAATAACTTGTTAGCATGCCATAAGCTTGTAGATAATGTTGTACATATATTCAACTAAACAATTAGAAAGAAACATTTAGATGGATGTTGCAGCAAGATAGGAAGTTTACGGTACGTTCTATGTATAGGACGCTTGCCCAATGTTGTACCTCGTAGACATTTTATGGAAGCTTAAATTGCCCTTAAAAATAAAGATTTTCATGTGGTACCTAATTAGAGGGACAACTCTTACCAAAGATAATTTATAATGATGTTTTTATGAGAATATACATAACTTTTTCTTTGATTGTCCTGTTGCTAGATTGATATGGAGAATTGTACAAGTTTCATTTAATATTATACCTCTTGAGAGTGTCAATCATATCTTTCATGATTGATTACTCGGGGTGAATAAGAAACTTAGATACAAGATTTTGGTAGGGGCTTGTACTTTGTATTGGGCAATATGGATATCTATAAATGGTGTGGTTTTTGACAATACAAATTTTTTTACTCCTATGCAGGTGATTTTCAGAGGGACACAATGGATGCAGTTTTGATCTCTCTTTACAACAGGAGGTGGAGCAACCTCATTTCCTATGGAGATGTCGTCTGCTTGAGATCACGCCAATGGATATCTTCACCAAAAATGGATGGTGTTTTATAGTAATAGACTTCCTGAAAGTTAATGTCTTGGTGACCTTTTATCAATTTGTAAGTGGTGGAGATGATGATGTAATAATGAGCAACTATATGCACGTATCGTTGCAACGACTGAAACATTGAAATATATTCACTTTTCTAAAAAAACCGTACGTGCTAATAATAACAGCAACCACGCTCACCAGCTGCACAAATTTTGCTTGTATAGTACAGTATTAGATGCCGCTTGCTAGAAAAGTGAAGTACCAACGGGTGCATGCATGATATATAGGTATACTCCAGTAGTTGAAGATATTCATGTACAATTTTACTTCGTTGGCTACAGAATTTTTTTATGTGTAATTGTGTAGAAATCTGCTTTTAAAAAGATGGAGACAGGTGCCAATTTGATCACCACGACTGTAAGGAAAATGGCCCTAGGCCATGTTTGTGATTTTGGTGATTGATTGACAACATAGTCATTGGACTAACATATGTTTAAAGATGTATTTTTTTAGATTTTTGAGGATGAGTTTTTAGCCATGCAAATGGGTAGAAATGTGCTTCTATCTCATACAAAAGTGTCAAAAAAACGGGATGAAAATCGGCGAAGAAATGACGTAAAAATGACCAAAACCGTGCTCTCAACAGTGCTGCGGATAAGCCACCGATTGATTCGGTGGTGCAACTTCCGGGGGACCGAATCAGTCGGTCCTAGAGGCATTTTGGGCAGCGAGAAGGCCTACCACTGATTGATTCGGTGGTACCTCATCAAGGGCACCGAATTAGTCGGTCACCCACCGAATTAGTCGGTCCTTATGGCTGGAACATGCTATTCGGCTCTGGTGAGCACCGATTGATTCGGTGGTGGCGTGGAAAGGGCACCGAATGAGTCGGTCCTACCCAGAAAGTGTGCAACGGCTATACAACGTCTAGTTCCTTTGGTTGGGGCTATAAATATGGGTTGCCTCGGCCATTTGAAGTGTGCTTGAGCTGGGAGAAGCTATTGGCAAGTGTTCTACACATTCTTAAGTGCTCAATCCACCAAAGTGCTAAATAGAAGATCTAGGTGATTAGCAAAGTGCTTAGTGCTAGTCTAGACCCTTTAGCGCATCTCTTAGGTCTTTAGCCTAGAGTTTAGCGGAGTTTGCATACCTCTTTGCTTACCGGTGCTTGCACACACCAAGTGTTGTAATCCGGGGCTTGTAGTCTTGCGAGACCCTCCAACCGAGTTTGTGGAGAGGCCGCCGGTGCTTGTGCAAGGGAGGAGAGGCCCTTGGCGTTTGGCCGAAACTCTACCAAGTGGAGGCGGCGAGGAGCATCTGGGGAGGGACGAGCGGAGACCTACTTGCGCGTGGGGAAATCCCGTGGTCACCCACGGAGTTACTCGACCGGGGAGTTTATGCCCTTGCAAGGGCATTCCCTTTGAGAGGGGCTCCAACAACGAGGATTAGTGGAAAGCTCGTGAGCTTTCCGATACCTCGGTAAAAATCGCCGTGCCGGGAGTTTGCTCTTCTCTACCCTTTACTTTCCGCATTTCATACTCGTACTACTTTCCGCATTTACCTTTCCTAGACTTGCCATGCTAGTATAGGATTGGACCTAGGGTGTAAAACTTTGTAGCGGTAGAGATAGCAACACATAGAGAAAACCTAGAGCACATTTAGATAGAAATTGAAATAGGTTTTCATATGTGCAATTGGAGCCTTAGTTTTTATAGACACCTAATTCACCCCCCCTCTTAGGGTGTCACGGTCCCTTCAACGACCCTGACCCTCTGCGGCAGATACGGAAAAGGGGATAGAGTATACTTTCTAGTATTTGTTTCATATCCACACGAGGCTGAAGAAACCTCTAGACTTAAGTTGGAACCGAATATATACCAAGTGCTTCATCTGAATCTTGGGATACCTGCTATCATACTGGCATAGCAAAAAATCCATATCTCCAGTTTCTCTAACTCAACTTTAGCAACAATAATCTAACACTAATTAAGAGGCTCAAGGTTCTTTTAAGATCAAATTCTAGATCATTTAACATCTAAAGAGTATACTCTAACATACTCCTATGGAACATGAAAGCAATACTAATTCCATTATTAACTACTGATTTCACATTAGTTGATAATATTTTTTACTAATTATGAGCTCTATTCTTTTAACAAAAACTACATGAATACAACTTGACAAGTTTCCTGCTGCATCTGGTGTTTATTATAGAGTGGTAGAAATATTATACCTTATACGACAAAAAAACATGACCATACGCTTCCTAGAATGTTGGCGATATATCTATACTAGAAATTAAAAATTCACTGGATGTTGTTTTATTGTTCATTTAAACAGGTCAATTCTTCTCTAAATGTAGATGCTTGGAATCCTTATCAAGTGATCGAAGAGTTAGGTAACATTTGGTTCTGGCCTGGCCAGAACATGGCCAGACAGTATCGTTGCCTATGATCAAAATTTTTGGTGGAGTGGTTATAATACTCCAATTTCTGCCAACAGTTGGTAACAAGAAGCAAGGAATTACATGCTGTTGTTGACGGTATGCACCATTGGCTCTCATAATCGATCTCATCAATGATGAGGCATAACATAGTTGATATCTGAATAGCCACAAAATTATGGAGTAATCAGAGTGAGTATACCGCATAGGTGACCACATTGTTGTCTATTCAATTTTCATAAGGATAGTGCTCTTTAGTTCTGATGGTTATTGCATACTCCCTCCGTCTAAAAAAAAAGGTAGTTATGGGATGCGTGCAAATGTTATTTTCTCAATCTTGACTTGATTTATAGAAAAAGCTTGCAACATTTATATCTTCATATAAATTTGTTAAAAAACTAGATTCAAAGATCTTTTTTAGATACTAACACTACTATGGAATAGATTTTCAGATGCGGTCAAAAAGGGTTTTTGGAGGCAGTTTTCCCATCCACCTCGAAGCTAGGGCTTCTGTTAATCACCCGTTTCCAGAGGCAGATATGTGACCGCCTCTGTTAATAGGAGGAAAAAAATCACAACCCTAGATGGGCCTATCGAGCCCATACACGGGCCCGCCAAGCCCATCCAGGGCCGCCACTGCTAGCCGGCGCCGGATCTGTGCTCGCCGACGCAAGATCCGTCCTCGCCGGCACCGGATCTGCACTCGCCATGCGCCGCCGCATCTCCTTGCCGCCTTGACGCCTTGCCGCGCGTGGGCCAACGCCGCTGCACCTCGATGCCTTGCCGTACGCGGGCTGACGCCGCCTTGCCGCGCATAGGAGGACGCCTCCGTCGCGCCTTGCCGCGCATGCTGACGCCGCCGCGCCTCGAGGCCTCGCTGCACGCCGGACGACGCCTTCGCCGTGCGCCTCCTCGCCTTCCCACCTCTCACGCCAGCGCCGTCGAGCCTCGTCTCTCTCCCCACCTCAGACTCCGCCGTCATTCCCTATCTCCCGGTCAACGTAGAGATGGGAGGGAGGGATGGCACTGACAAGGGGGAAGGAACCGAGGAAGGGAGGGCGCCGCCGTGCAGTTTCACGCGCGAGAGAGGGAGGACGGCTCCACTGCGGGAGAGAGAGAGAAGGAGTAGGAGAGGATGGGTTAGGGTTTGAGTGAGGTGATGTTGGTATATATACTACGAGGGGATTATCGGGCTGAGTTGGGCCAGCTGGGCCTTGGTCTTTTAGGAGGCGGGCCTTATAAACTGTCCGCCTCCAAAAATCGATTTACGGAGGCAGACACCTTAAGATGTCCGCCTCCGAAAATTGACTATGTTCTGAGGTGGTTGTTTTAAAATGTCCGCTTCTATAAATCGATTTTCGGAGACGGTTAAATGTGACCGCTTCTGAAAATAAAAAGTGTTCGTCTCTGTTAATCACTTATATTAACAGAAACAGTTTGGATTCATGTTCACCTCTGAAAATAAAAACACAGTGTCTCCTAAAATCATATTTGTAGTAGTGTAATAATATATTATAAATATTAATATTATTTTATATGTAATTGGTCAAAGTTGTAAAAAGTTGTTTTCTCGGGAAGCGAGAACTACTCTTTTTGAGGGACGGAGGGAGTAGAGCGCATGGTACACTAGCAGAAACACACATTTTAAATCCATAGCAAAAGATTTGAAGCTCTAGTGCATGCATACGCTACAAATAAGAACAAGGCTAATAATATAGCCAGCTGCTGTCTGTATAGATTCTTACAGCCCACCTCTTAGCCCACATATATAATGGTTAGCCCTCTCTTATTAATATATAGCCCACACGTCTCTCTCACATTTTTTTTTGGTTTTTGTGCTTGGCAGGCTGCTTACAGCCCACTTCCTCCCTCTCTCCTTTTCTCTCTCATACACTTAAGCATTCAGTCTTCTGGCAGTTTGTTATTATTATTATACTCCCTCCATCCAGAAATGTAAGTCGTATTAGGATCAGCCAAAAGTCAAACTTCACAAATTTTGACCAACAATTAGTTGAAATATAAATACATTTAGTATATAAATTTTACATCAATATATTTATACTTAAAGCTATTTTGAGATAACATTAAGTCTTTACCAATTGATATTATATTATGATAGAAATTAAGAGTCAAAATATATTTTGACTGACTTTTCCCCAACTCTTATACGACTTAGATTTACGGACAGAGGGAGTACTTCTCTAAAACAGATGGGTGTATACGTGAAGCAGCCGGTGTGCATTCCGCCGACAAAGTGCGGACATGCATGCTGGCATTAAAGGTTTCCTTTGGTGCCGTAGCTGACATGGCGCTGGCTGATCCTCCACTCCCTCAGCATTTCAAATCATATCCCAAGCAGGGTTAAAAAAATCGCGGGAACCGGTCCGGAAACCGCGGTTACCGGTCGAACCGCCCCGGACCGGTAGCGGTTCGGGGCGGTTTGAAACCGGTGGAATTCAAAAATTTCAAATTTGAATTTAAAAATTCAAAAAATCGGATAAAAATTCTTAAAAATACTTCATGGTGTGCTGGATCTATTGGTGTCAAAATTTCTCAAATATTTGGTCATTTGCTATTTTTTTCGCGAAATACAAGTTAAATAAAAAAAGAAAAAGAAAAAACAGTGGCCGGCCCATTAAGGCCCATGAAGGCCCAACGCCTCCCTAACCCTAACCCCCCCTCCCCCAACGGCCAGCGCTCCCATTCTCCCCCCCCCCCGCGCAGCCGCGTTCAGGACAGGCGATTTTTCGCCGCCGGCCGCCGTAACCGCCGCGCGAGCCGGCTAACCGCCCTGGTAGTACCGGTAACCGGACCGGTTTGACCGGTTACCGGTCAAACCGGTCCGGTAAACCGCTCAAACCGGTCGGTAAACCGCTCAAACCGGTCGGTAAACCGCTCAAACCGGTCGGTAACCGGTCAAACCGGTCGGTAACCGTTCCAAACCGGCCTCACGGGGGATTTGAACTCAAAATTTGAATTTGGCCGGTTTTCCAACAAACCGGTCGGTAACCGGCCCAAACCGGTCGGTAACCGGTCAATCCGAGCGGTTAGCCGCCAAAAACCGATTGCACGGGGGATTTGAATTCAAAATTTGAATTCAACCGGTTTCCACCGGTTACCGGTCAAACCGGTCCGGTATACCGTTACCGCCGGCCGGCGATTCGAACTACCGGACCGGTTTGGTTAACCCTGATCCCAAGTAATTTAAGTTGCATGTAGTTGGGAATATACCAATTATATTCTTTGCATGGTAAAGATCATTCAGGGCTCATACCACGTCAGAATTAGATACATGTAGTAACACTTGAAAATTGTTTAAAGATCATGTGCATCTTTCGAAAGATTCTTGGCATATGCTCCCCTGAATCTTGGATCCGAAGAAAACTCCCCTGCATTTTAGGGTATGATCGACTGTATAATCCAAATAACTAAATTGATTATACTATGGTGCTACTGATTAAATGAGAAGAAACTAAAGCTTCATATCAATTATATGCTTTTTGTCATACTACCCAACCATTGGTAAACCTGAATAGCTTGTTTTCATTTTATTCACGGCTAATTTTCCAAAAGAATTGGAAGGAAGGAACCTTAGATAAATAAAGAAGTGCAAAGAGATGGTTACAGACTGAAGTACTTCTCCAACAAGTTTTTCCAATTCATCCCACTCACAGAACACGCTTCCTAGTGTACTATTCATCTAGAAAAAGTACTTTTTACTTCTAATCTGAACACTGCCCACTCATGGGCCGGTGGACTGAGATAGTGCTCTAGGCTAGCTAGCTAGCTGAGGAAGCCTATAATCCTGTAATGAACAGGATAATTTAGGTGGCATGCTTTGTCACAGCAATGTTAGGAGGGGACAGGCCCTTGGGCGACCCTGTCTTTTACCCTGCGCTGGTGGTCACCAGCCGATGGTAACACCCCCACTCATCATAATAAAAGGAATGGTTTGGGGTTAGGGTTAGGGTTAGAATTCAGGGGAAGCACCCGCAGTTGAGAATGAAAAAGGTTTGAATTAAGAGGCTCATAGCTATGCTGGGGTAGAGACAGTAGTTGTCGAAGGCGGGTGGCGTAGTGTGGCACTAGGGTCATTACCGACCAAAGCACAACCAGAATTTTAAACATATCTTAGTGATGTGATATTCTCCTAGTGTTTTAGCGTTTAAAGTTTTGTATAGATTTTTTCTACCAAATTTCTTCTAGTGAGGATACCATGTGCTATAACGACTATTGATACTCTGTTTTATTACTATTCATAAACAAGACAGTGTTTTATTACTCCTACCTAAAAACACTAGAAGCCCACCATTTTCACAATGTATATAGTTCGGTGGCGGCACAATATATCAAGGCCCAATTAGCAGAAAAAAATCAGCTGTGGAGAAATGTCCATCGACCGTTGTCGGGGAAACTAGAGAAAGAAAAAAAAGGAAAGAAAATAAAGTAGAAGTAGGAAGAACAAATGGATGTTAAGAAGCAAAAAAAGTAATAGGCTGAGGTGGGGTCATGTCTTGAGTCATTGCTATGTGCCAATGCACTCGTGTCAAAGAGTGACCCTAGGGTTTAATTAATATTTTGAAATATGTAAATGAACCTTTTAGGTATAGTTTGTATACATAATGCTAGACGTCCAGGCCAGTTCGAGTATTGGGCATCACCATTTAAGATAACAATAATTCGGAGTCCAGTTTTATGTATGAACTTTCTGAGGCAACCTTAAGTGCTATTACCTCCATCCCAATTTATAAGTCGTTTGACTTTTTTGACTCTAATTTTGAATGGTCAAAGTTAGAGAAAAAAAGTCAAACGACTTATAAATTGGAATGAAGGGAGTACTTCGTAAAGCATATGTTATTGCCTACCCTTTTCAGTAACATTTAGGCTTTTGAGTGCAATTGATAGGTGTACATAACTAGCATCCGGGATAATGGTGATAGCAAACACTCTCGAGAGTGCAAAAGACTTGCAATGGACGGGTTCTATATGTGACAGGAGAAGTGTCAGGGCAAACAAAATTGTGAGGTGATTGATGACTGGTTATAGTTTGGAGACGATACCCACACACTAGAACTGTGGTGGAAAAGGTTTGGCTAATCGAGATTTTGAGAAGGCGTTTGATGTAGCAGGCTAGCACCCACAGACCAACGGAATCCTCAAATGGCACGAGCCTCGTGAGGCTGTCCTAAATCGTCATACTCTATTTTTATCTTCTAAAAGCAATATTGTGTCATGGTCATTGAGATTCTCTTCTCTATGCTAATTTTCTCCGCGTCCATCATACTTTATATCTCATTTTCTATATCAACTACTAGCCGTTAGAACTCACATGCCATATTTTTTCTTTATTACCCCCGATCACCCACCCACCCAACGGTTCCCCCACCCACGGACCCACCCCTTCCACTCCCTCTCCCACGGCGGCTCTCCTCCCCCGGTCTCTTCGCTCCCCAGTGGAGGTGCGGCCCCGACTGATCTCTCTCTGGGTCGCAGGGGACCTAAACTCCGGTACCAGCGGGCGGAACTGCCCACCCCTCTCTCACTCTGGTGCACCCCTCAAAACTTGTGCGCTGGTGCGCCGTCGCCGCCATGGTTGACCCCAGGCCTGGCTAGCTACTTTCTACAATGAACGCAGGCATGGAGTTCCATTCCTCTCTGCTCTCTAGCTCCTGGCGCCGCCGGGTGCCACCTCTCTGCTCTGCAGCTCCTTGTGCCGCAGGACGCTCGTCTGCCCGGAGGTGTCAAGCGGCGGTGTCCTCCTCGCCACCAGTGGGCATGGCCAGGTAGAAGGAGCAGGGGCGCCAGGAGAGCATGAAAGCTAGGTGGGTGGAGCGAATAGCAAATACCATTGTGTCCGCTAGAAATAGAGGA
This sequence comes from Digitaria exilis, assembly GCA_015342445.1. Lineage (NCBI taxonomy): Eukaryota > Viridiplantae > Streptophyta > Magnoliopsida > Poales > Poaceae > Digitaria > Digitaria exilis. Next base: position 471,898 of record JACEFO010002191.1, read on the forward strand.
AGGGAAGCGATTAACTCTTTTAGCGTGATGGATCCCGTACCTCTGTGCAGCAAGCTTTCCTCTACATCGATACTGGAGGAAGCTTTACAGGACACCAGTGCGGAGGACAGCCTGAGGGCTCTAAGATGGGCCAATAAGTGAGTGGAAAATTTCAAAAAGAAATAAAGTGAGTGGATAACTGTGTTGATTGAGGCGCACAAATGATAAGTTTTTATTTTTGCCAGTGCTAGAAAGTTGGATGTGTATGCAACTTTTAAACTTATTACTTTTGGCTGGCTGCAATGATAGATGTTTTGTTAGAATAACTGTCTCTTCTACCCGTGTTAATCCATTGAAATACTTTTGCCATCGACCAACAGATCATCAACGTACGTTTTCGGGTCAAACTCGTCCATCTTCAAATGCTGGGGGAGCCATACACTACTCTGTAGTACTACCTTCCAACTGCTATTGATGTGACCTCCAAAATAGACGATGAAGGTGAGGTCAAGAATCACCATCACAGCCTAACTTGGGATATATGCTCATCCCATGTACTACCAAGATTCTCACTCTCACAGGAAAAGAAGCTAGACACGAATTGTCGTCGTTGTCATCCGCTACCGGTCTTCCATTGATTGATTCTCTACGTTAGTTATTAGTGTGATGTTGCAACAGAAACAGAATTAACGTATGGTCTTCTACTCCTATGCTAGCGACCTTTAACTAACTTTGATTGGTCTCGGGTCCCTCAGGTTATTAACTGATTGATTTTCGATCATGACCAACCACTTAGCGTGGTAGACACATTCAATGACCAAGCCGACAAGGTTAAATGTCTTTCTGGCGCTCTAGCTGGCTGTTAATAAGTTTAGCTATCAGGGCCAGTTTATTACTTTATTTTAGTTAGATGATCATAATAACCTCCAAGGCACACGCGATTATCTGCTTTGTTTTTTTGGTTGATTTTGACGTGGGCGGACGTGCATCGGTGCATGGCCCTGCTTCGCCCGGTTGTCTGTCCACTTGCAGCTTCTTTTGACTCGTCACATCTATCTATCGACGTCCGTCCGGTTTCTCGTGTGCCGGTCTCCGTAGCTCTGCGTTTTTGGTGCCGTTGTTGCGTGCCAGTTGTAAGGCCAAACGGTCCACTGTCACACCTTTTGCATGCATCTAGCTTCGTGTCCCCAATGTTATTCGACTAGTCGGGTTGACGCGTAATGCGTATCTCTAATGTTATTTATTATCTTACCGTACTCAATCTAATTTTAGATTTATATAAAATTTTTATCTTAAAGTCATCTAAGCATTATATAACTTTATTTCTTAAAAATTTGTTGACTTTACACAATAATTCTTGATTTTGATAGAGAAAATATAAAACTAGTAATGAATGAATAATTGGATCTTATTTGAATTTATAAACTGAAAGCAAAGTAAAAAAAACTCTTAGAGCTATTACACATGACATACATCGATTTTTTAGTACCATCGGTCCCACTAAATGGGCCCCACAATGAACATGTGTGGGTCCCACATAAATAATGTACGGGTTCATGTAGGTTCCTCCTATGGGTCCCACCTAAATAGTTTATGGGTCCCACGTAAATAGTAGCGGGTCCCACGTGGGGCCAAAGTTCATGAGGGGGCTTCAAATCTTAGGACTTTAATATATGTAGTAGATAAGGCGCCTCCTAAAAATGAAGAAAATTCCATGTGAGTCTGTGAGTCTAGGCCCCAAAAGCTCACTCCCTAATGCAAGCCGTGCATGGCCCAATGATGGATAAATAGAGAAGACAATTCCTAAATAAATAAAAAATGAGCTGGTTTTTTGCAATCTATGTGCATCTTCCACTATATTTGAGCTTCCACCCATGCCTTACAATGTTTGAGATTCGGGAAAACCAACTTCAACCCTTGGATTACACCAAAATCTAACCCCCCCTCCCCCTCCTTACTTCTTTCTCTTCCTCCTCCTTCCTCTGATGCAGCCGCCGTCGCGTCCGGGCGGTCACGCTAAGCGCCATGTCACTTCACACAGTCCTGCGCACGTCGGCCCAGCGGCCCCACGCCATGTAACTGCTTCTACATGGCCCTATGGTCCCCGCACATGACACCATCTCGCCGGAGAAGCTGGAAAAGAATCTGTTCAACATTTTGATTTCTAGTTTTCAACATTGTGTGCTTGCAACTCCAACATTTTCTTTGTGCTATTTCAGCATTCAAATCTTAAATGTTGAAGATATTTAAAGAAAATATTGAATCAGTCATATCAAGATGTTTAAGGAAGTAATCCTTGAATTTGTGTTGTTGTGGGTGCTTCTTAACTTTTATAGATTTATCTGCAACGTAAATATCGATCCATAAGTATTCAGAGTATTGAATCCACAGGAACGATGGTACAATTGTTTCTAACTAAAATACCTTGAAGGAATAAGTTTGGAGGATGGATCTGATGGAACACAAGCCTAATCTTCCGATAGGTATTGATAATATTGATTGGTGGAGCCTTGATGTTGGTGACCCGACTTCAAATCAGACATGATTTGAACCCTGCAACTGTTACACCGTTGCTCTGTTGATTATCAATTAAGCACAACTTGATTGACCTCGCAGATAAGGCTTTTCTTACAAGTGAATCGAAGAACACAAGCAGTAATGGGTAAAACACAAAATTGAAATTGCAGATGTATATTAAGCAAAGATGAATATGGGGGTTCAAGCTACGAACAACAAAGGACTAATTGCCACAAAGTTTTGATCAACACCATGAGCCCTAGATCTTAATAAACAAATTTGGCGTCACAATAACAATTATCAATGTCTGTTTCACAACTGGAAATCAAGAACTAAACAAAACCCAAGCATTTAGGGCGACGACTATTGAGTTTTATACAACCAAGAGGCGGTGGCCAAGTGAGTGGACTACCTAGGGCACGCTTGGATCATGCTCGTTCTGGTGGGGGTGCGGATCAACTTGGGCTTGTATCCCAAGCAAAATTATAAGGCCCATGGTCCAATAAAAGGTGATGCAGCACCATGGCAGATTATGTACACCTAATTGTTTCAATGATTCCAGATGATTCAGATGGAATTTTTATGTGGGATCGGTGCCATTGGAAGATCCATGAAATCCACTTTCCATCCATATAAATAACATATAAATTGGACTCCATATGTGACCTAGGCGTCGAATTTGTGTGTGTTGCTCCAAGATTCCGAGGTGGGTTCGAACTTGAGTTGCTTTGGGAATCCTTCTTGACTTTGCCATCCTTGGTATACTCCTCCTTATTCATTGCTTGGGCCAATCTTGGTCACATGCCTACATGTCATGTCCTGATATTTAGTTAGTGGTTTTATCATAAGGTATAGTCTTCTCTATTGTTTAAGCTTGCTTCGGCGACCAGACATTCAAAGACCCGCTAGCTATAATATGGAAAATACATTGTATTCAGCAGGGGGAAGTACAAAAGTCTTGCAAAGCATAACGGATGACAAGCTATCACTACAAGTCACCTACCGCACAATTCTAGTGTGGATGGACCACAGGTGCGACGAAGAAAGAATCCAATAAATCTGGATCTTCTTCTAATCTCTATCTAATTATCTTCTAATCCTCTTCTAGTCTGTTACTTACACACCGAATCTATTTACAACAATGGAGCTTTTGTCCTCTCCCTCCCCCGGAACCACATGATTCTAAATTATCTATACAGGGGGTCTGCCTCCGCTTAAATGGGGGGGGGGGTTAGGTCAATTCCGAGGGTCCCCAAGTATGGTTTCTACCGAAACCGCCTTATGGAACTGACTTAGCACTGCCTCACCAAAGCCCACCTAACCGCCTCTGTCATGGGCTGGTTCATCCTAGGGATTGGCCAGCCCCCTTTTGGGCCGTTTCGGTCCATCTTTGGCTGGTTGACTCTCCCCTTGGGCTGCCGGGGATTAATCTATCTGCAACGGGCTAAGTTACCTCGGTTTCCTCTAGTTTGTCATCCCATGGCTCTCATCTGCTTTCTCTAATTTCTCAAAGTGGCATTTCATGGTCTCTTGAGTGTGCTTTCCTTCCATATACATGTGTGATATCCTAAAATCAACAATTCACCAAAACTCGTGGAAATAATTAGTCATAAACTTGTATCTCTAAGTTTCGTGCTTGTTTCCTACAAGAGTTGATGGTTTAGTATGGTACTTAAGGACCATCAACAAAACCCCCAGACTTAGCCCTTTGCTCGTCCTCGAGTAAAGGTTAAGGACTAAGTTGGAACATCCCCTCAAATGGTATTATGCCACCATACAAGTTACTCTAAGACTTCTCCTTAGCTTGTAAATATCTAGTATGTCTCATTAAGTTAAATCGGAAAAATAATGCTCAAGATAGAGAACAATAGGCCCCTAACTTACCTTGCACAAAACACTTGGGTTTTAATTTTATTCTTTAAAAACTCATGAATAACACAGCTCCTCAGACTTCTGTTCTATCAAAATCTCTCTTTATGTTCTTTTATTCTTCACCGAAGTTATAAAAGACCAGTATCTATACCTATCTCCTAATAAGGCTCGTATCTGGAGTTGTAGGAAGGGAAAGTTAGAGTAGACATATTTCTCATATATTGCTAAGCCAAGAGTCGAGCCCACAAAAGTCACAAGTCACACCCTATGGCTGAGTACTCCAAATGTTCTTTGTTAAACTCTCTTACTCTCAGATCATCTCTCCTTGTTCCTCTTTGGGCATGGGCTAGTTTTTCTTCACCAATCTTTTTCTCTCATTGGCTCATCCCCTTTGGACATATTTCTTCTATCTTAATTTCACTTTTTCATTTTTTAGCCATTCCTTCTTTCGGTCATGGATCTTCTCTCTCATGGCGTACCTTCTTTGGATATGAATATTTTATTTCTCGCTCTTTTTGCCTACCCATGTCTTCATAGGACCTTGTAAAGAGAAAAACCTCGAACTCAAAGTATTTATCAGGGTTACAAGTTCTCAGCCATTGTGTGCCAAGTTCTTTGCAAAGGGTCATCTCATGTTGACAAAACTCAAAAAGATAATAAGCAACTTATGTAAAGGTTATTATAACGCTTTAATAGGAATTTCTGCTAGTTAACAAAAGTGAGGAGCTAAGCTATTATACATTAATGTTATTAATTTAACTGAAGAAATTTGTTCAGGGTAGGCTCAGATCCATTCATTAAATTGTATGAACATCAAGTTACCGACTAACATGGGGTTCTATAAACATTTCATAAGCATAGGGATAATTACTTGTAATAAAACATATGCAAGTAAGCCAAAACATGTTCATTATGAGGAGGTTGACAAGGCAAATTGAGTTTTAATATTTTTCATGATTATCATGAAATTCATTTAAAACTTGAGAAACAGAGAATTGGAGGGGTGTGTTGCACATACTATCACTAGAGAGGAAGAAGCGGAGGCTAAGAGGAGTCAGAGGTGGTTGGGTAGAACTATAGGTTCAGCTATCCCACTCTGGATCCTATCTATCCCGTTCTTCAGTGTGTTGGTCCATATGATGTCAAGCAATATGTTGGTGGAGGATCTCTTATAAGGTTGCACATGGTGAGCTTTGAGAGATCTCCCCCACATTTGGCCTTGTATCAGGGTTTATTCACAAGAGACAAAGATCGGGATAAATATCGGGGGAGTTCAAATCTTTAATGAGTTGCATGATGTGTTCGTGATGCCTTTCCTTTATTTACCAATTCATTGTGGCTCAGCAAAGCTAAGATGAAGAATGCATGAACATAACAAAAGAGGCATGTGGCAATATGTACCTAGTGCACACAAGAATATGTCTTTTTGTTTTGCTCCTTTCCTGTTGGCCAACCTTATTGAAATACTTACCAATCCTTAGTTCAATAACCAAACTCGACAGAATGTCATGTTTGATCAAAGAAGGTAATTTTAATCTAAACACCATGCTTAATTTTAAAAGGTAACACTACTGGAGAACCTAGCATTAGTACCGGGCGCAAAGCCGCGTTAGTACCGGTTATGCGCCCAGTACCGAGCTTCCAGTACTAAATGGGCAGCCCGTTAATACCGGCTGCAACAACCGGTACCAACGGGGCCGCAGTGGGGTCAGCCGGTCAGCCCGTTAGTACCGTCTTCGAGCCGAAGAAATAAAGAAACAAAATTGTAAGATCACCGGGAGGCTCGCACACCGCGCAACATCACAAGCACGCGAATTTTCACGCGTAAATGCACGTGCGCGGTTCATGGGATCACAACCTCTGGCCTCGCGCGTAACCTCCTCTACCATCCCACCTATGCATCACTTGTGATTGAGTGGGATATGCTTTCCTTTGAACTATACCCCGCGGACCCATTTAGTACCGGCTCGTAACACCAGCCGGTACTGAATGCCAAAATTTAGTACCGGTTGGTGTTACGAGCCGGTACTAAATGCACGGGTGCCTCGGAAACGCCCCGGGACCATTTAGTACCAGATGGTAACACCAACCGACTAAGTGGACCATTTAGTACCACTTGATGCTACCAGACGGTACTAAATGACCGAGGGCTCTCGGGAACCCTAGGGACATATTAGTACCGGGTTTTAAGACAACCGGTACTAACATGAGAGTAACGAATGCTCGATTCCCTACTAGTGTAATGGATGTGTTTGCATGGCCTGCAAGGCAACATCCAAACAAGAGCATACGAATATAAGCACATGAAGCATGATTTTTGCATAATCAGCTATACTCATGCGGGGATAAACATGAGCAAGGGGTTGGTGAATCTTACATACCCAAGTGAACTTGCCGATTGCATATGATGCATGCTTGGAATTGTTACAACGGTGGTATGCGCAACAGTACTTCATGTTCATATATAAACTGTACCGATTAATACAAGTCTTTTCTACGCACTTTGTCACATGATGCTAGTTGGGTGGATAAGCAAGGCTATGGGCCATGAAGTGAGTGGGTGAACGAATTGCGTTAAACCGACAGGTGCATCATCATTCTTTGATTACTGAGTCTGAGTCCTAATGGGTATGCATGCAACTTGATGAGTTTCGGATTAAAACATGTGGATAGAGTTGTTAGAATAATAGCGAATTTGTCCTATGCTAATCCATTTATTTTTCCGTGCTGTAGCTGTCGTCAACCAATATATCAACATCTGTTTCAGATCAAACACGTCCATTTTTTAATGCAGGGGAGACAGACATTTCCAACTGCCATGGATGTGACCGTGTAAACGACGAAAGCCGTGAAGATGGAGGTGAGCCGTTATCACAACCTAACTCTGGACATATCCTCCTCACCTGCATTAACAAGATTCTCGACGGAAAGAAGACAACAATTAAAGCCTTCCTCCTGATGATCAGTTACCGGTTTTGCCTCGTTTCGTTCTGTAGCATCGTAGTACCCGTTATGACCTTAGCTTGCAACGGGAAGAGACAGATCTTTCTTGCACATTTATTATGGTAGGGACACGTAACTAACATTGATCTGGACACTCAGATTAACTGACTAATTCGAACCAGGCAAAACAAAACTGACTAATTTGAAGTTAAAAGACTATTTGATGGACCAAGCTATCCATACTTTTAGAAAGGACCACGGCAGTTCGAATTGATGCGACCCCACATTTGTATGATTTTTTGCCAAACAGAACTTGCAGATTATTCAACGTGAAGTCTAAAATTGTGGCGCTCTTGGTGTATTGGTTTGACACATTTATGACAAGAATCTATGCATCTTTGTCACGGCTAGGCACTTCACATATAGTTTGTTAGTGTGTCATTTTTCCTCGAATTGATGTATCAAAGGACGGTAACAATTTAGTTTGAAGCTGAGACGGAAAAGTGAATGGGAGGCCAAAAGCGATGAAGAAGCTGGCTGCTCCCTCATAGTAGTCGATTAGAAATTCAAAAGATATATACTGTTTGACATCAAACTGAGGAATAAATGGAACTGCATGTGCTATGATTCTCATGATAACTACAGAGCGAGAATGGCTGTTCTTGTAAAGTTGCACAAGTGCCGAGATAAGATCAAGTGCAAAACAAACCAAAACTTTATATACATAGCAACCTCTAAGCTATATATATACAGTAGCAAAATTTATGTTAGCTTGGTGCAACGGTTACTTTGTTCATCCTAAACATGAGCTCATCTGCCCCGGCATCAGCTAGTACTTTGTACTGAGTGTAAAGTAATACCTGGCATCCACCGTCAGTCACTGCCACTGCACCTGATTCAGCATCAACAGCAACACAGGATAGAGGCCCACCTGATTACACAACTCTGAGATTAGTGAACCATCGTTACATTTTATTAGAATGATGAGGTCTTTATTTACTAAACAGATATAATAATATAATACGGATCATACACTCCAAAACAGATAGTAACAACTAACAAGAAGAAATTATGGTTAACATCGTCAGCCACATCAGGTACTAACACCCAGTCACCCACGGGCCCACACAATCCAAAGCTACTTAGCTCCTAGTATACAGCCTGTTCGGTTGCTCGTAATTGGCTGGGCTGGAGGCTGGGAGCGGCTGGGCTGGGTGGCAGTCAGGGCCCAGACCCCACTCGTCAGCCTCCCATAGGAAAGGGAAACCTGCCAGCGCTGGGTGGTACCCAGCAATCCGAACAGGCTGATAATCTAGTACAATAATTTTACATGTTATTTCATTACAGATGTGGAACTGATATGGTTAGTCTCTTTGCCTTACTCTTTTGTACCAAGGATAGAGTATGTTTAACATTCAAACACTATCAGACATCAGGATGAGATATTTATGTCACTTACGGTTGAAACATTGTATACCCGTCAGTTTTCTCCCAGAAGACAATTCCCACAAATACAGCATACCACCATGTGTTCCAGAAAATCCATAATTACCGGAGGCATCTAAAGCAGTGACTCTGAAAAGACAATGTGCATGTCAATTGACAAATTGATGAACATTCAACTGACAAAATGACAAACATTCAACTGAAACATGGTACAATCGTACCAAAATGAAACCCAAGACCTTGTTCAAGGATATTTTTGCTCTTCTTGTATTTCAACTCTTAAATATTTACCTTTCTTGAGAAACTTTAGGTGAGAACACTAGTTCATAACTTCATTCAGTAGCTCATAATAAAATCTTGATGTAACTAGGTTTTAAGAATCGCATGCTATTGTACTATGCTGATGATAAACCCAGCATGTAATTTCCATTTTCGGTCTCCATGAAGATGGAATAGTCAGTTGAGAATTGAGATAACCAGCAGGGACAATGAGGTGAGAGGGAAGCTGAAATGTATTTGTTTCTAGAGAGTAAACATATGTCAGTGCAGTTAGATGGTGAGGAATTAGAGGTGGAATAGCCCTTCTCGAAGAGAACACAAGATAGGAGACAAGCTACGTGATGTAGATGGGATACTGTAGGGAAACCTTTACCTTTATTATTCATTGCTTGACAATTTCCCTAATAACTTGAGATAGCAAACCAGATCTCTAGCTAACATGACAGCTTTAACAAACATGAAACTAACTTGATATCAAGTAAACTAAGGGAAAAAAGGGCTAAAGGATTTATCTCTAGGCCAACCGTTGAAATATTGCTGTGCACTACAGCGGGTCAGCGGCCATGCTGAGTATGCATAATAAACATTACATATATTACCTCATAGGAGGTAGTATGTCATTAGATCTACGGTTTATGGTCCTTGGGAGTACCTTAGCAAAACCCCGCACCAATACAAACCACACCTGGTTGGCGCTCATAACTCTTGAACACCACGACCTACTATGCAAGGTGTCAACAAGGAATAGGCTGGCAAGTTGACAAAACCTACTGAAATCCAAACCCACCTTTCGACATCCCATTTAGTGTGGATGGATTCGAATTTTTCGATAACCTCATTCGCTTAATATATACTTCTTTAGATGCAATTGTAAACCTATACTTTTTGTTCCTGATACTTATGGAAACATGTGTATCTTGTGAAATTTGCTAAAAAAACTCCAATTATCATTTTCTATTCTGCGCCTTGCTCTGCACCAGCAATCACGCAAAAAGATAGGAGTGCTTAGATAGACTTTTCCAGCAATACTGACATAAGCATAGAAATCACTAATCAACGCACATCACCAACATTAAGCCATTAACAAAAGCATCAACATCTGGAATTGCAGTACATGGAGAAATGAATATACCTTGTATCCAAAATATTTCCCATGAAAACTCTCTTCTTTGCTAGCAGAGCTAGCCTCCACCGCGCATTGTGCTCCTTGTTTCGAAGATCATTCTGATACTCAGCTACTGAAGCAGAAGAAATCAGTACCCAAACTGCTATATCTTCTCTTGGTGGCGTCATAAAGGACTCCTGGTCAATTTTTCTGCCCATCTGTCTGATCAAGATTTCTCGTGGTTTTTTATCTAGGTCATCAACTAGAGCATGAATAATATCCTCCTTCAAACTACAGAATCCTATTGGTATAATCTGGAAGACAATGTTTCCCAGAGCTGCAAAAGTTGCCAATAGTGTGCGCTTGGAGATGTCCCTAAGAAAATTATTTAATTTCATTACATAAAATGTCTGTTACAAGAATGAATTAAAAGCATCAGATCATAAAACAAAACCGTATTTAATGAAAAACTGAAATTCATACAGTGAGGTCAATTGTAACTTAGAACTTGTTCACATGCACAGCAAGTATGTTCTGAACTTCTGATCTATTTACTAATATGTTGCTAGTTCCTCACATTTCTTAAGTACAGATTATTATTCTCCAATATGCTACTAGTCTATGGATTTTAGACTTTAGTCCAGGCTTCACCCATCAACAAGGTAGGCCTTCTAGTAAAGTTTGGAATCATCCTATGAACTAATTTGGTCCCCACTTGGCAAGTTATTTCTTATCTATCAACTCATGTTCTTGCTTGTTGAAACTATTTTCCATCGCTGTAAATGATATGTGCACAGTTTGACAAAACCAAAGAACAGTCATAATCTCTTCCACTCCAAACTAGCTTCCTTGACCCAAATGCAGCAAATCTCTTCTACTCGACTTCCACATTTCTTTGCCAAGCACTCATAAAAAAAAATTGAGATCCAACACAAGCAACACAGAACATAAAAAGGAACACTGATCAAGAACTGGCTGACAAAATGGCACTATTCTTTGTTGAAGACAGAAGATTCTGATGCAGATTGTCTTCGTTATGAATGGGTAGGCCAACCTCCAGTTACTGGCGATGTCTGCCAGCAGAGGGGATGGCATGGTGGGCAATTTCATGCCCTGAACCCCAAAAGGTGGATTGTTCCTTCTATTTGTGCTTTAGATTGTGCAAAAAGCTAAAAACCCACATTAAAAACCAAGTTTTGGGAGATTTTCTGGTTTCCTTTTTCTCGACTGGGTAGGTGTGTGGAATACTGGAGAGCTGTCGCAGACCCTTGTAACTCAAGCTGTATCTATGAACCCACCTATGCTCAATGCACTGCAACTTTGGACTTAATCAGAACCACGATATTTCAATTATATATGACCCTTCTAGATATTAGGCCCGCACGCATTTAAGATAGGTAGCTTCAACACAAATCTGAGCTAATTCTATGGTCCTTTTACAGAAGAAGACAATTCTTGGATCAGGAAGGGCTCAGATCACTCTTTTTCTGCCCCCCCCCCCCCCGGGCACCTTATAATTCATCATTCATCTGATCTGCCAAGCATTTGGATATCACTGCCATGAGGCATCGGAGAGGCTAGCAAATAATATAATCCCTAACAAAAGAAACTAAAGCATCAACAGTAACCATACTAAATTATCATTTCCATTTTAGCCCAGCAAAAAAAACAACGTAATTAAGATGCAAGAACTTACCACAAACAAAACCCCCCTGCACCATCATGGCCCATAATGAGACAGCTGCTTTTTGGGATTCTTCTAAGCCCCACTACAGAAGGTCCCATGTTACCAGTACAAGAAATCACATACTGCTCAGATATCTCACTGTGAACACAAGGAAAAATATTAGGTTCATATGGATATCTAAATCAAGTCTAATAATTTGTAATTGTTGGTCACAATTTATGATGTTTGACCTTTTAAAATCCTGATACACCGACTAAAAATCAAACAGAGAGTAGATAATTACATAGCATTTTATGCAGTGATTAAACAGCATGATCCTACATAATTGTGCTGACAGTTAGTGTTGTTGCGGCAAATGTCAATGAGCGTAACAGGTAGTCATGGGAAGTCGCCGGCCGCTCCTTGGCCGGTTTCTTGCCCGTGGTCGAGGTAGGAGTCACCGGTGGCAACGGACAGGAGATGAGAGAATAGAGAAACGGGATGAGAGATTAGATTGATTCTTTGATTACCTTTAAAGATTACATGACCTTTATATTTATAGGTCTCTTATCCCCTCTCTCAAGCAACAAACGAACTCTCTCCTATCAAACAAATCTAACTTACCAAATCTCTAATAACGAAAGCAGCACCACACAGCTCGGCCTCACATCACGCCACGTCACCAGTTAAATACCAGCCGTCGGATCGGCCACAGATGGCGGAGATCGTGCCTTTTATGGCGCTTTTGCAAAAAGACCCTCAGATTTAGCTGAAATCGAACCCGCTGTCCCTCTCTCCTCACAGTCATCTCTTTCTAGAAGACCCCTTGAGTTTACACGAAATCTAACCCGCCGTCCTTCATCTTCTCAGGCAGCCGCTTTTATATGTAAACCATTGAGTATTATCAAAATTGAATCTCCGTCCATCTTCCTCCCATGACATGTTTAAAATAGCCCTCAGATTTTTACAAAATCCAACCACCACCATGCAACTTTTACACAGATTATTTATTCTTTCCACCTACAATTCAACACCAAAATGTGTTCAAACTAAATATGTCTAACATGGTTGTTCAAAATTTAAAAGTCTAAGATATTTCTACACACCAAATTTTAAAATTCTATAATTTGAACATCCTTTGTTCAAATCAAAAGGTGTCAACCACAAAATTATTCTAAATATAAAAACTATAATGTTTATAATTTTACATATAGGGTAGGTAAAAAAATACCTAATAAACTAACAATTATATCTTTTCAAATCTAAAATGTACAATCGATAATATAATTTATTTGCCCAAATCACATCAAAAAATAAAATACATAGCAATTGCCAATATCCGATGAATGCCTATAGAGCACCTTCATTTTTCTTTTTATGACTAAGGATATGCATTGATTACTACACATGGAAAAACTACCTCAAATTATAAAATGATTGGCATTATGACAATCCTCAAATTAAAGAAATGTATGTTACATCAGTAAATGATTCCACTCATCGAATATATACTCAAATATTAATTATTGTGTTGATACTCACTATTAAATTATACTTTACATTCTAAATTTTCTAAATTAGATCATCGAATTCTATTTCTTATTAATACTTGATATTAGGATATAATGATTGATTAACTAGTTTTTCCTAATAAAAATATAAAAATGGAATACAACCAATAATTGATCAAGTCATAGACTAGGTTCCATACCTGAATATATGGATGTTTTTCTTTTCTTTTACATGTCCAAGCAACGCACGGCACAACTATTCATCAAGTTTTACAACAACCTCAGCACGCCAATAATCTACACGACTAAACTACCTACTATAAGGTGCATCTATGAGTCATAAATACATAAGCACATCAAAATAGAAAACAACCTTTCTTTGCAAATAACTTTTTGTATTTAATAGAACATACACTATTATCAGCTTCAAGTACCTATACCAAACACTGGCCTAATCTAAGTTGGCGCGGCAAGGCCGCGCCAAGGTTTCTAGTCTTAACTGAGCTAGCCAAACAAACTAGCTAGGAAATCTAATGGCTAATCTCCTCCTGACTTACGCCTCCCTAATGGCCTTGTGCCGCCGTGTGTAGACACGCCCGACCATAACAAGTGTATTTTTCAACAACAAATCCAACACATCATTAAGAAATCATGCACTTCATTTAATATTAATATTTTTTGTTATATGGTACATGATTAATTGGAAAACTTGAGTGCATCAAGTCAGTGGTCTAGACATTTCATGACTAATACAAGATTTTGATTTTTCTATCGCACAGTAGGTGTGACACCAGTAACAACCTTTATTTTAAACATATAATATATTGAAACAACATTTACAACAGAGCGCAACCATTTGAGCCTTTTAACATGATAAATAGACAGTTACTAGAAAAATAATTTACTCATCATGCACTAAAATTTGAGATGGACAGAGAGCATATAATGCTTATACTACAGATAATATGTACCTCCACCCATTGACCATCTCCCAGATATGCAAGTTTCTGCTGTCTTCACTAGCCAGAATGTAATTTGGCTCACAGGTCAAAATGCATGACACTGTCCCATAAGGCATCAATTTGGTTATGAGTGAAGTATAGCCCATGTTAACAGATACAACTTTCAAAGAATTATCCTCGCATCGGCCCACCTTGCACACTGAGCACAAGCAATCAATGTTTTGCATCCTGTAAATAAGCATATTTAATCAGCACCAGCAAAAGGGTATATCCAACATTTTCCTGCACATCACTAGGTGGTTATGATTAAAACCTGCAAAAAGGTATTCTGATGCAGCTCAGGAGGACCAGAAACTGGCCATCAGGTGTAAAATGCAAACCAGATCTCCCGAACGAAAACTGAAAAGAACAAAAGTATGAAGTCAATGCAATTTTTCATCACCAAGAGGGAGGGACGCCTGTGGTCACAGAAAGCTCTTACATTTCTTGTAGAAGACTGTTCCGAGGGCAGTAGAAGGGGAGTGTAACCAATAAAACACGGTGGTGCATCTGGTTGGTCTTTATGGATATTATAAACATAAACGAATCTTTGGCAGCTCTCCAGAAGGCCACAAAATACATAAATATATAAGCTTCTGTGATGTTTAGTGTTTAACATGATAGACAAGACAGACATTGGGTGCAGGTAGCATCCCACAAGCTCTAGGTGATGACCTGACCTTGCTTGTGGTTTTGTGCATTCAGATATTAGACTACGTGTACAATTACTGACAGAAAGGACATGTCCCGGTTGGTGATACAAAACATAGTTTTCACCCTTCGGAGATACGCGTTCAAAAACATTGCTTTCCGAACAGACAGATATTGTGTTCTTATTAGCATTTCCACATCGGGCCTCACATTCTTCCACTTTGCCAAGAAGATTTCCTTTATCTGCTTTAGGTCCATCACCAACAGGCCACACTTTTGTGGTGCTTACTCTTTGTGAACCATCATTAGAATGTCTGCCTTTTTCTGGTGGCTCAAAAGCAACAAATTTGTCAATAAACTCAACATCGTCAGAATGGCAACTAGTATTACTCTTCTCTGGATCACTAGACTTTTTACATTTATAGTTCATACCATGGAATATATTTTCCTTCTGATCAATTGCTGGAACTTTGGTATGATGTTGTTCATCCTGGAAGTCCAATAACGATGATTCCGTATCACATGGAGGTGGCGCAATCAAAGTTGAACTCACATCATGCTTACCCCATTTTGCAACATCATTATGTGCATTAGAATGAACTGGAGCAGGCAATCCATTTGCTAAACGCACTCTATTCTGCGAAACTGATGAACCATGTCTAGCAAAAGCTTGCGCACAAACATCAACTGATCCACCAGTGTTCTTATCATATGAAACATCCATGGAAACTGATGAGCCATTTTTTGTAACATTAGTAAGGTTGTTAAATTGTTGTTCAAATTGCATTTGTCCAACATCAACATTGCACTGGTTGAGGTTTGCAGGGTGGGAACTATCTTCCCCACCAAACTCTTCCTCTAGACAAGCAAGGAGTGAATCAGACAAAATATACTGACCCTTTTCATGATCATATACCACATCAGGTGCATTTGTGCCAAAATGTACACCAACCTGACATTCAAAAAGGTTAGCATGACCTTCCGTTTTGGCATCTGACGACTTTGAGTTCTCATTAGGTCCGCTAGAGCATGCATCATCAGACTCATGATGATGAACATCCATGGATTTGCATGTATTATCGCCCAAAATCTGCGCATCATCCTCAAAACTATCTGCAACAAAATCATTCATCTTGCCTAATTTAAACAAAGCTGTGCAGTTGTCATCAGCAAAGACATTTTTAACCATATCACAATGAGATCCCACATGGTCACACATTCCAGAACTATCTTTGCTTACACCTTCACCAGTAAGTGTATGCATGTTTAAACCTGTTCAAGAGAAGAAATTGCTCAGTGCCGCACCACCCTTGCACATAAGGGGAAAAAAATCATCAATCTAATGTTGTAGGACTCCAAACTATGCTTTCTGAAGGCCTTTGCTTGGCTATACAAAGTTTCCCTTATCAAAAGGAAAGGGAACATCATTTAACTGCTATATGATTAATCAAATTTTCCATGTAAGATATATGTCCCCAATAAAGTCAACAGCAACGATATATTTTCCACATGAAAACTAAACTTAGTTACCTTGGCAGTGATCATCAGACGGGCTGTGAGCTGGCGCTTTTCTCACTGGAACAGTAGGCTTTTTTTTCTTTTTATGCTTCAATTTCTTCTTTTTGTTAATTTTCTTGAGAAGGGGAATAGCTTGGGGAAGCAAAATAGACATCATAGACTCAGCTACTTCCTTCTCAGCCAATTCTAGATCAGTCTTTTCGGAGCTCAAATAAGAACCAGAGGATAAATCGACTTGTTGAGATGAAACTGGGGAAGGCTCTCTCAAATTGTTATCAAGAGAAATGTATTTTGAATTGGCAGGGACTTCTTGCAGCAGTGGAAGTGTGCATCTTGAATCAGAGACATCTTCCAACAGTGCACTAGCTGTAGGACCATGCTGGATAAAAACAACAGTCATGGCATTAGCAACTAAAATTATGCAGGAAATAAGGGGCGTGCTCTCACCTAAAGGTGTTACGGATATTGTTCACTGTTCATGAAAGTATATTGGGTGACAACTATCATCCAACAAAGTTGTGAATTCATTCATTAAAAGAAAGTTCACGATCCGCCCTGAGTAAAAGGCTATGTAGCCACACATGCAACGGGACACTATTGGGGGGGGGGGGGGGATGAGGCTGGAGGATCAGCATTTTTACATTTTTACAGCACATTCCTGATTACTGAAGCTACAAAGAAGTACCCTGAAGTTCCACATGAATTTCTTGGCACTATACATGTGAAATAAGGTAGAACACAGAAAATTCAAATATTATATGATAATTACCAATAGCAACAGGCCAGATAAGCCGTGATGTAACTTATTTCTATTTGACTGACAGAACTAGTGTGTGACACATGAGTACTCAAATACCAACCACACTTCAGGGCGAAGAGGGGTGTAAAGAAAGAAGAGCTGAGCTTACTTCATTTGCATTTCTATGAGTAGATGCATTGTGATTATCAACTGAAGTAAATGTATCTTGGTAGTAAAATCTTTTAGAGGGACTTTCCACCTGGCTTGGCTCTATACTTCTTTTAGCAGTTCCACCTTCTATGTCCAACCTAATGGCCAGATCTTCAGCCACAGAAACATCAGGTGCATCGTTCTGAGTTAACAGTACCACAGTCTCAGAATCAACTGCACCAGGCAGGTTTAGTTCAACTGCTCCAGTTGAATCTACTATAAGCTCACGAAGCAATCTCTGAACAGATGCATTTTTAAACCCAAAAAGCTGCATAGTAGAACAGAAAAACTAAAAATGGTTAGAATTTGGTTATGGTAAACAACTAAACATCATTGAAAGTGCACACTTACCCCTGTTCAATCTATTCAAGAAAGTAGTCAGGTGATGCTTCCTATTAATCAGTATTTTGTTTCCCAATGGAAAAAAATAATTGGATTCCTGTGGTACAATTAGACCATTAGGGTATGTGCCAGGGACCTGGAGTTTTTTAGTTCTTTATTGCTTGAATGACTATGTGTGTTTTCCCCCTCTTTTGTTTCTTTGGTGTTCTTCTGACCAACAAAATTGTTCTTATGTTGTAGATGCTAGAGGAAACTCATACTTCATCATCACGTGTATCAGTGGGGGAAGTGCACATTCCTGATTACTGAAGCTACAAAGAAGTACCCTGAAGTTCCACATGAATTTCTTAGCACTATACATATCAGTGGGGGAAAAGGAGTCAAAGATACAAACTTACAATGAGATAAACGAGGATTAATTATTAACCATTAATCAATTACACTCCCCCCACCCAGGCACTGCAACACCCCCAAAAACTAGCACAATAATGTAGGAACCGATATATGAGGTATAATGTTCAGTACCTGCGACCTTAAGTCCTTAACTATACAAACACAATCACAGTATTTTATCTTGCCACAAATAAAACAAGCAACAAGAACCTTGACTATTTTTTATGCGATGTGAAACTGCGAAGTAGCTAGAGGTGTGGAAAGCTAGGACATGCCTCAGCACCATCAATCTTCTGAGGGAAGCTCCCTCTTCTCTGCCAGATCCTGACTTTAGCCCCAATCTTCTTCTGGAGGTTCTTCCAGGTGAAATCAGGGGTATCCCCTGTCGCCGAGTCTCCTTCAGTGGATGTAACCTGCAGATTGAGCTTATCAGGGTATTGCCTGCTTCGATAAACAGAAAAAACCAAATCAGTCTGGAAGGTTCATCACCAGGAATATTGGGCCCCTGGGCCCCTGTTGGATTTCCATGGCATAGGATATCCCAGAGAAATGGCGAACAGCATGGTAACCCACCGGATAAGGGTATCTATCCTTGCCCTTGGACGAATTACATATCAAAATTAGCATGGTTAAATATTAAAAAAAACAAATAAGATCACTGATGGAAGCTTTAACATGAGATGTGTACTGAATTGTTAAAAAAAAACATGGGCCAACAGCTGGAATTGCTCTCGAGCTGTGATTTAGTCTCAAAATTGCAAATGCGTATCCTAGTAGACTTCGCTCTTGTTTGAATCCCGAAACTAAACTACGGTTTTCTAGCTTAGACTCCCCCCACCGAAAGCCTAACTACAAATAGGAGCCTAAGATAGTGATCCCCCAACACTAGCGCCCGCGTGGAAATCCGCGAACCGCGATAGCGAGCCCTCGGGGGAGAATGAGGCAAAGGGGATTTGAAGGAGAAGACGAAACCCTAGGGCCTGGTTGGAAGCCTTACCCTGGAGCAGCTCCAGTATTTGCGCTCCCAATCGCCGCCACGGCGGTAGAGCGCTCCCGCCGATACGATCTCGATCACACGGTCGCCCTCCGCCTCCTCTGCTGCCATCCTCCTCGACGCTAGGCACGGGGGCCGCCTCTGGGATAGGGGAGTGAGGTCATGTCTCTCCCACTGTCTGTTTCAGAGCGGGCGCCGGGCGGGCGCGAATTCGGCGGCTCGGCGCGCCAAAACGAAATTAAAGATTTTTTTTCTTAATTATTTCTTCGACGGGTCAAAACTATAGAGTAGTTTATTAAAAAAAAACTATAGACTAGCCCTAGGCGTTAGAATGATTGAAAAAAAATCAACAGTTTCACAGAACAATAATAGATCTTCTAAACTCTATACTTTACTTTGTTACTAGCAGAGTTGCATCTGCGACACCCACGTGATTCAAAAAAAAGAACATGAGCGGTGTGAAGAATGCATCTGCGACACCCACGTGATTCAAAAAAAAGAACATGAGCGGTGTGAAGAATGCTTAGTATTTGACGGAAATATTTTCAAACTCGCAATTTTGATGGGTTTGCAAACTCTCCCACCTCTCTTGGCCTTTAAAGACAGCTCCAACATGAAGGAAAGGTATGATGGATCCGTTTTGGGTGAGAAACATTCTCAATTCCATTTTTAGTGCTAGTCAACGCTGAGACAAGCAATACACCAAGCCTGATAGAGCATTAAGACAGGCACTGTCTTAGCTGCAATAGATGATGATTCGAATCACCCATAGTATGAGTTGCTGACACGGACGAAAATCCAGGAAAAGGACTAGGAAAAAAGACTCTGCGTCCCCCTCCCCCCACCCCACACCGGCGGCCTACCCTAGCGTCGCCGCCTCCACTTTCTTCCTCCCTCCCCCACCCTTGCCGCTAGCATAGGGGCCACAAAAGTCTGTGCGGGCCTCGAGTAAGACGGGGGGCCCTCCCTACTAGCTCGTGGATTTCGCGCAAGCAGCGAATTTCTGAGGCCGGGTGGCCTTGTGGCGGCGCGGTGGCTAGCCACGGATCCGGCATGCCCCGGCCGGATCTGATGGTCGTGCAACGGGGGCGTGTGGGTATGCGTGGGGGACGGCGACCGACGCTGTGCAGCGGCAATGGCTGCTGCGAGCATGAGGATGGCGCAGATCGGGGGTACTACAGGCGACCTTGGTCGGCGAGGGTCGCGGCTGGTCGTGGCCGGTTGTGACCATGGCTGCCCGGTTGTTGTGGCTCCGTTGGGTTGCCGTTGGCCGTATTGTTTCTAACTGTGGTGGTGGCTTGGAGATGGTGGAGTCGGAGGCGTGCGGCGCGCCGGCGACGAGTGCTGTGGGTGGAGGGGGTGCTCCCCTTCTTCTTCCCGATGGTGTTGTTGGTCCGGCGCCACTCTAGTGGTGGGGCTGGGGGCTGCATATGCTTGTTGGGGGCATCGAGGTGGTGTTTCGGACTGCATCGAGCCTCTTCCAGTAGAAGCGTTGCGAAGCCAAGGGAGTGAGTGCTGCTTGCTGGGCCGTGTGCATGTGGCAGGCATGGTACTGAGCAAGGCGAAAGCCTTCGTCGACATGTTTTCGGTGGCAATGGTGGCATTGCCATTGGGCGTCGTTCTCTCTGCTTGGGGCACCATTGCGAGGCACTATGTTTCCTACTAAACGAGGCTCTTTAGGGTGAAAACTTTGTCCTTGTTTGTTGTGCGACGGCGGCGCCCTGGCGTAGTGCCCTTCTTGGAGGTCTACCTCACCTTATGGTAGTGGAGGTGGTTGGTTGGTGGAGTTGCTTGTGCTCCTCCCCAACAGTTTCAACAACCATCGGTGGCCCTCTTCCGCCTGTAGCCCCTCCCCGGCGAGCCTCCTCCACATGCAACCCCTTCTCTCATGGTATATTTTCATCTCTTTGTTTGTATCTATGACTTCTTCTAAAGTATCAATATCACCACATTGGCATTTTATTCTATTAATTAAAGTTAATGTATTAAAGACTTACCATCACTTGACGAATCTATGAAGTCTAACTAATCCATCATTACCACATATTTACTGTAGCACCAAATTGTCAAATCATGGACTAATTATGATTAATAGTTTTGTCTCTCGTAGATTAGTCTTTATCTCTGTAATTAGTCTATATTTAATACTCCTTAGTAACCAAATATTCGATGTAATAGGGCTAAACTTTGGCATGCAGGATCCAAACACCCCTTTTTGTCTTGGGTTGCATTTGGCAATAACATGAGAAGAGGCCTAATCAGTGATGGGAATTGATGAAGGGAATTTACTTGGGAGTTTGATTTTTAGTCTCCGTCCCTTGTTTGGTACATGAAGAGAATTAAGAGAGGGACTTGAGGAGGAAATTCATGTCCTGTACTTGGTAGGTGGGATTTCATTTGGGGATTTGTATAATAAGTCATGATGAATAGTTGAGATGATTCATTTTCATCTCAAAGTACAATTCCCTACAATTACCATCTCTCCCCATGGGAGTAGATTGGTGAGAGTTGAGCCTCCAAACTACCATTGCCCCATCACATAAGAACTGCCACTCCCACTCCCACTCCCACGAAACAAACAAAAGAATTTTAGTCTCATGACAATAAACTCTCATTTCTTCTTGCTAATTACCTCCAACCAAACGAATCATTGAGTCCTGAGCAAGCACCAGCGACTGCCCTACACAAAGCCGAGGTTGTAGATCCTCGCTATCGTTGTCTGGCCACTCGCCAACAGCTTCGTGCGTGACTAGGGATGAAAACGGGTCGGAATTTTCCCGTCCAGACTGCTATCATTTATCGTCTAAACCAAGCATGGATCGTTTCCTCGTGAAAACTAAGAAACAGGAAAAAAAGATCAGAAACCAGCGGGAACAGGAGCGAAATCGGTTGGGGTGTTTTGTTGACCGGATTGTCAATTCCTATTTTCATCTAGAAAAATTCTCACGGGAATTCCTGTATTTGTGGGCCTCAATCTCCATTTCAGCCCATAGCATACTTCCTTAGCTTGGCCGACCAATTCCAATCCCTACCGCACCCCCCCCCGACCGGCCCGCACCCGTGCCCATGACTTTCCACGTGGGCACCCCCAATCCTGAAAGCAAAATATTCCCAAATACAAGCATATTACAGTGTGCCGCTCGGGATGGTATTTCTTACTCATGGAGAAGTATACTTAGAGGTGTCAATTTACTAAAGGAAGAGATCATTTGGAGAGCTGGGGATGGAAGCCAAATAAATATAGGGGATGATCCATGGCTTCCACGAGGAATAACCATAAAAACTATTAGACCTAGATGTCACTCTTTGTTGATGAGAGTTTTAGAGCTCATTGACTCGCCACCTTTTTTTTGAAATGCATAAAAAGTGAAGGAATGTGGCGTTTTGAATTGAACCTTGAGAAAGAAAGAACTATGCTGGAACAATGCTATATAGGAAATGATACCATGAATGCAATTGTAACTATGAAGCATAAATTATAGCATAAGATACTTTTTTTTTGGCAATTGTAGTCGGCAAGAAACAAAGCTAATCTGGACCAGAGGATGATTTCTGTTGCAGAGGTTTGTAGCAATGTAGCATACCATTTAATGAACTGGGAAAGAGCCCGACAACTACCCAAACAGACCTCTAATAAAAAATGTAACGAAAAATGGCAGGGGTTCCTATCATCGGAATTCTGGTACCGGTGGCTGGGGTTGTGTAGTGAGAAACAAAATGGCAGATGTTCTTCAAGTAGGATTTGGAAAGTTGCAAGGATCAAGCCTGGAGCTGAAGCTGCAATGCACAGCCTGGAGCGAGCTGTTCAGCCAGGGATTGCTCATGCTGTTTTAGAAACAGATGCTTCAATCCTTGCTGAAGCGTTGAGAACATCAACTTGGGATGGAAGTCAGTAGGAACTTCGTTTAGGAAAATGCGAGATTTGCTATTTTTTTTGAATTTACAAAAAACTGTAACCTCTGTTTGTAGTAGAAAAATGTAATCAATAGCACATATATAGCTTAGCTGCCTACGGTGCTGATCTGGGTGATGTTTCAAATGTGTTCATGGTCCAAGCACTTGATTTTGTAACTCCTTTCACCTCCTAAAGAAGGGTCTTAATGGAAGCCTATGTTTCTATTTCTTTTTGAATCACAACCCTAGAGGCCTAGACGTCGCCAGCCCACCACCACACCTCTCCTCTCACCGCCGGCCGCCGAAGACGCGCCGTATGGCAGTCCCGCTGTCCGGCTCCACTCCTCATGCCACGTGCCCGCACACAGGCCCCTCCGCAGGCAACTCGCCACCACCACTAGGCGCAGGCGGCCAGGTGGCCGCCGCATGTGCATGTGCTTGTGCCGCCGCCGCTTGCTCCATGAGCGCATGTGCTGGCTCCAGCACCTTCTCCTCTCGCCACCACCATATGCTGCCTGCTGCCGTGCCTGTGCTGTTGTTGCTGGAGGGAAATGTTGCTAGAGCCTTTTTTTTTTCTTATCTATGATCCGCCTGACTGATAATTTATTGACGTGTGATATGTGATGTATGCAAATGGTTGTAACTATTGCGTCAAGCAAAATGTTCGAAGTGATTACATATATAGTTTTTGGTCTCGAGCACATCCTCAAAAGGCCGTTTGGTGTGCAGCACATTGTACTTTTCAATTTAGTTCACAACACATCACCAAAACGTTATTTGGTCTGTCGCACACCACCTCCAATAAACTAGTATTTTTCATCCTAGAAGAGGAGAGAATGAGGGTAGAAGGACAAAAATACCCTTGATTTTTCTGATGGCTCCCGATCTCTCCCCAGCACAGCATCTGGACACCCTTATCCATTCGACCATCGCTCGTTGCAAGTACGGAGCCCGCGTCCGCGGCATCCGTCGCACCGGCGTCCGCACGTCAATGCCTTTCGGCTCCTGCGCCCGCCGACCCGGCTTCCCCAGCCTGCGCCCGCTGTCGATAGCAGCCGCGTCGATGCCCAGGCCGGCCATCCGTCCATCTGTGCCCTCCTGGCTCCTTCCACCTGCGCCCGCCTGTGCTCCTTCCGTTGCAGCAGGGCGTCGTCGTCGTTGCAGCAGCTGATGGCAGTGGTGGCATCGCAGTGGCAGGCGTTGTCGTCAACGCGTCGTCCAAATCAGTCTTTAGCAAGGCTATGTTAGAAAACCCAGGGCATTTTAGTCTGTTCTCTCGCCTCCTAGGTTGCAAAAGATTTATTTAGTGAGAGGAATGTGCTGTGCACAAAACAAACCATTCGTAGTGTCCTATAAACTAAATCAAGAAATAGAGTGTGCTGGACACCAAACAACCTTTTGAGGATGTGCTGGAGACCAAAAACCCTTACATATTGGTGTTGCCGATCGTAATCAACATCTTCCCGATCGAATCATCATATTCCCAACATCATCGAATCATCATGTTTCCAACATCCTGTAATATCGCTTTGGTTTCCGTTCTGCTTTCAAGTTGCCGCTCCTAAAAAAAATACAACTACAGGAATGGTTAAGGTGTTTTGCAGACTATTTTCATCCCTACGGGTGACCCTCCCCTAGCTGCAGGTTCCGGCAGAGCGATGGTGAGCAGCTACGCCCGCCGTGCTACTCATTTGCGCAAGATTGTGTTGGCCTTGAGCCATCCAGCAACGCCACCCAACCATTCCGTCTCCGAGCCATACAAGATCTGTCTCTATCCGCCGCCGTCTCCCCCCAACCCCAGGCCACCTAGGTGCGGCGCAGCTTGCACATTGCGGTTGCCGCCCAATACCGTCGAATCAGCCAAGAGCCAACACAAGCGGATCTACTCATCTGCATCAGCAATTGTGGCTACGAGCCTACGACGACATCACGCATGGTGTCATCCATCGGGCCAAGCCTTTTTTTTTTTTTTTTTGAAACGTCACCGGGCCAAGCCTTGGGGCGGCCTTGCATTGGGCCTAACTTTTCAGTCCGTTTGGTCGGATCGGGTCGGTCAAGGGCCGGCACGGGGGGTCTAATTTGCGCGTGCGCCTCGTCTCGGCGCGCACCAACAAACAATTGGCGGAGCCAGCTGAGCCGAAGGGCGATCGAATCCAGCGCGGGGAGGAAGGAAGAAAACATCGTGCCGGCGCCTCCCCCATCGATACGACAACACAAACAAATCGCCACGCAAGCCGCGGGCATTTTCCCACGGATCCTTTCATCCCTTCCACCCACGATCGCGGTAACCGACCCGGCCTCCCGCGCGCCTCGGTTCCGCCGGAAAAAGGGCAGGGGCGGCAAGGCGCGCGGCGGAGCGAGCGCGATCGGCGCCCGTTTCCCGGCCCTGGGGGTCGCGCGCGCGCCTGCGCCCAGGGTCGAGGCGACGCGCAAGGCCTTCCTGACTTGGCTCCGCCGCTTCCATTCCAGGTAATGCGTGTGTTCTTCCTTCCCCTGCGCCGATTGGAAATGTGGGTTCCTCGTTCCTCTGCGGCTTTTGATCATGCGATGATTTCGTTGTAGCCATAGGGGCAATGCCATTCCACGTACTGGATTCTGGGATGTCTATCCTCCTCCATTTCGTTTGTGTTTTACATTGTCGATTTTGGCCGCATTACACCATGAGGAATAGTTCATCTCTGTAACCACCGGAATCATATCATAGCACGTCGCCTAGCACCCCCAGTTATTTGCCTGGGAATGCACATATAACTAGTTGATTTCAAACTCTAAGTTCTCCAAAACAAAGTCGTACAAATTAAAACCTTCAGCTTGTTTTTTTTGTCCGACACGGAAGAGAGCTGATATCTTTATATTAATAGAGAAAAGAAAATAATCCCGTACAAACTGCACCACCTCAACTCCACAAAAACTTCAGCTTGGTTTTCCGAATGACAAAGGAAAGAACTAGCTTGGCGTATGACTAATGTCATGCGTTCAAATATATAGGAGCATGTGTATGTATACCTGAATTACATTTGTCCAAAAGTTTCGTAGTTTAAAGGTTTCATGGACCTAATTTCATATAAGTTGATAGACAAAAAGTGGCCATGTTAATTAATTTTAGTTCCAACTAACCACTTCTTTTGACCAACCAATTGTTTATTTTTTTTCTCGAATAAGCAGGAGAGCTGCGTATCTTTGTACTAATAAAGACCAACCAATTGTTTATATGCAGTTTTTTTAAGAAACTTTATATGCAGTTTTTTGCTTCGTCTTCTGGCCACTGATGTATTATGTTTTTTGTTCCCTAGTGAATGCAATTAGAGCAATATGGGTTCCTTCACTGACATTGGTGTTTCCGCGGGCATAAACATACTATCTGCATTGGGGTTCCTTCTTGCGTTTGCGGTTCTGAGGATACAGCCTATTAACGATCGAGTGTACTTTCCAAAATGGTACCTCAAAGGGACAAGAAGCAGCCCAAGGAACTTGGGAACTGTTTTCTCAAAGTTTGTCAATGCAGATATGTCAACATATATCCGGTTCCTTAACTGGATGCCTGCAGCACTGAAAATGCCAGAACCTGAACTGATTGAGCATGCAGGACTTGACTCTGCGGTGTATGTCCGCATATATCTTCTCGGGTGAGCATAATATTCATCTTTCCAGTACCATTGCTTTTAGTTTCATGTCTTCAAAGTTCAAAAATAATTAACCGGACTGCAAGTTTGATGTTAGAACATGATCATTTGACTCGTCTTAACATATGCAAATACATTATTATTTTTTTCTGATGAAGGTGACGTGATTTATTTGCAGCTTAAAAATATTTGTGCCAATTGCGCTGCTAGCATTTGCTGTTCTTGTTCCTGTCAATTGGACCAGTGGAACATTGGAAAATGAAAAGGGAATAAATTATGACCAAATTGACAAGCTTTCCATATCTAATCTTGGAAAAGGTTCAAAAAGGTATAACTAATTCTACCTGTACTTGCCCAAGCTATGTGTTGTGCAGTGCATCTTGCAGCATCAGAATGGACCATGCCCCCCTGCATATTTGGATAGTTATGTGTTGCTTAATTGTTAATACAGTGCATTCCAGTGACGACTATCCATTTTCAAATTACTGTTTTAGATTAGCATTGAGTCCTGATCAGGACCTGAAGAGTAAGTTAGTTTTACATGTTTTTATAAATTGTCAGTCATTCCATCAGAGTTTTGCTAACAAGTTTCAACTTATTCTCATTTATAATATTGGTCCTTTACCTATTAATTCACCAGTTTGAGAGTGAAAGCATCATATTGATGCATACGTAGAACAAACTGATCACAGAAGTATTCATACAAAAATGAGCGTGAATTTTTTATGCAAAAAATATTTTAAGACCAGTCACCAGTGCATGATTTTTTTATGCAACAAATTGAGACCAGTGCATGATTTTTTTTATCAAGTATCTAGATTTCTCAAAGCTTCCAGAAATGAGCGTTGACGTCAATACAGAGTTGCAGAACCTCCTGAATCAAAAGTTTTTCAAGCAAAACCATGCGCTGACAGCAAATTTGTGAACAAAAGAAAAACAACTATTTTAATATACATTTTTACAAGCACCAGCCCTTTTTAGTTTGCAGCTGACATCTTCTATAGCTTGTACTCTTCTGTCTGCTGTTACTTCACATTGGCCTATAAAATATCTAACTGAGGGAAGAGATATATCTACTGAGTTATTGAATTCTTTTTGTAGGTTTTGGGCACACATAGCAATGTGCTATGTATTTACATTCTGGACGTTCTTTGTATTGTTTCACGAGTATAAGGTTGTCACAACTATGAGATTGCGCTTCCTTGCTAACCAAAATCGTCGACCTGATCAATACACGGTGCATGCTCTTTCCATACAATTTCATTAAATGAGTTAATATTTTTCATTAGATTCATTTATTTCACATCTTAATGAAAGGAAATATAATTTATTTTAGGATACTTGTTTAGGTTGTATAATGTCCTGTTATCTAATTCCCTTTCTACTTTTATTTAGGTCCTTGTGCGAAATGTGCCTCCAGACCCTGATGAATCCGTTAGTGAGCACGTTGAACACTTCTTTGCTGTGAATCACCGTGATCACTACCTCAGTCACCAGGTTCTAATTTTTCAGCTTCTGCCCACTGTACTGCCATGGTTAATAACTTATATAACTGGGATTGTGAAATTCAAACAAGAACCAGGTTTTTATATTTCATTGTGTTCTTTATTATTTGACTGCACCTATTTACTCCTTTACGGAAGCGGTGAGAGTAGATTTTTCCCTCTTGCTCTTTTAAAAGAGAACACATATCTATATCAATATTGAAAGAAAAATCGGATTTAGCTTGACCTCCTCATATGGAGTAAACTTCTACATTTGGTCAACAGATTGTATACAATGCAAACCATCTTTCTGGATTGGTTGAGAAGAAGAAGGGCTTGCAAAACTGGTTAATCTATTACGAAAACAAGCATGCCAAAAACCCAACAAAAAAGCAAACCATGAAGGTACAGCTTCTCCATTGCAAACACATCCTCGTGCACTAAAAGATTTTTTTTTTTTGCACTAAAAGCTTTTTATCATCCATAATTCAATGTCAAATGGAGTAGTGAAAGATTGCAAGTGGTATGACTCCAATACATTTCTTATAGACAGGACTATGGGGTCTTTGGGGGCAAAGAGTGGATGCTATAGAATACTACAAAAAGGAAATTGAGGAGTTATGTAAACAGGTATACTTTTGTTACAAGAAACAGCCACCTTTTAATCAAGTTGATACTTGATAGTATTATTAGAATGACAGGAGCTCTTCTTCCTTTGATTCTGCTTAAATTTACCTGATAACCGATCCAATGTTTTCACATGTGTATTGCAGGAAGATGAGGAGAGACAAAAGGTGATCACCGATCCAAATTCTATTATGCCAGCAGCATTTGTGTCTTTCAAAACACGGTGGGGGGCTGCTGTTTGTGCTCAAACACAGCAAACAAGTAATCCGACTGTGTGGTTAACTGAGTGGGCTCCAGAACCTCGTGATGTTTTCTGGGCTAATCTTGCAATCCCATATGTTGAGCTCTCAGTTAGAAGGCTTATTATAGCTGTTGCCTTCTTCTTTCTGACCTTTTTCTTCATGGTACCGATAGCAATTGTCCAATCCTTGGCCAACCTAGATGATATCGAGAAGGTGCTTCCTTTCTTGAAACCTATAATAGAAAGGTGAGTAGGATTTTTTTATCACAAAAATCTCAGTATCAAAGCAATTTTGTTGCACAAAATTGTAGAGTTCTTGAAACCTATAATAGAAAGGTGATTAATAGATCTTACGAGACATCCTTTTCTTGCTAAATCAGTTGAACAATACTGGTTTCGGTAGCCTTAGTTTCTACTTAGTTAGCTTTGGCTACCCTTTCTGGGAAGGATCTTGTTTCTAACTTTTATATCCTAGTTTCTCAAACAAATATGAACAATCTTCTGGTTGTTGAGTATCTTTTGCTTTTATGAATAATGTATAAAAAATATGTTTGGTGTTTATAATTTTATTTTCCATAGGGAAAGTGAACCCTTGCTAGTATAATAACTTAAATTTGTTGAATATGATGCAGAATGAATAATCACATTCTATCTTCAGTCCAAATAGGGTATCTGAAACTGCTGAATGTTACCATCATGATTAGAAAAAAGGCCTTTTTCATCTTCATAAAAAGCTATCAAGTTCTATCAGTAAATGAATGACAATTGTGATGTAGTTCAAGAATACATGGCTTGTCAATTTATAGAAGTGCATTACTGGTTGCATGTTTAGATACCAAGATTTGCCTTGTTTTTTTTTTAACTGTACAGCGGGGGAGGCCCCACTGTGATAAGCATATATTGAAAAAAAAAGAGAACTGTACAAGACAACAACAAAAGATTTGCCTTGTTGGAGTGGACAAAGAAATTCCAACACCTTTTTATATTATACATTCTTTGAAAAATAATTGTTTTCGTAGGTTCTAAACTGTGCAATATCATGCAGAAATTCCCTTAAGCCGGTCATTCAAGGTTTCTTGCCAGGAATTGTACTGAAAATCTTCCTTATACTTCTCCCGACAATTCTAATGGCCATGAGCAAGATTGAAGGCCACACATCACTCTCTGGACTGGACAGGAAAACAGCAACGAAATACTACATATTCCTTTTTGTGAATGTGTTCTTGGGGAGTGTAATAACCGGAACAGCATTCCAACAGCTCGACAAGTTCATCCATCAGTCTGCTAACAAGTATGCTGAATTTAGATGTCACTAGTGCATTATGATATTTGATTATGACAGTTTATTTTCTATCTACCTAACAAATTCTATTATCTTATACTGTCATTTCTGGTCTCTGCCGACTCAAGAATTCCAGAGGTTGTTGGAGAGTCCATTCCCATGAAGGCAGCATTTTTCATGACATACATAATGGTTGATGGGTGGGCTGGTATAGCTGCTGAAGTTCTTCGGTTGAAGCCATTAGTCATATTCCATATAAAGAATGCTTTCTTGGTCAGAACAGAACATGACCGAGAACAGGCCATGGATCCCGGAAGCCTGGATTTTTACAACTCAGAACCACGATTACAGTTGTACTTTCTGCTTGGGCTTGTATATGCAGTTGTCACACCAATGCTTCTTCCCTTCATCATAGTCTTCTTCAGCCTCGCATATGTTGTTTTCAGACATCAGGTACCAGTCTCTGAGTCTAAAACTGTGTGTTTTATTTGCACTGTTTTCACATTGCTAGCAAAACAGTAACTTCCACTAAACACTATTCTCGCCAATATTTCATTTTTACTTTCACATCATGCTTATTATTCTCCTACCTGAGCCCCTAATATATTTTTTCTTTTCCACAAGATAATTAACGTCTATACTCAGCAATATGAAAGTGGTGCACAATTCTGGCCAGATGTGCACATGCGACTAATCATAGCATTAATAGTATCACAAATCCTCCTACTGGGATTGCTGAGCACGCAGGAAGCAGAGAAGTCCACTGTTGCTCTTCTCCCACTTCCTGTCCTCTCCATATGGTTCCATTATGTTTGCAAGGGCCGGTTCGAACCAGCATTTGTGAAGTTCCCCTTGCAGGTAAGGCTGAAAATATCCTCACAAATATGACTGCTTTGTGGCACAATAAAGCAATATTAAAGATAGAACAGTACGAAAAGCATAGAACAATGGGACCTACTATAACCATGCATTGAAATACTGACAAAAATGATCCTTTCCGTATTATGATATAATTTTCCAACAGTTCCCATTTTAGCAAAACATAAAAGTTGTTAGATTCAGCTGATTCTGTAGTCATATTTCATCTTTTTATATTTATTTATTTCATTGAATGTGGGAAAAATCTCTGAACTGACTCTTTTGATATTGTTTCCGACTTTTTTCATCACTAACTTTAAGATAAAATGGCATTGCTACTTTGTGTTTTGCAGGATGCCATGGTAAAGGACACATTGGAAAGGGCAAATGACCCGACTTTAAATTTGAGAGACTACCTGAAGGGTGCTTATGTGCATCCAGTATTCCAGAAAAATGATATATTCGAGCTTGTAGCCATCGATGAGGAAGAGAAGAATCCCCTCGTTGTGACAAAGCGGCAGTCTCGCATGACCACACCAGGAGGAAGCAAATTCAATTCAAGTTCTGGTACTAATGAAGGGGAATTCAGTCGGATACCTCCTCTCTAAATCCTGATTCTTTCATGAGCAAATGCAATTTTTTTCTGAGTTCATTAATCTTGTAAATGTATGACCGAGCCACAAAGGAAATGCAAGAGGAGGAAGTAGGATATTGAAACAGGCTGCACATGATCAGGAATTGCACTATTACATGAGGAGTATTGCAAGATGCAGATTTGAGCAATTAAGAACTTTTTGCCAATTTTTTCTTTTCTCGAACATGTAGGAGAACCACGAAACATTTATATTAAGAAGAAAAAAGGAAGGGAAAAAAGAACCCTGTACAACTCCACACAAGGATACCTTTATCTTCCTTGACAGAAGCTTGACCCAAGACCAATAACTAGAAAAAACTCACAATGGCTGGCTCTAGAGCAAGGAGATGGGAGGTCCCCGGAGCTCCGGCCAAACTCCAAATGGCTCATCTCTTACTAAAATCAAGACCTCACTAAGATTATGGTGATTCATCAAACACACACCGATTATGGTGATTCCAAATGAACCAAGACCTCCAGGATTTGGCAAAAAAAAAAAAAACTTTTGCCAAATCAACCACCGGAAATTTCATCATAAAGTTGTTCAAAGTCTTCCCATGAGTTTCCTTGATTCGGAAGTGGAATGACTGACAAAATTGAAATATTTAGATTCTCCAATTTGAGCTCCTTTTATAGGACCTTCAGCAGCAGGATGCATCAGTTTTTTGCAAATTCCAATTGTATTAGCAAACAGTGCAAAGATACATATTAATTTTGTTCTTTCAAAATAATAAAATATATTGTTAAAGAATAAACTACAGAAATAGAAGCTGAGGATAGATTGGTAAATTTGTAAAAGGCTATCCTACATGTACTGTGCAAAGGACAACAGCTCCAGAAGTGAAACTTTCTTCGTGTTACTTGCATAAAAAGGAAAAAAATACTTCGTGTTAGTTTTTGGACACAGGTTATGCCAGTCTCAGCATCCAATGTGTGACTCACTTTGTACATTTCAGTACATTGACAGTATCCTTTCTTACGAAAAGAAATTACTAATTCCTTGTACATGCGTACATCTAGTCATCTACTATTAAACCTTTGTCCAAGAATCCATCCAATTAGTGTATGCAATGCATGGATCTTACCACCAGCAATGAGACCTCACACAATACTCAATACTGAAGATCTAGAGAGACCATCATCCAGTGACAGGTCTAAATAACGAAGTGCAACCAAGAAACCCCCCTCTCCAAAGAGACAATCAACCACAAGGATATCAGTGATATCATTTGTGCCTTAATTATCTCAAGAAGCACAAGTGAAAGGATCTTGTGATGCCGGAAAGGGGGGGGGGGACTAGGCGTATGTGGAAATTCCTAAAAATTCTTTGCAACGGTTAAATGGGTGGGAATTTCGAATAAATAGAAATGTTCTATATGAAATACAATATTAAACTTGAAATTGCAGAATCTATTTGAATCAAAAGTAATGATGTCTATGGACTACTGCAGGTGATATTTGCAAGAGGAACTTCATAATAAAGTAGTTTGGGACAAAACAAGCTCTAGGTCAACAAGAACTTGATGAACACACAAA
This sequence comes from Digitaria exilis, assembly GCA_015342445.1. Taxonomy (NCBI): domain Eukaryota; kingdom Viridiplantae; phylum Streptophyta; class Magnoliopsida; order Poales; family Poaceae; genus Digitaria; species Digitaria exilis. Next base: position 505,243 of record JACEFO010002191.1, read on the forward strand.
AGACAACACGAGAAAGAGATTTGTTCACTGAAGTGAAGTTCACTTCCATGGAGGGAGCTACGTCTACATTGAGGAGCTCACAAAGAGCAAGGTCCTCGCCAAGCCTTTTCCTCTCAAAAAACCATAAAGCAGGATTGAGTCACTTACTATGAAATCCTCGAAAAGAGGATGGGTAATACAAACTTTGCGGGGCACACACAATGAGAGGGCACTCATTTGGGCAACAATGGATCGTCTAGAAGCAAGTTTCAACAATGTAGATGCTTCAAATGCTCTAGGGATGAATGTGGATGACCTTACACTCAAATCCCCAAGCCTCACACCTCAAATCCTTCTCTCACCCAAGCCATAGCTCAAATCTACTCAAAGGATTATCTCAAAGAGGGAGTGGGGTAGATCAACAGTAGTGAGGAAGGAGATATGGGGTATAAATACTCGAGCTCCAAAAACTACACGTTGATTAGCAGATAATGTAATTGTCGTAACTTCCGATAAATTAAAATCAGCCACCTGAGCATCCCCTCTTGAAAGTTTTTGAAAACTTTCGCTCTGGTTCAGAACTTTGGACACACACATAAAATGTGATAAAACTAAATGTGAAGTGTGTGGGTGGTGTCTCGCATGGGTAGTTGGGATCTTAATTAAGCGCTTTGGCATCTTCATGCCATCCATTCGCATCCCCCTTTATAGTAAGGTGTTTCCTGTACTCAAATTTAAAATATAAATTATAAAAAATCTTCTTTGATGTTCAAACACTGTTCTTCAAACAAATTGGAGGTCCTTTCATCCTCTTTTTTATTTCCATTTAGCTTAAGAAAGAATGTACTACCAGGATTGCTCCTTCTAAGTTCCTGACCATACTCCCACAAATGTTTGTACTGATTAGCCTCATCACCCAATACCATTTTCATGGCAAGCCTTCTAGTCCTAGAAATCATGGATCTGGAGGGTGTTAGGTTCCACTCTTTCTGAATAGTCCTGACAAAGTTGGTGAGTGTCATCTTCTGATCTGCTTTGAATGATGCTATGTACTTGTCAGCCAACCATCTTGAAGTGCACCTCTACAACACCCACTTCCTTTTGCATGCTGCTCCCCATGGTACCTCTAGATCACCATTCCATCAGCCCTACTATCAATTGAAGCATACAAGTTCCAAGGGTGGTCTTGTGCACATACTGCCTGATACCTTCTGTTCTTATTCCTTAGCATCTTAATATCAACCCTCTCGGCCTCCTCTCATTGATATTATATTCTGTCACTACTTTTCTTAGGACCACAATAGATGCAAAAAACATTCCAACCTTAAATCTTAGATTGTTAATGTCCTCATCTCTGAATTTCTTAACCTCAATCTTATATCACCTTCTCCATCTGAGACATGCACCTTCATGTCTTCTTTACCTGACTTCTTTCCTTTTGCTATCTTCTTGCCCTTAGCAATATCACTTCATCATCACAATTGTCAACAAATAGGTCATCATCATCTGCTTCAACCTCATAATCTAAGTCCAAAACGTCGAGTCCTCTGCCCCCATCACCACTTCCAATATCCTATGCATCATCATCTTGTGCTTGTTCATGTGCCCTATGCTTCACATCACCATAAAACTCTAGGACCTTCTCACATTCCTTCTTAGCAACTTGTTCTACCCTATGTGGACTCAACACCTTGGACAAATTCCCACCTTTGCCATTGATCTCCCTGACCATCGTCGTCTCCTTGGATGCCCCTATGCCTTCCGACCATGAGAGCGAAAGCTCCAAGAAGACATGTGAGTTGTGGACTAGATAATGATGGAGTACATGGGGCTCTCTGCATTTTTCCCGGTGTCACCCCGCACCCATATTGCGAAACTTTTGGTCATATCATTGCCCACCTGGTGCTGCCACGATAAGAAACAAAGTGACTTGGCATGTTTAGGACTGGAAATGAAACAAATTAAGAGTTGATGGACCCGAAAATGCAATTTTAGAGTTGGTGGATGTAAGTGACACCCCCGCATAAGTTAATGGACTAATGGTTCATTTTACTCTGGTTTATTATAATAGTTGTCACTAATGCTGATGAGGACATCACCACACTAGACACACGAGTCAGCCAAGTCACCGAGTTATTAGTCATCGCCAACTTAGACTGCGACCTCGGTTCGGATTCAGCTGACAACCCTACACCAAAACAACTTTCTCCCTCATACGACATCCAATTGAGACAATATTGAAAAATTGATGATGTGATGCTTCTTTTGGATCTGGTCCTAATTCCAGATGTGTTGTGGATCATAATGTGGGAGCATGAAAAGGTGTAGTGTCACCTGTTTTGGGTCGTGTTGGCCTTTGTATCGTGACAGGTTTGTGGTCGACCCCCTAATTGCCCCCAATCCTAGGATGCCCCTCTCTCCTTTTTAAACTAAGCAAACGCTGTTGAAGACCTCAGGTTTTGCTTTGTGTCTAGTTTTCCTCGAGAAATAAACAGTTCATTGTAACTGTGACATCAAGTCCTTTTACCATGATTCAGGGCCCTGTTCTTGTTCCTCACATCTGTGGCAATTAATCCTTTCAAGTTTGAGAGCTGGAACCTTTTTGTTTAGATTCATTCATCAGACATATTTGCAATTTCATATTACATGTTACCATTTCTTACATGTGTTATTCAGAATTGCTTGCACGGAAAAGCCTTCGTTGCAAGATCAATCGAGTTGTGTTTAGTTGATAACTCTTAGAGCAACGGTGTAACCGTTGCAAGGATTTGAATCATGATTGATTAAAAACCTGGATCGCCAACATCGGCGTTTCATCAAAGGAAATTATCAATACCTCTCGGAATTGAATATTGGGCCAGTGCTACATGCATCAAAAGCTTCGGATAAATGTTGTGCAGTATGTTGTCTTTGTTGAGTTTGTTGTTGTGCTAGGATCAGTTAGATTAGTGGGCCCTCATAGACCCTTTAGTATTGGGCGGTAATACCACCCGTTACTAAAAGTTTCATTTTAGTCCGGGTGGTGTCAATGTGTTCCCCTTTAGTAATGGGTGATAACACCACTCGGTCCTGAAAGATCTCCACAGGTGAATTTAAAGGAAAACGGCTCTTCCTCATACAAATGTATGACATGGTAAGTAGGCAGCACACGAGACAAGAGGTCGTGGGTTTGAATTCTATGCAGCATGCACGAGCATATTTTGCATTACTTGTAGCAGACAAGGCCAGAGCCGGGAGATCATAATGGCCGCAGCGGCTGCTCCTGCAGAGTTCCAACACTGACATTTTCCATCGTGATGAACAGATGAAGCGAAGATGTGCAATTCAAAATAAAACCTTTCAACAAAATGGCTTGTTTGTTTGTTATTGTCATTTTCACTTCATAAATGAACTGCTGAAATGACCTGTTTGCCCCCAGAAACAATTCATTTCTTCCGGTTTTTATTTTACTTTATTTATGTATTTTTTGTTATATAAAGCCTAAGGAGAATATTGCGTTCAGTGTCATGATTTTACATGCATTATTTTGCGACGAAACAAGGTCAGAGTGAGACAATGGGATCTTACTACATCTGCTGAAAGTAGAACGGATCTGTCAATGTGGCACCTCTCTTTTTTTCTCTATTTCTTTCTTTGGTTGAATGGATAAAGGAAGGCTGGTAGTACTGAATTGTTTCGGGGTCCTCGGGGTCAAATAAGTCATTTCAGCAGGTCTGTTAGGGTAAAACTAACCGGTCTGACGTGAAAATGGGATGGAGGATGTAACTACACCATAAAAGAAGAGTTCAGGGACTAAATTGACCAAACCGAAAGTACAGGAACGAACTTGACCCTTTGGCAGGAGTTCAGGGACTGTTTACATATTTTGCCATATAAGATCGAACAATCATTTTACTATTCCAGTTCATGCTGCTACAAGAAACATTTTAAGATATGGGTAAATTGAAATAGGTTTCAAGACAACCATATTCTATTTTCATGTAAGACTATCATTAATCAAGCCAGCAGGTTATTAGTGCAAGAACATCCGCACAATGTTTGCCCATTTATTTACTAATAAAAAGATGCTCATAATATTTGTCCATCAAGAAACATTTGGTGTATTTGAGTATTTTCGCCAAATAAAGTATTTTCATTTTTCCAGGAAATATACCCCTAACATTCTTGCTGCAGTAAAAAGTTGCGTGTAAAAAAATTGAAGTTACAATTAGTGTAAAATAATATATACATGCCCAATGGTTGATTTGAAATCTTTTTAACCACTCACGTTTTATCATCTCAGAGATATGGCAGCATATCGCCCACGTTTTTTGTCACCCAGATCAGTGAGTGGGATCAGGCACCTCATTTTATATTAGCGTTGTTCGTTCAGTAAAAAAAAAAGTCGACTAATTGGTAAAGCAAAATACTCATCAGGTGCCTCGTGTCCTCACTATTGCATTGTTACCGTCATGCATGGTGATGTTATCGCGGGTTCGTCATCAGTGAAGGTGGCATGCCTGGTGCCCTGGTCGGTCACCTTGGTGTTCTTGTTTCTTGAGGCCACTAGCTCCGAGCCGTCCAAAACAAATATTCGTCGTATCGCTCTCGCTTCCAGACCTGTGAAGGACATTCTGGACGGTTGGTGGTGGGTGTTACTAGTGCTGAGTGACAGAGAACTAGTTTAGATTCAAGATATCTACTATTCCTCCCATCACATCCATCGCATCATTTCTCATCCTTTCCTCACTATTCACTGCTATATACCTGCTACAGTAAACTCTAACTAGCTCCACCAACTAAACACCCACAGAGTGAGAGAGATGCTCACCAAGGCGAACACGGCGTGGTGACAGTAGTCAGTAGATGCTAAAAAAAAGCGTGGTGACAGGACGCAATCATTTATCTTCAGGTGCAAGGTTAGCTAAGTAGCTATCTATCTCAATGTCACACGGCGTGGTGACAGTAGTCAGTAGATGCTAAAAAAAAGCGTGGTGACAGGACGCAATCATTTATCTTCAGGTGCAAGGCTAGCTAAGTAGCTATCTATCTCAATGTCACAGTAATCTATCTTAAACATGTACTAATGATGATAAAATTAGGCTTAATAGATTGGTCTTGTGATGTCCATTCCATCTATGTAATTAGTTTTGTAATTAATCTATATTTAATATTTCTAATTAGTGTCCAAACATTTGATATGACATGCAAGTTTGCAAACATTTTTCGCCAACTATACAGACCCTATGTAACTGTGCCACAGGAAATTCATGGGGATGAAACCTCTCTCACATACGATGAAACTCTAGATTCTCTCTCCTCACATATATACCTTGCAAAATCAGCATAATTAGTGGTGTTGCAGGAAAATTAATATCCATAAAACTCCTAATGAAATTAATGTCCATAAAACTCCTAATCAGGCACTGTGGGATCCATGGTGGCAAGTGCAAAGCCTCATGTTGGGCCTACTCTGGTACCTCGAGCAGGAACTAAGACTGTGTTGCCAATGGCTGTACCAATGCAAAAAATTAATGTGGTTTTTCTTAAAGCGACTGTGATTCATGACAATTCTTTTGGAGGAAGGCCAGTGTAGCAAGGAGAATGATGTGCTAGATGATGAGATTAACATTGATCTTCATGAGACTCCGGACAAGGAGACGGAGGCTGGTGCTAACAAGGGGAAGAAAGACAAGGATAAATGGTGATTCAAATGCTTCACTAAAAGACATGCAAAGGAGGTGTGCACAGCTGATGTTTTCTATACCATGTGAGAGTGACGAGTATGTGGCAGTGAAATGTCTAATGAAGCAAAAGCCACAGCCAGTGGGTTATGTAGTGGGCGACTTAGGCTTCTATCATATTCCACATGGTCCAAATAATATGTAAAAAAAAGGATGGCCTCTAAGCTCTAATCAAGGTAAAAGGGAGGGCGCCTGAAATAAGAACTTGTCAGCCATCTGAAGTGTCTTGTTCCCGCAAAATTTGAGTGGGATGTTCAGCTTCATGCACCGGATTCTTGGGTTGCACCTTTTCCGTCAAAGGTAGAGTTGAAATGTAAAACTAATTTTGGTGCTGCTGACCTTAACGATGGTATATCCTTGAGTTTTGAGATGTATGAAGAGGAGGAATATTTTGAGGAGTTGTTTTTCATTTGGACGAGAGTATTTAATTTACCATGGTTGTTACAAACTTATGGGGTACTTACGACAATGGAGATGACAATGCAAACCAGCTGAAGGGCAAAGGAAAAGATGCAACCAACAAGAAACATAAAGTGATCAACCTCCAGGTGCAAACACCTCTGAATTTTAGCAAGTTAAAAGTGGTAAGATACTTCCCACACATTCCCTAAAGAAAGATACTTCCCACACTGATATGAAGGAAGCTAAGTATTTTTATTATATGGAAGAGGATGAACTATTAGATGAAGAGTGGGTGGTGAATGAGACTTAGAAAAGGCAGGGGGCGGAGAAGGAACCTAACAAGATGGCCAACAATGTGGTTGTTGTAGACACAAGGTAATGACACACTAGACTATTGCACGGTAGATGGGCATGTGGTGTGTTCTGCTAGAGGCATTATATTGTTGGTGAGGTGCAGGGTGATGAGGTTTTGCATGTGATGATTGAGCTAATAAAAGCATCATAGGAGGTTCTTGCTGTTGCTAATGGTGGCTTCAAGGGTACTGTTGATGGTAACTCTGGACATGATGGTGGAAAAAGACAAGGCGGTGGAGAACTCTGAATCCCCTTCATTTGGCTCTTAGCCCTCTTTTGGAGACGGTGATAAATGAGCTTGAGACAAAGAGCACGATGAAGCAGAAGGATAGTTCAGTGGAAATTAGGTTTGCAAAAGCATCAAATCTCAATAGTCTCACTAGTGACCTATCTACACCATTGAGGACAAGCTTGCGTAGGGCGGGATCTTTGGATCAAGCATCAAGGCTGGTGGCTAAGAGGAACTTAGAATATATTGAAGACAATACTCATGAATATTATTTTCTCAAACTTTCTACTAAGCATATAACAAACAATATTAAGAAAGTGTTGCAATAAGCCCAAAAGTGTTGCTGTGCTAGGATAAGTTATATTAGTGGTATCCAACATCCTGTTTTTCAACAAAACTAGATCCGGTCTAAAAGTTATATGGCTCTCTGAGGCCTTTTAGTACTCGGAGGTAACACCACCCGTTAATAAAAGCTTTTAGTCCAAGTGGTGTTAATGTGTTCCCCTTTAGTAATGGGTCAGTCCTACAAGATCTCCATGGGTGAATTTAAAAGGAAACTGTGGGTGTGTTTGGTTGAGCTGTGGCTGTGAGAAAAGCTGTTGTGGGCTGTGGGAAAAGCTGTTGTGACCTGTTAGCTGTGAGAAAAGCAGAAAGCCGTTTGGTTGAAGCAGCTGTGAGCTGTAGAATTGATCTGAAATGTCTGTAATGCCCCTGAAAGCCTCTGAAAGGCTGAATGACAATTTGAATGTAAATTAAACATATTTATATGTAAAAATAATTTCATCATTGCATTTTAGTTTACAATTTCAATGTATATTGAACATTTAATAAGAAGTAATACTTATTTAATTTATCTTAGTTTTTCATTGAGTATTAATATATGTTCTACATTCATATAAGAGTAGCATTTTACAAAAGACATGGTTCGTACAATAATTCTATCAGTGAACATAATTATCTCCCTCTTGGACTAACCAAAGCATCAGCTATCCTATCACGAATAGTATTCATGGAATCATCATTGATCTCCTCATCTGGAATTTGATGTCCTTGTGATTGCGCCACGGCAGTTGGTAGTAGATACTCCTCATCCGCATCACATCTATCGAACTCCTTATCTGCTAATTTACTATCACGAATGAAATTATGTAATGCCATACAAGCTAGAATGATATGCTTCTGAGTACGAGTAGGATAACTTGGTATGCCCTTCTTCAAAATACGCCACTTCTGCTTTAAGACTGCGAAAGCCCGCTCAATAATAGTTCGAAGGGATGAATGCAAGTAATTAAACATTTCATACTTCCCTTGAGGAGGACGCCCAGAACTATGACGAAATTCAGGCATATGGTATGCACTTCCTTTGAAAGGGGCAAGATATCCAATTCGATTTGGATATCCAGAGTCCACGAGATAATATTTTCCTATAACACATAGGGTAAGTGGAATGACAAAAGAAGTAAGAGACGAAAAAGAAGTGAATACTCATGTGTCTACCTGTTGGGGGCATGGGAAAAGAAGGAAAATTTGCTAATGCATGATTGAAGATCCTTGTGTCATGGGCAGAGCCTGGCCAACCAGCAACTACAAAGGTGAACCTCATATCAAAGTCACAAATAGCCATCACGTTTTGAGTTGTATATCCATGTCGACATGTGTGATTAACCACTTCATCCGGTGGCACTTTAACTTCATCCTCTCTGACCTTCTCATGCTCAATAGAGAAAGTAGGATCTGTTGGCCTGATATTGTCTTTTGCTAATTTGCGCAAGCATTTTAGCACTTCATAAAACTTCATGTGAACTGTCCATAATGCCCTTGTGAAAATATTTTCAGCTTGTGAAAATGATTGGGGTCCTCCAACAATCCACAAGAACATGGCCAACAACTCTATTGATGAAACATTTTGCGTGGATTTCAAACCGTAGTTCGACACCAGCAAGTTATGAAGTTGCATGAAAACATCGGGACTCATTCGAAACATCTTATAGAAGTACCTAGGACGAGAGAAGTTGCGCATAACAATTTGAAGTCCAGTTTCTCATGGTACCCTGTATTCTCCTTTCTGACAATACTTCTCATGGTACAAGTTGCCCATACTTCCAAGAATGGCAGCCTGCTGAGACAATTCAGTAAGAAGTAGTAATCCATTCTGTCCCTTTTTGATCAATTCTTCCCTGTTGGGATCCATCTGTGCAAGATAGAAGTGTATCAATATTTTTTGACAAGAATATGGCAACACAATATGATGCAAATAATATTGCACAGCACATACAAACATACATATGTTCGCAACATAAATAGTTTCTCAACAACCAGCTACAAATAAATAGGTTCTGAACATAAATGGTTCTCAACTAGCAGCAACAAATAAATTGATCTCACAACATAACAATTGAAATAAAATAACACAAAGCCTCTACATGCGCCTTGTCAACTCCTTTGCATGCTCCCTCTCAATCCAGTCCAACCTTCCTTCTTTTGTTTCCAGCGTGCTTAAAATCTCTCTAAATTCAGGCTTTATAATTAGAAGGGTTGATGTATGCATTAGAGCCGTTTTCTCTTGCACCCCACAATCTTTCACCATCTTCATGGCCTCTGCAATGCTAGGGACTTGGCTGCTTGGAGGTGCCGATGAAGCTTCAACACTTGTGGAGATCTTTTCTGCTGCAGTTCCTATCTTCAAGCATGTGTTCTTATACAATCGAAAAAATGGGCTCTTCTCATCCTTCTCCTCAGTAGCAATAGAGGACTCCTTGCGTTTCTTTTTTCCTGCTTTAGATTTTTTCAGAGCAGCCAACTTCACATCATCTTCCTCAAGCCTTCTTTGTTTCTCACCCGCATCCTCATCGCTTGCATCATCGGAGGAAATATCTGCAGCACTGGATGCAGTGGCCCCTGTAACATGTGTCTTATCAAACAAAAAATATAGGTCTTCAAGGTGTTTTGGTCCTTGTTTTCTGAACTTGACATGCTTGCATTTGTTACCCTTTTCTGCACCTAATTGGTTGCATCTCTGCAAATTAAATAGATACAATCACCAAGTCAGACCACCATATAAACAAATGACAGGTAAGAAATGAAAGAAAAAAGACTGTCACTAGTGCTTACAGCTATGTGTTCATCCCACCATTCCTTGAAGCATTCAACTGTTTGTTTTGCCTCATTCCACCCAAGACCAGTGGCTGCATTTTTTTAACTCCATAAACCATGTATAGTCTTTTTTTCATATTGTCCAACTTGTTCTTCAATTGCTCCTTTGCATGCTTCAGCCCAGTTTTTTCTTCATATTTGGTTATAAGATTTTTCCATCCAGTACTAGTGAACAAACCCATTGGCCTATTACCAGCTTCTATCTCTCCTTTGCATATATCAATGAAATGCCTCACATTGGCATCACTCCAATCAGCAACATCACCCATTCTTCATTTAAAGAAAAAGCATTCAATTTGGCTATAATAAGCAATAGAATCCAATTTGGCTATAAAAAGCATCTCCAATTTGGTTATAATGTATCAATTTTGGACATAGAATGTATATATATTTCACTGTTGCTACAATTCTCTAAACAACTCATGCAAAAATCATATAAACACAAAATCTTGACTTGAAATTGTAGAAACCATCACCAATCATCATTGTTTTGGTTATAATGCATCAATTTTGGACAGATCTGAGCAAAAGAAAGAGGAAGGAAATGGAGCTACCTGTACAGAGGAGAGGGACAGCAAGGGGCGCTGCAGCCTGGTGTGGGGAAGAGCGCTGCAGCCCTGCTGCCGCGCCGGCGTGGTGGGGAGGAGCGGCGGCGACGTGGTGGGGCGGAGCGCCGCCGGCGTGTTGGGGGAGGAGGGCCACCGCCGCCGGCGTCGTGGAGGGGAGTGGCGATGGTGGGGCCGACCGCCGGTGCTGGGGAAGACCGCCGGTGGTGGGGAGGAGGGCCGCCGCCGCTGCCCGCCACACAACCCTAGCGCGGGCGTGCGCTCCTGGGTCGAGCGTCGCTGGAGCCTCGATGGAGGAAAGAAGGGGAAAAAAAGAAGCGAACCGGTATCTTTACCAGTGGCAGACGGGTAAATAAGTTGAAGTTGCAGATTTGGTTCGCCCCACAGTCGGAGAAAGCAGGCTTCCACCAGCTGTGCGATTTCTACTACGGAGACAGCCAAATTTTGCCAACAGCTGCTCCATGCGTGATGGCCTTTGGGTCAGTTGTCAACTTTTCAAGGAAGCTACAGCCGAAAAAATCTAAACCAAAGGCACCCTGCCTCTTCCTCACGCAGATGTATGACATGGTAACTAGGCTACACACGAGGTAAGAGATTGTGGGTTTGAATCCCATGCAGCATGCATGCATATGCATATTTCACATTACTTGCGGTAGATGAGGCCAGACCCAGGAGATCATAAGGGCAAGCCCAACGCAGGTCCCTAAAAGCAATGGCTTCACTGAAAAAGTATATGCCACGTCTGTAAAGTTGAAATAAAACTCATAGCCCTACAACGCAGGTACTTATTTGTGAGAAAAAGTAATGTCTAACTTTTATCTTTGCCCAAGGGATAAAGTAAAGGATAGAGTATCCACACTCCCTCCAACACATGCTCCATCAGGGGCTTCGGTATTTAGTCAAACCAAGCACTTGCTACCCCTGCAGGTAGTTCTAACTGAGTTACCCTGACATGGACAAAACATGTATATACGGACGTTGAGGCTACCAGCCAGCGTGTAGAATTGGGCATGCCCTAATGGCCGCAGCGCTGCTCCTGTAGGGTTCCAACACCGACATTTTCATCATGATGAATCGATGAAGCGAGGATGCATGTGCAATTCAAAATAAAACCTTTCCAACAAAATGGCAGATAAGATTCACAGTATGTTTGTTTTCTATTGGCATTTTCACTTCATAAATGAACCTAGTGGTACCGATGATTCTGCTGCATTTTACCACTACTCGAGATAGCTAGTGAAATCTTGCGTAGATAAATGGACTAATGTTCTGGAGTCTTCTAAACAGCACTATGCGTGAATTAATTGATCAATTGGCGCACATTGCATACAGTGGCAGAACTGGATAGAAAATTAAAGGAGGGCTAAATAAATATTTTTTGAATAAAAAAGTATAGTGTACCTTAATTTTTTACTGTCCACACAAGCATATATTAGTTAGCCATGAATATATAGTAATTAATTATGCAACGGCAATAGAAAATAAATAATTCACAAAAGTGACCTTCGGATCATGGTGGCTAGATAATGTTTGGACCTGCATATATCCTTTTTCATTTATATTTTACGAATGGTTCACTATATTGAAATAATCAAATAATTGAATATATCGTGACATTCATTACAATCTCTCTCTTGAACTTGCATAATAAGCTTTTGAGAAATACATATACAATTTTTCTCAACTTATGAACTCAGAACATACATACCTATTTGAAATCCTGCAACAAGGTTGCAATGTACATATATGGCAATAGATGGTACTCATCCGTTCCAAGATGTAGGTTGTTGACTTTTCTAACTTTATGTTTAACCACTCGTTTTATTAAAAAAATTTGTGTAAGTATAGTCAAATTTAGGTTATTCATGAAATTGATTTATTACTAAAGCTAGCTATAACAAAAAATATAATATTTTGCAAAAAAAATAAGACGTACGGTTAAAGTTAGGATCAAAAAGTCAAACGTATGGATCGAAGAAACTACACCACACAAAGCCGCATCAAACGACTGCAATTGAGCATGTACGGTTCGTCAATTGTCAGTTTGTCACACACTCTTCGCTATAGCTTGCAGCGGTGTAGCCATAATCATCGTCAACCCAAGACTCTCTGACATGTCCGCGCCATTTTCCTTCACCTCCTGCGGGAGCGTCCACTCGAAATGGTGAAGCAGCGAACCGAGCATGGCGTGAACCATCCTGGTCGCGAGCGGCAACCCGAGGCAGACGCGGCGCCCAGCGCTGAATGGTATGTAGTTGAACTTCGTCGTCCCCAAGAACCCAGTCTGCTCGAGCCGCGACAGGAACCTCTCCGGCTTGAACTTTTCTAGCTCTGGCCATGTCTCGGTGTCGCGGTGCACCACCCAGAGGTTCACCAGCACGGTGCACCCCTTGGGCACGGTGTGTCCCTGGATCTCTACTGTCTCCTCGGCCTCGTTCAGTACTAGTGGCGCCACCGGGTGCAGCGGGAGCAATTCCCTGACGACTGCTCGGAGGTAGGGGAGACGGTCGACATCGGAGTGTTCAATGTTATATTTAGTCCCACATCGGTAATTGATGGTGGGAGAGCACAACATATAAGGTGGGGCAGTCCTCATACTATAAGGCTAGTCTTTTGGGTTGAGTTAGGCCCGAGGCCTTAGTTGTTGTTGGGATCTGTGGACCTAGGCCTGTTAGGCACCGGCTCGTGTGTACAGCGGGCTGGGCCGGATTCCGCTGCGCCACTCTAACAAGTGGTATCAGAGCCAAAGGTTGTGAAATCGGTAACATCTCCGGGTCACATGTTTACGGGGGAGCCCGTTGATATCTCCGTTCGGTCATTTGGTCACACAAGTTGACTGGAGAGTTTATACTCTGGGCCTTTGATAACGTCTTCTTTGAGATCACACAATAGTTGTGATGGAAGAGTTGGGTCCAATGTGTGACGAGGGAGATTGTTATATTTAGTCCCACATCGGTAATTGATGGTGGGAGAGCACAACATATAAGGTGGGGCAGTCCTCATACTATAAGGCTAGTCTTTTGGGTTGAGTTAGGCCCGAGGCCTTAGTTGTTGTTGGGCTCTGTGGACCTAGGCCTGTTAGGCACCAGCTCGTGTGTACAGCGGGCCGGGCCGGATTCCGCTGCGCCACTCTGACATTCAACACGTGTGCCTTGGAGCCAAGAACCTTCCTGAGATTTTCCTGTAGCTTGCTCATGGTGTCAGAGTGGTGTAGTAGCTCTGCCATTGCCCATTAGATTGTGCTCGCGATTGTGTCGACACTGGCCAGAAATATATCCTGTAATAGATATGTTATAAGTGTGCATTTGGTATATAAGAAAAATGTATCCTAAAAACGTTAACATGTATAGTTTTCATATAGTTTTGTATTATTAGGAATTATTTCGCTAGTGTATAATGATAAAGTTTCTATTCTAAGCTAAGCCTTCATAAGGTATTTATGTCGTCCGTGAGTTCTCCTAATTTAATTTAATTTTTTTTTGAGCATGTGCCGCTACCAAGATACAAATAGTATATATTAAGATAATGGGAAAGTAGCAAAGATACTCCCCCCCAACCCAAATAAAAAAAGATAAATATATGTCTACTCCTTCTATACCAAAATTATAGTCTTTCTCACTTCCTGAGAAAATACTACGGCCAATTATATAAAAATATATATTAAATATTATGATACAATATAGATATTATTAGATAGATATTTAGATTTTGTTTTTTATAAAAAACATTTAGACCTTTAAATGTTCAATGTATTTTCTACCAATCTAGTTAAACTAGTGGCACGGACAGAAAAAACGACCATAATTCTAAAACGGAGGGAGTATATACATAACCAAAATTGCATTATGTCGAGATGTATGTAGTTAATTACATGTAGGACCCTCCAGTCCAGTCCTTACTCCACTCTTGCGTGCCAAGCTGCCAGTAGTGGCTCCGTTGCTATCCCACGTCTAGGCCAGGGTTCACATTATCGGTTCCGATATTCCGGTATATCTGTATTACCAGTGGGTATGGATAGAAATAGTTTATCACACAAAAATATTGGTGTTTTAAATTTGACACATCATCCGACTAACCCACAAGCCGATGTGTCTCGCTACGAGTTATTCTCTCTCATTTTGTTCTATCATTATGTGTACTTGTTAACATATATGGTATGAAAACAAATCTATGTTCATTTCTGCACAAAATGAAAGTTTTTTCTCTTAATTAATTTTTTTCCGAAAATGCATCATATCCGCTAGCTACCATCGCTAGCTACACCATCGCCTCCCAAAGCCCTCTTTCCCTTCCAATAAACTCAGAATGCGTGCAGTGTAGAAACATGTTGAGAACTCAAACCCCGAACAATAATAGTGTGATTTTCGTATATGGCCTTTCCTTGCGTTTGTGATCTTCAGTCACATCACTCACATGTCGTAATAGGAGTTAAAAAGCACGTTTTTGCGCTTCATTTTGAACGTGTACGCAAGAAATATTTCGCGCGCTTCACGCTTTATTTATTTTGCTTACCGTGAGAAATGTTCTTATCGCATCTCTGTTGATCACCTTGCCGTCGTCCTTCCCATATTCCGACGACATGTCGAGCATCACGTTTAACAGGTCCTTCTCGCCGGAGCTACGACCACCGCCAGCCTCCCTCCTGCCCCGCATCAGCATCCGCCACTTGATCTGCTAGTCGATCATCCGGTAAACCACGGCCACCCGTATCCTGAACAGACGCCTCACGCCCTGGAGGTCGGCCGCCGCGAGCACCGGGAAGAAGCCTCGCCGAGAACATGGCGCGCCATTGGACGGCCATCATTACCGCGAGCGAGGCATGGCCAACCGCCGCGGTGGCCCACACCTCCGCCATCCCCGACACGCGGCGGAGGAGGTCATGGACGGCCTCGCGCAGCAGCGGCCGGAGCCTGTTGTTACGGTCGAGCTGCCTTGCTGAGAGCAGGTGCTCTGTCCCGAAGAGGGAGTTGGCAGCGTGGCCCAAGGCGAGCCACGCGTCCCATCAGGCGGGCAGCGGCCGGTGAGGCTGCCATTGTGGGTCCCGAGTGTTGGAACCGAGGATTGACACACCTAACACAAGAGCACGAAGTATTGGCACGCCACGGTCGTACTTACATGGCATTTTATAGCCCAAGCGATGCAGTGGCCGAGCACTTGAGTCCAGCGACTTTCCCGTGCGCACATATGCATGGCTCCACGCTGGTCTTCTCTCGCATGATCTGCATGCCGTGCACCTTGTGGTGAGCTAGCCACTCGCTCCACCGCATGACCCGGCCAACCTCATGCAGAGAAACACCACGATCACCAAAACTACCTCTGCCACTCCTCTTTGCAACTATCCTGCCTAAACACACGCTAACTGACTCGACGCACGCACGCACTAATCAACTGACTCAAAACAAAATCCAAGTCATGATTATCGCACAACACCGAGGACCTCGCGCGTGGTGGACGGAGACGAGGCGACGATGGTGATTAGCGTCCGGCAAGGCGTGCGAGGGAGCGGTGTGGCAGCTCGCCCGCGACGTCGAAGAGGTTGTCGATCAACGGGAGCTGTCTGGGGCCAGGAACACGTAGGGAGAGATGGAGACGATCAGAAGCGAGGATATGCAGACTAGAAAAAAAAAAGACATTTTGTTAGTCCGTGACTCCCTGGTTAGGGTTTTTGCTTTCCTGCAAGTAACGCAATCTCCTCCGGGTGAATTTCTAGACACGGATCAGAGGTTCGGGAGCTGCTCTCCAACACACCACACCGTTGTCACCTTTGCACTACCGCACAAGGGTCATAATCTCTTCGTTCCGATGCCTCCATATTTCTCACCATCACATGCACAATTTAAATGTATAATGCTATATATGCGTGCGACTCTCCATAACATAGAGTTTTATTATTGAGGATTTTTGTAGCGCTTGAAAATAATAATAGCCGTTCGTTATCCTAGATCTAGTGGTTAAAAGTTCAAATTAACCTGTTATGAGGAACTGGTGGGCTAGGAACTAAAATTTGGTGGGCCCAGAACCAGTTATGAAATTAATTGGAGGGATATAATTGTATTTTCACTAATCAAGTTTCTGGAATTATCGTGTATCCTTCGTCTCTGTGTTTCTAGTATCCCGTTTCCACACAGTTGAACGCATCAGCTCCTGTGCGACTCGTGGACTTGCAGATCGAGCTTCTGAGGAGCCGTCGCACCCAACTCCAATCAGGGGCTGAGCAGTCGGCTTGCACGGCGAGGCGGTGAACTTGCAGATCGAGTGTAGTGCCGCTACCGTCTGACACCTGGTGTGGCTGACGAGGAGTGCCTCGCCCCTGCGGCGGCGAGAAGCTTCCTGATGCGGCAGCTGGCAGCAGTGGCAGACGGCGAGGATAGGATGAGCTTACCTTGATGGGGCGCCACGGCGGGCGGAACGCCGGTTGCTCCTGCCGGAAGCGCCAGAGGCCCAGAGCCCGTACGCCGCAAAGCGCTGCGCCACGGCTCTCCACGGCATGGCTGTCATTGCTGCCTAATGGGTTCTATCTGTTGTGGGTCTCTCGCGAACTCCGATTCAACGGGAGGATGGGGATGAACAAGGGCTTCTAATCAATCAATGTAGCTCGGGTGGATTTGAGGGAGGCCGCGGGGTGGAGGCTATTTATACTGCCGGCGCCTCTGCTTCGTGCCTGGCGTCGCGGCGCGAACTTCAACAACCGCACCTCCCTGCTCCGTGCCCGATGTCGCTGAAACAACCGGGTTTTCAATGACGAAAACCCGACTCCCTGTATTATCGTGATAGTTTCTGGATCAGTAGCTGTGGGTGTAGAGTCCTGACGGACTAAACAACCCTGGCGGACCACCCTGTGGGCTGACCCACGTACAAGACTTGACGCACAAGACAAGGATTAGTCCTAATCAGTTTGGATAAACTGTATCAGGGAATTAGAGATTAACTTGTAAAAGTCTCCAAGTCCTATACGGTCTCCATGTAACCCTGCCCTCCGGCATATATAAGGGGAGGCAGGGACCCCCTTCAAAGCATCGCTTTACACCAGATCAATACAAGATACACCATACAGGACGTAGGGTATTACGCACATTGCGGCCCGAACCTGTCTAAATCGTCTTGTGTCACCTTCGGCTCTAGATTCTCGACGACTTCTTCCTAAACCTTTCTCTCGGGGCACCCCCTCGAGAACGTTGTCAGCATAATTCGCCGACACTTTGGCGCCGTCCGTGGAATCTACTCGTCGAGAACTCGCTAAAGAGTCGATGGCCTCGTTCAGCACCTCTATCGTCACCAAGTTCGAGGCAGGCGTCACCTTCGTCTTCGGCTCCTGGCTTTGCATCGCAAACCAGGAAGGCGAGCTTCAACACCAACTACGCAACGTGGTGGCTGCACCAGCTTCGCCACCCGCGCAAACCACTCCGCGAGGATCCCGGAAAACCTTAAATTCCGACACGATCTCTGGATCGTATCCTACTCGGAGGAATACATGGCGCCCGAAGCAGATTCAAGCTCGGGCCGGCCACGTCAACTCGACCCCTGTCAGGCGGCAGGATCAGGCCACGCGTCCACGACTCCCTGGCGGACTCCAGATCACCTCCGACTTCCGCCAGGGTTCAACGATCTGGACCGTGACAACAACCCCGCGGGCACCCAGGAACTCTGGTTCCGATTCCCGTGGGACAAAGACTCCACCGCGTGGATCGCGCGCGCCTCAGTTTCCCTTTGGGATAGCGAACTCGGCCGCGATCTACCAGAAGCATCTGAAGAGGAAGTTTCGACAACCTCGCCGGGCCACCTCGGATCTTGTCATGACCACAACTCCCTCGGGGGTTATCGTTCATTGGTCTGACATGGATCCCGAGGTGGCTCTCCACGAAGCAAACGAACCCTCCACGGTACGGGACATTCAACCTCTGCTTCCCTTCCAGGAAGGCAGAGAACTCCCTGTTACCATGAGTAACAGAAAAACCGGGCCTAACAACCCCGGCCGCCAGTCCTGTGTCATCCTCAATGATCACAGCGATGATGAAGTTGTCTCCGACGACACTCCAACCGTTGATGGAGAGACCGATGCAGACCGAGAACTCCGTGTCGAGCGCAACCGCAACCGTGCCCTCCGACGTCGCTTCATTCAGAGGAAAAACCTCAATGCTGAGTTCGACAAGGAAGGCATCTTCAACTCCCCTGTGGCCAACATCATGTTCGGGGTCAGCGTCTTCGAGGGGTTCCAACCTACCCCTGACATCGACCTCGCCAAAGCCCGCCTAGAAGCCGCAGCAGTCATGGTTGATCGCTTGGACGGAGGCCGTTCCGCCTCCAAAAGCAAGAGTTCTTCGCGCCACCAAGCACCGTCAACTAGGCGTCAGAGCAGCCACTACGGCAGCTCCGCCGGAAGAACAAAGGACATGGCCAGGCCTCGTGAGGAACCCCGCCGTCCTCGCGAGGAACCCCCCAGGTCCAACCGCCGCGAAGAACCCCGTCCGGCTCGTTCTCACATTACACCGAACGATGCCCGCAATGAAATCCTCCGGATCCGGGAGGGGAGAGCTACCTCCCACGTCGCGGATTCTGCGGGAGGATACGACGTCCCCAACCCTGATGCTCTGCCATGCTACACACGCGCCATCCGCGTCAGTTTCTTTCCGCGAAAGTTCAAGCCGCCAGGCATCACCAACTTCGACTGGAAGCAAGACCCCAACATCTGGCTGCGCAGATATTCTTCTGCAATCGAGACATCGGGGGGCGACGACATCTCTAAGATGCTGTACTTCCCAGTTGCAATGGAGCAAGGTCCACTCACCTGGCTTGAGTCCCTTCGTCCAGACTCCATCGACAGCTGGCACGCGCTGAAGAAGGCTTTCGTCTCCAACTACCAGGGTTCTTTCGAGCGCCCTGGCAACAAATATGAACTCCGCGCGTGCAAACAGAAGCCAGACGAGTCCCTGCGCGACTACAACCGGCGATTCTTCGCCATCAAGGCATCCGGCGCTCCCATCCCCGATTCAGAAGTCATCGACTATTTTCAAGAAGGGATGACCGATCGCAGCCTCTTCCGTGATTTTGGTCACAACTGTCCTCGTAACCTCGAGGAATTTCGCGCGCTGGTGTCCAACTGGATGGACACCGATGATCAAGAACGGGAGCGCTACGGCAAACGGTCCGCCAACCCTGGTCGCAGGAATCAGGAAGACAACAGGGATCAGCCGCGCGACTCCTTCCAGCGTAACGGCAACAACCCACGGAAGCGACCAAACAACACGGTCGCAACCGTCCAGACCGTTCACGCCGCCAAGTCTCCGCAGCAAAGAAGGGAAGAATTCAACAAACTTCTCAAGAAGCGCTGCCCCTACCATCCGGACAGCAAGCACACCATGGGCGATTGCTCGCTCCTTCGGGAAACGTTCAGCATGCCCAACAAGAAACAGAGGTCGGATGGGGACGGAGACGACAAGCACGACAAGGGAGACGGCGGTTTCCCAGATGTCACAAATACTGTCAATGTCATCTTCGGAGGCATGGCAGTCAGCGACACATCGCGCAATCACAAGAACGCGCGGCGCGAGGCCTATGCAGCAGAACCAGCGGTGGTTACACCCCTACGGTGGTCAGACACCACCATCACCTGGTCCAGAGAAGACCAATGGGCGGAGATCACCTCTTCCGGACGATATCCTCTCGTCCTAGAGACCGTGGTGGCGAATAGCAAGCTCACCAAGGTCCTGATTGATGGGGGCAGCAGGCTCAACCTCATCTTCACCAAGACGCTGAAGTCCATGGGGCTCGACACAAGCACGCTGCAGCCGACAGATACTCCCATCTACGGCATCGTACCTGGGAAAGCTGCCATCCCCCTCGGGCAAATCACCTTGCCCGTCACGTACGGTACTGCATCCAACTACCGTACAGAGTTCATCAAGTTTGAAGTTGCAGACTTCGAAACGTCATACCACGCCATCCTCGGGCGACCAGCGTTGGCCAAGTTCATGGCCATCCCCCACTACACCTACCTGGTGTTGAAGATGCCAGGACCTCACGGCGTTCTTTCCCTTCACGGTGATATCAAGCGCTCCTACCTCTGCGACAAAGAGGCAGTGGAGTGTGTCGTCAGAGCCGCGTCCACCATAGATCGCCAAGAGCTCCACACCCTGGCGGCCACCGTCATCGAAGAAGACGGTGATGCCCCGACGCAGAAGAAGACGCGAGCCATCAAGCCTGTGGACAAGGTAGCCACGAAGACAGTTGATCTCCAAACAGGAGATCCAACGAAGACAGCGGTGATTGGCTCCACCCTCACTCCTGCATAGGAAAGCGCGCTCGTCGACTTCCTGCGAGCCCAGGTTGACATCTTTGCTACAAAGCCTTCCGACATGCCTGGAGTTCGCAGAGAGTTGATCGAGCACAAGCTAGACATCAACAAGAGCGCAAAGCCCCAAAAGCAGCGCCTCCGAAGATTTGGCACCGAGCGTCGGGAAGCCATCAAGAAAGAGCTAGCTAAGCTATTAGCAGCCGGCTTCATCAAAGAAGTTTTTTATCCGGATTGGTTAGCCAATCCGGTTCTTGTAAGGAAAAAGAATTCAAATGAATGGAGAATGTGCATTGACTATACTGATATCAACAAACATTGCAAGAAGGATCCCTTCGGGCTTCCTCGCATCGATCAAGTCATCGACAGCACCGCCGGGTGCACCCTACTCTGTTTCCTCGATTGTTACTCAGGATATCACCAGATATCGCTGAAAGAAGAGGATCCGATCAAAACCTCATTTATCACGCCATATAGCGCATATTGTTATACAACCATGCCTTTTGGTTTGAAAAATGCAGGCGCCACATATCAACGGGCGATACAGGGTTGTCTTCAAGACCAACTCCACCGAAACGTCGAAGCCTACGTTGATGATATGGTAGTCAAGACAAGAAACCCCGAGGATCTCATCGCTGATCTCACCGAGACGTTCGACAACTTGCGCAAATGGCGGTGGAAGCTTAATTCCGCCAAGTGTGTTTTCGGCGTTCCATCAGGAAAGCTCCTCGGGTTCATCATCAGCGAACGCGGCTTCGAGGCTAATCCAGAAAAGATAGCAACTAACATGAACATGGAGCCGCCGCGTACCGTCAAGGATGTCATGAAGCTTACGGGCTGCATGGCTGCACTCAACCGCTTCATCTCCAAACTTGGAGAACGCGGGACTGAGTTCTTCAAGCTACTCAAGAAGCAAGACAGATTCCAGTGGACACAGGAAGCTCAAGTCGCCTTCGACAAGCTCAAGCTGTTCCTGACTACACCACCTGTGCTCACTGCACCGCTCTCGGGCGAAGACCTCTTGCTCTACATTTCAGCAACCACCAACGTCGTCAGTGCCGCTATTGTTGTTGAACGCGACGAGGAAGGTCATCTTCAGAAGATTCAACGACCTGTGTACTTTGTGAGCGAAGTCCTCTCGGACTCCAAATCAAGGTACCCTCAAGTTCAAAAAATTCTATATGCTGTCTTAGTGACATCCAGGAAATTGCGGCACTACTTCGACACCTACAAGATCATTGTGGTTACTGGATATCCTATTGGCGAAATTCTCCATAATCAAGACGCTACAGGGCATATCACCAAGTGGGCTGTTGAGCTCGGAACATACCGCATAGAGTTCCGTTCTTGCACGGCCATAAAGTCTCAGGTCCTTACTGATTTCATATCAGAATGGACCGAGCACAATCTTCCAGTCGTCATCACCAAGCCTGAGCGTTGGATCATGTACTTCGACGGTTCACTCAAGCTGGAAGGTGGAGGCGCTGGAGTCCTGTTGATTTCACCTCGAGGAGATCAACTCAAGTATGTTCTGCAGATTCGGTTTGCCGTCACCAACAATGCTGCAGAATACGAAGCACTTCTTCACGGATTGAAGATGGCCATTACTCTCAGTATCAAGCGTCTGCTGGTGTATGGGGATTCAATGTTGGTCATCAAACAAGTCAACAAGGACTAGAATCGAAACCATGAAGACATGGATGCGTACTGTGAAGAAGTTCGCAAGTTGGAAAAACACTTTCTCGGCATCGAATTTCATCATGTCGAGCGAGATTATAAAGTCGCTGCAGACATCCTATCAAAGCTGGGTTCTTCCAGAGCAGAGGTGCCTAGTGGGGTGTTCGTCAATGAACTCTCCAAGCCATCAATTTCTGCAGCGGCAACTTCCGACGATACAACCTCAGCCCCTGAGGTTATGTTCATCGACGCTGCCTGGAGCGCTCCAATTATAGATTACATCTTGCACGACAGACTCCCTGCCGAGAAGGCAGAAGCTCAGCAAATTGCTCGTCGCAGCAAGTCCTATATTATAATTGGAGACACACTGTACCGACGTGGTGCACGCTCTGGCGCATTGATGAAATGCGTCTCACAGCAAGAAGGAGTCAACATCCTAGAGGAAATTCACGCAGGTGAATGTGGCAATCATGCAGCTTCCCGCACTATCGTGGGCAAAGCCTTCCATGCCGGGTTCTTCTGGCCTACAGCTCTACACGACGCTGAAGAAATTGTTCGTCACTGCAAGGGTTGTCAATATTTCGCTCATCACTCACATCAGCCTGCGCACAAGATCAAATTGATACCTCCGTCATGGCTGTTCGCATGCTGGGGGCTTGATATGATTGGGAAACTACCCAGGGCACCTGGTGGATTTGAATACTATTTCGTCGCCATTGACAAATTCTCAAAGTGGATAGAAGTCTTTCTGGTTGTCAAACTAACCTCTGAGAAAGCAGTCCAATTCCTCCAAGAGTTGATTCTTCGCTTCGGGATACCACACCAAATCATCACGGATTTGGGTACTACCTTTACAGGCAACAAGTTCTGGGACTACTGTGAAGATCGCAGCGTCGAGGTATCCTATGCCTCTGTTGCTCATCCTCGTGCCAACGGACAAGTTGAAAGAGCCAATGGCATGCTCCTCGATGGACTTAAAGCTCGCATAGAACGAACCATGAAGAAAGCAGAAGGCCGGTGGATGAAAGAACTTTTTCCAGTTGTCTGGGGCCTACGATCTCAACCCAGTAAAGCTACAGGGCAATCTCCTTTCTTCCTGGTGTATGGATCTGAGACCGTCCTACCTGTTGATGTCATGCATGGTGCTCCTCGCGTTGAGGAATTCCAAGAAGCCATGGCGGACAAACAACGGATGATGGAGGTTGATACGGCTGAAGAAGTACGACTGGCAGCCTTGTTACACAACGCTGCCTATCTTCAAGGTATCCGTCGATTTCATGACAAGAATGTGAAGACAAGATCATTCCAGATTGGAGACTTGGTGTTACGCCGAATCCAGAATACAGTCGGTCATTCCAAGCTTACTTCACCTTGGGATGGTCCATTCATTGTTTCCAAGGTCCTCAAGCCAGGCACCTACAGACTTCAAACAGAAGATGGTGTGGATTTACCAAATCCTTGGAACATAAAACATCTACGCAAATTCTACGCGTAGCTCCTTCACTGCAACAGTGCTTCGGCATCGCAAGAACCAATTGCTTTGGCATCCAGAGTTCTTCCGTAAACATTGCTCCGGCAATACATGAACTGGTTGCTTCGGCATCATATGTTCTTTCGTACCGTTGTTTCGGCAATGAGATATATTTTAATAAATTTCCCTTTATTGGGTTGTTTATTTTGTCTTCGTGACATCATTCAAAACTTCCGTGTTCTTTCTAGACTCGGACAGTTTCCTCTTCATACATTCGGAGCCCATAAATGAGGTCTATCTGGGTTCCTTTGGGGCCGAGAACGGATCTGTTCCTCCAATTTCGCTACTTTACGATAATTTCCAGCTTAAAGCTGCCGCTCCGTGGGTCTTACTGGGTTCTTGCTTCGGCAAACCACATACAGTTTGTTCCCAAGTATCCTCCCGGGGTACACTCTAAAAGATAGCTTATGCTATAAGAAATCTCCTTAGGTTCCCTCGGG
Source organism: Digitaria exilis (assembly GCA_015342445.1). Lineage (NCBI taxonomy): Eukaryota > Viridiplantae > Streptophyta > Magnoliopsida > Poales > Poaceae > Digitaria > Digitaria exilis. The sequence continues at coordinate 529,585 of JACEFO010002191.1, forward strand.
TCCTTAACAGGGCTGTTTTTCAACAGTTAAAATCTACGCAATGTACATTTTGACTAAGTCCTGGTCATTGACACAGGGACAACCCAGGGATTCTTAGAAATTCTTGGTTTTTTCTTCAAGCATAGAAATATTATATTTCATTGCAGAATACTTATATTACAATAATATTTTTTCAATTTACAGTCTAAGGCTCTGAGCAATTGCCTCGGCAACTGGCTCGACCTCTTGTTTCAGGTCCCTGAAGGCGGCTTCAGTACAATTGGGCTCTGCGCCTTCTACAAGCTTGCCTATATCTACTTCAGGGTACCTAGACCTAATCACAGCAAGGACATGCACAAGACAGGCTTTGGATGATCTCTTGATATACGCCTTCAACTGTCGAGGCATGGCCTTCAGACGCTCCAGGAATGATTGCGGAGATGAAGGGTCTTCAGGAACCAAGGCCTTCACCACTGGGTTCGCTGCCTTCTCTAGCAACGAACTCCGATTCAGGGCTTCGGCCAGGCCATCGTCCGACTTCTTCATCTGCCGTATGGTTTCTTCAAGCTCTGACATTCTCCTGGTCGCCTGCTCAAGCTTCTCGTCCAGCGCCTTCTTGTCAGCAAGATTCTTCTGCGACTGGACGAGTTCTTTGGATAGCTGATTCCTTTCTTCGCGAGCATCTTCAAGGTCCTTGGCAAACTTCTTTTGTTGCTCAATGACTTGAATCAACTGCGCATCAGCATCCTTGCGTTGTTCGACTGCAACTCTGAGCTGCTCCTTGATAGTATGATGCTCTTCAGAGAGAGTCTTCAACGCCTCTTCATGACGGTTGGCCAAGTTTGACCAATCTGTCATCTTGCTCTGGGCTGTCGTAAGCTGTTGTTGCACCCCTGCTCACACAAGACAATGACAGAGTTGTTAGATTACACATACAAAGGATACTTCATTACAAGACTTCGGCTGTGACAGAGTACCTTTGAGCTCTGTCTTCGCCGCGTTGAGTTTCTTCTTCAGGTCCTCCTTTTCCGCGACCAATTCCTTGGTGCGCAGATGCAAGGTGCGGATCATGTTGGCATCTTCCGCCTCCTGGAGTTTGTGGTCTTCACGTTCACGCTCCAGCTCCTTCTGGAGACGGTCTACCTTGGCATGCATCAGCGATATGTTGTGGATATACTCCGTCTTCTTCCTTGATGCTTCGCCGACGGCCTGCAGAAATATTATCATGAGATATATTCAAACAGGACAACGAGTACAGGGTTGTTTTTCATACCTTGAAGTAGGCCACTGTTCTCTCCGCATGGTACAACCCCCTGTCGATGTGCCCTCATCCTCCTCCGCGTCCAAGATGTACTCGAAGGCTTGCGGATTTGGATTAAGCATTGGATCGTAGCTCCCGATGCGGAAACTACCGATCTCCTCTTCAGCTCCAGTACTCCTGGGTACTCTGGGGATTTCTTCAATTAATTGCTCTTGGGTTGATGTTTCGGCTTGTTTACCCCTTGAGCACTCTGCTTCTGGAACTGCCTCTGCCCCGATCAGGGTTGTCTCCGTGACGCTCGGGGGCTCAGCAGTGTTCTGGTCACGGCGTTCAACTTCGGTTTCTTCAATAGCCGCCTGCGTGACCAGTTGATCGATGTCCGCCAGCACCTCGGCAATCGTTTCTTCAACTTGTGCCTCTACAGATGATGGCGGATTTGATGGCGTGGCTGATTGAACCTCTGGCAGGGTTGTTTTTGGTACTTCCCTGGGTTCTTCGGGCACTATAGCCTCTGGTTCTACAGCCGCATGATCAGCCGCTGGCTCTTCCCTGATTGTTGATGGAATTTCTTCAACACTGCATCAATAACTTCGTCAGTCACAATGGAGTGTTACGAATGTTCAATTTGTACACTATGACAATATTTACAGGGGTTCTTCAACCACTGGTGTTGTCCTTATGAATGGCGCGGAGATAGGATTGAAGATATTGTGCAGGATCTCTTCCTCTGATAATGGTTGTCGCGCAATGCTATCTTGCTGGGACATGCTGGTGCCAATTTCTCCAATGGCTATCCTCACAGAAGATGATGACTTAAGTTGTGGGGATATTTTTGCCCTTTCCTCCGGGATGATTCTCGCTCGGGGCTTGGATAGAGTCCGTGCTCTCTTGGGCACAGGTGCATTCAGCTCTATTGTTGCTGTCCTCTTGGGTTCTTCACCTCTCTTGAAGGTCGTCCCTGCTTTGGCTTGGGATTCTTCAGACACCTGTTGTTCCACATGAGCATGCGGCTCGTCAGGTTCTTCAGTTGCAGTTTGCTTGCATTGGCGAACCTGATCTCTTACCCCTGGGTCCACACAGCGAGCCAACAATGATGCTTCTTCAGCATTGGTTGGATCCAGGGGCGGCAGACTCACATACAGTGATCGTCGAGCTTCATACTGTTATACCCAAGACACTAGTTAGTACTATTGCCTTCAAATAACAAGGCAGTTTATTGACATTCAGATATGGTTCTTACCTCAGGTGTCATAGTGATTGCTGAAACCTCCATTATTTCTGGAAATTGCTCATCACTGATCACCAGAAATTTCTTCAAGAGTTGCGTAACTCTCTTGTCTGACATCTCTCCAGTGGCATTCCTTGAATGGTCAGATTCTCCAGAGTACAAGTACCCTGGGGTGCAGCATTGTTTGCACGGCTGGATTCTCCTCAATAGGAATGACCGGTACACCATGGCTCCTGTCAGCCCTTGTGCTTTCAGATCTCTGATCATGTTCAGCAGCTCAGGGATCTGCATTGCTTGATTGACTCCAATTGTTTCACTCCAGAATGGCTTCATTACTGGAGGATTCCCTGAGCGGTTGGGTAGTTGTGGCTGGTGATTCCAAGCATAAAACCATTCCTTCTGCCAGTCCTTCAGGCTCTCCTTGGTTGTGTACTCCAAATACACCGGCCTCATGCCCTGACGGAACTGGATTACCACCTTCCCTACAACTTGCAATGGTCCGCTTGAGGTCTTTACTCTGAATAGGTGGCGGAACAGAGCACAATGCGGATCTATTCCTAGAAATGCCTCACAGAGGTGGATGTAGATCGACAGATTCAAAATCGAATTGTGATTCAAATGACACAATTCAATCCCATAAAATTGCAAGACTCTGCGGAAGAAATCGCAGGTTGGAAGACCGAATCCAACTTCATAAAAAGCTTTCCATACCGTCAGCTCTTCGGTTTCCTCAGTGGGGTACTCGTGTCCGTAAGCGCACCTCCACCGGCTGATTTCTTGGGCCGCTAGGAACCCATCTGCTTCCAGAGTCTTGATATGCTTGTCCTTCAGATTGCTAGTTGGCCAGTCACTGATTGAATCTTCAATGCTTGGCGTGTCCCCAGTGGGCGCTGCTTTCTCGGTCGTCACGACCTCCTTCATGGCTTCTGCTCTCCTCTTTGTGCCCTTGCTTCGGCTGGATCCTTCACCACCGGCCATCGCGGTCTTTCGAGACTTGGTGTGGATTGGATTCGGGTTGGGGGAAGATGTGGAAGATTTTGCGTGGTCTCAGGATCGCAAGCAAAGATACTGTCGCAAACCCTAGATCTGTTTTGCCAAAGGTGTGCAGAAACAGGGGAGGCGAACGGTTTATATTGGCTTTTCGAAGCGATACTTCGGTACTTTTCAATTTTGGTCCTTTCTTGATCCTATATTTGAATTCGTTCAAATTTAGGCTCGGGGGTTGTGGACATATTTTCAGGAAATATTTTTCTGCGAATTTTTTGCTTCAATTGATAAATTTATGAGGAGTTCTAAAAGAACTCGGGTTTCTTCGGAAATTGATTCTCTTTTGGTTCGGACTTCGAAAGAGCCTCGAATTTCTTCTTCAAAGATAAATGAGGCTCCGGGGCTGCCCAATTGGGCGCACCTAGTCGGTGCGCACCAATCCGAACTTTGAGAAGACTTATGAGCACTTCATTACCTATTGAACAACATAGTTGCAACTTCCAAGAGTAAAGAACCCTGTGGGTTTCAAAGAACCCTGGCAGATCTCAAAAAGAACTCTGGAGGACCTCAAAGAACTCTGTATTTTCAACAAGGCTGTTCTTCAGGGGATAAGGTGCTCGGGGGCTTGTGGGTGTAGAGTCCTGACGGACTAAACAACCCTGGCGGACCACCCTGTGGGCTGGCCCACGTACAAGACTTGACGCACAAGACAAGGATTAGTCCTAGTCGGTTTGGATAAACTGTATCAGGGAATTAGAGATTAACTTGTAAAAGTCTCCTAGTCCTATACGGTCTCCATGTAACCCTGCCCTCCGGCATATATAAGGGGAGGCAGGGACCCCCTTCAAAGCATCGCTTTACACCAGATCAATACAAGATACACCATACAGGACGTAGGGTATTACGCACATTGCGGCCCGAACCTGTCTAAATCGTCTCTTGTCACCTTCGGCTCTAGATTCTCGACGACTTCTTCCTAAACCCTTCTCTCGGGGCACCCCCTCGAGAACGTTGTCAGCATAATTCGCCGACAGTAGCTATTACGTACAGAACTCGAAACAGTGTGATATCATATCCGAACCAACAAAAATATAACAAAGTCATTAATTATTACATCCCATTCACGGATCCGATTCATTTGCCACGCAGGGCTAAATAGAGACAAAAGTGAAACCCTAGCGATACGGAAGCTGGTAGGCAATTCTCCATCTTCTCGGGGCTCCATCTCCACAGGCAACACTTGAGCATAGATCGCCTCCTAGTCGTACCACCTGCCGAAGTTGCTGTCGAACTCGGTGTCTCCACCTGTGAACTCACTATCTGTTCCCGAAGGGTTGGAACAAGCTCACGTCACCGACTGTATGCAAGCTTTAAGTGGCCTAACATCTAATGGGAATACAATAATAACAAGGGAAGAGGCTCAAGGTTTCCTATGCATAGCGGCAAACATAAAAGTAACTTCATCTCACCAATTCCCACTTTTACCACATCTGGGCTCGTCCCGTCACACGACAGGTTACTGGTATCCACACCACAACACACACCTTCACTCTCGGTCGATGCGCGGGCTACCTTCCCTGGCATCTCAAGAGGTACGGACGGATCACAAGGGAAGCGGAGCTCGACCTCCCTCTCCCCGCCCGTACCCACGAAATCACATGCTCACCTATAGGGGTAAGAGAAAGCAGATCCCAAAACAATGGACGATTGGCGTGTAATTCACTGCGCTATCCACGGTCGAAACCACGGCTATACGTATAGATTAAAAGACTCTGCAGAGCTTGTACGCTTGGACCCAACTCGGGTTGCAAATCGGTTGCAGGCCAATTGAGACGCAACCCACAACTAGAGTGTCCCTAGCAAGAATGGCACCCTCGGCACGCTAACGTCGGCTCCGAGAGATGTGATAATGGTCCACCGGAGCCACTCGGGGATTGTACATAAATCAGAAAAATGAGGCTCCTAACCCAATTCCCTAACACTTTGTCACGCACTTGTGACCGCCTACAGTCCGGGTGCCACCCTTTACTAGGCTAGCTGTTACTCATCCCATTCTAAGCAAGTTGGTGCGTACGGTACAGTGAGTACGAAGCAGTCAACAAGGTTTGTGTGCCGGTACGGGTGTCATCATCCCAAAGCGTATCCACCGCAGTGGTCTGCAACTGCTACCATCCTAGGTAGCCGCCATACTCCTAGCTCCATATCTCAACCAAGTCACAAAACATGTGCCCGCAACAAGCACCAGATGGGGTCCGTCCAGAAGCGTCCCCCCAGCTACACCCCGAAATTCTAGGTCGGGTTCATCTACCCCCACCAGCAAGGACCATCTAAGGTCAAAACCACAACACCTTCCCCCCTGGTTTTTCCCCACACACGCCAAGAGTATCTAACACAAGTTCCTGCACACAACATGCATCTCGTCATCACCAAACAAGGCATAATGACAAGTAATTAGGTAAACAAGGTATACGGTAATAACAGGGGCAGTGCAAGGCTCATCAAGCAGTTCAAATGCAAGCGCTAATCAACGATGCCTAATAGGTAAACAAATAAGCAGTCGGGCATGAACCTGGTGTGTTCGTGTCATCGACGTCCTCGGCCGATTCTTCAGTCACCTGCTCCTTCCCGACGTCCCCTGAGTTCGGAAAGTACGGTAAATCCTACGGTCTATGGCAAAGAAATTCAAATAACAGCAATATGGAAGATCCAAATAACTCCAAACACCCTCTCGAACTATTGTTCACATTTTTAGAAAATTATAGAAACTGGTTTCATAATTTTCTGACTTAAATTGAATTAGTTATGAATTTTCTAAGTTTAAATCCTTTTCTGTAATAGATAAATAAATTCCCGAAAAGAAAAAAATCAGGAAAAGCCAGAGAGCGACACATGGCAGCGCGAGCTTGAGCCCGTGGCTAGCCGTGCGTCATGCGTGGCGAGGTGATGGGCTCCTATAGAAAATGGCACGGCTCGAAGGCCGGCGCTCAGAGGGTGTGGGTGGCGACGGCGTACGCAGGGAGGTCTCATCGGTGTTCATGGTCGGACAACGGAGGGGAAAGGATGGGCTGGGCTTGAAGGCTCACCGTGGGCTTGCTGGAGGTCTAGGCAAGGCAGGAGGTAGCAGGTTCGGCTCGTGCCCGTGTGCGTTGCGGTCAGCAGCTCGCGGTTCAGCTTGGCGTAACGTCGAACACCTTGTGAGCGATGGTCATGGCGTTTGTCGGCAGCCGTCGATGTGCTCCTCGTCGTAGTCGTTGTTGACGCCGAGGTGTTCCCGGTTGTCCCCTTGCACCTCGGCTCTGCAGTGGCGACGTTGCGGCGAAGGCGTCCGCGCTCGGTGTCGTTCGATTCGCGGATGGCGTCATCGTTCCTGGCGCGGTCCTCCTCCTCCGCTGGTTCCGGATGGCAGCGCTGCTCCGTCTCCTCCTCGGCGCCGTGGTGGCACCGTCCTCCTGTCCTTCCTCTTCTCCACGACGCCTTCTTCTTTTGGTTGGTGGTGGCTTGTGGGGAAAAATCCCTAATCGATTGCTTAGGGTGCAAGGAGGAGGCCGAGGGGATTATATGGCGGCTGGGTAGGGTGTGGTGCGGCACGGTCGGCCAGCAATTGCTTGCATCCGTGCGGCGCGCATCGCATGGTGCAACGGCTTGGCGAGGCGCGGCGCGGCGCGGAGGCTCGTGGGACCTAGATCACGAGGGGAAGCTTCGAGAAGGGTCACGGCTTGTCTTGGAGAAGGGGTTGATGCGCCAGCGTGGACGAGGCGTGCTCACGTGGTCCCTGGGCACGAACGCGCGCGGCACGGCGGAGCAGAGTCACGCGTTTCATGTGACTGCGGCGTGAGGAGGAAGACGCCCTATAGCCGTGAGGCTGATGGGTGGGGCCCGCCTGTCGGCGCGGCGCGGAGGACAAGAAGCGGACGCGCACGCTGGGCTGACGAGTGGGGTCCGCCTGTCAGCGCGGAGTGGGGAGAAGAGAGGCACGCTGGGCTTGGGCTGGTCAGCTGGGCCAGCGTGGAGAAAGAGAGGGGATACAGCCCAGCTCAGAGAAAGAAAATAGAAAAAGAGAGAGAAGATGGGCCGGTTTTAGGTGTAGGCCCTGTAGTGTTATAGCCCATAGGTTTGAATTTTAATTTGAATTTAAAATTCAAATTCAAAGGTATATTCATATCAAATGAAATCCAAATGCCACTCTAAACATATTGTCCTTCAATAAAATATTTGTTTGCTAGGATTTTTGGAGGAGAGATGGAATTTGACCTTTGGCAAATTTAAATCATTGCACAATTCACACAAAAATTTTGAAATCCATATTTTTCAAACAAGCAAATTTGAGGAATGTTACAGTTGCGGCGTGAGATCCGGCGGTTGCGGCGCCCCTGCTCCACGCCCGACGTGAATGACTAGCACCAACTAGGAGAAGAGAACGAAGGCTTGTTTCGGTGGCTTGAATGTAGCGCTTCTGTGATTAAAGCGACTAAACTACCCCTGTTTAAAACAAAAACACTTCTTTTAAATCAATGGCTTAGAATATTTAAGAGGGGAGGAACCTCCGGTTCCTTTCAAGCACCGAAACAAACCTCTTATTATAAACGTTGCATATAATAAGATCAAACAATCATTTTACTCCAATTCACGCTGCCACTAGAAACAATTTTAGAGACGGCTAAAATAGGTTTCTAGCCACAAATAGTGCATTTTATTGAAAGACTCTAATTCATCAAGCCAGCAGGTTTTGTTATCCAGCCGACCTTAGTGCAAGCAGATCCGCATGAAACTCTACTTTCGTAATATTTGCCCATTTATTTATTAAAAGATGCTCATAATATTTGTCCATCAAAGAACATTTGGTGTATTTGAGTATTTTCATCACGTTCTAAGCATTTTCATTTTTCCAGGGAATATACCCCTACCGTCCTGCAGTAAAAGGTTGTGTGTATCGTAAAATTAAAGTGAAGTTACAATTAGTGCAAAATAATATAGACGCCCTATGGTTGATTTCAAATCTTTTGAACCACTCATGTTTTATCATCTCGGAGATGTTCGTGGCAGCATATCGCCCACGTTTTTTTTTGCCACCTCGATCAGTGAGTGGGATGAGACCTCAACCTTTTGTTCACTTAATATAAAAAAACCTTTTGTTCATTTTTTATTAGCTCATTCGTTTAGTCAAGAAAGGTCGACTAATACTCAGGTGCCGCGTGTCCTCACTACTGCATTGTTGCCATCACTCATGGTGATGTTATCGCGGGTTCGTCATCAGTCAAGGGGGCAGTCACCTTAGAGCATCTCCAGTGGAAGCTTCTAAATAAGCTTCTATTCTAAATTTTAGGAGTCAAAGTAAAAAAATATTCTCTAGTGGGGCTCCTAAACTCCCTTCTATTTTACATGCTCTTCCAAATTTCCCCTCCAAGCCCTTAGATTTGGGAGCCTCTCATCCTCCCTCTCAAACCATCATCCTCCCTCTCAAACCATAGATCCCACCATTTTTCATGCCTCACTAGTATATAGATGCATGTTCCACTGGAGTTGGATGCAAATTTAGACCTTTAAATTTTACATATAAGCCTGTAAAATAAGATTTGAGAGCTCAAATTTACCTGCCTTTCTTATTCGTGTGAGGCCGCTCGCTCTGAGCTGTCCAAAACATGTGAGTGATATGTGAGTGATCTGTCCTGTCTTGTTCACCATATCGCTCTCGCTCCCAAATCGACCTGTGAAGGACCTCGGTTCGGTTGCTGGTGGGTGTTACTGGTGTTGAGTGACAGAGTGAGAGAGATGCTCACCAAGGGGAGCACACAAGCGTGGTGACAGGTCGCAAGCTTTTATCTTCAGGTGCAAGGCTAGCTAAGTAGCAATCCATCTCCGGTCACCAAGTTTACGTGAAAGTGAAACGCCATTTGTTAGGCCAGTGTGAGTGGATGTTTGGTTGTACAGTTACCTGGTAGGTAACTAGGGCCTTGTTTATTTTGTAAAAAAAGGTTTGCAAACTTGTCACATTCAATATTGTGGTGTCTTGTATTGCGTATTTGTGGTGTCACATCCAAACGGACCACTAGGACTAGGAGCGTAACACCCTACGTTCTATTTGTGGTGTCTTGTATATTGCATATGAATATGGAGGTTGGTGCTAACAAGAGGAAGAAAGACAAGGATAAATGATGCTTTAGGTGCTGCAGAAAAGGCATGTGAAGGAGGTGTGCATGGCTGATCTTTTCTGTACCATTTATGAGAGTGGCGAGTATGAGGAAGCGAAATGTCCAATGAAGCGAAAGCCATGACCTATGGCATACGCGGTGGGTTATGCAGCGGGCGATTTGGGCTTCTATCATATTCCACATGGTCTAATTAATATGTCTAAAAATATGGCCTCACAACTTTAATCAAGGTAAAAAAAACGGGGCACCTGAAAGTAGAAGAACTTGTCGGCCATCTGAAGTGTCTTGTTCCGGCAAAATTTGAGTGGAATGTTCGGTTTCATGCACCGGATATATGGGTTGCACCTTTACCGTCAAAGGTAGACATGAAACGTACAATTAATTTTGATGCTGCTGAACGTAAAGATTGTAGATACATGAGTTGTGAGATATATGAAGAGGAGGAATATTTTGCAGAGGAGTTATCTTTCATTTGGATGAGAGTGCTTAATTTACCATGGTTGCTACGAACTTATGAGGTGCTTTGGCAATTGGCACAAAGTTCAGCGCTACTTAGTGGGTTGTTATGGTCACAAAAAGGAAAAGTTCCTTTGGTCGCTTCAAGGTAGTAGATTTAAATCCAAACATTATTCCGATGCAGATGGGTGTGGTTATTGTATCACGATTCTTTGAACTTAGGTTTGAAATTGAGCCTTTTGACAACATCAATGCACGATAAATACAAGCAAAGATGAATGATGAGAATGGATATGACAATCCAAACAGCAGAAGGGCAAAGTAAAAGATGCGAGTAACAAAAAACATAATGGAAAACATAATGGTGATCAACTTCCGGGTGCAAACATCTCTGAATTTCAGCAAGCTGAAAGTGGTAAAGATACTTCTCACACCGATATGAAGAAGCCGAGCTTTTTGATGATATGGGAGTGGATAACCTATTGACCTTTTAGATGAAAAGTGGGTGGTGAATGAGACTTAGAAAAGGTAGGTGACAGAGCAGGAACCTAACAAGGTCGCCAACAGTGCGTTTGCTGCGGACACAGGATAGTGACACGTTGGACTACTACGTGGCATGTGGTGTGTGCTGTTAGAGATATGGCTGGTGAGGTGCGAGGTGATGAGGCTTTGCATGTGGAGATTGAGCCAGTACAAGCATCATAGGAGGTCCCTGCAGTTGCTAATGGCGGCTTCAAGGATGCTGTTGATGGTAACTCTGGACATGATGGTGGAAAAAGTCAAGGCGGTGGAGAACTCTGAATCTCCTTTATTTGGCTCTTAGCCCTCTTTTGCAGAAGGTGATAAATGAGCTTAAGGAGACGAAGAGCTCAGTGAAGCAGAAGGCTACTGATGGGAGTTCCGTGGAAATTACGTTTGCAAAATCAACAAATCCCATTAGTCTAACTAGTTAGCTATCTACACCATTGAGGACAAGCTTGCACAGGGGGATCAATTGATGAGGATTCGTTGGATCAAGCATCATGGCTGGTGGCTAAGAGGAACTTAGAATATTTAGAGGTAATGCTTATGAATATTCTTTTCTCAATCTTTCTGGCGAGCATATAACAAACAATATTAAGAATGTACACTACAAGGTTGTTCCCCTAATGCAACGCACGAAAAGTGTTGCAATAGGCACAATTGCAATCCAAAAAATGCATAAAAAAATTTGAAAGAACCATCGTGGTTTATTGTTTCGACCACGATTTCACTTTTGGGGTTGCCAAGTTATTCTTATTGCAACACATTCTGTCGTCGAAATTAGCAGCTAAGGGAACATATTGCAACACATCTTGTGTTTATGGGTCCAACAAAGCTGAGAAGAAACGAAACCACACAAATTAAAGTCGCGTCAAATGACATGAGCATGCTTTGTCAATCATTACACACTCTTCGCTATAGCTTGCAGCGGCGTAGCCATAATCATCGTCAGCCCAAGACTCTCTGACATGTCCACACCATTTTCCTTCACCTCCTGCGGGATCGTCCACTCAAAGCAGTGAAGCAGCGAACCGAGCATGGCGTGAACCATCCTGGTCGCGAGCGGCAAACCAAGGCAGACGCGACGTCCAGCACTGAATGGGATGAAGTCAAACTCCGTCGTCCCCAAGAACCCAGTCTCCTCAAGCCGCGGTAGGAACCTCTCCGGCTTGAAATTTTCTGGCTCCGGCCAGGCCTTGGCGTCGCGGTGCACCGCCCAGAGGTTCACCAGCACTGTGCACCCCTTGGGCACGGTGTGTCCTTGGATCTCCACTGTCTCCTCGGCCTCGTTCGGTACCAGTGGCACCACCGGGTGCAGCCGAAGCGTCTCCCTAACTACTGCTTGGAGGTAGGGGAGACGGTTGATGTCGGAGTGTTCCACGTGTGCCTTGGACCCGAGAACCTTCCTGAGCTCTTCCTGTAGCTTGCTCATGGTGTCAGGGTGCTGTAGTAGCTCTGCCATTGCCCATTCGATTGTGCTCGCGATTGTGTCGACAGTGGCCAGAAATATATCCTGTAATAGAGATGTTATAAGTGTGCATTTGGAATATATGAAAATGTATCCTCAAAACGTTAACATGCATCTTATTCCTGTGCGCTTTTCCACAGTTCGTAAAATACCATATATTATGGCAACAATATGGTGAAAAGGTAATCCACGTTACCTGCATAACCTTTTAAATTAAATTTAGGCTCGATTTATCCTCCCTCAAACTATTTTAGTTTATGAGTTTTTTTTTTATGTTTCACTATGTACAAATTGAGTTTCATAGTTTTCTTTAGGGCGATTGACTTTCATAGTTAAGTTTCGCAAGGTGATCAACCTGATACAAAAAAAAACATTGGGAATTGCTCACAATTACTTTTCATATAGTTTTGTATTTTTAGGATGATTTTCCTAGTGTATAATGATAAAGATTCTTCTCTAAACTTTCATGAGGTAGCGAATGTTTGAGTTTTTCTAGTGTATAAATATAATGATAAGGAAATGGAAAAGTAGCAGGATATTCCTTCCGCCCCAAAAAAAATGAATGTATGGCCAGATACATAGCCAAATTACATTATTTTTCAGGGTGTATGTAATTAGTTACATTGAAAAAACAGAAAAGGTCTAATTTACAACCTCCAACTATCAAAAAAGTAGAAGTAAAGAAAAATATCACAAAAGTATGAGTTTCAACTCATAACTATAAAACCAGGCACCAAGAGTGATTCAACTGTTGAAACTGGGAAAGTTGATCTTTGAGTGATTTTGAAGGTAGTTTCTATTTTTTAAAATTTAAATGGTTTTTCTTTAATAATTAAATTCATAAATAATTTATTTAAAACGCAAAAATATGAAAATAGTAACGAAGTAGTATTTCTAAACGTATATAACTTATCTTTTGGTGCTCTATTCAAAGTAGAATATAAAAATCATAATTGAAATAAATAGCAACATGACTGGAAGCAATAAAACACCAAGAACATGAACAAATAAGATACTAATAGCTTCAAATAGAGCACTAAAAGCCATGTTACATTTTCAGAAAAATTGAAACCATACCGGTTTCATATATTTCTATATTAAATTAATTATTAATAAAATTGTTGGATTAAATCCAATTTTCTTCATTTTCAAAGAAGAATAACAATGGAAATCCAGTTATCGTGGTAGTTCAAGAGTGAAAAATAAGACCTTTCTCTTAAAATAAATTCATTTTGCACCCGTAAACATTAAAGAAGTCAATTTATCATCCTCTAGTGGGAGCTGAAAAAGATTAGTTTATCTTGATTCACTTCTCACTCTGTGTCACTTCATAACTAAAATTTAACTTAGAAAATAAATCATGTACAATCGTATCTCTGTGAGGATTATTTCTCATAGTAAATCAGAATCTAGAGGAGCTATACCAAAGAGGCCCTTATAGCATATCCAATAGTCTTACGAAATATATTTTCCAATAAAGTGTTATTAGGGTGTCCCAATACCATTTTCATAGATTGTTGGGAGAGATACTTTTACAGTCTTCTAATAATCCCATCCAAATAGCAACTAACAAACTACTCCATCTGTCCCAAATTACTATTCATTTTAGCTTTTCTAGACACATAGCTTTCGATATGCACCTAGATATATAGGTATGTCTTGATACATATTAAAAGGTAGGTATCTAAAAAAGCTAAAATCAATAATATTTTGGGACAGAGAGAGTAGGGAGAGACTAAACTTTTCTATTTAGAGACAGTTGCGGTTGAGTACTGAGTGTGTCAATAAATTTTTGGTGAAACGAAGGCACGTAAATAAGAGTGTACTAGAGCACTATTGTACTGAAGATGCTATTACACCTACCACCCTTAGTCCTCTCTGCTCCACTTGCGCGTGCCAGGCTGCCGGCAGCGGCTCGTCGCATTCTTCCCGTCTCATATCCGCTTGCTACACCATCGCAGCATCGCCACCCAGGCTCCCAAAGCCCTCTTTCATTTCCACTAAACCCAGTATCCATGCAGTGCAGAGACATGTTGAGAACTCAAAACCCGAACAATGGTGTGATTTTCGTATGGACTGGATCCCTTTCGTTTGTGATCTTCAGTCACATGTCGCGATAAGAGTTAAAAGCGCGTTATTGCGCTTCATTTTGAACGTTTATGCAAGAAATATAGCGCGCGCTTGGCGCTCTATTCACTTACCGTGAGAAACGTTCTTATCAAATCTCTGTTGATGGTCACCGCACCGTCCTCGTCCTTCCCAGGTTCCGACGACATGTCCAGCATCACGTCTAACAGGTCCTTCTCGCCGGAGCTACGACCACCGCCAGCCTCCCTCCGGCCCCGCATCCGCCGCTCGATCTGCTCGTCGATCATCCGGTAAACCACGGCCACCCGTCTCCCGAAGCGGCGCCTCACGCCCTGCAGGTCGGCCGCCGCGAGCGCCGGGAAGAAGTCCGACACGTTGGGCTTCAGCGACACCGCCACGGCCTCATGCGCGGCGTCGTGCAGAGCGCGCTCCGCCGCGTCGTCCAGGCCCACCGAGAACATGGCGCGCCACTGGAGGTCCATCATCGCCGCGAACGAGGCACGCCCGACCTCCACGGCGGGCCCCACCTCCGCCATCGCCGACACGCGGCGGAGGAGGTCGAGGACGGCCTCGCGCAGCAGCGGCCGGAGCCGGTTGTTGCCGTCGAGCTGCCTCGCCGAGAGCAGGTGCTCCGTCCCGATCCTGCGCAGCGCTCGCCACCTTTGGCCAGGCGGGAGGACGAAGACGGAGTTGGCGGCGTGGCCCAAGGCGAGCCACGCGTCGGGCGGGCTGCGGCCGGTGAGGCTGCCGTTGTGCGTCTGGAGGATCTCGCGCGCGGTGGACGGAGACGAGGCGACGACGGTGAGCAGCGTGCCGAGACGCACCGTCATGAGCGGGCCGTGGCGTCCGGCGAGGCGTGCCAGGGAGCGGTGTGGCAGCTCGCCCGCAACGTCGAGGAGGTTGCCGATGAACGGGAGCGGCCTGGGGCCAGGAGGAAGCCGGCTGCGGCGGTCAGAGAGTAGCTGGAACACGTAGGAAGAGATGGAGATGATCAGAAGCGAGGATATGCACACGACGAGAAAAGCCATTTTTTCTTTGTATGTAAGTCCTGATTATCGTTTTTGTTTTCATGCAAGCAGCACACAACTACAGATGAATTTATAGAGAACGGTCAGAGGTTCTGAAGCTGCTCTAAAACACCACACTGCTGTCTTTTTTTTAGTAACCACCACACCGTTGTCTTATCTGCAACCTTTGCATTACGCCACAAAGGGTCATAATCTATTGGTTCTGATGACTCCAAATCTCTCACCATCAGTTGCACAATTTAAAGTTACAATAATGCTATGTGTGCGACTCACTACAACATATAGTTTTAATTACAGCAAATGTTGCATATAAGATCGAACAATCATTTTACTCCAATTCATGCTGCCACAAGAAACAATTTTAGAGACGGATAAAATAGGTTTCGAGCCAACCAACGTAGTGTATTTTATTGTAAACTCTAGTTCATCAAGCCAGCAGGTTATTGTTATCCAGCCGACCTTAGTAAAAGCACATCTGCATGAAACTTTAGTTTCACAATATTTGCCCATTTATTTACTAAAGGATGCTCATAATATTTATCCATCAAGAAACGTTTGGTGTATTCATCACGTTCAAAGCATTTTCATTTTTCCAGGGAATATACCCCTAACGTACTGCAGTAAAAAGTTGTGTGTATCGTAAACTTAAGTGAAGTTACAATTAGTGTAAAATAATATAGTCGCCCTATGGTTGATTTCAAATCTTTTTAACCACTCATGTTTTATCATCTCGGAGATGTGGCAGCTTATCGCCCACGTATTTTGTCACCTTGATCATCAGTGAGTGGGATGAGACACCTCAACCTTTTGTTCATTTTTTATTAGTGTCATTCATTTAGTCAAGAAAGGTCGACTGATTGGTAAAGAAAAATACTATCCGGTGACTCGTGTCCTCACTATTGCATTGTTACCGTCATGCTTGGTGATGTTATCGCCGGTTCGTCATCAGTGAAGGGGGCATTCCTGGTCCCTTGCTCAGTCACTGTTATTCGTGTGAGGCTGCTCGCTCTGAGCCGTCCAAAACATGTGAAGGATATCTCTTCTGTCTTGTTCATCATATCGCTCTCGTTGTTGCTGGTGGGTGTTACTGGTGCTGAGTGACAGAGAGAGTGAGACAGATGCTCACCAAGGGGAGCACACAAGCGTGGTGGCAGGACCCAAGCATTTATCTTCAGGTGCAAGGCTAGCTAAGTAGCTATCCATCTCCGTTCACCAAGTTCACAAAACCAAACACCTTTATTTGGGCAGTCTTAGTGGATGTTTCATTGTGGCATTTCATTGTTTAGTTTGTGAAAAAGTTTGCATATATACTTGTCACATCTAATATTTGAACACCGTTGGGGTTTTATATATACCTATAAGGCTACAAGGAGGTACCTCACATAGTAGATCTATGTGGCTAGTCGTCAAGACTCAAGAACAAGATGGCGACAAGGAACATGATGTAGACAGATTCGGCCCCTAGGAACGTAATACCCTACGACTAGTTTGTGGTGTCTTGTATTGCGTACGGAGATGAATTGAATTGAAGGGGGTCCCTGCCTCCTCTTATATATTACATAGAAGAAAGATTGTTTTATATGTAAAACTCCAAGTGTTTCTAAATCTAAAAGATTCATTTAATCACATGCCGATCAGTAGATCTTTTCATTGGGCGCGACTTCAAGTCACCAAACCAAGCAGGGGTACCCAGGACGGGGTTCCTTGACCTGTCATGATGCGGGCATCGACTACACTTCGAGTACGATGACAACAGACACGGCGCCAGAACATCAGGCGCCTCTGGTCCAGGCACCCCCCCTCCGGCGCCAGAGGCCCAGGAGCTCCCTCTACTTGGGCCGATTACGTGGGCTCGTGCAAGAGAGTTGAACTACATCATGGTACTGAAGAATGAAGGCCCAGGAGAATAGACGACCAGCCCACTTGGAGGCCCCTGGTTGCGGCGGCCCAGCTAGTGGCGCCTAGGGTTTCCCAACCCTAGGGCGCCCACTTCTGTAGCCGTCAGGGGCTGCGCCCCCTCTATTTAGTTAGACTACTGTTTTCATTTGCAACTTGAGTTTTGTTTTACGATTAGCCTCTGCTAAACGGATCACGCGCAAATACGCGCTGACCTCTGTAATTCGAGACTCCACCTTCGAGTGATATTAAGATTGCTCGCCTCTTGTTCTTTTTGTTCTTCGATTGCAAACAGGGATTAATCTTCGTGATCAGGCCGACCTTGCATCCGCAGGTTCGGTAACCACAGAGAGTTGGTTCAGTGATTGCATTGGCGCCTCGAGTTCGCTCGTCGTAGTCGGATCGTGAGGGTCTACTTCCGCCCAAGTCGAAATTACCTCCACTCACCGAAAGATCGGACACTCCGCCTCTATCAAGTGGTATCAGGATTCCAGGTTGATCGGTGAGTTTATCGAGTGTTTTCACTCTCCTATCGTCCACAAAACCATATACATATTCAGGTTTAGACCTTTATCCCAGCACCTTTTGAGCTGCGCACTTTCATTCGATAATTTGCGTTGTTAAATTTGTGTGCTTCACGTGTTCATTTTGTTGCTGTTCAGAGTTATCTCGTACGCCGCCATCGTCGTTCCGCCGCCACCATCAAACCCTAGTTCCCCTGCGCAACATCAGATCGACACCCCCCCTTCGCACACCCCCCACCAGACCCACCGAGCCTTCCATATAGCAAACCCCCCCCAACAGTTATAACGTGCAACCCACCAAGCACACCCCCCACCCCACCAGATTCCACCGCTGCGTTCGCCATCGAGTTGTGCCGCCGAAACCCTAACTTGAGGTACCTTCGGTAAAAAGGGCATACCTTTTCGCTCGTAACTCCGTTTTGGCTCAGATTTTTACAGCAGATTCCCAACTCCGAGACAGGCCTCTGGTCGGTG
Source organism: Digitaria exilis (assembly GCA_015342445.1). Taxonomy (NCBI): domain Eukaryota; kingdom Viridiplantae; phylum Streptophyta; class Magnoliopsida; order Poales; family Poaceae; genus Digitaria; species Digitaria exilis. Next base: position 547,645 of record JACEFO010002191.1, read on the forward strand.
TGGTTTCTCAAAAAATTCAAAAAAAATCGGGAGCATAATTAAAAAAATTGATTACTGTGTTTGGACCTTTTCCGGCAAACACGTTTGATTTTCTGTAGACCACATCCGATCTCTGTTTCAGTTGAAACTTGTGGTGGTTCCTATTCTGGTGCTCCTAGTTGTGAGAAAAATATCAAAAAAGAAAATCCAAATGAACTGTGATTCCTACTAGTGCCTTTTCAGGGAAATCTGAGTTTCACCGTCGTGCCTTGTTTCCTTCCGTGATCCTTGCAGCCACGCTTACCTCCCGTATGTGATATTTTGTTCAGCAACAAGTCGTACCGTGTTATTGCAGGACGTCGGCCTTCCTCTGGCGCCACCCCTGCTACCCCTGCGCCTGCATCGGCACCAGCAACGGCACTTGAACCTGCCCGCGACCGCCCGACGACATCCACAGCACCTACGACCACTGGCTCTACTACTTCGACTGGCCGTACGTGCAACATCCAGTGCCACCGCTGCAAAGGTTTTTGTGGCAGAACCGCCCAATTTAAACTGGCTCAAGTGCGTCGAGCCACCTTAACTCAGGATAACTCCGCACGCACTTCAAACAGTTTAAACCCGGTAGTCTGTCGAGTGTCCCCGGGACATCCCGAATCATCCACTGACAACATTTTCTTAACCAAAGCTTAGGATCTTTTACCGAGTTGGAGATAACATAACAGGCATTACCTTTTTACATACATACGGAAAGATACGAAATATTACAAACCGAGTTTTGAAATAACCTTAACGACAAACCAAAGTTCTAAGGTCCAAGATACAACTAGATTTATACAAAAGGTGTAAAGTAGAACTAGATACTTCTAACATCTAGAGTCATCCGGGATCTCCGATGCTCTAGGGCTTCTGGTTCTCTTCCTCGCCTTCGGTCTGCGGAACTTCCTCTGGAAAACAGAAAGGGAAGAACCCTGAGTACGAAGGTACTCAGCAAGACTTACCCGTCTTACCAAAGAAAAGACTCTCAAGGATAATGATTAGGCTTTTGGTGGTTATTTGGCTGACTTGACCTTTTGCGGAAAAAGCTTACTAGTAATGAGTCCTTATAAAGCAGTTTTATTGCAGTTAAGTATTAGCTACTCAACTAAGTGGTAAATACCTTTTTCATTCAAGTGATACTAGGTCCAAACAGCATTTTGAATCACTTCCATGTAATAGTTCATCTTGTTTCCTCTACGATGTTTAACACCTGATCAAGTACACTCATAACCAAGAGTAGTGTTGATCCGGATCCATATACATCCTGCAGGAGATACCTAGCCACCAGTTACGTACAGCTGCGCCAGCTGCCCGCAACAACCTTTCAATCAGTTGGACCAAAAACCGGAAATATCCTTACCCGAACCCGGGAACGCATCCCCACGTGGGCCCCACGTCTGGCGACCACCCCGTGAGTTCCAGATGACGATCCCGCCTTTCTCCGACCCAGCAAGCACCGGTAAGCGATATTTCCAATTCATGAGCCAGCTAATCTAGTTGGCTTTACTGGCCCCATTACCCAGTAAGCAACCAGGTAGAATCACTTGATCAAACAGGTAAACAACGGATCGGTCCTTAGTGACTTTTGTTAGTAGGCAGAGCTAAGGATCGAACCTGTCAATCCACTCTATCATCCTCTGCCCACTCTCTCTTTTCTTATAACCTCATGCATGATTCATCTATGATTAGTGAAAACCTAGATCAATTCCTTTAATTATAAACCTGGCAAGGCATAGCTAAGCAGATGTGGTCTAATCCATTTACTTACTTGTCCTATCAAAGGTAATTCTATCAAGGAGTAGTTCATGCATCAAGGGTTTGCATTCAACTCCTAACCTAATGCACACATAAAATCATAACCTTTGGACTCGTGATCTGTTGAAATAAAATAGGTAAAGATGCATCCGGGGCTTGCCTTGGGTTTCAAAAAGAGTAGCAGTCTCGACGGCTTCCTGAGACTCCTGAGCAACCAAGAAAACCTCCTCGTACGGCACTGGGTCGTTCGAGAAATCCACGTATTCCACTTCCGAAGTTTCCGACTCTAAATGCAATGCAAGTTAGTGATGAGAAATGCAATAGTTGAAAACATAGCACAAAGTTCACTTCTCGATACAGTTGCAAGCCAACAAAGATACCTAGACCTTTCCCAAAGAAAAAGTTATTTTATAAAGTGGGTAAATTAATCCTTATTTATTTTATTGATTTTATTAAGAAGAGTTGCTAAGGATGCTCAAATTATTTTCTACAAAAAAACCTAACCCTTTATTTACTTATAAAAGTGCTTACAAGACCTAAATCCTATTTTAGAATATTTTTAGCATCATTTTAGCCATTTTTATTAATTATTTTCTAAGATGGTGTTATTATTAAATTCTAATTACTACAAACTTAATGGTTTAGCATTTTTATCAAATAAAGGAAAACCTAAGGAAATTATTAAAATTTATTTCATATTTTTCTGATTTTCCTATAATTTTCTAGAATTAAAACAGTGAAAAAAAACATAATTTAAACTAAATCCTAAAATCTAATTGGTAATCTTTCATAAAACCCCCTGGGTTCTTCCTTCTTCTTCCCCGACACCCCTGGCCACGCGGGACAGAGTCCCCGCGAGGACCGGCGCCTCACCGGCGTTGACCTCCACGCGCTCGTCGGCGGTGAGGTCCCCCGGCGAACCTAACTAACCCTAGAGCTTCCCTTCGCACTCGCGCACCCATTCTAGGCGTCAACAGCCCCGGCAAACGCTAACCCTAGTTTCCCCGCGGCTCGGCGGCGGAGCTCCGGTGTCATGCCGTGCTCCGGCGAGCCTACTGCCCCAACTCGCCTCACAGCCGACCCACGAGTACCGCCTAGACCAGAGACACCTCATGCGCCACTCAAGCCAGCTCGTGCAACACCGCACGCCCGAGCGCACCACGCCGGCCATGGCGGGAGCACGCCCGGAGCACGTGGTGGCGAGCTAACCGTGGCTCGAACACAACAAGACTAACCCTAACAGCTACCCTACGAGCACTAGTGAACCCTAACGCACCTAGCGCGCACCCAAGCTCGGCCGGAGGAGGCCCGAGCAACGCTGCAGCCGTGCGGCTGCCATGGCGGAGGAGCGCCATGGCGGCGAACGCGTTCCAGCCCGAACAAACGTCGCGCTCGACTAAACAAACCCTCAACCATCTTTCCAAACCTCTAAGCAGCACCACTAACCCCTCTAGCTCCGACCAACACAACTATAACGGCACAAAGACGGGGAGAATGCTTACCCCGGCGACCGTCGACGGTGAGCTGCAGAACGGCTTGCGCCGAGCGATGGAGTGAGGGAGGAGGAGCACCAGCGGGTGGAAAAGCTCAAGAAGGTGACGGCGAAGCGTTTGGTGGCTAAAAACGGAGCGGAGCGGCTCCAACGGCGGTTGCAGCACTCCGGCTCAACGGCGGCGAGGGAGAGAGCAGAGAAACAACGCGGCGAAAGGGGGAGAAGGAGACCGGGGATGACGGTTTTATCACCGGAGCAACGCAGCGGCGCGCGACACCTCCAGCTGCGACGCCGCTCGAGCTGGCTCTCACCGCAACCGACGCGTGGCCGGCGATGCGGTCCATGCGACGCCGGCGACGAGCTGTGTGCTAGGCATGACGTCAGCATTTCCCCATTTGCACCTCTATTTGCCCGAAATTGAAGCTTCGATTCCTCACAATTCCATATGGTAACATCAAAAATTTCCAAAATGAAACTTGTAGAGGGATCATCCAATTTCATTTCATACATTGGCACTTCCCTCATCCGAGCTCGAATTGAAGTCGAATTTGTGCTCCAAAGTGACTGCTGCAACTTCCCCCAATTTTCAGAACCCTAACTGAATTTCACAAATTACTCTCAAAACTTGAATAGAACATGCCTCTGGTGCTGAAGACAAATTTGAAATTCAACTTCAGTAGAACAACTTCCTAATTGGAAGTTTTTGCAGAAAACTTCAAATTCAAACTCAATTTGCACGAATTCGATTCTGCTGTCAATTACACTGAATCTCTGAAAACATATCCTGACTGGTTTTCTTTCGTGCTTTTCCCCTCGATCTAGCCAGTTTCTGAGGGTGACTCAAAAACAAAAGTTGTTCACCATAGTTCCCTTGACAACTTTGTTTAAGGCACCTTGGCCATACCACCCACAGATCAAGGGCTAAAGGGCCTTGAAATTCGCTGCTCAATATGAAATTCCAGCCGAAATTTGAAAATGGCTAAGTGTTTGTGTCGGATGGTGAATAGTGTCATCTCTCATTTTCCTTCTTCCATTTAATTGAAACATTCTTTCTCCAATTTTTCTTACTAGTGATGGCCAAGTAAGTTATAAACTTATAAACTTCATCGAGAAATTCTTGGGTTCTCAAAATTTCGAATTTGGCCACTTTGTTGACTTTAGTCAACCATTCCTCTTTTCTCTTTCTCTTCTTCTCCTTAAACATTTTCACTTAACCAACCATTCTTACACATGTGCAACGATTGAAAAGGGTGGGATGTTACAGCCCTTCCCCCTTAAAAGAATCTCGTCCCGAGATTCCCGTAGTGATAAAGCTCCAGGTTTGACAATGGAAAGGATAATGTGTCATTACCCAAAGTCTTTACTTTCTTCATAAGGAATGGAAACATCAAGTTTATTTTACATATGTACAAAGACTTTCCTTGTCATTCATTTAAACAACTCGGGGTACTGGGAAATTAAATATGACTCTTGTTCCCAAGTAGCCTCTTCTGGAGTATGGTTACTCCATTGTACTTTATAAAATTTGATGCTCCTTGCTCTAGTATCCCGGGTCTTTTCATCCAAGATTCGGATTGGCTTCTCTTCATAAGTCATATCGGAATTTAACTCCACTTGAGTATCATGGATGATACTTTCTGGTACTTGTAAACATTTCTTGAGCTGGGATACGTGAAATACGTCGTGCACAGTCGACAGCTGTGGGCTCAAGGCCAACCTATAGGCCACAGAACCTTTCCGTTCCAGAATCTCATACGGACCAGTATACCTCGGAGCTAACTTTCCTTTTACTCCAAATCTCTGAAGTCCCTTCATAGGAGATACACGTAGATAAACGTAATCTCCCACCTTGAATTGCAATGGCGTTCTTCTTTTATCGGCATAGCTCTTTTGTCTCGATTGAGCAATCCGTAAGTGCTCTCGAATTTGAGCGACTTTCTGCTCGGCTTCTTTAACAAGATCCGGCCCAAAAGTGAATCTTTCCCCAGCTTCAGTCCAATTTAACGGTGTTCTACACCTTCGGCCATACAAAGCTTCAAAAGGTGCCATTCGAATACTGGACTGATAGCTGTTATTGTACGAGAATTCGGCCAGATGTAAGCATTCATCCCATTTCTTAGAGAAAGTCAACACACATGCTCTTAGCATGTCTTCCAAAATTTGGTTAACTCGCTCTGTCTGCCCTCCGGTTTGTGGATGATAGGCAGAACTCCGAATTAAGGTGGTACCCATTACTTGATGTAGTTGTTCCCAAAATCGCGACACAAATTGTGATCCCCTATCAGAAGTAATAGTTTTGGGTACCCCATGCAAGGATACAATCCGTTCCAAGAACAATTCTGCATACTTCTGTGAGTTATATGAAGTCTTGACCGGTACGAAATGAGCGGACTTAGTTAACCGATCAACAATAACCCAAATGGAATTATATCCTCTCGATGTGGTAGGTAAGCCCACGATGAAGTCCATGGAGATATCCTCCCATTTCCACACAGGAACGCTTAAAGGTTGTAACAACCCTGCAGCCTTCTGGGTGATAGGCTTCACCCTTCGGCAGGTGTCACACCTCGACACATAACGGGCGATTTCCCGCTTCATTCGAGTCCACCAGACTCTCTGCTTTAAGTCATGGTACATTTTTGTACTCCCAGGATGAATAGAGTACCTAGACAAATGTGCCTCGTCCAAGATTTTTCTTCTTAACTCCCAATCCTTTGGTACCACAATTCTATCTCTGAAGTAAAAGATACCATTTTCATCTTGCGTAAAGCATACGGGTTTCCCCTCAGCAATACGTTTCTTTAGGATTTTCATTTTCTTATCCTTTAATTGTGCCCTTTCAATTTGTTCTTTCAAGGTGTCGGGAATCACAATATTCCTGACAGAACCTTGAATAACCATTTCAACCCCCATCTCTTCCATTTCTTGACATAGGGTCTTTGCCCTTCTATGAACGGTTAAACAATGACATTGAGCCTTCCGGCTCAAAGCATCGGCTACCACATTAGCTTTACCCGGATGGTAGTGAATATCCAGGTTATAATCCTTAATCAATTCCAACCACCTACGTTGACGCATGTTCAACTCAGATTGAGTAAAGATATACTTTAAACTCTTGTGGTCAGAATAAATACGGCACCCACTTCCCAAAAGATAGTGCCGCCATATCTTAAGAGCGTGCACTACGGCAGCCAGTTCTAAATCATGTGTAGGATAATTTTCTTCATGTCGCTTTAACTGTCGGGAGGCATAGGCGATGACTCTACCCTCCTGCATCAACACACAGCCCAGACCTTTCCCGGAGGCATCACAATAGATATCAAAAGGTTTCTCAATATCTGGTTGAGCTAGAACCGGAGCTGTAGTCAACAACTTCTTTAACTTCTGAAATGCCTCCTCACATTGCTCGCTCCATTCATACTTATTGTCCTTTTTAAGTAACTCAGTTAACGGTTTAGCTATCTTGGAGAAATCTGGAATGAACCGTCGATAATAGCCGGCCATTCCCAGAAAACTCCTAACCTGGGTTACCGATTGTGGTGGTTTCCAATTTAACACCTCCTCAACCTTACTCGGATCCACTTCTACACCATCAGGCGACAAAACATGACCCAAGAAAGGTACCTTTTTCAGCCAGAACTCGCACTTACTCAACTTTGCGTATAGCTTATGATCTCTTAACCTTTGCAAAACAATGCGCAGGTGCTCAGCATGTTCTTCTTCATTCTTGGAGAACACTAAGATATCATCTATGAAAACCACTACAAACTTATCCAATTCAGGCATGAACACGGTGTTCATTAGGTACATAAAATGTGCTGGGGCATTCGTCAATCCAAAGGACATCACTAGATACTCATAAAGACCATATCTAGTGGAGAAAGCCGTTTTGGGGATATCTTCCGGCTTAATCCGGATCTGATGATACCCGGACCGGAGATCGATCTTAGAAAAGACCTTTGCTCCAGCCAACTGATCAAACAATAAATCAATCCGGGGTAACGGATATTTGTTCTTGATGGTCACCGCATTCAGAGGACGGTAATCCACACATAACCGTAAGGTGTGATCTTTCTTTTTCACAAAAATTGCCGGACAACCCCATGGAGATGCACTAGGCCGGATAAAACCTTTATCAAGTAGTTCTTGCAATTGTACTTTCAGTTCTGCTAGTTCTTTAGGCGGCATTCTATACGCCCTTCTAGATATAGGAGCTGTCCCCGGTTCAAGTTCAATAGTGAACTCCACCTCTCTTACGGGTGGTAACCCCGGTAGATCTTCCGGAAAGACGTCCGGAAACTCATTTACTACAGGTATTGACTCGAGAGTCACTGCTCTCGTCTTTTTGACCATACAATCTAAAGTTTGATGGGTAGGTATAATGATCTTCACCTCCCGACCAAGAGCATTAGTAAAGCAAATCTCCCTAGATCCTGTATCAATTAAAACTTTGTTCTGGGTCATCCAATTCATCCCTAAGATTATATCAATCCCTTGATCCTCAAGAACTAAGGGTAAAACATTTATCATGTGACCCTCTAAACTTAAAGCCACATCACTAGCCACAAGATTAGTAGTTTGCCTTGCCCCAGTAGATTCTATCACATACTTATTTCTCAACTCTCGAGTAGCTAAGTGATGTTTCTCAACAAAAGCCTTGCTTATAAAAGTATGCGATGCACCCAAATCAAATAAAACGACAGCGGGTTGATGGTTGAGAGGAAACATACCGGCCATGACGGGCTCTCCCTCCGGTATCTCTTCAACATTCATGTAATGAACTCGGCCAGTCTTGGCATTAAAAATCTTCTTCCTCACAAACCTCTGACCTATGCCTTGCCCTGAAGTTTGGGCCTTGATATTCTGATTACCACCCTGCTTGGGAAGACGACAATCCCGAGCAAAGTGTCCAGCTTGGCCACAATTATAACAGGGCTGCGTGTTGCCTGGCGTTGCCGGATATCGGTTACCTTGAGACTGAGGATTCCCTGGGCGAGGTGCATTATAAGAACTCCTCGTCGCCCATGATGGCTGTGAAACCTGTGGCTGCGGAGCACGGAAAGTAGGACGTGGTGGTCCACGATATACCAGCTTGTATCGTGGCGGAGCACTACTTGAGGCTCCCATGGGAGGGGTCTTTCTCTTCAAAGCTTCCTCCCGCCTGAGAGATTCATCCAATGCTTTCATCTTTGCCTCAGCTGAGATGGCCATACTGACTGCTTCTCCATAATTATGCAGAGTGCAGGTAACCAACTTCTCCTGCATCCGGACGTTAAGCCCTCGGAGATAACAGTCCCTCTTCTTCGTCTCACTATCAACATGTTCAGGAGCATACTGGGCTAAATGTTCAAAGTCACGAGTATAATCCAGCACACTCCGGTTACCTTGCTGTAACCTCAGAAACTCCTCCAACTTTAACTTCAAGATACCGTCAGGAATGAAGTGAGCACAGAAAACGGTCTTGAAGTCCTCCCAATTCAGCACTCCTCCCGCCGGTTGGCGAGACAAGAAACTTGCCCACCAAGTACCCGCGGAACCTTGCAACTGAAGTCCTGCAAACTCCACCTTCTGGGCTTCCGTACACTGGGGAATAACCCGGAACTTCTGCTCCAAAGTCTGGATCCATTCCCGCGCCTCAAGTGGATGTTCAGCTTGACTAAAGACAGGTGGGTGGGTCTCCAGGAACTGAGAGTACGTGACTCCCTGCTGACCAGCTTGTCTTCCGGACGAACGGTTGCCCAAGTTCTGAGCAATCAAGTTCAACAGCCGAGTTTGCTCCGTCCCAGAGTTTATAAGATGAGCAAACGCATCTGTCAAGGTAGGAGGTCCCGGTGGAGTATTGGGGTCCTCCCTCGAGCTCGACTGCTGGTTCCTTGGATTTGCCATTCTACAAAAGTTCAGTGTAACAGATCATTAACTTCCATTCAACTGGTGTATCAAGATTTGCACAAGAAAAAGGTAACTCCTTTCGGAAAACCCTTTTGACATATAAGCACATAACCATCATGTTTCACATATGCATTCATATGACAGCGGTTCAGACATCACATCAGAACATATACACGACTCCCTAGGAGTTAAAGCCTACAAACTCAAGCCACTAGATATACGTACCAAGTTACAACCCTAGAGTTCCAAGTACTAACATACGGGTTACATGAACATATGCACAAACTCCCAAAAGAACCCTACAACCCACACTCCTCTCACGCTCCACCCTCCATCGGAGCAGGTTGGTTGACGGAGTTCTCACTTCCGTCAGACCTGACTGCACTGGAAGCCGACGACGAAGTCGAAGAAGACGAAGAACTGGTGACGGTGGTCATGCCGGACTCCCCCTGAATCTCACTGGGGTCTTCCTCATCACTATCCTCGTCCACCACCACGGGATGGAACTCCAGTGGTCCGTGTCCCTCAGGATCGAACCCATCCGCATTTGCATTAGCCCATGCAAACGCGTTTGGATCCTCTGGCAGCGCTTCATTGTGTTCCTCGACCTCGAATTCAAAACCTTCGAAACCTTCTAGAACCTCATCGGCGAACTGCGCATCCTCTGGTGCTGGTGGTGCAGCTAGAGCAGGCTCCATACCCACTATGTCCACCTCCTCACCTGCTCCTTCCTGAGCTGGTGGCTGATCCTGAGCTGGAGCTGGTGGTGCTTCAACATGGTGATCGGCAGCTGCTACCAGATGCTCGTACTGCTCCAAGGCTATCCTCAAGGCAACAATCTCATCTTGCAGCATCGAGACACGAGCCTGCATCTCCTGAGTGTGTACTCCCATGGCCTCAGTCCGTGCTGCGGCAGACTCTGCCCCGACTTCCTGGAGATGCTGTATCTCCGCATCCTTCTCATCCATCCTACGAGCCATGTCCCGCATCGATCTCTCCATTTCATGCTCCCTATCCAGCATAGCCTGCTGGGCTTCTTCCAGACCAGACTTCATTCCCAGCATTTTCATTTTGAAGTCCGTATTCTTCTCCCTCTGGCGCTGGTAACTCTTCTGGCACATCTGTAGAAGGCTGAACATAGACACCATGTAGTCCACTGAAGATGCTGCAACCTCATCATTCTCCACCCTTGACTTGTTCTTCAAGGCTTTGACTCGCCGCTTCCAGACCCCATCTTCTGGATCCTGTAGCGGAAAGAACCTGGCAGAGCTTGTACCAATCTCAAACTTATTCTTCTGGCATAGCTCAGTGAGAGCTGCTAAGGCCGCAGTCTGGACAGTATCCTCAAACTCAAAACCCTGGACTCGAGTCTCGTCCAGCTTCCATGTAGCATGAGTCTCTGACTCTGGAATGTGTACATAGACAGTACACCCCACCTGCTGCAGAGTGTCGAACTGCTTCCAGATGTACAGTGGTGGCTCCTCAAAGCCCTTCTCCTGCAAGATCTGCCACAAAACTCTAGTGAAACCAGGGCGATTGTGGTAGCACCCCTGGGTCCAGCCGTCCTGGTCCGTGTGCTCCATTGTCTCCATCTGTAGAGACAACCAAAGTCAACAACGGCACACACCAAAACCCCCAAAGAAAAGTTTTGAAAACATGCAATGCACATGATTGCAGCGTTTTCCTACGCCCTCACAGACTCATATCTCACCCGTTATATAAAATGTGGTGGCATCGTATAGCTCTCCCTAATATAAAGTCTACCGTAGCTAACGATATGCTAACAGTCAGCATCTGCAAAACAACAACCATTAGACTACTGCCACCTAACGACACAACATTTTTATACCTTAAAATAGGTCCCTGAAGTTTTAAAATAGTAACACCTCTTAGTTAACCCAACCTACGGCTCTGATACCAGCTGTGGCAGAACCGCCCAATTTAAACTGGCTCAAGTGCGTCGAGCCACCTTAACTCAGGATAACTCCGCACGCACTTCAAACAGTTTAAACCCGGTAGTCTGTCGAGTGTCCCCGGGACATCCCGAATCATCCACTGACAACATTTTCTTAACCAAAGCTTAGGATCTTTTACCGAGTTGGAGATAACATAACAGGCATTACCTTTTTACATACATACGGAAAGATACGAAATATTACAAACCGAGTTTTGAAATAACCTTAACGACAAACCAAAGTTCTAAGGTCCAAGATACAACTAGATTTATACAAAAGGTGTAAAGTAGAACTAGATACTTCTAACATCTAGAGTCATCCGGGATCTCCGATGCTCTAGGGCTTCTGGTTCTCTTCCTCGCCTTCGGTCTGCGGAACTTCCTCTGGAAAACAGAAAGGGAAGAACCCTGAGTACGAAGGTACTCAGCAAGACTTACCCGTCTTACCAAAGAAAAGACTCTCAAGGATAATGATTAGGCTTTTGGTGGTTATTTGGCTGACTTGACCTTTTGCGGAAAAAGCTTACTAGTAATGAGTCCTTATAAAGCAGTTTTATTGCAGTTAAGTATTAGCTACTCAACTAAGTGGTAAATACCTTTTTCATTCAAGTGATACTAGGTCCAAACAGCATTTTGAATCACTTCCATGTAATAGTTCATCTTGTTTCCTCTACGATGTTTAACACCTGATCAAGTACACTCATAACCAAGAGTAGTGTTGATCCGGATCCATATACATCCTGCAGGAGATACCTAGCCACCAGTTACGTACAGCTGCGCCAGCTGCCCGCAACAACCTTTCAATCAGTTGGACCAAAAACCGGAAATATCCTTACCCGAACCCGGGAACGCATCCCCACGTGGGCCCCACGTCTGGCGACCACCCCGTGAGTTCCAGATGACGATCCCGCCTTTCTCCGACCCAGCAAGCACCGGTAAGCGATATTTCCAATTCATGAGCCAGCTAATCTAGTTGGCTTTACTGGCCCCATTACCCAGTAAGCAACCAGGTAGAATCACTTGATCAAACAGGTAAACAACGGATCGGTCCTTAGTGACTTTTGTTAGTAGGCAGAGCTAAGGATCGAACCTGTCAATCCACTCTATCATCCTCTGCCCACTCTCTCTTTTCTTATAACCTCATGCATGATTCATCTATGATTAGTGAAAACCTAGATCAATTCCTTTAATTATAAACCTGGCAAGGCATAGCTAAGCAGATGTGGTCTAATCCATTTACTTACTTGTCCTATCAAAGGTAATTCTATCAAGGAGTAGTTCATGCATCAAGGGTTTGCATTCAACTCCTAACCTAATGCACACATAAAATCATAACCTTTGGACTCGTGATCTGTTGAAATAAAATAGGTAAAGATGCATCCGGGGCTTGCCTTGGGTTTCAAAAAGAGTAGCAGTCTCGACGGCTTCCTGAGACTCCTGAGCAACCAAGAAAACCTCCTCGTACGGCACTGGGTCGTTCGAGAAATCCACGTATTCCACTTCCGAAGTTTCCGACTCTAAATGCAATGCAAGTTAGTGATGAGAAATGCAATAGTTGAAAACATAGCACAAAGTTCACTTCTCGATACAGTTGCAAGCCAACAAAGATACCTAGACCTTTCCCAAAGAAAAAGTTATTTTATAAAGTGGGTAAATTAATCCTTATTTATTTTATTGATTTTATTAAGAAGAGTTGCTAAGGATGCTCAAATTATTTTCTACAAAAAAACCTAACCCTTTATTTACTTATAAAAGTGCTTACAAGACCTAAATCCTATTTTAGAATATTTTTAGCATCATTTTAGCCATTTTTATTAATTATTTTCTAAGATGGTGTTATTATTAAATTCTAATTACTACAAACTTAATGGTTTAGCATTTTTATCAAATAAAGGAAAACCTAAGGAAATTATTAAAATTTATTTCATATTTTTCTGATTTTCCTATAATTTTCTAGAATTAAAACAGTGAAAAAAAACATAATTTAAACTAAATCCTAAAATCTAATTGGTAATCTTTCATAAAACCCCCTGGGTTCTTCCTTCTTCTTCCCCGACACCCCTGGCCACGCGGGACAGAGTCCCCGCGAGGACCGGCGCCTCACCGGCGTTGACCTCCACGCGCTCGTCGGCGGTGAGGTCCCCCGGCGAACCTAACTAACCCTAGAGCTTCCCTTCGCACTCGCGCACCCATTCTAGGCGTCAACAGCCCCGGCAAACGCTAACCCTAGTTTCCCCGCGGCTCGGCGGCGGAGCTCCGGTGTCATGCCGTGCTCCGGCGAGCCTACTGCCCCAACTCGCCTCACAGCCGACCCACGAGTACCGCCTAGACCAGAGACACCTCATGCGCCACTCAAGCCAGCTCGTGCAACACCGCACGCCCGAGCGCACCACGCCGGCCATGGCGGGAGCACGCCCGGAGCACGTGGTGGCGAGCTAACCGTGGCTCGAACACAACAAGACTAACCCTAACAGCTACCCTACGAGCACTAGTGAACCCTAACGCACCTAGCGCGCACCCAAGCTCGGCCGGAGGAGGCCCGAGCAACGCTGCAGCCGTGCGGCTGCCATGGCGGAGGAGCGCCATGGCGGCGAACGCGTTCCAGCCCGAACAAACGTCGCGCTCGACTAAACAAACCCTCAACCATCTTTCCAAACCTCTAAGCAGCACCACTAACCCCTCTAGCTCCGACCAACACAACTATAACGGCACAAAGACGGGGAGAACGCTTACCCCGGCGACCGTCGACGGTGAGCTGCAGAACGGCTTGCGCCGAGCGATGGAGTGAGGGAGGAGGAGCACCAGCGGGTGGAAAAGCTCAAGAAGGTGACGGCGAAGCGTTTGGTGGCTAAAAACGGAGCGGAGCGGCTCCAACGGCGGTTGCAGCACTCCGGCTCAACGGCGGCGAGGGAGAGAGCAGAGAAACAACGCGGCGAAAGGGGGAGAAGGAGACCGGGGATGACGGTTTTATCACCGGAGCAACGCAGCGGCGCGCGACACCTCCAGCTGCGACGCCGCTCGAGCTGGCTCTCACCGCAACCGACGCGTGGCCGGCGATGCGGTCCATGCGACGCCGGCGACGAGCTGTGTGCTAGGCATGACGTCAGCATTTCCCCATTTGCACCTCTATTTGCCCGAAATTGAAGCTTCGATTCCTCACAATTCCATATGGTAACATCAAAAATTTCCAAAATGAAACTTGTAGAGGGATCATCCAATTTCATTTCATACATTGGCACTTCCCTCATCCGAGCTCGAATTGAAGTCGAATTTGTGCTCCAAAGTGACTGCTGCAACTTCCCCCAATTTTCAGAACCCTAACTGAATTTCACAAATTACTCTCAAAACTTGAATAGAACATGCCTCTGGTGCTGAAGACAAATTTGAAATTCAACTTCAGTAGAACAACTTCCTAATTGGAAGTTTTTGCAGAAAACTTCAAATTCAAACTCAATTTGCACGAATTCGATTCTGCTGTCAATTACACTGAATCTCTGAAAACATATCCTGACTGGTTTTCTTTCGTGCTTTTCCCCTCGATCTAGCCAGTTTCTGAGGGTGACTCAAAAACAAAAGTTGTTCACCATAGTTCCCTTGACAACTTTGTTTAAGGCACCTTGGCCATACCACCCACAGATCAAGGGCTAAAGGGCCTTGAAATTCGCTGCTCAATATGAAATTCCAGCCGAAATTTGAAAATGGCTAAGTGTTTGTGTCGGATGGTGAATAGTGTCATCTCTCATTTTCCTTCTTCCATTTAATTGAAACATTCTTTCTCCAATTTTTCTTACTAGTGATGGCCAAGTAAGTTATAAACTTATAAACTTCATCGAGAAATTCTTGGGTTCTCAAAATTTCGAATTTGGCCACTTTGTTGACTTTAGTCAACCATTCCTCTTTTCTCTTTCTCTTCTTCTCCTTAAACATTTTCACTTAACCAACCATTCTTACACATGTGCAACGATTGAAAAGGGTGGGATGTTACAGTTTTGGACATGTCTTTCGGGACTGCCCTAGCAAGCGCACCCTGATCATTCGTGATAATGGTGAGTACTACTCCGCTAGTGATTCAGATGAACCTACACAGACCCTGCTTTCCACTGACCATGCAGCTAGGGTGGAAGTTCACGTCAACCCAGGCGATGCTGATCACTACGAAACTCTTGTGGCCCAGCATGTTTTGAGTACGCAGGTTGCCACGCCTGAGAAGAACCAGCGTCGCACATTATTCCACACGAAGGGCGTTGTTCACGATCGTTCCATTCGCATCATCTTCGACAGTGGCAGCTGCAACAACTTGGCAAGCACCATGATGGTCGAGAAGTTGTCCCCCCCCCACTCGTAAGCATCCGAACCCGTATCGCATTCAGTGGCTTAATGATGGTGGCAAGATCAGGGTCACACAGTCGGTACGCGTTCCTTTTTCCATAGGCACTTACTCTGATTTTATGGATTGTGATGTTATACCTATAGAAGCATGTTCGTTGTTACTTGGTAGACCTTGGCAATATGATACTGATAGCTTGCATCATGGTCGTTCAAATCATTATTCTCTCATGAGTAAAGGCCAGAAAATCATCATTCATCGCATGACTCCTGAACAAACTGTTAAAGATGATATTGCTTGCGCTGCTAAATTAAAACCTCAGCATGCACCCACTCCGGCACCTTCTGCTAATTCTGAAATTAAGTTGCATGCTCCTGTTTTGCTGGCCACCAGTTCTGATTTTGATGAGCTACTGGCGTCACAGTCACCCTGCTGCTATGCTCTCATGTGCGCTGGCTTGCTTGTTTCACTTGATGATGCACCACCTTCGGATATTGTCCCTGGGGTTACTCACCTTTTGCAGGAGTACGCGGATGTTTTTCCGAAGGACTTGCCGCCAGGCCTTCCCCCGCTTCGAGGCATTGAGCACCAGATTGATCTCGTTCCGGGTGCACCGCTTCCGAACCGCGCACCGTACCGACCAACCCGGAGGAGACGAAGGAAATTCAGCACCAGGTACAAGCGCTGATCGACAAGGGCTACATTCGTGAGTCTCTCAGCCCCTGTTCCGTTCCGGTATTACTTGTTCCTAAGAAAGACGGTTCCTGGCGCATGTGTGTCGATTGTTGTGCTATTAATAACATTACTATCCGAAATCGATATCCTATTCCTCGCCTTGATGATATGCTAGATGAGCTTAGTGGTGCCGTTATATTCACTAAGATTGATTTGCGTAGTGGCTACCACCAGATTCGTATGCAATTAGGTGATGATTGGAAAACGACTTTTAAAAAGAAATTTGGCTTGTATGAATGGTTAGTTATGCCGTTTGGATTGACCAATGCACCCAGCACGTTTATGCACTTGATGAATGAAGTTCTCAGACCATTTATAGGCTTGTTTGTTGTTGTCTATTTCGATGATATCTTGATTTACAGCAAGTCTATGGATGAACATTTGGGTCATTTGCGTGCTGTTTTTGACACGTTACGTGCGGCTAACTTGTATGGCAACGTTGAAAAATGCATGTTTTGCACACAACGTGTCTCGTTTCTTGGATATGTTGTTACTCCACAGGGCATTGAGGTGGACAGCAGCAAGATCGACGCCATCCGGGAATGGCCTATACCGACGACGGTCATGCAGATTCGGACTTTTCTTGCTCTTGCAGGTTTTTACCGCCGATTTGTGCTTGATTTCAGCCCCATTGCAGCACCTCTGCACGAGATTACAAAGAAAGACATGCCCTTCATTTGGAGTGATGCACATGAGGTCGCATTCTGCACACTCAAAGATAAGCTCACACATGCTCCTGTCTTACAATTGCCTGATTTTACTAAAATCTTTGAGCTTGAATGCGATGCAAGTGGGATTGGATTAGGTACTGTTTTGTTACAAGAGGGTAAACCAGTTGCTTACTTTAGTGAAAAATTAAGTGGTCCTAGCTTGCGCTATTCTACTTATGATAAAGAATTGTATCCTCTCGTACGCACGTTACAAACATGGCAGCATTACCTGTGGCATCGTGAGTTTATTATCCACTCTGATCATGAAGCTTTAAAACATATTCAAACCCAAACAAATCTGAATCATCGTCATGCTAGATGGGTTGAATTCATTGAGTCTTTTCCATACATTATTAAACACAAGAGTGGGAAGGAAAATGTCATTGTTGATGCTCTGTCTCGCCGGTATACTATGCTTTCACAACTAGACTTCAAAATTTTTGGCTTGCACACTATGAAAGACCAATATGTTGATGATGCTGATTTTTGAGATGCTTTTGCTCATTGCTTGATTGGGAAACCATGGGGTCAATTTCATATGCAGGATGGGTTCCTGTTTCGAGCTAACAAGCTGTGTGTTCCAGCAACCTCGGTTCGTCTTTTGTTGTTGCAGGAAGCACATGGCGGCGGCCTCATGGGCCACTTTGGCGTCTTCACGATGCACGAGATACTATCCGCGCACTTCTTCTGGCCCCGGATGCGCCGCGATGTCGAGCGCCATGTTGCACGCTGTACTACGTGCCAGAAAGCTAAGTCCCGTCTGAACAACCACGGTTTGTATATGCCTTTACCTGTCCCTTCGTCCCCGTGGCTTGATATTTCAATGGACTTTGTTTTAGGACTGCCTAGAACTAAGAAGGGGAGGGATAACATTTTTGTGGTTGTTGATCGCTTCTCTAAAATGGCTCACCTTATACCTTGTCATAAAGCTGATGATGCTAGCATGGTTGCTGAATTGTTCTTTCGAGAAATTGTTCGTTTGCATGGCATTCCAAATAAAATTGTCTCTGATCGTGATGCTAAGTTTCTCAGTCATTTTTGGAGATCACTGTGGAATAAATTGGGCACTAAATTGCTGTTTAGTACAACATGTTATCTCCTCAGACTGAGGTGGTAAATATAACTTTGTCTACCATGCTTAGGGCTGTTTTAGACAAGAACTTAAAACGTTGGGAAGATTGTTTGCCTCATGTTGAGGTTGCTTATAACCGTGCTACGCATTCTTCGACTAAGATGTGCCCTTTTGAGGCGGTTTATGGTTATGTTCCGCGTGCGCCTATTGATTTATTTTCCGCCGATGCTGCCGATGCTCCCCACTTAGATGTTGTTGCACATGTTGAGCACATGACAACGTTGCATGATCAAAATCATCAAAATATTGCTGCTGCAAACGCTCGCTATCAGGTTTCGGGTAGTAAAGGTCGTAAACATGTTACTTTTGCACCTGGTGATTTGGTTTGGTTGCACTTGCGCAAGGATCGATTTCCTACTTTACACCGTTCTAAATTGATGCCTCTCGCCGCTGGTCCTTTTAAAGTGCTAACCAAGATTAATGATAATGCTTATGTTCTTGACCTACCTGCGGAGTTTGGTGTTTCCACTAGTTTTAATGTTGCAGATTTGACACCATACTCGGGCGAGGATGAGAAGTTGCCGTCGAGGACGACTTTGTTTCAAGAAGGGGAGGGTGATGCGGGCATCGACTATACTTCGAGTACGACGACAGCAGACACGGCGCCAGAAGATCAGGCGCCTCCCCCTCCGACACCAGAGGCCCAGGAGCTCCCTCTACTTGGGCCGATTACGCGGGCTCGCGCAAGAGAGTTGAACTACATCATGGTACTGAAGAATGAAGGCCCAGGAGAATAGATGACCAGCCCACTTGGAGGCCCGTGGTTGCGGCGACCCAGCTAGTGGCGCCTAGGGTTTCCAACCCTAGGGCGCCCCTTTCTGTAGCCGCCAGGGGCTGCGCCCCCTCTATTTAGTTAGACTACTGTTTTCATTTGCAACTTGAGTTTTGTTTTACGATTAGCCTCTGCTAAACGGATCACACGCAAATACGTGCTGACCTCTGTAATTTGAGACTCCACCTTCGAGTGATATTAAGATTGCTCGCCTCTTGTTCTTGTTTGGTCTTCGATTGCAAACAGGGATTGATCTTCATGATCAGGCCGACCTTGCATCCGCAAGTTCGGTAACCACAGGGAGTTGGTTCAGCGATTGCATTGGCGCCTCGAGTTCGTCGTAGTCGGATCGTGAGGGTCTACTTC
The DNA here is from genome assembly GCA_015342445.1 of Digitaria exilis. Lineage (NCBI taxonomy): Eukaryota > Viridiplantae > Streptophyta > Magnoliopsida > Poales > Poaceae > Digitaria > Digitaria exilis. The sequence continues at coordinate 566,795 of JACEFO010002191.1, forward strand.
CGCCCAAGTCGAAATTACCTCCACTCACCGAAAGATCGGGCACTCCGCCTCTATCATGTCACGGCACACACCCGATGGACACTAATTAAGGGTATTATACATAGACTGATTATAAAACTAGCTACATAAATGAAGTTTACATTGCAAGACTAATCTATTAAGCCTAATTAATCTGTCATTAGGCTTAACATATTCATCTCACGATGTACATTCCATCTATATAATTGGCTTTGTAATTAATCTCTGTTTAATACTCCTAATTAGTATCAAACATTCGATGTGACAAGTTTGCAAACTTTCTTCACCAACTAAACATGCCCTAGGTAACTGTGCCATAGGAGTTTTATAGGATTAAAAGTCTCTCACATATGATGAAACTGCAGCTTCTCTCTCCTCATAAATATCTTGTGAAATCAACAAAATTTGTGATCTTGCATAGAAATTAATGTCCATAAAACTCCCATTGAGATTAGCCTTAGTTAAAGCTACCTGCACCAGATACCGTGGGATCTATGGTGGCAGGTGCAAAGCCTACTATATGGTTTCTCGAGCAGGAACTAATACTATGGTGCTGCCCACTATACCAGTGCAACAAATTAATGTGTGTGTTTTTTTTAAAAAACTGGTTGTGATTCATGATAATTCTTTGGAGGAAGGCCCGTGTAGCAAGGAGAATGATCTGCTGGATGATGAAATAAGGAGATGGATGTTGGTGCTAACAAGGGGAAGAAAGACAAGGACAAATGGTGCTTTAGGTGCTGCACTAAAAGGCATGTGAAAGAGGTGTGCACGGCTGATCTTTCCTATACCATTTGTGAGAGTAACGCGGGCAAGAGGCAGCGAAATGTCCAATGAAGCGAAAGCCACGACCTATGGCGGTGGGTGATTGGGCTTCTATCATATTCCACATGGTCCAATTAATATGTCAAAAAGGATGCCCTTCAAATCTTTAATCAAGGTAAAAGAGGGGCACGGCCATCTGAAGGTAATATGCAGATGAATTTATAGAGATGGGTCAGAGGTTCTGAAGCTGCTCTAACACAACACACCGTTGTCTTTTTTTAGTAGCCACCACACCGTTGTCGTATCTGCAACCTTTGCACTACGGCATAATTTAAAGGTACAATAATGCTATGTGTGCGACTCTACAACATAGTATAGTTTTATAGCAAATGTTGCATATAAGATCTATCATTTCACTCCAATTCACGCTGCCACAAGAAACAATTTTATAGACGGATAAAATAGGTTTCTTGCCAACCAGCGTAGTGTATTTTATTGTACACTCTAGTTCATCAAGCCAGCAGTTTATTGTTATCCAGCCGACCTTAGTGCAAGCACATCCACATGAAACTCTAGTTTCACAATATTTGATTTACTAAAAGATGCTCATAATATTTATCCATCAAGAAACATTTGATGTACTTGTGTATTTTCATAACGTTCAAAGTATTTTCATTTTTCCCAGGGGATATAGCCCTAACGTACCGCAGTAAAAAGTTGGGTGTATCGTAAATGAAAGTGAAGTTACAATTAGTGTAAAATAATATACACGACCTATGGTTGATTTCAATTGTTTTTAACCACTCACGTTTAATTTTATCATATCAGAGATGTGGCAGCATATATCGCCCACGTTTCTTGTCATCTCGATCAGTGAGTGGGATCAGACACCTCAACCTTTTGTTCATTTTTTATTAGCGTCGATCGTTCGTTTAGTCAAAAAAGGTCAACTAATTGGTAAAGAAAAATACTCAGGTGTCCCATGTCCTCACTATTGCATTGTTACCGTCATACATGGTGATGTTATCGCGGGTTCGTTATCATTGAAGGTGGCATACCTGGTGCCCTGGTCAGTCGCCTTGGTGTCCTTTCTAATTCGTGAGGCTGCTCGATCGATCTGAGCCGTCCAAAACATTTGAAGGATCTCTCCTCTGTCTTATTCATCATATCGTCCTCGTTTCTAGACCTGTGAAGGGCCTCTGGACTGTCGGTGGGTGTTGACTGCTGAATGAGAGATGCTATGTTGGAATTAGGGGCATTTTACGGTTTATTTTAATCCGAATTAAAGCATAAAACATGACATAAAGAATAGCATAAACATATGCATAATTCATTGTGCTTATTCCATGCGACATATATGACATAAGGAAAGAACATAGAAGATTCATAAGAAAGTACCCAGAGGCGGGGCCAGTTCCGAGGGAACCGGATGCGCCATTACTTGACATTGCTAGTCAAGCCTGTTCGATGTAGTCGATAAAGAGTCGATGCAGTGCAGATGATCGTAGTGCCGATGCGCCTCCAGGAAGTAGACAAACGCAGCGAGCAGTCGCGTGGATGCGCTCCCCAAAAACTTGATCACTCCTCTACTCCTCAGGTGCAGAGTCTCGATGAGGGCGTAGCTTCGGAGGCCTGCTCTTCCGAAAATTCCATGCACGCAGAACACCGGAACGAAGAAGAACAAAAGCACAGCGCAGCGATGGAACCTTCATGTTTTTGTTCATGGAAGACAATGGAGGGAGGCCTCCCTTATAGGTACCATATGTGACCTTTGGTTGCCATGGTTAATGCCATGAAAGAGCACTATGAGAAACCTTTGGTTACCCAACTCAATGCCATCAAAGACCACCATAAGAGAGGCTTTTGGCTACCATGTTAATGCCATGAAAAGCCATCAAAGATGGACCTTTGGCTGCCCATGTCAATGCTATGAAAATGCCATCAAAGATGGTCCTTTGGCTGCCCAACTCAATGCCATCAAGATAGTAATTTCCATCCATTGAGATGTATGTTACCATGTTTGATGACAACAATTCAATGACCATTAACCACCAATCTTTACTAGTCACTAACCACATGTTAGTTACTAGTCATTAAGCCACGATCTAAATGGAAAAAGCCTTCTCAACTTCCATGTGTCAGGTGCCTTAGGATTTATTGATTATTTCTAATAGGCCATTGGCCCAATTAATCTAACAATCCCCACCAAATTCCAAGGCATATTTTATTTCCACCACTGTTTAATATACCGGCGATTCGATGGAGACCTAGTTAAAGTTGAACATCCATCTAGAGCATAAGCTACGCTTGGCCACAACTGAACAATGGACTATGCCTTGAATTGTCAGTCTATGACCGTTACCGATACCAGGCTGCAAATTGCTTCCCCTCGGGTAGGAGCATATAAGTCATACTCCTGTGTCTTTCATGAGCCTCTAGAGATTACCCAATCTCATAGACTGTGACTAGCCGTCAACTCGTATAGGTGTGCTCCTTAAAAGATGTTTCTGCAGGACAAAATATCTGCTTCAGTAAGTCACTCGGGTCACATTAAGGTATTTAACCAACCTGCCATGCAGAAAAGGAGAGAATGCATCTCCAACGGAGTGGGTTTATAGGAAGAAAAGTACTCTCCTTCTCAGTTAGTAAATAGCTTGTTTCGCCATCCTTCTTCACGGGATCTTCGATCAAAAAGGATAGGTTACCACTACAACATAACTCTCAAGTGGGTCTCAATCCCATCTCCCTAGATGCCTCGTCGATCACATTCCGTGGAAGACCTTTAGTAAAAGAATCTGCCAGGTTTTTAATAGTATGGACATAGTCCAATGCTATCACTCCGGAGTTTCACAGTTTCCTGACAGACTTCAACCGCCGTTTCACATGCCTTGATGACTTCATGTTGTCTCGTGAACTGTTCACTTTGACAATCACAGTTTGATTATCACAATTCATTGGAATAGCTAGTATCGGTTTCTCAACCACTTGCAAATCCACCAAAAGTTCACGAAGCCACTCGGCCTCAACTGTGGCGGTATCTAATGCAGTGAGTTCTGCTTCCATAGTTGACCTCGTTAAGATGGTCTGCTTGCAAGACTTCCAGGAAACAGCGCCACCTCCAAGTGTAAACACATATCCACTTGTGGCTATTAACTCATCCGCATCAGATATCCAGTTTGAGTCACTATAGCCCTCAAGTACTTTTGGGTACCCAGCATAGTGAATTCCATAGCTCATAGTGCCTATTAGATAGCGCAATACTCTCTCAAGAGCATGCCAATGTTCATCTCCTGGATTGGAGACAAATCTACTCAACTTGCTTACAGCAAATGAGATGTCGGGACTCGTCGCACTAGCTAAATACATCAATGAGCCAATTATTTGAGAATATCTCAATTGATCTCTTGCGATCCTTCGGTTCTTCTGTAATATCACACTAGAGTCATAAGGCGTGGGAGCAGACTTGCAATCACTATACCCAAAGCGATGCAATATCTTTTCCACATAGTGAGACTGCAGTAATGTAACCCCACCATTGCCTTCTCTTAGTAGCTTGATGTTCAAAATCACATCAACCTCGCCCATATCTTTCATCTCAAAGTTTTGGGACAGAAACCTCTTGACTTCCTCAACCACATTGAGGTTTGTTCCAAATATCAATATGTCGTCAACATATAAACACATGATCACCCCTTGACCACCACCAAAGCGGTAGTACACGCACTTGTCAGCTTCATTCACAACAAAGCCAGCATTCGTGAGAGTCCTATCAAACTTCTCATGCCATTGCTTAAGCGCTTGTTTGAGGCCATACAAAGATTTTAACAATTTACACACCTTTCCTTCCTGACCTGGTACCACATATCCATCAGGCTGATCCATGTAGATTTCCTAATCCAACTCTCCATTAAGGAAAGCCGTCTTAACGTCCATTTGATGAACGAGAAGACCGTGTGAGGCAGCCAACGATAATAGTACTTGAATGGTTGTCAGTCTAGCAACTGGTGAGTAAGTGTCAAAGAAATCTTCGCCTTCTTTCTAGGTATAACCCTTGGCCCCAAGTCTTGCCTTGTACTTTTCAATAGTACCATCAGGCCTAAGCTTTTTCTTGAATATCCACTTGAATCCTACAGGTTTGCACCCATATGGACGATCAACAACCTCCCAAGTCCCATTCGCAATTATGGAATCCATCTCACTTTTAATTACTTCCTTCCAATAGTCAGCATCTAGAGATCCATAAGCCTCTGCAATGGTACTTGGAGTATCATCTACAAGGTATACAATGAAGTCATCACCAAAGGACTTTGCAGTCCTTTGTCTCTTGCTCTTTCGAGTCACCTCATTGTCATCCTTCTCAAGATTCTCCTCAAGTGGTTTTTCAAAGTGTACTACCCCATCATTATTTTCAAGGATTTCAACAAATTCATGACTAAACTGCTAGATGCCTCTTTCATAGGAAAAATGCTCTCAAAGAAAGTCACATCTCTGGATTCCATTATTGTACCAACGTTCATGTCAGGTACTCTAGATTTAATTATTAAGAATCTATATCCAACACTATGGATAGCATAGCCTAGAAAGATACAATCAACCGTTTTTAGTCTAAGCTTGCGTTTCTTAGCAATTGGTACATTTACCTTTGCCAAGCATCCCCAAGTACGCAAGTATGAGAGTGTTAATCTTTTATTTTCCCATTCCTCGAATGGTGTTTTATCTTTGTTTTTCATAGGAACTCTATTAAGAGTATGACACGCGGTCAACATGGCTTCACCCCACCATTCCCAGGAAAGCCCCGATGTATCTAACATGGCATTAACCATCTCTATTAGAGTACGGTTCTTCCTTTCAGCCACTCCATTTGACTCAGGGGAATAAGGTGGTGTTCTCTCATGAATAATACCATGCTCCTCACAAAGCAAATTGAAATCATTTGAAAAATACTCTCCTCCTCGATCCGACCTAACATGTTTTATCTTCCTCTCAAGTTGGTTCTCAACTTCAGCCTTATAGATCTTGAAATAATGAAACGCTTCATCTTTCGTTGTAAGAAAATACACATAGCAATATCTAGTAGAATCATCTATCAACGTCATGAAATATCTTTTTCCTCCTTTAGTTAACACACCATTCATTTCACACAAATCAGAATGAACTAATTCTAGTGGTGCCAAATTCCTCGCCTCGGCAGCCTTGTGAGGCTTGCGGAGTTGCTTAGATTGCATACACACTTGGCACTTAGAATTTTTAACCAAAGTGAATTTCGGAATTAAACTCAAATTCACTAGCCGCAACATACAACCAAAATTAACATGACAAAGTCGTGAATGCCAAATATTAGACTCATCATCATTACACACATGGTTCACAACTTTATTACAAGAGTCTGACAACAATAGGCGAAACAAGCCATCACAATCGTATCCTTTACCAACAAAGGAACCAAATTTAGACAGCACACATTTGTTCGACTCAAACACCAATTTGAAACCATCCTTACAAAGAAGGGATCCGCTAACAAGATTTTTATTTATTGAGGGGACATGCTGCATATTCCTCAGTCGCACGATCTTTCCTGAAGTAAACTTCAGATCGACCGAACCAACACCACGAACAGCCGCATTTGAACCATTCCCCATCAACATGGATCCAGTCTATGTGACCTAGTAAGAAGTAAATAGAGAAATATCAGCACACACATGTATATTGGCCCCGGTGTCAATCCACCAATTTGGTGAATGACAAACTGAAAGAACAGTAGCATGATTACCATACCCTGATCCCTTCTCAGCATCGCCAATAACAACATTGGCAGACTTCTTCTGCCCGTGCTGCTGCTTATCCTTGAGGTCCTTGCAGTCCTTAGCAAAGTGCTCAGGACTACCGCACACAAAGCATTTCCCATTGTTCTTCTTCTTCTTATAATTGGTATTTTGGTTAGGCTTTGGCTTATACTCAATCGTCATTTTTCCCTTGTTCTTGTTGAAGTGGAATTTCTTCCTCACCACCACATGGGCGCTAGAACTTCCTTCATTGCCATGACTACTTGTGTCCTTCGCTCTTGCCTTCTCTTCAACATCAAGAGTACCAATAAGGTTCATCACTGTGAACTCTTGCCTCTTATGCTTTAGAGAAGTAGCAAAGTTTCTCCACGAAGGAGGTAACTTGGCGATGATACTGCCAGCCACAAATTTGTCGGGCAACGAACAGTTGAGGACATCAAGTTCCTTAGCAAGTGTTTGTATCTCATGGGCTTGTTCCACCACAGAACGGTCATCAACCATTTTGTAGTCATAAAACATTTCCATAAGGTACAACTCGCCGCCCGCATAGGTGACACCAAAATTCGCCTCAAGTGTGTCCCACACCTCCTTTCCAGACGAAAGCCGCAAGTATGTATCAACAATGTTCTCTCCAAGAACACCGATGACGGCTCCTCTGAACAGACTATCAGCAGCCTGAAACGTTCTCTCCTCATCGAGAGTGCGTGGTCCAAGAGGAGGACCCTGAGTGATGTACCACACAATCATAGCCGTGAGTCATAATTCAAGCCTACCAACCCATCTCTTGTAATTTGTTCCATCAAATACATTCGGTTTCAATTGCGCAGCAAATCCAGGAACCGGAAAAGCCCTATCAAGTTTTTGGATTGTTGGAATTAGGGGCATTTTATGGTTTATTTTAATCCAAATTAAAGCATAAATCGTGACATAAACAAATAGCATAAACATATGCATAATTCATTGTGCTTATTCCATGCGACATATATGACATAAGGAAAGAACATAGAAGATTCATAAGAAAGTACCCAGAGGCGGGGCCAGTTCCGAGGGAACCGGATGCCCCGTTACTTGACATTGCTAGTCAAGCCTATTCGATGTAGTTGATCAAGAGTCGATGCAGTGTAGATGATCGCAGTGCCGATGCGCCTCCATGAAGTAGACAAATGCAGCGAGCAATCGCGCGGATGCGCTCCCCAAAAACTTGATCGCTCCTCTACTCCTCAGGTGTAGAGTCTCGATGAGGGCGTAGCTTCGGAGGCTGCTCTTCCGGCAAATTCCGTGCACACAGAATGCCGAAATGGAGAAGAACAAAAGCACAGTGCAGCGATAGAACCTTCGTGTTTTTGTTCATGGAAGACAATGGAGGGAGCCTCCCTTATAGGTACCATATGTGACCTTTGGTTGCCATGGTTAATGCCATGAAAGAGCACTATGAGAAACCTTTGGTTACCCAACTCAATGCCATCAAAGACCACCATAAGAGAGGCTTTTGGTTGCCATGTTAATGCCATGAAAAGCCATCAAAGATGGACCTTTGGCTGCCCATGTCAATGCCATGAAAATGCCATCAAAGATGGTCCTTTGGCTGCCCAACTCAATGCCATCAAGATAGTAATTTCCATCCATTGAGATGTATGTTACCATGTTTGATGACAACAATTCAATGGCCACTAACCACCAATCTTTACTAGTCACTAACCACATGTTAGTTACTAGTCATTAAGCCACGATCTAAATGGAAAAAGCCTTCTCAACTTCTATGTGTCATGTGCCTTGGGATTTATTGATTATTTCTAATGGCCATTGGTCCAATTAATCTAACATGCTCATGGCGAGGAGTTTAGTTTGTGAAGAAGCAAGGAAAAGTTCTGTAGCAACTGTGTTGGAAAGCGTGCTCTGAGAGGGGAGGAATAGTGAATATCCGATGAATAGTAGATTTTAGGAGAACTTCTCTAGCATCTAAACAAGTTGCGGGAACAGACAAGAGTGGTGACAGGACGCAAGCATCTGTCTTCAAGACGCAAGCACAAATGCAAGATGATTTAGTCGATGTGAGTCTTAGCATTGTCTTGCTGCATGAAAGGCCCGTTTGTAACAACTTGCCTCCAAAGCGCTTCTGTTGGAAGCTGACTTCCTACCAACGCAGTTGTGGAGAGAATCGAGCCTATGAGAAGCGACCAGTTTGGCAGTTCCACTTTGATAGAAATTGAGTGCCCACGTCCACTAGACTTCGCCAGCATGTAGCAGTTGCGAAGTTGCGTGGAGCAGCTCTACCTCGCGCTTGTGGTCGACGGGAACCTACGCAGGCCGTCCCCGCCATGCGCATCGCCGTTCATGGTAGTCTGCTCTCTGAGGTTGGGCAGCAAGCAGAGAAGATCTAGGCACGGTGTTCGGGAGGAGGAGGAGGTCCAGGAGTGTCGGGGAATGGGCCAAGCGCTGGCAGAGGATGCTTGGCGGCCGCAACCCTAGTCGGCGGGACAGGCGCAGCAGGGAGGAGGTCCAGGAGCGCAGGGGACAGACGAGGCGCGGCGGTGGCTGGGAGAGGCATAGGCGGGGGAGGCGCGGCAGCGGGACAGGCGGGGGAGGCGTCGGGTTGGAGCTACACTCTGTGAGCGAGGAGAAAGGAGGGCGTACCGGTTCGTGGTAACTGGTGAGGGTACTTCGGTGGCAATTATGGGTAAATAGCACCAAACTTCGTGGGATGTTACATATCCAACCCTGTGCGTTCCGAAAAATCCACGGGTGGGCTTGATTCCACCATTCATCGTGTCCACAAAAGTCACCCGTGTTCAACGTCTCAACTAGTCTAATGGGTAGATCCACTCCTCGGCCATGTCTGTCGGGTACCAAACTAAGTGGTACCCCAAGGAACGGCCCAAGTCGGCCCAGCAAGAAAGCCACATCGGCGACAGGGGGAAGCCCAAGGCGCGGCGGCCCAAGAAGGCCCCACTATGACGGCGCCCCCGAGAAGCGAATCTCTGTCTCGTTCGAGGGTGCCTCTTGCCCTCGAACGAGAATCTCCGTCTCGTTCGAGGGTATCCCTTGCCCTCGAACGGGAATCTCCATCATGATCGACCCCTCTGCGGTCGAGACCGCCGAACCGGCCTCGAAGACTCCACTCCTAAGCGCAATAAATGCGAGACACAACCGAACGCTCCGCTTCACCACGCCTCGGATGGCACACCGGTCGCCTCCGACTGAGCCTGGCACTGTGTTCCTGAACCGAGACCTGTGCGGACAAGGCCAGTGACAGGCCGTACCACGGCGCCAACAACCCCACGACCGGTTTCCCCCGGGGCATGACGCAAAGCCTCGAGGAAGGACCCCCGAAGAATGACGGAAAGGACACGACACCGTCTCCACCCTCGAACAAAAACCCTCAAAGCAGCAACCCACAACCCTGAAGTCAGCGATTGTGACGTCCATACCGTCAGCAAGAGTTGGAAGGCGCGATTCCCGCTCGCATAGTGCACAGAATGGCGCCACAGTGTACCTTATGAACGTCAGCACCACGATCTCATCTGTACGGCTCTCCTCACCCTTAGTCTATAAAAGGGGAGGAAGCCCATGCAACACGGAGGAGGCATATAGGCACTTCAGCCCAAGATATTCACACTCACTCAACACCCAACTCAGGGACCTGCGAGCTCGCCTCCCTCTCCCGTCCTGCTTGTAACCCCCTACTACGAGCAACACGAAACTCGGTGCTACGCACCACTGTTGGACGTACGGCCGCATGGCCGGAACCAGGATAAAACCCCTGCGTCCCAAGTTCAATCCACTAAATCCGCCATTCGAGCGAGCTGTTAGCGACACGATCGCTTGTTAGTGCCGGTGTGACCAAATCAGGCACCGACAGCTGGCGCGCCAGGTAGGGGCACCACGTCGCGCAGCTTTCGCATCGACCCCAATGGCGGATTTTGACCGAGGACGATTCCCAATGGGATCGAGCAATCCGTTCCCAGCGGGATATGACATTTGGTTTGGAAGCCTCCGTTTCCAAGCAACCGGCAACGGCTACATCATGCGCATCCTCCCAGGAGGATCTGATGACCATCATGAGGCTCCGCCACTGGCGACGGCGCCGCCTCGACGGAGGAGACGTCCGGGACCACGCACTCGGCGAGCACGCACCGCCAGGCGGGTGGCCGATGCCAACCACGCCCCTCCCGCAAGGGACGGAGGTGTGCCGCAGCACTCTATCCCAATGATAGAAGCTTTTCCTTCACTGCCAACGAGCATGGAGCGATCCGTTCCAACGCCGTGTTTCCCTTACGCGCTACCACTGCTGTCTACGCCTCATCACTGAGGACAAGCATGGGTGTGCACAACCGACAACCCGGCTGTCATTGGGTTCCAATACGAAACAACATCGCTCCCAACAACTCCGATCCGGAGTCAGAGGAGGAACGCGCTCCTGAGTCAGAACATCCTGAGTGGGATTATTCTGGCCTTCGGGATCGCAGTGCTTTCGTGGCCTTTCAAGCCGCGGCAGACTACTGCCTCACCTGCTCCGATGACTCTGACGACGACTACAATCCCACTCGGGAGTGCTTCGTCACCGACAACGAAGTTAGGGACAGGCACACCATTGACGAAGAAGATGATGAGGATGGCGCCGAAGATCCGGTAGGCGCATAGCCCCCGGACGAGCAGGAACACTCGCCTTCGGAGGATGAGCCACATCCGTGTCGCCAGCCACGAGTTGTCCACCCCCACGACTTAGGAGGTGGCAATGCCTCACCACCGGCGCACTCTAACCGCAATCCGCCCGACCAAGATGACGGACGCAACAAAGATGCGCGGCCTGCGGGGCGAGTGGCTCGTGCGCGTATCCTTGCCGAAGACAAGAATGACGACCTCGTCCCCAGGACAAGCCAAAAGCTCATCGCGGCGGCCGTGTTGCTCTGAGCCATGCCGGAGCCGGCTACCCCCGAAGGACGAAAGCTGCATCTCAAAGCACAGAAGCTAGTCGAGAACGCTGCCTGACAGCAAGCCGAGAGCTCAGCCTCCCGCCTTCGACGCTCTTCGGCCTCGAAGGGCGAACGAGGAGGAGAGTCATCGGTACACTCGCCCCGGCAGAATGGTGAGACACAAGCGCAGTCCCAAGGTAACGACCGCCGGGACGCCGCGCGACGCCACGCCAACAAGCCGCGCACACCCGAAGCGAAGCCACTTCCCGCACGGGTACCCGTGAGATCGCGCCTCCGGGACACCCGAGACGCCCAAGACGATGGTGATGCCCGCAACATCCTCAACCAGATGAGGCGGCGAGGGGAAGCCTGGGCCCGCCAGCCCTGACGCGATGGTCGCGGCGACGATCGGGATGTGCCACCAGAACCGGCGGGGACGCGTGTGTTCAGTTGCAACATCCGTACCACTCCGATTCCCCCTCTATTCTGGCAGCCTACCACCATCACCAAGTACTCTAGGGAAACGGACCCCAGGGTATGGCTGAACGACTACCGTCTAGCATGCCAGCTCGACGGCGCGACCGAAGACGTCATGATCATCCGCAACCTGCCCCTCCACTTGGCGGACTCCGCGCGAACATGGCTCGAGCACTTGCCCCCCAATCGGATTTACGACTGGAACGACCTAGTCGAGACCTTCGTGGGGAATTTCCATGGCACCTATGTGCGCCCTGGAAACACGTGGGAACTTCGAGGGTGCAACCAAAAGTCCGGTGAATCCTTGAGGGATTTCATCCGGCGCTTCTCCAAGCGCTGCACCGAGCTCCCCAATCTCACCGATCCCCAGATCATCCACTCCTTCCTTGAAAGCACCACCTGCTACAGCTTGGTATGCAAGCTAGGGCGGAACCCTCCCCCGATGCAAACCGGCTATTCAAAGTAGCTACCAAGTACGCTTCAGAGGAGGAGGCGGTTAACGCCATCTTCGACGGCAAGAAAGGCAAGCGCCCCGAAGAAGCGCCCGCGGAGGGCAGCAAACCAAAGAACCTCTCGAAGAAACAAAAGCACGGGAAGAAGGGGAAGAAGGCTCGAGCCCCACGAGAAGAAGGCGACAACGACGATGAAGCCCTCGCAGTGGACCCCAACCAAAAGGGACCTCGAGGCCCCCCGCGTGGAGAGGGGGTCTTCGATGACGTCCTCAAGAAATCATGCCCGTACCACAAGACCACAGTTACTCACACTCTCGAGCAGTGTGAGATGCTGCGGAAAAACTACAACCGCATCCCCCGAAAGGATGGCGGCCCAAGAAAAGAGGCCGGGGACAAGGACGACGATGGCTACCCCGAGGTAGAACATGTGTTCTTCATCGTGGGGCGGGGCGCAGCAAACAAGACCGCCCGACAGCGGCATCGAGAGCGCCGGGAGGTCTTGTTGGTTCAGCCAGCAACCCCGTCGTACCTCGATTGGTCCTCAGAGACCATTTTGTTCAGCCGCGAGGACCGCCCCTACCACGTCCCGAACCCCGGACAGTACCATCTCGTTGTCGATCCCGTCATCGGCAACACGCGCTTCTCCAAAGTGCTCATAGACGGGGGGCAGCAGCCTCAACATCATGTACGCTCCGACCTTGGAGCTCATGGGAATCAGCACCAGTGAGCTGCGCCCCAACAAGTCGTCGTTCCACGGCATCGCGCCGGGAAAACGCGTACAACCCCTCGGGCAGATCGACTTGCCCGTCTACTTCGGCACCCCGGCCAACTTCCACAAGGAAGTACTCACCTTTGAGGTAGTAGGTTTCAAAGGGGCCTACCATGCCATTTTGGGGAGGCCATGTTACGCCAAGTTCATGGCCATCCCAAATTACACCTATCTTAAGATGAAGATGCCGGGGCCTAACGGAGTCATCACCGTCGGCCCAACGGTCGAACACGCCTACGAATGTGACGTCGAGAGCATCGAGCTAGCCGAGGCGTTGCCCTCGATGAGTCCCTCGCGGCGGACTTAGAGGCAATCGCCAACATGCCCCCCGACGCTAATGAGCGCCAGGACGGGAGCTTCGCGCCCGCCGAGAACACCAAGACGATCCCGCTCAACCCCGACAGCAATGACGGCAAGGTGTTGATGATCAGTTCTGCCCTCAGTGACAAATAGGAAGTGGTGCTCGTCGTCTGTCTCCGCGCCTACGCCGACATCTTTGCGTGGAGCCCCTCGGACATGTCAGGCATCCCGAGTGAAGTGGCGAGCGATTGGCGAGGAGGTGCGCAAGCAACTGGAGGCCGGGTTCATCAAGGAAGTCTTTCATCTCGAGTGGTTAGCTAATCCTGTACTAGCGAAAAAGAAAAATGAGAAGTGGAGAATGTGAGTAGACTACACTAGCTTGAATAAAGCATGTCCAAAAGTCCCTTTTCCTTTACCACGCATAGATCAAATAGTAGACTCCACTGCGGGATGTGAACTCTTGTGCTTCCTTGATGCCTACTCTGGCTATCACCAGATCAAGATGAAGGAGTCCGATCAGCTTGCGACTTCCTTTATCACCCCCTTTGGCATGTACTACTACGTTACGACGCCCTTCGGTCTTCGAAATGTCAGGGCCACTTATCAGCGCTGTATGCTCCACGTTTTCGGGGATCATATAGGTTGTATCGTAGAAGCATATGTCGATGACATCGTTGTCAAAACCAGGAAGGCGGACGACCTGGTGCACGATCTTAAAATCGTGTTCGACTGCCTCAGGCCGAACGGAGTTAAGCTCAACCCCGAGAAGTGCGTTTTCGGTGTGCCTCGAGGCATGTTGCTGGGTTTCGTTGTCTCTCAGTGAGGCATCGAGCCCAACCCCGAGAAGGTCACGGCGATCCAACAAATGGAGCTGATTCGAGACCTGAAGGGGGTACAGAAGGTAATGGGATGCCTCGCATCCTTGAGCCGCTTCATCTCGCGCTTAGGAGAGAAGAGACTCCCTCTGTACCGACTCTTCAGGAAATCTGAGCGCTTCACCTGGACCGCGGAGGCTCAGGAAGCGTTAGATCGACTCAAAACGGCGCTAACGAACGTGCCGGTCCTTACCTCACCACGGGAGGGCGAACCTCTCTTTCTCTACGTCGCAACAACCACCCAGGTCATCAGCGATGTCGTCGTAGTGGAAAGGATCGACGAAGGGCATTCCTTACCCGTTCAGCGTCCAGTATACTACGTCAGCGAAGTTCTGGCCGAGACCAAGACGAGGTACCCCCACATCTAGAAGCTAATCTACGCCATTGTGTTCGCCCGGCGCAAACTGCGACACTACTTCAAAGCGTACCCAGTGACCGTTGTATCGTCTTTCCCTTTGGGTGAGATTATACAAAACCGAGAAGTCTCTGGTCACATCTCAAAGTGGTCAATGGAGTTGATGGGGGAAACCCTCACTTATGCGCCAAGAAAGGCCATCAAGTCCGAGGTCTTGACTGACTTCATGGCTGAGTAGACGGACACTCAGCTCCCTCCCTCGAAGGCAAGTACCGACTGCTGGGAAATGTACTACGATGGGTCGGTGATGAAAACAGACGCAGGCGCCGGCCTGCTTTTCATCTCGCCACGAGGGGAGCACCTCCGATATGCAGTACGCCTCAATTTCCCCACGTCCAACAACATGGCGGAATATGAAGCGCTACTTGCGGGATTGCGCATCGCCCTCGAGATCGGCATCAAGCGCCTGGACATTTGCGGCGACTCCCAGCTGGTCGTTGACCAGGTGATGAAGGAATCAAGCTGCCATGATGAAAAGATGGCAGCTTATTGCGAGGTGGTGCGTTGCCTCGAGGATAAATTCGAAGGCCTCGAGCTCCACCCTATCGCCCAGAGATACAATGAGGAGGCCGACGAGCTGGCAAAGATCACATCAGGACGAACTACCATCCCTCCGAACGTGTTTGCGAAGGACATTGGCAAGCCATCAATTGTCATCACCCCTCACACCGAGGCCTCGAAGGCGGCGGACGCCCGAGAGGCTACCCCCGATCCCAAGAGCATAGACCCCTCGACGGAAGAGGGCGAGCCCATGGGAAATGAGGCTTGCTCAGGAGACGAAGCCGAAGTCATGGAAATCGATGAAGCTCCAACACCTCAAGACTGGCGGAGTCCATATCTGGACTGGCTCGAGCTAGGCTACTTGCCCTCCGACCGCACGGAGGTGAGATGCATCGCCAGAAGAGCCAAGCGCTTCCTCATCATCGAAGGGGAGCTATATAGGCGAGGAACCTCGGGAGTCCTGCAACGATGCATCCTGATTCCCGAAGGAAAAGAGCTGATTCGCGACATCCATGCGGGAGTGTGCGGGCATCATGCTGCCCCACGCACCCTAGTAGGCAACGCTTTTCGGAAAGGCTTCTACTGGCCCACCGCTGTGGCCGACGCCACAGAGGTGGTACGAACCTATGAAGGGTGCCAGTTCTACGCACGCAAGACACACCTTCCGGCCCATGCGCTCCAAACCATACCCATCACATGGCCTTTCGCTGTATGGGGTCTGGACCTCGTCGGACCAATGGCGAAAGCGCCCGGGGGCTTCACACACCTACTGGTGGCCATCGACAAGTTCTCAAAGTGGATCGAGGCTCGACCCATCAACAGGATCAAGTCCAAGCAAGCGGTGCTCTTCTTCACCGACATCATCCACAGGTTCGGGGTTCCAAACTCCATCATCACCGACAACGGTACACAGTTCACGGGCAAGAAGTTCCTGGAGTTCTACGACAGCTACCACATTTGAGTGGATTGGTCAGCAGTGGCGCACTCACAGACGAATGCCAGGTAGAACGTGCCAACGGCATGATTCTGCAAGGCCTCAAGCCAAGAATTCACAACAAGCTGAAAAAGTTCGGGCGCAAATGGGTACAAGAGTTGCCCTCTGTAATCTGGAGCCTAAGGACAACCCCGAGCAGGGCGACAGGGTTCACCCCGTACTTCCTAGTCTATGGGGCAGAGGTTATCCTCCCCACGGACCTGGAGTATGGGTCCCCAAGACTCAAGGCATATCAAGAACGGCAAAATCAGCAAGCGCGAGAGGACTCGCTAGACCAAGTTGACGAAGCACGGGACGTGGCCCTGCTCCATTCCGCGAGGTACCAGCAGAGCCTGTGACGACACCAAGCCCGCAAGGTCTGACGTCGAGACCTTAGCAAGGGTGACCTTGTGCTGAGGCTTCGGCAGGACAACAGAGGGCGGCACAAGCTCACACCCCCATGGGAGGGGCCGTACATCGTCTCCGAAGTGCTCAAGCCCGGAACATACAAGCTCGTGAATGAAGAAGGGCAGATCATAGCAAACGCTTGGAACATACAACAGCTACGTCCCTTCTACCCTTAAAGAGGCCCTTGAGCCCTTAGATTTCTTTGTACATATTTTCGATTGTACAAATTTTCTAAGTGTTGGCTTCAGCCCCCGAAAATGACGCACGAGTCAAATGGACAACAAGTCCACCCTCGACCTGAGTGAGGGATGATCCTACCCTTGCTAGGACCATCCCTCCCTCAGGGGCTAAGGCAGGGACGAACCCCCGAAAAAGTCTATCACTTTTTCGATTTTTTCTACGCAAAACACTTGCCTTTCGTTCTCGCGACCACCTCTAGAGGATGGCACTAGGCACGCGAACGGCTATGGCAGGAGGCACGAAACGCGTACCAACTCCCTCGAAAGGGATACGAAATCACTAAAGTCCCCCAACGCCTAAGCCTTCCGTGAACGATCCTAAAGCCAGCACCAACGAGGTGTCCGCGACAAGAAACCCAAAGGGCAAATCAAAAACAATGTTCATGATCAAACGAAATTGTTCATGTCAAGCAAATGGAGAAGACAAATCTCTAAACTATTATTTACACTCGGGCTCGATGGTCCGAGACCTTTCAGGGACCGCTCCCACCGCTCAGGTCATCCCAACCGCCGTCATCCTCGCTGGAAAAAAGGACGCTCTCGAAGCAGCCGGCCAACACCCGTGCCGTCTCATTCGCGGCGGCATCGGCCTCATTGATGGCAGCCATCACCCCTTCGTCGTCGAGGTCATCGGTGATGACGTACCAGGCGGCAAGCTTCGAGAGATCCGCTTGGTAGTGGGTCTTCACCACTCCAAGCGCCTTCCGGATTCCTACCAGTAGGGCGTCCTTCACGCGCGAGGTGACGTGCCCTCCAAGCGCTCGGAAACGACTGGCAAGGGAGCTGCCGGACTGCGCGCGGCTCCAGCAATCTCGTTGCAGGCAGCCAGCGCAGCCTGCTCGAGATCATCAAGCTCACACTGGGTCACCGCGTGAGCCACCTGCAGAGCCTCCCTCGATTCCGCCTCGGCCTTGAGCGCCTACCTCAGCTCTGCACCAACAAAAGAACATCAGAAGAGGGAGCTACGCGGAAAAGACTGGGCGTGGATGAGCAAACTCACCATCAACCTCCTTCTAGGAAGCCTCAGCCTGGCCCTTGGCAGCCGTAAGCGCCGTCTCTTGCTCCCGAGCCCGAGATTCGGACGCCTCTCGAGCCGACTGCTCCTGCTCGAGTTGGTCTCGGGTCTCCGCCAGCAAGCGCCTCTCCTGCTCCAATGATGACTCGGCGGCCACATGCGCAACACGCTCCCGCTCCAACCAAGTGTTGGCAGTAGCGAGCTCATTGGGTAGGGATCGGCCTGAGTCGTCTAGGCAGGTAATGACCTCGCCCTTCTTCCGACTTTCGTCAAGCGCGCGGTCCCGGGCAGCCGCGAGGTCGGCCAGTTGGTGGTCTAGAACCTCCACCTTCCCCTTCAAGGTGCGGATATCCGTAAGCAAGGCGGCGATCTGATCGTTCTTCATGTACGCCTCCTTGCGGAGCTCCTGCGCGCAAAAAAGGGAAGGAGAGACAGTCATCACAACAAAAGCTAAAAAGACTAAAAAGTGTCAGCGTCGATCGCAAGATAAAGTGGGGCCTACCTGCTGAACCTTGCCAACATCCTAATGGAGCCGAAGGGCGTCATTCAGCGCCTGGACGACCGCCCGGTCGTACCCCAGCTGAACGTCCCACAGCCGCTCCTCCGCCTCGGCATCGCGGACAAACGGCTGGGGAAGATTGGCGTACGACTGCCAGTGGACGGGAACACCGTGCTCGTCAACACGGGCACACCTTCCACCAAACTCGCCTACCACACGACCCGTGCTAAGCGGGATCAGGGTCAGCGGCGCCGCCTCGCCGCCCTCGTGCTCCTGCAGCGCGGGGACCCGCACCTGGAAGGCCTCTGCCAACTCCGATAGGAGGGGGAATCCACCTCCGTCAGCTAGGCTGGCCTCACTGCCCACCATGACGGCCGCCGCCCTCTCGAGCGGGACGGCCGGCACGGCATCAGCCTCCCCGCGCGAAGTAGACGGTGCGTCGCCGGAACGCGCTGACTCCACCACCGCCGCATCCCCCGGCAGCGGGAGTGGCGCCTCGATAGCCCGAACCACCCCCACAGCCGAGGGTTCACCGCCATGAGCCGGGCTAGGCTCACGGTGCACCTCGACACCCCCCTCGAGGGTCCGCGGCGTCACCTCCAAGGACCGGGGGACCGCCCCCTCGAGGAGGCGAGGTGGATCCTCGAACGGCCGCCGCTCGTCCTCCAGCGCCCCTTTGGCGTCAAAGAAGGCGACGAAGTCCTGCACCTCCTCGTTGGTGGGGCCCAGGAGATGCGAAGACGAGTGGGGCGACGAGCTCGCCCCGATCTTGAGAGCCTTGGTCGGGGCGAGAGAAAGGGGAACTCGCCCGCCGAGGCGGCTACGCAAAAACAAAGACAAGTGAGCAGGGATGATCCAAGACATCAAGCCTCGATAGGCGATCGAACAACTAAGAGGCTTACCGAACAATGAGCAGTTTCCGTTTTCGCGACGGAACCAAGGCGGGGGCGGCACTTGGAACCATGATGTCCCCCGCCGAAGCATCGACCCCGCGAGGGGAGTCTCTTCACGTGGCTCATCGCCATGACGACCCTCGAGCGCGGCCTCACCCGCCTCGACGGGTGCCGGCCCTTCCCTCGGGGGGTCCTCGACGGCAAGTACGGCGCCACGCTCTCCGCCGGGCGCGAGGGTGCCGTCGTGTGCAACGTCGAGCACCATGTCGGCAGCTCCAGAAGACGGCGCGAGCGGGATGGACCGCTCCACGGATACCTCAAGGGCACCGTCACCGACGTCATCCACAACCGGGGCCACGGCGCGCCGCTGGCCATGGTCCTCGACTTCGGCGAGCGCAACGGGTACCTCAAGGGTGCCAACCTCTGTGGCGCCAGGAGCCACACCCGGATCCGCGCGCGGTTCCACGGAGACGGCGGGCCCTGAGCCCTCACGTCCCGCCACATCCGCCGAAGCAGCTTCGCGATGACAAGGCACCAGAATCAAAGGATCCTCGAGAGGGGATGGGCTCCTCGCCGCAAAGGCCCAGTCGTCGGAATCCTCGTCCTCATGGCCCGTGGAGCTTTCCGGCGTCGGGAGAAGCGGGAGGCCTTGCCTACGCCTATCTCGGTTCTCCTCCTCGAGCTTCCTCTTCTTCCGCTCCCTCCGTCTCTGCTTCTCCTCCTTCTGGTCCTTTTTCTGCTTCGCCTGATCGGTGCGAGCACGATTGGCAGCCCTGTCCTCTAGAACGGGCGGCTGGCAGGTGTGGCTACGGGAGAGCCCCTGTAAAGATACCAACGACAACGTCATACAACAATCAAAAGTCCAACAACAGGCAATACGGAGATCAAAGAGACACACTTACAAAGCTCAGGTGCCCGTCTTCGGGCCTCATGGGCACTGCCCATGGATCTCCCGACATCCGGTCGACGGCGTGTCGCGCTCGCTGGACGGCGACTTCAACGCTCAGCGGCTCCGACGCCATCACCACGCCTTCGGTGTTGGCCCCCTCAACCATCTCCGACAGTAGGAGCCTCCTCTCCATAAGAGGAAGCACCCACCGTCGGTGAAAGTTCGTGATGACGCCACCAGCGGTAAGGCCATGCCTTGCAAGACGTTGAAGGGCCTTGACGAAGGGGCCGAGCTTCTGCTGACGTTCTGGCGGCGACACCCCATAATTCCAAACGTCGGGCTTTTCCTTCAAAATCCTCCCGGTGTACGCCGGGAGGCGATCGCGATCGTTGCGGAGGTAGAACCATCCCCTGTCCCAATCTTGGTTATTTGTAACCATGAAACAAGGGATGTACAAGCTCCTCCGTGACTCTCGCACGAGGAGCACCAGGCCGCCAGCACGAACAGGGCGACGGATGCCCTTGGTGACGCTCTCCGTGTGGAGCTCGCCGCGGAAGAGATGCCGCCATAGATCCCAATGGGGCTCAATGCCCAGGAAGCCCTCGCACATGGCGGCGAACACCGCCGCCTGGGAGATCGAGTTGGGGGAGAAGTTGTGCAGCTCCACTTTGTAGTGGAAGCACAATGCCCTCAAGAAGTGGCTTGCGGGCACACCGAACCCCCGTTCGTGGAGGCGAGCAAGGCTGACAACATAGCCCTTCGGGGGGTTCGGCTCTGCGTCGGTCCCCGAAGAGATCCAAATCGCCGGCTCACCGTCGACGTTCGGAGGCAGCTCCCCGGCCACAACCAGGCTCTCCAAGTAGTGAGTGGCGGCCGACAATGGCTTCCACGGCGCAGGATCTACGAGTTGAACCATGGCGGCAACAAGAACAAGAAGAACAGGAGCAAATAGGGCAATGGGAACGTATCAATTAAATGGCCGCCCTAACGCACTATTTATACCCGCAAACACGGAAGAGCGGGGTGGGATTCTCGGCCGCAAAAACGAGGCTGACGGCTGGGCCCAGAAGACGTAACGACGCAGGGCGCATTAACCACCCCGTGGTAATCAAGGAGGCCAGGCGCCGCAGTTGTGCGGTCACTTCGCCCAGGCCACCTCCCGCGCACCGCCTGAAAAGGCGCACGCGCGTTTCCCTCCACGTCGGCCATAACTCCCACGACTGCCATCATTATCCCACGCAGAGCAGGAAAGTGGAGGAAAAACCCGAAGGCTTCCCCCTCGAGGGGAGGAAGTCATCATTCTACTGATCAGGGGTTCGAGCCCTGGCCCACCGATGGTTCGACAGGCACCCCAGATTGACCGAGTCAGGGACGCCCGGCGGTACCCACGAGGGGAAGCCTCGAACCCATGCGTTCGAAAAGATCCGTCAGGTGCATTCGAGGCTGGACGAAAGTGCCTAGACTGAGGAACCCCACGAGGGGGAGCACCGAGCCCTCGACCCCAACCAAACGAGGTCGAGTCCCGTCTAGCATGCTTTTGAAGAGGCTCTCATGGGCGTGTCCGAAGACCACGAGCCGACCCTCTGCAAACGAGGCATGGACATCCACTCGAACTTCCCTTTACCAGCTCACCTGGGGATCCGCGTTTCGTCCCAAAATCATGGGTAGCGCGGTTCGCCTCCCCCCTAGACCCCTCGAACGGGGATACAAGGGACTCTACCTCCGAGAAACGACAGACAAAGAGCGTGAAAGAGTACCAAGCACTCTCTCACACCCTCGGGGGCTACACCCGTAGGTGCGCTAGCGCGCCCCCACGGCAACTCGCTATCTGACAATGGCAACCAAACCCCTGCGGGATTGATTTTTCAATACCCTCGGGGGCTCAGGGGCTACTGTCGGGTACCAAACTAAGGGGTACCCCAAGGAACTGCCCAAGTCGGCCCAGCAAGAAAGCCACATCGGCAACAGGGGGAAGCCCAAGGCGCGGCGGCCCAAGAAGGGCCCACTACGACGACGCCCCCGAGAGGCGAATCTCCGTATCGTTCAAGGGCGCCCCTTACCCTCGAACGAGAATCTCCGCCTCATTCGAGGGTATCCCTTGCCCTCGAACGGGAATCTCCGTCACGATCGACCCCTCTGCGGTCGAGACTGCCGAACCGGCCTCGAAGACTCCACTCCCAAGCGGAATAAATGCGAGACATGACCTAACGCTCCGCTTCGCCACGCCTCGGATGGGACACCGGTCGCCTCCGACTGAGCCAGGCACTGTGTCCCTGAACCGAGACCTGTGCGGACAAGGCCAGTGACAGGCCGTACCACAGCGCCAACAACCCCGCGACCGGTCTTCCCCCGGAGCATGACGCAAAGCCTCGAGGAAGGACCCCCGAAGAATGACGGAAAGGACACGACACCGTCTCCACCCTCGAACAACAACCCTCGAAGCAGCAACCGGCAACCTTGAAGTCAACGATTATGATGTCCATACCGTCAGCAAGAGTTGGAAGGCGCGATTCCCGCTCGCATAGTGCACAGCATGGTGCCATAGTGTACCTTATGAACGTCAACACCATGATTTCATCTGTATGGTTCTCCTCACCCTTAGTCTATAAAAGGGGAGGAAGCCCATGCAACACGGAGGAGGCATATAGGCACTTCAGGCCAACATATTAACACTCACTGAACACCCGACTCAGGGACCTGGGAGCTCGCCTCCCTCTCCCGTCCTGCTTGTAACCCCCTACTACGAGCAACACGAAACTCGGTGCTACGCACCACTGCTGGATGTACGGCCGCGTGGCCGGAACCAGGATAAAACCCCTGCGTCCCGAGTTTAATTCACTAAATCCACCATCCGAGCGAGCAGTTAGCGACGCGATCACTTGTTAGTGCCGGTGTGACCATATCAGGCACCGACAATGTCAAACCCCAACGGTGATAGAAATCGGTGGCTTCATCGCTGCAACAATCTCAGACTAGGACATGTACTAGGTATGTAATGGCTATTTGGAAGTGAGTCATACAAGACAGACACACATTTGGGAAAAGCTTCGATTGATGTACTCGCTGTCTAGACTTCCACCACATGATGTTTCTCATAGTTGGACTGAGACCTGCTAGACATCCAAGGTTACCTATGAGTGATAGCTAATTTTACCATGTAGTTAAAAGAAAATAGGCAATGAACGTATGAATGTTTGCTGCATCAATTAGGAGGAAATCATAGGCAGGTGTGCAGCCCCATCAGCTATTTATATGCGCAAAAATTATGAGGGAAGGTGTGCCAGCATTTACCAAAATCTTCTGGTAGTTGAGTAGCATCACATTAAACTTTGCTGGGAATCAACACCACAGCCCGTCAGCTCACCGTGCTTGCAGCCGGAAGCCAGTGTGGTTATTAGCCATGCTCTTAAGGGAATCACTGCATAAACTCATAATTGCCTTGGCGGCCAAAATCCGCCAAAGATTATTTTCCTTGGCAATGAACCGCCAAGCAAAACCCACCAACATAGAGTGCCAAGGAAACAAATATTGCTTGGCGGCCGACTGCCAAGGATTATTTCCTTGGCTGTTTGGCTGCCAAGGTAACTAGGGTGCCTGGTGAAATTTGAATTATGCCAAGGAAATGTTTTCTCCGCCAAGTAATTAATTATTTTTGGCAGCTAGATCCCGCTAATTTTTCTTGGCAATCACAAGCTTCCAAGGCTTTATGTATTCTTGGCAGCTGAATTCTTGACAGTCAATTGTCTCCAAGGCTATAAGTATTCTTAGCAGCCTCTGTATAGCCAAGGAAAACATCCTTAACTTGGCGGTACTAGCTGCTAAAATAAAAATTGGCGGTAATAGTGCTAAAGTAACCAAGTTTCCTTGGCAGTTTGTACCACCGCCAAGGTATTTATAGTTTCCTTGGCAACATACACCGCCAAGGTATTTACTTCCAAAGTTCCAACAATGATTTTATTACCCAATAAATTTATCTCCATGGCAAGAAGAGCCTGATTACAATAACTTAACTAACACAAGATGTCCCATAAAAGATACTCACCAACAGTTGTTTCCACCAAACTAATGAAATAGTAGCAGAGTATTAGGGACCAACTTACAAGAACAAGCCAAACTCTTGATGAGACTCTCCACCAGCTTGCTCATAACTCGAAATCTAAATCTAGATTTTCTAGTCTTGACTTAATGGCAGGCAGAGCTAATACTATATACCCTGCTTAACTGGCAACTGCATCGTCCTGGCCACCTGTGTCTGCTCCAAGAACCCAACTCAGATTCGAAAGAACACACAAAAAAAATATCGATGATGTAAATAATTAAAAGAATGGCTATAGCATCACCTAGGTTTAGAGATCGTCTAATTACAAGCACGAACATCTTATTTCAGACACCAAATTGCTGCAGAAAGACAGATATGATGTGTACGCTTGGCCTAAGAGCATATTACGACATAGAAGTGATGTGAAGAAAGGGATTTGATTTGCATCGCACCTTCTTACCTGGTGATGCCGTAAAGAAGACCATTCGATATGGCGCAATCGCGGATCTACATTCTACAGTCGTGGCCTGGTGATGCCATGAAGAATACTGACCATCGGAGGCAGTGTAGTCACGGATCTACACAGAGCCTATGGGACTTAGGCATCGCTGCAAGGGTGATCCTTGAACACGAACAGATTGGAACAAGAGGAAGGGTGATAAACGCTTTTAAACGAGGAGCAGTTTATTTCCGACCGTGGAGGAATGATTTGATACATAGCGTGATCTTCTAAAGACCGACTGCCCAACTAATAACTATCGGTAACGCTCTAACCATTGGCAATTTACATTTTATCTGGGCTGCCTGTTAGCCATTGTTAGCCCCTGTTGCCTTAGGTTGCAACTCTAGTAGTGATCATGTCGTGACGGTCAGTGTAAGTCGCTCCAATTGCTTATCATTCAATTATCATTGGTGGCTTCCTCATCATCAGCTTACCTTCTAGGCTGGGATCACCATTACCATCTCCTTGAAAGTGGGCTTCTTCTTCTTTGTCCTTGTAGTGACCCTCATCATCGCCTTCATGGTAGCTATACTCATCATCGTCGCCTTCATGGTAGCTATAGTCGTCATCGCTTCCGCTTGCATCCATGTTCTCATTGTTGCACTTGTCATAAACTGAGTGAGAGCCTCCATGTGGAGATACAACTGTCTGCAAAATCAGTACAATTTTAAACAAGAAAATTGATGACCTGCAAACAATCTGTATCATGTGTAGCTACGTAGTTAATTTCTAGGCAAGGAAGCTAAGGGCAGTTAACAAAAGATAAAAGATAAATGATAGATACTATTTTTTGTATCAACTCAAGATGGTTGGATCAACCCAAATCAAGATGCATGCATAGGACATGTATTTGCTAGAAGCAATGAAACAACTATTACCATAGTTAGTGAATGGTTAAATTCTTCTAGAAGAGTATTTCATTATTTTGGTTTAGCTGTTTCTCTGAGCACCCTTTCATAATCATCAGGAATGATTGGCTTAAACGACACTGATTTACCATTGTTAGCTAGGCTATTATGGGCCGGTCACATGGGCCATGCGCCAACACCTGGTGGCTAGGCTGCCTCAGGATTTTATGGTAGTTGATAATAGATTAGGCAATGATCTATATTAATTGAGGGTATTCTATAAACTCTAGACAATTCTTGCTAATATATTGTATACTCATGTACCTCCACAATCAATCTACTATTTTAACGCTTGTATTCATGGTATCATGAGTCCAAGCTTTTTCTCTAACTTCCTCTCTTCTGTTGCCCAAGCGTGCCAACTCCATCCTGTACTACGCCTGCTCACTGGTCGTCCATGCCATGCTGCGCCATGTCCTCTAAGCCAACATAAGCCGCCAAGCAATCAACAGATTCATCCATTGGCTTTGGTCCCTCTCGTCACTCGAGCGGCCAAGGCGAAGGCCAACAACAATGCCCTGGAACACCAGTGCCTCTACGATGCCGCCATGACATGTGCTACTCAGCTTGAGCAGTACGTTGTATTCACCAACAAGGCTCATGACGCCGCAACCCTGCGCGCCAGCGAGGCCCTTGCGCGTTGTCAAGGAATAAGCAGACACGGCTGCTGCCCTTGTCATCCTGTCTCCCTCTTCGTCGGCCACTCCAGAGACCCGTGGCATGCCCCTATGCCTGCCCTCCACACCGCCATGCTCCTTTAGCGGGCTGCGGCTCTTCTGAACTTACACGCTCAGGTGGTCGCCGTCAACAACATCCGAAGCCTCATCCTCGACGTTGACTCCAGTAACTTCAATCGTTGGCGATCAGTTCCTGTTGACCCTTGGTAAGTTCTCCCTCTAGAATCATATCCTCCTTGTCTCTTTGGTCTCGTCTCCGAATTGGCCCAAATGAACTGTGTAGTCAATTCCTGGATCCTCGACACCAAGACCTTGCCGAAGTTATCTCCTCTTAGGGCTCCACCGCTTGAGCTGCTTGGCTCGCAGTCGAATCCCAATTCCTTCGTAACTAGGAGGTGCGCTCCATCCAGTTTGAGATGAATTTTCACCACAACTTCGTCTAGGGCAACCTCTCCACTGTTGATTATTGTTGTTGTTTCAAGAAGATGGCTGGTGACCTTGATGCCCTCTAGGAGATGGTTAGCAAGCGTATCCTTGTCCTCAACATGATCCATGGTCTCGACAAGCGCTTCTCTCGTGTTGGGACCCTCCTTCATCACGCTCAAACCTTCCCTCCTTCCTGGAGGCCCACTACAACCTGGCCCACTACAACCTCATCCTAGAATAGCTCACCCTGGAGAACTGGCAGGCCTCCCCTGCCACTGACCTCATCGCACACACCAAGACCGCCATCAGCGACTTCCCTCAGCAGCTCGGCTTGGGCTCCAAAGGGCATCAGCACTGGGACTGGCTCCAAATCATCCAAAAGCCAGCATATCAAGCGTGACAGAAATAGCAAGGGTAGTGGTGACTCCAAGTCTTCCGGCGCTCCACAACAGTCGGATGGCGGCGCCAAGTCTGTCGCCACTTCGACCGTCCTTACGGCGTGGCCAACCTTCTTCAACCCTTGGACGGGGACCATCCATATGTGACCTGGTCCCCACCGTTCCTTGGCATCGGTTCCTCAACCGCGTCCTCCACAGTAGGCCTTCATCGCCCATCAGCAGCCTACTGCTTTCACCGAGGGGATCAACTAGTGGGGTGCAATAGGGCACTACAACCCCATGGTCAACCTCCCCTCCTAGGATCAGCTGGCCTCTTCGTTTCGCACAACGATGCTAAACCAGCCCTCACCCCGGACCAGTACTTCGACTCAGGTGCTACTTCTCACATTGATAAGAACACAATGATGTGTCTGAAGTATTTCCCAATCTTTCATGGTATGAAAAGAAAGCAAATCAATTCTCTGAATTTTACTAACACCTTCAGCTCCCTCGGCCAGTCCCAAATTAATCAACGATTAATATGTAGTCAGCCAAAAGCTAAGAGCAATCAGAACCACTGGCCAATAAGAATAATTTTCCTATCAATAATTCCTAGCACGACAAGGACTTGATCCAATAACAGAAACGATCTCGTCGGCAAACCAAGGAACCGAACAGCAATAATTTTGACACAAATAAGATTTGATAAATCGAAACACAAATATGGCTGATCTCCACGTTATTGCCTCCAATGTGAATCTGCCCTCCATGATGTGTCTCCTGCTTCTGACGCAATTTAGCTCCAATAAAAACTGTACTAGATGGAGGTATAGCACGAGCACATATTCCATTATTTCTCTTTCCGTATTTTTCGACATAAGAGAATGCCTCAGATTGAATTCCAGAACACTTCATAAAATCCCCAACTGCTTTATTTGAGTTAACATAAGAATTGCCAGCATAAATAATTGGAGGAGCCTTGGGCTCATCACACATGACCTTCTCATCCAATAATTTTTTCCTTGTGGTATCATACTCCTCCGTCCATTGTTGTCGATGATGGTTATCATTTTCCTGCCACTGGCTCATTGAGTTACCACACTCTTTGCGTCTTAATAATAATCTTGTGTCAGCATTTAGCCTGTTTAATGATTGTTTAACCCGAATAAAGAGCTAAAAACGATAGATAACCGACTAATAAGTGTTTAGGCTAACACTAATCTTATGTTAGAGATCACCTGAAAGACTAAAGGATGGTTTATAAACCATGCTTCAGCGAAAAGGGGATACTTTGTTGTAGGAAAACTAAAGACGTTGCTTTTGTGGACCCTAAACAAATTCCACAGCAGCTTTAGCATCATCTATGCGCACGCTTGACACGTCATAATCAGAAGCCGTGTGCGTCTCATGATTTGTAACGAGAAAGACACAGGCGTCCACTGAGCAGAGAAACCCAGCAGGGTGACAGCCATCCACTGGTCCCACTTGGCAGTGAAAACCCCGTGAGATATCAATTAGTAGCAAACAATGAAGCCTCCAAGCAAAAGCAACAGGCCCCAATCAACATGCGACATGCCGCCTTGCAGCCGGAACTAAAAAGCAGAGCACTACTGGTGGCAGTGCGCAGGCACTCCACTAGCTCACTCATTCATTCATTCAGTCACACGCTCACAGGACCAGCACCACTCCTAGAAGCATCACATGAAAGCAAAGCATTTGTTTGGCCACAGATAACATTTTTAGCAAAAAGAGATTGGAAAACCAGCTCATAAGCAAATAACTTGGAATAGACAACCCGGGAACACCAAAGGTCTAGGCCTTGTTCGTTTTGGTATGAAATGGGCTCCAAACCACATGGAATATCTTACCATGGAATCAATCCCAATCTACCCAAAATGTTTGTTCAGTTAGGCATGGAAGGATTTGAAACCCAACATGATTTGGTCTCGTTCCATGCCAAAAAATAAAGCCTAGTTTCATTCCATGAGTCTAACATCATGGAACCAAACCTCATGGTTTAAGTAACATGCATGGAACCACTTAATGCCTTGTTCGTTTTGGCATGGAATGACATGGAATGGGCTCCAAACCACATGGAATATCTTGGCATGGAATCAATCCTAATCTACCCAAAATGTTTGTTCGGTTAGGCATGGAAGGGTTTGAAACCCAGCATGGTTTGGTCTCATTCCATGCCAAAAAGGCCTATTTCATTCCATGAGTATGACCTCATGGAACCAAACCCCATGGTTTGAGTGTCATGCATGGAACCACTCAAACCATGCATGGAACCATTCCAGCTTGGGAGCAATTCCTGGGTTACCGAACAAGCCCTAAGGCCTTGTTCGTTTTGGTATGGAATGGCATGGAATGAGCTCCAAACCACATGGAATATCTTGGCATAGAATCAATCCCAGTCTACCCAAAATGTTTGTTCGGTTAGGCATGGAAGGGTTTGAAACCCAGCATGGTTTGGTTTTGTTCCATGCCAAAAAGGCATATTTCATTCCATGAGTATGACCTCATAGAACCAAACCCTATGGTTTGAGTGACATACATGGAACCACTCAAACCATGCATGGAACCATTCCAGCTTGGGAGCAATTCCTGAGTTGGCAAACAAGCCCTAAGGCCTTGTTCGGTTGATCGGGTTTAAATCCCGAGCTAGACCAGTTCCATGCATGGTTTGAGTGGTTCCATGCATGTCACTCAAACCATACGATTTGGTTCCATAAGGTCAGACTAAAGGAATGAAACTAGCCTTTTTGTATGGAATGGGGCCAAACCATGCTGGGTTTCAAACCCTTCCAGGCCTAACCAAACAAACATTTTGTGTGGATTGAGATTGATTCCATGCCGAGATATTCCATGTGGTTTGCAGCCCATTTCATGCCATTCCACACCAAAACGAACAAGGCCTAAACCATACATGGAACCATTCCAGCTTGGGAGCAGTTCCTGGGCCGCCGAACAAAGCCTTAGAGTGTGTTTAGATTGTAGGAAAAAACACTGTCGCATAAGAAAAACACTGTAGCATTCGTTGGAAAACATGTTTTGTGAGAAAGAAATAGTGAAAAGTTGGAATGAATAATGAAAAGTTGGAATGAACAGTGAATAGTTAGGAATGTGAACATGGCCTTGTTGCAGTACTTCTGATTTCTTAATTTGCCGCCACAGGAAAAAACTAAGGGTTAAAGTAATGTCGAGCGAAACCAATCGTCAGCAGAAAACTATTCCTCAGTAAACACAAGTCCAATGTAACATCAGTCCACTGCCAAATAGTCCAAGTCAAAAAAACCCCACAAAAAAATCATCAGTTATTAAAAATTACAGCATTCTGGTCACAAATTAGACTAGATCCACTACTGACTGCACCAAGAAGATGTCTGCTGTGCCCCTCTGATCCAGTTCCAGGATCCAATCTTGGCTTCAGGAATGTACCCGAAATGTATCCAAGATGAAATCTTCAAGCCAAGACGAATAATCCATCTGATTCAGTTCAATTGCGAGGCGTCCCGGAATCCAGAGATGCAACCTCTGAAGAATTCAGTAGTCCGGCATGAGCTGGGAAATCTTGCCCTCCTCGCCGGGGGTGGTGGCAGTGCGGTCCGTAGTGCGGAGCCACAAGCAGACGGCGGAGAAGCTGAGCACGAGGCTGAGCAGCCCGCTGCCAAGGCCGATTCCGACGATGGCGAGCACGGAGAGCCCCCGCGTCCGCATCGGCGGCAGCGGGTATCCGTACAGGTTTTTGTTCCCCACGAACGAGCTGGCATTGAACCTCGCCGTCCCGACGGCCGCCGTGCCACCGCCAGTTCGGTTGGCGAGGAGCACAGGTATGGGGCCCGAGAGGCGGTTGTAGGAGACGTCGAAGGTGGAGAGCCGGACGAGGAGGCCGAGCTCGTCGGGGATGGGGCCGGACAACTGGTTGCCGTGGAGATCTATGACGTTGAGGTAGGCGCAGCTGGCGAGCTCCCGCGGGATGGCGCCGGAAAGCGCGTTGCCCGAGAGGTTGAGCACGGCGAGGTTCAGCAGCGCGGAGAGCTCCGGCGGGATGGCGCCGGACAGCGTGTTGGCGGAGAGGTCCAGCGACTGGAGGTTGGTGCAGTTGGAGAGCTCCGGCGGGATGGTGCCGCCGAGCGAGAGCCCCGGGAGAGCTAGCTTGTACACGCGCCCGTTGTTGCACGTCACGCCCTGGAGGTGGGAGAAGAAGCCCTCGCACGGCGCCGAGAAGGACGCCTTGGTCCAGTTCTTGAGCTCGCCGGAGGGGTCGGTGAGGGACTGGTGGAGGTGAGACAGGCACCGCTCGTCATCGGGGTCGGCAGCGCAAGGCGGCGGCGAGAGGAGAAAGAGCGCTGCAGCGATGGTAGCGACGGCGGCGAGGTGGTGGTGGTGGGACATTTGGGAACGGTGGAGGGGAACTCACTCCGGGAGTCGAGATTTTGGGGGAGCGTGTCGCTAGGCATTAAAAATGCGGCAGCGGGCTGACGAAGGTCCTCCAAGAGTCTTCTTTACCGTCACCTTCCCCAGTGCCAGTCCTACAAAAATGCTGCAGATCAGTCACAAAAGATGATTAAGTGTGTGTTTAGATTAGAGAAAAATTACATGGTTCACCAAACCGAATCTCTCATCTGAGAAAGTAGGTCACCTGGGTCGGGTAAAGCAGCGTAGATAAGGCTACGGATGAATAGTGTTCTGTAGGTAGAAGATATGTAATGAATAGAAAAAAGTTTAATAAATATTTTTTTTAAGAATTTTGGTAACTAAACGCACCCTAATCTAAAATAGAAAAGGTCACAAAAGATGATTACCTTAAGTTCAATCACAAAAGATCATTAGCACCAGCTAATTTCTTCTCAATTAGAATGTGTCAGGCATTTCATTGAGCAATTAGCGAGGACGA
Source organism: Digitaria exilis (assembly GCA_015342445.1). Taxonomy (NCBI): domain Eukaryota; kingdom Viridiplantae; phylum Streptophyta; class Magnoliopsida; order Poales; family Poaceae; genus Digitaria; species Digitaria exilis. The sequence continues at coordinate 598,808 of JACEFO010002191.1, forward strand.
ACCGAAGCTCTATCCACTAAATAATGCCCTCTTGCTGAGCTCTTCGAGCTTTTTTTAAACCGGCAAGAGCATCTTCAGCAGCCACGTTATCGGCCCTGGCATCGCTAAATTTGGTCACGAATCAGAAAAACCGAGCTCCTGCAGCTATGGCAAACGCATCTCCATCTCTGTTCACTCGTCATCGTGAGCATTAGAGCATCTCCAGAAGAATAGCCAAATCTCACCCTCTAAATCCTATTAACATATACTTTATTAGAATTGCATGGTTGGGTTGCACAAAAAAAATGAGAATCAACATATCTTATTGCCCCTAATATTTTCCCCTTCTCCCAAGAAAAGAAATGTTGCTCAATTCTAGCAATTGCTGGGAAGCGTGTTTTGCGAGAAAGATAAATAGTGAAAGGGACACCATTTGTATTTGTTTTTGAATGGGCTGCAAAACAGGAGGGCGCTGGAGGAGAACGTGGAGCCACTGTGGAGGTCGGGGCATGAGATGGCGAGCCTGGAAGGCACGCCACATTTGCCTGGTCTAGCTGCTGTTATGGCCAGTGAACAGGGAAGGTGAGTGGTTTGGCATAGCTGCTGGAGTCCTGCTTTTTCAAGTTCGAGGCAAATATAGAGATAGATAGTGGGATACCGTGGCCGCCGGAGATGCTCTTAAACTAGGCAAATATAGCCTACCCTCGAGACCCGTCATCTCATCTTTCAACCATGCTCTCTCCATTTCTGTGGCTGTGAGTGATTCAAGCATTAATCATTTTTGCTCTTTTTTCTACCAAAATCAGAAATAAGTCGCCGTAGTTCAGCCATGCAATTTGCAATCCTATGGAGCAGAGTACTAACGGATTTAGTATTTATGCCTATTTAAAAATTTAATGTTTTTTTAAAACGCGTGTAAGACAATGTATGAATATTGATGTCTAAATCGTTCAAATTAGAGTTGTCGTGAAAATCCGTTAGATAATAGTTGTTACAATCTCTACCTGTTTCGAATTGTTTAAATTCCAATGAAATATAGGACAATAAGATTTAGAGGGTGAGATGGCTAGTCTGTGGAGTGCTGAGTAAATATGGAGAGAAAATCTTTTGAAGTAGATAGCTAAATAAAAATATGGAGAGTCACATTTAGCTAGTCTGCTGGATATGCTCTTAGAGACGAGGGAACAAAATCTCAAGTAGCAAAAATTGCAACCACGAATTACAAAAGCAAGCAAGATCTACCGTTAGCGTGTGGAAGCAGCCAAGCAGGACGGAGCCTCTTGCTGAGCTCGTGTAGCTTTCTGCAGATCTCACGGAGTCACGGTAGGGACTAGGAAGATCTCGCAAGTCGCAACTAACGGACCTTGCTAGTGAGGTCCTGCACAACGACTAGGGGTGGATAACCCACTGGCTTGGCTCGGCTTGTTACCTAAACAAAACAAGCAAAATATGTGGCTCGGTTAGTCTCATTGGTAGCTCTAGGCAGCTCGTTTCAGCTCACGAATGGGAGGGAAAGGATGTGCATCACACGTTAGGCAGCCCCAATGCTAGAAACTATCATAGTTTCTATAGTGTAGGACATCGTGTTAAAAAACTATCTTCTACAATGCAAGACTTGGTTTCTATACTCTAGGGCTCACTTGTCTCTCTCAGAGATGGTCTTGGTTTACGTGAAGACTTGGTTTCTTAGTTAGACTTGGTTTCTTTATTTTCTCCCCTCTCTCTTCAATAAATGTCATATCACATCAGCATTTTACCTACATGACAACATAATTAATGTTTTTAGACTCTACAATAGAGTCTGCATTGGGACTGCCCTTAGAAGGCGGCATTACAAGTAGGCGGCATAAAGCACAAAATTTAGCACGAATCCAAAACAAAAGGGAGGAAACTCCAAGTCCGAGGAGACATGGTAATATGTGAGCGCAAGTTTAGATGAGGAACCTAAAGCTTATGTTTCATTAATTACCATTGTACATGAATTTAGTGGACCCCATATCGATAACCGCACACTATGGCATTGTAAATTCTATGCTATTCACCGGATGTGATGTGCAACTTTTCCTCGTATCATGGCTAGCCTCAAGTCAAGGCAGAGGGTTGAATAGGGCAGATTATATGCTCTTTGTTCTAGGATCGAGGTTCATGATGCACACTAGGCCTAATGTGGGAACTCTAATTTTTTTTCGAAATTCTAAACTTTTCTATCGAATGGGTTTTACATGGGAATCGAGGTTCGTGTTGCATACTAAGGTCTATTTGGCAGGGCTCCCACTCAACCTAAAATGACTTGGTTTGTGGTTATTTGGTGAAGTAGCCATATTAAGAAAACGTTTGGTAGAACAACTTCTGAATACATGACATGCTTAGAAACTATCATTCAAGCACCAAAAATCCGATGATGACTTTTCATAAAAAAGGAGAGGCTAATGAGAACATTTAGGTGAGCTCGTTCCTGTGTATTCTATTTAGTTATTTTGAGAACAGATTGCTGTCTAATGAATTAATTATTGTTAGAAACCATGGAGATGATGATAATGAAATTTTAGAGAGGCTTCGAGACGTGGAGGGGCCAGCAAGTGTGGCCAAGTCGAGTTGGAGGCCCAATCTAAGTCGAGTTCGAGATCACCTCGGAGTTTAGGAGCTGTCTACGATAAATGGACGCAAAGGCCGCATATGAACTTGGAATTGAACATTCTATATATGGATGGAAACATATATAGAATCATGTGGGTCCCACGGTGGGCCAACTTGTTGGACCTATGTGAGCGGGTCCCGCATGCAGGGTCAAATGCCCTAAATTGCTCCAAATAGAAAACGGTCGTTTTTGCCCATCGGATCAGTGGATCTGACAGCCCATGAATTGTTATCAATGTGGCCATCTCATGGTGCAAGGAAATACGTGAATTGCTACTGATGTGGTCATCTTTGGGTGCAAGGAAATGCATTAGGATTAGTTATATAGATTGATAGATTATGATGATGTTACCAGAAGGCAAGGCCTTGCTTCTGGGAACCAGGCATGTAAGGAAATAGAAGAGTGCAGGAAGACGAAGGTGATAGAAGACATAGTACAACAAACGAGGAAAAATAGAAAAAGAACAAAATGAGAGGTATTTTTTGGAATAAGGGGCTGGGCAAGATTGCCAGGATTCCAGCTATAGCCAATAGAGAGAATCATATGGCCTTTGTAGGTGTGATAGAAACTAAGAAAGACTTTTTTTTTTGCCACGGTTTACTTAAATCCTCAAGGGTAATACTCCGCTTACATGGTGCTACCAACCAGCTAGATGCTTTGTTGGGGGCATTTTGCAAGGGGTGAAATACTGATTTATTTTTGTTTTGACTGGTTCAGAATCATGTGGCCTTTGTAGGTGTGATAGAAACTAAGAAAGACTCTTTTTTCCACGGTTTACTTAAAATACTCCGTTTACATGGTGCTACCAACTAGCTATATGCTCTGTTGGTGGCATTTTTGCAAGGGGCAAATCCTAATTATTTGTTTTGACTGGTTCAGATTCTAGAGTTTTCTATTAATGACATGTTGATGTTAGATAAAAATGCGTGTTTCAACTGCAGTTTGTAGTAGTCTATGGTTCCCCGCACATGAGGAAGGCAAACATGCTTTTGTTAATGAGTTGCACACATTATGGCCATCTGGCAAGGACAGACGCTGATGAAGGAGATGGCTAATTTGGTGAGATTAAATTCATTAATATGGGCAGAAGCATTAACCAAAAGTATTAGTAGGAGTTTATAAGAATTAAACCCTCCAAATAATTTATTTACGTGGAAAACAATAATGAGTATCCAATCTTGGCAAGATGGACAAACTTTTGCCGACCACTATTTGGGAGGCACCTTTTGCTCTGGCTAGAGTAAAAGCCCTTGAGAGACCTAGTGATCATAATCCTATTCTCCTAGACTCTGGTGATAATATTTTCTTTGGAAAGAAACGCTTTAGGTTATAAAATGGTCGCTAGAAGAGAACAATTTCAGGAAGCTGGTGGATAAAACACAGTCCACAACGTGTGAGCCAACCAAAAACATTGATATTTAGCAATTCTAAGTTAGAACTTTTAGGACGATATTAGATACTACCTCCGTTCTTGAATATATGACACCATTGACTTTTTTCTTCGTTTGACTATTCGTCTTTTCTACAAATATTTATGCAATTAGATAAGTCTACTAGTTAAATCCAAAGTATTATCAATAATAGATGTAGTGGTACCCATTTTATGCTATTTAACAAAGTAACTAATAAAATATCATTGGTCAAAGTTGAAGAAAAAAGTCAATGGTGTCATATATTTAAGAACGGAGGGAGTATTAAAGAAGTAACTTCTACAAGCTATGCAGAGGGGGCTCTTGGGCCAGATGATCTGCCCTTCCTTTTTTTATCATAAGTTCTTGGATAATTTGAAAATAGACCTGATAAATCTGTTTGCTAATCCTCATAGAGGCAACCTTGATCTGTAAACTGAATTACCATGTTTACTTTAATCTCAAAAGTTGAACATGTTAAAAGATATGAAATAGTGTGTAGCATAATGGTCACAACTAGAGCAAACTTAAGTGTGTAACTGAAAGAGCATCTAGGCCCCTCAATTGGTTTTGGTGATTCATGATAACATAATCATTGCAACTAACATGTGCTTTGCAGCGACAATTCTCAAGTTAGTGCAATGATGAGTTTTCATGATATTCTTGACCACCATCATGGAGATATGATTGTATTGATACAAAGGATATGCTTACATAATTAAGCTAGTTCTAAGTACTGTTTGGATGATGAGAGACACTTAGAATAGTTTATGTATTTGTTTTCCTTTGGTCGTACTATAAAAGGGGACTAAGGTTTTGTAGCTTGACATATGAGGGACTAGAGTTTAGGTGTTGTGCACACTTGTGAAAATCTAGTGCTAGGTAGCTCAGATGAAACCCAAGTGAAGTTAGGAAACTCAAAGAATTTGAATTGGACGAGTTTCAATTTCAAAAGTGTGAATTGGAGAAGATTCGAGGCACCAAAATAATCGGTGAATGCTGAACCAAAGGAGAATCATCACCACCACTGGCTATTTCGGTGGGTGCTCCCAAGTACCATTAGATTAGTCCGTGACCCCCAGACTCACTGTTTATGATAGTGAGCACCGACTATTTCGATGGGTGCATGTATGGATCATTGAATTAGTCGGTGACCCTTGGGTGAGCCAGGTTAGTGTCATGCTCTCTATGTAAAATGCATCGACTATTTCGATGGCCTCATCGAAATAGTCCATGGCCATATTTTGAGCTAGGACGCTTGACATGCTCTCTGTGTAAAACACGTCGACTAATTCGATAGTGACCAAAAGTGGCCACTGAATTGGTTGATGGTTATCAGTAGACGTTGAATTTCAAAGGAAAAGAGGCCATCGACTATTTCGGTGGTGACTTAAAGAGGTCACCGAAATAGTCGGTGCTCCTGCGAAAGTTATAATGGCTAGTGGTTGTTGAGGGGTGCTATTTATACCCCTTCTTCTCCCATAAGAAAGCTCTCTTGCCACCCGAAATTACTGGTTTGCAAGGCAAGAGAGTTACTCTAGTTGATTGGAAGTCTTTGGTCAACAAGGTTAAGGACATCTTTTAGTGCTTGGAGAGTAGCAAGTGTGCATCTATCTATCTCTTTGTCTAGCTTAGGTCAAGTGAAGATCTCCAGCTTGTTACTCTTGCTGATCGGCAACACCTAGATGGCTCGGTGGTGTTGATCTTGGTGAGCTCACAAGGAGATTGTGTGAAGCCCCAAGAAGGTGTACACGATATTGAAATATGTCATCTCGGAGTGGAGAATGGATATCCACTAGAGAGCACTTGATCCTTGCGCAGATCAAGGGGGAGCTATACCCTTGCACGGATGCTCCAACGAGGACTAGGAGAGAGTTGCTGACTCTTTAATACATCAGAAAAAAATTGGCCTTCTTCCCTTTCTTTACATTTTTGCAAGTTTATTTCTTGTTCTTTCAATTCCTAGGCTTGTCATGTTAGAGTAAGGTTGTATACCCTTTTGCACTAGAATAGAATCACAAACATTTTTTAGGCATGTGGGGTGAATTGCCTTATTGCTTAGGGTTGTTTTATTTCTTAAAAAAATTTAGAAGCCTAATTCATCATTTCTCTTAGGCATTTTCATCCTTTCGATAACATAATGATCGCAGTTCAAGAAGCAACAACAAACAACATAGCTTTAGTCCCAAGCAAGTTGGAGTAGGCTAGAGATGGAACCTAGAAGAAACAGAGGTTACGGTTCCGCCACGTTGATAGAAGTTTAATATACTACTGAATGGTTAGACAAGAATCAGTATCTAAACATACTAGCATATAGTAAAATAAAGATCAAACAACCCAAACAGAAATGAATCATACTATGCGAAAGATTAAGAGCTAAACATTCTAGAGGAAAGAAATTAGCATCACTACAACACCACACCATAGTTTAAGTGAATTAGCATACTTGCATAAGCACGTATGGTCCTTCAACCACAACATATGAACAATCATAATGGCATTACATTCATGCTTAAGGCCACAAGAGATGGATCAAGAGGGCATGAATATAGATTAGAGCTCATGAGAGAGGGTGGTGCTGGCCCCACTGCCCCCAGGCAATAACCTACCCGGCTAGACCTTTTTTTTTGGGTGGTGCCAACATTTTGAAGGGCTGGGCAGTGAGCCAACAACCTAGTATGTCCCACCGTGCGCCCCTACCATAAAGACTGAATGCAGTGAAGTGTTGTAATATGGTTCCAAGTTTATTTGCTGACAAAAGATATTATTATCAGTCAAGAGCTTAGAAGCATACAACAACCACATAGCAATCACCATTCAACTTTAGAAAGCCTGTGGTCTTGGAAATGGAAAAATCTCAACAAAGCTCTTGCGGTAATACCAGCATTCTTGAACATGTTTTGCTATGTGAAAAGCAGTCACAGGACAGAATTTTACTATGCAAGCCCACATAGTACATTGATTATCAAACTCCTCAAAAGCTTACTTGCACATCTACAAGCTTAAAACAAATTGTTACCCCTAAACATTTTGTCATTCTCTCTAAAGGACAAAATATCGGTTCCAAAAGTTGACAATCAAAATTGTATAAATATCTCCAAAGCATATCTCATCATAAATTTTCTTATTTTGGGGATCTCCGGATCAATGGCCACTTGTGAGCAGTGTTAAGTGAACCTGAACTTATGAAATCAAGAGTTGGATGATCCATGTCAATTTTATGAAGAATGAAGTAATACATGGAGTCAAAGAAAATGATATACTTCATGTGGTGAAGTACTTTATATTGCTTTGTGAAATAGAAATGAAATTCTATCATATGTTGATGAATGTCATCAAGTGAGAAGAAGGAAATAATGAGTTGATTGACATGAAGCATATTGGTGAAATGCAAAGAATAGATTTCATACATTGATGAAATCAAGTGCCTAGAAGAAATAATGTGATGGACATTCTATGCATATGATCATCATGTAAGACCCAAAATGGATTTGCTCAATCAAGGCAAAGGTCTGAAATGTATAGGGCATTTCATTATGTCGATCTAGGTGATTAGTGGAGAAAAGACTGGATTGATAAGAACTATTAAGTGGCGTCTTGATGATGCTTGAGTCTTTGCTAGGTGTTCAAAAGCTCAATCTTGCATATGCATAACCTTGGCAAGGAAACGTTAGTTTGTAAAGTTGCTCAACAAATAGTTGATGGTAATGGTTGGTGGTGAATCTTGGATTGCAATACTGCTTTGATCCAAAGTGTTTTGCATCAATACTTTAGTTGGGATGTGTGCTCCTCTGAATAATCTTTCTATGAAGTTCAAGATCACCTAATTTGGACATCGGAGCCAAAAGTTATGAGCGATTAACCGAGTGTCGGCTGTGCTGAAAATAGAGCTGCAGACTGTCCACCACTAGAGGGCGAATAGTCCACCGTTAACTCGTTTGACCTCGAATAGAATTGTTCTTGGCTCTATGTGAGGTCCCAAAATGAATGACGGACAATCCAACCAAGATGGGCGGAGAACCTGCCTCCTAACTCCAGTTTCAGGACAGAAACTTAGTGTTTCTGTGTGGGAAGTCAAAATGAATGGCGGATAGTCCACCATTTGTGAGGCGGGCAGTTCGTGAAGCGCGTAACGGTCGACTCCAAGGAGCGTTTCTGGTCAATATAGTCGTTGGTTTTTAAATTGCGGGCAGTCCGGCTTTGTGAGACAGACAACCTGCAAAAACAAAGCATTTCGGGTAGTTTTAGCATAACAGCTAGTTTTGGAGGAGTGGGCTATATATATCCATTGTGCTACAAATTTGAGTGAGTCTAGGGGTCCATTTGAGCATTCTTGAGCTGAAGAAAGACCTCCTTAGTTTGTGCAAGATTTTAGTACATTTGCATATGTGATTTAGCTTTAGGCACTTGGTGAAGGGTCAAGTGAGTCTTGGCTTGTTACTCTTGGTATTTGCCGACACCTAGACGACGTGGAGGAGCTGTGAGTCGGTGATCTTCTCAAGTGAAGCTTCTGAGAAGGCCCGATGTGCTTGTGAGAGGTTTTGTGCTCGCCCCACTGGAGTGGTGAAGAGCAACTCTAGTGTAATCGAGGTGTGGCGAGGTTCATTGATTTCAAGACGCCTTGTAGACCAAGTAGATTCTGGGTAGAGGAGCGGTTGGAGCTTTGAATCCACCTCAATATTGATTAGGGGTGACCGGCAAGTCACCAAGACCACGAGAAAAATTTAGTGTCTCCATTGTGGTTTGTTTTATTTAGCTTCTTTACTTTGTGCAACTTATATTTTTGCAAATTTACATTCTTAGAAATATTCTTGCTTGCTTGTTATTTAGCTCCTTTTTACCTTAAGTTCGCTCGCTCATCTTATTAATAAAATTATGCATAATATTATATTTTTTATGGTTTGTTATATTAATAAAAATTCAAAAATAGCCTAAATTTGACCTGTTTGCACAAACTTTTTTTAATAAGACGAGCAAGCGAACTTAAGGTAATAAGTCAAATGAAGAGCGGATGTAGTATTATAGTGCACTTTATGTATCAAAGTTATATGGGTGTGAAATATTTATTTTAATTTATGTAAAAATGTTTTATTACGTCTACCCGAAAGGTTGGTACGGTTTACCAACGCACCGCTAGTTTGTTTATATATTTTTTTATTTTATCTATACTAATATAAATATAAAACTTAAGTTTATGCAATTATGGATATTGGATTCCATGGATACTTCATACTTGCATGACAATCGAGCCGTCGAACCGGTCTCGAACGGTCGAGCCCAACGTCCGTCCCATCTCCCAACCGACGTTGGACCGTGACAAGGCCGGTTCTCCTTCATAACCTTCGCCTGCCTCAGGCACGGACCGGCTAGCTAGGGTTTTGTTTTCAAACCCCAATCCGATCCTCAACACCATCCGGCCGCCGCCGCCGCTGCTTTGGTCGCCGCCGGCGAATCGCGCCTCCAGGCGCGAGTGCATAAGGGATGGCGAACCGCACGGACCCCCTCGCGAAGAGCATCCACGGGACGAACCCGCAGAACTTGGTGGAGAAGATTGTGCGCTCCAAGATCTACCAGAGCACGTATTGGAAGGAGCAGTGCTTCGGCCTCACCGCCGAGACGCTGGTCGATAAGGCCATGGAGCTCGACCACACCGGCGGGACCTATGGAGGCAACCGCAAGCCCACCCCGTTCCTCTGCCTCGCGCTCAAGATGCTGCAGATCCAGCCCGACAAGGACATCGTCGTCGAGTTCATCAAGAACGAGGACTACAAGTAGGCCCTTTCTTTCTCTCTACCGATTTCTAATTGGTTCCCTTCATTTCCTGTAACTTCTTTTTTGTTTGCCCAAGGCGTTGATGTTGCTCTTCTCGATGAACAGGTATGTTCGCGTTCTTGGGGCTTTCTACCTGCGCCTCACCGGCACAGTTGCTGATGTCTACCAGTATCTGGAGCCGCTATACAACGACTACCGCAAGATCAGGCACAAGCTCAGCGATGGACGTACGACTCACTGACCATTACAATTCAACTAGGGATAAATATTTGGGCTTGCATTTACAAGGATGTATCATTTTTCATTTCAGAATTCACACTTACCCATGTGGATGAGTTCATTGATGAGTTGCTGACCAAGGACTACTCCTGTGATACAGCACTTCCCCGCATCCAGAAAAGGTTTGTTTCTTAGTAAAATTGTTCAGTGAGCCTCTGGGGTGCTTTATAATCTTGCTTGTGGCATTTTGCATTGGCATTCTCATAAATAAATAGAAAATCCAATGTTCAATTTCGTCTCATGTGTGGACTTTTGGGGATTGTTTGAACAGATGGGTTCTTGAAGCTTCTGGAACTCTAGAACCAAGAAGAAGTGCACTTGAGGATGATTTTGAGGAAGAAGAGGAAGACAAGGAGGAAGAACAGCCTATGGAAATTGATGAGCCTAATGGCCGTGAAAAGGTAAGGACATTTATCATATCACTCTGCAGTGATTCTATCAAGTTCATTAAAATTATATTTGTTATTTCTATAATTTCTTTCAGGATAATCATCGTGGACGGAGCCCTGCAAGGGAACGGGACCGCGACCGAGACCGAGACCGGGACAGGAAACATGAAAGGCATCACAGGTATGCCGCACTTTGTGGGTTGCACTCATATCTTGGTTTGTTGTTGAATTATTATTACTGTTTCTTTGACTGCTAATTAGTGTCTAGTACTCGTGTGTGAAAATATGATATCAGAGTAAAAAGTACAGAGTTCATTTGACTCAGGCTGTCAGTACTATTTTGATTTGTATGATTTCTGAACAATGACGGACAATGCTTTTTGACTGATTAGAGCATGTCGTTTTGGAGAACCCTCCTTTTTGTCCTGATGCTATACAGTAGATAGTGTTGAATATGTGAACCAAAGGATATCTGCTTGTTTTGTTCTTAGAGTTCATTTAAAATAATGTTCTGATGATTGATAAAAATATTAAGCTTTATTTATGACTTCTATTCCAGTTCCTTTTGTTTCTTATTCTTGATATCATATACTGGAAGCTGTTGCTGACTTCTGCATCATTGCAATGCTTCGTATCAGTGTTACTGCCATGGCATGTTAATATCAAGAGCCATTGGTAGATAAACCGCTTCCTAGATTGAAAAACATGGCTCTGCCAGGTTTCTCTGCACTGATAGTGTGCAGTGAGAAGTATGATGGGTCAGACAGATATAAAGTCATACATAGTTCGGAATTGAACATCTGATTTGTTTAATATCATATCTCTTGTTTTAGTTGACATCTAAGTCCGTGCTATTTTTTTGTTCTTTCCTTTTTGCATTTTTTCTTCTAGCTTTTTGGCTGACACATTTCAGTTTTGACAATAACTTGCTTGCTTTCATGAAAGTTTAATGTTTAGTTTCTGTTAAAGTTTAATGCCGATTATATCAAATCTTGTTTGCATTCAGTAATGTAAGGATGTTAATAGCATGAAAGCAATGTTAATGATTTTGTATTAGCTCTTGTGAATATTGTTTCTGGTATTGTAGCTTAAAAAATTGGGGAAGTTTATTTTAACAATTTACCAATCATCTTATATTATAGTTAAGAGGCTCATAGTTTAACTGTTAACTAAAATTAGAGATATTTGGGCCAAAATATTTCGTCATTTGTGGATGTCATGGATGTGGAAGAACAAGATGTTATTTGGCCAGTATGGTACTGTTTATCTTGCTAATGAAACTTGTTCCATTTGATGATGATTATTTCTCTTTCTGGCCATGGAGATCTTTATCACTTTATGTTATGAGTTTAGTTGTACATTGATTTTTGAAATTTTCTCCCTTGTGATTGCAATGACTACTAATGTTTGCTGATTTAGCCACCTATGGATAATAACTTGCTGCACTGATCTCTTTTTCTACAGGGACCGAGATTATGATAGAGATCGGGATCACGATAGGGAGTATGGCAGAGGACGGGAAAGAGACCGGGATAGAGATCGTGAAAGGGATAGAAACAGGGACAGGGATCGTGACCGTCACCGTCTGCGAGATGATGATTACAGCCGAGATAGAGACCGAGACCGTGAGAGGGATGGTAGGGAAAGGGAACGCCGGGACAGAGATCGTGGAAGGCACAGGAGCCGCTCAAGGAGCAGGGATCGACGAGACAGAGACCGTGAAGATGGAGAGTACCGCAGGAGGCGTGGTCGTGGCAGTGCGAGTCCTCGAGGACGTGGTGAGGATGGTGCTACAAGAGAGGAACCGAAGAGGAAGAAGGAGAAGAAAGAGAAGAAGGGTGAAGGGAATGCTCCAGATCCAAATGATCCTGAGATCATAGAAATGAACAAGCTACGGGCATCATTAGGGTTGAAACCACTTAAGTAGATTCCTTGCTGTAGTGTATTTTTGAAGCTTGTTAGCTCCGGTAGTTTGTACCGGAAATGCTGAGGTGGATATGCATCCAACATTTTTGCTGGCTTTCTCAGCTTCGTGTAATTACTTTGATGTAACGATGTCATCTTGGTTAATTGTCCTTGTGACCTCTTTTGATCGTGACTGCGCTTAAGCATGATGGAAAACCCCCGTGTAACGATGTGGTGAGTATAGGGACTTCGGGGGTGATGCGTTCAAGTTATCCAGTAGTCGGGTAGGTTAATTGTCATATATAGAAGACTAAAAGAACAGGTTTAAGAATTTAAGTTAAGTCGATCCAAAAAGGAAAGGAGGTTCATGGCCAAGGGCAAAGATGTTAGAATCTGAGTTATTTTGGCTCTTTTGATGTCGCAAGGAATGTAGGTTTAGCAGTTGTCGGGCTGTCAATGATCGGTAAACCGACACCTCTATCTATGAATTCTTATCTAATGACCCAGGACGTAATCCTGGGTGTGAGGAGTAAACATCCAAAATTTTTAGGATTTTTTTTTTTTTTTACAAATTGGACAAAACTTTTACCAAAAGTTTACTGTGATATTTTTGTTCAAATAACAATTAAGGTAAAACAGCATTTACTTGCATAATACCATGCACGTTCATGCAATCCTTCAGTTCTACTCCATCCATTCCAAATTATTAGTCATCCTAGATATCATTTTGAGTGGCTAAGTTTGTGGCATCATCTATGAATCTAGACGTATACTTTATAAATTCATAGCATCTTCAATAAATCTAGTAAAAGCTAGGATTACTAATAATTTGGAACAGATGGAGTGTGTTAAAAGAGGGAAAGGAATGAATATCATCCTTCAGTTGGTTATGAAGTAGGGTTCTGAAGGGGGAGAAAAAAGGAATGCACAGGGCTTCTTTTATCATCATGATTCTCTGCTTGTATGATCTTTCAACCACTGTTAAGCACAACTCGGCAGCACCAACACTGGCAGTGGGCACTAAGGCTGTCCCAAGGAAAGTTTTTGCATTGTCTCGAAGCAAAATCCACAGCTACAAAAAAGCAACAACTAACCAGGCATGGCCAACCGATAAAAAGATACCATTACTTGCCTACGGACTTCAAAATCTCCCAACTCAACCGCATATGCAATGGCAATGGAGCAACAAAGCTGAGCCTCTCAAGATCAGAGAAATCAAGGTCGGTGTCTGAAGACTGCAGCCGCTGCAGAGCCGCTGAGATGTCAGGAAGGATCATCTGCTTGCAGTGTAGATGTAGCTTAGGCTGCTCCTCCATTATGCTTCCGCCACCAAGAGCAAGCCCAAAAGGAAGCTTCCTTTTCTTCATCATTTCCTCGTCGATTGCTTGCGTCATTGAAAGAGGCATCCAGTTCTGGTGCGCTTGCCGTCCATACTTGTAATCCCCGACAATTGGTGTTCCAAGAACCTCCGCACAATGGACTCGGAGCTGGTTCGGATCAAGAAGAAAAAACAGGATAAAACTTTTCAGAGTGCTTAGTGTGATCCTGATACCTTTCAAGCAAGATGAAGCCAGCTCGTTCAGAGGTAACTGTAACATAGGAGTATTATAACTACCTGATGCTTCCTTCCAGTGCGAGGAAATAGTTCTAACCAAGTGTAGCCTACAATTAATAGCAAACCTTCAATATTATTGAATCACAATGATAGTAGTTGTAAGTCCACATGGTATAGGATGGGTTTTCCTTAAACCAGTCTCACAGCATCGCATTTTGCTACTTACTGAACTTTACAAAACTTGTCACTAAGAAAGACAAAAATGTTCAATAATACATTAATACGATGATCATATTAGGGTTAAAGCACTAGGAAGCCTAAATTTGGATAATCCATAATACCAGACCACACAAATGCATCTTAATTACATTACAGTTTGACCATGCAGCTTACGCTGGGATTTTTCTTTAACTGAATTCGTTTTTGTCCACATATCGATCGATAGCTGGTTAGCACTATTTTTATCAGCAGCATTACTGGCTGAGGGTTCTAAGGTATCTCGTGCTACTTCTTTCTTGCCTACCTTGCGGACAAGATTGAATCACACGGTACTCTGTCAAAGCATCTTGAACAGAGGTAGTATTTGAACCAGCGCAAACAGTCAGACGCTCTGACTTGCCATCTTGTAATACAACCTGTGAAATACAAAGCATCACCATAATATACTTCCAATGGAAACAACAGGAAATGGCAAGCCATATAGTCGGTGAACAAACCATATGAAAAAGGAAGAAGAGGTCTGAGATGGATCAGAGTTCCAAAAGGTTTAGGACAAGAAATAAAAGTTTTTGAGAGAACAAAAATAGCAGAGTTCTATTCCAAAAGACAACAAAACTCACTGATAGACTTCATAGAAGAGGAAAAAGTATATATAACCCCCCAACCTATGAAACGGTCTATATTGGCAAGACTCACATGTGCTAGGAGACAACTGAGGACCAAGAGTATCAAGCTGACGCCAAATAGCAGAAATCTGACCATAGAAATCATCAACCGTAGCATCACCTTGTCGAACAAGATGCTCCTAACGTATGGCAGCAAGAAAGGTGGACTGTCCAGTAGGCTCATAACGGTCACGAAGAAAAGCCCACATCTGATGTGCATACGCAAACTCAACAATGTCTGCGGAAAAACGATCCTCCATGCTAGCAACAAGAATAGAAGCAGCCCGAGCATCCTTATCAATCCACGCCATGTATACAACATACTGTGACTCATAGCAAGACATGTTGTCATCATAATCAGTCTGTAACCGCACAACAGTAGCATCATGAGCTGCAAGCAAATCGTCATATGTCTTCTTCTCTGCATCAGTAGCTGTAGCCGAAAGAACAGGCGGCACTGGAAAAACAGGCTGTGAAGGAGCAATAGGACGAGGCGGACAAGGCAACTCGCCAGTAAGAAAAACCCAAAGACGCAGACCGTACATATGAATCCAAAGACGAGGAACCCAATCACGATAGTTGGTGCTATTGAAAAGCACCGGGCAGCGAAGAACGGGAACATCTCCAGATGATGTCGAAGGAGCCATGTTGACGGCGAGAGCGCAAGAGAAAAGCGGCAGGCGACGGCAAGAGCGCAAAAGGAAAGCGGCGCAAGCAGCAGCAGTTTTTTTTTTCACGAGTACCCTACTGATCAGATCAGGCCGAGTGAAAGCAACAAATACGTTGCAACGAGCGACTGGACCAGAGCAGTGGTCCTCTTTTTTTTTTACCAGATCAAGCCGAGCCGACGCGACGAGCCGAGCCGAAGTAACAAGCCGACCTAAAGAGTCGGCTCAAATTGAAATCGACCTGGACAGAGGTCGACGACGGCTGCGGAGGTCCACGGCGGCGGCGGCGCAATTTCACGGCGTCGACGGTGGCGCGATGTCGCGGCGACAACAGCGGCGCGATTCGCGACAATGGCGGCGGAAATCGGCGACGGCGGCGAGATCCAACAACGGCGGCGGCGGCTTCGGCGGTGTGCAGAAGACGGCGACGACGACGGGATCTCGTTAGGCGGCGGAAGTGACGACAGGGACGAAGCACACTGGAGGCTGAACAGATGAACGTCCCCAACAGATCGAAGGGCAGGTGCAAACGAAGAACAGAAGAGCTCCAATGTTCAGAACGAAGAATAGAGGAGATCCGAAAAAAAAGTGCGACACCTGTCGTATTAGGGAGAGGTAGAGAAAACTAACCCTAACCTTGGCTCTAATACCATGTTATGAATAGCACTTGTATTGATTATAGGGGCACTAGGCCCAAATATATATAGGTACAGGTGTGGGGAAATATGCACAAAGACCCCTTATACAATGGGGAAATACATAAATACATATACATCTAACATACATCACCCCCTGAACTTCTCAAAACCGATCAAATTACCCCCTAAAGCAGTTTTGAAAAATCATAGTAAATTATAGAAAAATCATAAAATGGAAAATCCAACTGTGTTAGACTCCAAATGAGTAGATATACACACTGAACATATAATATGGTATGTTTTAGTATATTTTTTTCACTATAGCTTTAGATCTACGGTTTTCTTAACAGTAGTAAAAAATATATTAAAATATATCACATTATATGTTCAGTGTGTACATCTACTCATTTGGAGTCCAACACAATTGGAATTTTCATTTTATGTTTTTTTTTGTGATGTACTATGATTTTTCAAATTTGCTTTAGGGGGTAATTTGATTGGTTTTGAGAAGTTCAGGGGGTGATATAGACCTTTTCATAGGTTGGGGGGTTATGTAGTCCACACTTCATAGGTTGGGGGGTGATATAGACTTTTTCTTCATAGAAGACATAATATCCCACCTAACACAAATCAATAATACAATTACCCATACCTTTCATTATATGGGTCGTATAGGCTTGGAGTACAAGAAATACAGTACAAGCATATATACAACTCAATATCTCTAACACTAATGGAATTGAGGACATATGCATCAGATGATGCCATGCAAAATGACGAAACTCTTTTTCCTTTGTCCAGAAGGACAAGTCGGTGGCTGTCAGTCTGCCAGAGTTAAAGTATGGGTGGACATCGGCAGTTGTTACATAGTAGCGGAAGAAAAGTGAAATATTCACTGGCAGGTATATCGGTTGATTGCAAGTTAGATGGAAGTCACATATGATGCATATCTTTCAGCAGGAGACGGCTAGACCGCTAGAGGCAAGAGAGCACATGGGAGATTTGATTTGCTGAGTAACGATTGTATCATCAGTCATAAGTGGCAAAAAAACACTTCAACGGGCAATGTGCACAGTTTTGAAGACAGCCGAAATAGGAACAATTTACTAATTAAGAAGTTACATAGATTTCTTTCCCTGACAAGAAACCCCTTCAAGTTTGCATGCACTTGTATGTCCATTTAACGTGATAAAAATAAAGTAAATGGATGAGACCTACTCCCTCCGTCCCATGAAATGTGCAATTTTAGCATTTGAAGAGTCCCACAAGAGTGCAATCCTAGGAATTGGACCGCAAATACTGCCTAATTAAGTGGTTAGATTTGGTTTGCATGCCAAAATCAACTCATATCCATGATTTTAGGAAGTATGATGCAGCCAACAAAATGAAGCATGGACGTCTTTTCACCACCACTAATTTGTGTGAAAAAAACTACATTTGCACTCTTCATGCGATGGTGGGAGTACATATCTTTTTGTAAGATTGTGTCTAATGTGTGGGGTGAATAGCTGAGCCTCTGGGCGAATATATAAGAGTACATGGCTTGGAGGGCAAGTAGCCACTCCTAGAGATAAGGAAGGTTATCCCGGGATTACAATCAATCCTAAACTAACCATATCCAGAATTGCCTAATATACTCTAACATCCCCCGCAGTCGTAGCGGTAGCAACACGAACGGACAGACTAGACAATGGAGAGAGATCTCCCCGCAGTCGGAAAGCTGGTGTGAATGCTTTGACTGGAGTAGCTCATGTGTTGCCACTCGCACGGGGGAGAAGTGACCTGCAGTGTGTTCCGACAGCAACTGCATGCAGCGTCAGAGGAGCCTACAGCAGCACCACGACAGCCCGATGACTGCACCAGGAAGCGGCGCAGCGTCCTGGCTGGTAGGGGTGCAGGCGGGGCGGGTTCTTAAACGAACCCGCAAACCCGTCCCGCGAAATTAGCTCTTGTGACTAATGCGGCCCAGCTGCAAGTTTTCTGTGGACATCTACTGTCCACGCTGCCAAGCCCAACAGACAGAAACGACGACCCACATAACCCGCGAGGAGCCACTGCAACCTTATCCCTTCCCCTTTCCATCGCGAACGGCTTCGCGAAATCGAAATCTAGCGGTCGCTATCGCTGGCTCGCCGCCGTCGGCGTCCATGCTCGGCCGTCCTCTCCGTCTGCGCCCTGCCATCCTCGCCGTCCACGCCCTGCCGCCGTCCATGGTTCCGCGCATGGCCGTCCTCACCGTCCGCGCCCTGCCGCCGTCCACGGATGCGCACCCGGCCGCCGTTGAAGCCACGGCCTCCGTCAACATCCATGCAGCGATGGTGTATGAGATCGAGCTCATTCCATAACTCGCCTCCTCGTTGCGCGTGGCCGTCGATAGGCTGTCAGGCTCTCGCTGGCCTCCAGCTGCATGTCTTGCTGGTCTTCCCCAACGCCGAGGACATGACCAGCGCGGCGAGCTCGGGAGGGGAGGTCGACCGTCGACGCGTCTGGCGGGACCCGATCAAAAGCCAGCTCGGGCGTGCCCGGCGAGGTCGCCGCCTTGTTGGAAGGCGATGTCTGGACTCTGGATAAGCTCGTATGGTTTGATTTTGGGTTTCTCGATTTGTTCGTTCAAGTTCGTTGCTCTGCTCTCTCTGGTCCAACTGTCTTTCTCCATTATCAATTCTTGTGTTGCAGATGTTTTTTTTATCCCATTCTGTTGGGTTAGCAGCTTGGTGAAGAATCGATTTTCTCAACAAAAATTTGTTTTGATCGGACTATTTCTAAGTTCTGCGCTTTGATTTGCCCTTTGATTTGATCGGAGACTCGGAGTCTATTTTAATAGTTCAATAGTTCTCGGAAGCTAATAGAAAGCATGCCAACCGTCACCATGTAAGCGGGACAAACGGGTTTGACATAGTCTGCCACAAAGCCCACGAAATATTTACTGTCCACTTGTTTAAGCTTGCGGGAAGCCTCAATCCCACAAATAAGTGCTTGCGGCATACTCTGTGGGTTGGTGGCTGGCCACAACCCGCCCCGCCTACACCCCTACTGGCTGGTGACCGCACGATGGCAGAAGTCACGACGACCACGGTGGGCTTCACATGATCTGCTGCTGTTGTGGACGCCACACATGGCAGATTAATTAGATCGTCCATGAATCCTACGAGGGCGCGGGTGCCGGCGGAGACCGATCTCCTAGGGGGTGGCGCGAGGGCAGCGGAAGCCGGAGACTTAGGGTTAGAACCTAGACTCGTGATACCATATAAGATTGTGTATAATGTGTGGGGTGTATTGCATTATACTCTGAGGCGAATATATAGGAGTACATGGCTTGGAGGGCAAGTAGCCCGCCATAAACAGGATACTGTGGCACAAGTCTTAAGCACCTCACCAGTAAATATTTCTTGGCGAAGAGATCTTATTGGCCATAAGTTAACAGCCTGGAATGCATTGGTTCCACGTATTGCTAACATTGTGTTAAGCCAAGAACATGATGAGTTCCAATGGAACCTACACCCAAATGGACAGTTTTCTGTGAAATCCCATTACATGGCAATGATTCATAATGATGTTCCAAATTTAAACAAGCTCATTTGGAAATTAAAATCCCCTCTAAAGATTAAGATCTTTATGTGGTACGTGCGAAGAGGAGTAATTCTGACAAAAGATAATTTATTAAAGCGCAATTGGCAAGGAAGCAAAATTTGTTGTTTCTGCCACAAGGATGAAACAATTAACCATCTCTTCTTTGAATGTCATTTTGCTCGTGCAGTGTGGGCTGTGATTCATGCGGCATCAGGATTGTCTCAGCCCTATAGTGTTTCCAATATGTTTAGGAATTGGCTATGGGGTATTGAAAAAGAACTGAAATCGTTAGTTCTGTTAGGAGCGGCTGCTACGTGTTGGTCATTATGGTTATGCAGGAATGATGTTGTCTTTGAAAAAAAGAATAATCCTTCTCCATTGCAGGTTATCTATTCGATTATACACTGGCTCAGTACTTGGGCTATATTACAGAAGCCGGCTTTACAGGATTTGGTTGCTGCGGCATCGCTACGCTTGGCACAGGTGGCCAAGGAGTTTTTTACCCCGGCACATGGATGGCGGTCTAGTCGACGGATTAATTACCATTAGTGTGTTTGGTTGATCTTTATTATCTTTTTATTAGGCTGTGTGCATCCCGCTATGCAGAGGTCGGGAGTGTTTCGAGACTTTGTATCAACTCGATGTAATGCACTTGAAATTAATAAAACTTCCTTTATCGAAAAAAAAGTAGCCTCTCCTAGAGATAAGGAAGGTTATCCTAGGATTACAATCAATCCTAATCCTAAACTAACCATATCCGGAGTTGACTAATATACTAACGCTTTTCACCAATACTTCACCCGTAAGAAACAAGTTAAAATGGAAAGCTTGTCACTCAAAATACTGCATTCAGGGTCGTGCCAAAAATGACTTAACTGCAATTTTGCTGTTAAAGTCAGGGAACATCTGCCATTACTGTAACTTGCAGTATCTTTGCAATGAAAATTTAAAAACAAACCAAACTCGAAAGTATAATGTTACACCATCCCTGGAAAACAAAGGGCACCTGTCCGATTCGCCACACAAAAAATATGCATCACACTCATGGCCTAACATGTAAATGATTTGTTCGTACGTATCAAGTAAATAGCTTTCACATATATAAATCCTAGTTTGAGATTATAGTTCAAGAGACTTTAAGGTTAGTCCATTGTCACCGAGTTGTGCACGTTTCTGAACTATAGGTAAGATAAATGCAAAAGAGTTGTGATGATATTACTACAAACCTTTCCAAGTGGAGCTGACAATAACCCCTTGGGATGCCTAGGTCTTCCAATAACAAGTGCAATGTATTTCCTTTGCAGTACTTGTTGTGTACCCTTGACATAAAGGATAATATTGTCACAATACATGTGAAGATAATAACCTTGCTGTTGAATGAAATACAAAATGGTGCAGGACTGAGTATTATTGTTCTAAAAAATAATATAACTTACATCAGCTAAAGCATCAGCAGTTTTCTCACGAAATATAGCATGCATAATGGAAGCGCTAAGTTGGGTTCTTCCCAGAACAAGGACACCACTGCAATCCCTATCAAGCCTGTGCACCTTGTGAAGTGAAACAATAAGAACATTAAGAAACAGGCATGCATAAAGTAACAAACAAGTTGTTCACTGAAATGGCATATAAATAAAGCTTGAATAATCTCAGAAAACATGCTACTTTATAACTCTACAGTACAGGTATTGCCAGTTTGAACTTTGAACCACAGAACCAGAATATAGCATTCACTAATTTGAGATTGATCTACAATCTACTTTAAAAATTCATGCTGATCTCTGTTTCTGAGTCCAACTTAGTTTAGAATACATAACATTCCTATCAATAGCTTGTTAAGATGCCTGCTATAATGTCCTTTTTCTTTGTTTTACTCACAGCCCTTTTTCTTTGTTTCACTTGAAGATATTGCATGTCCAATTGTCAAAAAGTTCACAGGCCACAGAGAGACCCGTCCTTTATAACAGTTTAATATCACAAGAGATGGGAGTATAGACTAGGAATAGCACGGGATTTGGTGTAGGATCACAAAAAGTAATCTGGAAGAAGAAACAAGAGACGTGTGAAGATGAATGGAGAAGGGCAAATGACGGATCAGTTCAGTTCATCCATCTATAGCTTGTGGCAAATATAACAATGCCACCATCATAAGCCAATATTTGGGTCCACATATTATCCCGCCCTGACAGCAGGATCCTACTAGATTACAGGACTTAGCACTAACACCAATTAACACCTCTCGTACATGACATTATAATGCCTCACACAAGTGCACTTAATAATAATCAATCAATCTCTAGCACAAATTTGTGAACTGTTGAAAGAGATGATAGCCAAACACCAGCTACATTTAGATGATAGCCAAACGCCAGCTAAATTTAGATGAAAGCCAAACGCCAGCTACATTTTGTCTAGGTCCTTGAAACAATGTTATCTACCATCATACTTTAAGTGCTTATGCGGGTTAGTAACCTTGACACAGGGACACAGTTACCAGCCTTGATATCCAGGCGTAGAAATTATGAAGGGACCTAAACCATTGTTAGAATGACAATATTCTTGGGAGTTGCTAGCTACATTTTCCAAAAGCAAAATTGTGCAGATTATCACCTAAAAACATGACGTATGTTTCTTTTAACAAAACACAATCATTGTACTTTTGTAGTTTTGTTAGAGACTGTAAGATGAGGATTTAAATATAATATGAGGTTAGAACTTAGAAGAACTATCTTCACAGGCTATTATTTAATTTAATACTATTAGATCTTATTCTGTTTGAATCTTTCAATTCTGCACACTGCTTTTAGAAAGCTAAAAAAAAGGGCTGCGGTGCTCTTCAGCGAATATTTCCGTTAACACATCTCATTGAAGGAAGTAACAGTATTTACATTAAGATAATAAAGCAGGTTTGCACAATAATAGAAAAGTACCATGGGCACTGCAAGTGAGTAGCAACTGTAGTGTACAGAACTCACCAGTCGTGGTACTTCAGAAGAACTGTCATCAAACATTGGAGCCAGTATATCAATACTATTTTTTATGCCAACACCACCCTTCAGAGTTTAGAAGCAAAAAGGTTTTAGATAGGTGCTGAAACTTTATGCAACAGCAGGAAAAGGATACAAAATATCTACTTGCACTGGCATTCCAGGTGGTTTATTCAGCACGATGATGGCCCTATCCTGAAAAAATAAAGACGCCAACAAGACCATTTAATATCTAATCTAATCAACATATCTTTGAACAAACAAATATAAACATACACCTTGTAGATCTCAAGGCTGCGTAGGAAATCAATCTCATTCTTGTTACCAAATTTCTTGGTCTTCTCAGCAACAGAAGATTCTTGAATGTTAACTGGTAGAAATAGAATATCACCAGGCACAAGTTCATCTTTTGCTGAAACCTTTCAAACAATTAAATTAATGTCACATACTGCAGGTGAGGACTCAGTTGTCAAAATATAGTTATATATAACCTCATTAGGATTCAGCTAAACATGGTCTCGCTTTATCATATTATTGGCCATTCATCATCCATGCAAGTTTTTTTTTCTTTGGCAATAGACCATAACAACTACATCAAAGCATGCTAAATGTATCCAGGATGCAGAGTAAAAGAACCAGAGTTTCTGATACATGGCAGTATAATATGGTTGCATGAAAAAAATACTGGAGATACAACATTCAAGGAACCAAAAAAAAGGAGAGAAAACAATAAGAATTTATGGATTGACAAACTTCCCCCGATAATGAAAAAATATGACCTACATAGTCTGATAGCCTTGATACTAAAATACAAGATTTCTGAAAACTGAGGCATTACGTTAAAACTTTGTTGCTGCTACCATCAGTCCAAGTCATTATTTGGTCAGTTAATTGCTATTGCATCATGCAAATTATAAACATGATGACTCAAGTTTCTCATTTAAGTAACAGTAAAATCACAAGATAGGTCATGATTGAAGGGAAAATAATTTGCTAATCATTGTTTCTAACATTTGGCCCCATGAACCAAAATGCCAGCAATATATCGAATATCAACTTCTCAAGGGCAAAGGATGGAGTGCAAAGTCTGCAAAATTCAATACTTGGTGGAGAAACTGTGCTGCAACCTAAAATTTCAAGGATCCATTTAGAATTGTGTTGGCTTTTTTCAAAAGCACTTATTGTTTTCTAGATAGAATCTAGATATATGGATGTAAGAGTTGGATATGAGCATCATTTCAAGATCCATAGCAGAAAAATCTTTCTAGCATTAGTAAACATTGCCATCCTAGAGTAGCATATCAACCACAAATTGGCCTAATCAAACTGAAGATTGCAAATAAATATAGGTTTATATATTAGATAGAGGCAGATTTTTTATCTAATCACAATCTTTATGTGTACTAGAGTAGAAGTTCATGCATTAGGAACACAGATTGCTACACCTTAATGTTACTTACTTTGATATAAGATCATAAACCTTTATAAGAGATCATTACAAAAGCACACGCCTTAAGTTATACCTCACTCAACTAATACATTTAATTTCTTTCAAAGAATACTATTATTCACATATTTTCTCAAAACTGTGCAAACACCAGCAAACGTGTGATCTACCCCAATCTCCAAAGTACACATGATACAAGTGTAAAGGAAAAGCATGTAAATCAGACTGTCGAGTATTTCTGATTCGCTCATGTAATCCATTACCCTTCTCGGCCGGAGTTGGCCAGCGGTACCATCTGTTGAAGAGGTATCAGCAGCCAGAAGATTCCTCTTAACCTGCAATAGTGAATAGACAGCACAAGAAATATCTTGTTAGAGAATAAACGGTAACTTTGTGAAGCGGAACTCAATGGGAAGGGGGTTGCATAGAAAGGACAGAATAAGCACAAAAAAAAGAATGCTAATCTACTGCATTTGAGCCTTAAAACTTTTGGGAACTTGATTCCTTACAAACAAAAAATGCTCCAGAAGTACCTCGTGTCCTCATGCTCACAAAAAGAAAAACTATATTTGACGATTTGTGGCCTCGCATGAACACTCAGATTGGAAGAAACTACACTGCCCTTTTCTTCTATTGAGGTAAATATTGGTGACCATAGAATAAGAGTGTCAAGCTTTGGAGCATTTGTCATATTAATTTGACAATAATTCCAGATTAATTTGGAACTTTATATTAGTACCTCTATGATTTTTTATTGGCATTCTGCTCTTCTAAAAAATTATTATGTGGCCATACTACTGAGTGTAAGTTCTGAACGAGGACTAAATTTGTATCCAATGCGAGACGACTCTCAGTAAGTTGTTTTGTGCACATGCTCATCACCATTCCTACAAATAATTTTTTAGAAGACGGCAGGGAGTTCCTGCAATTCACTATAGAAGAAAGAATTGACCCGGTTTCAGATGAAAACTGGCCCAAAAAACCATACACCCGCTCAGTTAATTAAAGGAAAACCGCCAAAAAGTTAGATGACACTCAGTATTAAGTCTGCTTTGTGCACATGCTCATCCATACCCATTCCTACAAACATTTTTTTAAATTTCTTTGTGGATGGTGAAAGGTAAAACTAGAAGTGCAAGGATCAAGAAATTACCTAATCATGTAAGATCACAAGGAGAACACGAATTTTATCGTTTTTTACTTTAACAAACTATGCAAATTAACCGAGGGCTGGTTTGGAAAGGAGTGAATTGGATTGGAATGGAGGGGATTGAGTCTAAATTAATCTATCTCCCTCCAACCCCTCACATTTCACTTCAATCCGCTAGTTTCCAAACAAGCCCTAGAGGGTGGAGGACATGAAATGAAGCGGGGCATTTGTTCGAGCACGTGGTGCACGCACCTTGCGGAGGCGGAACAGCTTCTGCACCAGCGATGCCGGCATGTGCGGGCAGCAGCGCCGCACCCACCTGATCGCTGTGGCGTTGGAGGATGCACCTTCTACTTCACCCCCTCGGGAAATGGCTCGCGCGGCGGCGTTGGCATCGAGCGGCGCGAAGGGAGGGAGCTCCACCCACCGCTTCCTGCTCGCCTCCCCACCGCCACTGCGACCGCAGTCGTCTAGAGCATCGTGCCCCTCTGCGGTGGATAGACCGGCGACATGTGGTTTTAGCGGCCTTGGAGCGGCGGCCCGGCGCCGGAAGAGGAGCGCCGCCGTCCTCATCGCCATGGAGCCTTTGATCGGTGTCTTCCGATACCCTCGCTGGCTTGTCCTCCTAGCCGTTGGATCATTAAACCTGAAGTGGAGATTTTAAGCGCATCCACATGGATGGGCCAGATTTGGAACAAACCGTCAGACAGACACAATGTGCCTGAGAGAGTAGCCCATCTTTTTTCCAAAAGTTTATCTCAAAAAAAATCCAAAAACAAACATGTTTTTTCCAGCTTGCACATTGTGGTGACAACGTGCATGCTGAAATTACTTCCTCCATTTCAAATTATAATTTATTTAACAATTTTATCTTAAGTTTGACCACTCATTTTATTAAAAAAATAATAAAAGTTCCCTTCAACTTAACTACATTTACACAAATTTTATGAATAAAATGAGTGGTCAAACTTGGGTTAAAAAGATCAAACAAATTATAATTTGAAATAGATGAAGCACGATTTATACATACTATAATGTATAATGTTACATTTCAAGCTGAAACAAATAAAACAAAACCACTGTGTGTCCGTGACTTCATGTGACACTGAGACTGAGGTACCATCTCAAGTGGCTTGCAGGACCTTATTGACATTAATTTAGCAATTACATTTAAGGATTCCAATAAAAAATCTTACATCAATGTAAGTATCATAATACTTTCTTCATTTTTAAACATATCATATTCAGGATTAGTTTATTTTTGAACTTACTTGTTCTAAAGAAAATGTATTTAAAAAATATATTTAAGTGGGGAGGTAGTATATGGTCACAAGCACCATACAAGTTAGGTTGTGGCTACATTTAACTCTTATGAGTAAAAGAAGAACCGGCTTACTCACGGGTTGAGAGGGTGTTTAGTTCATAAAAGTTAGAGAAAATACGTTGTAGTAAAGATTTGTATATGCCTACCTTTTATTTGATAATGAAATCGTGTGTCAGACTGTCACCCTTAGGTTGGTCTGATTCGTTTTGGTATTCTAAAGCAGGTCTTGCCCCAGTACTTGCTAAGGTTGGAAAAAGGTTGCTAGTAAACCGCGGTCTTGACAGCAGATCTCGTCTGAAATCTGAATATATATTTTTTTTTAAAAGATAGCAGGAGCACTGCTCAGTCATTTAAGAAGAGAAAGCAATTGTAATCACACGCCGAAGCGAACACCACCACCACCCAAACAACGCACACGAACAAACGCACAGGAAATCTGAATCTATGTTGTCCAACAAAGCCAGGGCAACAACATGACTTCCCAGGTTCAGATAACAAGAGCGACGGTACAACAAAGTTTTTGTACCATACTAACATTACATATTTACAACTTCATTTGCTTGCCGAATGCAAGCACACAATTGGCGCAAAATAAGCCAAATTGCCTCCCAGTGTACTCAGAGACAGTACAGCAAATAGATAACAAATTACACCATGCATAAGCAATTTAATTGATTGTTTGGGCTTGCCGCTGATAGAAGCTAAGCCTATTCACATATTTACATAGTCGTACTGTCCTAATAGCTACTGTGTAATCCCTGCTGGGCCCTGAGGAACCTCATTAAGTTAAGATAAACGTCGTCTTTTGCCTTCACGCTCATGATGAAATCAATGTGACCATAGTCGCCAATGTACAGCAGTTCTGGTTTGGACCTCAACTCTTTGATGGTGCGCTCAACATCAGTGACATCAGCCAGGGCATCAAGACCCCCATATCCCATCCATATTGGCAGTGATTCTGGTATGCTGCTTAGATCAAATGGGGGAGGGTGCAGCTGGCCGTAGCGCCCTAAGTTCCCCACCCACCCATAATCGTACTTTGCAAATGTGCCTTTCCTAATCACTGCATGATGAAGCATAGAAATCATTTTTTTAGAATGGAGTATTGTTAGAATATATTTGGTAGTTTAGATATACGTATCGTAGACTGTCATATGTATCCAGTGGGGTTACCTTACCACCCCCCCGCTCCCAGCCATGTACTCCTATATATACCGGCCGAGGCCTTAATGCAATACAATCTATCTACATTAGACACAATTCTATTCTCCTACATGGTATCACGAGTTTAGGTTTAGATCCTAGGCCACAGACCCTAATCTTCCGTTGTCCCCCGCCGCGCCCCGGCTCCCGTGACATCCATCCACATACTGCGCTTCCCCGAGCATGGAGGGCTACCCCTGTTTCACCTCTTCGGACTTCGGGCAGCAGTGGCGACAGCCATGGTCTTCTCCGCCGTTGCTTCTTCACCGCCACCGACCACGTCAACGACCTCATCGTCGACTACGTCGCTGCGCCACGTGTGCATGGTCTTCACCAAGATGTTCAGAGTTCTTCGTCGTCTCCTTCGAGCACCGCCGCTGCATCGCCTGGATCGTCTGGCCTTGCGCTGGAACATCCGGGTTCTCCTCCTCGCTTCATCCTGCACAACCATCGCCAGCATCGTCACCACCTCTACCCCAAGCAACAGCAGGCGTCGGCATCTTGTACCTTGCCGTTCTCAAGCGCCTGCAACCGCTGTGGAGGCTTTCTCTGCTAGTCCCCCCAGGCGACGGCGTCTGGTTGTGCATCCTTCCTTGCACGTCCGGTATTGGCAACACCGGTGCGTGCCCATCGTCCCCGACGCGTTTTCGGGCCTAGCAAACCCGGGCATGTGTCACCCGATGGCCTGACTGCGTCAACTTCGGCATCGTCCCTCTTCGACGGCCTCGATGTGTCGCCATCTTTGTCTCCAGCGTCTTCTTCGTCACGCCGTCACCATGGCGCCTTCTCGTGCGCCCGCGGCTTCATGTGCGGCTACCTCATCTTCGGCAACCTCGACAGCTCTACGTCGACCACGGCTACTCTACGCATGGCATCCTCGACCATGGCTACTCACCCTCCAGCTCGGCTACCTCGATATCGGCACAAAGGGCTGTCATCCGCATGAGTTACTCGCCGGTTCTCTCCAGTCGCAGCGTCCGCACCACATCGACGTTTTGTCTGCGGGGGGATGTCAGTCCGTCGGCTGCTGCCTTCGGCTTCTTCTCCAGTCTCACCATATGTGATGCTCCCGCTGTGACTGCGGGGAGTGTTAGAGTATATTTGGTAGTTTAGATATATGTATCGTAGACTGCCATATGTATCCGGCGGGGTTACCTTACCCCCTAAGCCATGTACTCCTATATATACCGGCCGAGGCCTCAATGCAATACAATCCATCTATATTAGACACAATTCTATTCTCCTACAAGTATAAATAATAATACGCTCCAGCAGCACAGACAAATAAGTGAATAACAAATAAGGCAATATGTTGCAGTGATGTGGTACATGATTTGCGAGAATGGCTAACTGCATAGACAATTAGGAATTAGATCAGAGAAAATATACTCTGGAAAAGATGACGCAGATTTTTTGTTGACGAGGGATGGGGCTCATACTCCAAATAATAGTCAATCCGTGATGAATTGAAGCAACAATTTGGACCTGGCATAAATGGTGTAAATTGTATTCGACAAATCAAAGATCAGCTCAAATATGCACTTGCAATCACATTAAAATATTTTAATTTTATTCATCCATTAACATTCACTCCACCCCAAATATCATTGATGTCGCCTTCCAATACACACCCATCTTCACAGTGAAAAAGGCTTACATTGCTCTTAAAGGCTCATTTCCTACATCACCTATCTTTAGGTGGATGTGGGAATCTGGGGTCAGTGGGAAACATAAATTCTTTTTTTGGCTTCTGTTAAGAGATCGTCGAAACACTAGGAACCTCCTCAGAAGGAAGAAAAAGCAAATTGATGACTAAATTGTGTGCTTTGTCAACATGACGTTGAGGAATTTCTGCTACATCTTTTCTTAAACGGTCCCTGCAGCAAGAAGTGCTGGCAAGTCCTGGGGATTTTTTGGGATACTTCTTTACCTACAACTGAGATGATAGCTTCAGCTTGACAGCAATTCGGCCTATCCATTTTCAGATAAATATATATTATTGCTGCATGGTGTATCTGGACCCACAGGAACTCAATAATTTTTTATGTCTGGACTCTATCTTTTGATAGATGGGGACAAGCTTTTAAGGATGACTTTAGCATGCTTCTTCATCTTGCTAAGCCATCCTTAAAGCTGGGTTGACACTTGGTTTTTTAAGATAACGTTTTAATCTTTTATCTAGTTAGGATCCTTTTTGGGCCTACGGCCTTCTAGTCTGCAAATATCTCTTTAATTTAATTTAATATAAAAATACCAGTGGGGCTTTCCCTGCTGTTTCGGTCAAAAAATATACAACAACAACATAGCCTTTAGTCCCAAGCAAGTTGGGGTAGGCTAGAGACGGAACCCAGAAGTAGCCTTCCAATACAAATAAATTAAAATATTATACAATTGTTTTTTTCAAGATGTTAATGTATGTGCCACAATATAAGAAATGCTAAAAACAAATAATTATTTGTTTGCTGTACCATACAAATGCACTACTGTTGAAGATATGAGTTTATATTCTTGAAATATCTATTTGATCCTGATGGATTTTATACGAAATGTCGAAATCAAAGCGTGCTATGATATGACCTAGTGAGCTATCCAAAATCAGTCCCTTTGTTTTATCACACTGGAGAGAACCTTACTGGGAAATTACTTCTATCTTTTCCTCAGTATTGATGACGAAATGTCACTATATAGAATGCTTTCAGCAATGTCCACAAGTAAAGAGTGGTTTATTCAGCAAAAAATGTCAATAACTGCTTAAAGCACACTCCCCTTCTAAGAAAGTAAAAGCTACTGCACCTTTGCTCCCACCAACTCCCCTTGAAGTATGGCTGAGTATCTAAAGTACAATAAGAGTCAACAGGTGTGCCTGACATCATGCTGAAGTACTTCAACTTTGCTTCAGAGACTACGCCCTACACAACTGTACAAGAAGTTACATGATGTGTCCCATCCCATGAATTACCTAGTGAGTACTGGGTTAACTATCGTTTTTCTTTTTTTGGTGAGGCAAGTCATCACTATGTGAAGTTGATTATCTGCTTCTCATACAACATGTAAAGCTGCAAGCTCCATGAAAATTGACTAGAGGTGAATGTGTGAAACTGAAAGAGGACACTAAGTGACATTTTTAGGGAAGAATGGGAACATGCTGCTTAACTAATGTTGCTTACTTCTGATATATGTAGTAGTTTGTCCTTCAAACACCACATTATGGATTACAAAGTGGAGCAAAGTAGAAGTCTGCAGTCATTCATAGTGGTAATGCTCATATCTCTATTACAGAGGCCATCTGATACTTCCTTTCTTATCTCAGCATTCAATAATTCCTCTCAAATCTTAGAATGATTGTTTCCACTCTAGCCTGAGGTTCATCCTTTCTTTATATAAATTGGAAAAGCCAACATTCTACTATTCTACCAAGAGAAATCTATCTTTAGACAATACATATTAGGCTTCTCAATCAATACAAATTAAGATTTCAAGTAGCAAACAAGAAATTCTTGTGGCAACGCAAACCTGTAATTGAAGATAACATATTGTTGCAGTCCAAACGTTCAGCATCACACAAAGAATCTAATATTTGTACACCCATTTCGCTGTTCATGGAGTCAGTTAAATACAACTACAATCACACCCAAGGGAAATGGAGAAGTCAGGTAAAGAAATGCCATACCTCCGGAAGTTCAGCTGATGGATACCCATAGTAATAAGCATCTGCGGAAAAGGGGCACGTTATGTCAGTTCAGAAGTTACTGGCATCTACTTGGTGGATGTCTTTGGAGCATAGTATCACCTGGTCAAGATGATAGCAACAGCTCTAAGAACAAAACTAGCACTGACGTGATCAAGGTAAGAAATGGGGCAAAGAAGTGCAGCAGAGCTAATCATCTTTACTATTTCAGGCTTTGTAAATGCAGCCAGACCCATAATGGTTCCCTACAAAAACCATATTCTTGATATAATGGCAATAGTTTATCAATCAAATCCATTAGCATGTATACCTGTGAATGACCCACGTATACAACTTTAGACTGCTTAACTGTATATACATAGCTTAACATTGCCAAAAGGTCAGATTCAGCAAGGTCTTGCCAACTCCAATCCCAGAAAAGCTGCAAAAGTTACCACATAATTGAGTCAAATCATACAAGAAACCATAGATATGGTCACAGTTAGAAAGTGTTTCATGCTTCATAGTTGTTGCTTAAAGCACCATAGGCACTAGACAGGCATTCTACACGATCTCATTAAAATTATAACCACACATATCTATTTTTCTTTACTGGCTTCAATCTTCCAACATATTCCCACTACCATCATGTTCTCTAGCACACATTTCAATGACTGGTTTGTTTATAGAGAGTTTACAGTGTAACTTCCTATGCAGTAAATTCACCTTGTCATGAACAGAGAGAGTAGAATGGCCTTTACTCCAACGTGTACCACGGACATTTCCAATCCAAACATCAAAACCATTATCAGCAAGGATATACCCAAGTGACTGTTCATTAGAGTTTATAAACCACGTATCACCACCCTGTACAGGATTTGGATAAAGTAACACCATTTGAGAACAGAATAATCGAGGAAAGAAAAGATAATGCCATAAGGTAATTGAAGCTAAAAACTATGTCAGGGTGACCACAATGTTGATATGATATGGTTTATTAATAAAATGCATATAGGTCTAACGAGGAGAAACCTGAAAAAGACCATGCTGAAGAAAAACTGGAGGTCCAGCATTATCTGCTACCCCATTTTTGCCGTGTGGAATGTGCTGAACAGACAAAAGGAAGCCATCGTCCGTTTTAACCTGCGAAAAAAAGGCTAAGTTAACATCCTTGAGAACAAAAAAGGAGTAACAAACAAACATAACAAAATCAGTCATAGAAGAGTTTCTGTCACAGGTTAGACTTCACCTTCAATGAATTTAAATACTATACCAATGGCAGAAAAACAAAGAAGGCAAGACGATGTTCATAATATTAAGGTTCTTGGCAAATTTTCTCCAAGAGAGAACAAACTAAGTCTTAATAACAATCTTTTAGTTAAGATCAGTTACAAGCTTACATCAGAAAATGATCCAAGATGTTTTGGTAATTACGATGGGCTACTTTATCCTGTAATGTGACTGATTGACTGGAGTAATGAACCCTTTAGTTGGCAGTTGGCACAGCTAAATTGCTCATGATGAAGTTAAAACCACAAAAGGCAGGTGACGCAACAGAGAATATAAAAGACCCAGATGCAAGCTCATATGGAATGATGTCAGCAGCATTGGTTTGCATTTCACAGTTTGCACGTGCACACACTGGAGCCCGGATGTTTGATCACAAGTCACCTGTCCCTTGAAACTTGGTTAGAAAAGTGTACGCAAAGTCTATCAGATAATCAAAAAGTATGTCCTTTGCTTGTAGTGGAAAGCAAGTATAAGGTTCTAGCTCAACGAACTTATCCTTCGCTATTATTAGTTTAGATAAGCTACTAATGGACGCGATTAACTTACTCTATTGAGAGTTGAGACAGGCCCGCACATGTTGCCATTACGTTCCGTCTAGTTTACGTCAACTCCAATTTGGAGTTCGAGCAAATTTGATTATTCCTCCCGCATCTGGTTTGGCCGATTTTTCAGCCATAGATACAAGAACAGCATTTCCGGTTGGCGATTGGGACACCATTCCCGTCCCCGCTTTGGGCTTTGATTGGTACTCAACGAACAGAAATCAATCCGCACCTAGGCACGCCCAACCATTAATCAACCCGATCCTATCTGGGATGCTAACAATTCGGTCCCGAACAACAAACAAATACTAAAAAGCATCAATCCTCGGCTGCGAGAGACAGGAAGAAATCGAGAACAGGCAGCGGGAATGGCGTACGTACGGTGTGCTCGGTGCACGGGTAACCCTGCGGCAGGAGCAGCTGCTGGCACAGGCCGCCAGCGGCCGCGCGCGATGAGGCGTGTCGTAGCGCGTCGGTAGCGGGGGAGGCGCGGGCGCCTCCGGCGAGGAAGCAGACGAGCAGGAGGAGGAGGTGGCGCAGGGCCGCGGCGAGCGCTCCGCCTGGGCCCACCATCTCCGCCGCCGTTTGCTTCCTCCCTTCAGGACAAGAGAGTGGGGGTTCGGATTCAGAAGCAACCCAACCGAATGGGACTACGGACTGGATAAATACACCCAACTCGATGGGCCGGGTATATACCTCTCTCTTTGGTCGTAGCTTTGACTTTTTTAACTACTAGTACAGTGTTAGTGCGTTGTTATGCAAAAATTTATATTGTCGATCGGGCAAGACCCCTGGAGAACTGTTGACCGCGAGAACGGATCAACGACGGCGCTAGGGCTCACATTTCGTCGTCGATCGCAGGTGGAACATGTCAATTTGTCCTCGCCTTGTGCCCGGGACATCGTCGATTGCAGGTTCAGACGGACGGCTCGCCGGGAAGATGCCGAGAAGACGCCACTGAGGGTATCCGAGAGGTGAGAGGAAGCCGCTGTCATTAGGCTTCCGCTAGGGGGTTCTTCAGTCGAGGACGTAGGTCGTCGGGAAGACTGCATTTGCAGCTCAAGGATGACGTCCATCCTAGATCCCCATGAGGGGACGTTAGGCAATCTCCGACGTAGGGACGGGGCATCGTGCAGTGTAGGGACAGGGCGCTTGGTGAATCTCTGGGAGGGCGTCGGGCAGTGCAGGGACGGGCCGCTTGGCGATCTCCAGGGGAAAGGAGGACGGTGCTTGGGTTGGTGCACGTGATGCGAGGTAGGCGGAAATGGAATTGCCGAACGGGAGGAGTTGAGGGCGGAAATTGATCCCATCCGTGATTTACGGCGGAGAGCATTTGAAAACGGCAAAGCGGGCGGGTGGGCACGGTGCTTTTTCGGCTTCACCACGGGGGCGGTCGCGACTACATTAATCGGTCTTTTTAGTAGTATAGTAGAGATAGTATGTCCATGTTTTGAAAAAGACCATTGAAAATGGAATCAAATTCTCTACCCTAAACTCAGGGACTTCGGTTTGCAGTCACCCATCTACGTCATCCAAAGAAATCGAGAAACGTATGAAACTAGGAATCTTTTAATCTTAAATTATCAAAAACATTTGTTTGTCAACCTTCTCCGGTTTTAAAGGTGGTTTGCGCAGTAAAAGACCATTTTACATCCTTAAACTATGATAAAAGTTCAATTTTCAACCTCCACCATGGTGACAACGACATATGCGAGCACTGACTCTTCCTCGGCGCCACTGTCCATATCCTCCATGATCATGGACACTTGTTACTGGTTGTGTGCTTCAGAGACGTCCTTGGATTGGGTGCTCTCGACGCGTAGCTCCTAATCGCACTTGTGCTCAGCCGCACTGTGGATCTCTATCACCGCCGCAAGTGTCTGAGGATGGCTCTAGGCCCCAGTGACGTCGTTGAAAAGGGGAGCATGGTGGGCGACAAGGCCGAGGCAGGAGAAGATGAACGTCGAGCAAAGACGTTCGATAGTGCGTAGGAGGCTCCAAATCAGTGTATATTGAGGAGGAACTGACGCTCACGCCTGTCACTGGCGCCTTTAAGATGTAAAATGGACTTTTCTTTCACAAACTACCTTCAAACCTGGAGAAGGTTGAAAAACAAACGGTTTTGAGAGTTTAGGGTTGAAAGGTTCCTGATTTTAGACATGTTTTTTGGAACATCAAGGGATGCCCTACTTGCTTTTTATATTAATTTTGTAAAGAAAGATATCTATAATGTACAAGGCTCCAGGCCAAAAGAGACCATAACTAAACACATTAGTTCTTAAAGTGTATTACAAAATCAAGTGTTGAGCTCCTTTTTAGTCCAAGGCTTAGTCTTGGTTTTAACGACGATGACTATCAGATACACTCGCATTCCCATCACGAGTTGGGCCTTGGCCTAATAAGAACGACATGTTTGGCCATAAAGTTGCAGTCACTATCTTTTAGCGTGAATGCCTACATTTTTTGGCGCGGTGTTTCATGGCTTTGACACAAGGAGATTGGCGGTGCCACCAGTGGGGAAGATTGACATTTCTGGAGGACGTCGAGCTCGAGGAGCTTCTACACTCGTCCGTTGAGATGTTGGGCAAGAGCAGGTGCGACACAACGTATAAAGTCGTGCTCGACGATGGCGCTGCCGTGGCCATAAAGCAGCTGCGAGACGCCACATTATCCGCAGCCGCGTCCAAGAAGGATTTCGAGCACCACATGGCCGTGTTGGGCCACCTCCACCACCCTAACATCGTGGGATCCAAATCCTCTGAAGTTGCGGATGCTACCTCAGAGGAAGGTTAGAGCCCCATGCTCCGTTCCATGGGTATCTAACGACCACACATAGGAAATGAGTGTTTTTCTAGGTTGGCCCAAATACATAATGCTAAGCTTACTTGCTAAGACCCATTTGTGGAGGAATGAAGGGAATACCGTTGCAACTACTGTATCTGTACATTTCGTGGTGAGAATGTTACATGGGATTTTTTCTATCCTTAATTGATGATATAATTTTTCATAGAGTAGAAATTTCCAAAATTGTGATTTTTATCTTTTAATGTTGCGACGAGTAAAATCACTTCACCAGCTCGTGAGCCGAATCGAGACAGCTCGGGCTTTTAACGAGCCAAGCCAAGCAACCTCGATATGTTAACGAGCTAACTCGTGCGGAGCCGGCTCGTTATCCAGCTACCAGAATGGTGCCTGAGCCTGATGCGTGTTCCTTTTTCTTTCCTCCGTTGCTTTTTTCCTTGTTTCTCCTCAGCTCCACCCTAGGCCTCTCTTTCCTAGCGACCACGACAGTGCGCGCGGCCACCCTGGCCGGGTCTTCTTAGGGAGCTTCGCCGTCGACAAGCATCAAACAGGTATGCCTGCCTATTTCATCCCTTCCTTTATAAAGGCAAAATACCTAGGTAACTATGTGATTAATAATATCCTAAAATTTTAGTTCTATATTTTCCTTTAAGATATAGCTATAGGTTATGATGTAACTATGTGTAGGGATGACAACGGTCGGGCAAGATGAAGTTACATCATTTGCCCGTCCGTGAGCATGCCCGTGGTGTCAAACTTTGTCTTCCCGCCAATATGCTCGCGAGGAAAATTCTTTGCCCGCGCCCGCTGGGTATGTATCAGGTATCGGGTGGCCTCGGCTTTATAAAGGCAAAATACCTAGGTATTTTTCATAAAAGCAAATAAAAAAATTATAACATAAGGACCAAGGATCAAACCATGTCTACCCACACTATGTCTAGCCATGCCCAACCACACTTTAAAGCAAAATAAAAATTATATTTGGAGACTTAAAGTGCCTCACATTATCACATATGCATACAATCGCACATAAGGCTAGTCTCAGTGGAAGGGTCATGAAGGAGTGTCATGACATTAAATATCATGCCACATCAGTAAATTTGCTTACATGGCAGGATTATTTATGAGGAGAGAAGATGGAGGGTGTCATGGGATGAGAGGGGATGGTCATCACCATGACCCTTGGCTGTCACGGGTCTCCAAGTTTACAGTCTTGGCAACTGTGTGATGACTCTCCCACTGAGACTTTCTGCACATAAAATATTATTGGGTTTACTTTTGCGAGTAACCTAACAGGCACCCACAGGTAACACTTCTTAACCTGCTCTATTCCCACAGGTGAAGATTCAGGCTCGTACACACGTTCACATGTAATAATTCGTGCCCATACTCTCGCCCATCAGGACGAAACCCGCGCTCGCAGGTAAAATTGCCATCCATTGTCTATGTTTATGAAATATAAAAGTAAGGTAAGAATGCTTTGAAATATTGTTTTGTCAGCTTAATACATTAAAAAAATAGTACATGGCTATTTGTGCAACACTTGGATTAATAGTCATTACAATTATAATTAACCTAATATGATAGTAGATGCCTTCCTAGTATAGCTGTAACAGTGCTATTGTTGCAGCTAGTTTAGTGTCCCTGTTGCAACTAGAGGTTCCGACCTAAAGCAATATGTTATGGTGTGAAGTGGATGTCTACCTAGTATAGTTGTAATAGTGATATTGTTGCAACTAGGTTACTATCCTTGTTGCAATTGGAGGCTCCAACCTGTAGCAATCGGTTGCGCTGTGAAGTAGATGTCTTCCTACTATAGTTGTAACAGTATTATTGTTGCAATTGGTAGGTCCGACTAGTTGCAATTGGTGGTGCAGGCAGTCATCTTTCACAGGCAGTTCTTCATATTTAGACCAGTCAAACACATGCACCAAAAAATTTCCTAGGAAAAAAAATGTTGATGTATACCAACATGTTGTGCCACAAAATCACCAATTTCTGTAGAACGATATAGTTAATCTAATTGTTTCACTAGAAAATCGGGCGCATATCATTTTCTCAAGCAGGCAGAAAATATAACCTCCGAAACAGACATACAAAATGTGAGCGAAGATGCATAGTGATCCTACAAATATTCAGGATCTGTGAGATCCTGCAGTTCTCCCCTTGCTGTTCAAGATTACATTGAGCGCCTTCAGATGCTCATCATTCGTAATATGGTCATATGGAGATGCTCGCAAAGATCACCGAGCAGCTCCACTTTCTCCCAGCTCAAAGGGTCGCCACATGCATGGAAGGCCCTTATCAGAGTGGTGTAAGCCTCCAGCTTCAGACCGTGGATTTGTTCCTGCTGTCACCTTCTGATCATCCGGGTCTTCTGTTTAATCTCACAATTCAGCTATGTTGTCACAATGTTCTTCTTTCACCAGCCTTCAGATAGTTACAATACCTGACTGCAGGAGTTGCCCCACAATCCTTGCCGGCTTCAATGCTCCTGGTTCTGCTGTCGTTATTACTCCTATTACTACAGCTGCTGTCATTCAGTAAACTTTTGTTACATTAAGAGTAGCCAAAAATCTGAAAGATCAGTGAATTATTTTGATACCGATCTTATTGCTGATGTACTTCTTATGATCCCAACTTCAGTGACATTCAGAAAGTTTTTGAGTTTTCATACACTAGTGGCTAGAGAGTAGAGACTAGCCTGAACAAATATTATGACAATTTAACGAAACATGTGAAAATAGTTACCTGGATGGAAGTCATTAGTAGCCATTGGAATCTCCTGAAAACTGAAACACCCCCAGGCAGGCTTCCGATCTTCGGCATATGATGAACCAGCATCGCTGGCCCTAGCACTGTCATCACACAACCTCCTCCATAAGCCATAGCTTCATGTCCGACAATCTCCTCCGTGAGCCATTGTGGCCATGCCGGCTCACCTCATGGCTGGACGTGCTATAGCATTCTTCAGTCACCTTGGTCCTCCCCTTCTTCTGGATCATCAAAAACAGATCTCAGCAAGCTCTTGTCCTCGGTGCTTTCGCTAATAGAATGAGCCATTTTTCGCATTCAGTTTGATCTGAGTAGGTTCCGAAGTGGTGGGAATCTTCTACTCCATATTGAGCTTAACGATATATTGCTTTCTGCTGCTTTCAGTTTCAGAGTTAGTATCAACAACATTTTTGTCACGCAGTTGAGAGAAGTTATATTTGACAAAATGATCTTACCATCTAATGACCGAGACCTTAATCGGGTATTACATTGTGGTAAGCCTTTTCTTTCAACAGCTATCGCAGAGCAGTTTTCTGGAGCATGCATGAAAGCAGTAGTTTGCAATCTCAAAATGGCTCCTGTTATGTTGTAACTGATTTTCAGTTTTCAAGGGTTCTAACTAATAATAGTAGTGGTTTCACTTAGTGATGACGCATAAAGCATTGCTTGAATAGATTGTAATTTACTTTTCAAATTTGAATAAAGAATTTCTTGAATTAAACTGCAAATTTGTTTTTCAAAGAAAAAAAAAACTCTGCAGTCCATACAGACTCCATATCACATAATCTGACCTAGAACAATTTCAGTTCAGTATTTGAACACATGAGAATTGAACTAGCTTTCTGGGGTTACCTATGGTATCCATTTCTTGATCTCCCAACAATAATTATGTTCCAATCAGTCAGTGCAGCTTCTTGAGTCATAGCTCCTCCAATGTTTGAGCTTCAAACCACCTTAGCCTCCAAACTGATCTAAACATTAATAGAAAACAAAAAGGGTTACAATTGTCTCACAACATAACCTAGTAACATGTATGATTAGGCGGCACTAATCATAACCCAAAAGCCCAACTTGACCTAACACTAACAGCTGAAAAGATACATGACAAAACTCCTATTCTGACAGCGGTGTGAAGCCTGGCAGCGTGGGCTTGCAATATTAATTACTGGGCAAAATCAGGGAAGAGAATTAGCAATGGAAATTGTAATTGCTGAGAGAGACACTGACGAACGCACTGGGCCTCAGATTAGGTGCTGCCAGGCGCAATTAGTGATGCAGAGTCCACCGCCGGAGTCAGCACCTTGCTCTGCATCTCCTCCATTGGAAGTCCCTGGAAGCCGACCTGGACCTGCGGGTACCGAGCTACCCTGCTGCGCGCCGCTGGAACCTCCCCCTGCGTGCTGCGCACTGGAGACGGCCCACACGCCACAACCTTCCCCCGCTGACACCCGACGCCCGCCGCATGGCTTGCCTCCGCACTGCCGCTGATGGAGCAGGAACCCCCGAGATTAGTCGCCAACAGCCCTAGGGACGACGCCGCCGCCGCACGTTGGTCCCCCTCGTCCGCTCGCCGCAGCTCGGCACTCGCTGCCCCACCGCCGCAGCTGGACCACCGCTCGCCGCGGTTCCGCACCACTGCCCCACGCGGCGCCACTGGACCACCGCGCCCGCTCGCCGGAGCATCCTCGCCCTCGCCGCTCGCCGCGCTCGCGGCGAGGGCTCGGCGGAGGTGGAATGTTTTGTTGGGCCGGCGGGTTTGCTGCTGCGTGTCTGTTGTGGCCGCTGGCCGATGGGCGCTGCTCCCGTTCGTCGTACTCGTGTGCGTCGGAGGCCTTGAGGTCCACCAGACTCACGTGCGTTCCAAGGGGAAAAAAAAAAAGGAACAAACTTGTTCCAGCCGTTGGATCAGTGTTGGATGGCGTGACTTGCCGAAGGAAAGTCACCCATTAATCTGAGTCCCCATACACAGCTCCGTCTGCTCTCCTTGCCCAGCCAGGCGAGGCTAGCCTTGTCAAAGGATCCCACTCCCGTCGCCTCCCCTACCGCACGCCGCCCCTCCTCCCTTCCACCTCGCCGTCGCCGCCGTCCCTCTCTCCCTCCCTCCTCTTTTCCTGCTGTCGCGCCGTCGCCCGGCCCAGGGGACTCTTGGTCGGCCCTCAGATCCGCTGCAGACAGGGCCTACCTCTCCGATTCTTCCCCTTTCACATCTCTCTGTTTCTGTCCTCCTCCGCCGGCGAAGAGTGAGCGAGCGGCACTGGAGCGGCCGATCTGCGACGCCTTCACCGTGCCTGAGCACCCACGAGGTATACCCGAACCTTCTCTTCCCTTCCTGCTGTGAGAAATGAAGAACCCCAAACCTGTATTCGTATATTACCTAGGTATAAAATTTACTTGCTAACTTCGATTTGTTTGCAAAAATTATTGGGTGTACACATGTACACCCATGTCCAATGCTGGGTCCGCCCCTGAGTGTACACATGTGCACCCATGTAATATGCTGGATCCGCCGCCGCCGCCACCGCCACCGCTTGCTATGGATTGATCTTCCCTCCGTGGATGCTTACTTTACCAATCGGAGCCAATAATTTTCGACCCCTTACGTCACGTCATCACCTCACCTGAGTGAATGGTCTCGCGAAATTGGCCGGATGCTTAGGTTTTAGGTTCTGTTGGGCTAATATTCCATGTTTGTTTTAGCCTCAGGATCAACATGCATTTCCAAACCAAGATCATCGCTTCTGTTTCTTAGCAACCTTGCGAGTTTTGGCATGTAGTTCTGTTAGGTGAGCGGTTGTAGTTTGTCGTTCTGCTGAATAATGTTTTATTCTTCTAAATTCAGCTAAACAAAATGCATTTACTCGTAGTTTGTAATATGCTACTGCAACTTTTTTTTTATTTAGCAAACTTTTATGCGCTAGTTCGTTACACGTGGCAATCTTATTTAATGTAGTTACATTCCAGTTACCTTCAGGTTTTACTTTTCAGGACAGTTCTAGATACATGGTGGCTAATCTTTGAATACTTTGTCATGTTAAATTTAATAACTTATATTGGCTCTCTGCAAATTTACTATGCATTCAAGGGATCCCAAAATAGTACCATGCTAAAAAAATCTCACAGTTTACCTACCCTCATGAAAAACATTGCATATCTACATTTTAGCCATTTAAGCATGATTGCAAACAGGAACATGAATTTGGCAAAACTGGCTTGGATGAAAATTTGGATCAATTTACAATGTTCACAAAAGCATCTGTTGTCAAAGTGTCTCAACACTTTATCATACTTGCATTTACTATTTCCTGTTTGGCATGCTGTTTGTGTATCTGTGTATGTGTGCTGCATAATACTTTTGCAGTTATACTGCTATGGTTGCTTAGTAGAGGCTTTTGTTCCAGTTCATGTGATTGCAACTATACTTTGTTGTGCATTTGACTGTATTGTTTGCCTGCTGCAATTCACTACCAAACCAACCATAATTGCTCGCTGCGCTCAAAAGG
Source organism: Digitaria exilis (assembly GCA_015342445.1). NCBI lineage: Eukaryota > Viridiplantae > Streptophyta > Magnoliopsida > Poales > Poaceae > Digitaria > Digitaria exilis. The sequence goes on from JACEFO010002191.1 coordinate 641,181, forward strand.
GGAAAAATACACCTTGGAAAATGCCTAGATAACTAGGTCCCCAGGTTTTCCGCGGGTGCCACAGTTTGTCCGGCTTCCTTGTTAACTTTGTGAAATAGTTGCTAGCTGAAATCCACTAATCTGTGAATAATTACGGTACTGCTTATGTAAATAACTATATCTAAGTTTTGGACCTGCCTTACTCATCATGTTGACCTGAGCAGTGCGGTTCACTTCCATCTTTGTTTTTGTTCCCCATGTTTTGATCATGGCTTACATGCTCCAAGAGGAATTTTTAGTCTTAGAGGGTGGTGTGGAATAGAATTATACGATATAGCACAAAATAAACTACATCATAGATATGCAGACGCAGAATTAGTCTGTACTCGGGGAGCATTTTCTCTACTGACTGGAAAATCTGGAAATTCTGCATACTGATTTCTGATCTCTAATTGTGGTTCTTTTGCTTTTTCTGTACAGAAAGATGATTAATCTTTTCAAAATAAAGGGTCAAAAGAAAGAGGAGGCGGCAAGTGCTGCTGGAAAGACCCCTGTTAAGAAGCAGTCTGCTGGGGAGCTCCGCCTCCATAAAGGTTTGTTAAGTTATAGGCTAATCTTCTTCTATCAACCTGTTCTCTTTTTTCCCTGAGCACATCATTTATTTATCTAACCCAAACTAACTGGATGGTTACTATATTTTTTTCATAATATTTAAGGCTCACATAGAACAAGTTAGTAACATTACTAGTATGGGTAGATATTTACAATTTCGTTTCCTCCTATCCTAATATGGTTTAGACTAGTGCATATGCCTTGTAGACATTTACAAATTTATTTTAGATACTCTTCTATTAACTCCTTTGGTTCTTTCCACCTCCCATGCTCTCTTCTTTCCCATACTTAACGTGGTCCCAAATCTCACTGTCTTTTCAACTCCATTCCCAATCTATTTCCCTCAAATGTGGCCTGTGAGATGATGCTGAATGATCTGGCGAGACCTGTACAGCACTGCTGCCTGTCCTCCCCCACCACCAACTCGCCTCTATCTCCATCTCACTATGCTGCCGCCAAAAGTTCAGCATCTTATACTTGCCACTGAAGTGTCACCTCGAGTAGCTGCTGCAAGCATACCCTTAATCTCAGTAATTTTTTTTCTTTAATTTAACGCGGTACACGGCTACTCCAGAGCAACTGTAAGCCATAACCATTGATGGCTCCCTGCGCTCCTTTCCTTTGGATCAGTATGTGTGCAGTCCAAGCAGCTGGAGCAACCACACCCTGCAACAGCAGTGAGTGCATAAGGAGCCATTGCCAATGGCAAAGACTTCGTTTGTTCCATATTTTTCATTTTCAGATATTTTCTCGTGCAAGTTTTATTTGTTTCATATATTCCTTTTCCAGTTTTAGATGTTTTGTTGTGCAAGTGTCATGCATTGGCTTTCAGTTGCATTCTTCATTTGTTTGCATGTTGTGTTTCCATGTTTGAAGGTGTTGCATTGTTTCCATTGGTTGAACTGTTTGCCATGGATTGCATTTGGTAAGTAGTACTTTTGTGTTCCCAGTAGTTGCATTGTGTCACATGGTAGATATTCTTTTTTTCATGAGTTGATTCATATGCAAACAGATAGCTGTATGTTGCAGCTCAAAGCTAGTTCCACTTACGACTATGGAAATATGATTGCATTGTTGGAGGTGGTGTTTTTTCCCATTTGAGGATGCTGTTTTTTTTCCCGATGTAACTTGTTTACATAGACTGTACTGTGCTCTCTCACCCTCCTGATAATGTCATCTAGCTGTTATGTGAAATGGGTTCTATGCATGTTAATATAATAATATGGTCTGGATACCGTTGTTTGATGAATTGGATGGTGCCAAATCAGAGTATACTTGAATTTGAATTTGCCAGAAGCACGGTTTACTGTGGTTAGCAACCATTTCTGTTTCTGCTCATATATGGGCATTGCTGCCATTGTGGAAAAATGATAACTATTTTTCTTTATGCAACAAACCCGTTCATTATCTAATTGTTTTCTGAATTCTAATTGAATAACCTGTCCTGATTTAATCTGTGTGGGCATGTGATGCACGAATCCATAAACGAGGTGCCATTTATCAACTTATTGATGAAGCTGACTTACCTTTGTGGTTTTCTGATGATGGTCCCAATTGAATGTATCTTGATGATTTATTTATGTGGTTGATTCTACCTGAACCTTGCAGATATTAGTGAGCTCAACCTACCAAAGACGACATCGATTTCTTTTCCCAATGGCAAGGATGACTTAATGAATTTTGAGATCATCATCCGACCTGATGAAGGATATTACATGTAAGTGACACTCTTCTGTAGTTTCTCTGCCGCATAATCAAGTTAAGAGACCTGTGCCACTTGTAATTGTATTTTATGTTACAGATCGAGAGGAGAGGTTGCCAATTCAGTGAACCTAAATATAGTTTAATACTTTAATTTCTCTCCTGAAAAATCAGTACCCAAAAATAGTTTAGAAGTATCAGCAATGCTTACCGCTTCCTAAGCTAACGAGTACATTTTTTTTATAATCATTTTCTGAACATATGTTTCATCATTATGTTTGTCGGGTAGTATTTTGGCCAAGCTTTTCCAATTTGATTGACTTTTCACTGTCTTTTCTAGGGGAGGCACTTTTGTTTTCACCTTTCAAGTGTCTCCATCTTATCCTCATGAGCCTCCGAAGGTCAAGTGCAAGACCAAGGTAATAAGATAGTATCCTGTACATCCGTGGTTCCTTTCTCATTGTCCACTTTCCATTTCCTATTACGCGATTAATCTATTTATTGTTATATAGGTGTACCATCCAAATATTGATCTGGAAGGCAATGTATGTCTGAACATTCTGCGTGAAGATTGGAAGCCTGTTCTTAACATCAACACTGTTATTTATGGCCTGAATCTGCTTTTTACGGTATTTCAGCTATCTTGATTCATCATTTCTTCAAATAATAGACTTTAGAGAAAACAGGAAGACGAAAAAGTAGTGTTTGCAATCGTGCATACACTTATTTTCAGTTGTGCATGCACTTTGCCACCATGTTTCATGGACTATGTAGTTCGAGTAGTTATTTTTTGAAAAGTGACCACTAGTGTGATTAAGGATGTTATCTTCAAAATAGACATACCAACCTGAGAAAATGTAAGTAATCCATAAACTCTCTTCAACATGCACTGCATTACTAGTAAAACTTAATTTGATCCTCAACTATTCTCATGAAGGGGGACTGATGGAATTGAAGGGGCATTTGCTTATAGCTAGAGTAAATATTTTGCTATTTAGTTGTTAGAGTGCATACCTTGTGTTATTGTCATTTACCTGCCCATTGTTTTGTCAATGTAGCAAAAATAGATGTAGCTTATATTCATGACCGTTAAAATATTAAGTTTTGGTTCTGAACCATGTCCAAGATGGCATCTTGGGGATACCATGGCTACATTGGAAAATCATCTCAAGAAAAAAAAAACTTTATCAGTATTTACGTTTCTTGTTTTCTTTATGGGTTATCTAAGTTTATATTGTTATACGTGCAGCAACCAAACGATGAGGATCCATTGAACCACGAAGCTGCAGTTGTCCTTCGTGACAATCCAAAGATGTTCGAGGCGAATGTTAAAAGAGCGATGGCTGGAGGCTATGTGGGCCAAAACTATTTCCCAAGATGCGCTTGACCTATATGTTGCGCGGTATGCCAAATGAGGTCTGGTGCGGCCTTAAGCCATCTGGCCCCCTGTATTAGCACCAGCGCGCCCATCTTTGCTGGACTGTGGCTTTCAGTGCGCGCAATGTGCTTCTGGAAAGCAAAATTCAAATCGCCCGTGGTGTGATGTGCCTGTTTGCCCGTCGTTGTGATGTGTTTAAAACCCGTAAATTAAATTCGATGATACGTGATGGTACAGATGACAAGGGTATGTATCTGAACTGTATAATTTGGTAAATCATAAATGATGAACGGGGAGCGAATTTATGTGAGAGTCGTTTTTTCTTTTCTCAACGGACAATAGTTTGATGCGATTTGTTAGCAAATCCCTGAATTAAAATGTGCAATAGCGCGAGGTTGAAGTACATTTTTTTTTTCCTCCAGTGATTATTGGATGGGCAACACTGATTTTTTTTTATTCTTTTTTTTTGGATGGACTTGATGGTGATGGAACAAGAAAAGGTAGAATATAGGCCAGCCTGGGTTGGGCTGGGCTGGCCTGCAGCATCTCATCTTGGGCCGCCGGCCGAGGAAACAAAAAGTTTGGGTCGCCGCGTGGAATTCAAAGCGTCGCCGCGTCATCATCGCTTGTGAGGGGCCATGCTGCCGTCGTCGTCGTCGTCGTCGTCCTTCGCTTCGCTTCCTTCGCTGGGAGGTTTCCTTTCTTCGCCGCCGACTTTTCTTCTTCGAACCTTCTTCGTCCAGTCAGTCCTCGGTCGTCGTTTCTTTTCCTCCTCTTCTCCGCGCAAACACAACGAGATAATTCCATCCATACCGGAAAGCAGAGGTGAGTTTGGGAAGCAATCAAGAAGACGAAGGTCATGGCGTCCATGGAGGGCCTGATCGGGCTGATGAACCGCATCCAGCGCGCCTGCACCAGCCTCGGAGACCACGGAGGAGGCGGTGACCTTCCCACCCTATGGGAGTCTCTCCCAACCATCGCCGTCGTCGGAGGCCAGGTTCTGCTCGTCTTAATTTTCCCTTTGAACCTCTTCCCCCAATTCCCTAATCACCTCCATTTGAGCACAGCATGCATGCTACAGTATTGGAGTCTTCTTATTTTACTAATCATTCTTGCATGTTCTGGTTTATTCTGATACAGCTCAAGTACTTACTGAATTATTACCAATTTACCAGTAGTAATTGTTTTTATCTGGGAAACAGAGTTCTGGCAAGTCCTCTGTACTGGAGAGCATCGTTGGCACCGATTTCCTTCCCCGTGGCTCGGGTAAGTTCACCTTGTTTCAGTTAAATCCGACTATTCTGCAGTGCCTTGAATGATTTCTTCAGAATAGTTTACGGAATAGCTTTCTCTGCGCAATATATGTACAGGAATTGTCACGCGGAGGCCATTAGTACTGCAGCTGCACCAGACAGAGAATGGGTCCCAGGAGTATGCAGAGTTCTTACATATGCCAAAGACGAGGTTTTCAGACTTCGGTGCGAATCTCAGCATAATCTTTTTTCTGTTTCTCTTTGTTTCCCCTATCCACTATGGATCAAATTATCACATCAGAAATCTCTAGGAGTCTTCCCAGTTAATGCACGGTAACTTTTTTTTTTAATCTCTAATGCACGGTAACTTGACAAAAGTTACCATAGCAACATCATACACATAGACATATAGTATAACATGCAGTTTGTAAAGTTCAGGTCCTTCAATCCTCATGTTCTCTGTGAAAGTCAGCACTCAACTAACACACATGACATGGTCAAGTTCCTGACTAAACCATATCGTGTATGATGTGTGTTTTTTTGTGTGTGTGTGATTTCAAGTGAAATTCCAAAAATTACCAGGGAACAAACAATAATATCTCTGTACTGTGATGCAGCTCTTGTTCGCCAAGAAATTGCAGATGAGACGGATAGACTGACTGGGAAAACTAAACAAATATCTCCTGTCCCTATTCATCTCAGCATCTACTCTCCCAAGGGTAAATCTATTTGCTTTTGACCTCTTCCTTCAATGTTCAATTTGTATCATGCTGTATGTCACATCGAAAATATTTTTCAACCTTGCAAGTTGAATTGGCTGATTATATGAACATGTTTCTGTGTTTGAGAAAAAAAAGATGAACATATTTCCAGATTAGGATGCTTCAAACAGCATATCAGTCACTTCAAAGAATTATCATTGTCTGAAATTCTAGCTTGCTATGATTCATCCATATTATATGATTCTGTACAGTTATTGAAATGTAACTTCTGAATGTTCTTTTTTATTATCTTTTTAGTTAATAATAGTTTTATTCTTTTTCTTTGCAGTTGTTAACCTAACGTTGATTGATCTTCCGGGGTTGACAAAGGTTGCTGTAGGTAATACTATTCTTCTATTAAAAAGGAGGAAACGAGTTTTTCTTTTTGTTGTAATGTTACCATTCATCTCTGGCAATTTGTTGATTTTTTAATTCACAGAAGGACAGCCTGAAAGTATTGTTCAAGATATAGAGAATATGGTTCGCTCATATGTTGATAAGGTAATACATTGACAAAGCAGTATTCCATTTTAATTATAATTTCATCACAAAGAACCCTTTGTTCTTGTAGTGCCAGCACCCTGGCGCCAGTCAACATGTTTGTAGTCTGTTTTTTGTTTCTTTAACCATTCACATTGTAATAAGTTGATCTGTACTTGCAACTTTCCATATAGGACATGGGCATCTATGTCTTATCGTATTTGACAAGTAAGATAAGGGTCCTATCAAGAAGCTATTTACTATTTAACACATTTTTTCCTCTGTCTATCTCTATCACTGATTCCATTTCCATATATATGGCCAACCTCTTGTCATATAACAAAATCCTGGCTATGTGGGGGTATTCGTGTAGGTTTCACCTTGGTGGCCATTTATGTAGGCGATAATAAGATGTTCATACACGTTTTGCAGCCCAACTGTATCATTCTGGCTATATCTCCAGCAAACCAGGATATTGCGACTTCTGACGCAATTAAGCTCGCAAAAGAAGTTGATCCAACAGGTGCTAAAAATTATTGAACACAGGGACAATTTGGACATTGATACTACTACCGTGTAATTTATCCATATAATGAATATAAAGTTTTTACATGATCAGGTGAAAGGACATTTGGTGTGTTGACAAAGCTGGACCTGATGGACAAAGGAACAAATGCTCTCGATGTAAGATTGATGTTGTCTATCCTTTCCTACTTGAATGTCATGAACTCCAAAAGATCAACTTGCTTATTTGTCTTATTTGTTTTATCACACCTTTCTGAAATCTTAATAAGGTTAACGGTTCATTCATATCCCACCTTGAATGTTCTTTCCCCCCCCTTTAAGGTTCTTGAGGGAAGGGCCTATCGGCTGCAGATTCCTTGGGTTGGAATCGTCAACCGCTCACAAGCAGATATTAATAGGAAGGTTGACATGATTTCTGCAAGGGAAAAAGAAAAGGAGTATTTTGAAAGCAGTCCTGATTATGCACATTTAGCTAGCAGGATGGGTTCTGAATACCTTGCTAAGCTTCTTTCTCAGGTATTTGAAGCTTTAAAACTCCATTTCTCATTTTCGTGTAATTGTATCTGAGAAAAGCTGCCAACTTACTAATTTCTTACAACTTTTCAGCATCTTGAATCGGTTATCAAAGCACGCATTCCTAGTATCACAGCAGTAATCAATAAAACTATAGATGAACTTGAATCAGAACTGGACACCATTGGGAGAGCTGTGGCTGCCGATCCAGGGGTCAGTCAATTATATCATATTTCTATAATCAATGTAATCATCGGCGTATTTTCTATCATTAGTCTTATGATAACTTTTTTTCCATAAATCCCAGGCTCAACTTTACACTATATTGGACCTCTGCCGTGCTTTTGACCGTGTTTTCAAGGAACATCTTGATGGAGGGTTGGTGTCATTCTTCGTTCATATCTCATTTGTTTCTTTAATAAATAGAATGGATGATTTACATAATTAAGTCTGTTAATTCACTTTGTGAATATCAAGAAGCTCATGATAAACCATTTGTTAGCTTCTTACTGTTTCACCTGCATGTTCAATTCTTGGACTGATTTTCTTCACTCAAATCTATTTTCCATTTTTTCTTAGGGTGCTTTAGGGTTCCTCTCACTATCTCCTTAAACATTATGTTTTTTAAGCATTGCTAAGATGCATGGGATATGAAATATTTCATGTGTACTTTTTTTCTCGAACACGCAAGAGAGCTGCTTATATTTGTGTTAAGAGGGGGAAAATAGTTCAAATACAAGAACCATCACCTCACCTTGGACTAGAATTTCATGTTTATAGCAATTCATTACGTTTTATGGATCTCTGTGAAATTATATTATATTCTTAGCATTGTTCCGTTTCGTGACGAACTCTTTGATGCCTAACTGCAGGAGGTCAGGTGGTGATAAAATATATGGTGTGTTCGATAATAAGCTCCCTGCTGCTTTTAAGAAGCTTCCTTTTGATCGCTATCTGTCTGTGCAAAACGTGAAGAAGGTAGTCTCAGAAGCAGATGGCTATCAGCCCCATCTTATCGCTCCTGAGCAAGGATACCGTCGGCTTATTGAAGCTGGCCTTACATATTTCAGGGGACCAGCTGAAGCCACGATTGATGCGGTAAATTGACTACTATCCATGGCTTTTGTATCTATTCGTGCTATTCATTGAGTTAATCTTCCAGTAAGTGACCAACTGATGATTTGCACTGACTTTTAGCCTTCAATTAGTGAATAGTAACCCAACGTGTGCTTTTTTTCCTGCTCTAATACTTTTGTATTCTGCCTTGACATGGTACAAAATGCTTGCATTCAATGTTTGGTGAAATATCTTAGCTTCTGATCGGTTCTTGGTAAGATATTTGTCAACTTCTCTGACAAATCTATTTTGCAGGTCCACCAGGTTCTAAAAGAACTGGTCAGGAAATCCATAGGAGAGACAGAGGTGTCTTCCCTGTTCTAATGTTCTCAGTGCTTTCACAGTGTAGCATTATAGCTAAACACCTGATTCTTGAAATAAAATAAAACATTGACATGGTATGTGTGCTTTGTGGATTAATTGCAGCAACTAAGAAGATTCCCTACTCTTCAAGCTGCGATTGCGACCGCGGCTAATGAAGCCCTGGAACGATTCCGGGAGGACGGGCGCATCACAGCACTTCGTCTAGTAGAAATGGAGGCTACGTACCCGACGGTGGATTTTTTCCGGACCCGTCCTCAGGATCCGCCCGCCGCTGATGCTAGTGGTAAGGCAGGAGGTAAGCCATCCGCGGAGTCGTCGGTACCCCTGGACCGCTACGGGGATGGGCACTACAGGACCATTGCCTCCAATGTGTCCCAGTACATACGGATAGTCGGAGATGAGCTCTTGAAGACGATCCCAAAGGCAGCCGTCCACTGCCAAGTGCGCGAGGCCAAGAGATCTCTTCTTAACCATTTCTATGTGCAGATAGGGAAGAAAGAGGTACGTATAGGCAATGGTCGTGTGTGCTGACATGTTTTCCGACTACATATGGTAAATGGGTAACTGAATTCACTCAAATGTCGTTGTGTGATGCGATGTGGAGCAGGCTGGGGAGTTTGGGCACCTGCTCGACGAGGACCCGGCGATGATGGAGCGCCGGCAGCAATGCTGGAAGAGGCTGGAGCTGTACAAGTCTGCGAGGGATGAGATCGATTCTGTGGCTTGGAGCAGCAGCAGATAGGAACACACCAGTCACCAGTTTTGGGCCTTTTTGGCAGCGCTACATAGCTTTATGTGTAGGCACGATCTAGCTGCTAGCAGTACATACAAATAATACAATAGCAGTAGACATGGTTTTTGTGTATAGTTTGGTACTCGAGCGGCGCCACACGGCCACACAGTACAGGACATGCTCCATTATTATGTGGGAACTATATCGATGATTCATAGACAATCTCACAATCACCTACCTTGCTCCTGCAAGCTGATGGAGATTATTCGTAATAATAGCATGTGTGGATGAAATGCAAGATGGAGCTGCACTGCATGGCCACCGTGCTCGACAGGCTACTGCAAGACTGTTACTGACAATGACAATGGGGAATCGGAGATGCGATTCGTCGCTATTGGTATATATGTAGCAGTGGACAATTAATGGTATCTCACCACCGGAATCTGGATGTCTGCCGTGTGTCAAGACGTTTGCCGTGTGTCAAACTTCATGCACACGGCGACCATACACTTTGCCGTGAGCTTACCGAAAAGCACACAACGAAGAAGTAACACACGGTGAAAACCTCATTTGCCGTGTGTCACCCAGCAGGCACACGGCGAAAACAACATTTGCCGTGTGCTATGTCGCGGCACACGGCGACATTTGAGTTCGCCGTGCGCTTACTCGTGGCAAACGGCGAAATTTGGGTTCGCCGTGTGCCAAATGTCTAGCGCACGGCGAATGGTAAAAAAAGATCAATTTTGGAGTCCAATTTTTTTTTACGCATCTCCTACATTGCTTGGCATTGCGTGTTTTAGTTTGGTGAATTTTTAGTTTTGTTTGCTATATTTTAGTATTTCTTTTCTTTAAAAAGATTTTTTTTGTATTTACCAAATTTGAATTGAAACTTCATGAAAGTAAAATAAGTGGAAAAATAATATCCATAATATTGAAGGTAATTTACGTCCTCGTCCATTAGTTTAAATCAAAATATGAAATTCTTTTTCAAAAAATTTTGTCGTCAACGTGAGGTTGAATGCTGTAAAAATTATAGAAAATTCAAACGACGTTGAAAAATTACAAGATTCGATGATAACTCATTTCATTGGATTTAAAGTGTATAATAAATAGTCGAGAAGATTTTACAAATGTTGTCACGTACGTTGTTTGAAAACCAAACGTTGCTAGAAGAAGTTCAAGAAAGTAGAGAAGTATTTGGTTATGTTTTAAAGCAGAGTGATATTCGAATTTGAGTTTGGCTTGAAACCGTTTCTATATAGTCATTATGCAACATAACTTGGTTAATGTTAATTTTTGGTATTTTTTCGACTCCATATGATAATAATTTAAAATAAATCTATTTCTTTTATTTTCGCCGTGTGCGGCTGATCTTGGCACACGGCGATCGTTGCGAGTCGCCGTGTGCCCTGCGTCCTAGCACACGGCGAAAGGATTTTTGAATTTGTTTTTTATTTTTTAATGTTTTGCTCGCCGTGTGCCGTAGATCTGGGCACACGGCGAAGGCTTTTTGAATTTTTTTAGTTTTTTAATTTTTTCCTTCGCCGTGTGCCGTATCAGGGCACACGGCGAAGTTAATTTGAATTTTGTTTACCGTGCTTTTTCACACCATCCTTGACTCGTCCCTTTTGGCGGACAACAAGGTGAGGCAAAAACAAATCCCTTGTTTTTTCATCATGTATGTAGAACACGCAACCTAGTTAGGCGTCTCCCGTTCGAAAGTGATACGGTTGGAAATATGCAGGTCTTTGCATATGTATAACCGTATCTCTTTCGAATTGTCCACGTTTTCTGGACAACCCGAGGATGTGTACATGAGTTTACTTTTCATGGTCTGCTCCGATCCGAGACAGAGTTTCAACACACCTCATTTAAATGTGAAAATAAAAAACACAAAAAACATAAGGACACTTCGTCGTGTGCCACAGGCTAGGCACACGGCCAAGTGAAAAGAAAACACTGTTTAAGGTGCACTTCGCCGTGTACCAGGTCACCAGGCACACGGCGAAGTAGGCATTCTGCTGCTGGTAAAGACCACTTCGCCGTGTGCCTAGTCACCTGGCACACGGCGAACGTGTGTGCCTGCTCACCCGGCAGTGGTCGGCAGCCTATGGAATGTGGCGTGGCGGAATGTGGCGTGGCTCCCCGGGGGCAAAGCTCCTCGTGGCAGGCGGGGGGGGGGGGAAGGGATGCTGCGACATGCCGAAGGTCGTCAGAACGGCGAGTGTCGGCCTTTGATGCCGTCATTTCCTGTGCAGGATATTGGGCCCTCTGCCGCCACGGCGGGGCGCTGACATGAATGGGCAAGCTCCGGAGATCGGTGTCGGTTTTGCAGGATGTCGATGGCTAGATCCATCACCTGCCAGGCCAGATTTGGTGTCTCGTCACCTCCTTCTCCAATACCTCGTGTCGATGGCTATGTTGCTATTGTGGCAGCACACTTTGCTGAGCGCAGCAGGGCTCTACTAGATCCTGTATCGATCGACCAACAAACGCGCTAGTTATGTATCGTTCCCTTCTTGAAGGTGTCATTGGAAGAATATTGCCCTTTCTTCATGTGAAAACCTTGAGCTACCAAGTTGGTTCTGGGGCGGCGATGACATTAGTGTGGTTCCTTGGGAGTGATGGAATTTTGGGCTTGGCCCATAAAAGAATTCTATAAATTCCAATTAAATCTCAAAGGCCCAAATGCAAAATAGAAAGCGGAGGAAGTGGTGCAAACCTTTAGTCCCACCTTGCTAGTGGAAGAGTGGGATGACCAACATAAAAGTGATAAAAGTGGAGGTTGTCTCTACTCTTCCAAGTCATGGGTGGGGGAGAAGGAAAGCTCCACACGCACGCTCGCTCGCCTCACCAGGTGGGGTGAGGTGGGGTGATGGGCGTAGGCGCATGGCGTACGCGTTAATGGTTCACCAAAATCCGGTCCCTTTCCTTGAGGGGCAAAGCTTCCTTTTGCAGTTTTTATGTTTGGTTACTTGATCTTTAAGTCTACGAGATATGAAAGTCTAACCGACTGAGATCTGATCGGCTTTTGAACCACGACACACCATATTGTGGGCGACGTGGGCTACATGACTTCCCTATATAGTAGTATACTTCAAAGGGAAATCGGCCCCATGCACGAATTGGAGAACCTACAACGAATTGGAGAACTCGCCCATTGCTTTCAGTTTTAGAAACACGTCCATTTTAACAAAATGACATGGCGACGCAGTCCTCTAACTCTAAGAACCTGATAGCATCTCTCGATGTTAAAAAGCAGGCTCGAAAGAAGGATGCTACTGAGAAGGAAGATCAAGATAAGTCTAGTGCCAACTTGGTCCAGAAGTTCTTGCGTGGCAAGAACAACAACAACAACAACAAGGGAAAAAACAAGCCCATGAAGACTACTACCTTCAAGAAGAAGAAGAATAAAGCTGAGCTGAAGTGTTTTACTTGTGGTGAGTTGGGACACTTCTCCAAGGATTGTCCAGATCGTGCAGACTGCAAGGGAAACAAAGCTACAGAGCCCAAGGATGCCAACATGGTGACCATTGGTAACACTGATGGGTATGGTAATTCACCTACCGTACTTTTAGTTTGTTCATGTGTGTGTTGACATCTCTATATTTTCTTATTACCAGGTCGTACGGGATTCCTCCGTGCTGATGGGCAATGGGTCACATGCTTCTGTTCATGGTGTTGGCATGGTCGATCTCAAGTTTACTTCAGGAAAGATTATGCAGCTGAAGAACGTGCAGCATGTCCCTACTATCAACAAGAATCTTGTGAGCGGGTCGGTCCTGGTCAAGGATGGGTTTAAAGTAGTGTTAGAGTTCAATAAATTTGTAGTGTCAAAACATGGACAATTTGTTGGTAAAGGCTATGATTACGAAGGCTTGTTTCGCTTTTCCTTTACTGATTTTTGTAATAAGTCCGTGAACTATATTTGTGGCAACGTTAGTGATGATACGAGCATTTGACATTCACGTTTATGTCAAGTGAATTTTGGGTTGATGTCTCAGCTTTCTAGCATGTGTTTAATTCTAAATTTCACCATTGCCAAAGGTTCTAAGTGTCATAGTTGTGTGGAATCGAAGCAACCTCGGAAGCCTCACAAGGCAGCTGAGGAAAGACACTTGGCACCACTAGAACTCATACATTTTGATCTATGCGAGATGAATGGTGTGTTGACAAAGGGCAGAAAGACATACTTCATGATGTTAATGGATGTCGCGACTAGATTCTGCTATGTTTATTTGTTGCAAACTAAAGATGAAGCGTTAGACTACTTTAAAATCTATAAGGCCAAAGTTGAGACTCAACTTGAGAGAAATATCAAGCGTTTAAGGTCCGATCCTTGTGGAGAATATTTTCCTAAAGTGTTTGATGAATTCTGTGAGGAATATGACATTATTCATGAGAGGACGCCTCCCTATTCACCCGAGTCAAACGGGGTTGCTGAGAGAAAAACCCACACGTTGATTGACTTGGTTAACTCCATGTTAGACACTGCTTGTTTATCAAAGGCATGGTGGGGGGAGGCTGTATTGACTTCATGTCCTGAATAAAATTCCTAACAAGAATAAATACCAAACTCCTTATGAGTTATAGAATGGTAGAAAACCATCACTTTCTTATTTACGCACATAGGGATGTTTGGCAAAAGTAAATGTTTCCATTCCTTAAAAGTGCAAGTTGGGACCTAAGACAGTGGATTGTATCTTTCTAAGATATGCTTAGAGGAGCATTTATTATAGGTCTTTAGTGGTTAAATCTGAGGTACCTGATATGAATGTTGATACTATTATGGAACCTCGTGATGCAATATTTTTTGAGAATATATTTCTTGTGAAAGATATGCATAGAATTTCAAGATTTTCTACTAAGATAACTCCTATACCAGTTGCACCTTTTGAGTCTTTTGAATAACCTATTGACAATGAGAATATCCTAGAGAAGGATGACAGTGAAACTCCTAGAAGGAGCAAGAGATAGAGGGTTGCTAAATCCTTTGGTGATGATTTCACTTGTGCGTTGTGGATAATACTCCCATGTCTATTGCTGAGGCGTATGCATCTCCAGATGCTGATGATTGGAAAGAAGCTGTCCAGAGCAAGATGGACTCGATTCTTTCTAATGGAACGTGAGAGCTCATTGAACGACCACACGGTTGTAAACTAGTGGGTTGTAAATGGGTGTTCAAGAAGAAACTTAGGTCAGATGGTATACTGATAAGTACAAGGCACGACTTATGGCTAAAGGTTACACACAAAAGGAAGACGAAGATTTCTTTGATACTTATTCACCTGTCGCCAGACTTACCACGATTCGAGCACTATTGTCCTCGGCTGCCTCATAAGGTCTTATCATCCGCCAAATAGATGTAAAGACAACTTTCCTGAATGGAGAGTTGGATGAGAAAATTTATATTGATCAGCCCCATGGATTTGTGGTGAAGAGTCAAGAGAATAAAGTGTGTAAGCTGGTGAAGTCTTTGTATGGCCTGAAAGAAGCACCTAAGTAATGGCACGAGAAGTTTGATATAACACTAACTTCTATGGGCTTTGTCATTAATGAGGCTGATAGATGTGTGTACTATCGCTATGGTGGGGGTGGAGGGGTTATATTATGCTTGTATGTGGAAGACATACTGATTTTTAGCACAAATATTGATATGATCAACAAGGTCAAGTCTTTTCCATCTAAAAGTTTTTATACGAAAGATCTGAGAGAGGTTGATGTTATAATTAACATTAAGCTAATTAAGGAGAAGAATGGGATTACTCTCTCGCAATCTCATTATGTGGAGAAGGTCTTGAACCGGTTTGGCTACATAGACCATAGGCTTTCTCCAATGCCTTATGATCCGAGTATGATGCTCAGAAAGAACAAGAAGATAGCAAAGGCCAACTAAGATATTTACAGATTATTAGTTCACTCATGTATTTAGCTAGGGCAATGAGACCCGACATAGCTTTTGCTGTGAGCAAATTGAGTAGGTTCATGTCAAACCCGGGTTCAAATCATTGGCATGCACTTGAAAGGTTTATGCACTATCTAGTAGGTACTATATGAGTTATGGGATTCACTATTTTGGGCACCATGCTGTGCTGGAGTGATATAGTGACTTGAACTAGATTTCTGATGCTAATGTGCTTTATGCCACAAGTGATTATGTGTTTGCCCTTGGAGGTGGTGCTGTATCATGGAGGTCTTACAATCATATCATGTTGACGAGGTCAACCATGGAAGCGGAACTAACTGCTTTAGACACAGCCACTCTTGAGGCTGAGTGGCTGCGTGAGCTCTTGATGGACTTGCCTGTGGTTGAGAAACCAATGCCGGCTATCTTAATAAACTGTGACAATCAAACGGTGATAGTCAAAGTGAACAATGCTAAGGATAATGTGAAGTCATCAAGACATGTAAAGAGACTATTGAAGTCTATCAGGAAGTTGAGAAACTCGGGAGTAATAAGTGTGACTTATATTCAAACTGACAAAAATCTAGTAGATCCTTTTACAAAAGGATTATCATGGAAGGTGATAGACAATGCATCGAGTGAGATGGGTATCAGACCCATATAAGATGCCACAATAGTAACCCAACCTATGTGATCGGAGATCCCGTGAATTAGGACGTGGGAAGAACAAGCTGTTGGCTGACTAGAGAGAGTAATTACCGAACCCTCTCTGAGTGAAGATGCAATACTCTCGGATTCTTTAAGGCAGTCTAGCAATATGCTTTAGTGTGTTTCTATTGGCTTAGTAAGCGAATATGACGTCCTACAGAGCATTCTTGAAAGAATGTAGGATCGAGGATTACCAACTAGAGGGGGGGTGAATAGGCTGTTTCAAACTCAAACCACAACATTAGAACATTTAATTAGAAACACAAGATGAATTCTACAACTAGTGAAACTAGCCTTTGTCAAAGGTTTGCAACCTAGGATGACAATATACAATTCAAAGTCTAGGAGATGAAATGCTCAAGGTAAATTGCTTGTAAATAAATGAGGGAAAGAAATAACCGGAGACACAAGCAATTTTTCCCATGGTGTCGATGACTTGCCGGTCACCCCTAATCCACGTTGAGGTGGATTCAAAGCTTCCAATTGCTCCTCTACAAAGAATCCACTTGGTGTATGAGCCAATCTCAGAATCAATGAACCTCTCGAAAACTCTTCTTCACTAGAGATGCTTTTCACCACTCCGGTGCTATGCTCAAGAACCTCTTCACAAGAACGAATCAAAGGCTTCTTCACAATCTTCTTTGAAGAGCTCAATGAACAACCACAGCTCCAAGCCATCTAGGAGGCAGCAATCTCCAAGAGTAACAAGCCAATCACTTTGCTTGAAGAAACTCTAGTGCCCCAATGCTCAAACCTTTAATGCAAGCACTAGATGCCTCTCAATCTCACCAAGGATGCAGTCTCAAGTCATGTGAGTGAGAGGGAGAGAGGGGAGAGCTCAAATGAGTGTTTCAAGTGTTTCCACGGGCCAAGAGAGCCTCCTGACGCCGGCACTCGAGTATATATAGAGGGGGATCCAAAATGTAGCTATTAGGTTCAAAACTCGACTTCACTATGTTCTCGCAGACTGTCCGCCGTTATAGGCCTGGACAGTCTGCCGTTCAACCCAACAACTCTATCTGCAATAAATGCGTGTCAGAGTCGACCGTTTTCAAAAGTGTGGACTGTGCACCCTACAGGGCCCAGACGGTCTGCCGTTCAATGCCCCATTTACATAGAACGGTTGAAACTCCCTGTCCTGGTTAGAAACTGACTGATGGACTGTCCGCCCCTAGGGTCCGGACTGTCCGCTGTTCAAGCAGCAGCGGCAGAGCAGAGCCAGGATAGACTCTGTATAAATTTTACTTTTACACCGATGGACTGTCCGCACCCTAAGGTCGTCCGCCGTTGACTTTGATAAAAGCACAGAAGCAGATCCTCCCTGTCCGAACGTCACCTGACTGGCGGATTGTCCGTGCCAATGGGCCGGATTGTCTGCCATATACTCGCAGTTAGCTCTCTGAAACTAAGATTTTTGAGTCAAACTTTTGCATCTATCCATCTATATGCATGCATCACTAAAGTTTGAGTAATATGACACTATTGACTCGTCAAGCACATGAGAATTGACCCCTCTTGATAGTACGGCTATCTAGCCTACAAATCCGATCAATTTTTTTTTTCTCCAATCACCTTTTGACCGGCAAAATAGAAATCCCTATTTTATACCTTTGCCTTGAGTATTGCACCTCCATGTCACCTTGTTCGCCAAAGGTTTTCTTCATTTAAGATTTCCATCAACACCATCTCCATGGTTTGCATAACTCATTTTACTAATCTTAACTCATTTACTCAAAGATTTGGTTAGTCCACAAAGTGTTGTCATTAATTATCAAAACACTAAACTATGGGCCTAGATTCTTTCAATCTCCCCCTTTTTGGGAATTGATGACAACCACATATAGGAGTGATGGATAAATTGATTTAAAGTCTATTTCACATATGAAATATGAAAGAGAGACTTGATATGGAATTTGATATACCTTTTCTTTGAACATGAAAGCCAAAATAAAGATAGATGAGGGATATCAAACTTCCTATGAAGAGAAAGACACCCCTTAATGTGTGCACTCAATTTTGAATTAAGATCTTAGCACACATTCATAATAAAGAAAATTTTAGCCGAGCTTCTCTTGTGACATGAAGATTTTGGCATGAAGATAATCCAAAGATATATCTATATAGTCAATCAATAATTTATTTTTGCCACTACTCAAACATAGAGGTTAGAACACATTATAAGGTGCAAACATTAGTTCATAGATAGATAGTTCATCACACATAAAGTTCTAACCACACAAACCAACAAGTGCATAAGAGGTTATTACAAACCAAGCCACAAATGAATCCATACAAGGAAAATAAACATGCATAAGTTCAAGTTTATGATACAAATGCAATAAAAAACATAAGCTCCCCCTATATCCATGGATCCCATTCATCAAAGATCTTCAAGAAATCCAATTTCTTCACAATTTCTTCATCTCCTCATCCTCTGCTATTTCTGCCCCTTTGTCATCAAGGACCGAGAAGGAGGATTTAATCATCCTGTGGTGGTGGAGGAGGATAGAAAGGTGGATATGGATGGTGCTGTGGAGGAGGCACTAGAGCTGGGTAGATAGAGAAGAAATGATCTGAAAAACCCCTGAACTCTGCCTCAAGCCTGTCCTGCCTGTCAGAGATCTCCTGTTGAGTGGTGCTCAACACCTGAAATCTATTACTCTAATCAGCCATGTCAGAGTGCAAACCATCCAATCTAGTCATGATGGGCTGATAGACAATGTTCTGCATCTATTGCCCAAAGACTTGAAACCCAACATTCATCTGATTCTGAAGATTTTGCTGCATAGTATTGAATCCACTGGACACTTGCTGCATGTTCTGAAAACCACTGCTCATGTGCTGCTCAAACTGATCACTGAGATTCTGCTGCACATTTGCAAAATATGGATCAAAGTATCCAGCAGGAGGCACCCAATGACCCTGCATAGGAGGAGGTGTCATCTCGGGCACTGGTGGTGGAGGCATATCTAGATTAACATGAGGTTCATTTACTGCTACACCAGCTTCCACATCTGGATACGAAGTGACATCTCTTCGGAGAAAAGCTTTGTCATTCAGAAACGACCTGAAAGTTGTATGCTTAGATGGTGTGGAGCCGAGAAACCTTGTCTTATTCTTGATGAGAGACATGACATATGGAGCAAAAGGAATATTGGCATCCAAGGTAACCTTCATATCAGCCATTTGATCAAGCATCAAAGGGATCACATTAACTTTCTCACTTAGCATGTCATGATGAATAAAGTTCCAGAACTTAGACCTGATTGCCTCTCTATTCCCACTCTTAGGCATGATGGTGACTATGAGAATTTTGTTGATTACTGTAGGATGATGCCTAAGACTAGTGGTGTGACCTGGGATTGATCTAATTCCAGTGTGAGCAGGTTCATAAAATATATCTTCTTCAGCCACACTAAGATCATCTTCTAAAAGTATGTTATGACTATCAGGTGCAGTGAGGAAATCATAGTCGAGCATATTAACTTCAGCAAATTCTCTAAATGTAGCATGATATGTCCTCTGCCCAGTCTTCCATTCAATAGTTTCACCTTCTATATTTACTTCAGAGGTTGCATAGAATTGGCAAACAATATTATCATTCCAGTCACATCTATGCTCTAGAAAAGGTCTTAGGCCCATAGTCTCCAATTTAGGTACTAACTCAGTCATACATGGTTGACTAGACATATAGCCAAAATCTATGATTTGTTGCTTATGTAACTAAGTGTGCAGCAATTGACCAAAGAAAGCATCCTCTTGTACCTTAGAATAAAAGTGAAGAATGTTTGAAGTAGGATCACCCACATATTGATATGGACTTCTCTCATGAGCATAAGCGGGTTGAGTCCATTGCCTTCTAGGTGCATGATAGATAGATATGTCAATTTCTTCATCATAAGCACCCTGCACATCCTCCATCTCATCAACAACATATTCAGTGGCAGAAGAATCAGCCTTAGCATCACTGTCAGTATCTGGATTATATTCACGGTTTGGATTGTTCCTTCTAGCTCTCTTTCAAGAGGAACCTATAACCGGAATTTTGCTAGCCAAACTCTTGATAACTCCACGAGCACCACAACGAGTCGACGACCACCTGCACTGTCAATCAATAATCACAATTATAAGCATTGAATTATATATGAATATAATTTTTCATTGCATAACACCCTGAGTGCGGCCTGCTCAAAAGTGGCAGGCGGACAGTCCGCCGTTCACTGAGCGGTCGCGCGATGAACACCGTTCACCCGATTTTGAATCTTCGATTTCTGCACAAATATTCAAAACTAACCAATCAAACTTGAGGCATATCATATTGACATCATCACAAACATATTGCACCAACCAAGCCATTCAATCCATGGCTACTTTTCAAATCAGAGACAAATCCCTGAATATCATCCATATTCTAAATCCAAACAAACCGAGAAGACATTTAACAAAATACCGGGATGACATGGTGGAGAATCACGCGGAGTGTACGGGGATGTGCTCGGATAGTCCGTGAACCACTCCAAGCAAGAGATCGAAGGAGTGGAGTATTTTGTGGAGAAGGGGATGAAAGAGAGAGTTTGGGGGGTGTTCTGGTCGAGTAGGCGTCGGTGGGAGGAAGAAAGGATTCTGCCAACTTAAGTTACTCCGCCAGCCTGGGCCCACATGCGCAGGTCAGGCATGGATAGTCCGCCCTCCAGGCGCGGACAGTCCGTCGGCACATTTTAATTCCCAGCAGAGCCAAAATCCATCTCTGTTCAAAATATACTTCCTACGGCGGACAGTCCGCACGAAAACCCCGGACAGTCCGCCAGTCAAATTTTCATCCGCCTCAAACTTGTCCAGAATCTGTCCAGAACCTTTTGATATTGTCATTTTGTACCACAGACAGTCTGAGATAACCGGTGCGGACAGTCCGCAGTTCACTTGAAATTTTAGCCCGAGAATTGTGACTTTGAGTTGAAAAATGAGATTTGATTCGGGGTCATTGCTCATCAAGACTTTGTATGCATGAAATAGCAGTTTGAGACCATATTATATGATGATATGCATGAGTAAACCAAATTGTAAGAAATATAACATGATTTAGCATTAGAATAAAAAATACTAAAAAATATGCCATAAATACATGAAACGACATGCAACAAAAGAGAGAGATACTACAAATCCATATGCACTTGGTTTCAAGCCACATTTGAGAGGTCAATGACATTTAGCTCATTCCTCAATTCACAAAATCTCTTCTCATCCAATGGCTTGGTGAAAATATCCACCAATTGATCATTAGTCCCAATACCAATAATATCAACATCTCCCTTGCTCACGTGATCCCTTATGAAGTGATGTCTAATATCAATATGCTTTGTTCTGGAATGTTGAACCGGATTGCTTGCAAGCTTCACGACACTTTCATTATCGCAAAATAAAGGAACTCCGGTGAATTTCATACCATAATCCAAGAGAGTTTGTTTCATCCAATACAATTGAGCACAACAACTAGCGGATGTAATATATTCCGCTTCAGTGGTTGATAGGGCCACTGAATTTTGTTTCTTAGAACTCCAAGAAACAAGTGACCTTCCAAGAAATTGACATCCACCGGAAGTACTTTTTCTATCAATCTTGCAACCGGCATAATCGACATCCGAATAACCAATCAATACAAATTGAGCACCTGTAGGGAACCAAATACCAATATTGAGTGTATTCTTCAAATATCTAAATATTCTTTTGACGGCAACTAAATGACACTCTTTTGATCGGCTTGAAACCTTGCACGCATGCATACACTAAACATGATATCAGGCCTAGATGCGGTAAGATAAAGCAAACTACCAATCATAGACCTATAAAGCTTTAGATCAACCGATTTACCTCCCTTATCAAGATCAAGATGCCCATTTAATGCCATAGGAGTTTTCATTAGTTTTTCTTCCATCAATCCAAATTTTTTCAATAAATCCTTCAAATATTTTGATTGGGATATAAATGTCCCTTCCTTGAGTTGCTTGATTTGAAGTCCAAGAAAGAACTTGAATTCACCAATCATTGACATTTCAAACTCCTTTGACATCATTTCACCAAATTCCTTACAAAAATCTTGGTTATTTGAACAAAAAATAAATATCACCAACATATATTTGCCAATAAACATCACCCTCAATAGATTTAGTAAACAATGTAGTGTCTATATCCCCAATTTTGAGGCCCTTAGAAATGAGAAAATCTCTAAGCCTCACATACCAAGCACGAGGAGCTTGCTTCAAACCATGGAGAGCCTTAGAGAGTTTATGCACATGATTTGGCTTCTTTGGATCCTCAAAACCGGGGGTTGCTCCACATACACCAGTTCATTAAGTCTACTATTCAAGAAAGCACTTTTAACATCCATTTGATATAGTTTTATCGTATGAGAGCATGCATAAGCCAAAAGAATTCTAATAGCTTCTAATCTAGCTACGGGAGCAAAAGTTTCACCAAAATCCAAACCTTCAACTTGAGTGTAGCCTTGAGCAAGCAATCTTGCCTTGTTTCTTACAACAATACCATTCTCATCTTGCTTGTTTCAGAAAACCCATTTTGTGCCAATGACATTATGATTCTTTGGCCTCTCCACCAATTCCTAAACTTCATTTCTAGTGAAGTTATTTAGCTATTCATGCATAGCATTGATCCAATTCACATATTGGAGAGCTTCATCTACATGGTTAGATTCAAGAGAGGACACAAAAGAATAATGTTCACAAAATGAAGCAATACGACAACGAGTTTGAACACCCTTACTAATATCACCAACTATATGATCAATAGGGTGATATTTGGCAATGGTATGGTGAATTCTTGGTAGAAGGTATGGAGTTAGAATTCAATGGAGCTTTCTCTTGAGAGATATTATCATGATTTTCCTCATTTGTCACTTGAGGTTGATCACTAGTTGAAGAGGTGGATGGATGAACTCTTGTCGAACCAAATATTTCTTCCTCTTCATTATTCTCTTCTCTAGGTTTCACATCACCAATAGATAGATTTTTGATGGCCTCATTCAAATTCTCATTTCTCAAGTTGCTTTTATTTTCTTCGTATTTATGAGAACCATTTGATTCATCAAACTCCACATCATATGTTTCTTCAACAATACCATGAGTTTTGTTATACACTCTATAAGCTTTGCTACATGATGAATATCCAAGAAGAAAACCCTCATTACATTTGCTTTGAAATTTGGACAATCTAGCTCCCTTCTTGAGAATATAGCACTTGTATCCAAAAACCCAAAAATATGAAATATTTGGCTTTCTTCCAATCAATAGCTCATAGGGTGTCTTGCTCAAGATTCTATGACAATATAACCTATTTGATGCATGACAAGCGGTGTTGATTGTTTCGGCCCAAAAACTATCCGAAACTTTATATTCCAAAAGCATGGTTCTTGCCATATCAATCAAAGTTCTAATTTTCCTTTCAACAAGACCATTTTTCTCCGGAGTATACTTGGATGAGAATTCATGCTTGATGCCCTTCTCATCACAAAAATCATCAATTTTAGAATTTATGAATTCACTTCCATTGTCACTTCTCACTTCCTTCACCTTGAGCTCAAATTCATTTTCGGCCTTTATCAAGAATTTCTTGAAAATTCCACAAACATCGGCCTTGTCATGAAGAAAGAAAACTCATATGTATCTAGAGAAATCATCCACAATAACTAGACAATAGCAATTTCCACCAATGCTTCTATATGTTGTTAGCCCAAATAAATCCATATGCAATAATTCCAATGGCCTAGTGGTTGACATGACACTCTTGGTAGGATGTGAGTTTGCCACTTGCTTTCCGGCTTGACAAGCACTACACAATTTGACCTTTTCAAACTTCACATCCTTCAACTCAAGAACAAGATCATATTTCAAAATCCAATTGAGTGGCTTCATACCAACATGTCTAAGCCTTCTATGCCATAACCAACCTTTAGATGACTTTGAGAATAAGCAAGTTGTCAAGTTGGTTTTGCTAGACGAGAAATCAACAAGATATAAATTTTCATGCCTAAAACCTTTAAAGATTTGACTATTTCCATTCGAAGTTGTAACCTCAACTCCATCACTAGTGAATATGCATTTATAACCAAGATCACAAAGTTGAGTTACCAACAATAAATTAAACTTGAGAGAATTAACCAACAACACATTAGAGAGGGAATGATCATTGGAAATTGCAAATTTTCCCAAGCCTTTTACTTCACCCTTACTATTATCACCAAAAGTAATATTGTCATAACCAGCGGCTTCATCATCAAGAGAGGAGAACATATTTGAATCACCGGTCATATGTTGTGAGCAACCACTATCAAGAACTCAATGCCTCCCTCCGGACTTGTAATTCACCTACAAAAGAAAATTAGTTTCTTTTAGGTACCCAAACTTGCTTGGGTCCTTGGAGGTTAGTGACCAAGGCTTTTTGCACCCAAATGACATTATTTTTAGCACCGAGTTTAGGGCTCCCAACATCTTTAGCAAAAGCATTACCACTAGAATTTTTCTTAATTACATAGCAAGGATCAAAGGTACCAAAGGATACATCATTCTTCTTTGAGCATTCACCAATAGTCATATAACCATTGCTTTCGTCAAGATAGGACTTGTGAGAGACAACACCATTTTTATCTTTGTTCTTTCTCTCATAGAAAGTCTTGTTGTCTTCCCAAATCTCAACATTCTTACCTTTGCTCTTTGCAAAAGTAGTCTTGTAAGGGACAAAAGAATTCTTACCCTTTTTGGGTAAACTTCCAACACCACCATGACCCAAAGCAAATCTTTGGTTTCCCAAGAGACGTCTAAATTCTTTTTCACTATTGAACCATCTTGCTAAACATTCATTTTCCTTTCTAAGAATATCATTTTCAACAATGAAAGATGTATCACAAGTAAAGACATTATCAAAGCATGAAGAATTATTTGAACTAATAGATGGCTTAGATGAACTAGGATCACACGACAAATCATTCAAAATATCACATTGAGCACTAATGCTAGTGGTGACTTTGATTTCATGAGCTAGACAAGACTTGTGAGCTTCCTCAAGCTTCTGATGAGTTTCTTTTAGAATCTCATGAGACGCCTTTAGCTCCTTATAGGAATCTTTAAGAGCTTTGTAGCTCTTTTTCAATTCCTTCAATTTAGCATTTTCTTTGCTCATGTAATCATCCGCATCACTAATCATTTGAACAAGATCATCACAAGAAAATTCATCATTGTCAAGTTCGCTATCATGTGATACCTTAGCCTCACCCTTTGCCATAAGACAATGAGGTGAAGAGAAGAGTGATGAAGCCTTCTTGATGGTGATCCCGACAACTCCCTTGGAGGACTTATCATCCTCATCATCACTATCATCGGAGTCAGAGCTTGCATCGAAATCCCACTCAACACAATATGCTTGACCATTATTCTTCTTCTTGAAGAGCCTTCTCTTCTTCTTCTCACCATCCTTCTTCTTCTTCTTGTTTTTTGGGCAATTCATGACAATGTGCCCCTTTTCATCACACTCAAAGCATTTCTTGTCATCAAAAGGATTTTTCTTTGAAAATTTCCCTCTCTTGTCATAATTCTTGGTCTTTATCAATTTCTTGAACCTTCTCACAAATAAAGCTATCTCTTCATCGGAATTGCCTTCATTGTCACTCTCTTTATTTTTATCTTCCTTTGAAGATTGAGCCTTGAGAGCAATACTCTTTTTGCCTTCATCACTAGAGACCACATGAGCTTCATTTTGTGACTTCTTGAAAATATCATGACCAGTCACTTCCCCTAATATTTGAGTGGGTGTCTTCTTCTTCAAATCTTCTCTCACAAGAATGGCGACAATAGTATCATATTTGCTTGGAAGGCTTCTAAGAAAGGTGTGAGAAAAATCATCATTTTTGATCTCATGACCAAGATTTCTCAACTGATTCACAATTTCATTCAATCTATTGATCATAGTTGTCACATCCTCATTTTTTCCATTTTGAAATTTCCAAACTTCCCTTTATAGACAAATAACTTGGCTCCCTTTACCGTTGAGGTGCCTTCATGAATTTCCATAAGCTTCACCCAAATATCATGAGCATTCGCCTCATTTTTTATTCTATTGAACTCATTCAAATCAAGAGCACTATATAGCACATTCATGGCTTGATCATTGAGAGCATCATTTTCATTATCAAGATTTGTTCTATAGTCCTCATCAAGAATCACAATGCCATCTTCAACAACTCTCCATATTTTCTACTAAGTCCTTTGAGATGAACCATCATTCTAGTTTTCCAAAAATCATAATTTGTCCGCTCCAGGGGGCCGGACTGTCCACCATATACTCACAGTTAGTTCTCTTAAACCAAGATTTTTGAGTCAAACTTTTGTATCTATCCATCTATATGGATGCATCACTAAAGTTTGAGCAATGTGGCACTATGACTCATCAAGCACATGAGAATTGACCCCTCTTGATAGTACGACTATCTAGCCTACAAATCCGGTCAATTTTCTTCTCTAATCACCTTTTGACTGGCAAAATAGAAATACCTATTTTGTACCTTTGCCTTGAGTATTGCACCTCCATGTCACCTTGTTCGCCAAAAGTGTTCTTCATTTAAGATTTCCATCAACACCATCTGCATGGTTTGCATAGCTCATCTGACTAACCTTAACTCATTTACTCAAAGATTTTGTTAGTCCACAAAGTGTTGTCATTAATTACCAAAACACTAAACTATGGGCCTAGATTCTTTCAAAGAACACAACTATATGAGCCCGACTATATAACGTCGCAGTCTATGAGACCTGAGTGATCTCTAGTAAGCTCAAGAAGAGAGCAAGGAGTGCGACGTATGTGCTCCATCCGCAGGGTAGGCTACTGGCAGCCAAGTACTGGTTCGGTCTTTGAGTGAAACTTGTTCGTACAAAACTTGCAATTCAAGGCGTAGTCCATTGTTCAAGTTGTGGATGAGTGTAACTTGAAGCTCTAGGCGAGAGTTTTGCTGAAACACCAATATATAAATAGTAGTGAAAAACAGGCAAAATATCTGTTGGGCATTTGAGATCTGGTGGGGGATGATGGAATTTTGGGCTTGGCTCTTTCCTAAAATTTCAATTAAATTTCAAAGGCCCAAATGCAAAATAGGAAGTGGAAAAAGTGGTGTAAACCTTTAGTCCCACCTTGCTAGTGGAAGAGTGGGAGACCTACATAAAAGTGGAGGTTGTCTCTACTCTTCCAGGTCATGGGTGTGGGGAGAGAAGGAAAGCTCCACACGTGTGCGCTCGCTCGCCTCACTTCACCGGGCAATGGGTGCGGGCGCACGGCGTATGATTGAATGGTCCGCTGAAATCCGGTCCCTTTTCTTGCGGGGTTGCAGCTTCCTTTTGCAGTTTTTATTTTTGGTTACTTGGTCATTAAGTCTACGAGATATGGAGGTCTAACTGACCGAGATTTGATCGGCTTCTAAGTCGAATCAGGTTCAACCACGACACACCAGATTGTGGGCGACGTGGGCTACGTGACTTCCCTATATATGTGAACCATTGACCTCTGCCAAAAAACACATCTATTCGGGCCTAGGGTTTTGCCTCTTCTCACTGCTGCGCCACCTTCGTAGTATGCCTCATCCCGAGCGCCGGTGTGCACCAACGAAAATGAGAGTAGGTTTCTGTAACCAGTCATCTTCGACATCCTGCACCAGGAGAGGGCGACTGCTCAAGACGTCTTCATCATGGCTCGTCCTCCGTCCAAGTCGGTTGTTGCGGCGTACCTTCGTCTACGACATCGTCTGCTATGCTCCGTTCGTAGAACCATGTCCGTTCTGACCACGCCGTTCATCTTCCCTATGTACACTATGTTTTAATCATGTTTTTTAAGATCATGGTTATATTGTCCGTACTAACTAGTCTGCTAGAGAATTGCATGCTAGGATTGTTTATCATCATGTTTAATCTAGTTTGAAAATTAAACTTACAATTGCCTATATTTCGAACAGGGAGCGTTGCCATGGAGTTGTTGAGCCATGTGCAGCCGTGGTCGTTATCCGTTATCAACTATCTCTAAGTGCACTTGAGGAGCGAAGAACTGTTGCTGAAAAGCAAGACACGAATAAGATTCAAGGTTAGTCTTTGTTTGTCTTATTTGGTCTTTAGCTTTCGTTGTTAGTCTCTCTTAGTTTTTGCGTTCCTCGGTTTGGGGTCTATGTACTCTTGTACAATATGATGTTGTGGTCGTAAACTGCCAAAATTTTTCTTAATCTAAAAGAATGTCGTGATTTAGACCAATACTGACCATAGATAGGACGTGTTTGGGATAGCTCTGCTCCACGGTAGAGCAGCTCTGCTCCCAAACTCCTCCATGGAGGAACTCTGCTGTGGAGTTGGAGCTATGTGTAAGGTTGTTTGGCAAGAATATTGATCCAGCTCCAAAAAAGAGATCTTTCAAGATGAATTGTCATTGTTTGCCCCTAACTTGTGACCCCACCTGTCATGCTCTCTATTTTTCCTTTTCCCTACGTCTTCCCTCGCCCCCTCCTGCGCATCTCATCGCCATCGGCCAGACAGCTCGGACGATGAGGCCCCCACGGCAAGCCGCAAGCTGGCGGTACAATCGGCGTGGGAGTACATGAGCCGCCGGACCACCTCCATCAACACGCGAAGATCTCAAAGCTCCGACGACTCCAAAAGCGGGAGCGGAGAGCAGGTGGAGGTCGAGGCGGAGGGCAGCGGGCCACCAGGTCGAGGAGGAGGCGGAGGGCCACCAGGTCGAGGCGGAGGCGGAGGGCCACCAGGTTGAGGCGGAGGCGAAACCATTTTTTTAACCGGTGGCAGTGGTGAGTAAATATTTCAGAACTCCACATCTAGGTTGAGTTTACCCATTCGTGGAGTTACAAATCAGGTACTCCTCAACCCCAACCCAAAATGAACTAGAGCTCCAGAGTTAGACTGCTCCAGAGTTTTGCAGCGTTCAAGTGTCTGGCTGGCTTTGGTCTGCTCCGGGCATGCCAAACACGTCCATAGTCCTATTTATAGCGCATGAGCAATCCCTCAGCTATGGACAATTCCGTATGCCGCTTTTCTTCTTTCTTTTTCTTTTATTTTTCTTTTTTATTCTCACATTTTCTCGATTTTTCTTAATTTCTTTTCTCATTTCTTTTCCTTTTGAATTTGCACACTATTTCAATTGTACGCTGCTTTTTTATCGTAGGGAATTTGGTAGCCTATTGAGACATCTATGTCCTTCGTCTACTGCGTGACAACGCAAGAAACATACCATGGCATAAAAAGATGGGGCCCTGCTCTACTTTCTGCGCTTTCTGTTTGTGAAATCCGCTATGTCCCTTGCAGCCTCCATGCGGTTAGGCCGTTCACATCATCGGTGTCTCGCGATGAAATCGATGAGTCATCTGTGCTCGGTTTCCCTAGGCTCAAAATAGGCTCTTTCAAATCGAAGTTTTGGTGCTATTTATGAGAACTAAATATAATTTAATTACAAAACTAATTGAATAAGCCCTAAACTTTGTCATGAGACAAATATGTCAATGTTAATTAACCCATTATTAGCACAAGTTCACGACATCATCTCATAGGGTAATCGTGTCATAAATAGGCTTAATAGATTCCTATACCAAAAATGTCTAGGCTTCGTGAAATTCATTCTGTCATTGGTTTGCGTTTCATACTCCTAATTGGTATCACAACATAAGATATGAATAGGTTTATTTTAAGCCCCAGGGGAACTAACAGGCTCCGACCTCACCTCTTTCTTTTATTATCTCACCTCTTGCTGGTAGAAAAAAGTGCATGGCAGAGGCGGCCCATCGTGCTTGACTATAGGTAAAATTCTATATTTATCGGTAGAGTTCTACAAGGAGATGGCGAATAAATGTCTGCAATTTTGTATAACTAACCTTTTTGTGGTCCTTTGAGATAGAGTTAGTGCCACTACACCTCAGAATAAGATGCTTAGCATAAGATTATGATAATGTTTGAGCGACTACCTGCACATAGTCTAGTCATGTATTTGTACTCCGAAAGTATGTCGTTGTTGCTGCTGCAAGTTTTACTTTTTCCATTTGCTTTTGTGTTTGTAATATATTATTTTAGAAGAACTATAAATTGTTTATGATATTACTATTATAATATATAATTATACATTCTTATAAAAAGTAAAGTATTAAAATCTATATATAATCAGAATATTATTTTTTAAAGAAATGTTTTCAACGGGGGTGGCGTTAGCACGCCTACCATCCTAGTTGGTGAGGGGTGCCACGTGTCAGCCAGATCTGAAATATGTCGGCTGCTGGAGGAAGAAGGAACGTGTCAAGACGGACTAGGTGTGCATGGTGCCACGTTGCCCGGTCCCCGGTAGGGTTGGGCAGGAAAAACGGAGAACCGAACCGAAAGAACCGGAATCGAAAGAACCAGAACCGAGAAATTCAGTTCGGCTCTTGGTACCTATTCTGGGGGAACCGAACTCCTCAGTTCGGTTCGGCTTGGTTCTCGGTTAAACCGAAAGAACCTAACAAACCAACTATACATGCATACAGCCCAACCTAGCTTAACCTCTTTTGGCCCAGCCCACTAGCGAACCCTAGATCCCTCTCCAAATCGATCCCCTCCCCCGTCCTAGCCTCCTCACGCGCGTCCCAGTGTCTCCCTGAGAGGCGAGAGATCCCGACCCCATGCCGAAGCTGTCGCCGCCGCCCATCCTCCATTCGTCGGCGCCCATCCTCCCATCCAGCCCCTGTGCCACCACCCATCCTCTCATCCATACGTGACGTCCCTCCTCGGCTTCATCCGGTGTCAAGCGTGAAGCCAACAGCGGGATACAACGGCGGCGCGCCTCACCTTCGTCCGCGCGGGATCCAGCGGCGGTGGCGCACCTCACCTTCGGCGTGGAAGCCAGCTGTGGTGGCAGCGCCTTCCCTCCTCCGGCGGCAGGCGACAACACTGCAGCAGGCCATCCGCGCCTTTCCTCCTTCGGTGGCACTATGGCAGGCGGCAGCGACGACATCATGGTTCATGTGAGAGTTTGTGGTTCATTTTTGGGTTTCACTTGTGAGAGATTGTGTTTGAATTGCGAAATGCTGTTGAAATTTTCTTTACTAATGGGTTTCTTTTTAATCTAGGATGTCGGTACTTCTGGGTAAAACCGAGTACCGAACCGAAAGAACCGAAACCAAATTTCCTCGGTTCTTGTTTCTGGCAGGTACCGATTGGTACCTGTTTTCCAGGAACCAAACTTCGAGGAACCGATCGGTTCGGTTCGGTACATACCGAACGCCCAGCCCTAGTCCCCGGCCCCTGCTGCCTTGAGCAGTTAAGCTTGAGTCGATTGTATAACTGGGTATCAAGACTTGAAAATATGAATTTACATGATAGTGATACATTTATATGATCATTAAATGAAAGATAACAATTTAGCAACAAGAAACAAGCACGTCAGCAAATGGAGCCTAAGAAGATTTATTAAATCCTACATTGAAACATTGGCGTGGTGCGATATACCATATCGAAGAAACAAAGAAACTAATTGAAGGTATCCATAGATATGTATATGTGCGGGGAATATGATACTAACATTTTTTTTTTGCCGCAAATATGATACTAACATATTTGTTGGAGTGTAATAATAATATATATCAATCCTTGGTCTTGACTCTTGAGAATTCCATGTACTAGTGCAGGAAATAAATTGACGCCATACATATATATTACATTTTTGAGTAAATTGCATCCACCATACAACAACTTGTCAGGTGGATGCATTTTGGTCCAACAAGTTGTAAAATGCTCAATTTAGTACGACAACTTGACATGTGGGTGCATATTGGTCCAACAACTTGTAAAATGTTCAAGTTAGTGCAATAAATTGGCAAATTGGTGCATATGCAGTCTAAATGTTACTTTGACGATGTACTTGTCTATGCACAGAAGGATATGAGGGTATAAGGCATGTATTGTGTCTTTTTGGATTATGTTTCTTGATAACATGACCAAAATTAATTCTGATTTTTATCACATTGTTTTAATTTGATGCTCCGATATTTTCTTATAATTTTTCACTTTTTATATTTTCATCTAACCATAATAAAAGTATTTTTTAAAAGATTAATAAAGGCACCAAATATTTCATATAAATGTACTTATAACATTCATTAAGGTACATGATGTAATATCGCCTTAGTGAATTAACTAGTGATTTTTATTTATTAAAAATTATAGTTCAAATTAAAGGGAAAATTTCTTTATGTAAACTTAAAAAACATAAATAGGCATAAATCAAGATGATATTGCTTTATAGAAATTGTCTGTCAGACTTAGAAGAAAAATATTTTACATGGAGAAAACAAAATATCTCTTATTTTCTAACGTGAGTATATTTTTTAATTTCATAATAAAGGTTCTTGTCTTGGATAAATATATCATCACTGTTAACGTGAATATCAATGGCAACACACTGGTCAATTTTTTTTGTTTGAATGCAAATATACCATGTATTTGTTGTTTGTCGTGGCCAAATACACTTCAATGTAACATTTGGACTATGCATGCACTAATTTACCAAATTGTTGCACTAAGTTGAGCATTCTACAAGTTGGTGGATCTATTTGCACGCACATGACAAGTTGTTGTATGGTGGGTGCAATTAACACTACATTTTTTTAGATTGGTTTTGGTACTCACATAGTACTATTTAAGTCGAAGAAGATATATTAAATCCAAGTCTCGAGATATCGTCAAGATTGGTTTATTATATTTTTTAGATTGGTTTGGGTACTCACATAGTACTATTTAAGTCGAAGAAGGTATATTAAATCCAAGTCTTGAGATAGACATGTATCGTGAGAGAGATTTTTTTTAAGATATACCAAACCATAGTCTTGAAGTACCCGAGTAGGAAATAAATAAATGGCACGCATTTTATACATGAGATTTTTTTTTTGGATACTCATGTTCTAATTGGAGCCTAGCTGCCTAAGATGATTTATCCAATCTTATATTGAAACATTGGTGTGGCGTGATATAACCATATCGAAGAAACGAACAAACCAATAGAAAGTATTTATAGATATGTATACATGTGGGGAACAAGATAGTAACATATTTGTTCGAGTGTAATAAGAATATATCAATCCTTGGTTTTGAGAGAATTCCATGTACTAGTGCAGTCAATAATTGACACCATAGTACATATTATAGTTTTTGAGATTGGTTTGGGTACTCACATTTTTATTGAAATCTAAGAAGATATATTAAACCCAAGTCTTGAGATATCAAGTTGGTTTCCATATATTGATTGAAGAGGACATATATCGTGAGAGAGAGATATATATACCACCACTTGCTACACTGGGACGACAGATATGCAAGCTGTCTTCTCCTGTTGCTAATCATAAAGAGACAAATACTATGTCAGTCAAGAGCAACATGAGGAGGATCACGTACTTGGCAGCTGCTTTATTCCTGGTTCTTTCGGCCTCACCGTCCTTCCACGCTGGGAACTGTAAATATATCTACTTTACTTCATCATTATGCCAGACGATTCTAAGTACTTAGATTCGTTACATATATGCAGGTGGTAGCCGTGTTTGCCCATCTCCAGTGCCATGCTTTGTGCCATACGACATTGCCCACGACTGTTTAGGAGGGAGGTGCGTAGGGATGCAAGCAGGTGCAGGTCTACCTGCCTGCCTGCTAGCCCGGCCGGCAAAAACTCGTTAGTGGGTCTCTGCAGGAACCTGCATGGTGGGCTGCAGGCTAATGGGAGCAAGCCTGCAAAGCCTTGTGGGCTTGGCAGGTACGCCCACAACCTCCCACATATCCCCTCCAACACCTGCGAAGCCTGCTCCACCACATCGCCACCTCAAAGCCTGCCGTGTTGAATCTGTGCATGAGCCGTGTGTAGATCTAGACTAGGAAATACTTGATCTATGTGTATGTGCATGTGTATATGTCAAGAGTCCTAGATCTAGGAATGGAGTAGGATAAGGGGTTAGATCCATACCATCACGGGATGAGGTGTTGGATGGCTCAGTTGATGCCATGGCAGGTTCGTTGGGGAAGCTCTGCTCTGGGGCAGCGACGGTCGGAGTAGAGTTCGCCGTAGCCCTGCACAGTAGATCTCGCCGGCCCTCCGGTCGCCACCGGCTTTGGCCAGGGACGGCGGTGGACGTCGTGGTGGAGCTTCCCGCCGTCGTAGCGCTAACCCTCTCGATCGGTCTAGGGTTTGAGTGTAGGTGGGGAGAGTACTCAGTTCAACCTCGTGAGTTGAGCCGTGGCCCCCACCTCTCTCTATATAGCGCTGGCGACAGGGGCCCACCAACCATTAGGGTTGGGCGCCCCCGATCAGGGCGCAGATCAAGGCCCAAAGGCCTTTGGGCCTTTTGGGGCTGAGGAGATCATCCTAACAATCTCCCCCTTGATCTCACTCTTTATCTTATTTTCTTTTCCAGTATTTCTTTCATCTCATCTTAGATTTATGTACAGAGCTTATCTCATCGTCACGATTCTTTATCGATAGAATCAATAGCCACCGTACACGTCTCTAGTCAGAAACGAATTCTTATATCTTATCGGGCCTTCTAATCCAGGAATCATAGGCTTTCCCTTAAACCCATACCGGCTAAGTGTTCCTTGAACACATTGGGTGGTAGGCCTTTCGTTAGCGGATCCGCAAGCATATTCTCTGATCTCATATGCTCGAGACTTATGGTGTGATCCTGGATTCTATCTTTTACCGAATAAAATCTTACTTGTATCGGCTTGGTAGCCGTACTTCTTTTGTTGTTGTGGGCATAGAATACTGCAGGCTGGTTATCGCAGCACATCTTTAATGGTCTTTCTATGCTATCCACAATTCGTAAATCGGGAACGAATTTCTTTAGCCATTCTACCTGCGTCGAGGCCTCATAACATGCTATGAACTCAGCATACATCGTTGATGATGCTGTAACTGGTTGCTTTGAGCTTCTCCACGAAATAGCTCCTTCAGCAAGCATGAAGATGTAACCTGTCGTGGATTTTCTGTCATCTTCATCTCCAGCATAATCTGCATCTGCATACCCTTTAATCTCTAGGGAATCAGATCTTCTGTAAGTCAGCATGAGACCTTTCGTGCCTTGCACATAGCGGAAAGCTTTCTTTACCAGTTTCCAATGTTCTATTCCTGGTTCTTCTTGATATCTGCTAAGCACGTTTGTGACAAAGGCTAAGTCAGGGCGAGTGCACGTTTGTGCATAAGACAAGCTCCCAAGAGCCGAAGAATACGGTACCGCTTGCATCTGTTGTCTTTCATATTCATTCTGGGGACATTGGAATTTCCCAAATCTATCATCCTTGACTATCGGAGCAGGAGTAGGATTACTTTTCTGCATATTATACCTCTCTAAAATCTTTTCTAGGTATGTCTTCTGTGACAATCCTAGAACCCCATTTCTTCTGTCTCGATGAATCTCAATTCCTAAAACAAAGGAAGCCTCGCCGAGATCTTTCATGTCAAAGTTAGAGGATAAGAATTTCTTTGTTTCTAGTAATAGACTAATATCACTACTTGCCAGTAGGATATCATCCACATACAGTACAAGGAAAATGTATTTCCCTTTCTTAAACTTTGCGAATACGCAATTGTCCTCAATATTCTCTTTAAACCCAAATTTCTTTATCGTTTCGTTAAACTTCAAATACCATTGTCTTGAGGATTGCCTCAATCCATAGATGGATTTCTTAAGGTGACATCCCATATGTTCTTTTCCTTTCACAGCAAAACCTTTAGGTTGTGCCATGTAAATGTTTTCTTCTAGATCCCCATTTAGGAATGCCGTCTTTACATCCATTTGATGTAGTTCTAGATTATAATGAGCTACTAGAGCCATTATAATTCTAAAAGAATCTTTACAAGAGACTGGTGAAAACGTCTCATTGTAGTCTATACCTTCCTTTTGTGTATATCCTTTAGCCACGAGTCGAGCCTTGTATCTTTCTATATTCCCTTTGGAGTCACGTTTAGTCTTGTAGACCCATTTACAGCATACTGTTTTGGCTCCTTCAGGAATTTCTACTAAGTCCCAAACTCCATTGGAACTCATCGATTGCATTTCATCTTCCATGGCCTTAAGCCACTTGGATGATTGCTCACTTCTCATGGCAGCTTCGAATGTGGTGGGATCATCCTCCATCCAAAACTCTTCTATTTCATACACTTCATAATCGTCTAGGATAGCTGTTCTTCTCACTCTTTGAGACCTTCTAGGGGCCTCATCATTTGGTACGTTTTCTATTGGAGGCTGATGCTGCTCCCCCTGATCTGCGGCGATATTTTCTATAGGATCCTGAAGGACAGGTTCCATATTTTCATTCTGTATTGCCACAGGAGGGAATAACTCAGGGACTGACACTGAGGGTGTAGCCACAGTCGGTAGTGAGAAAAATGGCTCCTGGATCATTGGAGTGGGTGCACACACCCGCTTCTCCTCAAGATTAATCTTTCGAACTACCGTGCTCCCCCGAATCATTTCTTCTTTTAGGAAGGCAGCATGTCTTGTTTCCACAAACTTTGTGAATCTATCTGGGCAGTAGAAACGATATCCTTTTGACTTCTCTGTGTAGCCAATAAAATGGCAACTGACTGTCTTAGGGTCTAGTTTTCCAATGGTTGGGTTAAATATCTTTGCTTCAGCAGGACTCCCCCACACCCTTAGGTGATTCAATGAGGGTGTTCTGCCTGTCCACAGTTCATACGGTGTTTTAGGCACCGCTTTACTGGGAACTCTGTTGAGAATGTAGATGGCGGTTTTCAAGGCCTCCATCCATAGACTCTCTGGCAATGTGGAATAGCCTATCATGCTTCGTACCATGTCCATTAAGGTACGATTTCTTCTTTCAGCTACTCCATTCTGTTGTGGGTCGCCCGGCATTGAATACTGGGCAACAATTCCTTGTTCCTGTAGGAACCTTGCAAAGGGTCCAGGAACTTGTCCATATGGGGTATGCCGACCATAGTATTCCCCTCCACGGTCGGATCGTACTATCTTAATCTTTAAATTGTGTTGATTCTCAACTTCAGCCTTGAATATTTTAAATTTATCCAACGCTTCTGATTTTTCTTTAATCGGGTAGATATAACCATAACGGGAATAATCATCTGTAAAAGTTATGAACGAATCATAACCGTCTATACTCGTAACTGGGAACAGACCGCAGATATCTGTGTGAATTATTTCTAAGATGCCTGCGCCGTGTTCCGCATGTTTTCTGGTTATCTTTACATATTTCGCTTTTATGCATTCAATGCATTTGTCTAAGTCTGAGAACTCAAGAGGTGGAAGAATTTCATTCTTAACCAGCCTTTCTATTCTCCCCCTCGAAATGTGGCCTAAACGACAGTGCCACAATTTCGATGACATACTCTGAGTTCTCTTTCTTTTTCTGTTGGTGGGTATGGATTCTTTTGCATTCACATCACAAACAGTATTCACACATTCACGAAGTGATAGTAAATATAAATCGTTCTTTATGAAAGCAATAGAAACAATCGAATCGTTGTAGTCTATTACACACTTGCCGTTTCCAAAACGGCATTCAAATCCATCAATATCAAGTTTTGAAACACTAATCAAATTCCTTTTAACAGAAGGAACATAGAAAACATCTCTGAGAAGCAACTCAAATCCTGTGTCAAGCACCAAGAGAAGGTCTCCCACCGCCTCCACTTCAGCTTCCACTCCATTCGCGACTTTAATCTTTCTTTCTCTTCTTTGAGTTGTTCGCGTTTGGATGAATCCCTGTAAATAATTTGCAACATGAATTGTTGCTCCAGAGTCAATCCACCAAGTAGATTTCGCATAATCTATATACAGAGATTCATTTACAAATGAAATAATGTTCTCACCATTCTTTTCATACAGCATCTTGTAGTAGTCTGGACAATCTTTCTTGTAATGTCCCTTCTTCTTGCAGTAGAGACACTGATCTTTGTATACAGTGCATTGCCCAAGCTTGGGCTGATGCTGCTAGAACTGCTGGGGATTCTGTGGAGCCTTAGACTTGGAGGATTCACCTTTGATGAAGTGACCCTTTTTCTTTTGGTTGTGCACATAGTTCACAGAGCCACCATGTGCAATCTTAAGTCTTTCCTCCTCTTGGGCAAGCATTGCCGTTGTCTTCTCTATGTCCCATTGCTCAGGACTCAAGTTATAACCAACTACAAAGTTCTCAAACTCTGCAGGAAGTGATTTGAAGATCAAATAGACAATGTGACCCTCATTGAACTCTAAGTTCAAAGTTTGTTGTTGATACTTATCAAATTGTGGATGAACTCTCTAAGTCCACCTCCTCTGTATTTTACACCAACCAGTTTCTCAAGCAACTGATGAGCATAAATCTTGGAAGAACCAGTATACTGATTCTTGATCTTTTCTAGATATTCAACAACATTGTTACAATCTGTGATTGCCCCCAAAATGGTAGGCTCTACGGTGTTCTCCACCACTGCTACACATTTCTTGTTAGCAGGTTTCCATTTGATCATGACAAGATCAAAACTCTCTTTGGATGCTTTATAAACATCCTGTGCTTGCTGCCAAGCAGTATCTGTCATATCATCCCCTCTGACTGGCGCCTGAGGCTCTACAGGCACCGGATGTGTGAGGATCCAGTCCAGTTCTTGCATGGTGAAGAAGAGGTTCAGCTTCTTGTACCACTCATTATAATTATCTCCCCTCAGAGTTGGGATATCTCTGATGGCAACTCCAGCTGAAATCAATTAGGAACAAGTGAGAACAATATATATGAGAATAAATCTGAATATGACTATATGTTTTATCATCAACTTTGGTCAGAAAATAAAACATATAGTGACCTTTTACATTAGAACTTAATCACCTTTGGGCAAAAAAAATAATAATGCGTGGAATAAACATATCTATGAAATCATAATATCATTATTCTCAACTTTGGTTAGAAAATAATAATATCACAATTATTCTGAAATTTAATCTATGACTTGAGAAAATAAATTATCCCTTTGGTTCAAATTTAAATCACAAGTCAAAAAATAATCATCTATGCAGCGGAATCTATAATATTATTCTATTCAGAAGCAAAATTCTATATCTATTCTCTAAACATTTATCCCTTTGGTTCAAAATGAAGAGAGATCAAAATTCTGTGCAAATTCATATTCAAATTCAAATAAATAGCTTCTGAAATGAATAAAATAAAAAAAATTCAACTCTGTGCAATAGGCCGCCCATACGGCCCAAATCGCGCGCTCAGCCCAGCAGCGCTCAGCCCGCGCCTGTTCGCTGCCCGCTCGGACGTACGGCCCATGTGGCGCGGCTCGGCTCGGCTCGCTCGCTCTTTTGCGGCTCGGCTCTGCTTGCGGACGCAACTCGGCTCGGCTCGCTCTGGTCTCTCGGCTCGCAGGCCGCAACCTGGGCCTGGGCCGCCAATTCGGCCCAGTCGCAGCGCGCACTCAATCCCGCCTCGATCTGAGCCGTTCATTCGATCCGACGGCTCCGCGTCGATTTCGCGAGTATAAAACGGCCGGCGTCGGAGGGAACCCTAACCCTAGCCATTTCCTCTTTTTCTCCTCTCCTCCCGGCGGCAGCCGAGCTCTGTGCGCTGCCGGCGAGCAAGTCACCGCCGCGCTGCAGTCCGCCGCGCCATGGTGACTCCATGGCCGGGGCCTTCTTTCTTTGTTCTCTAGTGTTTCTTCTTCCCCACTTCTTCCACGGCCAAACAGAGGCAGCAGAAAGTCCTGGCGCCATCGCAGATCCACTCGCCGGCGCGCGCGCACACCGAAATGGTGAACGCGCCACCGTCGAGTGGGTTTTCGGTGGTGGCTCTGTGCTCTCGCGTGCCGGCGTCCCGACGGCGAGTGCTGCTTCTTTGCGCGTTCATCCGCCAGCGTCCCGGCGGCTTGGTGCGCATCTGACCATGGTAGGTCTCTGTGTTGGCTTGAATAAGCCGGATCTGTGCGTGAGAAAACTAGATCTGTGATGTGGGGATGTAGATCTGTTTGTTTGGGGATATGGATCTGTGGTTCTCGAAGATTCTCGGTGGAAGGGTATTTGGATCTAGGGTTTCGGGGTTTTCTTCTGTTGTTCTCGATTTCTTTCGAAATCGTTTCTCTTTTCTCTAGATCCACAGTGGATCTACACTTCTAGTAGGCGACTGATACCAATGCTCTGATACCAATTGTTGAATCTGTGCATGAGCAGTGTGTAGATCTAGACTAGGAAATACTTGATATATGTGTATGTGCATGTGTATGTGTCTGTGTATATGTGTATGTGTATATGTCAAGAGTCCTAGATCTAGGAATGGAGTAGGATAAGGGGTTAGAGGCTCAGTTGATGCCATGGCAGGTTCGTTGGGGAAGCTCTGCTCTAGGGCAGCGACGGTCGGAGTAGAGTTCGCCGTAGCCATGCGCAGTAGATCTCGCCGGCCCTCCGGTCGCCACCGGCTTTGGCCAGGGACGGCGGTGGACGTCGTGGTGGAGCTTCCCGCCGCCGTAGCGCTAACCCTCTCGATCGGTCTAGGGTTTGAGTGTAGGTGGGGAGAGTACTCAGTTCAACCTCGTGAGTTGAGCCGTGGCCCCCACCTCTCTCTATATAGCGCTGGCGACAGGGGCCACCAACCATTAGGGTTGGGCGCCCCCGATCAGGGCGCAGATCAAGGCCCAAAGGCATTTGGGCCTTTTGGGGCTGAGGAGATCATCCTAACATGCCGCCGCCGCCGCGCGGCGCCGCCAGGGACCAGGGCGACGCCGCCTCCGTTCCCAATTCGCCGGTGGACCTCTAGATTGACGAGCTCGCAAAGGAGTGGAAGAAGCTGCTCGATCCTGCTCGGCCTCGGCGTGCTCGAGTCTGTCGGCAGCGGCGGTCCCGGTGATGCAGAAGGGGAAGGGGAACGAGATGGTCGGGAGCCTGCAAATCACGCTCAACATCCTGGTCTTCATCTGGAAGATTCCACCGGCCTTGAGATCGTCGGCAAGGCATTCAATTTCACCAAGCAATGTCCGGCAGCTAGTGCTTGCTGCAGGGGATCGGAACTGCCGATGTGGGCATGGGTATCCTGCTTCCAGCATCCTCACTTCCTCACTCTGCATCTCTCTTGTCTTCCTTCCCATTCCCGTTAGGTTGTTGACTTGTGCAGACAACCGTGTGTGTTCAATTCTGTGGATTTTGTTTCGTTCCTCGTCTCTGCAGGGTTGTTGACACTAGTCTCGGTCGAGCTCGCCGGTCTCAATGGCGCACAACGTCGCGGAGTTCTGCTCCTGTGGCCTTGCAGGCTTGCGGGCAGGCGCCTGCGGGCGCCTGCCAACCTGCATATGTCTTGCCTGCGAAGCCCGTAGGCAAACGGGAGAAGTGAAGCAGTACTAGCAGGCGCCCGCAGGAGTAGAATTTTTTTCTTGCCGCTGATGCGGTTGGCATGCGGGCGCGCCTGCTTGCATCCCTAGAAGTGCGACAATATTTGTGGTATTTATAACTACAAACCCGAAGGCGCCTACTGCAATCAAACTGTTACCCCATGGAAGTGTTGCTGCCCACGTGGACGGCTCTAAGCTGTGTTGGTGTTTATGCTTCCATCTGTTAATTTTATGCAAACTCAATAAAAACTAATGTTGCCGCGTGCCTCTCCAATGCATCGTTGTAATAAATTAATTTGCAGTTAACTATGCATTTAGTGATTCCTAGTATAACAAGAAAATGATGAACATAAAGGTCAGTCTGGGATCGGACCTCTAGCTGAATTGGTTAGATGGCCTCAATAGCGCTCCTCATGTCCATGGGAGCGAATTTTAGGCTAAGATTGAAAAAATCCCCTCGTCTGTCACCACGTCAAAGCACAGGTCTAAGGCCCGGCTCACGTTGGTCGTCTCACATGGGCAACGGTGCCGCTATGTAAGGGCGGAGCAAGAGTTCGGAGGTTTTCTCGACCTGCGTGAGAAGATTTTCTCTCTTAAATGAAAGTCGTGGGGGTGGTCTTGCCCTCCATCGGTCGATTTTTTTTAAGACCATTGTGAGTATATACTGTATATTTATATGTATAAATAAATGGATGCTGACAAGTGTCTCATCTCTCTATAAGTACATATACATGTATCGTACAACATACCTCCAAAAGAATACGACAATCAATGGTATAATAATAGCTAAATACAAGCATGCACGTGCATATCTAAATTAAAATTCCTCTGTCTGCAGCAAAGGATAATAATAAGCAACTACCAATAATTAAGCCATGAGGCCAGCGGCCAGCAAGACAACTCCGGCGAGCGCGATGCCGGTGGCTGTGGCCTTGGTAGCGGCGGAAGCCGGCGTGGGCGGCGAGGCCGGGGCGTTGGCGCCGGGAGCGCCAGCCGGGGCGAGGGATCCAGCGCTGGGCACGACGTCGACCTGGAGCTTCATGCCGCGTCGCAGTGGCCGGTGAAGCCGCAGATGAAGTAGCGCGTGCCGGGGGAGGTCAGGGCGATGGCGTCGTTGCCGGAGTTGTGGGTGGCGAGGGGGCTACCGGTGGAGCACGAGTCGTAGGCCACCTTGCTCACCTCCAGCACGTCGTGCGCCTGTGGGGAGTACTTGAACACGAGCTGGTCGCCCGGGTGGAACCGCTTGGAGGCCGCCCAGTTGGCGTAGTTGGTGCTCAGGTCCCACGACCCACCCGGCTCGCCGACGTTGTAGGTCGCCGCTGATGCCGTGCCGAGGATGGACGCCGCCATCACGGCCGCGAGGACGATGAGCCTGGCTGCCATGGCTACTAGCTGCAAGGAGGTCGCCAAAGTTGGAGGTGCAAGGAGGGGTTCTTGGAGGCTTGTGAATGAAGTTGTGATGAATGGATGGATTGATCCGAGGAATTCGGGGGCGTATATATAAGCATGTGTGATCTATGCGCTTGCGCGTTAGGTGGCAGATATTAGAAGACGACGTCAGAGATTACTTTGCGTTGTATGTGCTACTGATTACTAAAAGCTATATGACCACTTCGCATGGTGATCAGTATATACTACTTGGTCCGAAAACAACCAATCAGAAAAGTCTGAGAACCAATTATAAAAGAGGAAAACAAAGGGTGTACCGGTTCCTGCATACACACAAATCACCGATGGTGGATAGAACATGGACGCGCACGCGGTGTCATTTCAACGGCGCACCAGCAGCCGCGTGTAGGGGTTGTTGGCCTGGCTGACCTTTCCATGCTCTGACCACCGTACCACGTCACCTGTCAACACTCAACAGGGTTTGGCCGTTTGGGGAAGCTTTAGCGAACATGAACACGTATTCCGACAGTCGGTTGTGTCTCGATCTGCCGGCTAATCCTGTTGAACGTGTCGTAGCATCAGTGTGGATCGGAGCTAAGCTATCCTAACAACAATAAGATAGTTGTAAGCTTGTTCTCTTCTTCTTTGACCTTTGTAACGATCATCTTTTTTCCATGCACGAAGAGTGCACATATCTGCATCTTAATTAATTCGCGTGTTTGGTGTACCCACCTGGCGACCTGGCCAGCCACTACTGCGTGTGTATGTGTGTGGCCGTCGAGGACCAGTGATGTTTTGTGGCCGTATGTCGTCCATTCTTTTGTCTTGGTCATGCAGGCAGGCACCTTTTTTAATTATTCAAGCCTGAAAAGTTTGACAAATGTGTAACTAGCTACTTGGCTCGGAGCTATGTAGTACATCTGAATGCAGCAAATATTTGATGCGGTAACCTCTTCCAGAAACGAGGTTTTTCCTCACCTGGTTGCAGGCTCCGCGCTGCATAAAACGTCATCGGTGACCATGCTCCCTCCCTCGCCGCCCGCCCGCCCATCACCAGTTATCAGTTCATCACCCAGCCACCCAGGCCAGTGCTTGAGAGGGGCATATCAGCATATGCATTTTTTTTAGATAATGGAAATTCCGACCTCTATGGTTTAGTGTACACAACCTTAAAAAAATATCAATTGTTGGACAAAAAAGAATAATAAAAAAGCAAAATTAAGCCTGACAAATTCTATTCCAAACATTTCTAAATATAACATCTCCAAAAAAAAAAAAGTGCTGACCATCATAATAGCTCCTTTGCCTTCTCCCCACGCTGCAATATTGACCAAAATCGCAACCAATAGATTCCCCCGAAAATAACCTGAATAAAGGATGAGTGTTTAACGTTATCAAAGATAATATCATTTTTACACTGCCACATTGTCC
The DNA here is from genome assembly GCA_015342445.1 of Digitaria exilis. Taxonomy (NCBI): domain Eukaryota; kingdom Viridiplantae; phylum Streptophyta; class Magnoliopsida; order Poales; family Poaceae; genus Digitaria; species Digitaria exilis. Next base: position 685,375 of record JACEFO010002191.1, read on the forward strand.
AACATAGAGCCATTGTCCCTTTTAGAATAGTAATGACCTCTTGAGAGTTAAAATTTTGAAGCCAGTTTGCTAACATGTGGGTTACTGATATAGGTGGGGTTAAACCAGTAGCAATTTGGACAATTCTCCAAATTACCTATGCATGTTAGCATTCAAAACAGATAAATGTTTAATCTTTTCATTACAGCTGCAATAGCTACACTTTTGACCGCCCTTCCATTTTTTCATCAAAAGATTATCCTTAGAATGAGCCCTTTTTGTAGGTACCAAAGCAAAATCTTAATTTTTAGAGGAACTTTTAAGTTTCCAAAGCAATTTATGACAGAAGGAGAAATTGTTGTTCATCAATTGAAGGTACATAGAACGAACTGTAAATTGTCCGCTCTTGGTTAAGTACCATACAAAAGTATCCCTTCCTTGAGTTAAATCGAAATTGGAGACCTGCGCTACTAGTCTCAGCCATTCATTTAGTTTCTCACCCACTAACACTCTTCCAATAGAGATGTTTAACGGTGTTGAACACATGACATTTGCCAGCGTAGCATGCAGATAGTGACAAATGTTGAGACACTTACAAAGCTTGTCAAATTCAATTTGTTGAGACACTTAGCTGATCAGAGTAGGCATAGGCTAAGAAACTAACACTGCTGACCCAAGAAAACAGGTTGGCAACTAAGCAAAAGAACTCATCGGTCTACAAAATGAGGTTGGTTGCACCAAGGAACTCTACTCGTCGGCTGGCAAGAACTCCAGGAACCATCCAACGTGAAATTCAGTCGACCAAACACAAGAAGCATCGGACAAGGAGGGATCGGCTGAAACAAATATAGCCACAAGTAAGGCCAGGTATACTAATACTCGCAGGACTTATCCGATCGACGTAAAACCAATAATAATCAAGACTCGTGCAAACTGTTTGGTTGTGAGTTGTTTTGCCAAAGTGACTAAGTAGTTGGTCTTTACTTCCAAGATTTTAGCCAAGATTAATCTATTCATTTACATCGGCTAAATGATTGTGACATAAAAGGAAACATTACACTTTGATTCAAACATCAACGACCTAAGCATAATGGAACAAGTTCATTCTCTTCTATCAACAACCCTTTACGTTCAACTTGTTACTCATAGAAATCCAATTAGCACGACATGAGAGCAACCTTGGCAACTTTTTCCAATCTGCACCTTCAATCCCATCCACACTGACAAACTACAACGCCCCAACAGACCCCAGGACATAAATTGTGTCGTGACTATGACTATAGCCTTCACATCTTCCTCTAAGCGGGAGTGGAACTGAGATTCAAGTCTTGGACATTGCATGTACGTCCTCAGTTTAGCGATTCCATATAGCCACCGTGCCCTTGGTACATTCAACACTTGTGCACATCGGGCCAAAGATGACATAGTTGTTAACAGATTTATCTTCTATTACAGATAGAGCAAAACCACCAATGTGCTTTGCACAAACAAGCCCTGCCCGCCATTCCTTATGATTCCGACAGAATAGAACAAGAAACTATTTTTCATGAGTGGCAGGGAATCGATCGACTTTTACAGGTCCTATTAGCAATGGCAGTGGCTAGCGATCCTATTATGCCTGTAAAAGAACTTTGGTTCCTATGGATTCATGCATCTAAGATTCCAAAACAACTCACTGAAATATAAATGCACAAGCATAAAGATAGGGCTCAGATGGAATTTAGAAAACTGCCATGTTTGTTAGAGGTGGAAAGGTACTAGGCAATTATTGCTTTGGCCATGATACAAAACAGTTAGTTCATGATGACAGTAGATACCAAACACAGACGACAGCCAGGTTTTGAGGAAGGATCTACCGTCAAAGATTTATTTGACCTTGGGCTTCATGGGCTCACGCGTGATACCGTATATATTGACAAATAGATATTTTTACAGGCTTCTCTGGATCTGGGCCGGGTTTCTTTTAATAGACCAGCAAGGTATAAAGCATCAGCCAAAACAATAAGGCATAACCGATGGGGTTCTTTTAAAGAAATCGGCTAGACTAGATATTACCCGGAATGAAGGTAGATAGCCGATGCAGGTCTTTTAGTTCGGATGGGGAAAAATAAGCTATGAAACAACTTGGAATGGTTTACAGTAGGCCGGAGGAGGCGTTCAAGGACTTAGTCGATATAATGGTAGGTCGGCTGAGTTGATCAACTCAGTCAGACGACTGGATTGGTTGGACATTGAGTATCTCGTGGGAAAGTTGCTCGAAATGCATGGTCACCAGGCTATGCCTTTGTCCTATCAAGGATCGATTAACATAGGCTATGTTTCAATCCCCTCCAACTAAAGTTTAGTTTGCTAAAGTGTAAAACATTCTTTTAGCAAACTAAAATTTAGGTTGCTAAACTTTAGTAGAGGCTGTTTGGATCGCTTTGTTGAACTTTTCCACTTGACCATGCTAACCTTCATTTATTTCTCCCACCTAATCCCTCACCTGAACTTTAGTAAGGGGGTTTTGATGACTTTAACTAAATTTAGCAAGTTTTAGCACCTCTTAGCTTGCTAAAGTCAAACTATTTTTGGCCTCCAACTAAAGTTGAACAAAATTTTAGTTGGACATGTTTGAATCCAAAAATTGCTAAATTTTAGCAACTAAACTTTAGTCCAATGTCCAAACATGGTCATAAACTGTCATCATGTTTTTATCCAAAAAAGAATATACATCTCAATTGTCAGCAACACCCTAAATTGTCATGAAAGTCTTCCTTTCATCGATCCATGTGATATATACACATGCAACAACTAACATGGTACATGCAAGAATTGAAATACATATGCATGCATATATAACGAACAAGTCTGGGCAACGCACGCAGCTCGTATCAATTGTCATTCCCTTCAAATTTCCATCGCACTTGACCACTTGTTACGCTTGCGCATCGTCATTGTCGTCCGTTTTCTGCTGCTGATCATCGGGAGCCAGATCTGTATCCGACGCCGGTTCGTCATCGGCAGCGCCTCCGCCTGCGACGGTGAGGTACTCGAGCGCGGTGACGACGTCGCTGATGGCGGGGCGCATGGTGGCGTCCTCCTGTAGGCACATGGCCGCGATGGCGAGCGCCTGGTAGAGCCCCTTGGTTGGGTAGGCGCCCTGGAGCAACGGGTCGGCCATCTCGGCGAACCGGCGCTTGTCCTTGAAGCGCGGGCCCGCCCAGAGCACGAGGTTGTGCTGGTCCGGCGGCCTGGCGGTGTCGATGGCGCGGCGGCCGGTGATGATCTCGAGGAAGACGACGCCGAAGCTGTAGACGTCGGACATGGTGGTGAGCTTGCCCGTGAGCGCGTACTCGGGCGCGCAGTAGCCGTAGGTGCCCATGACGCGCGTGGACACGTGCGTCTTGTCGCCGACGGGGCCCACCTTGGCGAGCCCGAAGTCGGAGAGCCGCGCGTGGAAGCCGGCGTCGAGGAGGATGTTGGACGCCTTGAAGTCGCGGTAGATCACCGGCGGCCGCGCCGCGTCGTGCAGGTACTCGAGCCCGCGCGCGGCGCCCTGCGCGACGCGCATGCGCGTGGCCCACTCCAGCGGCGCGCGCCCCGGGGGTAGGTCCAGCAGGTGGTCCTCCAGGGAGCCCATCGCCATGTACTCGTACACCAGCATGCGGTGGTCGGCGTCCGTGCAGAAGCCCAGCAGCGTCACCAGGTTGGGGTGCTTGAGCAGGCTCAGCATCAGCGCCTCCACCAGGAACTCGCGCGTGCCCTGCATGCCGTTGCGGTCGAGCTGCTTCACGGCCACCTCTGGTGATCCCGTCGACGACTTGGGGCCCAGCCGGCCACGGTAGACGGGTCCGAAGCCGCCCTCGCCCAGCAGCGACTCCGGCCGGAAGCCGCCGGTGGCCTCCGAGAGCTCTGCGTACGTGAAGGCGCGCGCCGTCACCTTCCCCGCCTTGCCCATCTTGAGGATCTCCTCGGCGACGCGCTTGTGGCGGTAGCTCACTGCATCGCATCACATCGTTGTCATTCGAATGGATGATCATCGTCGACCACGAAATGCATTACTAATTGCCCATCTCTGAGACGCGATCCATGGGTTAAGGTGGATATATACCTGAATCGGCGACGATCTCGTTGACGAGGGCGACGAGGTTGCTGTAATCAACGCTATTGTTGTTCCTGCTGCTCATGTCCTCGCCGGGCCGCCGCTCGGGGATAGGACGTTCCTTGTTTCGGCACGACGAGGAGGTGGAGGACGAAGACGCTGCTGACGAGGAAACGATGCCCTGGTCATGCTGGCTGCTCCCGTCGCCGGCGTGGGACTGGAAGCAACACAAGATGCCCATCGTCGTCGCCGCGGCCGGTTTCCGACTTGGCCGCCTTGATGATCGAGTAATCGATCAGCCACCAGGATTCGAAACGAATGCTTGAGCAAATTCGAATCGAATTTGCCCAAGCATTCAGTCCAATCCAGTCTGATGCCGATGGGGGGCTTGGCTAGAACGATGCCCGGTGCCTGATGGAATGGCACTGCAGCGGCGAGCAGTGCGCTCCGCCGGCCGGCGAGGGGAGGCGATCGCAGGCAGCGATCTGATTCTACGGAGGCTTCGCCGCAGGAACAGCAGTAACAAACGAATCAATAACAGATTAACAGGCCGTTCAGAAAGTGATTAATCTAGTTGTCTCGTTGCCAGCACCCGGCCGCCAAAACTGGACCAATATAACTATGGCTGGCCACAAATAGCATATGGCCGCGTGCACGATTGTGTGCTTGCAGGTTGCAGCAGCAGCTGCTAATTTTGGAACAAAGGCAACTACTCCTCTTCTCTTTGGGCCATTTCAGTTGACATATATGCAAGCTTGGCCATCTACATTCAAATAGAACAATATCAGCCCTTCACAGAACGCACATAGATTGAGCAATGGCCAGAGCATCGAAGCAACCCTAGTGTATCGAGGCGCTGCTATGAGAACATGGAAGCTTAACTATCACTCTCGGATTCCCCACATTGCCCGCCGCCATTGCTTGCCAGATTCACCTTCACCACCGTTTGCTGCTGCCCATCATCTGAAGGTACATGCAGATGAGCCTCCATGGTAATGATCTCCCAGTCGTGATGCCGCAGAAAGGAAAGCAGACCATCCTCTGCACAACACAACAGATTTCATCATCGTCAGGTACTCAACTATTCAGGCGCATCAAAGGAAAACATTAACACCAACCTCCATTTCGGGTTGCCTCAATTTGGAAAGATCCTGACCCGTGTGGCCCAGATACAGGGAATGTGCATGAAACAGATCTCCGCTGATGGCCTACAGAAAGAGAAGCTTCATACCACGGTCCTCTGAGAATAGGCACCCCAATGGTTTCGACAACCTTTGGGTTGTCAGCAGCCTTCTCAATTGCCTTACTGAAAACATTCAAACTTGTAAGTTGTCGTTTATTAGGATTTAGAGGTATCATTGAGGAAAGCAAACAAAAATGCGATGTCACATCCATGCCATGGCATAAGGCCAGATAGAATATGCGGCAGATGATGTTTAATGCGCACCTAGAACATTATTAGAGTTATAGAAAGTATGATGGTTGATAAACAAAAACAAGACATCCTTAAAAAGATTAAGGGGAAAAATTAGTTGGCCGGAATTCACTTGAATATAAGATGAGTCACACACTAAAATGATCTATTCGTATGGCCAGAGGATGGCAGGTCAAATAAACAAAGCTTGAGGAGTTATCCAACTATTACAGTTTGCATTCATGAAAAAGGGCACATTCACTAAACCAAAAAATTACCCTGCAACCAGATAAGATAAAATGAGTCGCGCAGTTCTCTATTAAGATGGTTGTATGTTCAAAAGGGAAAAATTAAGATGGTCGGAATTCATTTGAATATAATGGGTACACAGTTATATTATCTGTTTATATTCTGTACGACCAAAGCAATATAGGACAAATAAACCAAGCTCATCAAATGTGTGAGGACTTAACGCAACTAGTCCACTTTCCATCATAAAACAAAGCATTATTCACCATACCCAACCAGATAATAGGAGCATCGTTGTCGATGTCCTATAAGAAGTTACAATACATTAGGATTCAATGGTAAGCATCTGATTTTAAACTCCACATAGAGTTCAGTCTTCATTGTGATCCCTTAAATGGATTTCTACAAATAGATATGACACCGATGCATAAATGCACACAAAGGAGAAATGTTTACGCTGGGGGAAATGGCCTGAACTTTGCTATGCTCATTGATGTGGAAAGAAATTACATCGTTTGCTCTTGAGCAAGGGCCAAAGCCCAAATCTACTGAGGTCCCGAAATTACTTGCATGCAATTCAATTCGCTCCGGTAACTATTACGAGTAAATACTGAGAGCAGACAAGAGTAGATTGGACCGGATTGATTTTGAATGGAGCAAACAAAAAAAAAAAAGGAGAAATGAAGCTGACGTTGTACATCCATTGAAGATGGCGAGGTCGTTGACGCCGCTGAGCACGAGGCCTCCAGCCAGACTGATGACCCCAATCGACACGACCCTCCAAGGAAGAGATCTTTTGCGGCTTCCGCTGGAGCCGCTTCCATAGGAGCTTGGTATGTCACGGAAGAGAAGAGGGGAAAGATCTCGGGTCAGATCGGGCTTGGAGCTTGGAGCGGAGGAGTTGAAGATGAATGCCTACCGGTAGAGAAGACCGCCAGTCAAGGCTGGTGGAGCGCTTGACTGAGAGATTCCGGCGAGCTTTTTCGCCGCCGCCGCCGCCGCCGCCCACGACATTTCGACTTCTCTCCGCCGACGACGGAGGAGAAGAGGGAGGAGGCACGGAAAAACAGAAAGAAGCCCAGCAAATTGTATTGGTAATCGACGAGACAGACTCCTCCTCTGCAGTTGGCCCGGGTCACTGACTCGTGGGCCTGGACCACACGTCTTCATTGGTAATGGGCCTCAACACGATAAGGCCCAGGCCAAACACGAATCGCATCGCATTATCTCCGCTCCACACCATCCGCGGCCTCCTCCCACCTGCTTGTGTTGCTGTTGCTCCAATCTAGCAGTGGAGTCGAATCGATGGCGGCGTGGTCGTCGTCGCCGTCGCTTCGCCACCTCCTCCTCCTCCGCCCGCGCTTACCCCTCAGCCCCACCTGCCTCGCTGGCTCCTTCTCCCGCCGCCACGTCCACAGCCACAGCCACAGCCGCCGCCGCCTCTTCTCCTCCGCATCCTCCTCGACGCTGACCCACGGCGACGCCGCCTCAGCCCACGGTGATGGTGATGGCGTCGTCGACGTCAACCCGCCGCGCGGCACCAGGGATTTCCCACCGGAGGAAATGCGCCTCCGCACCTGGCTGTTCGATCAATTCAGGGAGGTCTCCCGCCTGATGGCATTCGAGGAGGTGGACTTCCCCGTCCTCGAGTCGGAGGCGCTCTTCATCCGAAAGGCTGGGGAGGAGATCACGCAGCAGGTCTCTTCCATTTTCTCCCTCTGTCTTCTGTTCTCATCACTATCATCTATTGTTATTCATCAGATAAGCCATTCTGATTTGTGAATTGAAGTCCTTTTGTATAATTTTGCTCATGATTCTGCAACGCAGCTCTACAACTTCGAGGATAAAGGGGGTCGTCGTGTTGTTCTCAGGCCCGAAATCACCCCATCCCTTGCGCGTCTAGTCATAAAGCAAGGGTATGTATGCAATTGCTATTCTGTCACCTATTCTCAGGCCTGGGACCTGTCTATTCATGGCTCTGATTTCCGTCAGAATGTGATTTTCGCCTACTCTTCTTCTGTCTAGAAAATCAGTCTCCCTTCCACTGAAATGGTTTACTATAGGACAGTGCTGGCGATACGAGCGCATGACCAGAGGAAGAAGACGGGAGCATTACCAATGGAATATGGATATCTTTGGTGTGCCTAAAGTTCGGGTACCATACTTCTACTCCTTTTACTGATTCTGGATGCTGTTATGCTTCTATGTTTTGAATTGATGCAGCATTGCTATGTTAACATCAGGCCGAGGCTGAGCTTCTTCAGGCTATTGTTCTCTTATTTCAACGTCTTGGAATAACATCTTCGGATGTGGGGATCAGGGTGTCCAGCAGGAAGGTAACCTTTCACTCACTCAATAACCCATTTGGATTCACCTCGTCCTTTATTTCTTTGTTCTTTTTTCTTGGACTTATGGCATCCAATAGTAATTTGGTAAGATTTTTGGTAGTTATCTCGTAAACTTGTCTTGCCAAATTCGTATAGTACATGGCCAAGTTTGGTGATTGTGGCAATCCTTTTTATTCCTTAACTATTTCACAAGGAGATGGAACTCCTCTGGGAATTGGACTACCTGAATGATGCAGCTGCAACTACAAAACATCTTGATTTCTGTGCATGTGTTTTTCTCTGGTTTCTAGCTGATTTCACAAGGAGATGGAACTCCACTTGGAATTGGACTACCTGAATGATGCACCTGCAACTAGATAACATCTTGATTTATGTGCATGTGTTTCTCTGGTTTCTAGCTGACTATTGTGTGTCTTTTCCAGGTTCTTCAGGCTGTGCTGAACGTGTACTCCATACCAGAACATTTATTCACTGAAGTTTGTGTTATTGTTGATAAGGTGTGCCCAAATTCTGCTGATGAAGCAATTCATCACTGACAAACTTAGGATCATATCTTCTTCAGTTTATTACATTTTTCTTAATAATGGACTAGAGGACAAACATTTATTTTTTTGTACATGAATAGATCATTTTAACTCCCTCAGCTCTTGCTGGAGTCCAGAAAATACCCCTCAACTCCAAAACTGTTTGCCACAAGGAGTAATATGAGTTAACAGCTGGATAAGCTACTACACTCTCTTGTCGCAATATGAGTTAACAGCTGGATAAGCTGGATATGTCACGTGCTACTACACTCTCTTGTCGGAATATGAGTTAACAGCTGGATAAGCTGAGAAATTTGTCTTCATCTTGTAGACACTCATGTCTACCTTCATTGTGAAATTAGAAGTAACCAGTAATTGCTTATCGCAGAACCCCAGTCCTGTTATACAATTATTGAATCAGATTGTCGCTGCTCTGCTTTTTGTATATAACCATTTGTAACAATTTGATGAATACCCAGGCATTAGTTTATTTATTGCTATATTTTTGTTGGCATTATGTCTGTCTTGATTCTAAGAAAGCATTTTCCAGTTGGGAAAATTAACTAGAGAAGAAATTGAGAAGGAACTTATGTCAACTGGGCTGTCATCTGAAGCTGTCCAGGGTATCATTGAAGTCCTTTCGCTCAAGTCATTGTCTAAGCTTGAAGGTTTTTTCCTAACCTCTGGTGGTTCACTTGTTATTATGCATGCTCTAGATGATATACCTTTACTTGATATTACCCTAAGGTAATGTGCCTAAATTATTAATCAAATTATCTAAAATAATAATAATTAAAGTTATGCTATGGGGTTTTTGAGCTGATTTTGTTTAATAAAAAATTTATATTGATGGGCCTTTTGTCAAATGTTCTTGTTTAATCGTGATATGTTTATGCAGAGGTGCTAGGCTCTGGTGTTGAAGCTGTTGCCGACTTGAAGAAACTCTTCTCATTTGCGGAGCAATACGGTTATGCTGATTGGATTTGTTTTGACGCATCAGTGGTCCGGGGCCTTGCATACTACACAGGAATTGTGTTTGAGGTTGTTTTCAACTCATTTTATTCTCATGACGAAACTCAAAACTTTTTGGTTCAACTGCAGGACCACGACCATCAAGCTACACATGAAAGCTCATTTAAAAAGATGCTATTCATCTAAAGATAATAATTTATTCTATTTACAAATAATATTTCTGTTCTCAAGTTAGCTGTCCTGATTTGTGTTCTTATTATCATTCTGAGCGTTTATGTTAGGTTACACTATTGCCCCTGCAGAATGGCAGGTTAAATTTTTTTATCATCTGTTTATATTGATGCCTGACTAGATAGTTTATTTCATTATCATCGAGTATATCTGGCTTCTCTAAATTTGTGTGGATCTGACATTCCCTTTTCTTCTTTTTGCCTTTTCAACTAAATATATTCTTCATTATGGTTTCCATGTTAGCAACTCCTGTTTTAGTTGAAACTCTTGGTCAACTTTTGTAGGCATTTGATATAGAAGGAAAACTGAGAGCAATTTGCGGTGGTGGAAGGTACGATAGATTGCTTTCAACATTTGGAAGTAAAGATATTCCAGCTTGTGGCTTTGGATTTGGAGATGCTGTTATAGTGGAAGTATGCCATCTTCTATCCCATATTTGGTTCCGTTCCTTAGAGAATCAAACAAGCCGCATAGAAATAAGTTAAGATTAAGATTGATGTTTAAGAAATTAGAGACTACTTCTGTTAATACGAACTTACCCAATTCAAGACACTAAGCATCACAAGTGGTAGCTGTGTGCTAATTCATGTTAAATGGAGGACAGAAATAAGGTGTCTAGTAGTACATAATAGTTGATTTTCTCAAAAAGTATTAAATGCAGTTTTATATCATTCGAGTCATTGCTCCAAGAGTGACAACGACTTTACTGTAATTTGCATTCTGACAGCTGCTGAAAGAAAAGGGTCTGTTGCCTGATATGTCACGTCAGATAGATGACATTGTCTTCCCTTTGGATGAAGAGCTTGAAGGACCAGCATCCAGTATTGCTTCTTCTCTGAGGAAGAAAGGCCGGGCTGTGGACCTTGTAGAAGACAAGCGCCTCAAATGGTATACATACCATCTTTTTGCCCGTTCTTGATTGCTTTAGCTGAAATACCCCCTTTTGGCTACTACCAGGGTATTTAAGCACGCGGAGAGGATCAATGCTAGCAGGCTGATATTGGTTGGAAATTCTGAGTGGGAGCGAGGTATGGTTCGTGTAAAGATACTATCAACCAGGGAAGAATTCGAGATTAAGGCAGGTGAACTAGAGTGAGTTTTTACTTATTATTTGAAGGCCTAACTTCAGAGGATCATGTTTTGTTTTTGCCATTTTCTTTAGAAGTCGTGTAGATACGTATATACATGGAACAGATACAGCTCATGACATGAACCTTTGCTGTCGAGTTGTATCTTCATTTGTTTGGTTTCAGTGTAAAGAGTCATCATCAGCAGAGATCACTAAAATGCTAGGTCAGGCTAGATCGGGATAATGCTGCTGAGTTATTAGGACTTAGCAGGGATCATATCAAACAAGCTTGGCGTTTGAGCTGCTGTAACAGCGTGGGTTCGATACTTATCAGAGAGGCTGTAACAGCAAACCGATGGCGATAATTTATATTCTTTCATCAATGTGCACTAGTATTTTCATTTGCAACTACTAGTATTTTCATTTGCTTGAACCTGGAAGTAGCTAGTACAGCACAGAGTAACAGACTGACGGAAGCCCAGTTGGTTGGGAATTCTTTTTCTTCTGCTTTTTTTTTTAAAAAAAATGTTGGGATGTCGAACTTGATTTATTCATCATTGCCTATTCCCCCGCGACGAGGCTCGAAACAATTAATGAAGATGAATGCTGGTAATGAGTCGTCGGGGGTCGGTCAGGAGGGTGCTGTGGCGCCGACGTAGCCGAAGCCGACGATGAAGGCCGCCGCCGACTGCAGGAGCAGGTACATGTAGAAGTGGTCTTGGCCAAAGAAGACAATGTCGTAGATGGACAGTAGAGCAGGCACACCCCCATGGCGAGCTCCAGCACGTGCACCTCCCGTCTCCGCGCCGGCTGCTTCTTTTTCTTGGCAACCGGCGCAGCCTGCTGCTTGCAGCTACCGAGCTTGTCGGTGACCACCCACTCGTTTGCGCGGCTGGCCTCGATCAGGCCGATGACTGCGGCCTTGGAGCGGTGCATGGACATGACGTTCTCGAAGAGGATCCAGAAGACGAGCAGGTGCCACGACCTGGGCGTGCAGGCGGCGTTGAGCAGCGTGCAGGCGGCCGGCACGTACATGGCCACGTACTTGGGCAGGTGCACGTCGCCCTGCACCAGCACGCAGGCCGGGATGACGACGCAGTAGAAGAGGAACGTGACGAGGTGCGCCACCACCTTGCGCACGAGGAAGAAGCCGTAGAGGAGGTGCAGCTTCTTCCACGGCGACACGCGGTCGCTGCGCAGGATCTCCGGGAGCACCTTGCGGAACAGGTTGGCGGGGCCGCACGACCACCGGTGCTGCTGGTACCGGTAGGCCCTGAACGTGCTGGGCAGCTCGTTGCGGACGCCGAGGTCGCCCACGTAGACGAAGCGCCAGCCACGCAGGCTGGCGCGCACGGCCGGGTCCATGTCCTCCACGGTGGTGCGCTCCTTCCAGCCTCCGGCGTCGGCCAGCGCGGCGAGGCGCCACACCCCGGCCGTGCCGTTGAAGCCGAAGAAGGCGTGGCAGGCGGAGCCCACCTCCTGCTCGACGGCGAAGTGGTAGTTGAGCGACATCTCCTGGATGCGGGTGAGGATGCAGTCGTCGGCGTTGACGAAGCGCCAGCGGGCCTGCACGAGCGCCACCCCGGGGTCGCGGCGGAGCGGCGCCACGGCGCGGCGGAGGAAGTCGGGGTCGGGCTGGAAGTCGGCGTCGAAGATGGCGACGAGCTCGCAGCAGCGGGCGTAGGGCTTGCGGAGGCCCTCGCGCATGGCGCCGGCCTTGTAGCCGTCACGGTTGCTGCGGCTCTCGTAGCGGATGCGCACGCCCTTGCGCGCCCACCGCGCGCACTCCGCCTCCACCAGCTCGCGGATGGCCGGGTCCGTCGAGTCGTCCAGCACCTGGATCACCAGACGCTCCGATGGCCATGACAGCCCGCACGCCGCTCCGATCGACAGACGATACACCTGCTTATTATGGCCATATACGCATGCACGTGCGTGGTTTATGAACGATCAATCAAGTCGTAGAAAATAAATTGATATAATCAATAATCCACGGTCGAAATGATATATATTCAAGCTAATAGCAATCAAGATCTTCGAGAGAAAATCATAGTATTGTGTACAGGACAGAAATTGAGCTGCACTGACTGTCGTCATTATTTCTGATAAGATCTGTACATAACTGTAGCTATATATACATATATACATATATAATAAGGGTAACAGATATAGATATATAGTACAAATTAAAGCATGCACAAGGTATATATGTATCTATAGGATATATTGGAAGATATGGTACCAGATATAGTCAAATTAGAGAAGCTAGTAATTAAGTAGCTAACGACAAGCGCGAGAGTTGACCTCATTGCTGCATGCATGCATGGTTTTGTTACTACCGTACCTTCTAGATATGCTGCGTACCTCTAACACTAATTCACTCTACATGCAGATACATGTATGCAAACTGTTGCTTATGAAGATGTGCATAAAGGAAACAAACAAAAACCAATACTTCATTTCTGACTTTCTGAGGGCAAGGTAAAGAAAAGAAGGGGAAAAAAAATAGAAACGCTTTGAAACGGAAGAAAATGAAAGTAGCTTTGGTTAGCTTTTTATATGGGGAACGAAACAAATTAAAGCGCGTATATGCAGCAACAACCAACTGCACAAAATAAACGCACACAGATCATGCATGCTTGGAGTGATCGATCATACCATGCTTGCGCTATTACAGACAAACAAACAATGTCATACTCATACCATACCAGTGATGAGGGCTCGATCCAGGCATGAACTCAGTGGCAATTAGCAGCAAGTAGAATGAAAGAAGAAGCAATCTAACTCACCTGCCTCTCGTTGAACATGGGGATCTGGACTAGGACCATGGGGCAGCCGTGGTCGTCGACGCCGGCCTCCAGGTCGTCCTCGTCGTCTTTCACGCGCTGCCGGGCATCGGCGGCGAGGCGCTTCCGGCGGCGGCTCAGCCAGAGCGCGGCAACCACAGCCGCCATGTAGAGGCGCTCGAGGAAGAGCATGAGCGACATGGCGGCGCAGACGTACACGACCAGCTGTAGCACCGGCACCACAACGGACCACCGCACCGCCCTCCAGGCCGCCGCCGCCGCTGCACCCAACCCGACGCTCCTCATGGCCGTGGCATGCAGAGGAAGGGATCGGGGTGGATGTCACTCCCTCCTCATGGCAGCTGGTCGCCTCGCCGGCCAGCAGGGTTTACTTTGATTAGGAGAGGGAAGATGGTTGTCTGTCTATTGTATATACTGGGTAGAGTGTGTACAACCAAATAGTCAAATATACGATCAATTAATTTCACAAGTATGCAGAATCTTGTCACATTTGGCCGGTCGTCGCTTTGCTTTGCTTTTGTATGCCTTTTTGGCTGCGCGCCCGTCGTGTCGTGTGTTTGTTTTTGTTGTACAGCCTTACAGCCGTAGGAATACTGGGTGTGGTGTTCCCGTGTATCTATGACGTGTATATACGCCGCGTCCCGACGCGCACGCAGAGTCGCAGACATATCGCCAGTTGCAGACACGGTATAATTCTATGACGTGTATATACGCCGCGTCCCGACGCGCACACAGAGTCGCAGACATATCGCCAGTTGCAGCCACGGTATAACAACAGTGTATTGGGGTAGAGCTAACACGCGCGCGCACAGTGTGGTACTGTATCAATGCTGGCTAATAAAGATTAATTGAAGATATGATTCTCCATCCTATGCCCTGCTCGTATGTAGCATCTGCTAGATATTATCGGCGTGTGGGTGGGCTGCATTCTGGCTATAATAATAGTAATAATAATTAACAAGTAGTTGAAAACATTTCTTACCAAATCGTTGCACTCATCTTACCTCTCGCGTTGGACCCGTTTGTAAGGGCAGGTGAGAAGGGTGCATACCCATCAAAATTATGAGTTGAAGAGTGTTTGTGCTAAATACTTGTTTTTTCCACGCTCTGGTATTATGCTCCTCCCTCCCCCGGTAGTAGGAGTAATAATAACACTATACTATAAAAATGATTTTAGAGGACACTGCATAAACGGAGGCAGACATTTTAAGACAACCACCTCAGAAAATGGTCTATTTTCGGATGTCCACTTTCGTAAATTGATTTTCAGAGGAGGACGCTTATAAGTCTCGACTCCGAAAAAGGCCCAAGCCCAACAAGCCAAGCTCGGCACGATAACCGTCCCTAGTATATACTAGCTCCTTAGGTTTTGCCTCTCCCACTCCTCTCTCTCCCCCCTTCTCCCAGTACGCGCCCACACCCTCCTCTCCTTCTGTTTCGCACGGGCGCCGCCGCCTCTTCACCCACACACCGGCACAGGCGGCCTCGCCTCCCCTCCTCCGTCGGCTCCTCTCACCTAGCCTACACCGGATCCAGTCGCCTGGGTAGGCACGACGGTGCAGAGGCGGGCGAGCGGTGAGACAGCGCAGGCGAGAGGAGCTGACGAGACGGCGCCGCCATGTGGAGGCACACCCTCGTTTGGAAACTATATAGTAAGATAGGGGGTGTCACCAGAGGCCTAATCTTGTGACTTACTTGTGTCCCTGTCTTCACCCCTAGGAACAGATCATCTATCCCTCTCCCCAATATATACCGAAAAAACAACCTTGTTGGTGATGGATGTGATCGATTAGATTACCAAAAGTTTCCCTATCCAACAATTTGTTTTGGTAATCTGCTGCTGACACTTGTTATGAAAAACATCAAAAGATCTATTGGTAAGGGAGAGAGACATTATATGGGGTATGATGTTGTTGACGCGCTTCTGGTCAACACACGAAAACATTAGATCGCACAGTCGTCGAAATCTCCTCGCCAGAGCTCCTGGGCGTAGCCGGCCAGACCGCCTGTAGCGGCCGGTCTAGACCGCCTGTCATAGAGGCGCCGCGAAAACCTACTATCGCAACCTCGGGAGGGACCCCGTCGGAGGCTGCGAACCTAGGGTTGTTCTAAGGTCGGCAAGGCCACTTGTAACGTCCTAAAATATCGTGGAGACAAAGAAGGAGAGGAAAATGGATTAGAAAAACTAAGGTTTGGAGAAAAAGTAAGACAAATAGTTTGTACGATTGGGTCGAGATCCTCAACCGGCCACGTCCTTTTATATTTATAGGGTTGGGAGGTCTTGCCCCGCAAGAAAGTCCTTGTACAGATCTAAAACGTGAGAAAACTCTAATTCTACTCGGACTTGGGGACAGACAGTCAGACCGCCTGGCACATTGCCAGATCGGCTATGGGACTCAGCCGGTCTAACCGCATGTCACAAGCGGTCTAGACCGGCTGTCCTAGCCTGATCAGCTCTAAGCCATGTTTTTGCCATCAACAGGTGTTTTGCTAGAGATGCTCTTATGTTCTAATTAATGTTAATCCGTTCCCTTAAAAAACTAGGCGGTCTAGACCGGTTGTCCAGTCTAATCGGCTCTAAGCCATTTTTTACTATCAACATGTGTTTTGCTAGAGATGCTCTTATGTTCTAATTAATGTAAATCCGTTCCCTTAAAAAACTAGTGTACTAATTATCATCACTTGGCTTAATAAATAATTAATGTTATCCCATAACAATTTAAGCCATGTAACCGTTTATCAAATCAATGCATAGCTAGCCACATCATCTGTTGAGTTTAGTGCGAATTGAAGGACTTTGCACTCTCTTACACTTTGTATGGGATAGATATATGGCAGATCTATGAAGGCTATAAAAGACATGACCTAGGTCAAGTGAGTCTCGTCTTCTTCGTTCTGGTGCGATCATATGCTGGCAAGGGTTACATCGATGTCTGACGGTGCAGAAACACCAGTTGTAGGGATACTAGAGTATCCTTTCTAGAGATTTGGCTAGGGGTATACCATAATACCATGCACGGGAACCTTGCTCGTTCGTATGTGGGAAGTATATACAAAGGCTCAAGTGCTTTTTTCATAGGTTCGTACGCTGATGAGTGTAACACCCTACTTCTGTTAGACCACTTGAGCAAATGTAGCATGTGCTGCCTTTACATCGGGCATTTGGAGGTCCTTTTATAGCGTATTATTTTTTTAACCCTTCAATGGGTCTATGGTACCATTTTGCTCAATCACATGTGTTGCCCGCATATAGGATCGAATGAGTGCATTTGAAAATGCATGGCGGACCATCCGGCTTGGAATGGCAGAGTCTGCCTGTAACTTAAAAATTGGACAGAAACTTTGAAGTTCCTGTGTGTCAGCGCCTGGTGCCGGCGGTCCGTCTGGCCAACCTTGGCGAGCCCGCCGAGGCTCTGTGACCACTAAATGCAAAACGACAGACCGTCCTACCAGGGGTGGCGGACCGTCCACAATTGACTTTTCTGTTGAGTCCTCAAATTGATAACCATTCTGTATAAAAAAATATTTTGAACAATGGACTGTTCGGGCCTTGTGAAGCGGACGATATGCGAAATTTGAAACAATCGACTCTAACAACCTATGTTGTGACACAACGACGGAAACCGACCTCATAATGGCGGACGGTCCACTAAAACTCTAGTAACACAGTATTTGAACATAACGGTTGGATTTTGGGGATGTGCCTATATATATCCAACCCTCGGCTGTGGAAGAGTGCTCTTGGCCCCATGGAACAATCGAAACATTCATTTGAGCTCTCTCCCAACTCTCTCACTCACTTGTTTAAAGATGGCATTCTTTGTGAGATTGAGAGCATCCTAGTGTAATGCATCCACTGATTGAGCTTTGTGGCACCGTCTTCAAGCAAGCATCATAGACTTGTTACTCTTGGAGGTTGCCACTTCCTAAACGGCATGGAGATTGGAAACCATTGAGCCCTTCAAAGAACATTGCGATGGAGCCTCAGTTGTTCTTCTAAGTGGTCCTTGAGCTCGCCTCACCGCAGTGGTGGAGAGCATCTCTAGTGGAATCGAGGTATGGAGAGGTTCATTGATTCCAAGTTGGCTTATACACCAAGAGGAGTCTTTACAGGGAGCAATTAGAATCTTTGAATCCACCTCAAAGTAGGGTGACTAGCAAGTCATCGACACCACGGAAAAATTATTCTCTTGGCTTCGACTATTTCTATTGCTCATTTACTTTCAAGCAATTTATTTTGAGCAATTTTTATACTGGAGTTGAAATTTTATCTTCTCACGCTTGAATTGCAAACCTTCACATATAGTAGAAACCCTAGAAATAGGAGCTCTCTTGTGTTACTAATTAAATTTGTTTAGTGTTGTGATTTTTGTTGAAACCACATATTCACCACCATCTAGTCGGTTTCCTTTATCCTACAGCGAGCAGGTCAGGCAACTGAAGCTTGTAACAGACAGGTCCACATTTTTTCTAGGATCAAGTATGGTCCGATGAAGCGAGGGGCTAACTTTCTTTTAATTCCAAATCTCCGTACTCCATAGGTCAGCAAAACCTTGAGATAGACATGGTCTCCAATGCTAGATTGCCGAGGCTTCTTCTTCTCATTGTGGTAACTCTTTTGTCTTAACTGAGCTGGTTTGAGGTTGGCTTGAATAATGGCAACTCTTTCTTCTGCATCGGCTACTAAATTGGGTCAATAAATTTTCTTTCTCCTAGTTCTGACCAATTAAGCTAGATTCTACATGTTCTCACATATAAAGCTTGTAATGGGGCCATTTTGAGACTGACTTGATAGCTGCTGTTGTACGATAAGTTTGCTATGGTGAACATTTGTCCCAACTTTTGTTAAAATGCATGACTATGGCTCTAAGCATATCTTCAAGGATCTAGTTAAGTCACTCAGTCTAACCATTAGTATAAGGGTGATAAGCGAATTTGCAAATAAGCTTGGTACTTAGAGAACTCTAGAGCTATTAAAAAAAATCAAGAGAAGAACTGGGTACCTCTTGTCTGATATGATGGTCGGCACTACATGCAGACAGATAATTCTTTCCAAATATAGCTTGACATACTTCTTAATCGGGTAACAAGTTTTGTTAGCTAGGAAGTGAGTTGATTAGGTTAATTGATCCAGTATAGCCCATGTGGAGTCATATCCTTGTGGCATTCCTGGCAATGCAACTATGAAATCCATGTTGATATCTTCCCACTTCCAGGTTGGAATCGACAAGGGCTGGAGTAAATTATAGCCGATGGAAGGTAACTGGCTTTAACTCTTCTACAAGTGTAACACTCAACAGTATACTTGGCAATCTCCCTCTTCATCCTGGCCCACTAGAAATTTTGTTTCAGATCTTGATACATCTTGTTGCTACTGGGGTGAATCGAAAACTTAGAGAGATGAGCTTCATCCATAATTCTTTTTCTCAGCTCATGATCCTTTGGAACAAGTCAACTTTTGGACCAAAGTACTTCATTCTCATTTGTCCTAAAGCACTTGTGCCTGGGTCCCTTCTAAGCTAGTTTCTGCTTGATAATGTAGACATCTTTCTCTTGGTGCTAGGCTTCTATTATCTGATCTCTTAGAGTCTGCTCTAGCAAAAGTTGGTTGACCGCACCATGTGGGACACTTAACTAGTTCAATCCACTCATTTCTTGGCAAAGGGCATAAGGTAGGAGATCCATTACTAGAGAGTTGCAATGAACCTTGCGGCTGAGCATGTTGGCTACAATTTTCCTTTTCTATGTGGTAGTGGACTGAGACTCCATATTCCTCAACAAATTCCAGCCATCTTCTTTGTCACATATTCAACTCGGCTTGATAAAAATATACTTAAGGCTCTTATGATCAGTATACACATTGCAATGGGATCCAAGCAAATAATGTTTCCAAATCTTGACGTCATGAATTATCCGATTGATACTAAAGATAGATAGCCGATAGGAGTTATTTCATCAAGAATGGTGCAATGTCAAACCATAAAAAACCTCGGATTGGTTTGCAAGAGGTTGGAAAAGACATATCAAGGCTTAATCTAATGGGAGGTCAGGCAAGTAGAAATAAATCAGTGGGGGCGAAATTGGCAAAGCAACTCAAGGGGTGGTTGGGTGACCCAAGGAATACAATAACCAATGTAGGGAGGTAGGATGATACAGAAGGAACTCAGTCGGTAAAAGAAGTCGGTTGTGATACAAGGGTTGGGTGAGGTTGAGATGGGGTAAGCTCGAATGTAGATCCACCAAAATCGGTGGGGTCGGTTTGGATACAAAAGAGATCAGCTAGGAACAAAATTATGATAAGACAACTCAGTGATGTTATTGACTACAAAAAGGAACACCAGAGGTTGATTAAAATCGGCTAACTATGTTAATTAATAATAGAGTCGTTATAGATGGTGTATTGCAACCCATAAGTAAGCCATATAAGAGCATAAACATAAGCATATCCATTGAAAACATAAATAAACAACGGTTTTGCCATCTTCAAGTTAATTAATCATGTGACGGCCCAGACCGCTCTTAACTATGGGCAGATCTGATGTATCAATTTTTGAGACTAGGTTGCATATTTTTACCGACAAGTAGTGTTTCCTCGTGTTGCCCAAGATAGCTAGGCTCTTGACCACAATAGTGTGTGGCTAGGGATCACTATGAGCTCTTTACAAGTAAATAGTAACTCGCTAGGGTTTAGCATCAAAGTAGAGCATAAACCTTCCTAATTGGCATAGTAACTTAGATAAGCCTACTTCCGAAAAAAGATCGGGCTATAGCCCATCAATGCCTCCCCTTGACCTTTTAGTAAAGCTACCATAAACTAGAGTTTCTAGTTAATCAAACAAGATCAAGGCTATATAGCCCTTGTGATTGCACTATTTTCCTTGGTGGTTTTCTGTGTTTCAATTTAACATATGATCTTGTTTGTAACAACACAGAAGAACATGGACCAAGTTTAATATTGTTGTTAAAAACAGCCCTAATCGATGTAATCAAATAAGCATCATGTACCCAACATTTATAAATATGACTGGCTTGACAAGGAATAATCAATAAAACTAGACATAGACCTTAAATAGGTCCCATCATGACTATTAGCACATACTCCCTTCACCCCAAAATACAACTCGTTTTGGCTTTTCGGGATTGTTTATCCATACATAAGTATACATCTAGGTGCATATCAAAAGTTATGTATCTAGAAAAACCAAAGCGAATTATATTTTGGGATGGAGGGAGTACATGCAAAGGTACATACTAGTTCATGGTGAATAGAATAAAAGCACGATCAAGGGACACTTACCTTCTTCAAAGGTCTGTTGTTGCTCAAAGCCTTAAATGTCATATGCCCCGAACTCAACTCGCATATTGTCTAATGTCACACAAGCACGTACAAGTAAACAAATGAATAAAATAAAAACAATACACCAATCAATATAAATAGAGGAATAAAGGCACAATTATTGTTTTGTGCACTCCAAGAATTGCTTAAAATGGAGATAAGGCGCTATATATAGATATGTATGAAACAATATTCAAGGGCTTAATTATGAAGAAAATGAACTAATAGGGGGTTTTTAAGAAAATAGAAGGTAAAAACAATTTTGTATAAAACCTCAAGGGCAAAATGGTTAAGCTACACAACTAGGACATCATGTTCTATTTTTGCAAAAGGTCATTGTGTTAAACGCGAAGAAAAGGACTTCTAGTGCAAACAAACGAGAAAGGAAAGGTGGTTTGTCTGAAGAGGATGCTACCTCCTTACCAAACTTCGAGTAGGAAACTCATCTAAGGAAGAGCAGTGCACAAGCGCATAAGGGGATCAGAAGCAACGGTGGAACGCTAGAGTTTCAAGGCATTCAGCAAGATTAAGCATGAACAAGAAAGCATTCAGAAAGATTAAGCATGATTAAGCATGAACAAGAAAGCGGAAAAATACAAACACCAATGCCGCATCTGAAAAGCTGCTCTAACAAGCCCTACTAAAACTATGGCATATAATCACATGCCGCTCAATGGTTATGCATACGCACCAAACAGATGTACAGTTTACCCCCTTGCATCTTACAATAATTAGCAACAGATTATACAGTTGGCTTATTCAGCCCAAACCACCAAAGAATGTTTCAGATGGCATCGAAGTTTTCCTCAAAAAAAAAGAAGGCATCGAAGAAACTGGACACAATTATGTTTGCTTGAATCTTATTGTTCTGTAGGCCTCTTAGAAACCCTGTTGCAGTTTTCTATTTTGTTCAGAACATTGCCAGCTACCTTAGTTGACCTGATGAGGAAGTCTACAATCACCTCGAAAGTATGCTGGTTGGTTAGATCATGTTACCTTAGTTGACCTGGTGGTGGAAGGCTATATCTGATCTGTGCCTACTGGAGGAATACAGTTACTATCAATAGGAATACCTTATTGAATGCATGCTGTATATTCAGGAGTTTCTACCTGCTTCAGAGTATTGCCAGGCAGCAATATAATTATTACTCAGGGTCCTCTTGTATTTAAGGGAAAACACCAACATTTATACTATCCTCAAAGTAATATCGATGCCATCCCCCTAAGATTCTTGTGGGTAATTGACATTAACAACATTACAGTAGTCGAAGGAGCTATGGCATTCCTACAAAGGCAAAACAACTTTTTTTTCCTTTCCTGAAGAATATTATCACAGGAACGAGTTTGATTCATCGGATGATGGCTCTTGCAACCTAATGAGACTATCAACTCTGGATGTTTGAGCCACCACACGGTGTTCAGATTTGTTTCAAGCTTGACTACAAGGATTAAGGAATAGGAAAGAAGAAAAGCAGAGTTCTTACAAGAAATATCTAACACTATTCCTTCTAGTAATAAAAAGTGTGGCATAAACAAATAATGTGAAAGCTATTAACTGATTGAGGAAAAAGACATTGAGTAGGCTTCTCCAAAAAATAGTTGCGATGGTAATAACTAAATATGTCGATCACGATTCATCACCATGGTAGGCAAATCCAAGAACCTTAAACAAGTGAATTTCCTTCAAAGACAAAACAAACACAATAATAGATTATTGGCCAAACACATTTGTGTGAATTCACATGTCAGCTGCCATACCAGGGACAGGTTAAACTCAGCAAGTCAGCATCAAATACAACCAGAAATGTTAATTTCTTATTCAAAGATTAACTCAGGCTACACAATTGGCCTGATCAGTAGATCGTACATCATGCATCAATTAGTTTAAAACTTAAATAAATCCTGGCAAAAATGGTACCAAGAAACATGGACAGCAGGAAACAATGCAAGTCCTAAAACAATAATACCTTCCATTCCTGCAATTTAATTTTTGGAAGGGTTAAGGACCAAGAAAGTAATCCCCATTAAAGAAAGGAACTTTGTGTTTTAAATCTTACAAACTAGCATAGTAGATAAGTGTAGTTCCAAAAATCAACATAAAACAATCTAGTTTTTCATAAATAATCTTATAACGGGACTTGATGTACTAGATAACAGGTATCTCTATGAATACCATTCATCTAAATTGTTAAGCAAGCAGCAGTCAAATTAACCACAAAATTAAGAAACCTTTGGATACCGTAATTCAAGGACAGATCAAAGGTAATTTCCAATCTTAGTTCTTTGGCAAAATTATTATACCACTACCTCCAAATAATCACACAATTATACATCAATAGGAGGTATCTTTAGTACAATCGTGCACACTTTAGTACAATCGTGCACACTGACCGAATAACCTGGGATAATAGAAGCATACACAATATAGAAATGATTGAGCCCGGAATTCAGGTGCTTGGACGCTACCTGTAATTCTGTAGCAAAACAAGAGTATACAAAAGAACTTGTTAGTTAAATTGCATAAAACAATTCCATTATATGCGTTTACACATATAATAATAGAAATAAGGAAAAACCTGGATGTTAACGAAAACTTTCACAGTTCCATTAAGAAACTTGATGGCTTGAAATTCTGCCGTACATGGCAACTGCTCCATGTCATATACAGTAAAAGAAAAGGTTGACCAAATTTGGCTCTACAATAGTTCCTGAAGAGAAGGCATGTACAATCTAACCATAATATCTTTTGTATAAACTACACAGAACAGGACAACAAAACGGAACTAGAGCATAAGAACAAAATTAGTTCAAATCTTTGCAGTAGCCACATCAGTTTATGCTAGCTTATCTTCTCTCATTTTTAAAATCAATGAACAGCAGACTATATGCACACCGATCTGTGACCACCAATTAATTTCCTAACAAATCAAATAAAAAGTCATCACCACCATAATATTATGATGTTCCAGGATACATCACATTAGAAAAGACATATCTTGACCGAATGGTCACTGTACTTATGCCTGCCATGGCATGTGTAGTGCGCAACCAAAAGGATGAGGATATGACTCTGAACTCCAGCAATATATATTCCAATAAACACAAATGCGAGTACATTAAATGCTCCTTTACCCCCAATAAACCACTTTCTCCAACCTAATTATTACCAATGAAGACCACTAGCTAGGTTATTTGTGTCAATCATCATGTATATGCTTAAAATTTGCATTCTCTGGTGTCATAAATGCTAGGATGTACAACTGCTGAGAAGCAAAATGGATAAGGAAAGACAGATGTACACAAAAAAAAAACGAAGTAATGAACTACAGGTAACTCAATGCTTAACTCATAGCATGCCATACTGCTCACTATATAAGTCTTCAACCAATTTTTGAAAGGACATGGAACCTCGGCAGCATGGTCCTAACTCATCACAAGTTCAGGCAACTACCAATATCAGGCCTCATGATTCAAGCATCTGGAACTGAGAGAAAGTGTTGGGACATAAACGCCCTGAATCTTGTTTTGTACTCCCTAGGTGAAATTACAGTTGGGGATAGATTCTTTGGAACAAAAAGAGATGTTTTCACCCAAGATTCCAGTTGCTTGTCCCAGGTATATTGTCTCAAATAATCTATAATTCCAAATACAAGCTCTTTCTTCTGTTTGTCGACTCCAACAAACAAGGAATAATCCATGACATTCATGTTCTGCAAGCAGAAGGCAATAAAAAATATAAGATTCAGATACCAAAATCACAGACTGTCTTACAAAATGAAGAATGTATATATTCAAATAAAATCATTTGTTGGGAACAGGCACACATACACTTAGAAAAGCTGTGTCATTCCAAATAGCACGTTCCATAAGGCTTTTGGTTTTTCCTTCAATGTAGATTGGCATGGTGCGCATATCTTCAATAAAATTTTGATCCAATAGCACCTTTTCAGGATTTTGCGAATCAGGAACATATCGCGAGAAAAGAGCACCCTTCAGATCATATCTACGTTGTATATTATGTCCAAACAAAAGATTTTCCATAACCATGAAATTCGATCTTGTCTCCTTGCCATTCCTAGTTTCCTTAACCTAAAATAGTTTCAGAAAGATATAGATCGTTAGATGCTAGGAGCAGTTGAGCCGCGGAGTTTCCTGGAAGGTTCAACATACCTGATATATTCCCAAAATTTTTGCAAGACACGTAGGGTTGCTTGAGACCTCAGATACACCAAGATGCTTGAAGTACTCGAGACCGAACTTTAAGAATGAGTCAAACTCAGTCTTCTTGATTTGTTTGATGATAAACCTGTCATCCATTGATTTCGCAAAGAAAGCCTTACTCTTTCCACCCTGTGCATTCCAATGTTTGCAGCGGCTTATTGACGAAATAAATGCAAGTTCTGATGGGCAGCATATCTTCCGAAGATCATGGAATTGCTTTGCATATATACAAACAACAGTATATTTGTTTTTCAGAGCTATCTTCTCATTGTTCAGATCAATTTCAGGATGCATATCTTTTAAAGCTGACAGAAATGAATCATAAAATCCAGATGTTGATTCCTCAAGTGATACTGTTGACGCAAACCTCGAAACATTATGATTATTTGCTGAAGACTCATTTGGAGACAGAATGAATGACAGCATAGAAGCATTTCTATCCAAGTTGCTAGATACAGCTTCAGTAGAGAAGCCTTGTTGTTCAGATATACTTAATGCAATAGCAATAATGCTAGAAACCTCTTCCTCAGCAACTGACAAGATATTACCATCATGGCGAACTATAAAATGCCCCAAGTCCATTTGATGTTTCAATTGTGTCAATAATGAACATGGGGTGTATTTGTTGATGAGGTGAAATATATTCAGAGAACCACCTTGAAGTTCTTTCTTGTATTCCATTTCCAACTGACCAAATCCATTCCAGACCCATTTTCCTACATCATCACTTGGTATGACAACACGATATATTTCATTTACATCGGATGCTTCAGGCTGTTCATGACTCATAAATGAACAAAAATCATTAGCAATCTCCACAGAGGCCTCAGACTGATGTGCACCATTTTTAGTAGCTTTGACTGGAGAAGAAAGACATGATCTTACATCATTATCTTGATAAATGAGCAACTCATGCTCTTTGATTAATAGTTTATCAGTAAGCTGAGCCTTATCCTCAAAGCTGCTAGAAGAACTTATAGTTGCTTCATTTCTCTCCATTCCAATGTTCTTCACTGATGGTGCATCTTGGATAGATATACTTCCCGTGCTTCCCTGAATCGATTTGTCTGACAAAGCAGTATTAACTTTAGTGTACTGGAGAATATGGAGTAACCGAAGATCCCAAATATAGAATCCAAGAAGAAGTTGCTGGTATAGCCAATTCAGACCAAGGATCTCATGTGCAAAACTCTCAGGTATTGCAACTTGGTTAAATGCCTTCAGAGAAACCTTTCATACAGAGGATATGTTAACATACCAAAATTAGTTTTAAATGATTTGCATAAGAAAATCAGGAAATATACATGATAGAAATTGATGCGTGATGATTACCTCAACTTCATATTGTTCTTTCTTAAGCATCCTAGTCACCTCCAAAAATAATCGCTCATATATATCTTCCCTCATGGCTTGAGTAGAGTATTTTGTTCTTAAGTCTTGTATTCCATTTTCAATTACTGTGAAGAGGTGCTTCCATTTAAGAAGGACCTTAAGGAAATAATGTTAGCATGCAGTTGTGATTGGGTAAAGGGAAATAAAAAAATAGCAAATATGCTGCAGAAGCATACATTGTTCACTTCAAGATCAAGCCAATCCTTTTTGTTTCGGTTATTGAACTCCAAAGTCAATGGAGGCTTACAAGCAGAATATATTTCAACAGATGAGTATATGAACATAGCAACTATGGATCCAAATCTGCAACACACGAATTGACAAAACATATCTGTGAAATCTTGAAGAAAATTTATTCCGTATTTAAGTGCGATTGTTCCAGAAATTTACCCAAAGAAACGTAGGCAGTCTCTATGCAGTAGATGCCCACACGTTGATAGCTTCTTAGCAGCAGAATGAGTTGAGAAGCTGAGTTCCAAGAACTTCCCAAACGACAGATTACGTGCAGAGGAAGATATTATAACCCTATGGGTCGGCTTAGCGTTGCATCTCAAGCATCTGGTCCACATCCAAAGTTTCCCTTGAGCCTTACCAGAAAGTGACGACTCCAAGGGAAGCATTTTCACAAGAACAGTGAGAGTACCATTATGGTGGGTATAAGAGTACATATGAGCTTCTGGAGACTGACCACATGATGAACAGCTATATTTCTGCAAACAGTTTACTTATTATTGAAAACAAAAGGAAGGAAAATGAAGGATCTCTTAAAATAATAAATAGTTAAGATGTATGACCTCATTAAGTAAAGTATCTTGCAAATATCGTCCAAGGGATGTATCAAAATACCCATAATAAGTTATCCGGGAAAGGTGACTCTGCTCGCAAACAGTTTGGTTCCTGATATGTTGGCTAGACATTGAAATCAAGATGTTCTGATTATTCAAAGCAGATCCACTGTCAGCACAAATTCCACCAACACTTTCTTGAAACTTTTGACCATATAATTGTTTCTTTTGCACCTCTTTAGAAGTATCCGTGAATGTTGAGCCACCAAAACCATCGCATGTGTTTGACTCAGCATAATCTGATGGTAACATTTCCTCAATACAATTTATTGAGGGATCTCCACCAGGCAATGATGAATATGACCGAATGCCTTTGCTATCGATATGTTTTTCACCGGCAAGATCTTCATATGTCATAGTTTTGGAATCGTGAAAATGCAATGGTATATATTTTTCAGTATGTATGAGATTTTCCTGATTAGCATACTGATCATCAAAGGTTGGAGTGCTATGTTTCATGATGTCATTGATTTCCGAACTATCATAACATGGACCAGGCAGCTTTGGATTAGTTTTAAAGCCTTTCTCTTTGCCTATGGTAGTTTTGTCTGTCGTAAATAATTTTTGATCAGCAAAGAATGAAGTTTCCAGGATCAAATGGTAAGCTGCAAAGACAGTGAAATGAAGGACACGCTTAATCTTCTTAAGTTCATCTCTTGCTGCACCTCTCAGCAGTATCTACAAAATAATGTCAAAGTAATAAGAACTAGCAAAGCAGATAGAGCACATAAAAATAATGCCAAAGTTATCAGAACTAGGAAAGGAGAATGAGCACATTAGCTAGTCAAGCATGAATAAATGCAAAACTTATTCAATCTCACCCCCCCCCCCGCCCCCTGGTGCACCCCTTCACCCCCACAACCCACCTCCTCCTTGAACTGAACCAAATGTCTAACCCATGTGCTTGAGCAAATTAAAAGCCACAGAAAACATAATAGAAAAGATAACTTATACAGAAGAAGAGAGATCATACTGTGCACCCTAGAGGTCTTGGAAAACCCTCTAGAAATAAACATGTTTTGCATGACTTCCTTCCATCTTCTCCAATAATATTATGCTCTTCAACAAACTTTTCAAAACGGAGAGACTCACACTGATCAATAAGGCAGGGTTTTGTAAGAACATCCTGCAATGATATAATTGGAGAACCAGTGCAACGAGCAATTCTTTCCAGACGACGTATATTCATGTCACTAACTACTGTAACTCCTTGTTTATGAATATATTCATTTACATTACGGGAAACTACTTTCTCCACCAATATAACATCAGGCTTGCATTTGCCTATCACTTCACTTAGAGTTTTCTCCAGCTGTTCATTTTCCTGGCCAATGTTGAAGAAGAGGCATTTCATAAATCTCCCCTTTTATCTGATATTTTATCAACGTAATGTAAATGAGATTTGGCTAAGAGCATACACGCACACCTGCTTCATTGAATTTATTGATGCTAGCCCTGTTGAAGAATGGCCAAGAGCACCCTGAAGAAGTAGCAATTTTGGATGCTTTACATTGGCACGCATCTGCTTATGTGCAGCACTCTTCTTAAAAACAAGACCATTGATCACTTCACTATCAAAGGAACAAAAAAAAGGGAACCTAATTTAGACAGTGTAAGGTTAAGGAAAGAACAGTACAATATCAGATTCTTACCTCTGCTGGCAAGATCCTGAAGCTATGCATTTAACCTTAACATACAAACCAGGATCCATTGCATTTCCAGAATTGGCATCAGGCTTGACAAGTAATGCAGCATCCCATGACAATGAAGCAACAATATCAAGCCAGTTCTTATCGGTGCCTCCATCAGATAAAGAGAACCCTTCAGCAGCCAAGAAACGACTTACAAGGATCTTGAATTGCCCATTCATAACTTCTGACATTACCTTCTGCAATTGATCTTCATGGCTTTCCTTGCTTCTGTCTGATAAGTTAATGTCTAAAGTTGACCTAGCCCACCCAGTGCTGTTATTTTCACTCTCATCATAGTTGTTAAAAACAGTATCGAGGTCATCTTCCTTATTTTCTGGCGCTGGTGGTAACCAAATGTGTGGGTCTGCATAAAAACTGGGCAATACCAACGGGTACAGGCACTCATTTTCATTATCAAAATCAGTACCATGTTTCATGTCAGGTTCAGTATTCGATATATCGTTATAAACTATCGTATTTTCCATGGCAGTGTCAAGTTGACCCATAACTTGTTCATTCAATGGAACAATATCACCACCTGGCATAGGAAGGCTAGTGACCTCTTCAACATCTATCACAGTGGATTGTTCAAGATCGATATTTTCCACAGATACACCACATTTTGTTTCTATAAATTGACTATTGGATAGGATATCTTGATGTTGTTCAGAAGATAGATTTGAATACGAAGCAATATTCGTGGCATCAATTTTTTCCTTGGTTGAGTCTTCAAGCGTCTGCAACTGTGGATGGCCAGATGAAATATTTTGATCTTCTTGAATGGGAAAAGTAGCACCATCATCAACACCAGCAATATCGGTGAGTCGACATTCTTCCACTTGTATGAAACTCCCTTCCCCATTCTCCATAAGATCATTTAGAGTATCAGGATTTAGTTGACCAGTATCTTGGAGCTCAATCTCCTCTTCAAAATCGGAGTCCGTTAGGGAGCCACCTTTGTAAAATACAAGCAATAGATAAATTTTGAGTATGCAAGAAAATAATGTCAAATGATACAAACAATCAAACCACATATTCAAGAGAACAATGCTCCAACACTCACCAAGGCTTGAAAAACAACTAGCAAAGCTTGAGAAAGAATTTTCTCGGCTAAACACAGGGGTTCCATAAGGAGTGCTGCAAGGGCTTGAGTCCATGGGGAACCAGTTGATTTCACCAGTAACAATTGATGATCCCTCACCAGGGTTACACATCTTGCAGCAAGATGTACTGCAGGTTGGGTCCATAATATTGACCTCATCCATGGTTATCTCTTCTGATCCACATGCATGGCACATTTTACTCATGACACAACTTTACTTCATTATCGTGCTAGCATGTCACCTGCACATAAATATAACACCTGAGTCATCCACTCAACTAAACCATAAATTTAGAGCCTACTAGTCGCTGTATGTGAAGCATTCATCATGGATGCATGAGAATTTAGAAAGGTTCAGTACAGGGGAAGATAATTTGTTATATTATATTATCAAGCACGTAGCCAATCACGATATAATTTTCCACCTGTTAGGTTCTAAATTTATAAGTTGAGCAAAACAGCTGATCCTCATCTAGAATAGTTTTCTTAGACAGAATGGACCCATAGATAAGGAAAGTGTTAGGAAGTCACACCAGTCTGTAACATTGGAGTGGATCAAACGGCAACATGTAAAATGATGGCAGAATTACATAGATATAGAAAAGGAGGAAATGATAAACATACACTAAACAACTTATACTATGCTACTAATTAATCCAAATGCCTCCCAATTTATGCAGCAAAGAACTCTAGTTCCACACACCCATTTGTGGTACAACAAAAGTAGCCCAGCAACCATGCTGCTCAGATGATAAAAATAAAACAAAAAACCATCAGTCACTCGAGAATTTGATAATCTAGAATGCATCATCTTTAAATTTCCGTATACTGCAATGGTTACCATCGTGTGCAATCTCATTTAAAAAAAATCGCAATGGTTACCCTGCCCTCCGGCTAGCATCCTCGCTGTAGCTTAAATCATCTCATTCCACGCCTGATGCTTCGCCGAAACCGCACAGATCTAAGAGGGCAAACAAGGAATAGAAGGCACGTACTTCGGCTTGGGCAAGAGGATTGCGTCGTGGGGCAGAATCCCACCCAAATTCCAAATTCTCAATGGCAGCAGACAAGTCGACGTCGTGGGGGAGGCCGAATACGGATAGCAGCAGCCGGGAGCCGACGCCACATCCGGCAGGAGCAGGCGCGCTAGCGTCGGTGCGGGCGGAGGCAGCCGGGCACCGGCGTCGGTGGTCGGCGGACGTCCCGGCGCGGGAGGGGGCGGCCGGCGGCCGGCGGGGCGGAATCCCAGTCGCCGCCTCCGTCGGTGATCGTCCGAACAAGAGGAGACAAGGACCAGGCTTGGGCGCTCGGCTATGGAAGATGGCGGGGCGTGTGCTTTTGGAAGGAGACGGGTGGCTTGACGGGGCACAGTCGCACGCCGCGATAGGCTGTGTGTTCTGTTCCGACAAGTACATTTTACCATTTTACTTTTTATTTACTCTCTCAAAGAATATGTATCTCTAAAAATTTATTTTTTATTTTTTTTTCATCCCAACACGCATACTGAAAACAAAAAGCTAAACACAGTAGTGACGAAGACGAGCATGGGCCGCGCGGGTTATGTACCTGTGCCCCTGTCAGGATCCCATAGTGCGCGGACCAACGGAACCCACGGGCCACGGCGGATGCACGTTCGAGGAAGGGTCTCCACGTACGATGGAAAAGATAGCTGGAGAGCATAATTACACACAAAGGCCGAGCAAGTTTTGGGAAAAAGGAAAACATTCTCCCCGCCGGACCGAGGAGCTGAACGGCGTGCGCTCGCACCCATATGTTTGTGCTTTTCGGCCGCATGTGGTCCAGGTATGCCGTGGGATGTGAGATTATTGTCTGACCCGTCCTCATTTGCTTGGATTCCCAGCTAATTTTCTGGTCCTAGATAATAGAGGGCGCGCGTGCACACGCCACACGCATGTGCGCTACGCGACATCGCCGGCTAGTGCTCAGTGGCGAGGCAACGACACGGCCGCTAGCTGGTGTGGCTCCGCGGGTAGCCCGGTGGCAATTTTGCATCAACTTCTC
Organism: Digitaria exilis; assembly: GCA_015342445.1. Taxonomy (NCBI): domain Eukaryota; kingdom Viridiplantae; phylum Streptophyta; class Magnoliopsida; order Poales; family Poaceae; genus Digitaria; species Digitaria exilis. The sequence continues at coordinate 717,661 of JACEFO010002191.1, forward strand.
CCTGAAATCTACCGTGTTCTGTTGCACATCTTCTGGGGAAAAAAATCGTTATTTCGATGTAGGTCCCAGCACTCATCGGTAATAATTACTGTGTTATGATAAGTGTGGGACGTACGTTGATGCCTTATCTGACTTTGGGTTTAGGATGTGTTTAGATAGCCTACAGATTTTCTAAAAATATATTGTTTATAAAAAACAATATAGATGAATAGTACTCCATCTGTCTCAAAAAACATGTAATTTTAGCTATGCTTTTGAGTGTCTAGATTCATAGCATCTCTAATGAATCTGGACACTCATGTGCCTAGATTTATTGAAGATGCTATGAATCCAGTGAATGGCTAAAATTACATTCATTTTGGGACGGAGGGGGTATTCTGTAAGTGGGAGGGATGTAATGAATAAGAAAAAGTTAGATAAATAGTGTTTTTTTAAGAAAATTTTTGAAAACCGAAAGGGCCTCAGTACACTCGATCGGCCATTCTGAGGCATCCTGGCCGAGGTGGACGTCCAGCGTCCTATCGTGAGTAGTATGTACACACGGTTATTCCGGTGGCGAGGTTGCTCAATCAATCTTACACTTTCATTTCGGAATAAAAAATGGGGATGATTTGGACAATGAACTAATCATTCGTGCTCGTATGGGCGTCCAACTGGAATATGCGTTGCTTTCAACTAAAGAAATGTGCCCGGTGCTCGTTCCTGCATCATGAATTGGCATCCTTGTTAATAAATCTACTCCCAGCCGTTGTCACCGGACGACAAATGGCGCCGCTTTATTCTAGGCACAAGCCCTTGCTGGCAATCGCCTGATTATTATATTAAATTACTAGCAGGCAAATAAATGGATGTCAAAAATCAGGGAATCAGTCCAGAGATTTCAGATAAATCCTCACGTATAATAATATAAAAAGGATAAAATGTCATCCTTTACCAACCTATAATTGTATCCCAGAACCACGTCAACAAAACCATATTCAAATCCTACTATTACTAGTTAAGTTAATATTTATGATGTTAACTTTATATGTGCTAGAAAAAAGATAAATATTAGAAATTTCATGTAAAAATCAGAGGCATCAAACAATCAATTCGACAGGCGCTAATAATCATTAGTAATAATAGACGCTTTTTGTACACGTCTTTGTCCCTTAATAGCTAGGTTTGTGCTCGTGTGTTGCTACGGGACAGATAAATGTTTATACTAATAAACATAATCGTACGATAAGATAACTATAATAAATATTGTGACTAAATGCTATGGCATACGGTACGTGCTTCCTTATATGATGCAATCTTCTCTATTAAAAATTTAAATCTGTGATGCAATTAAGGTACTATTTTATATCCGTCGGAAGCATCTTTTGATAATTTGCTTCATGCGACAAGACATCACCGACGAAATCCCAACGCATTGTCGTCGGATACTGTACACATGAGGAGTATATACGTCAGTATCTTATATATTTGTGTCACAATTGTTTCCAGAAATCTTATATGTATTACAAGAAAATATTGCTAACCTTACAGATTGAAGTCTTCTGGTTTCTCTTCATGCGATCATGTATTGTAGGACAAGAAAACCACTTGTACATGTGTACAATAACTGATTCTTACACCTCTACTATAAAACTAAACATATTACTGCATCAAAAGGTAAGGAGTGATAGTTAGCTACCCTTTGTCGTCAAGTTCAATACCGTCTTCACATGTATATAGCCACGTGAAAATATCCTGATGACCCAGCTAGGGATATGTATATTCATTGCAGGTATATATTTAGGGGACCACTGTATGATTTGACGCACATGATCTTTGTATGGCATGTCCTTACACCAGTCTAAAACTGGCTTAGGGTCAATACCTGTGACTTTCATGTCTTCATGATCTAACGCATAAAGCAAAAATCTCTGAACGGGTAGCCATGGCAACAGGAACTATAAAACATTTGTAGGTATTAGGGGTTAAAAAATGAATATCAATCAAAAAATAAGAGGAAACATCCTTACATATGAGATGTTGTATTTCATAATTTCCAATCCGCCAGTTGCTTCAGCCCATTGTTGTGCACTATGACTTTTATGGTACTTTAGAGCTCATGTTAATTCACACATTTTATATAGAGCTTATGTTGGTATCACGGGGCAAGGGAGCAAATATATTAACATTAGAAAAAATATACCTGGTAACGGTCCATGGTTTTTCAGGTGATATGCCCCACGAATCTTCTTATTCATCTCTTCCCTTTGTTCATCGTCATCTCCGCGCACCTAGCTACAGCTCGTATGTTGTCCCTCTCTTGTTTACGCTTCTTTGGATCTATGACTTGTGATGGTGAGTTCGATGCGCTTGAGACACCTAAAGTTTATTTTTACATATATATATTATTAAGTTACTGGCACAAAAAGTCAAGTTATGGTAATAGTAACGGCATAATTAGACATCTAAACAAAACGTTGCATCAGCATCTCCTCCGGGATACCGTGAGGTGGCCCAGAGTTGAACATTTGCACGAGGTTTTCCCACATTGCACCAAGTGACTCATTGCCTTGCTGATATGTTAATATTTGCATGCGCAGCTTGAGCACTTTGTCGATGGGATAGAAGAATAGACATAATTCATCTTTTAATTTTAGCCAATCCCCTAACAAGCTCGGGCTCTCCCCGTCCAAGAGAACGGGAAAAGCTCCCACCGTAGTGTGTGTTGATTCATATCGGGTATAGTAAGGAGGGAACAATTCCCTTCAAATTGCTACAGGTGAGAACACAGATTTTCGTCCTCTCTACCTGGGAAGGACTATGCACGAACCATAGCTATAAGACCGGGAGGGATCTCATAGCAATCAGACAAAATGGGGTGACAGGATAGAAGGGGCTCCAAATACTCGTGAGATGGGACCACCGGATAACTAAGATTAAACTCCATGTGGTAGGGCGAAATAAGTATACTGTTAAAAAGATTTAAACTTGTGTTGCTACCGTTCCCCATCAATGACAAGATTGTTGGCACTTCTTAGCCTTTACGAAAACTCTGCAGGCGCATAGAGATCGATCTACCAGGGGAGTACAACCTGGATGTCAAATCCAAGGAACAATAGACACAACTAAGCGTTCTGGACTCCACCAGAGGCTAAAAGGACAGAGGACAGAAGGCCTATCTTCAATTAATCGACTCAATTCTCTAATAACTAGTTATCTACTACCTTATCTACTTCGACAGCTAGAAGGGAAGGATCTCATAAAAGAGATGATAGAGAGATCCAATGGCAACCTGCACTATTGTTACAAAAATACTCGGACGTGGTGGACTACGAAGGACGGATAGGGCGGCCATCACATGTCGCCTACCACAATGGTATCATGGGGTGGGACACAACCCAAGATGACTTTTAAGCTTAGGCACCACGCCAACGCTATCAAGACACTGACTTTTGCCTCCCAGAAAGACAAGAAGAAACCCCAAACGGGCTTGCTAACTTGCGCAAACAAGGGATCCCGCAGAACAATGTAATAAATAACTAACTAATAAAAGTAAAAAGTAAATTAGCAAAATACTGAAGGATAGACGAGAAACTCACTTAGATTATACCTTAGGCTTGTTTCCCCGGAGTGGAGAAAATACCCGACTCCTCTCCAAACCATGGCTATCAACCGAGACCTCACTCCACACTCTACCTGTTGTACAAAACTACAAATAAAGCTTCAAGTGGCTCTTCTTCTCCTCTTGGATGGTGTGTGATGAATTCCCGAGAGGGGTCTTTATTTATAGCAGCCACTTGTTGGTTTTGAGTGAGAACCGCCTTGGTGAACCGCCACAGGAGGTGGGCCTCCGGCCGAGTCAATGGTGGGTCGCCCGGCTGTGCCTAGGGTCAGCCAGCTAGTGCCTGCCATCCGATGCACCGCCTTTCATCGTGACCGTTGCAGATTGCTCCTTGGTGTCGGGCCTGGCGTCTGTTGCATGGTTTTATTCAATTAGGAGGGCCCATTGATCTGAGGTTGATCCTTCCATTGCCCTTGGATAAAACTGACATCAATCTCTCGGCTCAGAATTTTCGGGAGTGTGTTTTTGGTTTGGAATTGCTCATGTGGCCGAATCTGCTAAGGTGGTGCCGGATGGGAATAGGGTCGATCGGGTGCCTGACTCGGTTCGGTCCAGTCTCCTCCATTTCCTTCCTTCTTTCAAATAAACATCAAAACTTTTGGAAATTGACAGGGTATATTTTAGTCGAAATGTTGACGAGTTTTCATTAGTAAATTCGGTAAATATTACTCCTCAACAGCAGATACCATCAGATCTCTCTAAAACCCAAATACAAGGATAAAACGGCGTTCATTACAACCTATGGCAGCTACTGCTATAAAAACATGATGTTTTGGTTGAAAAACACCAACACGACCTACCAAATAGGTTGCAACGCCAAAGCAGACATGGATGAAAAGCACCAGCACGACCTACCAAAAAGACCAAATAGGTTGCAACACCAAAGCAGACATGGATGACATTGTCGTCAAAACACAAAACCCGGATTCCCTTATCGCCAACCTCGAAGAAACCTTCACTAACCTATGTAGGTACCGACAGAAACTCAACCCTAAGAAATGTGTATTCGGGGTTCCCTTAGGAAAACTCGGATTCCTAGTTAGTCGTCGCGGCATCGAGGCAAATCCAACCAAGATAGCAGCCATCTGCAACCTCAAAGAACCCAAGACAAAAACATCATGAATATTACTGGTATGATGGCCACCCTTAGCCGGTTCATCAGCAAGCTCGGAGAAAAAGGCATGCCCTTCTTCAAACTCCTGAAGAAGACATAAGATTTCAAACTTCTTCAAATTCTTGTGCACTATGCTATGCCCAATCTTTTCCTCCGGTGTGTCTTCTTCTATGAAGCACTATGCTATGCCTAGCTTCATCGGGTAAAACCCCCGTTTGTTCATGAGGTCAACCTCATGAACAAACGGGGGTTTTACCCGATGAAGCTAGGCATAGCATAGTGCTTCATACAGTGGAAGCCTCCGGTGTAGGATGAGTTCTCGCCGTCCTCCAACTTGTGGCAGCCGTCAGCCTCCTCCGGTGTGTCTTCTTCAATTCGGCGGCTCTCTGGTGAAAATCATATACATGTTTCTTCATGGCAGGAGCTCTAAATAATCCGAGGAAACCCTCCAAAATGGGAGGGGAAACCAAGAATGGGAGGCCAAGAGGCCTGAAAAATGGCCTAGGTGGTCCAGCTAGGGGTCCCGAATTCATCCGAGTGTGTTATTTAATCCTTTGCCCTTGCACATCTTTGGAGGTTGGTGATGATCTTGATCTTCGTCCAAAAGTGCTCATTTATAGCTTAAAATCCCACGTGAAACAAAATCCTCCAAAAACATATGCGTATGAAAAAACGAGGTTATTTCACGTGCCAAGCAGCGGGTTAGTATATGAAGTAGTCCAAAAATACCACCTAAATGGCACTAAAAGTGTGTTGCTAAGGAGCACCAACAACTCCCCCATGCTTAGCTTTTGCTCGTCCTCGAGCAAATGGAATCTTCAATTTTTTCACAAAGGGCTGCTCAAAACATGTTGATCAACAAAATTAACTTATGTAAACAAGTTCAAACAATATCCTCCAAACAAAAGTCTGAGCAGCAAGGATAATCGAAGTATGGGCTTTCAAACGTTCCTCCAACAAAATTACTCCAAAACTCATACCTTTACCTAGGAAACTTGAGGATCATTAACACTTACTTTCTTGTCTTCCTTGGAGGTTTTTTTTTCTTTCTTTAGTTATAAAAACAAGGAAAAAGTCCAAATTACTCCCCTCAACTATAAGCAAAGTCTACATAACCCCTTAAACTATTTTTTGGTTTATTTTACCCCCTAAACTATGTCATTTGGTCTATTTTACCCTTAATACAATTTGTTTTTATATTTTTCCATGTACAAGTGTCATATTACGTTCAAATTTTGCGAGATGATAGTAGACATCATCATGTATGATAGAAAAATGTAACATAATTTTCTTTGTCATTATTTTCATGGGGTAAGAGATTTAATAATTAATTAATACGTAGGATACAACATTATACAAAAAATAAAAATGAAAAATTCATAATATATTTTTTTGATGTACATTGTTATGTTCACTACAATCATACAAAATTTGGAATTAAAATTTAACTTGTGCATGGAGAAATAAAAAAAAGTCAAATTGTATTAGGGGTAGAATAGATCAAGTGACATAGTTTAGGGGGTAAAATGAACCAAAAGATAGTTTAGGGGGGTTATGTAGACTTTGCTTATAGTTGAGGGGAGTGATATAGACTTTTTCCTAAAAACAAAGCACCCCGCAACAAGAGTTAGACCAAAGTTCTTGTCCAAGTACTCAACAAATCTCTTATTATGAAGTGGCTATCCTGTCAACTTTTGGAAGCACTCAACTCTCAAAATAAGTCTCTCAATAAAAGGTGGAGCTATAGGTGAGGCTAGCATAGTAAACACACATATTGTCAAATTAAGAAAACTTTCTAGTGGTTGTTTACCTTTCGAGCCAATGATCATGAAAGTTTCTCCATAATGTGAGGGGTCAACGATAAGAAGATTTAGAATAGTGGACATATGCAAAAAAAACATATAGAAAAATTGATTTGAAGGCACAAGCGTCGTCCTTGTTGTGGATTGCACACAGTTGGAATCGAGGATTTGTTCTCAAACAACAATGCGATCTCTCTTCGCACTTCTATTATTCTTCAAACCATAGGATCCCTTCATTTATTTTGTTTTTCTCTTTTTTTATTTCTTGGCATGCCTTTCCAGCATGTGGCATACCTTCTTTGGGCACACATCTTTTACCATATACTTCTTTCTTGAATTTTCTCTCTTTTCTCTAACCCTTTTTCTGAACAATTCCTCTAAAACATAGATAAATAAAACTCAGAGGAAACTCCACGATTTTGCGGAGCCCGAACCGTGGCCAAGGGGGGCTAGACCGGTCCGCTTGGGGTTTATAGGACGGCCAACATGGCTTCTTCCAGGCTCAGTTTCGGTTCAAACTTCTACCTCTTCCTTGCTTCTTCCTAGAATTATGTTTTATTCAAGCATCGCCCAGAAACATAACGTATCCTTGTAAGTGGGCAGTGCTCGAGGAATAAGGTAATAAACAATGATGATCTTGGGTTTGGGTTCTGAAATTCAGTAGATTATATGAGATGTTTCAATGAAGAACCCTCAATATCTAAAATTGATGATGCTAGCAAATAAGGGATAAAAAGGTAAGGACATGATCATTGCTCAAAATTAGAACTTCCAAGAGAAAGAATTCCTAACTCAACTCATTGCACCTCCAATTCTTATAGTGGAACGATAAACTAAGCCTTTGGATGGTAGGATATAACTCTCAACTTGTAAAGAACTCGATCAATATTATATTTCCAGGGGTTTTACAGAATTAATAAATAAGTTTCATCCAATTCAAGCCTTACTTATAAGCATCATCAAACTGATGGTGGTTACAGTAGCCCAAACAGTGTTTGTGGGCCTAGAGTGACCGTCTAGGTGACTCTAGGGCTACTAGGGGCTGAGTAACTAGGTGTTGTGATATTCAGGTGTCCCTTTAGGTGCCTCGGAGCGGGTATTTATAGGCTCCAAACATGCCTGACATGAAAATACTATTGCCCCCCTCCTGATTAGGACAGGGCACGTGGAGGGGCCTAGGGCTGAATGCGCGCTTGTGGGCGACATGGGCTGGGCGACGTGCCTGCCCCCACGTGGACCGCTCCTTAGGATGAGCTGTGTTGGGCCTCAACCGACCTGGTGGGCTGGACTCATGGGTCGATTCCGCCCGAGGGCTGGCGCTCCCACTGCTTTTCCCAACAAAAACCAAGCACTAGTTCAAGATTGAGCATGGGTATTTGTAATCGTAAACCAAATAATAAGCTCCACCAATAAGATGTAATTCCAAGACAATGCTCATGAACAAATGCTTTAAAGAAGATAGTAAGAACTTGAATGCATAAATTTGCTCGATCCAACGATTATTCAAGGGTGAAGATTCTCTTTCTTTTTATTTTTTACTCTTTTTTTACTCAACCTAAATCAAGACTCTCGAACCAAGCAAAAGAACACTAGAGTTCACACCTCCCCCATGTTTAAAACTTATTACGTCCTCATCGTAAAATAAATGTAAAGGGGAAGGCGAGAAACTCTTTGCAAACTTACCTTGTTTGTCATCATTAGGCTTGAAGTAGACCTGAGCATTTGTGGCCCGGCCCGAGCCCGGTGGGTTTTGGCCCTCCCACGCCTTCTAATGGGATGGGACTGGGTAGGGAAAACCAAGCCCGGAAAAAATAAACCGGACTTTTTCTCAGCCCGACCCAAATAGGGCCTGGCCCGTAAATTGCTCAGGTCTAGCTTGAAGGTCTGGGCCACCGTCCAAGATATGTAGATGTCAATGTACTTGATGGGTATGACGGCATGCTTCAAGAACAACTTAAGTCGTCGTCCATTCGCACATATTGATCTCCCTTGACGTCCATGATTGTTATTGCTCCTGATGGTGACACCGAATGTATGACGTACGGTCCATCCCATTTGCTTTGCAATTTTCCTTCGCCAAAGACTTTGTACCTAGAGTTGTATAATAGGACCTTGTCTCCTTCCTTGAATTCTTTCTTTTGAAATCTTTTGTCGTACCATCTCTTAATCCTTTCTTTGTAGATTCTTGCGCTATGATATACCTTCAATCTTAGCTCTTCAAGTTCACTTATTTTAATTCTCCACTTTAATTGTGTCGCGTCAACATCAAGATTCATCTATTTTATTGCCCAATAAGCCTTGTACTCTAGATCTACTGGCAAGTGACATGTTTTTCCATAGACAAATTGATATGGAGTCATATCTATTGGTGTTTTATGTGCGGTGTGGTAGGCCCATAATGCTCCATCTATCTTCTTTGTCCAATCTTTTCCTCCTTTAATCACTGTCTTCATGAGAATGCCTTTAAGTTGCTTGTTCGAAGATTCCGCTTGGCCATTTGTTTGTGGATGATATGCAGTAGACACTCTATGCTCAATTCCCAACTTCTCTAAGCATTTGCCAAAGTTCTTGCCCATAAAATGTGATCCTCCATCGCTTATTAAATTCTAGGGACACTATATCGAGGGATTATTACCGTCTTGATCATTTGAATAGTTCTTCCATAGAGGCTTTCCGATATGGAATCGCTTCAACCCACTCAGATACATAATCAACCATAACCAAGATGTGTTCATATCCATGCGAGTTCACGAATGGTCCCATGAATCGATACCCCAAACATCAAACATATCAATTTGCAAATTATAATTCAGCGGCATGGAATTCCTTTGCAATATGTTTCTCGTCTTTTGGCACTCGGGGCAAGTTGTACGTACCTCTTTGCATCTTGGTGCATCTTCGGCCAATAAATTCCGCTTCCCCATACCGTTGCATTCATTTTAAAGTGCTCATAATGTCCTTCATATTCCGATGAGTGGCACTTTCTTAGAACATCTTCTCTTCCTTCTCGCGGTGTGCATATTCTTAGCACTCCATCATCAAATATCGAAAAAGGTATGGCACGTGCCAATAGAATTTTCTACTCTCAGAAATCACCCTTCTCTTGCATTAGGATCCAAGTGATTCAATCGCATCCTTCGTAAGCACCTTATAATATCATTCATCCATCCTTCCTTATCAAGTACCCGGCATAAATGATCATCTCTCATTTTATTGTCAATAGGCTCCATCCGGTCGTCTCCATGATGCATCATTGATAAGTGGTTGGCTGCAATATTTTCTGACCCTTTCTTGTCCCGAATTTCTACATCAAACTCTTGTAGTAATAAAATCCATCGAATCAAACATGGCTTAGCATCTTTCTTGGACAAAATGTATTTGATTGCGGCATGATCGTTATACACAATTACGTTCGAGTTCACAATGTAAGATCTGAAATTTTAAAAGGTGAATACAAAGACGAGAAATTCCTTCTCCGTAGTTGCATAATTTACATAGGATTCATTAAGAGTCTTGCTTGCGTAGTAAATTGTGTGTACCTTCCTTTCTTTCCTTTGTCCATGGACGGCTCGAACGGCATAGTCGCTTGCATCACACATAATTTCAAATGGCAAACTCCAATCGGTGGTTGGATAGTTGCTTCCCTAATGAGAGATTGCTCCAATTTCCAGAATGCTTGCAAGCAACTTTCATCAAAGTCGTATGCCACATCCTTTTGGAGAAGATGTGTCAACGGCTTGGTGATCTTTGAGAAATCCTTTATAAACCTTCTATAGAATTCAGCATGTCCGAGAAAGCTTCTCAATGATTTGATATCTGTTGGAGGACGTGATTTTTCAATGGTTTCAATTTTTTGCTTTATCCACCGTTATCCCTCTCTCGGAGATGACATGTCCCAAGACTATTCCTTGCTGCACCAAGAAGTGACACTTCCCTCAATTAAGCACTAGGTCGACTTCCCCCATATCTTTTGAATACTTTGTCTAAGTTTGCCAGGGAACTTTTGAAACTGTCCGATGCACCAAGAAGTCATCCATGAATACCTCCATAATTTCTTCAATAAAATCCGAGAATATAGCCACCATCCATCGTTGTAAAGACGCTGGTGCATTACACAATCCAAACGGCATTCATCTATACACCAAGGTACAATAGGGCAGTGAACGTGGTCATGTGTTTATCTTCCGGATCAATACATATTTGAAAAAATCCCGAGTATCAATCAAGGTAACAAAAGTGTGAATGCTCTGCTAACCTTTTAAGCATCTCATCGATGAATGATAGTGGAAAATGATCCTTTCTTGTAGCCTTATTCAATTTTCTATAATCAATGCACATCCTTTATCGTGTGACAATCTCTTTGCGGTATCAATTGATCATTCTCATTCTTCACGGCCATTAATCCTCCTTTTTTGGCACAAAATGCACGGGGCTCACCCATTCATTATGAGGCACAGGGTATATTATTCCGGCATTCAACAATTTAGTGACCTCCTTCTTCACCACATTGCGTATGGCATGGCTCAACCTTCTTTAATGCTCTACAACCGGCTTATGTTGCTCTTCGAGTTGTATGTGATCAGTGCAAAAGGCCGGACTAATACCTTTCAAATCATTTATCGAGTACCCAATCACCTTATTATGTCTTCTCAATAAATTCAACAACTTATTATCTATCTCTTCCGAGCTCAATTCATCACTCAACTGTAGCAAGCTACGGAAGAAGTCGTCCGTCAGTACTCCGAATTCACGCTCGAAGAAGGAGGCGAAGACGACGGACTCCGCCTTGTCCTTCGATGGAAAATCTCCGTCCGACGCCCTCCACTGGACAACCTCCGTGGGACCGAGAATGGAGTTGTTCACCATCCTCTCCAAGATCTTCCTCATCTAGGAGGGCTTCCACGTGAGCTGCGGATCCATGATCCGCCATGTAGACCCTCCTCCTCCTCCCCCTCATCCACCCCGGCCGCACGGCATTCCTCCTCATTCGCCATCGAACCAGTTCTGCCTCAAAGATACATTGCTCACAAGCAGTAAGAGAGGGGCGATCGTGCCTGTTTGGACGCGTAACCGGGAGTGAATGGGGAGTGGAAGTAGAAGATGAACAGTTAGTGCACCCTCCGCTTTATACCATGGGTGACGCTTAGTATTCAATGCAAAAAGGCAAGTGGCTCGATTTTTTAGGTGGTGGTGTGGGTGGGGGGTGGGGGGGGTTGCACGGTGTACACCCCCACTATGCACCATCTCCTCTGGATGTGGTAGACGCTGCACACCAGGTCGGCGTGCCTCTACGGCTCCGCCAGCCTTCAGGCACGGCGGCTGCGGGTGAAGAAGATTGGGGAATTTTTACAGCTCTCGTTCTGCTTTTACCGTCTCCAAGCTATCCAGCCTAACAAAAAAAATCTTTATTTCTGTACAACACAGAAGTAACTGTCAATTCTACAGCAGATCAGCAATACACAGCGATTTTTAAATGTAATAATCAACGTTTGCTCATGCGACATCAATGTAATACCATAACTAGATCCACAACAAAATGGCAGAAAAATGGGCATCCAGACAAGCAACCTGGCGCCCTGCTGCATGAACTTGGCCTGAAATCAGTTACTAATCGTCATCCTTGTAGGGGTATTCCTCTGGGACTTGCTTGATAAGCTTCACCCGCATCTCGTAGGCGTCATCCCCTCGGAGCATGTCACGGACCCATGTCACCTCCGTCTTCATTGACACCTAAACCACAATTTCAAAAAATCAATCAGGCCAATCAACAAGAAATGAAGTCTAAAGGTACAATAATCTAATAAAGATAACTAAATAATACACGGTAAGTACATAGAAAACCGGTAGATGTCAGACGAGGTGGCTGCTTGTGCTACCAACCGATCACGTAATAATGTAATCGTATTCTATACATCCACAGTTCTGTATCACTGCATCCCTTGAATATTGTACTACCTATCGCTTTGCTATATAAAAGACAAATGATTATGGTATAGTAACACTTGATAAATCCAGAGAAAGGCGTGTGGCAAATTGTAGTTGTGAAATCTTAGTTGTTTCCTTTGCAAGGATTACACAAATTTTTCCTCTCCAGCTCTCCTATAACAATTTCCCATCTATTTCAACCGTCCTATAACAATTTCACATCTATTTCAACCGTCCTGTTGACAACACTGTTTCGCTTGTTTGTTCCATTGCGAGTTTGGGATTATTAGAAAAAGGCTAGGCCATATGAGCGATGACAGTGCTGTTTTTCCTTCCTCATGACAATGCTGTTGTATCTCTGAATTATTTATTACTCACTTGAAGTATAAATGCACAAAAGAGATAAAGAATTAATATAACCAACTAGACAAGTTTTAGTTTACAATCCAATTAAAGTATTGATAAACAGCCATCTGGTCTGTGTGCACAAGGGTTACCAGGCATCTCATCAGTTGCATAAGACTCACAACGTCCTAATATGCATTTTGTTATACATCAACTTCCTATGGCATCTTATTAACAAACATTGTACAAATCGGGTGGATTACTTGGCACAAGTCACATTTTGATTTATGACAAGGATGTGTTCAAATTGTCTCTGAACTTCTATTATTGCTTTTTGTATAAACCAGGTTTTGGACACAACTAATTTGTCCATTTGTCAGAGTGAAACAATCGAGATATGGTCATTGTTAAAAGCTTCTAAATTCCTGCTCTACTTTGAATGTACTAAGATTATGACTTCCTATAATTTGTTGTCTTGGAGTCATGCAAGCAAGATGCAAAACAATTAAATTCGGAATGGGAGAAAATAATAATTTGTAGACTTTGTTACATGCTACCTTTTTAGTTCCCAGCATCTAGACTTCATTTTGCTTACCCATTTTTCCATCTGATAGTTCAGTTAAGGGCATTGCCCACCAATATGTTGTAGACACACCCTTGTACAGAGGATAAGAAGGGACTGAAAGTAATTGTTTTAAGTCGAACATATAAGACAATCTGGTAATGATTTCACAAATTATTTTACTGGCCTGTACTACTTGTTAGAAAAGACAACAATGTTTTATCTCACAATATCTCCACATTTGTCCCTACCAAGTGACCAATGTCACATGACAAAAAAAAGAAAGAAAGAAAGAAAGAATCAAACTCCAACATGGCGCGGCAACACCGTGCCCTTTCGTTTTCTAGTTAAGTTGTCTATGCATGATCTCATAACAAATATTTTTGACCATTATGGATCAGAAGATGAGTAAAAGATAAGACCTAAAATGAGATGCAGAAACAGAAGAACTAACCATTTCCAATGCTCCCCTGATTACTCCACTTAACACATTGCAATACTGAAGGCCTTGGCAAGTGTCAGGGAGATCAACAAAATCAACAAGAGGATTGTCCTCCAAGACAAAGCTGCAGCTTGTACCTTCAGCATCCCATTTGGTTACAGTTGCAGTCACACCCAAGAACATCTTGAATCCAAGCTGTTTTGAAAATGAAAGAAAGGAACCATTCAGACCATAAATCTATTAATAGAGGGAACCAAATAGAAGCAAGGCTCGAACAGGAAGTCAAAAAAGCATCCGACGGCCATTAACTTCCATATTGTAATGTTGCAAATGGAAGTATCAAACCAATTAGAATTATAGTAAGGCCTCATTGAACTTCAATAAAACAAATAACAGAAGGTACACGAAATAAAAATGCTTAGCACATAATATATACAATATGCACAGAAATGTAAGGTACATCATGCCACTGAACTGTTTTACTGATGAGTTATGGGGCAACAGATTGCAGAGGAGCAGGATCTGAATTTAGCAAAGACCTTTGCGATAACATCAGCAGTCTCCTTGAAGTCAACACACCTTGATACATTTGACTTCGCTAAAAACTCATCGACCAATCGTGTTCCCATGTTGTAACCCCTGGAATCAGAATGTACAGCATGTATTGGACAGGGTTGAAATGAAAAGGCAAAGGTTGAATACAGCAAACAATGAGAATTACGGCCAACAAACAACAGACATTTCTAATCCCATGAAATAAGCTAGAAAACAGTAATTCAGTCAGCAATCATACTACCATTTCACCTATGATTCTGTTAGAGTATATTTGGTAGTTTAGACATACGTATCGTAAACTATCATGTGTATCCGGTGGGGTTGCCTTACCCCCCAAATCATGTACTACTATATATACCGGCCGAGGCCTCAATGCAACACAATTCCATTATTCTACATGGTATCACGAGTTTAGGTTTAGACACTAGGCCACAAACTCTAATCTTCCGCTGTCCCTCGCCGCACCCCTGCTCTCCTGCGCACCGCCGGTCGGCCCCCACGGCGCCCATCCAGGGCACCCCCTCGACGGCCTCCTAGCGCGCCCCCGGGGAGATCACCCATGTCGATCTCCGCCGGGGGCAGCACCCTCTTCGATTCCCGTGGCGGATCTAGTTAATCCGCCACCCTCAAGCGTCAAGCAGTCAGATCGGACAAGTACCTCGTCATCCGCCAAGAAGTCGTCGACGACAACCCGTTCCGTGCTGCCGTGGTGGCAGCCGCGGCCTCCAGTGATGCCTCGACGTGTCGCCATCTTCATCTTCGGCGTCTTCGTTACGCCACCACCATGACGCCTCCTTGTGCGCCCGCGGCTTGATGTGCGGCTACCTCGTCTTCGGCAACCTCGATAGCTCTACGTCAACCACGGCTAATCTACGCCCGACGTCCTCGACCATGGTTCATCGGCCTCCAGCGATGCCTGTGTGCTACCCTGTGCTGTCGTGGTGGCAGCAAGGCTCGTGCGCAGCACAACCACCTCGTCGTCGACGAATCCCTGGCGGCGCCTCCTTCTCCATCCCGTCTCGCCGCCCTCGTCGTCGCTGCTCCTTCCGGCAGGGGCATCCATGCCCTGGCGAGATTCGCCGCCGTCGCGCCTAGCGGCCGCCGCCTCGCCTTGGTGATTGCTCCTGGTGGTAGCCTTCACGCTGCTCGACGGGATTCGCTTGCGAAAGCTTACCGCCGCTGCTGTCACTCCTGGCGGGTCCTGCCGCCGCTGCCTCGCGGGTAGCTGCCCCGACCGCGGGATCCGTCGCCGTCCCGACGTCCCTGGCCTTCCAGGTCGAATCCACCTCGCCCCCCATCGTTGTTAACAGATGCCCTTGACCCCTCTATTTCTTCCTCACTCTCCAATGGTTAAAGGTTGCGTTACCACTCGGCCGTGAGAGGAGAAAATGATAAGGGGATGGGGGATCTGCTACGTGCACCCTGAGGTATACACGAGATGCTGCTGTGTGTCTGTTTTCTTTTGCTCGAACACTGATCGAGATTGCGTCGCCCATCGCCCGTCGACCTCGCGCCTCTACCTCGACGTCGGCATCGACTTCACTAGCTTCTTCCTTGCCTTTGACTGTGCGGCATGGCTACATGGGCGGTGCACCGACCTCTTGGCCGCTTCTCCCGCTCGTCGCCCCTCGTCAGCTCGTCGTCGCCTTCACCGATCGGGACGCCTCCATCGACTTCGTCCATCGTCGCCTCACCTCGCGCATCCTCGGTTTGATCAAGCCGACATTCGTGATCCACCTGGCTCCCGTGACGTTTGTCTTTGTACGCGCCAGCTCCCCCAGCATGGAGGGCTACCGCTGCATCGCCTCTTTGGGCAGTAGCGGTGCCACCCATGGTCTCCTCCGCCGTTGCATCCTTACCGCCGCCGACTTCGTCCTCGACCTTCGTGTTCGACTACGTCGGTGCGCCCTGTGCGCATGGTCTTCATCTAGCTGTCTGAGTTCTTCGCCGTCTTCTTCGAGCTCCGCCACCGTGTCATCCAGACCATTAGGCCTTATGACGAACAATCTGGGTTCCCCTCCTCGCTTCGTCTAGCACAACCTCGTCGCCAGCGTCGCCATCTCATCTACCCCTTTCGTCTACTCCAACAATTGCGGGCTGCATCGTCATCTTCTACCTCGCCGTTCTTCTGCACCTGCGACCGCCTCGGAGGCCTTCTCTGTTGGTCTCTCAGTCGAGGGCGCATGGTTGTGCACTCTCCCTCGCACGTCCGGTATTGGCAACACCGATGCGTGCCATCGTCCCCGATGCGTTCTCGGACTTGGCAAACCCGGGAATGTCTCGCCCGATGGCCCTGACTGCGTCGAGTTCGGCGTCATCCCTCCTCTCCGACTGCCTCGACTTGTCGCCATCCTCGTCTTCGGCGTCTTCTCTGTAACGCCCTCACCATGGCGCCTCCTCGTGTGCCCGCGGCTTCATGTGCGGCTACCTCGTCTTCGGCAACCTCGACAGCTCTATGTCAACCACGGCTACTCTACGCACGGCATCCTCGACCATGGCTACTCGCCCTCCAACTCGGCTACCTCGACATCGGCACAAAGGGCTATCATCCGCATGAGTTACTCGCCGGTTCTCTCCACTCGCAGCGTCCGCACCACACCGACGTTTTGTCTGCGGGGGATGTCAGTCCACCGGCTCCTGCCTTCGGCTTCTTCTCCAGTCCCACCGTATGTGATGCTCCCGATGTGAATGCGGGGGAGTGTTAGAGTATATTTGGTAGTTTAGACATACGTATCGTAGACTATCATATGTACTCCTATATATATCGGTCGAGGCCTAAATCCAACACAATTCCATTCCATTATTCTACAAATTCTACTGCAGATCCCAATTCATCATTCCTCAATTAAGTAGAAAATTGCAAGTACAATATAATATCTCTCTTAGGAGAACTGTAGCATAGGATTATATGAATGTCATGTTGCCACATCAACATGATCAACATCATCATGAAAAGCATAGTATGTGCTGGAACATGAAAGCTATATAAATCTAGGCATTGAGACTTTATATTTCTGAAACCCACATCACTCTACCCAATTCTCCCCAGTTAAGAAGTTATACCATCAGCATCAGAAGATTCAGAACCCATTTTCATCTTATTAACATGCTACAAACACGTTAATGATATCAGGACAAATTCCATAGTTGAAGCCACTTGGATATCCTACTTAAGCATCACAATTGTAATTTTCAACACTGTAATATCTAACTGGCTCCAGTATCCATTCAAAATTCTCCAGATTGACCGGGGGGGCGGGAGTGCAATAAAACAAGTAAAAAAAGAGACCAGCATACATTTGATCTAGCTGCTTGTTGACCTCCTCGACCTCCTCCAGATCCGTGAGCAGCTGCCGCACGATGGCGCCATACGTAAGAGTGAAGAGCTCCGCATTCTGCAACCAACGAATAAACATAAGCGATTAGACCGGGGCCAGATGCTTCAGGATTCTCCTAGGCCCCAAGACGCGAACGGCTGAAGAGCTTACGACGCGATCGACGCTGGCAAAGAGGGCGTCGCCGGACTTGGGAGGCGTGAGAGGCGGCATCGCGAGAGGCCGCCGACGGAGGCGGGGACGGCACCCTCCCCTGCTTCCGCAGCCGTGAAACACAAACAAGCAGATCAGAAGGAGACCAACCCCCGAAACCCCAGCGCGAATCCGACGAACTGCACGACAAACCCAGATGCGAACGGCTGCGAAACGTACCTTCTCGCTTCCGGCGGGGCCTGGCCGCTAGCAGGCGACGAGCGACGAGGCCGAAACGAAGTGTTCTGAGAGAAGCGGAGCAGCAGCGATGCGACAGGAAGGGTCGAAGGGAGATTGGGAGGCCGGACGGCCGGAGTGGGCAGCCGCCGCAGCCGCAGTCGCTGGGCACCGGCGTCGCGCTCGCGAGTCGCGCCTCGCGCGTGGAGATGAGGGGACACGGCCTGTAGGTTTTGGGCCTCGGCCCAATAAGAGCATAGCCTGTACGCCCTATGAAACGAGGAGTTTCCTCTTACGAAATCCGGCGCCCTACCCGGTGGGTACGTCACGTCAGCCAGTAAAAAGTCCACCGTTCGATTTACCGTTTGCGGTTCATATTTTCACGTGTCTTGCGTTGTCTCCTCCTGTTAATTGACCGACCAATCAGTGTCTGATAGGAAATGGGGCGTCGCTTTCCTAGGATACGGTAGAAAACGTGGTGCAAGAAATCTCTCTATTCACCTCAGCTGTCCACGGTAGAAAAAAAAATCTAGCCCCTTCTCCGGTCTTCCTCGCCGGAACTCAGTCTCCCTCCCCCACTGCTACTGCCGATGCCTCCACCACGTCCTTCGCCACTGCCCATGCTGCTGCCTCTTCCTATCGCTCTCATCCGCGTACTCCTTCCTTTTTCAGCTTCCCCGTCTCCTGGCGCGAGCGGATCGCGCCATCGCCGCCTCAGGCCCGGACGGCTGCGGGAGGTGTCGCTGCTGGTGTTGATGCGCTTTGGGGCGGCCGTGGAGGAGGCGGCCGAGGAGTAGAGCGGCGCTGCGGAGAGAATGAGGTTGAGGAGGTGATCCCCGTGAGCGCTAATGTCTCCAGCTGTGTGCCCATCGGCGGCGCCGGCGCGCTCCCCGCAGCGGCGCCCTGGGACTCTGCGGTTGCGACCCCCACGGCATGTCACACCGGCCTAGCGGACGGCCACAACTGGTTATGCCCAAACGTATGTGCCGTGTCGCACCGCCGCGTGCAAAATAACTTCTCCTCTCGCTGATCCTTCCCGACGTGGGGCGCGACGCGGGAGCTCCCGCGCTCGGCGGTGGCCACGGCTTCGAGCTGTGCCGGCTGCCGTGGTTCGGCCATTGCCGTCGCGATGCCGTCGGCAGTGGCCGCGGCCGTCGAGCTGTGCCCGTCAACTGCCAAATTCCAGCCCCAACAGGAGGCGACCGCCGCACGCCACTGCAGCCTGCGTTGCATCTGCAGAGGAGCATGAAGCAGTACTACAGTCACGAACACGCATTAAAGGCATACGTCTGCAGCAGTATGACTCAGATTGCATATTCTTCGGCAAGGTACTTTGAGCTCTCTGTCCACAGCTTTTTTTCTTTCTTTTTTTTTTTTAAGAATAGCTCTCTCTCCACCTCTTTTAACTGCATCTGAGAAGACCATGTTCATGTATATGGGATTTTTTTAAAAACAATATTCGGGTGCGAGATGTTTTTTATGCTCCGCTTGTTAGGATGCCTGCTTTCTTCACATTGTCTGAAACAAAAGCTGAGCCAATTATATCTGCTTCCATCCACAAAATTGCTTATTTGGTAATAGTGTATCTGCTTTCATCCACAAACTCAATTACTAATATCAATTGAGATAGGACTAAGTAACATGGCTCCATGAGATTTTGTCTTCTCCAAAAGATTTTTAGTCTTCACTCTTCTTATTAAGCTTTTCTATGATTTGAAATATAGGTTAATTTCTGTCATATTTCCTTACATGATTCATAAGTAAGCATCTCTTATGAGAAAAGACTGCAGCTGATCAGCATTGTCCTATTTATTATTACCTCTGCTAACTCTTTCCTAATTAACATCACTACAGTTTCTGGTGGTAGTTTCCTTATTTCCCCGTTTCATGTAAATTTGCATCATATTTTTCTTCATACGAAGTATTGGAAGTAAGCCAACTTGAACGTGCTATGTTATCAGCCAAACTGCTATGTTGACCTTTCTTCTTTTCATCCCATACCGCCAATCATGTGTAAGTTTGTTTCCCACTCTTATTCCTCATTACCATTCAAACAGTTCCAGAAAAAAAAAAGATAAAAAGGGATCTATCGTCCTCATTAAAACAGTAATAGTCAGAGTAATGTCATATAACCAATAATGGCTACCATTTTGCAATAAATTACAAAAAAAAGGGTAATTAGCCAGTCTAAATTTCATGGACAGAAGCAGCACCTATTTGCTTGAAGTGACTTATATTTATTTATTGGCTGTGAGACCACACATGCATTGAGTTCAATACTATAACACATTCAAATGCTTATGACTTTCATAGATGAAGTTCTGCTCATTAGTTGGTGTTATTTACTAACCGCTTCCATTTGTACCAGTTAATCTAGCAGGTCTTAAGATAATAATGCTTTTTATGACAATATTTGAAGGACGGTGCCATTAGACATTTTTATAGATTTTCTACATTGCTTTATATTTTAAATTATAGGTAATCGTAAGCCCATATGTTCTAAGATACACCAATGATTGGAATGTTTTTTATTAACATACTAAGATTAGCAATTTAGTAATATATTTGATTCCCTGTCTGAATATGTTACAATTAGAATTAGCATGAGCTTTCAAGTTATGCTATTGTGTCATAGCTAAGTGATATATCCTCCATTCATAATACATATTTGCTACTGAAATACGCCACGTAATTTTCTGTTTGCACAGCTATGCTTCAAGCATGTATAGTATAAATAAAAAAAATCATCTTTCTGCAAACATGCATCATGCATTATCTAATTTGGAATTGTAATTTCCTACTCCCTCTGTTCCAAATTATTAGTCATCCTAGGTGTCATTTTTAGTGTCTAAGTTCATGGCATATTCTGAACATAGACATATACCTATCTAAATTTATGGCATCTTCAATGAATATAGTAAAAAGCCAGGATGGCTAATAATTTGGAACGTGGGAGTACTAAATTTTGCCTACATTGTGTTTTATTACTTCACTTCCAAAACATCAGCATCCACTTACAAAAAAAAATAATACTATCTTGTAGTTGTATGAGGCTATTCCCAACCCATAGTGTCTATGGAGAGTGTCCATGTTGCCATATCATCAAGACACTACCATAGAAACTATACTCCACAACCCATGGTTTCTTGGTGTGGGATCCTAATAAACTCACTCCATATTCTCTTCACCAATCATATTTGTTTCACATTTACTATGAAAACACCATACCCCCATGCATAACTTGGTAGTGTCTATTGCATAGGTTCTCGTGTAGATACTGGATATCATGCAAGACCCAGTTTCTTGCTTTTCTCATTCTCTCTCGCATTTATTAGAGTGACACATAAGCAAAATGTCCTATATGGCATCCTAATTAATGCTATGGAAACCATCCTACATGGAGGGTTGGGAATGATCTCAGGGCAAGACCAATGGTGGACAGTGAAAATAACATTAACGTAGGGCCCATGAAAAGTTGGAATTTGTTACTACCATCCTCACAATGGCTGCAGTAGAAAAGTTAGCATTAAGCTGGGACCCACTTCAATAAGAAACTCCAGTCAGCCATCTATTTCTCCCATATGAGTCTTCACCCTTTGCACATCATGAATATGAGAGAAAAAATTGTTTTCTTTGTGCTTGTGATGCACCTTAAGCTATGGCTCACTCTCACAATGTTTATGGCTCATTTGTCATATGCAATCATTACCTTAAGGTTACCTTTTTCACACATTGTGGCTGCCCTCAGGGTGTAAAGCTCATCGACATTGATTTTTGTTCCAACATTGTTTTTTTCCCAGGGTCATGCTGTACAGACTTTATATTAGGATTTATTGCATTGCTATAACTATTCTATGGCGAGAATATGCTAATCCTTTTATGTATGGTGTATGCAATGGTCAAAATATAATGTCTCTATAGTATATCTACTTCTAACTTGATTTGCATGATTAACTTATTTAGCCGCGCGCTAGGGCGCGTGCAAATCACTAGTTATTTCTATTTTAGCGCGATAGCTCGGTGTTTTGGCGCGACGGTGAGCACGGACGCTCGGGTCCGGGTGCCCGGACGGAAACAATCTGCCGGCACCCCTCCCTCCCCAACGTGTATAGTAGCGAACAGAGGTGTAGACAAATAAACATTTATAAATCATAAATTAAGCCGTCAAAGCAAATTCTGATTGCATAATTGTGTCTATTATGATGCGATCTTCAAAACTAGACCATACTCGACTATGTTGCAAGTAATTTTTTTGGAACATTTTTTTTATACAAGCGGAACAATTTGGTTCAGTGCCAAACAAATCATTTCAATTTGTGGAACAAAAATCTCATATGAAAGGAACATAATTTTATACTAGTGGAACAAAACGGTGGACGGAACAATTCGGTTCGATGACGAATAAATTATTCCAATTCATAGCACAAAATGTTATATGAAAGGAACAATGGGTGAAACAATTCATGTTTATGCAGGTGGAACATAATGTTATACAAAAGGAACAAATTTTTATACAGGTGGAACAAAATTTATATAGGTGGAATGATTTATTTTCATACAGATGGAACAGAACGTTACACGGAAGGTGGAACGAGTTCATATACATGTGCAACAGAATATTATTAAGAAGTAAAATTTTTTTATATAGGTGGAACAGATTTTTATATAGGTAGAATAATTTATTTTTATACACGTCGAATATAACGTTATACAAAAGGTGGAACAACTTTTTATACATGTGCAATAATGTTATACAGAAGGAACATTTTTTATTCAGGTGGAACAATTTGCTTTTATACAGGTGGAACATAATGTTATTCAGAAGGAAAAATATTAATACAGGTGGATCAAAGTTTTATACATTGGAATAATTTATTTTTACGTAGGTGGACAGAGCATTATATGAAAAAATAGCAACGGTTTAGAATAAAAACAACAAAAAAATATTTAAAGAAAAAAGAAAATAAATTGAAGTATATTTGAAAAAAATTAATAAAGAAAAACATAAATGTTAACAAAATATGTGTTATAGTATCATAATAAATTATTCATGGACAATGAGTTTGTATAAAAGATTAAGTACAAAAACGAAAAGAAAAGAGATAGAAACACAAAAGAAAAAAAAAGAAAAGAAAGCAGTGTGACGGAGGTAGCTGGAGCCTGGAGTCTCGCGCGTTACGAGCAGGGTTTACCTAACCGTCGGGAACCGGTCCGGTTTGACCGGTTCCCGACCAAACCGCCCCGGACCGGTAGCGGTTCGGGGCGGTTCAAACCGGTCCGAGTTCAAAATTTTTAAATTTGAATTAAAAAAAGGAAAAATGTCGAAAAAATTCCTAAAAATACTTCAAGGTGCGTGTAATCTGTTGGTGTAAAAAGTTTTCAAATATTTGCTCATTTGATATTTTTTTCGGTAAATACAAGTTAAATCAAAAAAGAAAAAGAAAAAACAGTGGCCGGCCCATTAAGGCCCATGAAGGCCCAACGCCTCCCTAACCCTAACCCCCCCTCCCCCAACGGCCAGCGCTCCCATTCTTCCCCCGCGCAGCCGCGTCCAGGACAGGCGATTTTTCGCCGCCGGCCGCCGTAACTGCCGCGCGAGCTGGCTAACCGCCCTGGTAGTACCGGTAACCGGTCCGGTTTGCCGGTTAGCCGTTCCGGTTTTCGATCAAACCGGCCGGCTAACCGGTCAAACCGGTCGGTAACCGGTCAAACCGGTCGGCTAACCGGTCAAAACCGGCCACACGGGGGATTTGAATTCAAAATTTGAATTTGGCCGGTTTTCCACCAAACCGGCCGGCTAACCGGTCTAACCGGTCGGTAACCGATCAAACCGGTCGGCTAACCGGTCCAAACCGGTGACACGGGGGATTTGAATTCAAAATTTGAATTTGACCGGTTTCTAGCGGTTACCGTTCAAACCGGTCCGGCTAGCCGCTACCGCTAGCCGGCGGTTCGAACTACCGGACCGGATTAATTAACCCTGGTTACGAGAGGCGGAGGGGTGCCGGCCGGTTAGCCGGTTAGCCGGACCGGTTTTTTCGGTTTTAGAAACCGGCCTTACAGCGGTTTTGTTAACCCTGGCTATGAGAGGCGGAGGGGTGCCCGCCGGTCGCTTACGGTCCGGGTACCTGGGCCGTAGCAATAGCGATAGAGTTGCCAGGATCTTGTTCGGGTTACCCAAACTTTGCCTTCCCGGTGTCACTCAACGTCATGGCCGACTTCATTCCCCGTGAACACGCTCTACGGCAGTAGTGACACCAGGTCGCTGGAGCAGTTCTGCAGGGATGATGACCATCTGGCACTACCACGAGGACATTGCGTTTTTAATAGTAGTAGCGGCATCCAACCTGAGTACCCTACGGTGGGTGGCCAGGATTATTTTCTCTCTTTTTTCTTTTGAAAATTATTTCGACCACCATTAATTATTAATTGTAATATGCTTCGGCATATATAATCTATGTTGCGTGGATGCAGTCGGCACAGATACACTGAAATATCCTGGTTAATTTCACTATACTCTTGTGACAAAGGTCTTGAGTAAAACGATGGCAAAATGTATATATTGCGGGGATGCAAGTGGGGCAGGCAGCGGCTGCCCGCCGCACGTCCGCACGCGCCACGAAGGTGTATGTGGGCTCACGCGGCTCCCCGTTGCCGCCGCTGTATCTTTGTGGGTCTTGCGGCAGCCCGTATTTCGCCGCACGCCTACTCTCAGCTGCCGCACGTCCTGAGCTTTTACGCTGCTGCGCACGTCTGCGGTCGCAACCGTGTTTAGTTGATGGGAGAAAAGATACTTTTTTTTCTAGAATACGTGTTCTGTGTGGGGGATAAATAGGAAAGATGAAAAATGAATTTTTTGAGATACGTGTTCTATAAGAGGAACGAATAGAAAGTAAAAAGTTCTTTGGTAACTAAACACGGCCATTCGCTGGCGTGGTGGGCGTAGACGTTCCCGTTGACCAGCGCGGCGATCACAGTGAGTGAGCAACGGTACGCGTCGGAGGTGAAGAACGGCTTCACGCAGTGAATGTGCATCGTTTCTGAATCTTTGTGGACCTTCCTCATCAACCAGAGCAGACACATAATCAATTGGACCTTCCTCGTTGATCTTACGGAAGCCGCTCTACTTAGTGTTTTCGGACCCTCTCAGGCTCTTACCACTTGTGCTTGTCCAGCATAATCCTCTTCTGTAATTTCATCGCTACATAAAAAATTACAAAATCCCTTTTATGAGAGAGAACAAGAATAAGACACAGGTCCTAGGATGCATAACCTCTAGTAAAAAATGCAATCGAAGATTCACTAGGACAAACATCTAGGCCCAGGAGGAGGGAGGAGGAACTTGGCACACACCGGTGCTGTTCTTGCTATTCGGGTTGGATGGCGGCACCCATGGGAGGGAAGAAGAGGCAACAAGGCAGGATGGACGCTGGGATCCGCCGGCGCCTGGTGGCCGTGGCGGCGGCTGCGCCATCGGCATGCCCCCCCACGCAGGAGGATGGCGGCGCATCAATCGTCTTTCTCCGGACGATCGGACCCCTCTCCCGGCCCCCCCGATCCCTTTTCTGTTTTGCGGCGCCGCCGGCCGCCGCGGGCTGTCCGTGTTGCGCCGCTTGGGTTGTGCAGCAGATTTGCGGGCTAATTCGGGTTTGCGGTGTGGGTTTATCCAATGGGTTTACGGCAAAACCCGCCCCACTTGCATCCCATTGCCGACTAAAATTGGTAAAAACGGGCAAAACCAGCCTGACCTCTTTACCACACAGGCCGGTCTAGTCGGTTTTGGCAGCCTGCAGAGCTATCTGGTCCTTATGCGATCCACACGCGTTAGTGTTTTTTATTCTTGTGACCGGATGCTGCCTCAACAAAACAAAATATTTTCCCTTTTTGGAAAAAATAAAGATACAATAAATAGACTTGCAAAGTTAAGTGCACGGCTAGTCTCTATAATACTGCAGGTAACTAACTCTGCTTAATCACATTAACATAGCATGCTGACAGGTAATTAGTAGATCGACATACATGTATGGATCGGTCGATCGGAGTAGCTCATCCTGCGCCACGGTACGTACGTACAGTACGATAACGTTGTTTATGATTTATAATCATTGGTAATTAATATAGGAACCTCCCTTGTTGGCCGGGCTCATCGATCACCTGCACTCGCTAGGTTGTTGCTGTGGCTAATAACGTCGTAGAAGAAACCGCTGCTTGTACCACCGGCACCATTGCCAACGCAAGCCAGACCAACCAACGGCTTCGCCTCATCGTAGCTGCTGGAGGGGGCGGCGGCGTTGTACGGTTCCAGGTTAACGGCACCGGCGGCCAGCAGCAGTGCCTTGTGATGGTGCTCAGCTTGTTCTTCCTCCTGCACCTGAGAGCCGCCAATGGCGAAGCTCTCCATGCCAAGCCCTTGCCCATGGACGCCGCTTGTGGTGGTGGCGCAGAGCTCATCAAAGTACAAGCCAACAAGACCGCCACCGCAGCCGTCCAAGCATGACGTGCTCATCAGCTGATGCTCACCGTCGAGGAGACCGCGGCTACCACCGGCGGCGGAGATGAGGGACTTCGAGCTGTTATTGTTGCCGTAGCCGCCACCGCCGCTGATGTAGTGGTGGGGAGATGGGAGGTGCTGCTGAGACAAGGGAGCAGCTCCCGGCGGCGCCGCTGATGATGATGATGACGACGCGGTGAGGAACAAGAGCTGCTGCTTCTTGGAGACGTGGTGGTTGTGGGTGTAAGGCTGAAGGGCAAGCATGAGCTTCTTCTTGAGCTTGGTGTTCCAGTAGTTCTTGATGTCGTTGTCCGTCCTCCCAGAAAGCTGTGCTGCGATGACCGACCACCTGCATGCATGTATACATGATACATCGTGCAATATAATGTTCATTCATGGCAGCCATACACGAAGATATAAATCTTACTAATAGGAC
This sequence comes from Digitaria exilis, assembly GCA_015342445.1. Taxonomy (NCBI): domain Eukaryota; kingdom Viridiplantae; phylum Streptophyta; class Magnoliopsida; order Poales; family Poaceae; genus Digitaria; species Digitaria exilis. Next base: position 744,638 of record JACEFO010002191.1, read on the forward strand.
GTTTTGCTATTTGTATAGATGTATGCAATGTTACTCGCTTACAGATAGATAATTTTGACACAACTTTAACAATTTTTACTCTAAACACTCATATACCTGCTGCCGATGGTGGCGAAGAGATTGCAGATGATCCTGTCCTCGTCATCAGAGAAGTCACCATGCTTTATGTTTGGCCTCAGATAGTTGAGCCACCGCAGCCTGCAGCTCTTGCCGCATCTCTTCAGCCCTGCAAAGCAACTTGTTTAGTTGTTTCGTTACTAGCTCATTGCTGATCGAGAAGATCGAGACTATTTAAATGCAAGCAGCTCCGCTGCTTTTGTGAGCTTGGTTACCAGCTTTTTGAGGGAGGGCGATCCAGTTTCCCCCGGTGCCATTCTTGTTGATGTACTCCTTGAGCTTGCTGTCCTCCTCCAGTGACCAGGGCCCTTTCTTCACACTGGCCTTGTCGCAGCATGGAGCCCTCCCCATGTCTGGTGGTACCTCTCCTCGTATGGCTACAGGCTGCTGCTGCTTCTTCCTGCACTACCAAGAGCTTACTTACTAGGCTGCAGGTATATATATACACCAGGTCCTGTTTGAGATGTCCTGCTGGGTATGCCTCGGTGGATCTCTTTGTTGGCAGATGAAATAGAGCTATACAGATGGTGTGCTATATATATTTTGGAAGGAAGGATGCTATACTACTCAACGTACTCACCCACTATGCCAATACTTTTAATTAGTTGAACGTACTCAAGGTAGCTTGTCGATTTCTCTGGGGCACAGTCGTCCACTCGTCCGATCCGATCTCATTCTCATAATCTCCTTCCTCAGCTCTCATAGGCAATATGGCAGTATGGCACTACTGAGATATATATCCTATTCTTAGTGACATATCGTCCATCTATCCGATCCTGTCACCAACATGATCTATCCATCATACCATCGATTACTACTCAATGCATTCATCCAATTACACTCTTTTCCCATGTCTAAAAACCATCAATTAATAAAGGCATGTACGTGTGTTGTATCAGTACAGAAAGTACTTACTGGTACAAGCCTAGCAGGTAACTAAACAGCTGCTAGGTTATTAAGGCATTGATACACAATAATCCACATTAAGCGCATGAATATTGATATATCGATAGAGGAAGTGAGATCTTCACACAATATACTGCCTCTTATCAAATTTTACATGTAGTTTCAGACATCATTTTTTACTTCTATGTAGTTCAATTTTGTTTCCAAAATAAAGCGTCATGTAAAAGTGGCCGAGGTAGTATTCAGTTATTAACTAGTATAGTCATGCCAGCAGCCAGTAATTAACCAAAGTGCAGGTCCTAATGTTATTTTATTTTTTATTTATACTCTTGAGTATGCGTTTGGTTAATGAGGTCCTGCATATAATTCACTTATTATGAAAATTAATTATATATAACTAATGAATTGTATGGATGAACACCTTATACCACTAGCTAGTCTCCATCGTTTGTGATCCTTACTCATTAACCAATTTCTAAAATTCGTGAGCATCACAAACATCACTTAACTATATATATTACTGTTGTGAGATTAGCTTTCATTGCACCTAGAAATAACATTACAGGACCGTTTTTTAATTTAATATAGGCTCACGTGTAATAAGTCTGCTATAGGTTGCGGCCAGTGGCACAGGAGCCATGAGAGCCACCGGTGTCCGCTACACTAAACACCGGTGTCAGCTCCTTTGCTGAACAGTGCAAAACAATGATTACTTTGTTATTTTTCACCAAATCGTCAATGTCAGCTGACAGCCTGACAGCATACACGTAGCTCCGCCCTTGGTTGCGGCCATATTGAACGTAATTGCCAAGTGATGTGCTTCATATATGAGCCAAGGGATACAAGTGCAATTGGCAAGGACGAGGTAATAGGTGCAAGAGAGAGAGTTGACAATATTTCAATACAAGGTGACATGTATTGAGATCAGAAGAATTGCTTAAGAGTTGAGCAGGTTATAGTACATGATGCGTTCTTAGCGAAGCTTGCAGATTTAAAAGAGTGTCAAAGTCAGTGTTGACGGATGAAGAAATGGTGTCAAAGTGACCATGCCTTAGCACACTTTTTACTAAGAAGAAAGCAGTTGCAAACACAACATTGATGTGGCCAAACAGAGTTTGACCGACACAAGATAAAAATGACAAAATAATAGAGAAACACTAAAGAAACACACATACAACGAAAAACCCACACCAACAACACAACTAGGAGAAAGCAACACGGGGAGGACAACATGCTCAATGTTGATGGTTGTACAATACTACATTTAACCATCAATTCCTGCAGGAAATAAGCACCAAACTTAGTGATAAGAGTTTATGACTAATCATGTCCACAAGTTTTGATGAACGGTTGATTTCAGGTAATTTACATCAAGATTGGGGGGTTTCTTTAGATTTTTTTATAATGACAAATGTGAGTAATTTAGATACATATTAGTGGTTACTATAGTCTATTTTCATAATAGTATAGGTGGGTAAAATTCATTAGAAACTTTAACAGATCCAATGAATATGGAGTTGTTGGATATATGGCTGAATGTTTCTGATTTTCGTGAGAATGTTTAGCTATAGAGTTATTGGATAGACGTTGGATGTTTATGATTTTTGTGAGAATATTTAGGATTTCTCTATTTTTTAGAGTGATCACCTAGGATCATTGGAAGTTTCACCTGGAGGCTTCAAATGGAGCCTGTAATTAATTTTGTGACAATTTTAGGATTTTTCTATTTTTTTAGAATGTCTACTGTTGTAACACGGTTTTTCTGGTATTACAAGCAGTGAATAGATTACGATTATCTTTTCTTCGTTTCTCCCAAAAAATCGTCCTCTACAGTTACTGTTGACCCGCTATTTATAGGGGTCAACCTCACATATTTACAAGACCGTTACTTCCCGCCAGAAATCCTATAACTATCCTAGCTTTCAGATGACCGTTGCTTCCCGCCAATCTCCATCTTAACCTCGTAACAGGAAACGGACTCGTCTTGGCAACTCCTTGTCTCGTTACCAGCCTCGTAACTATTGTCTTCTTTGCCTTGACTTCTTCGGTCCTGCTCGAGACTTTAACCTCTTCGAATTAGCTTCACGCTCGTCATCTTCGTCTTGACCTCTCCAGTCTCGCCTGCGACTTTAACCTCTTCGAATTAGCTTCACGCTCGTCATCTTCGTCTTGACCTCTCCAGTCTCGCCTGCGACTTTAACCTCTTCGAATTAGCTTCACGCTTGTCTTCTTCGTTTTGACTTCTTCAGTCTCGCCTGCAAAAATAGAAAATATGATTCCAAGGGGCGTCTCCCCAACAGTAGCCCCTTCGTCCTTGGATTCGAGTTCATTGCTTTTCGACCCTCGAACTCCTGGGACGAAACCCAAAAGGCGTCCCCTTGGAAAAATTTGGCGGTTACTTTGGCGCCCTTTCACCTTCCACACGGCGCAGTCTTCGAAACTTACCGTGCCTATAAATAGTAGAGGTTACCCCCTTAAAAATTACCTTCGCTTTCATCTCTGACTTCGTGCTACTGTCTTCGCTTTGCTCTTATTGTTGCTGCCTGTCGAGATTCTTGAAGTGCTTCGTGATTAAAAAGAGGTTAGTTTTGAAAAATCTTTGTCCTCGTTTCTTGTTTTGTTATGTTTTTAATTGTTTTTCGTTATCAGTTTCGGAAATGGCTCAAGTCAAGTCTGCTGCTATTCCGACCTCTGATGCGGAAAGAGAGAACAGTCCTGTACCCTCTAACCCGGGAAGCGAGGATTTGGAGGGGGTCGAGGTCAATGTCAATGAGCTCGTTGGATCATCAGCTCCCAAAACCCTTCATTTCGGTCGGTCCTCTGTTACTGCTATCATGATTTCGTCCTATGAACAGAATGGATTTTTCCCTGCTGGTGTTGGTCGTGCTCCGGGACGCGAGACTACCCCTGATCCTCAGTTTGGAGAGGCTGTCGTTTTTGCTGATTTCTTTACTGCTGGTCTTCGATTTCCTTGTGATCCTATGCTACCTCAGATTTTTGACCGATTCAACGTCAAACTTCATCAACTGACACCGAATTCTTTTGTTCAACTATCAAAATTTTTCTGGGGGGTAAAGACATTTGGTGGTGAGATTGACGTTGATACCTTCGGTCGTTATAATGAGCTTCATCTTCAGAAAAGGTTGATCTTTTTGGAAGAAGGCGGCGAAGAGCATATTGGTCAGTTTGGTGTCGCTACTTTTACTTCGCGTCGTCGAAGTGCAGCCCTGAGGATTGCCAAGGTTGACTTCTCCTACGCTCAACGAAACCGTTGGGATGTGAACTGGCCAAAATCCTGGTTCTATGTTAAGGTTGGTTTCACTGCACCGAATTCTAGTGAAGTGCATTATCCTTTTGCTGGCCCCCTTGGCAATATAGAAGTATCTACTGTGATTGATTTCGATAAGAAATCTGAGTCTTTTAAGAAGAACAGTCCCTGCTTTCATCATGCCACCCGACGACTCACATGCCGTGATGTTGTTGAAGAATTTTTGGCTGTCGGAATCTGGCCCTTGGGAATCGACTGGAAACCTTTTAGAATTGAGCAGAGACAGATTCCTGGTTTCGATTTGCCTACCACCTTTGCTGTTTTTGGACTCACGAAACCTGAAGGTGTTAGTGATGATGACCTTGTTTCGAGTATTGAATGGGCCGCGAGGTCTTTAGTTGGTCCCTTTACTGAAAAGGAGAAGAAATCAATGATCGACTTCTTCGAGAAAACGAGTCGTTTGAATCGCCCGTGGATGGAGATAGGTGTCCAGTACGGGGACAGGGTCAAATCTTCTAAGCCCCAAAAAGTATGAAACCTGCTGGTAATGTTGGATCCAAACAAGCTGGAGTGGCTCGAAGGTATAAAAGAACTTCATCGAAAATCTTGATATCCTCGAGATGCTCCTCAAGCGAAAACAAAACAGCTTGAAGCTTATAAGAGAAAGACTGTTGATGTGCAACAGTCTGGTTCTGCGTCTAACAAGAAACCTCGCTTGTCTCGCAAAATGGATCCTTCGCTGTTGGACAGCCCTGTGGCCGAGGCTGAGAAGGAGGAAGAGGTTATCGAGGCAGCAAGTGGGCTTTTAGGGATTGCTGGCGTTGCAGGCGATGACCTTGGCTCAGCGGGATTCATGAAGGATTTGGCAGGCACTTCTGCTGCTTCAGGAGAAGGTTTGTTTGTTCCTTACATGAAATGCCCTGGTGCTAGAATGAGCCTTGTTGGCTCGATTTCGAGTGTGGTTTCAAAATCTCCAAGAGAATTTGACCCGAACTTTCTTGAGCTCTTAGAGCATAACTTTGGCTTGTATTCTACAGAGCCAGCTGTCGAGGAAAAGAATGTTGAAGAGGATAAAGCATCCAAAGCCGAACACGAGGTCAATAATTATAGTTGTACTGTATTTGATCGCTAAATTTCTTTTATTGTTTACTTATTTTGCTTACTATTTTTAGGTCGAAATTGTTGATGCGAAGGGAAAAAAGATCCCTGAAGAAACAGTTGTTGATCGTCCTCAAAACTTGGCTTCTTCTTCTTTTGCTGAACTTGGTGAGGATAAAGATGAGATGCTAGGTGAGAAAAACTCTGGCACCACTTCATGTTTAGTTTCGTCTTTGATTCTTATATTTTGTCTTCGTTGTTATAGATTTTATAGCATCATTGGAGGACCTTGATGTTGAAGAGCTATCGCGTTTGAGCGTCTCCACAGCCCACAAGGTTCGCGCTTATTTCTACCGCTTTAACTCTGTTCTTTTCTTTCTTTATATTTATCTCATATTTTTGTCTTCGACGTATTTTCTTAGGTTAAGCTAATCAACGCGGTCTGTGCTTCAAAGTCTAAAACTGCGGCTGACCCGCTTCGTTTCTTGGAGAAAGAGAATGAGAGGCTTCGGGAAGTCAACGATAAACTTCGCAAAGACTTGACTAAGATCGAGGACGCATGGGACAGCACCGATAGGAAATATAAAGCCTTGCAAAAAGACTTTGACCAGAACCTAGTTGTGATCGATAATCTTCGAGAAGCTGTGGTTCGCGAGTCCGATGCTACTAAAGAGGCCAAAGCCCACGTAACGTCCCTCGAGCTTAGGTTAAAGGAAGCTGAAGAATCTCTAGCCTCTTCCAAGATTCTTGATGTTGATAGAGTGAACCAGATCTTTGATTCGTATTCTAACTCGCTCAAGCAATTTGGAGCCACTCCTTATGCTCTTCCAGTGGACTTGACCGTTGAAAATTTCTTATCTTGGATTGAAGAGGAATTTTCTGGTCTCGGGGATGTATTTTCAATTGCTGGTGACAACTTCGCTCTTACTTGTACCGATGGCCTCGGCAGATTTCTCGAAAAAGAGGACAAGGAACTACTTCTTCGGGTTTCTGGTCCCGGATTTCGTTTTACTGACTTCGGAAATCTGTCCTCATCTTGCTCTAAAGAAGTCGAAACTATGAAACGTCGTTTCTTGCGGGACTTCTGGAACATCTACGGGCGAGATATGGCTAAGGACTCCTCTTCGAAGGTAAGAAACTTTTCTGTATAATTTTGCTTCTTCTCTTTTTTTATTGTTGTCAAAAATCCTAAGTCTTTTGCTTCGTTTCTTTACCAGGAAGAAACTGAGGGCGCAAAAGTTGAAGAAGAAAAAGAGGAAGAAAGCGGAGAGGAAGAAGATGATGCCCTGGATTCGCCTCCTGATGATGACGAAGCTAAATCTTCCCAAGAAGAAGGGGAAATCTAGTTGCGAACTTGCGAGTAGAAATCAATTTATGTAAAAAACTTATTCCAAATGATGTTTGTGGATTCGAGAGCGACTTGAATGCTGAAATTGCTCAATATTTTGTTTATATTAGCCTCGTAATTATCTTCGATCTTTATTTCGTTTCGAAGTGCATGCGTTGGACTCGTAGAGATTCTTTTCCTTTGAAATTGCTTGTACATTGTTTTCTTTCTATAAGATCATGACCTTTAGTTTCGTTTTCGCTATGGAAAACGCTTAAATATTATTTGGCTTCTAATTCCCTTGTTAACTCAAGAAAGCCTTGAAGCGGATGCGCTCTTCTCCATGATTTGGCTTCTAATTCCCTTGTTAACTCGAGAAAGCCTTGAAGCGGATGCGCTCTTCTCGATGATTCCACTACTTGAGAAGACGTTGCTGTACGAAGTATCAATGGGCCATGTGCTATTGATGGTCTTTATCCTAGACAGATCATGCCGTCGAGCGTTCCTGTGATTCCTGCTGCCTCTCATTTCTAGGGAAAGTTTTCTTTTTCATTTGCTTTGCTTTTTCTCTTGGCGAGGCTTGACTCCCCCTTCTCTTTTATAGTGGTCTTTCGACCCTTGGGGAGATTATGATTTCACCTAACTTCGCGTCCTTTTGAAGGTACAAGTTAGGTGATTCGTTTTAATGTGTTCGTTGCTTGGTAAAAACTTGTTTTTGAATAAATGCAAATGGAGGCCTCTCTTTTTTGCCTTTGAAAAAAAGGCGTCCCCTCCCTCGATAGCCCCTTTGCGTTTATTCATTGCTTCTTATTTCGAGCAACGGATCTGAAAGATTACGTTCTCTTGTTTCACTTTCGAAATAGGGCAACTCTGTTGCTTTTTTCGTTCCCCTTATTTGATCTAGACTGCGGGTTTTCTTGCGAGGTTGTGTTTCTAACCTCTACCTTAGGCAATTTTGTTCGAGATCTTTTGGTGAGGTTATATTTCTGACCTCGACCTTGGGCTATTTTGTTCAAGGTCTTTTGGTGAGGTTATATTTCTGACCTCGACCCTGGGCTATTTTGTTCAAGGTCTCTTTTTGCGAGGTTATATTTTCAGCCTTGGCCTCGAGCTATTTTGCTCGAGGTCTTTTTGCGAGGTTATATTTTCAGCCTCGGCCTCGAGCTATTTTGCTCGAGGTCTTTTTGCGAGGTTATATTTTCAGCCTCGGCCTCGAGCTATTTTGCTCGAGGTCTTTTTGCGAGGTTATATTTCCAACCTCGGCCTCGAGCTGTTTTGCTCGAGGTCTTCTTTTTGCGAGGTTATATTTCCAACCTCGGCCTCGAGCTATTTTTCTCGAGGTCTTATTTTTGCGAGGTTATATTTCAACCTCGGCCTCGAGCTATTTTGCTCGAGGTCTTATTTTTGCGAGGTTATATTTCCAACCTCGGCCTCGAGCTATTTTGCTCGAGGTCTTATTTTTGCGAGGTTATATTTCAACCTCGGCCTCGAGCTATCTTGCTCGAGGTCTTCTTTTTGCGAGGTTATTTTTCAACCTCGATGTGTTTTTTGCTCAAGTGCTTTTAGGGGAATCTCCTTTGTTGGTTCGCCTCATTAAAAACCTCACCTCCAGTTTCCTGGAGCCCCTTTTGTGGGGAAAAGAGTACGACCTTCTGTGATGAAAGAAAAAGAGAATAGAGGTGCTTCGTATTTGTGCTTATAGCTCCGCACATTTACGAAGTTGACCTTTACAAAAAGAACTAAAACTTGGAGAAAACTGTACAGCTTTACTTGTTCCGATTCTAGCTATAGTATTTGCGAAGTTGCTCTACGTTCCATGAGTGAGGTAACTCTTCTCCGTTTTCGGTGGACAGATGATAAGACCCTGGCCTCGAGCTTTTGGTGACAATGTATGGTCCTTCCCATTTTTCCTCGAATTTGGATAAGTTTTCTGCATTATGCTTTCTTTTGATTACCAGGTCCCCAACTCTGATCTCTCTTATCTTCGCCTTTGGGTCGCGCCACTTTCGTGTTTGCCTTTGGTATGACTCAAGGTTATGTGAGGCAACGAGCCGATCGACTTCGATTAAGTCTTTTTCCACCATTTCTTTTTCACCTTCCTCACTACTAAGTGTTACCCTTAGAGTTTTGGCCTTGATTTCTTCTGGGACCACCGCTTCAGTTCCGTATAGCAGTCTGAAAGGGGTGAACTTGGTAGCTCTGGATTCTGTGGTGTTGTGTGACCATACTGGTAAATCGTCAATCCATTTTCCCTTTTTGTGGTCGAAGAGCATCTTCCTTATAGTCGAAAAAATGATGTCGTTGGCTCTTTCAACTGCGCCGTTTGACTGCGGATGATATACGGATGCGTACTTTACTTTGGTTCCCATTGTTATGCAAAAATCTCTGAATGATTCGCTGTCGAATTGCTTTCCGTTGTCTACTGTTATTTCTTTTGGTACCCCGAATCTACAGATGATGTTATGCCAGAAGAACTTTTGTACTGTATGTGAAGTTATCGATGCTAGGGCTTTTGCTTCGATCCACTTTGTGAAATATTCCACGGCAACTACTGCGAATCTGCAGTTTCCTTGAGCTGTTGGGAGAGGCCCTACCAAGTCTATTCCCCATCTTTGCAATGGCCAAGAAGGTGTAATGAGTTGCAACAATGAACATGGAATCTTTTGGTTGCTTGCGTTCTTTTGGTATGCTTCGCATTTCTTTGCTACTTCATCTGCATCTTTTATCATTGTCGGCCAGAACATTCCCTGCCTGACTGCTTTTGCTGCGAGGGCTCTTGGACCAATGTGTGTTCCGCATATCCCTTCGTGTATGCTTCTTAGTATTGCCGTTCCTTGTTCTTTTGCGATGCATTTTAGCCATGGTGCTGATATCCCCTTCTTGTACAGCTCTCCTTGTATTATCTGATATCCTTTTGCTCTTGCTGGTACTCTTTTGGCCTCGCTTGCGGAACAGGGTGTGAAGTTGTCTTGTAAGTATGCCGTGATTGGTGCTCTCCAATCTTCCTAGCGAATGTGTGCAAGATGCTGCTTTCTGATTGAGGGGATGGTCATGACCTCGTAAATTACGTCTTCGGGTAGCTCTTCCTTCTTTGCTGCTTTTTTGGCTAAATCATCAGCTTCGTTGTTGTCGTTTCTGTGGATGTGCTCTACAGTGAATCCTTTGAAGTGTTTCTCCATTTCTCTGACCTCTTCGAGGTAATTGATTAGCTCTGGTTTTCTAGCTTCGCTATCCTTTTCAATATGGTCCCTTGCTATTTTCGAGTCTGTCTTCACAATGAAGCTTTGTTTTCCTAGCGATTTCATTTTTCGTAGCCCAAGTAGGAGTGCTTCGTATTCTGCTACATTATTTGTGATTTGAATCTCTTGGTTGTTGAACTCCAATCGTGCTGCGAATCTGGTTTTGATTCCACCTGGTGAAACTAGTATTGCAGAGATTGCTGCTCCTTTGCTACAATATGCTCCATCACAGTAGACTGTCCATTGTTTTTCGTCTTTGCCTGGACTTTCGTGTTTTGGAGAAGTCCAATCTGCTACGAAGTCGGCTAATACTTGGGACTTGATTGCATTTCGTCTCATGAATTCGATGTTGAATCCGGAAAGTTCTGCGGACCATTTGCTGATCCTATTCGAAGCTTCTTTGTTTGCGAATAGCTCGGCTAGAGGTTTGTCGGTGACGACTGTCACTTTGTGAGCTTCGAAATAGTGCCTGAGTTTTCTTGATGCCATAAGTAATGCGTATGCAATTTTTTCGAGCTCAGAGTATGACTTCTTGGCTCCAGATAATGCTTCGGAAACAAAGTAGGCTGGCAACTGCTTCAAAATGCCTTCAATTTCGGTTTCTTGTACTATTGCAGCGCTTACTGCTGACTCGGATACTGCGAGGTAAAGGAGAAGGTCTTTTCCTTGGGCTGGTGGTGATAATTTGATCATTGCCGCAAGGTACTGCTTTAATTCTTTGAATGCTTTCGATTGTTCTTCGCCCCAGTTGAATTTCTGTGCATGTCTGAGAGTTTTGAAGAAAGGAAGGCTTCGTTCGGCCGCTCTTGGTACGAATCTGTTTAGAGCTGCGATCCTGCCTGTCAATTGTTGCACTTCCTTAACCGTCTTTGGCTCCTCCATGGATGCCAAAGCCTGTACCTTGTCTGGGTTGGCCTCAATCCCCTTTGAAGTTACAAGGCACCCCAAGACTTTTCCTTTGGTTACTCCAAAAACGCATTTTTCTGGATTTAAGCTCAAGTTTGACATTCTTAGATTGTTGAAAGTTTCCTCGAGATCTTTGATGTGATCCGCTCTTTTGATGCTCTTTACGACGAGGTCATCCACATAAGCTAGCATGTTTCTATCAATTTGTGAGTTGAAGACTTTTTTGGTCATTCTTGAGAAAGTTGATCCTGCGTTTCTCAGCCCCTCTGGCATTCTGACGAAACAAAAAGTTCCGAAAGGTGTTATGAAGCTCGTCTTCTCCTCATCCTCTTGTTTCATCCAAACTTGGTGATACCCTGAAAAGCAATCTAGTAGGGATAGAATCTCGCTGTTGGCTACGGTCGTCGACGACGCTATCGATTCTTGGTAAAGGGAAATCGTCTTTTGGGCAATGCTTGTTTAGGGTAGTGAAGTCGATGCACATCCTCCACTTTCCGTTTTTCTTTTTCATCGGGACAGTGTTTGCCAACCATTCTGGGTATTGTACTTCTCTAATGACTTTTGCTTTCAGTAGCCTTTCAACTTCGGATTTTATTCCCTCTACCTTCTCATCCGACATTTTTCTCAATTTTTGCTTCCTTGGCTTTGTCTTCGGTTTTATGTTGAGGCTATGCTCGATTATGGTTCTGCTGACACCCTTTAGATCTGCAGCTGTCCATGCAAAGACATCTTTATTTTTTCTTAGGAAAGTTATCAAATCGTCCTCTTCTTGAGGGGGAAGGTCTGCTCCGATCGTGACCTCTCTACCCTCGGTTCCTGGATCGAGAGAGACTCGCTTGGTGTCTTGTGCTTGAATAGCTTCTTTTGCTTTTTCCACTCTGGATTGCGGTGGCCTCTTTTTGATCGATTCTGTTTGAACTTCATTGTTTGTTTGTTTCGTTTCTGCCTGCAAGAGGTTGACGTTTTTCTCGCCTGGGGTAATTCCTTGTTCGATGTCCCTTGCGACTTGCTGGTTTCCGAATACTGTGATTACTCCATTTGATGCTGGAAGTTTCATGCAGAGATACGCCTGTCGTACAATGGCTTCGAACGTGTTGAGAAAACCTCTTCCGAAGATTGCATTGTAAGGGTAGTACATGTCGACTATGTCAGAAGTGATTCGTTCCGTTCTGGGATTACTCAAGTCCCCCAAGGTTACCGGTAGTTCGATTTTTCCTAAGGCTCAGATTCTTTTTCCTCCAAAACCAATGAGTAGAGTTTCTGATGGTTGTAACAAGCTTCTGCTGATGTTCATTTGGTCGAAGGCACTTGCGAAGATAATATTAGCTGAACTGCCATCGTCTATCAGTATCTTTGTTAGCTCCCAACCTGCCACATTTGTTTCAATGACCATGGCGTCAGTGTGAGGATAACATTGGAGCTTGAGATCCTGCTCAGTAAAGGTTATTGGGATATGCGACCAATGGGTTTTTATTACTGGGCCATCGGGTAGTATTGCGTGCACTCTTCTGAAGTAGTCTTTTCTTTGTATTTTGCTTTCGAAGTCAACTGAAGATCCTCCTGCTATAGGCAGAATCATTCCGCGGGAGGGGATAGGACCCTTGGCAGGTGTTGAATTCGATGTTGAAGCTGTTTGCATCATAGTTTCGTCTTTTCTTGCCGTGGTGGATTGGATTGAGCTGTGCGCTTGTTGATTTGGCTCGGACTGGGTTTGATGCCAAGCCAATCGAGGTTGGTGATATGTTGAATAGGATTCTGAATTCGTCGGGAGTTGCAGCTGCGGATTCGGCGTGTTATGGGAGGTGCACTGCCAGGAATTTGTTTGAACTGTGCGACCTTGATTGTTATTTTGGTTCATTTCTTGCTTCACCCTGATAGTTATGGGACATCTCCCTGTACTGTGATCTGGGTTTTCGCCATGGAATTGGCAGAACCAAGATCGAGACTGGCTTTCTTGTTGGCCTCGTCCTCTTCCACGGCCTCTGCCTCGTCCGCCTCTTCCTCGTGTGGATGAGGAGTTGAAATCTTGCTTCATTGCATTTGATTCGTTATTATGTTGGCCGCTCTCGTTTTCTATGTGGAAGACTTGAGTTGGTCGGTTATAGTTTTGCTTGTCGTATGTGGGCTGCTTGTAGTTTCCATTTGCTTTTCTGAGCATGGCTCTTTCGTTGATTCTTCTCCTGTGATCATCGTCTGATCTGCAGAACTTTTCCATTTCGTGGAAGAGTTCATGGAGGTTTCTTGGTTTGTTTTTGACGAATTCTGACGCGCATGGCCCTGGTCCCAACCCGTGGATGCATGCATCGATTGCTATTGAGTCTGGATATCATCTGTTTGGGCCTTCAATTGGATGAAGCGTTTGAAGTAGTGAGCTAATGGCTCCTTTTCCTCTTGTCTACATGCGAAGAGATCTCCCGAGGTTAACAGTTGCCTGTTAAATCCTTGGAAGTTCTGAAGTACTTTTGCCTTGAGTTGTTCCCAGCTGAATATTGATCCTGGGCTTAGTCTTGTGAACCATGTGAGAGCCGGTCCTTCACAGGCTATGATGAATGACTTTGCGAGAACTAGTTCGTTTCCTCCTGCGGAGGCCACAACAACTTCGTAGCTCATCAAGAACTGCCTTGGATCACAAGTGCCATTGTATTTGGGCAAAGTGATGGGCTTGTACGAGGTTGGCCATGGTGCATTTTGAAGGCCTGGAGATAGCGGTGAATTCGAGTCATAGCTTCTGAAACCCGCGTTGTAATTTGTTGTTTCGGTGTGGTATTCTCTCTCGGGCTCTTGAATGGTTTCTTTGCTCGCATTGAGCTCGTTTTGGAGTCTTGAGCTCATTCTTAGCCTCTGCAATTTTTCGCTCTTTCTCGGTTTCTTTTCTTTGGTTCTCTGCTTTTTTCAATAGAGCTTCTTTTTCTTGCTTAAGCCTCTCGATTTCTTGTAGCAGTTGTTCGAGGCTAGCTTCTTCTCGATTTTGGTTATCATTGGTAACGGCTGGCTCCAGTGAAACTTCTGGTTCATCGCTTTCTCTTTCGTTTTCGTGAGCTTTGGAGGTCCGTGGATCATCGGACCGTTGCTTTTTCTTTGGTGGCATCGTGAGTTTTGATTTCGATCCTAACACGCGGACGGCGCCAACTGTTGTAACACGGTTTTTTTGGTATTACAAGCAGTGAATAGATTACGATTATCTTTTCTTCGTTTCTCGCAAAAAATCGTCCTCTACAGTTACTGTTGACCCGCTATTTATAGGGGTCAACCTCGCATGTTTACAAGACCGTTACTTCCTGCCAGAAATCCTATAACTATCCTAGGCTTTCAGATGACCGTTGCTTCCCGCCAATCTCCATCTTAACCTCGTAACAGGAAACGGACTCGTCTTGGTACCAGCCTCGTAACTATTGTCTTCTTTGCCTTGACTTCTTCGGTCCTGCTCGAGACTTTAACCTCTTCGAATTAGCTTCACGCTCGTCATCTTCGTCTTGACCTCTCCAGTCTCGCCTGCGACTTTAACCTTTTCGAATTAGCTTCACGCTCGTCATCTTCGTCTTGACCTCTCCAGTCTCGCCTGCGACTTTAACCTCATCGAATTAGCTTCACGCTTGTCTTCTTCGTTTTGACTTCTTCAGTCTCGCCTGCAAAAATAGAAAATATGATTCCAAGGGGCGTCTCCCCAACATCTGCCTAAGAATTAGGTGGCTTTACGTGAAGGCTTCAAAACAAAACCTCTAAGTAATACTAATATAAAATGGGACGCGTCTTGGACCCAGCAGCAGTACTCGTGTGCACAATGATTGGGCGTGCTGTTGTGAATTCAAAACAATCCATTGTTTTTTTCTATCTTAAGAAATTTTAATGTGGCTTGTTCAAAACTGAAAACACATTCATTGCATTGAACTTTGTCGCGATGGTTTCCCATGAGCTAGGTACTGCGTATATACAGATATATAATAAAGCGTTGAGCATGTGTACCATGTACGTGACCCGTACGTATCTACACACATAAGAGATGAGTGTGCTTGGTTGGTACATTCATGAAATAATAACTCGTGACGTTTAACACTGACAAAAGTAAAGGCAAGGACAGTAGCAGGGGGTTAATAGTACGTTCGTACTACAAACTAAAGGCACTGATATCCATTAACTAACAATATGATAAAAATAAAGCTCCAGCCATCCCATTCCAATCCCATTCATGGTCGATGATCCATTCGTGGTTAGTTTTATTTTTGTTTTCCTCCGATCCAGTCACCACCAGCGAAAAAAGGACAAAAAACAACATTCTTGCAGCCGGAAAAAATAAGAGAAAAGATGCCATCTCAGCGTAGATTAATTCATAAAATTTCTTCTCAAAAATTGTCAACCAGATTCAAGTCCTCGACTGAGTAAAGGTGCCGTATTTTTATGAATTGACCATCCGTAGATACTGTTATGCATGCCTCTATATGAATTTATCGATCTCGAGATCTAGCATGCATTATATGTATGTGAAAATATGCATTTGTTGTTTCGTAGAAAAAAAGAGAGAGAAGATGTACATGAAAACAAATTTACCTACCCACCTAGCTATCTAGCTAAGGTGAGTAGATCTAACTAGGTTTCCTTTTTTTCCTCCCTCATGCATGTATATATACTTTCATAATTTGCATTGAGATATTTCCGGTAGTGGATAAGTGGTTTTATATTGGATGAATTTACATAAGAAAGGAACACTTTATTTTTACATGGGCACAAAACATATTTGTGAAATGACTCCATCTTATTGAATTATAGCAATTGTACACAATGGATGGGAATTAACCTCCTGGTTTATGTATATAATCCTATATATACCAGCAGGTTGAGTTGTTCAAAAGAATAAGCATGCATTAAATAGTCCTTATCACACGTCACACTTTTTTCGTCACTACTACAGATGGCTCTTTCCAGCAGGCTATTTTTTCCTCCTCCAAAAAGACCCCCTTTTAGGGGGGGGGGGGTTGAATATAGCGGCTGTGTATTACGTGGAGCAATAAAGTCGATTCGTAAGGGTGTTAGGACCATAGAAAAACTACAAAAAAAAAATGAAGGCCGAAGGGCCGCATCGGCTAGCTAATCGCAAGTGGTGCATATTTTTGCGTGTAGCAAGGTGGGCGTATTTTTGCGTGAAATTCGCACTCTAAGCAGCCGACGAGATTAGAACCGGCGTCCTCGTGCGTGGCCCCCCTTACTAGCTGCACCGCACTCTATCTCATGTGCACACTCTGTTTTGGCTTCTCACATATTATACCACACTGTGTCAAAAATCTAGTTTGAGAGTCTAAATGAAGTCGCATTTAAAGTTGTATACTATAAAATTTCATAAGTTTTTTGAAATCTACATCTTTTATATTGGTCGCTCCATCCCAAGTCGTTTACGAAATTTGGATTTCAATTTTGGGAAACTTCAAACGTACTTTTCTTGACGAGATGATCTCAAATCAAAAGGTTGTCAACTACGAAGTTTCATAACTTTTCGAAATCTATAATTTTTAAATTGGTCATTTCTCCATCTGAGACGGTTTGCCAAAATTCAGATTTGTACGGCACATCGAGAATTACGAACGGTTCCCATACCCTTGTTACAACCGGTTGGTGGTACAAACCGGTTGTAATGAGTTTCATCATAGCCAGTTCTAATTTGAACATGCTGTGATGATTTTTTACAGCCGGTTTGCCCACAACCGGTTATAAAAGGGCGTCTCCTTAGGTCCTTTCTGTAAAAGTGCGTTACCATGTACTATCGTCCTTATTGATTCGAGTCGGGTAACATGTATATATATTTGAAATTGTGTTCTAACATAAATCAAAAGAAATTAATTATAATTTATTTTGAAGATATTGCATTATTTAGACCTTTAAAGTTCCATCTAAAGCTCGTGCAACCATATATATATAAGCAGACGAGTAACTATCAATATTATTTCAGTTTTCTCGAATATATTTTAACGTTTCATGGCTGGAAGAAACTTTATTACTTGAAGGAAAAGTGTGGTACATTCGTAAATAAAAAATCATATGATTCTCACTATGTAATGTTTCTTGGTTCTCAAATGTCAAAAATTACAAACTAAAAAATGCCACGCCATTGGGGTCAAGAATGCATTTTCATTATCTTGCTCGGTAGATGACATGATGATACAGTCATGCTCTTTATGGCCTTGAGATATTACCTGCTTACACAGTTACACAGATCCTCAGGGGTCTCAAGTTGACCCGGCCCATGATCCTGAATTAATAGCCACACCGTTCACAAGTATAATAGCTCCTGAATTTGTACAAGTCAATCAAATCTAGCTTTGATAAATTTTATATAAATGAGAAATAATATTTGTATATAAAATAAATATAATTAATAAATTTTATCATAACATATATCTTCATAGTTAACTTATGTGGTTGATTACAGTCCTTTACAAAAGCATAGCCAAAACTAGATCAATTTGACTTATGGTAAATTGTGAGACTTTTATGTTTGTTCATTGAGGGAGTATCTTCTAGACATCGATATCGGCAATTAAAAGGAGTTGGTAATCGTATAACCTTAACCTATGGCTTCCATTAGTTTCACAAAACATAAATTAGATAATGCTGCAAAACATAAATTGGATAATGCTATCAAGACGTGCACGTATAGTTGAACTAGTTAGTGAAAACCCCACCCACAAAGTGTTTTTGCAACTTAGAGCATAATCCTAGTAAGAATACTCTAGAAAGGTAAAGCACTTAGGTTGCAAGAATGAGATGTGGAAACATGAAGGAGCGGATAAGGAAATGCAAACTTGACACAATGATTTATCATGTGGTATCGGTAGGCAAAAGACATCCCTAATCCATGCTGGAGCAGATGCAAAGAGTATAACTTCAAGTCACCAATCTCTACCCGTCAAGACCTTGGTTCACCATAGAGGCATCCAAGAAAGATAAGAAGCTCGTCACAAAGACAAGAACTACCACACCTCTATTCTGGCCACATTGATACTGTATCCACTACGAAGAATCTCCACAAAGGGAGAGGGCCTCATCCTTCCCCGCACGTAGTCGTCGTCACCGCTCCACGCCTAGCCAGAGGGTCGTCGATTTGTGGGTGACTCACAAAGACTCCAAGGTGCTGGCGCACCAAGCTCACAATGATGGTTCATTCTTTAAACCAAGCACAAGGCAACAACACATTAGAGGAACCATGAATTAGCGACATAATCAGGCACACTTGATAATTCTTATTCCTGACAGAAGCCTTGCAACAATGCCACCGCAGTACACAAGAGGCAGGTCCCTGTACATTGGTAACTGGCACATGGAACCAGGCTTATTACGCATCAGTGACCCTAGTGACAGGGAACAAGGAACGTTAGAGGAACCATCTCCTAGAAAACAACCTGAAACACCCATACCCCACACAGCACACACAATAAAAAAGGGAGGGAGAGAGAACTCGCTGCCACTGCCTTGGTAACCAGAATCGCCATCTCTGTGCTGTCCTCCTCTCGTGTAGAAATTGTTCTCCTTACCACTACGCTCGATCGTGCGAGTAGGCAATTAATATTAATAAAAAACGAACTGAGACTAGACAATATTATTAACAGATCAGAAAACCAAATTGAAATGAATGGAACTGAAAACTCAAAATTTTGGTCATAGTTCGGATGATCGGATCAGCGACGCAACAAGACCCGCTCGGTGACGGTCACGACGCACCAGCCGGCACCAAACGAGCCTACAGATCATCACCTTCGTCCTCCATCACTGCAGGACTGATGCCTCCATTGTCGGAGTTGTTCCTAGCTACAGTCAGCCTGTTTATCTAATAACGGACGATTTTCCTTACATACAGAGTTTTGACCTGCTAGCTTGATAAAAATTAATTGTCTGCTAACATACGTACTCTCTCCGGGTTGGTAAAGGAAGACGTTTAGGACATTGACATGGTCTCCAAAAAACAACTTTGACTAATACTTTTTAGTATAAAATATTTGTAAAATATATTTTAAAAATACTTTTCTAAAACTATATTTCAATACAAATCTACTCATATTATTTTTATATTTCTAAACTTAATACTTCAAAAATTATTTACAGTCAAAGTTTACAAAGTTTGACTTAGGACAATCTCAAAACGTCATTCTTTACTAATATAGAGGGAGTATATAGCAGACACGTTGTCGTCACAGTTTGTGATATATCCCATTCGTACTGTCCCTTTTTGTGGTTTCAAGTTTCAACACAAACAAAGATTAGCTAGCAAGGGTACTACTTGGACCACAAGGGCTTGAATTGCAACACTGAGATGCAATAAGAAGAAAAAAAAAACCATCTGCCACTCCTCCCGAGGAAGAACCAGGGGCATCCCGGTATCAGTTAAGTAGTCCCAAAACAGGAAATAACGGGATCTGTACCAAGAATTTGCAGAGTTAGAGGTGGATAGAATGATCTTCACCTTCAATTTGACTTTGACGAGATCGGGATGAACAGGCACAATATGCCGGGAGTAACGAGAGAAGTAGCAGCAGAGTAGCTTGTCTGCGGATGCAGCATCATCAAGATTCCCATGCATCTCCTCCGAACCCCAAATTAAAGACCACCAAATCAGTGGTCCAGGGTCGAACCGATGTGAATCTTGATGATGCCACGCCCGCAAACACCGACTGTATTTTTGTCACACCACGAGCTAGCTAGAGTGGTCCCTGAGCTAAAAATCATGGAGCAGCTCTTTCTGCCGGACGGCATTTGCATGGGGGTGTGTGTGTAAGAGAGAGACAGAGGTGAACGATGGCAATGGTGGTGGGTGGGTGAGTGGAGCGGCAACGCGATATATATATACTCCATGCTGTCACTGGACATGATCAGCAAGCTGCCGCAAAGCATGCAGGATGCATTAAGATGCGACGAAAGATCATGACATAGTGAGTGATCAGACGAGCTGAATACGCTGATTTGTTTATGGATTGTGATGGTAGTGACCCGTACAGCCAGCATCATATTAATCAAATCGCTAATGGCGGGCACGCCAAGCTAATCTCTGGCCGGCGCGGCGTGGGCGGTTGTGCTCCGAGCTGCTGCCAAAAGCTGCCTGGGCCGGGCTGCACTGCACTGCACTGCATTGCATTGCGCGCACGCCTGATGGCCACCTGATGACGTGGATAGGGCCTACGAGCCTTGTTTTCTTTCGTCAGCATAGTCCATGCCGACTTCAGACGCTGATACTGATACGATGTACCGAACAACACGTACGTTGAACAGTGACCCTGGCGATTGCACCGTCACAAACAGCCCAAGCTTACAGCTAATGAAGTCCCGAAAAGAGTCGGCGGTGATGCATTTTATTAACCTAGTAATTGCTTAAAAAGGCAATCCTGGCATTAACAACCGATTGCTGGCACACTCCCAAAAATTCTACACCACCTCTCCTGCACCTGCACGATGCTGAATTGCTGATGATCGAGGTGGCGGGTCCACTAGCTGGGCAGGAATCAGCACGCCGCACGCACGCCATAGGAACCTGCAGTAAAAGCAACGGGACTAGTTGTACCTCCCTTGTCTTTTAAGGACCAACTTGGTGGCCTTACCACCACCATCTTTGTTTTCAGGAAATTAACAATAATGTTTGAGTAAAATGTGCAGGAGGTCCATCAACTTATACGAGAGTGTCACTTAGGTCCACAAATTTTGAAATTGCATTTTTGGGTTCATGAACTTGTTAAGTCGTTCACCGCAGGTCCATAACTGTCCATGTAGGCTTCTAGAGCTGACATGGCATGCTGATTTGGCACCTCAAAAACAACTCTTGGTTGAGGTATTTCATTGAGCAAATTATAAGCGGTGAGCGAGTTGCGGTGAGATCGAGGTTCAAACAAGTACATATTGTAGGAACTCGTTTCAAGATTTATATGATATTTTGCATCACTTTATATCTTTCTTCCAAATTATCAATCATGCGCCCGACTTTTCTACGGTGAGATGGGCGAGCTCCCGCCTCTTGGTGATGGCCAATCTGCTGGCATGGATGACCTTGCATCCTCGTGTTCCTTAACCTTACAAAAGAATCAAGGTGTCTAAGAGGCGGGATAAATTAGGCTTCCATAAAATTTAAAGCAATAAAAATAACCTAGCAAAAAAGTCAATTCACACCATGTGCCTGAACTAAGGCTGAGTGTGTCTATCTAGTCAACTTCTTCGGGCCTCCGCGACCCCAGTGCTCGATCGGGTTGTGCCCCTGCCCATACGGGCAATGCGCGCGGGGGGGGGGGGGGGCGAGTGCACCACCGCTGCTAGCCCCCCTCTTCTCCCTGTCCCCTTGCTGTCGTCGCCACCTACCTCTAGTCCGCGGCGGCGGCCACCACCCCTCCCCCATCTTTCTCCTGTCCCCTTTCTCTCCTTCCCACTTTACCACGCCAAACCCTAGGTCACCATGGACCTCACCGATGTCGTCTGCCTACTAGCCGTCGGACCTGGTGGTGACCTTCCCTTGCCGATTGGAGGTCAGATCTGCCGCCCCTCGGTCCGGATCTACTCGACCCTGACTTAGGTGGTCCTCACCCCTCCCCCCACTGTCTTCTTGCTGCCCTCCATGGTGGCCGCCGCCGGTTGTTGTGCTCTCCTTGTTGGGGGCCTGTTATAGGTTGTGTCAGTGCGTTCTCCCTGGCCAAGCGGGGAGGTCTTCGTTGGTGGTGTTGGCCGTCGACCTAAGGTGGGCCTACCCTACGCTGGCCTCTATGGGTTGGGATCTGGGTTTGCCTCGATTCTCCCCTCCCTTGGGCACTGGCTGCCATTGGGGCTCGCCCCTGCTTCCGCGGGGTCCCGGCTTGGTCTCGGTGGGAAAGGGATCGAAGGTTGGTTCCTTGGTGAAAACCATGGTGCTATGAGCTAGCGATTATGGCGTCCGGTGCATCATGTCCCTCTTGGGGTAGCACTATGGGCACCTCCATTCTTACTCTACTACCATCCTCCATTGTGCCCGGCCCGTTGATGGTTGGCCTCCTTGTTCAGATCTCGGTGGTCTCTGCATTGAAGGAGAATCCCTAGTGAAAACCCTGCTCGACGGACAGTTGGTGATGGCTCTTGATGCATCATGTCCCTCTTGAGGGTGTTGTTTGGGATACCTCCATGCCTCCATTGTTGGCAATTGGTTGTGGTTTGCCGGGTTGTCCTTTTTCATGTTGCCTACTTGTTCTCCATTGACTTATCATCACCATGGTTTGCTGGTGTTGTGACTACCTAGACAGATACTATGACTTTGTTTTGTTGGTGGATGCTTTACCGCCCGTGCGCCGCTTGTTTTGGTGGATGCTTTGCCACCCTAGATACTTCTATTCTGGCGGATGCTTTGTTGCCTTGGTTACTTCTATTTTAGCAAATGCTTTGCCGTTGTGGTTGTGCTTGTTGGTCGTCTCTAGTGGATGCTTTTCCGTCATAGTGCTGCTTCTTTTGGTGGATACTTGGCCATCCTCATATTGCTTCATGGTCTTAGTCAGTGGCCTCAGTGGTGGAGCTCCTCATGTAGGTTCCCATGATTCTGGTTGTCTGGTTTGGCTTTGTTAGAGTGTTAGCCGTATGTTTTGTTGGCCTTTCTTGTGTTTTTTTCTCTACTTTTAGTCCTTTTTGTACTTGTGTAGGTCATTCTTGTTTGGCATGTATCAAGTTTTGTCTGTAAACTGCTTTCTTCTAATTGAAATAAGTGCTAAGGCACATTCACTAAAAAAATGTGTCTATCTAGTCGATAAAAGAGTTTTACAACTTAAGTCCAATCCTACTCTAGCATGACGGTTCTATGATAGAATACCGATTTTTTCTGAGGTATCAAAAATTCAGAAACTCTCCCCTAGTCCTAGTTGGAGCACACGCGTAATGATCTTGCTCCCACTTGATCCACGCAAGGACCAAGTGCTCTCTAGTGTATATTCATTCCCCAATCCGGAACGATGGATTCTAATATCATGTATACCTTCTTGGGGCTTCACACTATTGGTGTTTCTTATGATCTATAATAATATTCTGCAAGTGAATTGAATAATTCGTTGTAGCATTTTACCATGGAGTAATCCAGGGTATCATAATTATCCTCACGGAAGCAAATGGGATAAAGAATATTAATTGAGTTGAATGATAAGCCTCAATAGCAATATGGCTCACCAACTCTAGCGGAGATACGGGGGATAACTGGATAGTGTCCAAGTCAAGCTTTACCAATACTGGCAAGTCCAAATGATGAGCTGTTAGAAGGTCGCCAACAACCAGCAATAAAGGAGACTCTGAACCTAGGAAAGCAAAGAAATTAGGAGCATAAGGGAAGGAAGGTTCCTTAGCCTAGAGCACTACCTATTTGTCGGGAGACATAACTTACTTTGACGGCTAGAAGGGAAGGATCTCAGAAAGGGATGAGAGGGGGATCCAACGGCAACCTGCACTAATGTTATGAAAACACCCGGAAATGGTGGACTAGGAGGGTGTGCACCGACTGAACCAACCGCCACAACTAGGTGGACTCGGGCCGTGGAGATGGTGGGCCATCCGGATGGCTCCAGCCATATTATCGCATCGCCTATCTTCTAGATGTCTAGGATCTCGCCCTGGGGTCGGTTGATGTGGAGGTTGCATGTTTTGTGGTGGTTTGGACCGACAGGGGGGCCTCCTGATCTATGGGTGATCCTTTCAGTGTCCGTCAGATGAACCAACTGTAAACTCTCGGCCAGGATGAGTTGAAGTTGTGTTTTTGGCTTCGCGGATCTTTGACATGGCAGAGGTGGCCGGCCGACTAGGCCTGTGCTCGGTTTTCGTTAATTTTTCTCCATTTAGTCCATGCAATGCTAAATGATCCAAAACTTGTGGAAATTGTCAGATCAAAGTACAATGCACGGAACCTTATGCAAAATCTCTATTTATTCCCGAGATATTGAAGAAAAATCTACCGTCAACACACACAATCTCCTTGTGAGCTCACTAAGATCACCACCTACAAGCCATCTAGGTGATGCCAAATACCAAGAGTAACAAGACAATGATCTTCACTTGATCAAAGCTAACCCAAGAGAAGGTTAGATGCACACTTGCTACTCTCCAAAGCACTATACATGTTCTTAATCTTCAATCAAGAACTTCAAATCAACTCAAGTGTCTCTCTTGCTTTGCATGCCTCAGCTACTTGCATAGTGATTTCAGATGGCAAGAGATCTTCCTTGTGGGAGAAGAAGGGGTATAAATAGCACCCTCAAAATAGTTGGTGGTCTCTTTTCCTTTCAAATTCAATGGCTACTGACAACCATCGACTATGTCGGTGTCTACTTCAGGCCAACATCAAAATAGTCGACGATGCATTCTAGAGAGCATGTCAAATGACCTAGCTCTAAAAAGTGGCCATCAGCTATTTGAATCAACCCATCAAAATAGTCGGTGCTGCAGTACAAAGAGCATGTCACTAACCTGACTCAACCTTAGAGGCATCAACTATTTCGATGGTTAACGCATGCACCCGTCGAATTAGTCAATGCCCACTGTCACTTACCTTTGACAGTAGACTTCGGGGCATTGACTAATTCAGTGGTCCCTGTGCAACCATCAAAATTGTCGGTGCCTCTGCTGATTCTCCTCCAAATCATCAGCCACCGATTATTTCAATGCTTTGATCCAGGCACCACTAAAATAGTCGATGTCGTTGCACATCTACTTCCTTTTCAAACTTTCTAACTTCACTTGGGTTTCATTTGAGCTATCTAGTACTAGAATTTCATAAGTGCGTGCCACACCTAAACTGTAAGCTCTTTTAGGTCAAGCTACCAACTTTAGCCCCGCTTTATAGTAGGACCAAAAGAAAATAAGGACCTAAACTACTCTAAGTATCTCCCATCATCCAAATGACACTTAGAACATACTTTTTCTTAATCTTTACGCATATCCTTCGAATAGTACAATCATTTCACCATGATGGGGGGCCAAGAATACTATGAAAGCACATCATTGCACAAACTTAAGGATTGTCGCTACAAAACACGTTAGAACTAGTTCAGGGGACTAGATGCTCTTTCATCCCAAGGCCTCTTTGTTCGTCTCTGCTTTTGGCACGAGCTCATCCCGGCATCCTAGAATCTTAACAGAAGGGATTTGCTTTAGCATTCCGTTCGATTTAGACAACGAAAATGAGGATTTGTTATGGCAGACACCGCATCCTTATCCTTTCAGTGTGGCTGCAACATGCTCCTCGTCCAAGGGAGGAGGTGGGGCCTTGCACCTCCAAGGACAAGGAGTGGCACCCTGCTCACCTATGGGCAAGGACGTGGCCCAACCCGTTAGCCGGGGTGCGGAGGCCCCCTTTGGTCACTCTATAGTGTGTTTCCGCTCCCCTGGTTGGCCGGCGTGTACTGCCTTCATGGTGGATGCTTGCCACCAAGCTCCATCACCAGCATATCGGGGGTCAGTAGGCCTTGCTGCCTTTGTGTCCTTGGTTTTTGCATGTTGCATAGGCCTCGGTCTCTGCTAATGGATGCTTGGTCGGCTGCCAATGGTCGCTCGAGGGCCATCCCTTATGTGGATGCTGATGGTTTTGACCTCGTCGGTTCCTCACTCACCTCACCTCACTCGCTGAACGTTCGTCTCTCAGTTCCTATCGATCTGGTAGGCCGATGCTTCAATTGTCTCTCCTACGACCATGTCACAGCATAATGCACCACCACTCCATGATGTTTCCAATGTGAAGAACTAGGCCACTCGTCTAAAAATTGTAAGCGTCGGTGGCAAGGACCTCATGCTCCTCATGGTCATGGTCGGTCGGTGTGTCGTGTGTACAATGGTCACAATGTCGTTGTTGCTATTGAAGCTAATCGTCTGGTGCATTCTGCCACCTCTGCAAGCACTGCCTCCTCATCTTTGGGCTCCATTGGTCGGCCACACTCGCAACCTCCTTCGATCTATGTTGTCTCACCTAAGGCCAAGGTTTCTCACCACCGCATGAGTTGGCCCAAGGGCACCTGTCCATGCGGCTTGGGATTATCTTTCAAACTATCCGACACTCTAAAGAGCTTCAGCTAAAAGAGAATAGCTTGTTGGACCGTGCTCTGGTCGCCTTGGTCATGGGCACCCGGCCTTTCTTTTCGCTGTGTTTGGTCCATCACTTCATTCAAGACAACTACAAGGTTCAGGAAGATGACTTTTCGATGCATCGGCATCATCCGAAAGATTTTCTCCTCATCTTTTGTGACAAAAATCAGCTCTTGGATGGTTCTGTTTGCCCCTCCACTCCCTATTGCTGATATGATTCTTTGATTATGAAGAAGGAACCGATTCAACATGGCAGAAGCTGGTGATATGCGATTCAGGATCCTAGTGGAAATGTGAGGGATTCCATCACATGCTTGGTTGGTGAATATTGAATCTGAAATCCTTGGGGATGCTTGTGCAAGCCTGGAGCCTCTTCCATTGACTGTTTCTTGGGAAAATTTCAGGTGGTTGCATCGTGCATTAATTAGGATCATGTTCCAATTGTGGTAGCCATCCGCATTCTTGAACCGTGGTGGATATGGTGGTGTTAAATCCATAATACCGGAGGTAATCGCTCGCCATCATCATCTACTCCTTTGGTATCGAGTTGAGGTGGAAATTTTTGAGCGGTCCAAGATTGGAACCCCACTACTCATTTGGATGATAACTCTCCTGATCAAAACCCATGTGACTCCACTGATGATGCTTATACCCTAGATTCAGGGACGAGTTGCGCTCGGGCCGTTGGCCAAGGAAACCAATCTTCTGGCATTTGATTGATGAGGGCGATGATGATGACACTATGCCTGGGGGCGTGATGGTGAGTGCCATAACTCAAGTCCAGGGCCCACTAGTGGCGAATGCTAGCTGCATTTTTGCCTATTCTCATTTGTGCATGACCGGCCATTCTCGTTGCCATTATGCTTTGATATGCGCACAACGTCTCCGGTTGCTCATCGCCAGGACCAAGGATTACCGGAGAAGTCAATGGTGGCCTGTCGTTCTGGGACAGCGTATGCGCCCCTGATAGCGTTGCCGTTGGGGAGGGTATGGGGATAACCCGTGTTTACCCAAACCATTGCCCATAGTTTTATTGCCCAATCTTTGCCCTCCCCAAATTTACCCAAACCCGTTTATCCATATCCTGTGGATAATTTCATAATGGATAATTCATGGGTAATAAGCAGTGGCCTCAAGCCGTTTTGGTCCAGCGTTCAAGGCCGCCTATGGCGCGGTCAAAGCCGAAGGTCGCTGGATTTGACCAAACATAGCTCGTCGGCGGCGAGTTTTTCCGGCGCGGAGTCGGCACCAGCAGCATCACCACGGCGAGGCAAACCCATATTGGGTTGAACTGGTAATGTCGATGATAGCCGCCGGCAGGCTGTCATTTCGGTTGGCGGCGAGCGCCATGAATTCTGCAGAAACAAGGAGATTATGAGAGGACGAGGAGAGGAAAAACATTAGGGATTCACCTTGAGTCAATACGAGCTGTTGTGGGGTGTAAATTGTAGACAGGGAGGATGTTCACGATTGAGCTCGTGAGGACGTTGGCCATGGCGTCTCGGAAAAACTAGATTCCTGGTGCAACCGGTTGCAGAGCTCGCGCTGAGGTGGGCGAGGACAAAGGTGAGGAGGTGATTGATGTTGTTGCAAAGTTAGTTTGAGAACGGAGGTGGATGGAGGCCGAATTTTGACTTGCTGCTCGAGCTGTTCATGTCGCTGCTAGCAGCCAGAGGAAGAAGAAGTGGTGTAGGAGAGAGAAGGGAGGAGAGAAAGCGTTGTGCTGGGGAAGATGAGGTACAGGGCCGGGGGCGCACGGTGCCGTGGAGAGTCAGGATGGGCATCCGCGGTAAGGGCAGTAGCAGGTTGGCACCAATGGAGATCGACAGAGATGGGCAGCGAATGCTGACCTGCGAAGGATACGAAGCAGGCAAAGACAGATATTACCCTCTCCATACCCGTATCTCATGGATATACCCATATCCTACCCCCAATAAATGGGCATTACCCATCCCCTACCCATTCCACCGGGTGTGGATTTGGGCAACGGGCATGGATACCCAGCGGCAACGCTAGCCCCTGACAAGGCCACGCCACACGTCTCAGTTGAAAACTGTACATCACGTCTTCGCTGAAAATTTTTGGACACTATAGGTCGTGCTGGGAAGCGTGTTTTGTGAGTGGGACGGATGTGATGAATATGGAAAAGTTGGATGAATAGTGTTTTTTTGGGAGAAGTTGGGTGATCTAAACGCACCCTAAGTGTGATGGTTTCCTGGAAACTGTACATCACCCATGTAATGCACCTACAACTTGGCCTCTTTCTGACGCCTTCCTTATACTGGATTTCAAATTGAGGGCAACAACAAGCACAATGGGTCAGTAAGCCTGCAACTTGCCATAGCAAAAGAAATTTTCCTATGTTTGGATGGTCCTTAGGACATGTGAGTACTAGCTCCACATGAATTAAATCTGAGACGAAACTAAAGTCGTGCTGCTTAGGCCTGGTATCCCTGCAAAGAACTTTAGTATGACATAGGCCATATATTACTTACCCCCATGAGGGTGACACAAGCACCAATTTTTTTCATCTTCAAGGATGCCACTGTGAAAGAGCATCTAGGCCCCTAATTCGATTTTGGCGATTAATGACAACATAATCATTGCGACTAACAAGTGTTTTGCAGAGGCAAAGTTTAAGTTAGTGCAATGATGAGCTTTCACGGTATTCTTGGCCCCCATAATTTGAGAATGATTGTATTGGTGCAAAGGATATGCTCAAAGATTAAAGATAAGCTAGTTCTAAGTGCCGTTTGGATGATGAGAGACGCTTAGAGTAGTTTAGGTCTTTGTTTTCCTTTGACCGTACTATAAAGAGGGGTTGAGGATTGGTAGCTTGACCTAGGCAAGACTAGAAGTTAGGTGTGCTGCACACTTGTGAAATCTAGTGCTAGGTAGCTGCATTGAAGCCTTTGACATGTTGAGAAACTCAAAGAAGTTGAATTGGACGAGTTTTGATCGCAAAAGAAAAGAAGACTGCTATTGACGCAAAAATCGGGAAAGACCTTCACGTACTAGCATACGAAATCGGCTGTGACCGATGATGCAGGGCGTGCCAATCAATCTGACCTTTTGATTGACAAGGAAAATCGGACGTTAGTAACACGACGAAATCGGCTGGGTTTCCGATTCAACGA
Source organism: Digitaria exilis (assembly GCA_015342445.1). NCBI lineage: Eukaryota > Viridiplantae > Streptophyta > Magnoliopsida > Poales > Poaceae > Digitaria > Digitaria exilis. Next base: position 773,672 of record JACEFO010002191.1, read on the forward strand.
TGGAGATAGGATCGACAGTGAATTCCGTTCTCAATAAAGAAACGGCTAGATCAGTCGATTCCGATGCTAAGTAGAGTAAGATTACTAAAACATAACCTAACAAGCTAAGTAGAGCAACACTTAGAATAGATCTAAACGGCTATACCAGATCCGACAGTGAAGTATAGATAACAGCCGATCAAAACTTATTCTAAGATGGATAAGGGTTGAATAAAATCTAAACGAAGTAACAGCGATGCGCCAGATACTAAAGCTTAGATATTTACTCGATAACTGTCGAATAATCCCAAACAAAGCAACAACGATATGTCGGTTGCTAAAGCTTGGATCTTACTCAGTAATACGGGACTTACAGGCAAGCCTTGAGATCTGATCACCCTCGATGTGCCCAGAAGAACTCGCGAAAAGAAGAAAGACGAAGTCGTCGACAATGTATGAAAGATGAGAAAATTGTAAAGGTTTGTTTGATGTTGGTGTGTACATACTTCTATGACTATGCAAGATCAATATTTATACTCTGATAACTACGACTCCTAAACGTTTATGACAAACTTACTTGACACAAAAGAAAATATCCTGTTACAACCGACTACAACTCACTTTATGAAAACAACCGACTCTTTATTTCGGTCCTTCTATAAGCTTAGCCTGGTAGCTCTTTCCGCCTAGGACTCTTCCACGTCATCACCCTCGTTTCCTTCTTTCCGACCTTGATTCGAATCAACATCTTCAATCGGATTCCAATTCCGATTCAAACTATTCTTTCCTCCGAACTCCGATTCCGATTTCTAATCTCCGCTTCATTTGACACCGATGTGACCTGTCAAAATCTGGTCTCAACACATGCCCCCCTAGTTTCGCGATAGAATCTGCTTCTGACTCCAAACTATTTGATCCTTATCTTTTTAGGTCAATAGGTCAAAACATCCCCCTTTCTCCCTTTTACCCTCAGCGAAACCTATATAAGGCCAGCCCCTTCTTCTTCCTTATTCATCTTCTTCACTAGGCCGCCGCCGCTTCGTCTTCCTCTGCTCCAGGACCTTCAAGGTCACCGAGCGCAAGCAACTTCTTGCAAAGATCAACTCCTGAGAACTCCGGCAACCTTTCCTCATGGCATCCTTTGTAGAAATCCCCGAGGTAAGTCCCCATCCGGCTCTTAGATCCAGATCTATCTTGTTCTTAGTAGATCTGTTTTTACTCACAGTAATAAACCTCTTAGGCCCTTCGTGATGACATCATCATCCCAGTAGTGGACAAGCTAGGTCTCACCATTCTAGGTCCAGTAGGCTCCCCAGATCCCACAGACTTCATCAACCAGGAAACACAGAGGCTTCCCTTCAAATCCTTTGACTCAGAGCATGACTGGAACAATGCTTTTAGGTCATGGCCGTCCCTTCCTGCTGGATGGAAAACATAGTACAAGAGGGTTGCCAAATCTAAAGGAGACGAGTGAGAATCTTATGATTTATGTCAGTGCATCGCTCTCTCGTTAGCTGATATGGATCGAAACAAGCCATTGCTAATTGCTGCTACTTACTTCTAGTCAGATGATCTGAATGCCTTCCTTTTTGGCCAAGGTCCGATGACCCCCACATTGGCCGATGTGCTGATGCTCACAGGTCTGAACATATCGGCATCGGACACCACTTTCCATCTTCCATCTAAAGCCACCCATAAAATCGACACCAAGCAGATAGGAGTCTGGAAAGGATACATTGAAAAATATTCGAAGACGTCAGGAACGGTGGATGCACGAGAGCACTCCGCTTTCCTCAACATGTGGCTAGAGCATTTCGTCTTTTGCGGAAAGATAGTATGCCTAGCGATTCACTTTCTCCGATTGGCTGAATATTTGGCCTTAGGAAATAACTTCCCAATCGGAAAGCACCTCTTTAGATCGGTGTATAGGCTTCTTCATGAAGTGTCCGTCCGATTGAGAACTAGGCAGCAGATTGGACATCTAGGAGGTCCTTGGTGGTTCATCAACCTTTCGCTGAACATGCACATGCAAAAACTGTTGAACGACTCCATGGTCAGCAAAGTATTTCCCGCCGATCAATTAAATGAGGCAGACCCTGATGAATGACGTTGTATGTTCTTTGGTGAGGCTGCTTCAGGTTTTGCCGGCGATCGGCTCCCTTCTTCTCGCACTGCTGAATAATTCAAGAGCTTTTACAACAGCCTCAAAAAAGATTCCATGCCTTGGTATGTGTATGACGACCCTGAAGATCACTTCGAGCTTCCAATCAAATTCCAATTTGACAACATTGGCACAGATGACAAATGTTAGAAAATCTTCAGGGAAGCTATTACCCCTCAGATACTCCCAGCTGACGTCTTCTTGGGGAAGAAACACCAATCTTTTGAGTACTATCACCCAGCAATGGCTGCTCGCCAAATCGGATTCGGCCAAGAGCCGATTTCTATGTATATGGCCGAACTGGTGAAGCCTAGGGAAGTCATCCCATCAAGCTTAGCGTATGATAGGTTGATAAACCTATCACCCTCCCGGGAAATCATAGATCTATCCCCCTGGAAATTTTCGAGCTTCACCACATCCTCATTAAAGACTTGGTGGCAAGAATGGAGGAATCATCTCTTCTGCCAACCTGCTCAAGACTACTGCCTGCTTCTCAACCCTGATTTTGAAACTAGTGATCAGGTAAAAATCTCTAACCTTGATCGTTCCTTCAATCATTGATCATTTTGTGTCTAATTCTTACTTTTGATCATAGAATGTGGCCATTAACCTCCCTTTAGTCAGCAACAGCGGTCGTCCGATCAAATATATGCCTTCCTCAGACAATCCTCACATCGGAAATTGCAGCCCATCTGCGATGGATGTTGCTACTGGTCGGAACAAGAAATCGGCCAAAAGCACTACTTCAACTGTGCAAACCAAGCAACAGGGCACCGGTTCTTCCAAAAGGCCGAAGAAAAAGACTCAAGAAACTTCTTCTTCTACAATCGGTCAAGAAGAAATCAAGTCATCGGAATCTCAAGCGACGCCTTTAGAAGTTGGAGAAAAGCGCAAGTTGGTGCTATCAAAGACACTTTCAAGGAAGATTCCAAAAGTTGTCCGAAAGATTTCAGCTTCGGAGGCAGCAAAATGTATACGAAAAATACGCTTAAGTGCTGGTAATCCGTCGACTGTTCCTGAGGCAGGCATACCAAATCTAATTGAAGGAAGCCCATCGGACGCAACAGCAACAACTGCATCAGAACAGGTACAAAAACATTTCCGATTTGTTGCAGTCTTTTTACTTCTTGAGATAATTTCATGTATATATAGGCACCTTCTCAGGTCATGACCCTCGAGCAATCGGATCTGACGAAAACTGTTCCAGCTTCTCCTTCATTGCCGATTCCTCCACCGACTGCTGCTCAACAAGAATCGGCAATCCACACTTCAGAACCGGCCCAAGAACCTATCGTAGAGTAATCATTATGTTTTCGTCATTTGCCAAAGTTGATTCATCTTGCTCCTCACATCTGAACTTTTGTACCAGGGGCAAACGGCAATTGCCTCCATCGGAACTTCAATCGGCCTCCCGACATCTCAGCCATCCCAATTCGATGAAATCAACTTGAAACAGGTAACACCTTCTTTTTTTCATTTTCCTTCAAAATAGGAGAAACTGACATCCGATTTTTGCTTTCCCTTTTCAGGCACAAGATTCTTCGACTCCCAGCGCCCTTGCAACGGAACATACCGGTCCCTCCACAGCAGAATCGGCTCCAAACTCTGATCCGATTAGGACTTATCTTGAAGAAATGCTAAGTCTTTTGAACACTCAAATCGGACAACTTGTGAAGAACGCTGATCCTATCCGATCAGTTTTCAAAAACTTGAAAGGCCAAATACCAGAATCAGTTGAAGAAGCTCTTTTCCCAGCTGCTTTCATAGAGTTCAATTATTTCCAGGAGGTAAAGGCTCAAAAGAGATTATCCGATCGAGCTGAATTTGAGAAATCCTCCAAGGACCAGGAGCAAATCAAATCGGATATTGAAGGCATAGAAACTCAAATATGAAGCTTGAGGCAAACTCGGGAAATCCTAGAGAAGACCAAATCCAATTTAAAATCCAAGCGTGAAGCTCATATGCAAGCAATAGCCTAGATTGACACAGAGCTTGAAACTGTAGAGGCCAATTTGTTGCAAATCCCTGGTTCCTTGACAACCTTTGAACAAAACAAGCAGGTTCTTATGCAAAAGATTGATCATCTTGAGAGAAACTTGAAGCCGATTGAGGGTTCGGCCGATGACGATTGGAAAGCCATTTCCGATGTAGATGCTATTCTCCTGCATGCGATTGAAGCGATCCAAGATTTCCTTGGGTCGTTATAAAAACTCTTCTTTAGAAATCCGTGACACCCTTGCAATTTTTTATATTTTTTTTGCTCTAAGGGCGATGCATAACGCATCGGCCATGTATTCCTAGATTTGCAATGCAATCTCCAATTAGTCAAGGAATGTACTATTTTTTCTGCTAAAGGCGATACTTTGTATCGGCTGTGATCACTTCTGATTTCTTAACGAAAATCGGCTTATGCATCAACCCAAATACTGGGGTAATATTTTTTCAAGTATTTTCCATTCAAAGCTCGAGGAAATACCTCTCCTTCTAATGTTTCCAAAATGTACGCATTGCCTGGAGCACATTGATTTATTCGATATGGGCCTTCCCAAGTTGGAGACCATTTACCAAATTTAGAATCTTTAGATCCGATCGGCAAAATCAATTTCCACACCAATTCTCCTTGAGAAAATTCTTTGACCTTAACCTTCTTGTTATACCATCTAGCAACGCACTCCTTATTAGCCTCTAAATTCTCAAGAGCTTTCAAACGATATTGAATCAAATCTTCCAACTCATCTTTCGTAATAATGGAATATTCGTCGGCTCTCAACTTATTTTGAAACTCAACACGTCTAGAGCCGATTTTCAATTCCCAGGGCAACACAGCTTTGTGTCCATAAACCAACTGATAAGGTGACATTTTAATCGCACCGTGACAAACCATCCGATATGACCATAAAGCTTCATGCAACACAGTATGCCATCTTCTGGGAAATTCATCGATCTTTTATTAACTTGATCACACTCTTGTTGGATGCTTCTGCTTGACCATTAGCCTGAGCATAATAAGGAGAGGAATTCAATATTTTAATCCCCATGCTTTAAGCAAACTCTCCAAATTCCCCTGAAGTAAACATAGTTCCCTGATCGGTTGTAATTGTTTGAGGAATACCAAACCGATAGACAATATGTTCCTTAACAAAGTCTATCATATTAGCCGATAATACAATCTTCAAAAGAATTGCTTCAACCCACTTAGTGAAATAATTGGTCGCTACTAATACGAACTTATGTCCTTTGCTTAATGCAGGATTAATCTAACCGATTAAATCAATTCCCCTTCCTCGGAAAGGCCAAGGCTTTAAAATCGGATTCATTGCAGATGCATGAGCCCTCTAAACGTTTCCAAATCGCTGACAATCCTAACACCCCTTATAATACTTAAAACAATCTTAAAGAATCATGGGCCAAAAGTATCCATTCCTCCTTATCATCCACTCCATCTTGAAGACCTATTGATGTGCTCCATTAGTACCTTAGCTTCTTCTGATCCAATACATTTAAGCAAAACTCCATCAATCATCCGATAATAGAGATCTTTTTCAAGTATAATCCTTATCTTTCTTTCAACTTTTTTCGATGGATCTTTCATATACTCATAAATCTTTTTCCTCCAATCGGTGTCTTTCAACTCCAGACTCGAAACTTCCCTGATCGGACGATAACCAGATGCTCCTTGAGCTAATCGATTAGCCTCTTCATTATGACGTTTGGGAATATGCTTGATTTTAACAAGTCTAAACTCTTTTAACAACTGGAGACATTCATCATGATATATCTTCAAAATATCATCGTTGCATTCATATTCACCCATCATTTGCTTCACCACCAACATGGAATCTCCAAATATTTCAATTGCATCGGACTTGATTTCTTTGAGTAGCTTGATATCTTTAAGAACAACCCAATATTCTGCTTGATTATTGGTGGCTTCCTTCTCAATCAGAAAAGAACTCAAAGCTTGCCCCCTGAGGCGAGATCAACAAAATTCCGATTCCAGAACCAACTCCACAAGAAGATCCATCAAGAAACAAAGTCCATGGGGCAAGTTCCACCAAATGAATCTCTGGACCACAATAATGAGTGACAAAATCGGCAAGTATCTGCTCTTTGACTGCCTTCGATGATTCAAAGCGTAAATCAAACTCCAATAAGGCTAAAATCCACTTTCCGATTCTACCATTCAAAAACGGCAATGACAGCATATACTTTATAACATCATCTTTGCTAACAACGATGCATTCAGCCAATAGCAGATAATGTCTGAGCTTGGTGCAGGAAAATATAGACATAAGCATAATTTTTCAACCGGAGAATACCTTGTCTCTGCATCCAAAAGCCTTCTCCTCACAAAATAAATAACACGCTCTTTTCCTTCAAATTCTTGAATAAGGGCCGATCCAATAGAAGAATTATTAGCCGATAAATACAATTTGAAAGACTTGTCTTTCTGAGGAGGAACTAAAACAGGAGGAGACACCAAATACTTCTTGATTCTTTCTAAAGCTTCTTCCTGCTCTTTTCCCCAAACAAACTCCTGATCGGCCTTCAATTTCAACAAGGGTGTAAACGGCTTGATCTTACCAGAGAGATTAGAAATAAATCTCCTAAAAAATTAATCTTGCCGATTAATGATTGAAGCTTGGTCTTGTCTTCTGGAGCAACAATTTTATTGACGGAGCTTACCAAAGTTTGACTGATCTCAATTCCCCTTTCATGAACCATAAACACCAGAAATTGACCAGCAGAAACTCCAAATGCACACTTCATCGGATTCATCTTCAAACCATGTTTTCTTGTACATTCCAGAGTCTTGCGTAAATCGGCTAAATGTTGTTTATAGCTTTCCGATTTAACCACCACATCATCAATATAAATTTCAAGAATCTTACAGATAAGGTCATGGAAAATATAATTCAAAGCATGTTGATAGGTAGCTCCAGCATTTTTCAAACCAAAAGTCATGACTACCTACTCATATAAACCAACATGCCCAGGACAACGAAAAGCAGTTTTATGAATATCTTCTTCAGTCATTAAAATCTGATTATAACCAGCATTACCATCCATGAATTATGACTTTGTGTCCTGCTGCAGCATCAACCAATAAATCGGCAATGGGCATCGGATATTTATCCATCGGTGTTGCCTTATTAAGATTCCTGAAATCAATGCAAACACGTAATTTCCCATTCTTTTTATACACAGGAACTACATTAGAAATCCATTCAGCATATCGGCATTGCCTAATGAATTTTGCTTCAATCAACTTAGTAATTTCGGCCTTTATATCAGGTAAAATCTTAGGATTACATTGTCGAGGATCTTGCTAATGTGGCCGATATCCTGGTTTTATGGGCAACTGATGTTCAACAATAGATTGGTCTAGACCAGGTGTTTCATAATACTCCCAAGCAAAGCAATCCTTAAATTCTCTTAATAAAGAAATCAATTATTTTTTGTACTCAGGATCTAATTTTGCACAAATAAACGTCGGCCTTGGTTTATTACCATCTCCTAAATCTATTTTTTCTAATACATCGACCGACGTGAAGCCATATCCTAAGTTCCCTTCATCTTCTTGAAGAAATTCATCCATCAGGACGATTCTTCTGAGCTAACTGCTTGGATCGGCTATAGACCGAAATCGGCCACTCTGAGGAATTCATTGTCCAGAGCTTTTCCCGATATGCACATCACTTGTTCATAACTCCATGGTTGTGCTTCTGCAATAGCTATGTTGCATGATGTGTCTGCTTTGACAACTTCCACTGTATCCTCAATCCATTGAACCAAACACTGATGCATGGTTGATGGAATGCAACAATTGGCATGGATCCAATCTCTTCCCAGCAACAAGTTGTATGATCCTTTGCCATTGACTATGAAGAAAGTAGTAGGTAAGGTTTTGCTTCCGATAGTCAGATCAACACATAATGCCCCTCGAGCTGGAGAAATCTTTCCCTCATAATCTTTTAGCATCATGTCTGTTTTGATCAAATCACCTTTACTTTTGCTGATTTTATGAAAAACAGCATAAGACATCAGATTAACGGCCGCTCCTCCATCAACCATCATCTTAGTCACTGGCTTACCATCAATATATCCCTTTAGAAACAAAGGCTTCAGATGAACACGTTCCTTTTCCTCTGGTTTCTTGAAGGTTGCTTGCATTGGTTCTAAATTTAGTTGAGCCATTGCTTCTTCAATTTCAGAACCTTCTTCATTACTGGCCGATGCCATGAATTCCCTTGGTAGCACGAAAACCATGTTAACATCGGCCGCAGAATCACCTTGGTCACGTTGCATAGGACGCCATACTTTAGATGACACCTTCTTACTCTTCAAAAGCTGACGTGATTTCTCTTCTTGAATTTCATCAAATCGGAGCCTCTATAATCTCCTCTTCTGTGATTTCATGACCCTTTCCGGGCACCACCTTGGCTGAGGTATTTTAACTTCGCGATAAATATTCCGATCCCGATTTGGCAAAGGCTCTTCGTCAAAAACCAAATTATTAGAGAGCTCTTCCAGTTCTCTGCTCATAATTGGTTTGTTCCACAGCCGATCATACACACTCTGCTTACCTCCGATTCTCTCATGAACTGGAGTACGCCGATATTCTTCATCTCTATCCCGAATAATCGACCGACGCTCCCTATCCTCAAATCGGGGCCTTTTGAATGATTTACCTTCTCCATAGCTATCATTGCACTCTGGGCAATCATCTGGAGATGGTAACTTGATCCCTTCTTCCCAGCAATAAATGAAAAAAGGACATCTCCAATGATATTTATGCCAATACATTATTTCCTCTTGCTGGTGCTGATATTTCTTGATCAATCCTTGACAAGTCACACGCCTTTGAGAATTTCTAGGATAATCATCCTTTTCCCACTGTTTTTTATCCTTCAAATCGGAGGCAGAAATTTGCACTCTAGGATCAACAACCCCTTTTTCCTTTGCAGATTCCGATGTTAGGAGTTTAGTTTGCAGAGCGTTTCCTTTAGATGGCTCTACCATATTCACTGGGAAAGGATGTCCATCAATCTTCATCGGCTTAACTGGTTTAGAAGGAATCTCAAACTGCAACCTTCCTTGCTCAATCGCCGATTGGATTTGGTTTCTGAATACCTTGCAATCATTGGTGTTATGAGATGTAGCACTGTGCCACTTGCAATACACCATCCTCTTGAGCTCTTCTGCAGATGGAAGACTGTGATTGACCGATAATTTGATCATTCCTTCTTTAAGCAGTAGATCGAAAATTTTATCAGCCTTGGTAACGTCAAAACCAAATCTTTCTGGTTCTTTCTTACCAAAAGGACAAGAAATCGGCTTCTTATTTTTACCCATTCTGCTAGGCCGATTTCTTTATCTTCATCGGAATCGGACTCTGAATCAGAACTGTAATCAATGTAATTCACCTTCTTATGATAAGGTCCCTTCTGTTCATGAATCCGATTCTCATGCTTTGACATTCTCTGTACAATGTGGCTCAAGCTTTCAAATTCTTGAGAGTCATATTTCTCGTTCAAGTAAGGAAGTAAACCATCAAATGCTAACTGTGTCAATTGTACATCTCTCAGGTTTAATCCATAGCATCTATTTTTTGTCTCCCTGACTCTCTGAATGAAATTTGCTACCGACTCATCATTCCTTTGCTTCAAGCCTGTTAAATCAGTAATAGTTTTCTCTTGATGACCAGCAAAGAAATATTGATGGAATTGCTTCTCCAGGTCTGACCAGTAAATAATAGAGTTTGCTGGTAAAGTCATAAACCATGAAAAAGCTGGTCCAGATAGAGAACATGCAAATAATCGGACCCTCAATGCATCGGTTGCTGCAGCTTCTCCACATTGTACCAAGAATCTTTTGACATGCTCTATTGTGGAAGTATCATCATTGCCAGAAAACTTGGTGAAATCAGGGATCTTGTAGCGATAAGGATAAGGTAGCAAATCATAAGAAGGTGGATAGGGGGTTCTGTACATCACATGTTGAGTCTTAGGCTTCAATCCAAACTGATTTTGCATTATATCAGCAATTTGAGCTGCCCAATCCACTTGATTTGCCCCTTGTGCTATCCTCTGAACTGGTTGAGGTACTCTTTCTATCTCTTGACTAGACTGAATCGGCCTTGCATATCCCTGAGGTGCCGATTCTTTCTGCCTGGCTGGTTCTGGTTGACCAATTTCACGGATTTGCACTGAAGATGTATTCTAGTTGATTATCTGGCCCTGACTCTGAGGTTGAATATTATGATAAACCTCCATAGCTGTCGTAGTATTACTATGTGTCTCTGACTGAATCGGCATAGACCTGTTAGGTATTTTTCCCGATTCTGGATTTGCAGACCATATCTGGCGTACAATCCCCTTCTCATCGATCAGAGACCAATTTATTCCATCAGCATGCGGTACCCAAATCATCTTTGGTTCCTCAGGTTGAGTCTTTTGAACAGATTTAGGAGATGTCACCATATATTCAGGAGGCATCCCAAGTCCAGTGCTGGGATCATATCCTTTGAAATAATCAGTTCCCTTTAGCACCGATGTTATTGGCGATGATGTGGTGAAGACTGCTGAACTGTTTGGTGGGATCTAAATTTGAGGCACGGTAAATGATGCTGTTGTTGCAAACCCTCCTTGCATGATCGGCCCTAGTGTCGATTGCATCTTTCCGATCGGCTGATCTTCGATGTATCGGTGAACGCCTGAGAAAATGCAGTCTTTGCAGCCCCTGCCATAGTATCTCTTGCTGAAGTATCAACTTCAATCAGAGAAAATTGTTGATATGCTGGACCTCTATATTGAAGATTGCTTTCACGCAATGTGCGAACCATTTGATTATGGAATTAATTACCCAAAACTTTAGCTTGATTCACAAAGGCATGATGGACTGCATCATTGACCATATCATGTAGCTTTCCAAGCATTTCAGCTATTTTGACTTCACAAGGCAATAGAAAGTCAGTCTTCTTGATAGCTTGGCCTCTTTTGGTGGTACTGAATGACTTTAAGCATAAAAGTTCAAACTCTTCAACTGCTCTTGCCACCTCAGCCTTCTGTTCATCATTGAGATCATCCTTAGTAGTGTCAATGACATTCTGGGTCCCGATCTCAAAGCGATTATCCTTCTTTGACATGGTTGAAGTTGCCTGGTCCCACTGGGCATGCCAAAAGTGTGTTGACGCAAAAATCGGGAAAGACCTTCACATACTAGCACACGAAATCAGCTGTGACCGATGATGCAGGGCGTGCCAGTCAATTTGACCTGTTGATTGACAAGGAAAATCGGACTTTCGTAACACGGCGAAATCGGCTAGGTTTCCAATTTAGCAATGGAGACAGGATCGACAGTGAATTCCGATCTCAATAAAGAAACGGCTAGATCAGCCGATTCCGATGCGAAGCAGAGTAAGATTACTAAAACGTAACCTAACAAGCTAAGCAGAGCAACACTTAGAATAGATCTAAACGGCTATACCAGATCCGACAGTGAAGTATAGATAACAACCGATCAAAACTTATTCTAAGATGGATAAGGGTTGAATAAAATCTAAACGAAGTAACAGCGATGCGCCAGATACTAAAGCTTAGATATTTACTCAATAACTGTAGAATAATCCCAAACAAAGCAACAGCGATACGTCGGTTGCTAAAGCTTGGATCTTACTCAGTAATATGGGACTTACAGGCAAGCCTTGAGATCTGATCACCCTCGATGTGCCCAGAAGAACTCGTGAAAAGAAGAAAGATGAAGTCGTCGACAATGTATGAAAGATGCAAAAGTTGTAAAGGTTTGTTTGATGTTGGTGTGTACAGGCTTCTATGACCATGCAAGGTCAATATTTATACTCTGATAACTACGACTCCTAAACGTTTACGACAAACTTACTTGACACAAAAGAAAATATCCTGTTACAACCGACTACAACTCACTTTATGAAAACAACCGACTCTTTATTTCGGTCCTTCTATAAGCTTAGCCTGGTAGCTCTTTCCGCCTAGGACTCTTCCACGTCATCAGCCTCGTTTCCTTCTTTCCGACCTTGATTCGAATCAACATCTTCTATCGCATTCCGATTCTGATTCAAACTATTCTTTCCTCCGAACTCTGATTCTGATTTCTAATCTCCGCTTCATTTGACACTGATGTGACCTGTCAAAATCTGGTGTCAACAACTGCACAAAACTCAGAAGCACCAACTATTTTGACGAGGTGCTAAGGCACCATCGAATTAGTCGATGGCCCCTGGTTTTCTCACACAGACACTGGCGCAGCTCTCTGAGTCGCGTTAACTGATTCGATGGTGCACCCATCGAATTAGTCGACGGCCCTCAGTTCCACCCAGATGGTGGTGCAGTGTTCGGTGTAGCGTCGACTGATTCCATGGTCTACCCAACGAATTAGTCGACGATCGGTGAAGATGTGAAGACCCCAGAGTGCATGGCTCTGAGTAGCATCGACTGATTCAACGGCTGTAGCGTCGCATGAGTTGATGGTCTCTGATCTTTGTGAAGATTTTGTGGCACTGGACTCTGGGTAGCATCGGCTGATTCGAATGTGCAAGCGTCGAATTAGTCGATGAAGAAACTAGCCGTTGCACTGTTCAAGGTTTGAATGGAAAGCGGGTATCGAGTGATTCGATGGTGTCACCACCGAATTAGTCGACGACTCTACGAATTGCATAATAGTTGGTTTTTGAGTGGGGGCTATTTATACCCCTTCACTCACTCCTTGAAGACCCTCTTACCACACGAAATTCACTGATCATCCAGCTGCTGTTGGAAAGTGTTAGAGGACAAGAGAGGCATTTGGTTTCATTGGTGTTCTTGGTCTTGTGAAGATTAAGGACTCTCTTTAGTGCTTGAGAGTAGCAAGTGTGCATCCAAATAGCTCTTGGTCTAGTGTAGGTCAAGTGAAGATCTTTGTCTTGTTACTCTTGGTGATTCGGCATCACCTAGACGGCTTGGTGGTGTTGATCTTGAGAGCTCACATGGAGATTGTGTGAAGCCCCAAGAAGGTGTACACGGTTTGGAATATGCCATCCCGGAGTGGGAAATGGATATCCCCTACAAGAGCACTTGATCCTTGCGCGTATCAAGGGGGAGCTACACCCTTGCGCGGGTGCTCCAACGAGGACTAGGGGAGAGTTGCCGACTTCTCGATACCTCGGGAAAAATCGGCTTCCTACTCTTCTCTTTACTTTGAGCAAATTTTCTTTCCGCATTTCTATTCCTAGACTTGCCATGTTAGAGTAGGATTGGAACTAGGTTGCTAAGCTCTTTTCAACACTAGCTAGGCACAAACCACACTTGTAGGCACATGGGGTGAATTGGCTTATTGCATAGGAATGTTTTTATCGCTTTAAATTTTGTAGAAGCCTAATTCACCCCCCCTCTTAGGCACCTTGATCCTTTCAATTGGTATCAGAGCCTCGTTGCTCAAAGGATAGGCTTCACCGCCTAGAGCAAGATGTCTAATGAGGGGCCTCCCCCGGTTTTCGATGGCAAGGATTTTTCCTATTGGAAGATCCGTATGGAAGCATACCTTGATGTCATGGATACCGATGTGCTTAAGGCTACCACAGTTGGCTTTCCTGCGCCCGTTGATGAGAATAACCTCACCGCACTTGAGGTATCTCATGTGAGGCTCAATGCTAAGGCTAGGAACACTCTCCTTAGAAGTCTCAACAAGGAAAACTTCAACCAAGTTAGGAGTGAGACAAAAGCCCATAAAATGTGGATGAAGCTTGTTGAGATTCACATGGGTTCTAAGGATGAGAGAGAAGAGCGCCACAAAGTCATTATGGATAAAATTAATGCTTTCAAGAAATTTCCTAATGAAGGTGCTCGTACAATGTACTCACGTTTGAATGCTCTTGTAGAGGAGTTGAATGAACATGATGTTACTAAGATGGAGGAGCTTGAAGTCAAGAGAAGATTCCTAAGTGCTCTTCCAAGTGACAAGTACTCTGGCATCGTCGCCATCTACTTCTATGATGATCTCAATTCTCACCAAGATGTTGGGGAAGATCAAGGACCATGAAGATAACATGGGCTACACCAAAGAATATGAGAATATGAAGGCTCTTCTTCCTCTGTCAAGAAAGACATAGCTTTCAAAGCTAGCAAAGAGAAGAAGATGAAGAAGGTGATTTTTGAGGAGTCAAGTGAAGATGATGATGATTGCAAGACTGAGGAGCTCGATGAGGTTGCTCTCCTTGTGAGGAAGACCACCAAGATGCTTCGGAAGCTTGACAAGAAGGGTATTGACTTCAACCACAAGAGCAAGAAGTTCTCTATCAAGAAGAAACCCATCAAGGATATGGATTGCTACAATTGTGGTGAGCTCGGCCATCTTGCACATCAATGTCCTCTCCCCGACAAAAGAAAAAAGAAGAACTACAACAAGGAGGAGAGTGATGATGATGGTGACTACAAGAAGAAATCATTCAAGAGCAAGAAAGATAGCAACAAGAAGAAGTCTTCCACACCCACCAAGAAGAAGCAAGGGAGGGCTTATATTGGGGAATGGATCACCGACGATGACACTTCAAGCAATTCCTCAAACGAAAGTGAAGATGAAGGTGTTGCCGGTCTTACTATTGGTGCATCCATGCCTCCACCGCCATTCTCAACCTCCAAGTCAAGAAAGCACTTTTGTCTCATGGCAAAAGGTGATAGCAAGGTGAACTACAAGACCGGAGGACACCATTGGGTAATGGATAGTGGATGTATTCAACATATGACCGGTGATCCCCGGATGTTCACCTCACTAGAAGAGAGTAGAAGTCATGAGATGATTACATTTGGCGGCAACTCAAAGGGCAAGGTTGAAGGTGTTGGCAAGATTGAGATCTCCAATGATCACTCCATTTCCAATGTGCTACTAGTTGATACTTTGAGCTTCAAGGTCTTGTCCGTTGGTCAATTATGTGATTTGGGCTACAAGTGTACATTCACCGATGATGGTGTGGTTGTCACAAAGAAGGAAAGTGATGAAGCAATATTCAAAGGTTTTAGATACAACAATCTCTATCTTGTTGACTTCAACTCAAATGAAACAATCTTATGCACTTGCTTATTCTCCAAGGCTTCTAAGGGTTGGTTGTGGCATAGAAGACTTGCACATGTTGGCATGGGTACTCTCAAGAAGTTAGTGAAGAAAGATTTGGCTGTGGGCTTGAAGGACAACAAGTTTGAGAAGGACAAGTTGTCTAGTGCATGTCAAGCCGGCAAGTGGCGAACACTCATCCAACCAAAGTTTATGTATCTACATCAAGACCTCTGGAGCTTCTCCACATGGATTTGTTTGGACCAACAACTTATGCTAGCATTGGTGGGAATCTCTATTGTCTCATTGTGGTGGATGACTTCTTTAGATACACTTGGGTATTCTTTCTTCATGACAAGTCCGAAGTTGCCAAAGTCTTCAAGAAGTTTGCCAAGAAAGCTCAAAATGAATATCAATTCTCTTTGGTGAAGATTAGGAGTGACAACGACACCGAGTTTGCTAACTCCAATATTGAAGAATAATGTGATGAAGTTGGAATCAAGCATGAGTTCTCCGCAACCTACACACCTCAACAAAATGGAATAGTGGAGAGGAAGAATAGAACCTTGATCACCTTGGCTAGAACTATGTTGGATGAATATGACACACATGAGAAGTTTTGGACCGAGGCAACCAACACCGCATGCTATGCATCAAATAGGCTCTTTCCTCACCGTCTCTTGAAGAAGACTCCATATGAATTTCTCATTGAGAGGAAGCCAAATATCTCATACTTCTGGGTGTTCGGTTGCAAATGTTACATCTACAAGAAGCGGCAACATCTAGGGAAGTTTCAAAAACGTTGTGACATTGGTTTTCTTCTTGGTTACTCATTGAAGTCCAAGGCATATAGAGTATTCAACTTGGCCACCGGCTTAGTTGAAGAAACATTTGACGTGGAGTTTGATGAATCTAATGGCTCCCAAGGAGCAATAGAAAATTGTGATGATATAGGTGGTGAACCCTTGAGGGAGGCTATGAAGAATATGCAAGTTGGAGTCATCAAGCCCAAGTAAGATGATAATGAAGTGCAAGAGATCAATCAACCATCTTCCTCCTCCATGGCGCCTCAAGTGGATGTGGATGACAGCAAGAACAATGAAGATGACACACCACTTCCTCATGAAGATGTTCATATTCCACAAGAAGAGGTAGAGGCTCAAGCTCAAAATGTTGATGCTCCAAGTGCTCCTCAAGAACAACCACCTAGAAGACATAATCCAAGAATTCAAGCTCATCCCAAGGATCTCATTATTGGAAGCCCCACCAAAGGAATCATGACAAGATCAAAGAATCAACAAGCAATGTTTTCTGAGTGTTTCTCTTTTGTCTCAAAGAAAGAGCCATCCAAAGTTGAAGAAGCCTTGATTGATCTAAACTGGGTGAATGCAATGCATAAAGAACTCAACAACTTCACCCGGAATGATGTGGACTTTGATGGAGAGGCCAAGCAATGCTAGAGTGATTGGAACTAAGTGGGTGTTTAGAAACAAGCAAGATGACCAAGAGAATGTTGTGAGGAACAAGGAAAGGTTGGTTGCAAAGGGGTTTTCTCAAATAGATGGCTTTGACTTTGGAGAGACTTTTGCTCTGGTGGCTCGATTAGAGGCAATCCGCATTCTCCTTGCTTATGCCGTTTGTCATGATATGAAACTCTATGAAATGGACGTCAAGAGTGCCTTTCTCAATGGGTACATCAATGAAGAAGTATATGTAGAACAACCATCGGGCTTTGAAGATCCTACAACCCCAATCATGTGTACAAGCTATCCAAGGCACTCTATGGACTCAAACAAGCTCCTAGGGCTTGGTATGAGCGTCTTCGGGGTTTTCTCATTGCCAAGGGATACAAGATTGGGAAGGTTGATACTACTCTCTTCACCAAGAAGCAGAACGGCGAGCTCTTTGTTTGCCCAGTCTATGTGGATGACATTATATTTGGCTCAACAAATGAAGAGATATGCAAGCAATTTTGTGAAATGATGTCAAGGAAATTTGAGATGTCAATGATTGGTAGACTTACTTTCTTCCTTGGATTTCAAATCAAGCAACTTGAAGAAGGCACCTTTATATGTCAAGAGAAATATACCAAGGACCTTCTCAAGCGCTTCAAGATGGAAGATTGCAAGCCCATCAAGACCCCCATGGCAACTAATGGGCATCTCGACCTTGATGAGGGAGGTAAACCGGTAGACCAAACTCTTTACCATTTTATGATTGGTAGTCTACTTTACCTTACCGCATCAAGGCCCGATATCATGTTTAGTGTTTGTATGTGTGCTCGCTTTCAAGCCAACCCCAAAGAAGCACACCTTAAGGAAGTGAAAAGGATATTTAGATATCTCAAATATTCATCAAGAATTGGCCTTTGGTATCCCAAAGGAGCCCACTTTGAACTCGTTGGCTATTCCGATGCGGATTATGCGGGTTGTAAAGTGGATAGGAAAAGCACTTCCGGTGGGTGCCAATTGCTTGGTAGGTCGCTAGTCTCTTAAGTCCTCCAAAAAGCAAAACAGTGTGGCTCTTTCAACCAACGAGGTTGAGTACATTGGCACCGGCTCTTGTTGTGCATAACTTCTTTACATGACTCAAACACTCCTAGATTACGGCCTAGTTCTTAGGAGTGTACCCTTGCTTTGTGACAACGAGAGTGCGGTAAAGCTTGCCAATAACCCCGTCCAATACTCACATACCAAGCACATAGATATCCGTCACCACTTCATTAGAGATTATATAGCTAAGGATGATATATCTTTGCATGGTGTAAGGACAGATTATCAGTTGGCGGATATCTTCACAAAGCCTTTGGATGAGAATAGGTTTTGTAACTTGCGGAATGAGCTTAATGTGGTTGATTTCTCCAACTTCACCTAGTATGCTCATCCTTGTTTGTATATAGATATGCTTGAAAAGCACAAAAAAAATCAGTTCCTAGTGTTGTTTTTGCATATCATGTGTAATAGTTCATATGCATTAGGTGCTTGTCTAACCTTTGCAAGATAGTGGTGAGATAGGTTTGGTTAGAGCCGATGGAAATTAGGTTGCTCTAGACATGGGAGAGGCTCACCATGAGCAAGCTTGCAAAGGGCTCAAACTTGGCAAGATAGATTTAAATTATCGCCTTAAATTCTTGTCTATGCACTTGCATACATCTTGCATTGCGTTCTTTTAGTCATTTTGTTGGCATTTGGTTGTGGCATAATTTAGGGGGAGCATGGGCTGCTTTCATCATCCCTTGTGCTCTCTCTAGGTGTTGGTGCCCTCTGGTGCTTTGGCTATGGTTTTCAATTTCAAAACTATGTTAAGCCACTTGGCCATATATAAAAATATTTTGAAATGAGTGTTTGAGAGAGGTTCACTTGTCTCTGTCCAAGAATCATATTTATTTGCCTCTCTTTGGATATCTGGACTTGAGACAAGAAAATTCCGCGAAAAACTCCTTGAAAAATCCTTGTCAATGCCATCGACTAATTCGACGACTGTCCTTTCTAGGCGTCGAATCAATCGACGGCTGGGGCATCTCCGCGTGTTTGTTTCTGGTGAGCGTCGACTCATTCGACGTGGACTCAGTCCCACATCGAATCAGTCGACGGTTCATCAAGACGTCACGATCTGAGCCACTGTTTTGATTTCGTTCAATCTCGTCCATCCGTTCTTTTCTAACCCTAACGGCCGTCACTCCAAGGGGTCCCACACGTCAGATCCATCCCTTTTCTCCCACCAGCCGCACGCGCCTAGCCCCGTCGCCGCCAACGCCGCCGCTGCAGCGTCTCCCGCCGGCGCCCACAGCCTGCGTACCACCTCCTGTCACCACTCCTCCACCACGCGTAGCCGGAACTCCACGCTTCAAGCCCGCGCCGCGCCAAGCCCTAACCTAGCGCTGCCGCCACCCACTGCCGCCACCGCTAGCCACCATTGACGCTGGCAAGGGGTTCCCCCCTCGAGCTCACAGTCTTTCTCTCGCGTCTCACCTCTCCTCCAAGCAAGGTGCAAATTCCTCTCCTTTTTCCCTCTCTCTCTCTCTCTCTTTTGGATCTATAACCCTAGAGAGAAGGAAATTATGAATTAAAATTTGAAATTTTTGGTCAAAAACTTGAAATTCAAACCAAAATCTTGACCTAAGCACCTTTTATGCTCTATGCGTTCATGAGTAGAATTTAATTCATATTCTTGCTATATGACAGAATTAGAGCTAGAGAAACCTTCGCTCTCATTATCTCTAGATGATTATAATTCATATGATTTATCCGTATTAATGAGAGCTACATTTCAACCATATCTTAGGATAGCCGTGTTTCTAAGCTCTTATCTACTTCATGCTGGCCTAGGATATATTTTCTATTTTGTGTGAGCAGGTGGTTGTTAAGACAGTGCTGCTTTCAGAGACTCAGTGACAGCATGCAAATTCAGTGGCAGCGGTAGTGCTTGAGGCAAAGCCTCGGGTTCTTTCTCTGTACAGCAAGGCAAAGCCTTGTCGAGGTTCTTGACACTGTGTGGGATTTCTTGTCTACTGAGAGGTTCTGGCAGTATGACTCGTGTTATGGGTTCTAGCAGTGGTGCAGGTGGTGATGACAGACCTCCGTCAGATCCAGCCAGAGACAAAGCAAAGGGAAAGAAGATCGCCAAGCAGTAGCCGAAGAAGCGTCGGATAGCTTCAGGCTTGTCTCCAAAGTGGCAGACAGTTCTTCGAGTCGCTCAGGCTCATGAGGACATCGAGTCAGGGAGAGCCCAGCCGGCTAGTCCGTTCCAAATTGTTGACCAGTCAGGGTCACCGGCTGCTCTAGACGGTCCTTCACCACCTCCGCTTCGTCGGTCTGGGAGGACTCGTGCTCAGGTTCACGCTCCGAGAGCTCCTCAGGCGTCAGAACCTATTGTCAGCTTTCCTGCACCTGCCAGCTCCACTGTGCCTGCTAGTACCTCTGAGGCTCCAATTAGCTCTTCACCTCCTAAAGCCTCAGCTCGGGCTGCTTTTGGTCGCTCAAAGAAGATAGTCACTCGTCGCACTTGCAAACCCAGGGTTGCACTCTGATGAGATCTTTGCTAAGTTTGCTGAGGAGGAGGCAGCTGCAGAGGAAGAGGGCTCCAGTTCTGAGTCTAAGCCAGATGTAGAGGAGCTTCTCAAGGCCTCAACCACCAAGATCTGGCGCCTCAGGATTCGGAGTTTGGAGAGGTGGTACCCTACTGTACGTCCCACAGAGAGAGGCAGTCTCTTCTGGACCTCTCGTCAGCAGAAGTTCCATCAGGCTTACACTTGCTCGAGGATGACTTTATTCCCTCGTACACTTCTCTGCTGACTCGGGCTATGGATATGACTGAGGATCAAATCCGCCAGCTCTTCGCTCACCACCCTAGACTTCAGTTTGTGCTCTCACTTCCAGGACACTAAGACGAGGGTGTTGTCAGAGTGTTCTATGCTTCAGTCTGGGTGGATCCCGATCACGAGTACATCAGATGCATGTTCAGAGGCAGAGACATCCAGATTGAGCGTGCATATCTTGAGATGATTTTTTCTCTCGCCGGTTGTTGAGACCAGGCTCCATGAGCTCGCTTACCCTGGTGCTGAGCCCCCTCGATGTCCTCGGTCTACCGGGATTCGCACACCTGCCTACGAGATGGTCTCTCCAGCTTTGAGGCATCCGTTCACAGCCCTGTCAGAGCGTCACCCAGCTGACATGACCCCTGTTGGCAGCCTGCTCCTTGAGCTCCTTCGTTATACCATTCTACCTAGGATAGGCAACAGGGATGGGATTACAACACTGCAGCAGTGGACTCTTGCTTACGTTGTCAGGAAGGAGCAGTTTGACCTGGTTGACTTTCTCCTTTGTAAGATTGAGGATGTGATCACTGACAGTATCAAGATGGGTCGGTTCATGCCATACTCACATATCATCTCCTACATTTTGGCCAGTAGCATTGGTCGCCACAACAGGGAAGCCGGAGCTGATCTCTTCATGAACTCAGTTGAGGAGTGGTCCAAGTTAAAGACCACCTTCCCAGACTACAGGCAAGCCAAGATTGGTGACAAGCGTCGAGGCCAGAGAGCCCTAGTGGCTGCCCAGCAGTAGTTCACTCATGAGCAGATGGCAGAGTTTGCAGCTCAGGATGAGGAGTTCAGGAAGGCCGAGCAGGATGCGAGTCTTGAGGGCGTTCAGACGATCCCCAGTTCAGAGGATGAGTCTACTGATGAGGAGTATGTCCCCGTGCCTCCAATGCCGCCACGTGCTCATGATGCTAAGGTCGGTGGTTCAGGTTCTGTTCCTCCAGAGTCTGAGGGTCCTTCAGCTGCTTCAGCAGAGCCCACTCCTGCTCCTGCTGCTTCATCTGAGATGAGTTAGCTCACTGCTACAGTTCGTCTGCTTGCTGAGTCCCTCATAGCTACAAACGCCAGAGCAGAGCAGCGTGCAGAGGAGCGCTTCTAGTTTCTTGTTGAGCAGCAGCGTCGGCAGTCTGAGAAGTTCTAGTTCCAGCTCCAGTACCGCTACCAGGCTACCGGCGTTCAGCCTCCTCAGGTTCCTCTGCCCGTTGTACCTTTGGCAGGTTACCCTACTCCTCCTTAGCTTGGTCAGACTGTGCCTGGGTCGTTAGCTCCACCTCCACTTCCAGCTTTCAGTCTGCTACGTCCCATGGCTCAGTTCAGTCCTCTTCGACCTTCGAGCCCTCTCCGACCTGCTCTAGTGACTTCAGAGACTCTAGTGCCAGAGATATCTACATCTTTCCAGTCTTCGACATCAGCTTTAGTGAGTCAGTTCGTCAGCTCACTGTGACATCCCTGATGTAAAAAAAAAAATATATTGAAAGTACTTTTAAAACAGGTTAAGAGGGGAAAAAGTGGTGTTGGAACTCAAAATTCATCAAAATTCAAATTTAAATTCAAAAGCAAAGGACCTTGGGCACCCAACTGAAATCTCAAGACTTGGGAGCTGAACTTAAAAATCTCGGACCAAAGTAGTTGTCATCACCTACACCTACAGCCCTTCGTGACAACCTCGCCACGGCGTTCGTTCCGCTCGATGACCCTCGAGCGGGGATGTCCGTCACGATCGAGCTTAGCCCGGATGTCCGTCACGATCGAGCTTAGCCGTAAAAATCCGTCCCGATCGAGCTATGTCCGTGACGATCGAGCCTAGCCAGTAGTTTCCATCACGATTCGAGGCCGCACGATAGGACCCTCGAGGCCCCGCCGTCCGTCACGCTCGAGGCTCCGCAGCCAAGCTCGAGGGGGCACTTACCCTCGAGCGACGTTCCGTCACCCTCGAGGCTCCGCAGCCAAGCTCGAGGACTTACCCTCGAGCCACGTTCCGTCACGCTCGAGGCTTCGCAGCCAAGCTCGAGGGGGGCACTCACCCTCGAGTGGCGTTTCCGACCATTCGAGGCTCGGCAAGCTCGAGCTCGCGGTTCAAGCTCGAAGCGCCGTAGCGCCTGGTCGAAGTGCCTGGTCCAAGCTCGAAAGTTGTGTCCCACACCTCAGACCCCAACTTTTAATTTTACCCGTTTCGAAGTTCAGTTCGAATTTTTGGAGAAAATTCGAATTTGAAATCGGAGCTCCACGGGCATGCTACAGTGCCCCTGGCGCGCGCTGCGCTGGCCGGAGCTCGGCCGCCACGTGGCCGGCGAGCGGCGCAGGCGGCGCTGAGCTGGCCAAGCCGCGGCGGACGCTGGCGCTTGTCGCCTAGCTCTTGTCCGGCCACTCCCGAGCCATCACTTCGCCGCTGTCGCCTCGCCTCGCCTCGCGCCGCGGAGCGCCATCATACGGTCGCGCGCCGCCGTGGCCGCACGCGCGCTCGCGCCGCGCCGAGCGCACTGCAGGCGGTAGAATCCGTTCGCGTCGCGCCAAAGCCTCTGCTGAGGATCTCCACTTCATCACGCGATGATCTTTGACGCCCAACCGCGCGTGTGCGCTCTGTTCGAGCTCGCCGCGCCATCAATGGCGACCGCGACAGCCACCCACGCGCTCGCACGCTCCCGAGGCCGCACAGTGCCTCCCTTGCGTGCTCAATCACTCCACCAAGCACTCACACCCCTCCTCTCACTCGCTCACTTGGCCATTTCCACTTCCCCGCGCTCGCTCGGTCTTCTTCTTCCTCGCGCCGCGCGAACCGAGCCGAGCTTCTCCGAGAAATTCACCCTCCACACTCCACCATTCCCAAGTTCGTCCCGCACAAAGCTAGCCCTCTACTCCAGCTCCATTTTCCCCCATTTTCCCCAAGCTATTGTCGCTTCTCCGGCGAGAATTCGTGATTTCCCCCAAATCGCGATTTTCGGCCGCCGGAGCACCCGCACGTCGAGACCCTACTCCGAGCCGTCCCCGAGGTCAACCGAGCACGCCATTGGCTTCCTCGAGCTCCACTGGTGCTCTAGGACCCCTCGAACCTCGGCGAACGACCCCGAGCTCACCGGCGTAGAAGCCGCGGCGGCCGCGCCGCCACCACCTCGTCGCCGGCGAAACTCCGACCACCCCCGGCCTCCAAACCGTCCCCAAACGACTCGTGGTGAGCCCAGGAAGCTTTTCCCCCACTTCCCCGAGCCTAGTTCGCCGCCGTTTGGCCGGCGCAACTCCGGCGAGAGCCGAGGGCCTTCCTTCATCGTCTTCGTTTGTCTAGGGGTCTCTGTGCAAAAGTTCAGGGACTCGTTCGCGAAGTTTTGAAAGTTCTAGGGTTCCCTGCGAAAATAGATTCTTAAAACTAGATTTGTTTTTCCCGAATCTTGTAAAATCCATTAAAAATCGTACAAAAATCAGAAAAATGCACAAAAATACTCTCTGGATTCGTGAGAGTCTAAACTACAATCCCTACTAGACATGTTTATACTTTTGATGAACTGTTTTTGAGCTAAAATTCAAACTATGAAAATGGAAAGTAGTGCACCATTTCAAATCCAGAGCTCCGCTAGGGTTGAGCTTTGGATATGTTGTGTGTAGTGACTTTGGACAGCTTGTGTCCAAAGGGGACCTAAAAATATGAACTGTAGCTCCAGTTATAAATTAAAATGTGTTTTCTGTCTTTTTGCAGTGCAGAAATCTTTAAAAATAATCTGTGCAGTGAAAAATCACCATTTTGCTCCAGAGGACTAAAAACTTGTTAGCACACCTGTGAAAAATGAAAAACTTAATTTTTGCTCTGTTTAGGCTAGCAAATAAATAAATATGTGTTTTTGGATAGGAATTTATTGAGGACTACCCAAGGGTTATCTTGAGCCACCACTTGGCCAGAGCCCTCCTTGTACTTATGACTAGCTTTGGTAGGAAGATTTCCTAAATTGGATGTATTTCCAATTTTATATGAATTTATTTCATTTCTGCAGGCAGCAGATTGAATTAATTTTAATAAATTATGTGTAGCTCAGATTTAGCTAAATTTGGATGAGCTTAGCTCTTATACTCCAGTAGCTGTCATAAAGTTTATAGATAAAAATGATGAGCAGAAAAGGAGAAACAAAAATGCGAAGTAATCTAGATGGAAATCGATTTATATAAAAGAATAAACCTTTTTGTAGTTAGTTAGAATAAAATAAATGGAATCTGAAATTCCAGAACAGCCACCCTAAGTTATGCATCTCATGTAGAAGGCGCCATCCCGGACGGCAACTACCACCTCATTCCCGCAGACGAGGAAGAAGTCCCGGAGGAAGGTGCCGGTGCAGGATCGACCAACCCGGAGGCTAACCCCCAGTCCGAGCAAGAAGGCAAGCCCCGGAGCATGACCTAACCTTTACCAAATTATGCACTTTGAATTCTCTATGTTTGTGCATTTACGTTCAAGGAGTTGATTGAATACCTTAGCTGCACATTTCCTAGTACCTATGACTTGCAATACTAGCATGAAAGGATCGATAGGGCATTGCTTTAGGTCCGTTACAAGTCGAGTGATTTCCTGTCACTCGCGAGACATAGGAATTGCTTGTCTTTTCTTATGTTGGAATCATAAGGATTGACGGGCGGGATGATAGATGTAGATCTCCCGTCCGTGTATGATAATTGATTAAGGTCGAAATGTGTGGTTGAGTGTGTCAAGTTTTTGAACGTACCACATGCATGCCGATGTATGGGGATCGGTAAGCCCGGTACCAGATTGAAGCAGCTAGGGCCGATAGCCATCTCTCCTTGGAAACTTTGTTTTCCCCTGCCGTACACTTGTGGATATATGCGTGAGACTGTGAGTGAATCAGTAAACTTTGTATTGCACCACTTGTATGCTTAGAGAGGATGCTAATCTAGAATGGTTAAATGTACTAGAATATGATGCTAAAACTTGAAAGCAAGGATCTACCTTTAGTTGCTTTTTGGCAAACAAACCCACCAGCCAAAAGCCTCTCATTGTCTAGATGTCGGTGATATAGATTTCACCCGACGGGTAAGCCTTGCTGAGTATTAGTATACTCAGCCTTGCTTGTGGCATTGATTTACAGGTACACCGTTGGATGTCGATGCTTTGTCTTGGCCTGCCCAGGTTCCACCTGGCTGGCACATCGAATGGGTTCCGTCCTCTGCCGAGGATCGGGAGGAGTAGCTTCGTGGCAGGCTTCAGCACGGAGTTATTTGTATCGTCGTTAGATTATTTTCTTCCGCTGCAATGAACTATTTTATTTCCGCTGCAAGACTTTGATACTCTGATTTCATTTCAAACTTGGTTTGTAATAACTTTGAGATACTATTTGTGTATGTTAATTTGTGGAATGTTGTAATCTCTGGAACTCACCTTCGTGTGGGCGTGCTGTTGTTTCGATCGAGAAAAGAACGTGGTTTATCGGGTTTAATCCGACGGCGCTCCAGCTTATTCCGGATTAAGTGCCTGACTACTCGGTTAGTGGTCCCGGGGTACTTAACTTGGAATAATTTCGGAGTGGTCCGCCACACTCACCTCCTGTGACTGCTGTGATGACAAAGACCGCTCATATCACTACCATAGAGTCCAGTCACCTTGAGGCCTCCTACTCAGAGATCACTGGTGCACCTACTCCGTCAGCGCCAACCTCGACCAGGCCAGTTGATCCAGTCAGCGAGGCTCATCAGGCTCAACAGCTCCTCGCCTCCATGTTTCAGCAGGCAGCCTCGACTTCAGCTCCTTCCTCGTCTCAAGACCCACCTGCGAGCACTCCTCCGGCCTCCGATGTTTAGTTTTTGGTGCTTGGTGCCAAAGGGGGAGAGAGTGCGATATTAGAGATAGGTGGAGCTTGGGTAGCATAGGCTTTTGGATCTTTGTGTGAACTCATGCATCATATTTCTTTTGTGCACTTGTTTATATGTATGATGCCCTTGAGCTGCTCTATGCTATCCAAAACTCTTGTGTTTGACATGTGCTTTTGTTTATATATATATCTCATGTCATGTCTCTCACATCTTATGTGCGCTTTTGTTTAAATACCTTATCCTTTTTGTGCTTGTGCTCAACTTGTCTTGTATAAACTATGTGTTTCGCTTCCACTATCCTTTATAAGTTCATGCAATTCAAGTATTTTTATCTCCTTTTACCTCTTTACTTCTCTCATATCCTTTTAGAGGTTGTGTTGTCATCAATCACCAAAAAGGGGGAGATTGAAAGAGCATCTAGGCCCCTAATTCGGTTTTGGCGATTAATGACAACATAATCATTGCGACTAACAAGTGTTTTGTAGAGGCAAAGTTTAAGTTAGTGCAATGATGGGCTTTCACGGTATTATTGGCCCCCATCATTTGAGAATGATTGTATTGACGCAAAGGATATGCTTGAAGATTAAGGATAAGCTAGTTCTAAGTGCCGTTTGGATGATGAGAGACACTTAGAGTAGTTTAGGTCTTTGTTTTCCTTTGGTCGTACTATAAAGGAGGGTTGAGGATTGGTAGCTTGACCTAGGTAAGACTAGAAGTTAGGTGTGGTGCACACTTGTGAAATCTAGTGCTAGGTAGCTGCATTGAAGCCCTTGAGATGTTGAGAAACTCAAAGAAGTTGAATTGGACGAGTTTCGATCTCAAAAGAAAAGAAGACTGCACAAAACTCAGAGGCACCGACTATTTCGACGGGGTGCTAAGTCACCATCTAATTAGTCGATAGCCCCTGGTTTTCTCACACAAACACTGGCGCAGCTCTCTGAGTCGCGTCAACTGATTCGATGGTGCGCCCATCGAATTAGTCGACGGCCCTCAGTTCCACCCAGATGGTGGTGTAGTGTTCTGTGTAGCGTCGACTGATTCTACGGTCTACTCATCGAATTAGTCGACAGTGCGTGAAGATGTGAAGACCCCTAGAGTGCATGGCTCTGAGTAGCGTCGACTGATTTAACGGCTGTAGCGTCGAATGAGTCGATGGTCTCTGATCTTTGTGAAGATTTTCTGGCGCATGACTCTGGGTAGCATCGACTGATTCGATGGTGCAAGCGTCGAATTAGTCGATCAGGAAACTAGCCGTTGCACTGTTCAAGGTTTGAATGGAAAGCAGGCGTTGACTGATTCAATGGTGTCACCACCGAATTAGTCGACGGCTCTGCGAATTGCATAACGGTTGGTTTTTGAGTGGGGGCTATTTATACCCCTTCACTCACTCCTTGAAGACCCTCTTGCCACACGAAATTCACTATTCATCCAGATGCTGTTGGGAAGTGCTAGAGGGCAAGAAAGGCACTTGGTTTCATTGGTGTTCTTGGTCTTGTGAAGATTAAGGACTCTCTTTAGTGCTTGAGAGTAGCAAGTGTGCATCCATCTAGCTCTTGGTGTAGTGTTGGTCAAGTGAAGATCTTTATCTTGTTACTCTTGGTGATTCAGCATCACCTATACGGCTTGGTGGTGTTGATCTTGGAAGCTCACGTGGAGATTGTGTGAAGCCCCAAGAAGGTGTACACGGTTTGGAATCTGTCATCCCCGAGTGGGAAATGGATATCCCCTATGAGAGCACTTGATCCTTGCGTGGATCAAGGGGGAGCTATACCCTTGCGTGGGTGCTCCAACGAGGACTAGGGGGGAGTTGCCGACTCCTGATACCTCGGGAAAAATCGGCTTTCTACTCTTCTCTTTACTTTGAGCAACTTTTCTTTCCGCATTTCTGTTCCTAGACTTGCAATGTTAGAGTAGGATTGGAACTAGGTTGCTAAACTCTTTTCAACACTAGCTAGGTACAAACCACACTTGTAGGCACATGAGATGAATTGGCTTATTGTATAGGAATGTTTTTATCGCTTTAAATTTTGTAGAAGCCTAATTCACCCCCCCCCCCTCTTAGGCATCTTGATCCTTTCACACCGTAGCAGGAAAAATTATATATCAAATATGCAAGTTCATGATGTGGAACTAACTATTGATGAACAAAAAGCTGAAGCCTTCTTTCAGCATTTCAATGGGATATTGGGGAATCAGCGAAGATGTGGAGCCAAGCTTGATTTCTCTAGACTCAATCTGTCCTCTTTAGGGGATGCTTAGCTAGATCACTATTTCAGCCATGATCGAGGTTGCCAGAAACCCAAGAGAATGTGATTGTTTCTATGTTTCAATCATCAGTGTCAGTACAGACAGCCAGACAGGAGATGGAAAGAGTACCTGTTTTGGTGTGATTGGTGGCTACAAGGAAAAAATATTCAGGAGCCGGCTCCCTGCCTGTTTAATGAAATCGGTCCGAGAGTTGTATCTCAAAGAACAGCGGCACACAGGGGCTAGTTAATAAGGCCAGTCTCTGTGGGGAGTTTCATTGCGCAGTTACCAAGACTGTCACATCAGCTTTACAGTCCCATGAAACTGTCACTCTCAGTGGAGAGTTCATTGCACTGTTTCACATACAAGCTGTGGCATTAAACTCTTGAATGAAGGTGTGATCAAATGTGCTATGAGAACTATGTAGTCTTGATGCAATTAAAATTATGCATAGTTACAAAACCACATATGGAGCACCAATGGGCCAATTTCACATTGCATAGGCAAAATGCACTGCAAGCATATGCATTTGTAAATCGGACAAAATAGAAACTTTCACCTAGTTAAATTACCGTCAGTTCTGATGACAGGTTCAATTCCAATCTTAACTGAACGCTGCATAACTGAACAACTCGACCTTAAGTACCTTCACACTTACACGTCCGTCACCAAAAATCTCCTACCCTTTTCCTGACCCCGTATTCCGGCCACCAAGATGCACCTGGCGCTGGGCCGTAGCTACTGGAGGCGTAGTCTGACGATTGACGAAGCAGATCTCCCCCTGTTTTTCCCTCCGTCTTCATCACCGACGCTGCTGCACCGGCGCTGGCGAGGCGACTCCGCCGCAGGAAATTGCTGCCTACCACAGCAGCTGGCCTACAGGATTGGAAGAGGGAAGTCAGCGACAATGGAGGGTTCGAGGGCTGCGAGATTGGAAGGAACATCAATAAGGCAGGGAGATTGCTGCGATTCTGGAGAGGGTGCGGGAAAGGTTGCGACGCGCGGGAGATCGAAAGCAGTTTTGCCGCCGGCGCAAGGGATTTCTGCCTCCGCAACGGATGAAACTGGAGTCGTCTCAATGCGGTGTCGCTGCGTTACCGAGGTCTTGATAACCGGAGAGGAGCCGTGTCGTGGTGATGAAACGATTCTTCGTTAACACAGTGGCATGTCATCAAATTTGCCTACGTGGCATCCTATTTATTGCCTATGAAACCCCCACTGAGACTGGCCTAATATTTAGGCGAGGGACATAAAAAGGAGCGCTTACTGTTCAAGTAATTTTGGGTTATTCATTTGGGACATCACTAGAGATGTCACTCTAGACTAAAATTTTGTGGAAGTGGACTTTGGATCATTACTTTACCACAACATAGGCATACATGGCATTCTTCATTGATCAGCTTGAAATACCAGGATTAAGGGTCCTCCTAAAGACAAGAGGACAAAGCAAATACATTTTTTTTCAAATGGTTGATTCTACATGATAGATGCTGGACAACTGAAAGGAGGAAGCGACATAACCTTGAGGACACTGATAACTGCATAATCTGTGCACAAGAAGTAAATCTATCTCCCACTTCCTGATAAGTTGTTGTTATTTCGCTAGAGATTTGTGGTACCAGGTGCTATTACTCCTGCGATGGCATCCCCTCACTCCAAACAACAACTATGCTGATTTAGCTGACTGGTGGACAACGCAAGAAACTCGAGAAGACTGATCGAACATACTTTGATTCCTTCGTCGTTCCAGTCTCATGGATATTATGGAACGAACGAAATAGACGAACCTTTGACACTGAAGCGACCCAGATTAGTGTGCTTGTCAATACTGTTAAAGAAGAGGCATCAGCTTGCGCTTTGGCGGGCTTCAAGCAGCTGCAGACAATGTTTTTCTGATTGTATTTGGGGTTGTGGATTTCTATTCCACGACTCCGTATGTACCAAAAATTATCAGTCATCCAGTGTATGAAATAGCGAGCTATAGCGTTTTTCGACAACAGCTATTATACTAAACAGCAGGCTATATATAGCGCCACTATAGCGGGATATAGCGGAGCTACAGTGACTAAGAAGAACTCTTCGCTAAATATCATATTCTGGTACTGCTTACATTGGTCATATCAATTGAAAAAATTGTACAACTCAATGCATGGTTCATATCTCTTTACAAAATTTTAGGGAACCCACCTATATCAGTAACCCATATGTTAGGGAACTGGCTTCAAAATTTTAACTCTCAAGAGGCTATTACTATTTTAACAGGGACATTGGCTCCATGTTGGGCAATATGGCGTTGTCGAAATGATATTATTTTTGATAACTGGGAACCTATTGGCTGCGATTTTGGTCAATATTGCAGCGTGAGGAGAAGACAAAGGAGCTATTCATGAAGGCGAGCACTTTTTTGGAGATAGTAGCCTTAGAACTGTTGAATTTTTTTTAATTTTATTCTTTTTTTAATAATATTATAATACCAGCCGGTCCAAACCAATATTTGCACTGGGTGGCCGTTTTGGCCGTGCCACCCCGACTGGCGCGGCCAAATCGCTCTGCCGCACCAGTGCATGTGGCGCGGCAGAGCCACCACGCTGGCCGCGGGCGCCAGCGAGGCGGCCCATGGGCCAGCGCCTGCCGCGCCACCCCGCCTGGCGCAGCAAGGCCGTTTTGAATTGCAGCCGCGGGCTCCTCCTCTTCCTCCTTCTCTTCTTTCTCCTCCGTCCAGAGCGACGCCGCTCGCGCTCTAGCCGCCGCCTGGAGCTCCACCCCCTCCCCATTTTGGTCCATTTTTACGGATTAAACTTGGGGAAATCGGTCCCCCCATCTCCGGTAAGCTTCTCTCCTCTTGAATCTTGTGTGTTGGACCTCATTTGTTAGTTTTTTGTTAGAGTTTGGTTGCTTAGGGTTAGATGGTGAGATGAAATACTTGTTACATTTGTTATGATTTGCTTAGAGATGGTGAAATGAACGCGTTGGTTAGAGTTTGGTTAGGGTTTTATGGTGAAATGGAACAGTTGTCACATTTCATATGCTTTGTTTTTAGAGATGATGAAATGAAAGAGTTGTCCCTATTGTTATGTTTGCTTAGAGTTTGGTCCTCGTTCACCTTTTTTTTGTATATATTTGCAGTTCTGTGATGGACTTTGATAATCCTGCCGTTGTCCATGAGAGGATGCTACGCCAGAGGGGGTATGGTCAGTATCCATCTGTGGAGGATGAACATGGCCCTGTTCCGCCGGCCCTTCCCGTTCCAAATTGTTGTTGCGACATGCCAGCGGAGGTCAAACAATCTAGGCACCCAAAGACTGCCGGACGAGTGTACTATATATGCAGGTTCAAATATGAGAGGGCGAGATATCCCTATGAGTCCCTGCCTTGTTGGTTTTTTCAATGGATTGATGGCCCAGAGAAATTTGATCCTAGGATCCGGCTGTTTCCATATGAGAGTGAAAAACTAGTGCCATACCATGAGTTTCGGCGTTGGGTTTCTCCCCCACCAAACCCCCCTCCAATGACCGTAGGCGAGAGGATGGCCGCTGCACGAAGGCGTAGGAAGGATCTTCCGCTCTGCGCCATTGTGGAGTCCATGCTACCTTGGTGGTGCCTCCCCGTGGTGGTTCCCCTAGCGGTCGGCCAAAGTACTCCCCATTCTTCCGGTGCTCGATAAAGACGATGGTTAGTTTGCATTTGTATTCTTTGTGCATAATACTTATACCTATATGTTTTCATGCAGTTATATTATTTGTTCATAATCTGAAACTAACTAAACTTGCAGGACGGTTGGCCAGTATGTCAGTTCAATGAGTACGTTCAGGGCCCGCGGTCAGTTTGGCCAAGTGATGAGGAGGTGCGTGCGTATGAGGCTGGTTAGGCTCCATGGCCGTGTACGAAGTATCCTAAAAAGAGATGCAAGTGTGGTATTTTGGCCGAGCATGGTGTGGTTCCCTCAGAGCTTGGTTATGGATGGTATTGCAGCAATGGAAACGCTTTTTGAGTGAGTGATATGATATTTATGTTTGATTTATCTTTTGGATTTCAGTGTTGCACAGTCTTGTATTGATGAAGCGATATTGTTTGCGCATGAGGGCCGGACATGTGATTGGGAATGGTTCAGTGGTCGTGATGAGCTTGTTGCTAGGTTCAGACGTTTGGGTCAATGAGACAAAGAAAGAGAAACTAGAGAATTGGGGGACAAGATAAGGAACACGTATGATGTCCAATTGCCAGATGATGAGCTTCTATTTGGTACCATTCTTGATGAGTACATCAAGGAGAAGAGGTGTAGGCCCCCTATTCTAGAGGTTCATGACACGCTTATCAAGTATTGGAGGCTGAATAGGATATTGTATCCAAGACCTCTATCCAGAGATGAGAGGGCTGAGAAGCGAAGGAAGTTGGAGGAGGAGAGGCATTTGGAGAGGCAGGTACAGGATCGGGACAAGAGAGGCACAACTAGAGGCTACGAGGGCTCTTGTTGGGGACTTGCCCTGTAACATGACAATTAGGAAGGGTGCTTTGCAGAGGAGTAGTGATGGATTCGTTGGGATGAGGGATGCACAGAAAGATGCGGTGAGGGCTCCTGGGTCTATTTTGCGAAAAGAAAAAGACAAAGGGAAGTCTACGGGCTTACGCGTGACATTTGCACCAGTTGAGCCTACGGTTAACAAGGGCAAGGGAGTGGTGGTTATCAGCTCGAATGAAGATGATGGTTGGGGTGACGATGATGTACTCTCTGGTTGTGAGTCGGACTAGCTGTATCGTGTATCTCTTATTGTATCATCGTGCTATTATTTTTATTTGTGTAATGGACTTTGACTTTAGTCATGCAACTATTATTTGTATTTCTGTAATGGATCTTGAGTTTAGTCCTGCAACTAATATTTGTATTTGTGTAATGGACCTAGAGTTTAGTCCTTCAACTATATTTGTAACGGACCTAGAGTTTAGTCCTTTAGTTTAATGCGGCACAACGTCGAACACGACAACAACACCAAAGTTCAGGGCGTCTGGGCTCTGCCG
Source organism: Digitaria exilis (assembly GCA_015342445.1). Lineage (NCBI taxonomy): Eukaryota > Viridiplantae > Streptophyta > Magnoliopsida > Poales > Poaceae > Digitaria > Digitaria exilis. The sequence goes on from JACEFO010002191.1 coordinate 807,262, forward strand.
CGCCATACCGCCTGGCGCGGCCAAATACTACTGCCGCGCCAGGCACCTGGCGCGGCACAAGCTGTTGCTCCGGATCGACAGCTACGGCCATCATAAGTGTACCCTTGTACTTTCCTGTCAAGAACGTGCCATCCACGACTATAACCGGATGACAATGCTGAAAAGCAGCGGCACACTGTGGAAAGCACCACCAAACCCTCTGCATTATGGGCTTGTACACTCCATCCTCAAGCTGGACCATGTCACCTGTGTGGATAAACCATTTCACCCCTCATTGTAGTAAGACATTGCGCAAAGGCGCCATGGAACCTGTGCATAGGATTCCTTCCAGTCTCCCAACAGCAGGGCTATGGCGTGTTGTTTTGCACGCCATGCCTTAGAGTAGTTCACACGGTATCCACTAAAGGCGAATATCGACTCAATAAGAGAGGGAATCGATTTGTCATTGTTTTTCAAAACAATGCCCAGAATGCGATGCCCCAGATATGATGCTGTCAACTCCGGGTGCACTTGCTTAGGCTTAGAGGAACGACACTCATGAGGTTGCTTAACTCTTGTAATCTTCCACTTCTCTGTGCCACGCACCTTGCGACACCAAACACGCCACATGCACCCTTGCTTGCACATGACTTCATACCTCTCGTTCTTGTCAGAGTGAACAATAGTGAAAGGTCTATGAAATCTAACCGCATGGTCAGCCAAGAAAAACTTGAGGTTGTCAAAGGTATCAAACTTCTTTTTTGCCTCAATCTCAGGGGTCTCATATTGTGGCAAACCTTCATCTTCTGCATGCACCAAGGTGGTCTCACAGATAGCCCTATCGACACGGCTTATGTCCTTGTCATTGGCAACATGTGGAATATCTACATGACAATTCTTTAGCAGATCGAGCTCACGAGCAGTGTACGTCACAGAGCCACGCTTATGAGCACCATCCGCCATATGCCGCCCGAATGTGTCATCATCATGCGGAGGGCAAAGGTTGGTTGGTACAGGAGGTGGTAAAACATGATGATTGTCTCCTGGAGGTGGTGCACTGTCCCTTTCTAACTCTTCTCCCTCGGATTCATACCCATCATTGTCATCCCCACCGTCAGAACCTTCTGAAATATCATCATCATCATCCTCCTCAGCTTCCACCCTCTCAAATACATCATTAGGGAAATAATCATGTGTCGTGCCTGGTTCTATCTCATCAAAGCTAAAGGTCGCACACTATGTTTTCTTTGATTGCATTTGCTCTTGTTGGATAACACCAATACCTAGTTGTGAGATTGTTGACTCCTGTGTCCCAAGCTAAGGCACTAACTCTCTACCTCCCTCTCTACCGGTAGTTTTTCGGCTAGTAACAACCACGTCAAAATAAGGCGCACTAGCTTGCTCTACTAATCTCTTAAATTGATCCCATTCCACATCAGTTTTCAAATCCACTAGAGCGTATGCCGCTCTTCCTCTACCACAATCAACACGGCCTTTCAAGCTGATCTCAACATCTACCCAACAACTAAAATGACTCCGAGCACATTCAACTATCTCATGCAAACACGAGGCAACTTCAAACATTCACGTGACATCTTTCGTATTCTCAAACTCCCCATTCTCTTTCACAACCCCACCATGAAACCAACGGACTAAACAAACCATCCACAAAATAACCATTTCAACCAGAATTAGACAAACAACATGAGTTTTCACAAATGCATTTCTCCTAATATACCCTACAAACCTAATCCCTTCACAACACATAGAATAAAAGCATGCAACAAATTCTACACGTTGAAATCGAGGGCATAGCCAATACTACGTTCATCCTAACCATCACATTGCAAGACACAAACGTATAAATCACTACAATTTCAAAACATATCACAAACCCTAAAACACCTAAACCTACTCATATCTTCCAAATCTCATGGTGGAACAAGGAAAAAAAGGTGGGAATACCTTCACGGGAGGGAGGGGAACGATATCCCCCGCTTTTCCCGGCCAAAAACGGCCGGATTTGGCCGGAATAGGGCCGGCGGCGGCGGTCGGCGGCGAGAAACCCTCTCTGTTCGTGCGTGGAGAAGAAAGAAGAGAGGAGGAAGAAAGAGAAGAGGAGCCCGCGGCCCAGTTCAAAACGGCATTGCCGTGCCAGGTGGGGTGGCGCGGCAGGGCCTTGCCACGCCAGGCGGGGTGGCGCGGCAGCGGCTGGCCCACTGGCCGCCTCGCTGGCGCCCGCGGCCAGCGTGGCGGCCCTGCCGCGCCACATGCACTGGCGCGGAAGGGCGATTTGGCCGCGCCAGCCCAGGTGGTGCGGCCAAAACGGCTACCCAGTGCAAATATTGGTCTGGACCGGCTGTTATTATAATATTATTAAAAAAAGAATAAAATTAAAAAGAATTCGAACTGTTTGGTAGTCATGGATAGAAGCATAATAATAGACTTTCTCAGGCTTAATCTTGCTTTTTCTTTCTCCTTTTTTTATCCAGCGGTTGAAGCTGGGAGGATGTAATTCTGAAGGCTGTGTACTTTAAACTGTAGAGGCCGGAATTTCCTTTATCTAAAAAAGATCTCTCTTTACAATTTATTTGAGTCCTAAAAACAATAGCTATTGCATAATGTTGTGCCTATGGCATCCGAGGAAACAAGTTCATTTTGATTTCAAAGTGTTTGCAGTTCATATTCGAACAACCATCTGTCCATGTCAGGTCACGGTATCACAACAATTCAGTAGGAAAGAATCTGATCTGCATTGAAATCAAGCCTTTGATCAATTCCCAGCTGATGTGCTGCTTACGGAGGCAAGACAACTTATCCAACTAGTCTAGTTGGACTAGATTTTCTGTTTGTTGAAGTTTCTTTTACTCCTCAGTCTTATAATTCATGCAGTTATGAATTAGCTAGCTCTAGTTTGAGTTGGACTCAGATCAATTACGCATTTAGCTTGAGTGAGCCCGTCCGGAGTTTGTAAACTTGGGGGCTGTTTGGCTTCTCGGAGCTCAATTGTGGCCCGACGTCTCGAGGCAATTAGCAAGAGTAAATATGAGATAATTACAAAACTAATTGTATAAGTCATGGCTAATTGGTGAGACATCTTTAAGAACGAACCACCAGTCCTCCCCTCTCTCCACGTCGTTCCACGTCACCTACAAATGTCAGCCGTTGGATTGGCTGCACGGATGGTTCAGATCAGCTGCTTTCTGGTCACTTTACAAAAAACCCCTCAGGTTTCATAGGAATACAACCCGTCGTCCCTCCAGCTCTTTGGGAAAAGTCCTCAAGTTTCCTACAAAATAATACCCTCTGTCCCACCTCCCTTAGACCAGCAACCTTGCAAATAAACCCTTATCTTTCATCAAAATCTCATCCACCATCAATCCTCCTCTCAAGACATTTTTTAAAACAGACCTCAGTTTCTAACAAAATCCAACCACAACCATGCAACCTTTGTACATGTTATTTAATCATTTCATCTAGAATTCGAACACAAAACACGTTTAAATTACACAATATCTAAGATGAAATTTGTTAAAAAATATAAAAAGCCTACAATTTTTCTATAGACCAATCAATATAATTAATTTCTTATTTACTTCTCAAAAAGAAAATATACAATAGTCTCAAATATCCAAAAAGTGATAAGTTATTTATTCATTCCATTCCATTCCATCTACAGTTGAGACACCAAAACATGTTCAAATCCATAGAAGTTGCTAAAAATGTAAAAAGTCTACAATGTTTTTATAGACCAATCAATATAATTCATTTGCATTGGTTACTTTTAAATAGAATAAACATCAGTTGCTAATCTCCAACAAATGATAAGTAGATTCCTACACGTAAAATGTGAACCAATCACCACTTCTTTGAGTACATTCTCCTCATTTTGTACAACATAACTACTAGCAATGAATCAAAACACCAAATGGACAAACTAGCCTACTTGATATTAAGCCAACGACACACCCATCAAATCTCTAATATATGTATTAGCTTACTTGATATTTCTCTCTCTCTCTCTATTCAATACTGACCAATAAAATTAACTATATATAATAAATTAACATTGGCCTAATACTCAAGTGAGCACAACAACCTTTTGAGATATATCAAGTAACTGTATTGCGCCAAAACCTATTTACCTATTTCTATTGTTGTACAATGTAAAAAAAGAACATGCATATTCATAACACGGTATTTGACATAGAAATTTGACCGTTAATTTCAATCAAGAGAGCTCCTACGCGGTATACGAAGCTACATGTACAGTCCTATAAGTTATTGACTGTAAGTTAGACTTTTACATACAAAATTCAAAATAAATTATACTATGTCTTGAACCTCCTTCAACACATGGGTTAAATCAACAGGGGAAATACATGATAGCTAACTCACGGTCAGGCGTGGCAATGTCCGCGCCAAGTTTCTAGTACCTATCGATTATAATTAGCCCATGATTACATTGGCGAGATGAACACAATGATCCCATGAATAGCCTGTATTTACACACGGACGAATTAGGACCAATAGCTCATGTTTAGTTTTTCTAGTTAGTATCCAAAAGTCGGGCTAAAAATTAGCTCCTGGGAGACTAATCATTGGACCCCAGACAGGCAAGTAAATGAGCCGGCCATGGCTAAACACTCAAGGAGATATAGATTGGACCCCAGACTTCTAATCATTGGACAGATTTCCGCAAGGAGACATAATATTACGCCGGCCATGGCTAAACATTAGTACGAAGCAACAAAGTACGGAGACATTAATAAAGCTATTAGAAGTCTATTCGATGAGCATTATTCATCTAGCTTTGGAATTAAAGTGGATCCACATGAATGCCAACCCAGACGGTTGAGGGTCGGGAGCACAAGTGAAGCTCAATCAAGCCCTTTAATTTGCACAAATGTGATCCACTTGCTCTCGTCATGGACAAACTTACAAAATTTGTTTTCACAACGTGCTGTACTTGCAAAGACAATTTTTCGACTCATAATACCTCAATAATTTCGTACTATTTGCCTTATGCTTAAAAAACAAGACAAAATGCGTCTTTGCAACTAGCCTGACAGGCAATCAGCTACCTCCCATCAGGAGCCACAGGGACGGGTGGTGAACCCTTGTTCGTCAACACCAGTTCCGGAGCACTCCGTGGCCGTGAGCGGAATGAGTCACTCAGGGAGCGCTTCCACCTCCTAGCGGCATGCCGCTTGCTGCTTGTGCCAGCAGGGACTGCAGAAGAAGTAGAGCGTGCGGTTTCAGGAACACCTGCATCAAGCTTCCCTTGGTGTTTCCTTGGAGTGCTGAGGCTTCGTTGATTGCTTAAACCCGTATAAAACACGACATCATCAGTTAAATAGCCATTGTCCATGCTGTCCCGCATTGCCAGGTCATCATACTCCTCATCGGACCTGTTGCAATCCTCGTCCACAGACCCTTCCATCTGCCATGCAAACATCCACAAATATGCTTATAGTGGAATCCAGAGCATAGAGTGCAGTGAAGCAACTGCACGGGTTCCCTTTACCTACTGTTTATCAGGATTAACTAAAAAAAAGCTGTAGCAATCCAAAATAAAGGCGATATATAGGCTGCTTTGTCTCACCTCCTCATGGATCTCCCTGTTGTCTTCTTCACTGAGGTCCTCATCACTCCCTGAATTAGGCCGAACATCTGCTTCTTCTTCCTCTTCTTCAGTCGCTGCCAGATGCTGCAGATGACTCTTTGATCTAGTTCGAAAAGATATAAATGAAAATTCAAAATTAAACACTACCCTTGCCTTTCTCATCGATGGAAGAACAGTAATCACAAAAATACGACAAGTCAACACAACCATGGTACAAGCAACAGTGAGTACCTCTTTACAATGTCCATCCAACTTCTTTGGTGAACCAGATGACGATGGAACATGTCTGCTACTACCATTAGTAGCAATGGCCCATGATTCATCAGCATTTCCAGCTTGACTTGTACAGCCTGTATCAGTAGGCCAGGCGCTTATCCCAAAGGTACCAAACTGCAGATTGACTGACTCTGCTCTTCCAATATTTAAAGGCCCATAAATTGGATTCCCAACAGATTTCTGAATACTGTTATCAGAACTGCATTTTCCATCCCCACTGGACTCAACTGGCCAAGCTTTGGATACAGATCCATCAACATTAATTATGGCCATCAGCTTCCTTGAGGACCCAAGCCGTTGAATCAATTTAAACATGCCCTTGGAACTCATAGAGTTAGCCACACACTGGTTTTTATACTCTTCATTTACCAGAGCCACCGTATTTGTATCAGGGTCATATAACTGATCTCCATTAGCTCGCCTCCGGAGGCAGCTAAAGACGGTGGCATGTATTGAAGCAACACTCCGATCAACATTAGTGTTGTTTACCTTGGGGACCAGGTACTTGTCAGCTCGACTGCAGAGGTACTCCTGGATAGTTCTGATGTTGCTGATGTATTTAACATACTTATTTTTTGTCGGGTCAAGTGTCATGTACTTTGCACGTACAGCAAACCTCTCTGTGTGCTTACCCTCATTGGATATGTAGATCATAAAAGGTATAATTGAAGGATGTTTCCTCATTAGACCCATCTGAAATAATTAAAAGGAAACGAGGAATAAAGTGGCAATGTTGATGATGAAATTTACAATTCCACCCTTTCTAGCAGAACAGTTGTGATAATAGCAGGTTTGGTATGACTTCAAATAAATCAGCAGCAAGGATGAAAAGAAAAAAGTCAGCAAAAGAATTTCTTTTCTGCAAGAACATACCACAAAATTAAGGCTTAAGTGAACACCCTCAACAACAACTGATTCTTTCCTATCTTCCCATGCAGTAATCAACCGATCCAAACTGTCAATCACCATCTCACTCTGTGCTTTATAACCTTCTACGGCCATTTGCTTCTTCCCAATTGATCTCGCATCAACTTTTTCAGTGAGAGCCCCACTTTTCTCAGAATCAAAATTAGAGCTGCTTGACACCCCTGAGAGTTTTTTTGCTTTCCTCCTAGCTTTTGCTTCAGCAACAGCTACTGGGTCAAGACATTCACCAGCATGATAAGTTGATGCCCAGAGAAGAGGGTTTTCCTTCTCTTCAACAAAGCTCCGCATCATGTGACGTATTGAATCTGTGGAAACTACAGTAGTGATTCCTAACCTGCTTCCCTGTTGATACATTAACATATCTGTGAGGAAATCAGGAGGGGGGGGGGGTGCATTGCTTTGCTCCACAAGTACAGTGGAAATAATCTAGTTTTGAAAAGAAAGATGATTTACTATGTCTTGGTGTTCCAAATACCAGATATGGAGGAGGACCAAGGAAAATAAAATCTAAGGAAGGAGAAACTTAATAAGCTAATAATCTTTCTTCGTTCTATCCAAATCAAACTAGGCAAGCAAGGGTTCACTGTTAACCTGGTGGCACTGACAGACTTCCATAAAGGTAAGGGCGAAACAAGGCATACAAAGTAAGAAGGAAACATAAATGGTGTATACAAATTCTTACCAGCAGCGTTGAAAGAGTAGACTTGCCACAACCACTAGTTCCGCAAAGAAGAATTGTGACAGATTCCTTTCGTTCTCGAATCCTAAGTCATGACAAAATCATTTTAAGGGATTGGAGGGAGGACATGAAATGAACACCTTTAAATGTTCCCTTTGAAATGTATGACATTAATCTGGCACTAGAATGCTTGAAGATCAGAAAAGATAACTGCAGAAATTGGCAACACGGCAATGGAACAAAATCAATATGGGTGTTAGCTTCAGGCAATTGCAATGAGACAGCCTGAACTCTCAAACGACAAACAAGCCTACTTTACACAATAATCGCAATCCAGTTTGAGCAGGTCACATCGTTCGCTCTCTTATCCAGGAAATCAAGATTAATATACTATTCATGCTAACAAATCATTAAATCAAATCACCATGCTGCAGTGCCATTTTCGGAACTATCTGTCAAGAGCATAGCATTCTCAAATCTGGTTACACATGAACCGTTGAATGTTCCACAGCGATGAAACACCAGATTCCCGCGTTCACAAACCAAAGTAAGGGGTGTACTTTTTGTCAGCAATTAGAAACAGATTGGAAAGGTGGCAGTTAAATTGCAGGCATCAAAGGAAGGGGAGGAAAGGGGAGAGAGTAAGAGAGGGCGGCAGACGGACCTGCAGGCGAGCATGAGATCGGCGCGCTGGTTGGGGGCGACGTACTTGTAGAGGGCGAGGGCGTCGCAGACGAGGTCAAGGAAGAGGTCCCTCGGTAGGAGAACGGTGGTGCGGCGCTTGTAGAGCTCGAACTGGAACTGGCGGGGGCTTGTGGTGGGGGTGGCTTCGGCGACCTCGTACCTCTGCACCCTGGCGGCGGCGGAGGCGGCCATTTCGTCGTTGCCATCTCCCCGGATGACATCGAACACCTTGCGGCTGATCTACAAGAGAGCGGGAGGGAGGATCGAATCAGACAAAATACTCGAAAGATCGGAGGTCCGGAGGGATCGCCCCAAGGAGGCAGACGGACCTCGAATGCGTGGCGCGGCTTGCATCCCATAAGCTGGAGCGTGCTGTGGAGGAGGGAGCGCGTGTAGCGGAAGGAGGAGCCGTTCTCGTCCACCACCACAATGTAGAGAAGCTTCGCCGCCGCCATGGCGCGGTGGCTGGAGGTCGCCGGCAGAAGGGAAGGTGGCGCGGCCCGGTCCGGTGGTTCCTCCTTTCCCTTCTCTCCTCGACTTGTCCTGGTCCCTCCTGGTCGGTCGGTTTGGTTCTGATTCGGTGGGTCAGCCACCTGCTTCTCGGTTTGGGCTTCGTCATGCCGGGCCCGACACGACACGGCAGCTGATCAGCTTCTTCCACACCAACTTGAATTTCGCCTCATTTTTTCAGCTGACATAGGCTTTGTTTGTTTGTTTAAAAGGTTGACGTTTTTTATTGTAGTAATTTTAAATAAAAATTTTTAAGAGAACTAAACATTATCTAATTATAAACTAAATATAAACCGCGGGACGAATCTATTAAACCTAATCAATCCATTATTAAAGATTGTTTACTCTGCACGACATTATCTAATCATGAATTAGATAAATCTTAAAAGATTCGTCACGAATTTCACTCGGAGCATATGGAACGGATTTTGTCGGTTATTTATATTTAGTAATCTTAATTTGTATACAAACATTTAAACTTATTGTCGCAATGAAAAAATTTGATGAACTAAACACAAGGCCTTATAGACTAATTAAAATAAGCTATTTTCTAAAAGGTTAAGAATTTATTGATTAAACTTACTATCTAGAAACTAATACATTTAGTGCACCTAGTTCTCAACACCGTCGGCTCAGGCCTTCTCCAACAAGGCACTATTTGCTAGCTCTTAAATTGTTTAATCGATGAACAGTGTCAAAATAGTACGAACACAATGCACTGGGTTGGTTCTTTGCTAGCTCATAGCATTTTCTATTCATTGAACAGTGCATCTTTTGATGTGAGCCGGTCACATCACTTTTACACTCTCCAATAAATATGAGACGGCTAAGAGCTAGCAAAGAGTCAACCCATTTGCAAAGAGCCAACCCACTTCTTTACTGTTTTGATACTATTCATCGATTAAACAATTTAAGAGCTAGCAAATAGTCAATGAACAATTACCACTGGACAAGGCTTTATGCACACAATGCTGCGTCAGAGCATCCACACAATGTTGCATTGGAGCATCCACTGTGTCAATGCCATGTCATCAAAATATGCTTATCTTTTTTCGTTTCAGCTCCGAGGTGTCACCAACGCCGTCTTATGCACGCAATGGTGGATCGGAGCATCCACTATGCATCTGACTCTAATGCCACGTCACATCTCCACCGATGCTTATTTTTTTTTTTCCATTTTAGCTCCTATGTGCAAGAGCAATTAACAAACGTAAGGCTATAAGACTCCATAACAAGACTTACCAAAGTTAGTTGTAAGATTGGCTATATTTTATTTCTGCTGAGTCGATGAGAGAGTGGTGGCCATCAGTGGAGGGTTTTATGAGAGTTTTATGGACATTAAATTCACTGTCACGTTAGCAATTTTGCTGACATAACAGGGTAAATGATAAAGAGAGTTTCATGGGATATGAGAGAAGTTTCATCCCCATACAACTCCTATGACACAGTACCTAGTTTCTAGTCTAAGTAACTGTGTTCATTAAACTCCCACTGAGAGTACTTTTTACTTCCTATTCATCCCCCTCACAGAACACGCATCCCTACAAATTCTCTTTTCACCTTCCTATTCATCTCCCTCACATAACACGCATCCCTACAAATTCTCTTTTCACCTTCCTATTCATCTCCCTCACGTAACACGCATCCTAGGAAGAAAAGTACTTTTTACCCACTTCATCTGAACACAAACTTGCAGCTCGCACAAGCTCCAAAACTCCTTAGGACTCGTTCGACACTAGTGGCTTGACGCCGGGTCAGGATTGACGTCAGGCCAGGAAGGAGTTGATCCAGGCGTTTCACTCGATCTTGGCAATCAGGCCAGAAATGGATCCCGATGCTGAGAGGTGAGGTTTCGTTTCTGGCCCATTTTCAATTCAGGCCTAGTTTATTTCCGGACCGGGTTGAAACGAACAACATTTTTACATAGGCCGGATTCCAAATCGGGCCGATTGATTTCGCTGGGAATGAGGCCAGGAACGGGCCGATCCTGCTGAAACGAACGAGCCCTTACGAGGGAAGAAATAGCCCAAGCATTAATGAATAATGATTCATCATATTTCAATAGCCCAATTATTACTCCCTCTATTTCAAATGATAATTTGTTTGTCTTTTTATCCTAATTTGGACCACACATCTTATTAAAAAGAATTTAAAAAAATCATATTTTTTAAATGACTTGTTGTACTTTTAAAAGTTATTAAAAATGACTTATATTTGATTACGTAGGAGCGTTTTGTTGGGGATTTGGTCAGGAATGAGCTGTTGTAGCCTTCCCTATAAGACTTATAAGAGGTTGTGGAAACGGTCAGGGTTGAGATACAAGTAAAAACCCACAAACTTTCTCGCGAACTGCGTTGCGGCACTGACCTGTTAAATCTCGGCGGCTCTTCTCCTTGGTGCGCACGAGAAGGGTGAGTGGTATCTTCGAGCCCTTGTCGTCGTGAAGCCTACACGAGGGACGGCAATAAGGCTTCTGAACAGCGTAACAGTGAGACCTCTTCAAGCTATTCATCTACTTTTTGCGCTGCCTCGACTACGATCTTCACTACGTCGAGTCTACACGAGGACAGAGCGTTGATCCGTAAGTTAGATGGATTTTTGTACCGCTACATGTATGTTTTAGTTGTTAATCTGTCTGCTATTAGATCTGCATACATAGCAGTATCATTGTTTCATGTAATTTACCTTAAATTTAATTCTGATAGAATTAAACGCATATTTCCAACAAGCTTTTCACCATGAATATATAGCCCACATGTCTCTCTCACATATTTTCTTAGTTCCTATGGCGGATCGTGCTGCAAGTCTACAACCTGTTTCTTTTTCTCTCCTATGCTCTCTCATCCACCTCAATATCCAATCTTCATGCAGCCCTCTATTATACCTACTCTAATCTCTTAGTATGTAGGCTCACTTTGTTGATAAATAATCGCAACCTCTTTTCTGGTTATGGCGTAGCACTAAAATTCATGCCCCTTCCTTCTGCTTGACCTGCTCGTGTGATATGAAATCATTTTGTATTCAACTAGCATCGATACACCTACAATACCCGGTGTTAACAATTTGGTTCAACCATCAAAAGTCACAACGTGCAAACCAATACTTCAATAACACAAAGAAAAGTTAAAGAATCGTTTTTTTTTTCTTGTGGCTGCCCGCCCTAGCCTCCCTATTGGTCAACTCCCTGAGATCGATAGCTTTTCGTGAAACTGGCATCATGATAGTAACGCACCATCTCGTCGTCATTACTGCTACTGATCTAACCACCCAAATCAACCAGTTGCCATCACACTGTAACGCGCATTGAGCAGCAGGCGCCACTGCCTCATGTAGAACCAGTAACTATGGTTGCATTGCATCACCACGCTAGCTCAAAGGCATTTTTGAACTAGATCTACCTGCCGAGAATTGGTAGAAACAATTTCTCGTGGATCTATCTCTACATCAATAATTTAGTTGAAAATTCAATTATCTCTCAATCATCATTCACAACACTTAGATCTTAATCTAACGGTCCACATATTTTCCTTCTCTCTCACGTTTCTTATTCTTCCTTCTGTTAGATTTAGTCCCACATCAGTAATTGATGGTGGGAGAACACAACATATAAGGTGGGCAGTCCTCATACTATAAGGCTAGTCTTTTGGATTGAGTTAGGCCTGAGGCCTTGGTTGTTGTTGGGCTCTATAGACCTAGGTCTGTGGGGCACCGGCTCGTGTGTACAGCGGGCCAGGCCAGATTCCACTGCGCTACTCTAACACCTTCCTCCATTTCTTCCTCCCACAGCCGTCTGACATCCGAACCCGAGTCCACGACCATGACCGTGACCCCGCTGCCCCCGGCGCCAGCGCCTCCCTCTGGCTCTGGCTCTGCTGCCATCCTCCAATACCACCTGATGCTAAAGGAACCGACGCTAATCCATTTGAACCACTTGCCTCTGCTATATCCACTGCTCGGCTTTGATGGCACACCCGTCATCTCTTTAGCCTCCAGCGCTAACCAACGAGCCTTCCAAACTTCCTCTAGGCACATAGGGAACTGATAACAACTCTAACTCCACCAACCCTAACTTGACATTTTCGTCCCCATTCAAGGTGATTGATAGATATACAATATTTCAATCGATTGATAAGAGTAAATCTGAATTTTCTTACATGTCTTGGAAAAAGTTCGCAATTTCATATCAATCACTGAAAAAGTTCTTATGCCTCAGTAGCCAATGCATCTATTTTTGTATCCTTCCATGCCAAAAAAAAAGTCACTTATGCTACTCAACATATCGTTAGAGCTATAGAAGATGCAAGTGTTTTTCAGGAACGACTAAAGTACCTGTCATGTGGGGCTCGAAGTATGCCCGCTGGCGCAGGCCAAGAGGAGTCACAGAGTTCCGGGATTAAAGGATCAGTTATCTTTATATTTCTTTATTTTAGTTGGTTTGTTAGAGATAAAGATATGTGTGGTTAGGAGTAAAGATTTGTTAGAGTTTGTTAGAGCGCGCAATTATATAAACCGGGGAGGTTGAGAGGAGAGGGTTAAGCCTATATTGATCTGTAACTTTGCCTCTCGTGCCCTACCTCCCCTGTGCAGCGTGAGCTTCATCATAGCTCCGCCGTGTCGTCGAGGTATAGGGCCACGTCCGGCCACTGCTTTTGAATACATTCTACGTTGCAATCCCCTTCCAATTCTACTTCTTCTTCCAATCCCAACGCCCATAACAACTTGGTATCAGCTGAGCTTTATTGCGTGCCCATGGGTGACCACGACGCCTTCAAGTTGGAGATTTTGATGATCACCACCACCCTCCGCGACCTAGCGGCGACGGTCAACAACTTGTCCGCCAAATTTGACAAACTGACCATCAAGGTGGAACGCCTCTCACCGCTCGCCCCCGTGGTGACTAAGCTCGCCGCCCTGCCGGAGAAGGTGGTCTTTCTCCAAGCCTCGGCCTTTGAGAGCACGGAACAAGTCCGAGGCCTCAACCTCGCCCTCAACCTCGTCGAGTCGGCGCACCGTGATGGCAAGGCCCTGGCCCAGGAGGACGCCGGTGACATGTTGGACTCCCCCAAAGGTCCACCAAAACGTGCTCCTCCGCCGCCACCACCCCATGAAGACGACGATGATTACACAGACCCACGCTACCACCCATGCACTCGCCTTGAGATCCCGACCTTCGACGGCAAGGAAGACCCTCTTCCGTGGATCAACCGCTATGAGACCTTCTTCCGGGGTCAGAACACACCAGAACGGCGCCGCGTATGGTACGCAGCCTTACACCTCTCGGGCGCTGCGCAATTGTGGTACTACCGCCTAGAGCTCACGAGGGGCACTCCTTCCTAGCACCGCTTCTCTCAGCTGGTCCAACACCATTTTGGACCGGCGATGACCGACGGACCCATCGGGGAGATCATGCTACTCCGTCGCACCGGCTCCGTCGAGGAATACACTGACAAATTCATCGCCTTGGCCTGCCGTGACGCGGACATCACCGAGTCGTAGTTGGTTCATGTAACATCTCTGATGTTTAAATTTTAATTAAGAAAAATCAAGTGGAGAAAGGAAAGGCAAAACAAAAAATTTTATTCAAAAAAATTTGTGGCAAAATTACTTAAAGAAATCAAATCCAAACAAGCTGAAATGGTTTTCACTCTCAAAGACCTAAATGTTCAACAAAACTCAAAAATTGGTTAAAGTGAAAGTTTAAGTAAAAATGCAACCAAACATGTTTCTAATTCAAGGTTTTGTCGAAAAATGAAGGGAACTTTGCCTAAAACCCAAAACAGTTCTGAGAACATTAAAATTCAACCTAAATTTTCTCTGTTGTGTCTGAAGATCATCAAATTACTCTTAAATTCACTGAACAACTTGAAAATATCCAAAAATAGAAGTTGTCACAAAAATTTATAACAAGCCTATGCCTCTTTTGAAGTTTTGGCAAATTTTGACCGGAAGATGCCCAATCAACCCTGTTTCTGTCCAGACTCAACCCAGTGACAACACAAACTTCACATCGCGTCACAGCCCTAACCATCAAAGTTTTCCTATGTCAAACCTTGCCAATTAGAAAATTTAGACTGCCATCTACAACTTTTGCTTTTGTAGAAAGTTTGGTGCACTTCAATTTTTTGGCGAAAACGACGTGTCAAGTGGGCGGCCACGCAACGCACGACGCGCTCCGGAGCGCGGCGTTCGCGCTCTGCTCCGTCGCGTCATCGCCGGCGCCCAGCCACCGCGTGGCAGACGGCGTCCGCCAACCCTGCGGTATCGTGTCCGACCACGTCAAGAAGCCAGCCCGCGGATTCGTTCGCGATTTCCTACCTCCTCGCGCCGGCCGCCGCCTCGCCACGGTCGCTGGGCCGAACGCTGGCCGACGGCCATCAGGGCAAGGCCGCCACGCGGCGCGCGAAACCTGAGACCGCCAAACCGCCTCACCAAACCATGGTCGATCGCGCCTGGTTTTGACCCCGTGCCCAACCAAGACCATCCCTGCGCCGTACTCCTCTCTCTCCTCTCCGTCGCGCCCCTTTCCTTGCCGCACGCGCCACCGCCAGCCACCTCCAGTCGCGCCAGCTCATCTCCTGGGTAATGCGCCTCCAACTCGACAAATGCAGTAGCTTCTTGACTGCTCAACCTCGCCTAGTCGTCCGTTTCTCATTTGAACCCCACCACGGTGCGTTGAAGCGAGCTTGGCGGCCAGAATCCGCCGCGCCTCGATGCCACGCGTCGTCCGCGCTCGTATAGCCCCTGCTGCAAGCTTCCGAGCGTTCACACCACCTCCACAAACATCCCGTGCCTATATAAGCAACCCTTCACCTTCCTCGCGTGCGGAATCGCTCGCCGGAGCTCTCACTGAGCGCCGCACGTCGAGCCGCTTCTCCGCTCCACCGCTGCGTCAACCGACCGCTCGACCAGCTTCCCCGATCTCCGATGGTGCTCGTCGACTCCTCCGCCTGTCGCTTTCACCGCTCGAGCTCGCCGGAGACGGAGCCGAAGTAGAGCTCCGCCGCCACCGCCGTCGAGACCCCCTCCCCGTGCCGTTTCCGACCCCGAGACCTACCCCAATCGGTTTGCAGTGGGCCCCTCGCCATTTCCCAACCCTTGGTCCGAGCGGGTTCGCCGGCGTTTGGCCAGAATCGCCACCGCCGTCTCCTCCGGGGACTTTTCTTCGTCTTCCTCAATATTCTAGGGTTCCCTCTGAAAGAAACCGAGGGCCTATTCGCAAAAGTTTAAAACTTCTAAGGGCTGGAACGAAAAACGTATCTTCAGATCTAGGTTTAAAACTGGAATTTTTGTAATTTGATTAAAAATCATAGAAAAATCAGAAAAATGCAAACTAAATTTGTTTGGAATCCTGATGATGTCTACTTAGTTCAACTTTCAGCATGTACATGTTTTTTATTCTTGGAATAGCATGTACAAATTAAATGTTGAAAATGAATGATTAGGCATAACTCCTAAACCTCTGCTCCTATGAATCTGATTTTTGGATATGTTGTGACCCTTGTTATCATTACTTTGCTGTATCAAAAGTGCACTGAGTTATATTTTCTAGCTCCACATATAAATTGTTTAGTTTATCTCTGCTGAAATCTTGCTCGAATTTTAAGAATTAACTTGTGCAACAAAAATTATCCAAATTTGAACTGTCGTGTATATATGTTATCAACTATCTAAGAAAAATACCAAACTCCCTGTTAAGCTCTGGTAGCATGCTTAAACAAATCAGAGTATGAAAATAAGGTAGCTTTTGTTTAGTACATGTTTGCTATTAAAACTGAGTACCCACTAGATAGATGAGCTAAACATGACTTCATTTTGCTCCTATAAATAGTTAACCCTAGTTTTCTGAGTATTTATTTTTCTAGGATTTAAATTGTTTTCCTAGCGGCTGAAATTGCTTAAATACGAGTAATATAATTTCGGGTTAAATTAAATTATTTCTGTTGCTGATAAATAAGTAAAATAATCTCAGTGCGAGTATAAGTTTCACCATAAATTTCTGGTTTTGAGAACTAAGAAACAAAAGGGAAATGAAATCTTGCCTATCCAAGAAAAGAAATAACTAAAAAATCGTTTCACATGTTATGAAAGTAAAACAAGTGGGAAAAATTATAAATAAAGAACCAAACAGAACTGAGTTACTAAAATGAAGAAATAAATTTGAGGATTTTATATATGTACACAATCACCATCGAAATAAAAAGAAAGTTAAGCATATGAACCACCTTTATTTTTGAAGGGCTAGAATTTAAAATCCTTGTCTAGGTGAATATGGCCACTCTTGCACCTTATATTTTTTATGGGGGTAATTGTTTAAAGTTAAATCATCATGTTGTTGCATCACGTGTAGAAGATCAAACCGCTGACGGAAACTACAAGTTGGTGCCGGACGTTGACGAGGACGTGCAGGGAGGAGAATTGAACACCATCGTTGTAGAGCAAGCACCATCTCATGAGGCAGAGACTAGGGTTGAGCAAGAAGGCAAGCCCCGGAGCATAACCCCAGTTTATAACTCCTTGCAATTATTTGTTTATGTTTGTGCATTTACGTTTTTAGGAGTTGAATGAAAACCTAGATGCATTACTCTTATTACCTATGTTTTAAATACTAGTATGATAGGTTCGCTAGTTGCCATGCTAAGGACCCGTTACAAGTCGAGTGATTTCCTGTCACTCGCGAGATATAGGAGTTGATTGTCTTTCTTAATGTTGGAATCATAAGGATTGACGGGTGGGATGGTATGTGTAGATCTCCCATCCGTGTATGATAATTGCTTAAGATCGTAACGTGTGGTATCTGTGTGTCAAGTTTTTTAATGTACCACGCACATGCCGCCATATGGGACCCGGTAAGCCCGGTACCGGATTGAAACAGCTAGGACCGCTTGCCTACTTTTCTTGGAAATTTATTTCCGTTGCTGTACACATGTGGTTACATGCGTGAGATCGGCCAGCATGTGTCCGCAAATATCCGATAACCGTGTATCCTAAGGGAGTTGGCCCCAGTTCTGAATTGTGGATTGATGGGAAAGGTTGGGTAGTATTTGTGCCTTTTATAACAAATATTATCAGTGTTTGTTGGGTTTCCCTGGCCAGGTAGTGAAATTCGGTTCGAACTGTCCGCTTCTCATGGTTAATGAGACTGCTTGACCGCTGTGCTGCATTGAGTAACAAGTGGAACTATGAGAATGATGAAGTTGATGTTTGAGTATAATTGTATTGCCCCACTTGGTTGCTTAGAAAGGATGCTCACCTAGAATAATTAAATTACTCGAATTGGATGCTAAAATATTAAAAGTAAGGATCCATTATTAGTGCTTTTGGGCAAAACAAACCACTCAGCCATAAAGCCTTGCATGTCTAGAGGTTGGTGAAGTAGTTATCACCTGACGGGTAAGACTTATTGAGTATTAGTATACTCAGTCTTGCTTGTGGCTAAATTTTTCAGGTAATACTTTTGTCGAGTCCATCAATGTTGTTACTTGGCTGAGTCAGCTTCCTCCTGGTTGGTCTGTCGCTTGGGAGCCATCCTCGGGTGAGGATCGTGTGGGGTATCGTCATGCGCGGCTTCACCATGATGTTACTTGTATCGTTGTTTAGATCATTGTTTACTTTCCGCTGCTTTGAACTCTGAAACTTTGTTTTTGTCTTTCGAACCTGGTTTGTAATAATTTGAATTAAGACTTATTTGAATTTGGACCATGGAATGTTGTAATCTCTGGGACTCGCCTTCGTGCGGGCGTGTTGTTTCGATTGAAAGTACGTGGTGAAATCGAGCTAGACTCGACAGTGCTCCAGCTTAATCCTATTTAAGTGTACGGATGCCTCACGGTGGTCCGTGGTGCACTTAAGTTGGATTAATTTAGGTGCAGTCCGCCACAGTTGGTACCAGAGCCGAGACACGCAACCCGAAGTGAGCAACAGACCTTAAACAATCTTTTCGATAAAAATCATCAACTTTAGCTTCCGCAGCGCTAAGACGTTGGGTCGTTAAGGATTAAGTTATAGAATGTGAAGCCTATATATGGGTTAAGGGATCACGTTATGACAGGTGGCTATCTAACTTTATGACTGACTTCTAGTACATTTAAATTCTTTCTTTTATTTCTTGCAATGGTGGGCGCAAGGTACGACGATTGCTGTAGCGTACCACGACACTATATGAAAATATAGTGGCGGCAAATAGTCAATACGCTACTTTGGTAGCGTATGAATGTAGAATAGCATGGCGGGCGTAAGATACGACGATTGATGTAGTGTACCACGGCATCATATGAAAATATGATGGCGGCACCAAAGTCAATACGTTATTTCATAAGCGTATGAAACCGTTAATACGTTGTCTCGGTGACGTATGCACGTTGCCCGTACAGCGACAATCGTACGGGTGCCACCACTATAGTGGGTGGTAATGAATGCGGACGCTTTCGTGAGTACTGGCACGGAAGGTTCATTATAAATGTTCTGGATGAATTTTTCTGCAGGTACACTGACCTTGATTCGTTAGGTTGAGAGCGGATAGTAAAATTTCAAGTAGCTATTATAGAGAGAGCCGACTATGTTGCCATGCCACCGGCACTAACTCCGTATGTCCAAGGTTATTGGGCAAATTGTGTGATTGTGAGAACGTATAGGCCGGTGTTGCATCATTTAATCTATTGAAATACTCATAAATTAAGTGGCACAAAAATTAAGTCTAATCTCACCAAAACCCAACTAAATCAATGAGCACGGTTTCTGTCTTTTTGGGACATTTCTGTTTAGGGTGTGTTTCGGGCCTTTTCTGTATGTTTGCTGCAAAAATGTTCAATATAAAACTTGTTTGTTATGTATTGAAGTTTATGCTGTAAAAAATTCAAAGGTTTTGGACAAGTAGAATTGGATTTATGAGCCAAATACCAACTTCCTGTCTTGCTGAAATTCCTGGGAACAGTCAGAAAGAACTTGAATTTTTGCACCTTCTTAGCCTCGAAATTTGACAAAATAATAAACAGTGAACTTGTACTTTAGCATGTCAAGATCAATCTTGTGAAGTTTGGTAATTTTTGGAGTACTAGATTTTCATCTATGAATATTTACTAACTGTCCAGAATCTGCCCAGTTTTGACTCTTATGCCGGTTCTCACTTCTAACTTTCTTTTACTCAGATGGACGCCGCAGCACCTGGAGGTGATGTGGTATATTCAGACTACCTTCACAGAGATGGTTTTCCTTTGATCCTGTGGCAAGTCTTAGCCGCTGCAGGGTACACTACACCGCCCAGCTATGCAGGGCAAGAGTACATAGACAAGGGTGTTCCTCGCTGTCGAGTTCGCCTCCACCTCCTACCACACCCCCAGCGTCCAGAATAGCTTCCGTTGGATATTGATGTGGTGTGCCACAGGCTTAGGGATGCTCAGGAGCTGGCAGCAGGACGTGCCTTGGCCCGTTTCTGTGCTCTCCACCCTGTGATGGTTAGCAACCATCCGGTGGGATTGTTTCCTCCACTTGATGAGCATTGTCAAGATTGGGTGTTCAGGCTGGTGCACTCTGATTACTTGACCCTAATGTACCCACAAGATACCATCAACTTCACTGTCAGGGCTATGAAGGCCTTCTCTGATCTCCAGGCATTAATGGGTCAGACCTTGGCTAACTACACCGGCTTGCTTGAGGATGCTCATGGTCGGATTAGAGAGCGTGACCGCTTTGTGGTTGACCTCTCAGTGGAGTTGGTGGACAAGGATATCTTGGTTGAGCAGCTGCAGGGTCAGATTACCCATCTTCAGGGCCACCTCACTGTCCAGGTTACATGGGCGGACGAGGCTGAGGATAGAATTCATGATCTACACGCTGAGATGGATGATCATGAGGAGGACAACTTGGCCTTGCAGGCAGAGCGGCACATTTTGCAGATGGCTCGGCAGCCCATGGAGGTTGATCCTCCAGAGATTCTACAGCTGACCGACATGGATATTGATAGTGAGGGAGGACCACCACCGGGTTCTCCTATGGACAGCGACTGAGCATTTTTAGCACTTGTTATGAATAGACTGCGAGTAGGATGACCGTACTCCTTAGTGTAGCCTACTTTTGGACAGCAATGTAATAGGCTAGCACTAAGTTGAGTTTTGCCTTTTGTAAAGATGAGTAGGTTGAAGCCACTAGTAAAAGTAGCAAAAACTCTAGTAAGTGATGTAATATATATTTTCGATGAGCTGCAAACTCTTGACAGCTGAACCTTCATTGCTTAATTAATATTGCTTCCTTTCATTTCTGGGTTGTGAGCTGAATAACAAACTTTTTTGAAATGTTATAAATAAGCTTCACCCCAAAATTCAAGCACATTGGTTTAGTAATTTTCAGGTTATGCTAAAAACTCTAACTCGCGGCCACCTGAAAAACAGCCAGGACAGAAACTGAGAAAATGCATTTTTCGATCTTGTTGCCGTGGGTTTTTGGCTCTGAGTTGAATAAGAAAGTTTTAGGAGGATAAATTTTCTATCTACTCACCAAGTTTGAGCCTCTAACTCGGTCTGGTTTGGGAGATATGAATTTTCTATCAAAACTGTTTACTGTCAAGTGCTTTTCTCTGCAGTGTTGAAACTCTTAATAACTCCCATGTCCTATCTTGTTGTATTTTATTCAAGCAAGCTTATGAGATATGTGGCTAATATGGAGGCTCAATTGACTACAGATGGCATCGACTCGCCGCACACGTAGTGGCAGTGTTGAGGGTAATGGTTCCCAAGAACCACCACCTGAAGTCCCGAATTGGCAACAGTTGTATGCAACACAAACAGATATTTTCAGAAATCTCCAGCAGCAGCAGCAGCAGTTGATGCAACAACAATTGCAGCAGCAACAACAACGCCAAGAAGGGCAGCAAGATCGTCAGCCACAAAGCTCAATGTCATTGTCTTTCCATTGAATGCTATGCCAATACTTTATGCCATGAGATGGCAAAGCTGAATTTAGAAATTGTCCCACATGGATACTTTAATCACATTGCTATAGAGCCTACCTTGCACGATCAAATTATCTTGGCACAATTAAATGATACACGTATCAAAATCCTCAAAAGAAAGATTGCCAAGGGAAAGGAAAAATATAAATGTTTCCATCGAGATGGCCAAGGTGTTGTATGGTTTGAAGATCGACTAGTCGTGCCCAACAATCCAGAACTTCGGAAGAAAATTTTAGATGAAGCTCACCTTTCCAAATTTTCCATTCATCCTGGTAGCAATAAAATGTACCAAGATCTGAAGCAAAAATTTTGGTGGACCAAAATGAAAATTGAAATTGCAAAATATGTGTCGGAATGTGACGCCTGCCAGAGGGTAAAAGCAAGTCATTTAAAGGCAGCGGGAACTCTTCAACTGCTACCAATACCCTCATGGAAATGGGAAGATATAAGCATGGATTTTATTGTTGGCCTTCCCAAAATGCAGCAAGGGTATGATTCTATTTGGGTTATTGTTGATAGGCTCACTAAGACTGCTCATTTTATTCCGGTCAAGGTAACCTATCCAGCCCAAAGATATGCCGAAATCTATTTGGATCGCATACTTTGCGTCCACGGGGTTCCCAAAACCATAATCTCTGATGGAACTCAATTTGTGGCATGATTTTGGGAAAGTTGCAAGAATCTCTAGGCACCAAGCTGATCCGCAGCTCGGCATATCACCCTCAAACCGATGGGCAAACGAATAGGGTAAATCAAATCCTTGAGGACATGCTTAGAGCTTGTGTTATTCATTATGGGAAGAGATGGGACAAATGTTTGTCTCTAGCGGAATTCTCCTACAATAATAGCTATCAAGCAAGTTTGAAAATGGCACCATTTGAAGCTTTATATGGAAGGAGGTGTCGAACTCCTTTGTGCTGGTCTCAAGTGGGTGAGCGATATTTTTATGGCTAAATTTTTCAGGTAATACTTTTGTCGAGTCCATCAATGCTGTTACTTGGCCGAGTCAGCTTCCTCCTGGTTGGTCTGTCGCTTGGGAGCCATCCTCGGGTGAGGATCGTGTGGAGTAGCGTCATGGGCGGCTTCACCATGATGTTACTTGTATCGTCGTTTAGATCATCCTTTACTTTCCGCTGCTTTGAACTCTGAAACTTTGTTTTTGTCTTTCGAACTTGGTTTGTAATAATTTGAATTAAGACTTATTTGAATTTGGACCATGGAATGTTGTAATCTCTGGGACTCGCCTTCGTGCGGGCGTGTTGTTTCGATTGAAAGTACGTGGTGAAATCGAGCTAGACTCGACGGTGCTCCAGCTTAATCCTATTTAAGTGTACGGATGCCTCACGGTGGTCTCTGGTGCACTTAAGTTGGATTAATTTAGGGGCAGTCCGCCACAATTCAGATGTACACGGCCGGGCTTGTTAACCCCCTGAAGTCGTACGTCGCTCAACGCCATCCACAGTCCCTCGATAACGCCATCATGTTCGCCTGCGCCTACAAACAACGCCTCCAGGTTGACCCCACCGATCTAGGACCCGGGCGCACCGGTCGGTCCATGCCGCACAACATGGCGAGTTCTCCCAAGCAGGCACCGTTCGCACCCGCCCAAGCTTTTGTTGCTTCCACCGCCTTGGGACCAGACAAGTCCACCGCGCTGGCCTCCTCCCTCCCTCGCCAACGTCTCTCACCTGGGGAGATGGTCCAGTGCCGTGCCGACGGCCTCTGCTACAACAGTGATGAGAAATTCATCTTGGGACACCGCTGCAAGAAGAATTTCATCTTGGAGATTACGGGGACGGAGAATGATAAGGAAGCAGTCGAAAACGAGCTCGAGTGCGCGGTGCTCACGGGTGCCATCCTATGAGACTTTGTGAGGCACACCATGACGTTCGTGCTTTTGGGCAAGCGCGTCCTCTGGCGCGGCACCGAAGCAACGCCAAGGCTCTCAGCAACGACACTCACGGGTTCTAGCCGGGAGCTCCTCGATGTGTTGTTGGAGAAGTTCGCCTCCTTATTCATGGAACCGCAGGGGCTGCCACCTTGTCGCCACCTCAGTCATCATATTCGCCTCAAGGAGGGTGCTGGGCCAGTGGTGGTACGACCATATCGATACGCGCACGCCCAGAAGGATGAGTTGGAACGTCAATGCGGCGAGATGCTGTGCATGGGCGTCATCCAGCCGAGCTCCTTGGCTTTCTCTTCTCTGGCGCTCCTCATCCACAAGTCGACGGCATGTGGTGTTTTTGCATTGACTACCGCACGCTTAACGATGCCACCATCAAGGACAAGTTCCATATACCCGTAGCCAAGGAGCTATTCGACGAGCTTCGGGGCACCAAGTTCTTCATCAAGCTCGACATGCGCTCGGGGTACTGATGGACCCAGATGATATGGAAAAGACGACGTTTCGCACCCACCAAGGCCTCTTCGAGTTCATGGTGATGCCATTCGGCCTCACCAACGCCCCCGCCACATTCCAGGCGTTGATGAAGGACATCCTGCAGCCTTTCCTCAGTCGGTTCATCCTTGTTTTCTTTGATGACATCCTTTTTTATAGTTTGTCGTGGTTGGATCATCTCCGCCTCATTTGGACAGTCTTCCGCACATTGCAGGATCATCAGATATTTCTCAAGAAACCCAAGTGTGAGTTTGGGTAGTCGTCGGTGGCCTACTTGGGTCACGTCATCTCAGAGGCGGGCGTCGCCATGGACACGAAGAAGGTCCGGGCCGTGCGAGAGTGGCCGACCCTGAAGTCTGCACGAGCGGTGCGCAGCTTCCTCGGGCTGGTGGGCTACTACCACTGGTTCATACGCTACTTCGGCACGACCGTGGCTCCACTCACCGTCCTGCTGCGCAAGGATGGTTTCCGGTGGAACAATGACGTTGCACGCACTTTCCAAGACTTGCAACACGCCTTGACGATGGCATATGTGCTGCAGTTTTCGGCGTTCGACCGGGGGTTCATCATGGAATGTGATGCCTCGGGCATCGGATTCGGCGCAGTGCTTCACCAGGATGCTGGGTCGGTCGCTTTCTTCAGCAAGCCCATTGCGCCACATCACGCCAAGCTTGCCGCCTATGAACATGAGCTGATCGGGCTGGTTCAGGCGGTGCGACATTGGAGGTCGTACCTCTGGGCCGCCGGTTCGTGGTTTGCATGGATCACCTCAGCCTCCGCTTCCTCCTTGACCAGTGGCTCACGAACATTCCCCAGCATCAGTGGGCAAGTAAGTTGTTGGGATTTGACTTCATCGTCGAGTACAAGCCGGGAGTGCTGAACGTCGTGGCGGATGCTTTGTGTCGTTGTGACAAGATAGAGGGTGCCCTCTCCGCGCTTTCATAGCCATAGTTATCCCTTTTCGATGACATCCGCTAGGAGATGATCTTGATGGTGGACGATTCCTTGTCCCAACTGCGAGACACCATTCGAGAAGGCACCAAGCCAGCACCTTGGGCTATGGTGGACGACTTGATCACCTTCAAAGGGCGCGTCTATGTTGTTGCCTCGTCGACTGCATGCCAGGCTGTCTTGGAGCTTGCGCACGGCACCGTCCATGAAGGTGTCCACAAGACGTTGCATTGCCTCTGTGCCAACTTCCACTTGGCCAATTATCGGGCACTGGTGCAGGACTTCATTCGTTCCTGCATGTTGTGTCAGCGCAACAAAGGTGAACATCTCCAGCCAGGGGGTCTCTTGTAGCCGCTTGGCGTGCCATCTTCGATAGGGGCATATGTGGCCATGGATTTTGCGGAGGCATCGCCCAAGGTTGGTGGCAAGTTCGTCATCCTGACGGTGGTTGATCGCCTCTCCAAAGCGGCACACTTCATTCCTCTGGGCCATCCGTACACCATGACTTTGGCGGCACGTGCATTCTTCACCGAGGTCGTGCGCCTGCATGGGATTCCATCATCCATTGTTAGTGATCGCGACCCGGTTTACTGGTACTTTCTGGCAGGAGTTCTTCTGGATGGCGGGTGTCAAGCTCCAGATGACCTCGGCGTTCCACCCATAGTCCTATGGGCAGTCTGAAGCATCCAACAGGATTATCGCCATGTACTTGCACTGCCTTACTGGTGATCGTCCACGCAATTGGCTGAAGTGGCTTCCTTGGGTGGAATTTTGTTATAATTCGTCCTATCAACAGTTCATTAAGACGTCTCCATTTGAGCTAGTGTATGGACGTCCTCCGCCATCGCTTCGCTCTTATACCCCGGGCGAGGCTCGACTACCAGCAATTGACAAGGCGCTGACTGCCAGGGATGAGTTTTTGGCAGAGGAAAAGGATCGGCTGGAGCAGGCCCAGCAACACTATAAAGCCGTCTATGATAGGAGGCATCATCAGCTCGAGTTTGTTCTAGATCAGTGGGTGTGGCTCCGTTTGTTGCACCGGCCAGTGGCCTCCTTGTAGGTCAAGGGTCGCGGCAAGCTTGGGCCTAAATATTTTGGTCCTTTTCGCATCTTGGAGCGCATTGGCAATGTAGCGTACAGGCTGGAGCTGTCGCAAGGGGCTCGACTTCACAATGTGTTTCATGTCAGGTTGATTTAAGCCCTTCTATGGTGAGCCGCCCCTTCAGCCTCGGGCATTACCGCTTTTGCATCATGGGCGGGTACTAGTGGAGCCTGAGGAGGTGCTTTGTGGTTGTCTGGCTCGTGGTCAGCGTGAAGTGCTGATGAAGTGGAAGAATGCTCCTGCTTCTGAGTCCTCTTGGGTGGAGCTCGACGATTTCCGCTAGTAGTTTCCTTAGTTCCAGCTCGTGAACGAGCTGCTTTTCAAGGAGGGAGAGATGTCATGTGGGGCTTGAAGTATGCCCGCTGGCGCAGGCCAAGAGGAGTCCCAGAGTCCTGGGATTAAGGGATTAGTTATCTTTATATTTCTTTGTTTTAGTTGGTTTGTTAGAGATAAAGATATGTGTGGTTAGGAGTAAGATTTGTTAGAGTTTGTTAGAGCCGGCAATTATATAAGCCGGGGAGGTTGAGAGGAGAGGGTTATGCTTAGATTGATATGTAACTTTGCCTCTCTTGCCCGGCCTCCCCTGTGCAGCGTGAGCTTCATCGTAGCTCCGCCGCGTCGTTGAGGTCCAGGGCCACGTCTCCCGCCACTGCTTTTTTAATACAATCTTTAGCAATCCTCCTTCCAATTTTACTTCTTCCAATCCCAACGCCCATAACCCTCTTGTATGTGGCCCTCCCTGGCTCCAAGCCAACAGCTTCTTCTGAGCACCCCAATGGCAATGGCGGCACAGTGAGGGTGCGTGGGGAGTCGAGTGTTCTGTGGCCCATGCTCGTTGGCTCATCTGGCTAGGCCTGCAGCTCTGAGTCGCCAGGGCCGACCCGACATAATTCAGTGCCATGTATGAATCTCTAGAATAGAACCCGTTAGACTGGCAAAATATTACGATAAAATAACAATATAGTTTAATGTATTATATAGGAATATAACACATCGAAATCATAACCTATTTATTCTTTTACATGTAATCTGTACTTTAACAACTCCATTATTTTGTTTTTTACGTCTTTTATAATTATAACAAAAAAACATATTTTTCTAGATAGATTTGCACAAGACAAAACTTCAATTAATAGGAGCACAAGACATAGCTTCAATTACTTGAACACTAGATGAGTAGAACATAATTATTAACAATTAATAATTAGTTAGAATGCTTATTTAACTTGTGGAAGACAAATAGGAGCCCCTGTGCCCGGCCCTGTGAGCCGCCATCGCGAGCACGTCTGCTCCTCTCCCTCACCGTCGTTCACTCGGCGATGAGTATGACCAGTATTAGCCTGTCACCACCGGGGACATCAAGGCAGAGCTCCCCTGATCCGTGAGGACTGATGGCTTGGACTTCAATTTGCGGTCTGTGGTTGATCTTGCTTTATTTCAAACGTAGGAAAAACTAATGGTATTTGATTGTACATGATAAACATTATGATTACTATATTTCTTCTTGTATTGAACAAATTTGGCTGAAATATCAATTTAACCGAGATCTTTTTATTGTTTTTGTCAACAAGCATATAGGACGTCCCTACTTCGCAAACAATTTATTTAGTGTGTTCTCTTTTTTTTTTTCTTTCTCCCGTTGTGTTTTTAAGCTGAGGAGTCACGAATGGAGCAGGTAATAAGTAGGCTTTGGTAACATAAGTTTTTTATTATAAAAAACCTAGAAATATCAATTTCATTTGTTTTATCCTACGTACTACAGATTGTTTTCCATTTAAAATTTATATTTTTTTATCACTACTCCAGATTGTTTGTTTGCTTGTTCCCTTCTTACAGTTAATTGTCTTGTAATTCAGCAAATAATAATATGACCTGTGACTCAAAATAAGTCTACCAAAAGAAGTGCTGCTCTGAAATACCATGGGGCATATGGAACTTGCTCTTGAACTGTAAATCTAGTAAAATATTATTGATGGATTAATGGGATACTGTCCTTGAATTAGTGACAACTAATATAATCTATTTAAACACAACAATTAACAAACAGAGCTTTGACAGGGAAATTGTCATTTTATTGATACAATTTAATGATAACCTTATAGTGGACTATATCCAATAACTATTGGCAATACCACTAAATGAATAATTAATTTAAAAATGAGAGCAACCGTCATATGTCTACAATGCAAGAAAACATCATTTCAGAAACAAACACATTCGGTTTTCCTTTGTCCCCATATGGATTTTGTCCCTGGTTACTCACAGTGACATGCATTTTGTCCCTGTCAGCCGAGAGACTGGAATCCTACTGAATTCAAAAAGAAATATAAATTAATGTGGCGGTAGACAGTCGAAATAAGCTAGAGCTTGGAACAGAGGGCAAGCATGGAATAAAACAAGAGTCAACACCATCCAGATTGTTATTACTTCCCAGTCTGGATTCCTCCTGTGCAAATATGAGTATGGATTTGACCTCAAGTATTGGTCAAAACTAGTAGTGATTATGATTTGACTTATCAATAAGATTAACCCTTCCTCGGGTTGTTGATCAATTCGTAGTGGAAGTAGTATAGCCTACAGCTAGATAAAAGAGAAACAATTAGAGTATAAACCCTGCCGGCCGGGACCCATGTATGTGGAGCTAGAAAAAGATTGAACTGAATATATAATGACATATAAATTTAAATATAAATATAAATGGAGCTATCGTCGTTGAAGCTTGAAATTGCTGCCTATTTTCAAAGGATTGAACAATTGCACATCCCTATCTTTGATGCACTCGATCTTCCGCCCCGTGATCAGCCCTATATTTAACAATTAGAGTATCTCTGTTGTATTTGGTCAATGCGACCAGCTTACCAGCTAGCTGGTAGATGTGATCAAGGAGAAATTAGGGTTTAAGTCGTTTGACTCCTTCATTTCCTTGGTTGAATGTTAATTTGATATACATGCTAGTAGCATCTAGGAGGCTAGGGTTAGTAGTTCTATGGCAGAACCTTTGAACTGCAAGAGTAATTAGCTTCAGATGTGTGACCTGTTAAGTAGTACGTATCCCGATCAAAAAAGGAAAAAGAAAGCAGCACGGCATATAATGATGAGCAAGCTTGTCGTCCATCGGGTGTGATCGGTACGTGCCTGCAGGCAGCTGATATTTTGATTTTTGAGAAGAGAAAGTAAACGACCACGGATGGCAACATCTATCACGTCGGCAGGCAAATATCAAACCACGACGAATAAGATCGCAGTAACAATAATTACTCCTATCTATATGATTATGTATCTTTAAAATAAAAGATAGAGGCTCACGAGTCATGAGACATTAAAAAAATAAGTTCTAGAAATTCTCATAAAAAACATGAGGACTTTTACAATGGTTCATTTGGTGGACTTTAACAATATATAAGTTAAAAAAATAAGTTCTAGAAATTCTCGTAAAAAACATGAGGAGTTTTACAATGGCTCATTTGGTGGACTTTAACAATATATAATAACCATGCGATACATTTTATTTTCTAAAAAATAGAAACATCTACATATCAATTTCGTAGAATTTGGTGACTTTACTATCCTTAATTTGGTGACGATATAGATACTAACATTTGTCATAAAAATTAGTGCAAAGTCCTCGAAATTTACATCTAAAATAACCATTTTCATTACGGAGAATAACCAAATAAATTACAATCTTCTACATTATCCATGCCATTGCGAAAAACAATGTAAAGAACCCCTAAATTTAGACCTAAATTATCAATCTCGATCATTAAAAAAATAACATGAATAAGATCAATGCAGTGCATATGGAAATCTCCATCACTCCCAGCTCCAATCGATTGATCAATCTGTTGTAAAAAAAAAGAAGAGGGGTTTGAGCTGTGCGCATGCACATCTCCCTTATTCCCAGTTACAATCCACCTCTCTGTTGCAAAATTACTAAACATTCCCTTCACTCTTTCATGAAGAGTTCATTCATATCGACTATATCTTTGGTCAAACAATTGAAAGAACATAATTACATTTGACGAGACGTACGGGCCAACACCTAGCAAATATAAAGCAGGGAGAAGAAAAAGGCAGGAATCATTCTTGCTCGCTTGCTTGTCTGACGCCGCCACTGACCATGAACATAGTCTCCTCTCCGCTCGATGCTACGTGCGCGCTGACGCGAGGAGAGATAGGACAGAGGAGACTGGGTCCATGCATGTGATGCGTGCAACTAAAC
Organism: Digitaria exilis; assembly: GCA_015342445.1. Taxonomy (NCBI): domain Eukaryota; kingdom Viridiplantae; phylum Streptophyta; class Magnoliopsida; order Poales; family Poaceae; genus Digitaria; species Digitaria exilis. The sequence goes on from JACEFO010002191.1 coordinate 837,559, forward strand.
CAGATCAAATATATTTAAAATATTTGTATCTCGTTGCCCCCGTGAACTCCGGAGCCTCGTAATTTATCTATATGCCAAATCAAATCCAAAGCAAACACCAGGCCGTGCATGGAAGCTTCCAAAGTTGCTGGTATAGCAAGCAAGGGGCCAGGCTAATTCCACTTGAAATGCTCGCTATGGTCTTTGATTGTCATATCCCAGGGAGGTGATAAAGAATTGATGCAACCTTTTTCAGCCGGGTCCCACGTGTCATACATGTAACAAAGGTCATGCATGCACTTAGGCAAAATTTGTAAGAAAAAAACAACAAGGGTAATGCCCTTGGTTTTCATTCATAGCTGCCGCACTCTGTATCAGTATTTTTTCTCTTTCGTTTGAAGAGAAAAAGGTTGCCTTAGCAAATATCTTTGAAAATGGTTGTGGCGACGCAACCAAATCCAGCAAGAAGTGACCAAACTGATGGAGGAGCAACAGAGGCCAAGTGGTGGGGCCGGTTACTGGTACAGACATAATACAAGCGAAAGCGAATTGTGTACACAGTATCTAATTTACTGATTAGATAAAGATGAGCACAAGCGTACAGTGCTGCGGTGCATGTCGTCGTCGATCTCGCGATTGGCGAGCGAGCGAGGACAGAGCAGAGCAGGGCCGGGCAGGGCAGGGCTTCTCTGCTGTGCATACCTCTCTGCTACAGCTAGTAACTGAACTGAACACTCTCTTCGTTTGGAAATCTTTGCGTGATGGGAGTTCGTCGCGCATCGACACGGTGATCGATCGATCAGGTCCATCCCGCCGCGGCATCCGCTATTGATCGATCAGGGGTTACTGCCAATAGCTCTGCTCGGAGGACATCCGGAGGAGCTCGTCGAGGTAGTCGGCGCCCAGGTCCTCCAGCTCCACCACGCTGCCAGCCGGCTGCGACTTCGCCACGGCCTCGGCCACGACCACCTCCTGCTTCTGCTGCTGCGGCGGCGGCTTCTGAAGAAGCTTCTTGTTCTTGTTCGGGGAGCGCTTGCGGATGGAGTGCCGGCTCTTGAGCGCGAGGACAGGGGAGCCCCCCGCAGCAGAGCAGGACGCGGAGGAGGAAGACGACGAAGAAGGAGACGACGAGAGCTGGAGCGCGCGGAGCGAGTCCTGCACGTGCTCCACGGGGAAGTTGAGCACGGCGGCGGCGCCGCGCACGGAGAAGGCGGCCTGGTCGTAGGCGAGCGCGGCGGCCTCGGGGCTATCGAAGGTGCCGAGCCACACGCGCGCGCCCTTGCGCGTCGAGTCGCGGATCTCCGCCGCGAACTTGCCCCACGGCCGCTTGCGCACGCCGATGAACGTGGCCGGCGGCGAGCTCTTCTTCTCGCATGCGGTGTTGTGATCATGGGATGGCTGCTGCCTCTGCGGCTGCTGCTGGCTCTGGCTGTCGTTGGGCGAGCAGCTGGCGGAGGACGACGAGTCGGAGGACGCCGCCTCCATGTCGTCGGAGGAGTAGTCGGAGCAGTCGGCCGCCATGTCGAGCATGAGCGCGTTCAGCAGCCGCTGCATGTCGTCTCCCGCCCCGGCGTCCAGCGCCGCGCCGCAGCTGGATGCGGCAGCACGGTGAGTGTAGCTGCTGCTCATGCTACTGCTGCTGGTGATGGTGCTCAGGTAGGAGGTGGCGTACTGCTCCATTTTAGTGGTGCCTACTGATCGATGAGAGATCGATGGGAACTAACTGGATTGAGACTATTGGAGGAGTGTGCAACGCCGGCCTGCAAGGCGCATGCGCGGGGGTTTTATAGCCCTCCTCATCCACCCGGACAGACAGACTCCCGCTGCTGGAAATTGGAAAACCAGCCTGCCCTGCACTGCAGCTGGAGAGGAGGTCTGAACTTGACCAAGCTTTTGGTGGCTCTCGGCTCATGTGGACAAGGCCAGGTGGGACCCGCCGGATCGACCGAAAAGGCAGGGCGCACGGCACGTGACACCACCGCTCGGGGTGACGTAGGGCGGCTGGATACGACAGGCCCCACCGGCGTCACTACTCCCCCTGCTTCCTCCTGCTTTCCTCTCCTCTTCTGTCATTACTCCCCTGCCCCTGATACACCTGCTGCTTTTAAGATGGTGTACATCATCAACACTAGTATCTAGCAAGGATTATCCTAGCCAAATTTGTTGTTCCATGCATGGCCTGCCAAGCTTTAATTTGGAAATTTTCATCACCGAAGGAGTATTTGATTTAGTCAGACAACATTGGAATTAATTCCGTTGACTGCAACTGCTTGCACTCTCTGTTGCATGTGTACATTTACTCCATCATTGATAGATCTAGCTAGTAGGTGGATCGCAAATTAGAGTGACCAAATTATGTTTTGATGAATAAGAATTGAACACAACAAAAAATAGACTTATATTTATAGATGTAGTAAGATGAGGGAAATGCAATTCTAATAAGTTCTACGATTCAGGTGCCTGAAATCACAAGAAATCTCAATCAACATTGTCACGTGACAATAATAGGACAGAGGGTTATGATCGAGTGTTTGCTTGGAAGGATCCTTGGCAGGGGACTCGCGAGACAATATAGGATTCTTAGATGCGGTGGGCCGGCAAGGAAGCAGCAGCGGGTCAGTGTTAGTTGTGGTGGCCAAGGATGGTCATGAACGGTGGTGGCAATGACGCACGTTCAAGATGGAACCACCAGTACGGTGATGCCAGTATAGAAGCATGGCTCTGGCCTCTCGTAAGCTGCTGGTTAGAGTTAGTTTTCTTTAACGAACCGGCAAGAGAGTTGTCTGTTATATTAACAAGAGGAAAAGTCTAGACACACGTAAGATACTATGTATACGCCGTGGTGCCATGACAACACGGTTAAAGGTTAGCTTGGAGAGGTAGTAAGATGGAACATGGGAACGGGGAGATGAGAGATGAGTTCATGGTCGCCTAGTGAGGCGTAGACAATAAACAGTAAAACTGTATTATGGAAAGTCAAATGGGTATCAATAATGAACTTGGTTGATCTTCTGAGAAGATAGAATTTTAGCATCACCCATAAGAAAAGGCCAACCATCCACCAACGATTGTCTTCGGTTGAGCTTTTGGTAGGTGACAACGACGTTCAAGTAAAAGCTCCCTGGCCAGCGCGCAAAGGTCACGCGAATCGTATGAACACATCACTCTTACAATCTGACTTGAACACGAGCTAAGCTAAACAAGTATAGCAACCAATAATAACGAGTCAAATTATTTTGCGTATTAAAAAATTTCCACATCAATAAAGAACCAGACAAAAACGGATGCCAGCCTTTTCTAGTGAGGAATTTCGATAACAGTCTTTCCTGTTTAGCGCACTGTTGTTGCAAGTTACTATACTCCTTCCATTTCAATCCATTGGCCACTCTTTCAACGTTATAACGGACACATTTCATTGTTGTATATATATACAGTCATTTTTTCTATAAAAATGCTTTATTACCCGTGTGACGCAACGAGATCAATATCACAGTTTGAGTGCATAAATATATATAAGCTTGTCGATGACCATTAAATGTGTATGCCCCTGCCTGCTTCCAATAACGAGCCGTTATAGATAAACTGAAACTGTTGAAGTGATGGCGACCAGCTGCTCCGATCCCTTGTGTGCTTCGGGGAAGCAGCGGCGGCGGCGGGAGGGCAGGTGGCGACGGATCTGTCATCGATGACATGCGAGATCGCGGTTGTTGCATATATGGTGTGGCCCGCCGATCCAAAGCGCCGGAGGATGCAGGGCCCCTCCCTCCCTCCTTAATTTCTGCACGAGCAAGCCCCATCGATCACGATCAGATTAACTTCAGGCCCCAGCTCTAGGAGTGAGTTAATGAATATGAAATTCGATAGGAGTGAATGAATACGAAATTCTAGCTGGCTCCTGGCTTCCAGGAAATCAGCCTGCGGCCGGGATGGATAACGGAATTAGCTCGCGCATTTGGTTGTTTTTTTGTCTGTCGTGGAGGGAGGGAGCTTTCGTGCCACCTGCTGACCATACCTGCATGCATCCCCCTTTGCCCATCGCTAGCTACCTAGCTATAGATTCCCTTGTCCATTTCCTTCCTCACCTTCCTTCCTTAGTTATGCAGTGACCATCGCTGTTTTTTGTTTAATATACTAACCATCGCTGGGTTCGAGTATTGCTTCCATTGGACTCACTCTCTCATCTAGCTCGAAAGGCTGGGAACTAAGAATGTGGAATGCGGTCGCAGCGCACGTCCACGTTCATCCGTGGACGAATATGCATCGTGCGTGCGTGGAACAATAACGGCATGTGAGTTGGTCTGTTGTAGTAGTAGTTGTTGTTGTTATTATTATACTGTACATGACTTAATTATGTTGCATTTTGGTTTGAGGACGATACTATATATTCTACATGAGGTGGTTCATCGTAAAGTCCATCTCTGCGTCTCATGAATTCTGGCCAGATGGCTATCCCTAATCCTAGCTTGATGTTTATTTACTATGTAACACTACCGGAGTTACCATCTCAACATCACAATATAGAGTTTGCCGTACGTTTGCAGGAAAGGTCTCGGTAAAGAGCGAAGATACATGTTGCCGTCTAGGCTTTGCCGTGAGTTGCTGGCGGCAAACCGTTTGCCGAGGTTATGAATTGTAGATCACAATGAGTTATGAAATTTTGTAGTTGATAATTTTTTTATTTGAATTCATCTTGTCAATAAAAACTAAGTTTAAATTTCTCAAATTTGAAATTAAATTTTGTAAACCGCGTTGGATTGAGAAACTACCAAAATAAAAGATTGTACATCTCTAAAAGTTATAAAACTTTGTAGTTGATAACTTTTTAATTTAAATTCGTTTAAGGTCTCAAATATGAATTTTACACTTGATTTATATAGTATTTGAGGATTCGAAACAGAAGTTTGACACATGTCGAAGTGTGGTGCAGTGGTAGAGGTGATTACATACTTGCATGTGAGGAAAGTAGAGGTTGTGGGTTTGAATCCCATTATCATGTAGTATGAATAATTTTTGCTATTTTTTCGGTATTTTCTGTTCACAAAGTGTTACTATAAAAATGTGAAAGTGTTACAAGAGCTAAAAAATCTGTTACACAAAAGAACTAGTAACACTTTTTTAGAAATAAAAGAACACATGTGTTTTGTTACAATAGATCATCATGTAGTAGTAACATTGTGAATAGTAACACTAACAAGATGTGTTACTAGCATGCCTAACATATTTATTGAGATATAGTAAAATAAGTTTGTGTTAACTCTGTTCTGTAGTAGTTGTTATGGGTGCTTTGAGGTGTGCCTCCAACACATGACAAACGATTTGAGTCCGGTAGTGTAAGGCATGAGGTGGTGCATTGGTCATGAGTCAACCCATTGCTTAGACAAAACATATATTCCACTCATTCCTTTTATACGGCATATATTGTTCACACTATTTAGCGCAACAAAATTGGTAGCATTATGTTATATTTATAGACACTTGAATAGTTGAATTGGCTATAATTTTACAATCAGTATTCAAATATTATATAAAATCATGGAGATTGAAAGATCGATTACTTTTCAAGTAAAAAAACGGAGCTGCGCGGCTTGTCTGGTAGACTATTTCGATGGTCAAACCGTCCCTGCCTATACTAGCTATAGCTTGCTAGTCGCTCTCTTCTGCGGCTATGTCCGCCGCAATTTGCGAGCTGCGTCCGATCGACCGATCCACTAATTAGTCTTCGACTTCGAAGCTGAACAGGGCCAACGCGTGTGAAAAATTAATTAGTCTTCCACCTATCGAAAAGGAAAGACTAAAATAAAAAAAAGCGTGGGCACATTATATTGACCAATCCAATCACCCTTCTAGACACACAACTGGAGAAGGGAGTACTTGCACACAAATGTTTATTGCATATAGTATACATACGTACGGCTCAGGCTGCTGCGTTTAGATTCAAACTTTTCTCCCCTAAAAACACTATTCATCTAACTTTTTTTATTCATTTCATCCCTCTCACTCACAGAAAACTAATTATTTACACTTTTTTTGGGTCTACAGTGTTTTTTTGGAATCTTTCCCAATCTAAACACACCGTGAATCATCCTATCAGCTCTTTCGCCACTTTTTTGTCAGCTGGCCAAATTTTTCTGCGTTGTCCCCATAGTTGAAGGCAGCGCTTGCCAGCGCACTCTCCGGCCGGTTGCTCGAGCTCTCACTTAAATCTTACCTCCACGTTGAGGAAGGAGCACTGGGTGAGCTGGCTGGCGCGTCATCAGCGAGCGGCCGGCGACACATCCTCCACTTCCCCGCGGCCTGCGCAAGTGTTCCCAATCTCCTCAACCTCCCCGTGGCGTGGGCGGCCAGAGGCGCAACTCTGCGTTGTGCTCCTCCTCCCCATGGCACGGCACGGCCATGGGTCCCATGGTGGATGTCGAACGGATTCACTTCGATAAAAACAGCTAACAAGAGACCGGGGTACCAAACCAGATGGCTAGACTCTACCCATAGAGTCTATATATTGAAGACTCTATCACAATAAACCATAGTCTCCAATACAGATTTTGTATCTTGGAGTCTATTCAATCATTAAATCATAGCCCTCCCTAATTATTCAACCAGATTTCTCTCGTTTTACGCGTAGACTTGGTGTCTAATTTAGACCTGTTTTCTACATTTTTGTCTCTCTTTCCTCGTTAAATTGATTGCCACATCAGCAAAATGCTTACATGGCAAGGTAATTAATAGAGATAGACTCTACCGTAGAGTCTGGGTTGGGACTGCCCTTATAGCTACAAGGATACAGAGTATGTTGAACGGAGTTTTTTTATTGCTTTTCATTATTTTTACCTTACTAAAGATATTTAGCTAGGCTATTGGAGTTGCTCTTAGTTGTTTGTAGCTACTCTTCCGTCGTCCACAAATGTAATTAGTTTCATGAGTTTTAAATATTCATAAATATAAGCATTTTTGCTTTTCGGGTCATCTCCCTCTGCGCATCTTGGGACTCACACAAGTGTATGTTTTCTTTACCAGTGAACAGCCAAGTTTAACGAACAATGATGAGAAATTAAACAAAATGCAGAAGCTAATATGGTACACTACACTGCTTTTAATAGGTCCATATTCCCTTCATCCCTAAGTTGTTTGAAAAATAAAATTTTAAAAGAATAAAGTGCATCACCGGTTCCTAAACTTGTACTGATGTGTCATCCCAGTCCCTAAACTCACAAATCGACTATGTAGGTCCTCAAACTTGTTTAGTTGTGCCATCTCAGTCCATAAACTTACGAACTACCCGTTTAGGTCCTGAAACTTGTTCAATTGTGTCATTCAGGTCCCTAAACTTGTATTTATTATAAACAACAAGAAAGAAAAATGCGCCCTGCAAGGAAGGTTCCTCAAGCCAGGTGAGTAAGGATCTTACCTCCGAGCTGATGCTGCCGTGGTGCGTTTTTAATTTCTTCTGCCACGCCCGGCCCATGCATGCATCGCGTAGTAGTAGTACTGCACCTTGCCACCTTCATGTCACGCCAGCATATGCGATGCGTGGTGGTTCATCGTTGACCACTATCCTTACCACCCAGAACCGAACCGGAGGAACAACTGACCGAACAAGGCAATATCTGACTCATGACTTTTCCAGTTTCCTGCCCATCTTGTTCTTTCGTTAATTAGCCTGGATATGCATGTTGAAATGATCAAAGAGATACAGCTCCTTCCACGCATCTAGGCTCTCTACCCTTCAATTTGGAAAGGTTATATCATGTCAAAAATATTAGATTAATTGAGCCAAGGGGCTAATAAGTAGAAATGATCAATAAATCCCAAGGCACATGACCACATGGAAGTTGAGAGGACTTTTATTGTTATTGATCATGATTGATGACTAATAACTAACACATGATTAATGACTAGTAACTGACGCCAGTAAAGGCCGGTGGTTAGTGGCTATAAAATGGTTGTCATCAAACATAGTAACAGACATTTTCAATGGCTAGGAGTTACTACCTTGAGGACACTAACACGGGTAACCATTAACATAGCCAGCCCAATGTCACCCCTGGTGCCTATAAGAGAGGCACTACTTCATTGTCTTCCAGGCGCAACAAAGAAAACTCCACTGTTGTACTGCCCTTTTGCTCATCCTCTGCCCATTTTGGCGATCTATGTGCACGAACTTCGCCGGAAGAGCAGGCCTTCGAAGATGCGCATTCACTGAGACTCTGTACCCAAGGAGCAGAAGAGAGACCAAGTTTTTGAGGACCGCATTTGCGCGACTAGTCGTTGTGATCGACACGCACCTTCACTGCAAACATCTGTACGGCATCTTTTTTGATTGACTACGTCAAACGAGCTCGTTATGGTGTAGCAGCACATCTAGTGCCCTCGGCGCTTGCCCCACTTCTTGGTACATTCTTATGAACCTCTTATGTGCTAATTCCTTATGTTCTTTATGTCATTTGGTATAAGCACAGTGAATTATGCACATGTAAATTCCACATAATATGTCATGATTTATGCTTCAATTCAGATTAAAATGAACCATAAAAGGCCACTAATTCCAACAATCCTAAAACTTGATAGAAATATTTCGGTTGCTGGTTTTGTCGCGCAACTAAAACAAATATATTTGATGGAACAAATTACAAGAGCTGGGTAGGTTGGCTTGAGCTATGGCTCAAGGCTACGAGTGTGTGGAACATCACTCAGGGTACTCGACTTGGACCGTGCACTCTCGTGGAGGAGAGAACTTTTCAGACTGATGATAGCCTATTTAGAGGGGCTGTAATTAGCGTTCTTGGAGAAAACATTGCTCATATGTACCTTCGGCTTCCTTCTTGAAAAGGGATGTGGGATACACATGAGGCAAACTTTGGTGTTGCTGATGCAGGCAGTGTCGGAGTTTATACAAGTTCGGGCCACCAAAGCGTAATACCCTACGTCCTGTGCTGGTGGTGTTGTATGCATTGCGATAGAAGGGGTTACAAGCACGAGTATTTTAGGCTAGATGGCTAAAATCTATCAAGGATTGAGTTGTGAGATGTCTATGGCGATCGTTGTAGGCCGCCTTATAAAGTCCGGTGACCTAGGGTTTACAAATCGATTTGATCTAATCCTTGTCGGATACATAATATCTAAACGTCGGTTGACTCTGGGATCTTCATAATATCTAAACGTCGGTTGACCAGTGGCATGCATTATCCCGTCATCATTACTTGACCGACATGGCATGAAATGATCCATGCGCCCGGGTCTTCATCAAAAGTGAGATCAGACCGTGGTCCCTCGACTTGCATGTCAGAGGTGGGCCTGAGGCCACCTTGCCAGTCTGTCTAGACTACCAACTTCAAGAAGAAGAACAACAATGGGAAATGCTTTGTGTGTGGTAATTCTGATCACTATGCTAAGGATTGTAAGGACCGCAAGGATAAGCAATAACACAGGCATAAGAAGTCTGTTAATGTTGTTATTAGCAATGCTGAGATGGGAACATCAGGATATGGTAATTATGCTACTGTTCTTTCAGTTTGTCATTTACCAATAAGTGGATTGACACCAGTGCTAATATACATGTGTGCTGATATTTCTTTGTTTGTACCAGGTCATAGGGATTGGATCTATGTTGATGAGGAACAATTGGAACACAATTATTCGTGGTATTCGTATAGTCGATCTAAAGTTTACTTCTGGAAAGACTGTGCCACTAAGGAATGTGCAGCACGTCCCCTCAATAAATAAAAATCTTGTTAGCGGATCCCTTGTTTGTAAGGATAGTTTTAAGTTGGTGTTTGAGTCGAACAAATATGTGGTATCAAAATTTGATTCCTTTGTTGGTAAAGGATATGATTGTGATGGCTTGTTTCATCTATCGTTGTTGGACTCTTGTAATAATATTGTGACCATGTGTGTAATGATGATGAGTCTAATATTTGGCATTCACAACTTTGTCATGTTAAATTCTGTTATATGTTGCGACCAGCGAATTTGAGTCTAATTTCAAAATTCACTTTGGTTAATTCAAAGTGCCACTTGTGTGTGCAATCTAAGCAATCCCGCAAGTGTGATAAAGCTGCTGAAGTGAGCAATTTGGCACCACTAGAATTAGTTTATTCTTATTTGTGTGAAATGAATGGTGTTTTAACTAAAAGAGGAAAAAATATTTTCATGGCATTGATCGATGATTCTACTATATACTGCTATGTATATTTCTTTAAAATGAAAGATGAAGCGTTTCACTATTTCAAGATCTATAAGGCCGAAGTTGAGAATGAACTTGAGAGGAAGATAAAGCGCATTAGGTTGGATCAAGGAGGCGAGTATTTTTCTAATGAGTTCAATTTTTTTTGTGAGGAGCATGGTATTATTCATGAGAGAACACCATCTTATTCCTTGTTGGCATTTCTTAGAATCATTGCTAAGTATAGATAGAAATCCACACTCAACAATGACACTAGAAATGTATTATGAATAAATGAATATCAAAACTTCTAAATAAGGATTTTGCAAGCGGACATATATTCACCATTGTAGCATTACAAATCGGAAGTACCCAATATATCGTATTATTCTCATGGGACAACTATGCATATTAGAAATGACTATAGCATTATTTATATATAACTTACGTCATTGAGAAGTGAAAGACATGGGTAAGTTATGATAAATAAACGTCACGAGATTATGCATAACTTACAATAAATCGACACCCTCACATTAGTCATATCATAAAGAATAAGTCTAACATTAGGATTGTCATAAGAGCGATTTAGGAAATATCCTTAATATTTACCAAGTTAGCTGAAGTTATATAAGTTATATGATAAAATTAATGTTATTGCCAAAAATATGGTGGAGAATATTCAATCCAAATCCATGGCCCAAATATCTATAAAGCTCCTACTCCAAAATCTAGCAGGGAGGATTGCAAGGACAACTAAGTTTGTCACAACCTGATGTCTTCTTCTCATTACTGGTAGAAATCGGACATATCTAGTAGAATCTATATTATCCAGGCACCACGCTTGCACATATAAAAACTGTTCTAACCTCCCTAGGACTCCTACCCTACGGATATTGAGCTAAAGGCTAGAAAGAAGCATAAAGCACCACAGAACTTAACATTTGCATAAATGATCAACTCTTTCATAACCCCTATATTATTCATGATAACGCAAGATATGAAAAAACATATTGTACATATAGCATAAACTTTATATAATAACTCTGAATACTAAATAAAGATTTGTCTAATAAGATACAAAATCATCCCCAAGATCGAAGGTGAACTCCAATCTCAACATGTTCTTAATCAAGCTAATGAACTAGAACTAGATCCTCTAATTCTAATGATTAGAACTCTAATTAGAGCCTAAGAGATGCTAATTGTGGTGGTCTCATACCAACTAGAAGTTGTGAATTTATCGAATGTTAAAATTGTTAGAATGCCTCCTCAGGGGGGGGAGGTCTGCCTCTACTTATATAGGCCTCCAAGGTCGGTGCGAATGCCTCCGAAAATGGTAACAGGCTTTGCCGACATAGTGAACCGTCATACAACCGCCACGACAAAGGGGGACCCGAACTGCCTTACCGGTGGTTCAGGCAGTCCGGGGGCCCGGCCGGTCCCCTAGCGCCGCCTCCTGGCCACTGCCATTGCGTGGTGGGCCGTGGGTTGCATTCTTGGGCCTTTTCTATTGACGATAGCTTCTGTTGGACTTGAATTACGAGCTTCTCTATCATCTTGTGCATTTCCAGGATGGAATATTCTTTATTCTTTTATGTTCTTTTCCATCAATTTCCACCCTAGGTCCCTGAAATCATACAAAAATAAAATACAAGTGGAACTAGTTCATCTTAAACAATATATGATAATAAAATAGTATTTTTCCTGAGATGTTGACGGTAATATTTAACACTTAAGGACCGTCAACATTCCTCTCAGTCAAATGGAGTGGCTGAAAGGAAGAACCACACTCTTACTGAGATGGTTAACGTCATGTTAGACACAGCCGGGCTTTCTTGGAAATAGTGAGGTGAAGCCATGTCGACCGTGTGCCATGCTCTTAACAAAGTTTCTATGAAAAACAAAGAGAAGACATCATTCGAGGAATGGTAAAAACATAATATTAACACTCTCATACTTGCGTACTTTAGGATGCTTGGATAAGGTAGATGAACTTGATGTTAAGAAATGCAAGCTCAGAGTGAAAATAGTTGATCCTGTCTTTTTAGGCTATGCTTTCCAAGTGTTAGATATAGATTCTTGATAATTAAATCTAGAGTACCTGACATGAATGTTGGTACTATTATGGAATTTAGATATGTGACTTTCTTTGAAAGCATTTTTCCAATGAAAGAGGTATCTACCTATTCTAGTCATGAATTTGTTAAAACCCCTAAATATAATGATGCAGTAGTACACTTTGAAAAACCACTTGAGGAAAATCTTGAGAAGGATAACAATGAGCTGACTCGAAAGTGTAAGAGAAAAAGGATTGTAAAGTCCTTCAGTGATGAGAGTTCATTGTGTACCTTGTAGATGATACTCCAAGCACCATTGGAGAAGCTTATGGAACTCTAGATGCTGACTATTTGAAGAAAGAAATTAAAGTGAAATGGATACCACAATGTATAAGGGGACATGGAGAGATTGCTAGAAAGAGGGTGAAGTTTTCTTTGACACTTACGCATCGGTTGCTAGACTGACCACCATTTGGGTACTATTATATTATAATTGGATGCCTCACACGGTCTTCTCGTTCATCATATGGATGTTAACACGACTTTCCTTACTGGAGAACTGGATGAGGAAATCTTTATGGATTAGCCTGATGGATATGTAGTACAAGATCATGAAGGAGGTGTGAATTTGTTAACATCTTTGTATGGTCTCAAACAAGCGCCGAAGTAATGGCATGCAAAGTTTGATAGAACTCTCACATCTATAGGCTTTGTTGTGAATGAAGCTAACAAGTGTGTGTACTATCATTTTGGTGGGGGTGGACGAGTGATCATGTGCTTATATGTTGATGACATATTGATATCCGGAACAAACCTCAATGTGATTGAGGAAGTGAAATTTTTTTTCTCCCAAAACTTTGAGATGAAAGATATAGGCGAGGCTTATGTGATTTGAAACATCCAGCTATTGAATGAAGGTAGTGGTGGGATTACATTACTGCAGACTCACTATGTGGAAAAGATATTGAACCGCTTTGGGTATAGTCATTGCAAGTTTGCTCCAATACCTTATGAATCTAGTGTGATATTGCGGAAGAACCAAAGGATCATAAGAGATTAATTGAGATATTCTCAAACAATTGGCTCGCTGATGTATTTAGCTAGCACCACTAGGCTTCACATCTCTTTTGCTATGAGCAAACTGAGCTAATTCATTACCAAGGTCAATGATGGAAGCAGAACTCACTGCATTGGATACCACCATAGTTGATGATGAGTGACTTCATGAACTCTTGATGGATTTTCCAGTGGTTTAGAAACCGATACTGGCTCTTCCAATGAATTATGATAATCAAGGTGAACAGTTCACAAGACAACATGAAGTCATCAAGGCATGTGAAATGGCGGTTGAAGTATGTCAGGCAACTAAGAAACTCCATGTGAATAGCATTGGACAATGTCCACACTGCTAACATCTGGCATATCCTTTTACTAAAGGTATTTCATGAAATGCAATAGGCGAGGCATAGAGGGAGATTGGATTGAGAACCACTTGAGTGTTATTATAGTGGTAACCTGTTCTATTTGATCGGAGATCCCATGAAGTAGGATGGAACTCAGAAGGAGAGTATATTTTGTCATTATGGATGTTGGTGTTTCTTAGGCTATAGAATTAGATTCTGCAAACACACATAATAACCCGTTGTAGCATTCACCACGGAGTATTCTGGGGTATCATATTTATTTCCTCAGGGAAACAATTTGGTTAAAGGGTATTAAATAATATATGAATAGCCTCTATAGTAATGATCACTCACTAACTTTAGGTAAGATAAAACAGATGGCTTGATAATGGTCAAGTGAATGACTAGATAGAAGGCGTGGGATGGCCAGCGACACAGGAGACTCGCTAAGGAGCAAAGGAAATTAGTTGGGAGAACTACGAGTGAAAGGGAACCTATGACACTTCTAAAGGGTGAGAAGCCTCCCTAGCCTTAACCTAGAGCTATAATTAGCTGTCGGGAATCTGAGCTTGCTTCAATGGCTAGAGCGGGAGGACCCAGACTGGGGTAAGAAGGGGGTCCTCCGGGCTCAGCAACTAATGAGAGCACCCGAACGTGGTGGACTACAAAGGACGGGCAGGGATGTCACCACCTGCTGCCTACCACAGCGGTACGATGGGGTGAAACACACTCCCTAGCTAGCAATAAGTCAGACACCACATCTGCGCTTAGAGCTAGAAATCCCCATGAGGCCTTGACAGAGGAAAATCCCTTCACTCTAGGAGTTTACAAGCTCCTGGTCCAAGCGAGAAAGACCCGCAAGCAAAGCTCCCGACAGAGCTAACTATACTCTAATACTAAACTAGGGGTGAGAAGATAAACTTCCACTCTCTCAAGATCAATGATCCAAAGGGATAAATAAAAGTGGAAAGTAAAGCTTACTCAAGGCCATAGAAGATATATATATATATATATATATATATATATATATATATATATATATCGAAATGATGTTCTGAAAATAAGTAAAAGATACAAGAGCTTTACCGAAACTGCGAAGCTTCCAGAACCCCGAGACAAGCTTGACTCAACCCTAACTCCCAACTACAACTAAGCTACAAAGTGGAAATGGAATGAACTCCTTGAAGTGTTCTCCTTAGGTGTGTGTGTTGAAATGGAGGGTGAAGGGATGTATTTATAGCTCTCCAAGGCGGTTCTCCAGCTTAGAATTGATGCCATGTAGATAAAGTAGCTCCCACGCGAAGAAGGTAGCGTGAAGCTGCAGCAGGAGGCCAGCCGGCCCGGGATCTCCTCCACCTGGTGCCGCTTTCTCGTGTGCGGTCTGGATGCTGCCTTGGGGTGGGTCATAACTGAATTTCTACCCGAATAAGCCATGCAAGTGGGCCCTCTAATCCAATGTTGAGCATTGTGAACCACTGGATCAAACCGACTTGTATCGCGCGTCTCTGGATCACTTGAAATGTGTTTTTGGACCCTCGGATCAGTAACGTGGCAGCGGGCTTCAGGGGGTGGCCGGCCGGCCGGGCACTTTCTCCATTTTTGCCCATTTTTCACACATGTGTCCCTACATTCACAACTCATCCAAAACTTGTGGAATTCATTAGCATTAAGCAAATTTATGCGTGGAACATGATGTGATTTCCTCATTTATTCCCGAGATGTTCACGGTAAAATATATCAAATTCACGTAAACAATGGAACTAGTAACTAACACATGGTTAGTGACTAGTAACTCACGCCAGTAAAGGCTGATAATTAGTGGCTGTTGAATGGTTGTCATTAAACATAGTAATAGACATTTCAACGGCTGGGAGTTACTTATCCTGATGGCACTAACACATGCAGCCAAAGGACTTGATTTGATTTCATTTACATGGCATTAACATGCAGCCAAAAGATCTCTCCTATGGTGGCCAAAGATGGCATTAAGCTAGGCAGCCAAAGGTCTCCCATGCTGCTATTTGATGGCACTAACCCTGGCAGCAAAAGGTCAACCGTGGTGCGTTGCCTTTGATCAACCACATCAACCAGGCTCGTTATGGCAATTAACAGCGCATCTGATGCCTTGGCACTGTCCCTGCTTCTGGGTACATCCTTATGAACTTCTTGTGTTCATTCCTTGTGTTCTTTATGTCCTTTTGTTATAAGCACAATTAATTATGCACATGTAAATGTCATTTCATATGTCATGATTATGCTTCAATTCGGAATAAAATGAACTGTAAAATTCCCGTTATTCTAACAAAAAAAAGGGAAAAACATGGGAGCCTCCATACTGCCCTTTGGTGCCTCCATCCATGCATTACGAAGCCTTAAAACACATGGACTATATTTTTCTTGAACCCAAAGACAACAGCAAAAGGCAAAGTAGCCATTTTCATCCCTCAACTACTGCCTCAACCTCAGTTTCATCCTCAAACTACCAAAATGGTCATTTTAGTCCTTAAACTTTACTTTCAAAATAACCTACACCCCTAAACTATGAAAATGGTCATTCTATACTCTTGGGTTCACTTTCATCCCATAACTATCGATGTGTCGATTTTAGTCCTTATACATTTCTTTTAGGGTCATTTTTGCTCCACATCATATAGGGCATGCTGCATTTTCATGTCTCCTAAGCTATGGCGCTGCTCATTACATGGCACAACATATTTTAATTTCAAACCTAAGGCAAATACTAGAGACGCAGCAACTCAAAATTATCATACACGACAACAATCTACCACATGTGGTGATTTGTGATCCATATTGTTGCCATGCACTCATGTTGCCTTTGATGTAGTTGGCACCCATATGTATGCATTCCTGATGTGCGCCACTTGTGATCATTGAACCCTGCTATATCAAGGCTCTCTGGCTCAACGAGGCCTACAATTCCCTGAACGGCGACTGTTCAACTTCGCTCATGGTGGTGTTAGGGTTAAAAAAAAAGCTAATGAAAAGAGAGGATGAATCAAAAATAAAAGTTCGAGGACCAAAATGACCACATTGGTAGTTCTAGGATTAAAATGCACCCAAAAGTAAACTTGCAGAACTAAAATGGTATTTTTTATACTCTAGGGGTTGAATTGAGTCTGAAAATAAACTTGAAGTACTAAAATGACCATTTTGATAGTTTAGGGACAAAATTGAACACTAGAGAATAGTTGAGGAACGAAAATGGCTATTACGGCACAACAAAAAAATGGTGTTTTATAGCTCCCTAAATCGTTTACTCCCTCCTTCCCAAAAAAATTCATCCTAGGATTCAAATTATGTCCCAAAAAACAAGTCATCTTTTAGTATGTACATGCTCATGCAACAATCAGTTAGTGTAAAATATAGCTAGCAAATAGGGGCAAGTATGGTCATTTTACCTTGTAAGGAACGTGATAGTAGGCCATTGTTTGTGATTTTTGTGATCAATAAAAACATAGCCATTGAGACTATCATGATCGGTGAGGTGTATTTTGTAGATATTTTAGGTCCCAAGGATTTTTTGGGACAAATGATGACAAAGAAGCTTGACCAAAGACCCCTCTTCGACGAAAACCAGCAAAGACAGAAGCACCGATCAATTTGTTGTTGGTCATTGTTGAAGACCATCGAATCATTCGGTGATGCTTTGGATCTACCAGAAGCTCCATTTGTTGCACCTGATCGATTCAGTGTTATACATGGAATGTCCACCATATGGGTGACACCGAGACCAGGAGATGACGACATGATGGGGCAACGACAATTTTTAGAGAAAGCATTGATGCTGCACTGAATTGATCATACTAATTTCTTGGAATGCCATGTTCCTCTCTGTATGATTTCACGCACCGATTAATATGATGTCCAAGTAAAGTTGTACTGAATCAGTGTGTGCTCAAGAAGTAAAAGGAAATGTCATGTCTTCAATGTCAGATCAATGCGGTGGTCCAAGTGAAGCTTGCACCAAATCAATCCATTGTTTAACTTATGCCTAGAAGTTAGCGACGCAGCATATCTCAACGGATAGCTAAGGTGGAGGGCACCAATTATTTGGTACTGCACAAACTATTGTGACCGCTAGTTTCTTTGGTTGGGGATTTAAATACCTCATGTCCTAGCTATTTCAAGTGTGATTGAGCTTAGTGAAGATATTAGCTTGTCCACACACCTTTAAGTTATCAATCCACTAAAACGCTTAATAGAACATTAAGGTAATTAGCAAATGCTTAGTCCTTGATTAGTGCTAGTTTATGTTGTTTACTGCATTGCTTTAGGTGTAGCCTAGAGTTTTAGTGAGGTTTGTATATTGCGGGTATGGAAACCCAGGGTTCCCTAAGGAAGCCTAAAGAAGACAAATTCTTAGTAGGACTCTACCTTGTAACCCAACCCTACTAGTGCTCCCCTAGTAATCAGCTAGGAGACTTGGCTTGTCCCCTAGATATATAAACGAGGGCAAGGGTCCCAAGATCACCAGATTAGATACCACATATACAACATAATACAAGATACAACATATAGAACGTAGGGTATTACACGTATCATGACCCGAACCCGTCTAAACTCGTCTCTTGTCACCTTCGGTTCAAGGATCTCGAAGACCTAAACCTCTAACCTCTCTCTTGGCACTACTACAAATAAGATTTTAGGAGACACTACAATTCAGAGGTGGACATGAAATCTGTCCGCTTCGGTTAATGTCAAAGATTAACGGAGGCGGACAATTTTTATTATAGGAAGCGGTTGCACTTTTCCGCCTCCGATCGATTTTAGGAGGAGGTTACATTAAAATAAATGCCTCTAAAAATGATCTATTTTCGGAGGCGCGCGTTTAAAGCAACCGCCTCCGAAAATCGATTTTTGGAGGCAAATACGCTATTTAGCCCGCTTCGGAAAAAATGCCCAACTATGAGCCCGAACAGCCCATCTAAACCCAATACCACGCTCTTGTATATAAGCTGCACTCTAGGGTTAGGGTTCTCATTCTTTCTCTCCCATCTCTTTCCCTCAGCCACCGCACCTCTCCCTCAGCCCGCGCCCTTCTCCCTCTCCTTCTCCACCTCGCGTGTGCATCGACTGGCGGCGATGATTTCTCCTCAGCCACCGCCTAGCTTGCCATCATCGGCACCGCACACTTCTCCCTCTCCTTCTCCACCTCGCTGTAACAGCCTGATTTCCAAGAAATCTGAATGCTTCCATATGTGTGCACAGGATGTCCACAGAACACATATAGATTACAAATATTGAATCACAGAGAACACAATGCTCGAATAAAATAGTTTACGTCAGAGTTTAACACAAGACATAGTCGTAAACAAATAACACAACGGAAGTCTTCACATAAATAACGTTTCTCAACTAAGTAGAGCCTCAAGCCCATAGGGACACCGACTGGTTGAACACAGCTAGAAGTACGGCAAATCCTCCAGAAACTCAGCAAGCGACTGATCATTCAATACTCCATCTATTACCCATCCGGGATTTTGTTGAATAGTTGCAAGTGTAAGTAAACATCTTACTTAACAAGTATAACACGGGTTATGCAAGAACAAAAGGCTTGACACGGTGAAACTGCATTAGCACTTTTAGTAATTTCATTTTATTATCATCCAAATTAATACAAGTGAGTAGAAACCCAGGTATAAACCCATTAATAATAATGTATAAATAATTATAGAATATTCCAACATCAACCTCTAACATCATCTTCTAATAAAAAAGGATCCAGGCCGCTCGTATTCGTGAGCACGGCTATCATGATAGATCAACACTCTGCAGAGGTTTCACCCTTTACCCGCTGGTCACATAAATCCAAAAGAACTTATGCTACGAGGACTTTCACAAAACACCCTAAGAAGCACAGTAGCCGTTTTGGTTCAACATAGGCAGCATAACCCAAGGCATCGAGATTGACATACACTCAGGGCGCAACGTGAGGGGGCCAATGGCGTTCAGAGTGAGAGCGCAATCATCGCAACGTGTGAAGCTGCCGTACATCGGACGCTTACATCACGGGACTTTGCCTAATGAGACATAGACAACGGATAAATCCGTCCTCGATGGATCAAAATATACTCTCACGAATGTTCCCTACATACGCCTTTCGGTAACCACTGGCAAGCTAGAGACGTACAAGCTAATTATCCAAGACCATAGCCATTATAGTTCCAACGGCGGCGAACAAGTTCCTTGGTTGCCGCTTTAAGAACTGGACCTTACAGAGAGACATTAGAAAGCACGAAGCACATGCTCTAATTCCCTAGACCAAACCTTATGGAGACACTAGAACAAAGCATGAAGCACATGCTCTAGTTCCCCGAACCATGTTGCTAAAAAGCATCTTTTAGCCATCCTTGAAGTGAACCATTAATTCAATATTAACATTAAAATAAATGTTGTTCGCAGCGCGTAGCAAATACTAACCATAATGCATATAACCCGGGTAAGCAAAGAATAAGGTAAAGACTAGCAACATCCTTAGTGTACAACAAAATTTGACACATGCATATGAACATATGATTAAATGGTGTATAGGTAATCAAGAATTGTCCGTGTTATACTTACCTTCCTCAGAGAACTGCTGCTGCACCTGCTCTTTGGGAATGGGGTCGTCGGCGAACTCGAACGGCTCGTCAACTACTCACATAAAACACCACACAAGCATCCACACATGACAGTACATACAAACAAGGCATTTAATTAGAACAGTACACCAAACATAAACAAAAGATGAAAAGAAGGCTTTAGAATTACTGTACGCTTCACTACGAACACGTGAGCGTGAAAATCACTCATATCAGAGTTAAAACGAAGAAACTACGCTTACAACGGGCTCTAGGGGCTTGCTGGTGAGAGTTTTAGGCTTCCAGGGGTGTTTTTGAAAGAAACCAGGGACCTAAAACATAATTTCGTATAAAAACTCGAGGGCTAAAGAATAAAACGACAACTCCAGACGGCGGCTACTAATTTTCGAAAGCTCAGAGGCCAAAACGAAAGAAAAAGGACTAAACCGCAATTATTTTTGAACTACGCTAGACCTCGGGTTGATTTCCGAAAAATAGAGGAGCTCTTTTGCAAAACTGCCACGGCGGCGGCTGAGGTATGACGTCGGCTGACGATCACGGTCTACTGTGCCGTGGACCGGCCATAGACCACGGTCCACGGGTCCACGGTGGACCGGCCAGCGTACCCCTTCGGGGTTCTGATCTGGGCCCTAGGTTTTGAATCGGACAGTGGTGATTAGATCGGGATGTTGAGGTCGCCGGAGTTGGCCGTGGCGGCGGCGCTTCGCCGGAACATCGCCGGCGTTGAGCATAGGAGGGGCTAGGGAGCTCCAAATCTCACCGCTATGGGCTTGGGAGAGAGAGGAGAGGACGGGGGTTCGATTTTGGGGGTTGTGGATGAGGTTCGAGTGGCGGTGACGGCTGGCGACGAGCGGTGGCGATTTGCAGACGACGGCAAGGTCGTGCGCACACGTTGGGAAGGGAGGAAGAGGGAAAAGGGGCTCGGCGGACTTCTCACCACACGGTAAAGCTCTGGGGCAAACTCTTGGTGACAATGGGGCGGCGGAGCGGGCGTTTGGCGGCGGCGGCGCTCGGCTAGGGTTTGCGGCAGCGCTTGAGCTCGGGAGCTCTAGGGTTAAGGGGTTTGGCAAAGGAGGAGTCGAGGGTCATGGCAGCGGCTTTATAGGCTAGGGTAGGGAGTCTTGGCGTGCGTGCCAAGAAGAATGGAGGAGGCGGCGTAGCGGGTTGGGCTCTGGCTCGGCTCGGTTGCAGCGCGAGGTAGGAGATGACACGCGGGCCCCGCGTGTCAGCGGCTTGGAGAGGAGGGAAGGCGTGGGCTGCTGACGGGCTGGCGCAATGGGCCGAGCTGGCTGTAGTGGGCCACACGAAGAGATTACTGGGCCGGCTGCGCAAAGAGGAGAAGGGAAGGGAGAACGAGTTGGGCCGGGCTGAGGGAGAGGGGTAGAAAGGAAAAGGTTTTTTTGTTGTTTTTCTTTTTATTCTTTTCTTCCTTTTTCAAACTAAAACACTCATTTTAATTCAAATCAAATTTGAATTCAACAACCAAAAAGAAATACACTAGCATGCCATGCACAACAATGTTTCTATTCCTTATATTCTCTTTTATTTTTCTCAAAATTTTATTTTCCCTATATTAATTATGAACACTTTAATATAAAAAGAAATTTATTTACTATTTTCAGAAGAGGCATTTTTATGGTGTTACACTCGCGCCGTGTCGACCAGTGGCGACGACGTGTGAGGCAGCCGCGACGCGCGTGCACGAGGCCGCGATGTCTCATGTAGGCGGCGGCGACGACGCAAGCCCTTCTCCCCGGATTCTCGGTGGCACGAGCTCTACTCCCTGGACCCAACGTGGAGACGCCGACGACGCAGGCTCTCCTCCCTGGATCCGGCATGAAGACGGCGGCGGCGCGGGCCCTCATCCTTGGATCCAGCGTGAAGACGGCGGCGGCGTGAACTCTCCTCCCTAGATCCGCCATGGAGATGGCGTCGACGTGGTGTCTCCTCCTTGGATCCAGCGTGGGCCCTCCTCCCTGGCTTCGGCGTGCAGACGACCATGGCAAGATGGCCGTGAGCAGCGGCGACAGCAGCTGTGAGCTGCACCGACGACGGCGCTTCTCCCCCTGCATGGGCTCGGCGGGCCCGTCTAGGGTTTTGCTTTTTTATTTTTTATTTGGATTAACGAAGGCGGTCACCTAATCGCCTCCGAAAATCACCGATTAACAGAAGCCTCATGTTAGAGGCGGATAGGATCTCCGCCTCTGAAAATCGAAAATGACCGCCTCTGAACATCTTATTTGTAGTAGTGTGGGTTAACCCCCTCGAGACCTAGTTGACATAATTCACCGGCATTTGGCGTCATACCTCTTTGCTATTGGCTTTTGCACGCACCAAGTATTTGTAAATCAGGGGCTTGTAAGTCTTGTGGAACCCTCCGGCCACGTTTGTAGAGTGACCTTCGATGCTTATGACAGGGAGGAGAGGCATTCGGTAGTTTGTCAAAGCTCTACCTAGTGAAGACGGCATGGAGCATGCGGGAGAGGGGAACGGAAGCCTACTTGCGCGTGGGAAAGTTTCGTGGCCATCCATAGGGTTACTCGACTAGGAGCTTGCCCCTTGCATGGGGATTACCTTGAGAGATGCTCCAATGATGATTAGAGGAAAGCAAGAGCTTTTTGAAAGCTTGGCAAAAAATTTTGTGCTGAGAGTTAGCATTTTGTACCCCTTTACATTTTTCATTACTTCTTACACTAAATTCCTCATTTAACATTCCTAAAGATACCTTGTGTACTTTGTACAATTTGACCTATGGCACAAAACTTTGTGCCATGGAGATAGAAACATATAGAAAACCTTGTCCACGTTTAGATAGGATTTGGAAAAGTTTTTTATAGGTGCAATTGGAGCCTTAGATTTTAGAATATTTAATTTATCCTTCTCTTATGGTGTCCTCACATAACTATTTCTTAATCTGTTCTAAAATATCTAAATGATTTGTTTTGCGGGTGTGGACGAACTACTACCAAAAACATTTTCGAGGCGGTCAAAATCGATTAACGCATGCGATTTTTGCCACCGTCTCAGAGCCAAGGTCTCAATAACTCAACGATTAACTGAGGTGTTTTTTGGTCAGCCCCCGTTAATAGAGTAAAAACAATAATAAAAAAAGAAAAAGCCCATCAAGCCCATCATAGGGCCCATCCATTCGCCCCCACCGCTGCCGAATCCGGCATCCCAGCCACCACCCAAGCTGCTCTCGGGCCGCACTGCCATCGGGGAAGGAGCCGTTGTGCCGCCGCATCAGAGG
This sequence comes from Digitaria exilis, assembly GCA_015342445.1. NCBI lineage: Eukaryota > Viridiplantae > Streptophyta > Magnoliopsida > Poales > Poaceae > Digitaria > Digitaria exilis. The sequence goes on from JACEFO010002191.1 coordinate 861,012, forward strand.
AGGTAGTGGAGGTGTTGTGCGCCTCTAGGCCCGTCTCTACTCTAGTTGTGCCACACCCATCGTCGTCACCTCGTTGCGCCGCGCCCGTCACCATTTCCTCGATGTGCCTTGTCATCACCTCAGTGCGCCGCGCCTGAGGTCGATCCGTAGTCACCCAACTTCCCCGCCAATGTTCTCTTCTTCTGCTCCTAGGACATCATCAGCACCCTTGGCCCCACTCTAGAGCCTTCCCAGGTGACGCGCTAGCATGCGGCGGCGCCACCGTAGCTGATGATTCTAAGGCCCATCACCGTTGTTGAGAGAGGAAGTGAGGCGATAGGAAAGGGCGAGGATGAGGGTTAGGGTTAGGATTTGGTGAGTTCACATATTTTTTTTTTGAGAAACTTGAGTTCACATATACATAGTAGATATGGTTATCAGGTTAAGTTGGGCCTTGGCCTTTTTCAAGGCGGGCTTTAAAATTTTTCTGCCTCTGAAAACATATTTATAAAGGTGGGCAACTATGACGTTCATGCGGTTATTTCAAAATGACAGTCTCCGTAAATGGATTAACCGAGGCGGGCAAAAGCAACCGTTACTAAAAATAAAAAATGTCCACCTGTGTTATTCAGGTGCATTAACCGAGGCAATTGGGATTCATGTCCGCCTCCGAAATCCTCTTCCAACCATCTCCGAATATGTTTTTTTTTTGTTGTAGTGAGAGTATGTGAGATTGAGCTTTTCCAAAAAAAAAAATATATGTCACGGATAAAAAAAAGGAAAAGAGCATCTTCTCCAACCTCTCCACGAAAATAGAAATGATTGGATATAATCTCTTTAGCTGTTGCTGCCTCTTAATTAATTTAATTAGCACAGGAAGAACTAGTCAGCTCGCAGGCCTCATCCAAGCAATCATTGTTATTTGAAAATTGAAATTATATTGCATTGTTGTGGGCCTTAGTGGATGGGTTGGGCCGCACCCATCCACTGCTTTGGTTCTTTCTCTATTTTCTTTCTTTTCCTTTTACAAAAGTTGTTTTCTTTTTGTCCATAGAGGATGCACTGCTTGTATTCCTGTCAGTCAGTAATGTTTTTCATTCATTTTATTTAGGGATATGTATACATGTAAGGATTGTTCGGTTGTCAACTCAGACTGGGGGAGGCTGCCAAATGCTAGCTTCTTCCCCCGGCCAACAATAAGAAGAGGATTGATAGATATTAATGCTCTATAAGTAGTACTTCTAAAAAAATACTCTACAAGTAAAACTCTCATTCGACCCTCTCAGCCTTCTTTTGGAGAAGGAATTAGCCGAACAAGCCCATGCTATGTACCAATGGACCTTTATAATGGACAGCCAAGCCCACAGGAAAGTCTACCTCCAACACTCTTCATCAGAAAATCAAGGAAATACGTTTTACTTTTTCAGAAAAGAAAATCAAGAAAAGTTACTTAGAGATGCCCAGTTGCCCACTAATAAGTACCACGTGTTCTATCCCTAACTAATAGAAGAAGCTCATTTAATTTTTTTTTTACACAAGACAAGTAGGGGTATCTATGTCAACATTGATGATACTCTACTATAAGGGTTCTCTTTAATTTGGTACCTAGTGCCTACTTAATAAGGTGTAGGGGGTGTGCGTTCGATTATTATATATTCACCTGAGCGAATCTAGGAACATTGTTTTCAATTGTTCTTATAAGCATAGGTGATCAGGCTAGTCCTAATATGTTGCATCAAACTCATTAATTAGATGTCACATAAGATTTTTGATGATGTGGCAGCATATTTAATAGGAAAGAGATGAAAGTTGTACTATTTTTATATCATTGCACAAAGATACAATTTTGATACGGTTTCTTATGTCCTTGCACAAAGTTGCCTTTGATATTGGAGTATGTTATTACTACCCATTGTTGATGATGTCTCTCGCTAGTAGTATCATACTTTCTATCCTACGTGTCATTCTTGGAAATTGGAGTATGGTACTATAGATTTGGATAAGCCTCAGTGACATAAATTTCTATATGTGTGTCCTCCTTTTCATCACAGGGTTTGTTTGATTTTTTAATTTGATTTAGTGAGATGTATTGGTCCCAAAACTATTTATACATTCAAGCTTGGGCCCATTAACTTTCAATGTGAAGATCCAAGCTACTGATGATCTTTACCTTAAAAGTTCATGGACGTAAGTTGGCATTATTCCTTTTATTTTGCAATGATGTTGAGCGGTATATACAAAGATAAATAAATAAATAAATAAAATAAATCTCCCTCTACATAAAAAAATGAATGTTTTTATAACACCATGACATGTACATGAGACATGCAATATGTCCATATATTTCTTAATCATGTATTGTGGAACACATGCCAGCATCAGTAGAGACGCCCGTAACCTCCCCATGGACAGGAGCGTAGCTGGGATTTTGTGTTAGGGGTGATCCACCTTGATTTACTTCGGCAAATAGAGTCCATACTACAAGGTGAGAATTGTTTAAACAACTAATAATATATTAATAAAGTGTTTTACAATTTGAACATCTTAAAATAAAAAAAATAAGTCTGAAATTTACTATGTGTCGGATTATTTTGATGGAGAATTGTTACAATAATTATACCTTGAGCTACAGAACTTAGGATGGGCCATGTCCCACTTGTCCACCTAGCTAGCTACGACCCTGCCCATGGGTCGGTGGGCGATCGCATCGAAGAATACAAAGTAAACGTAGTTACATTACATGGAGGGAAGTGGGAAATTTGGCGGTCGAATATACCATGTGCTTTTGTTCTTGCTTTAGCCTAGCAGGGCTACCCCAGGAGATCATTTACTACTTAGATGAGTGGTACGACTCCACTATCACTTTCGTTAGATTTGATTTGATTGGGTATAACCTGTCTATATACGCCACTAGCCGCAAAGTATTCACATATATGTATATAAACACTAGTTTTTTTTACTAAGATAAAGGTATTTTTTTGGTGAGGTGGGGGTCCTGTCCTCTCCAAATCGAAATGAGAAAATTGGTTATATTTTCCTTGATGATACTAGTATAAAACAACTAGACACTGAGAATTATTTATTCGAAAAATAACTAAGCAACACTCCACAGGCACAGCTACCGCCGATCCTTCCATCCGTGTGCATGTGTGATGTGTGTGACTACAGTGTGAGACTGGAGTGTGTGTGGAATTGAAATAATGGAATACCATCCATCCAACAGAGAGACAAGAGAGGGATCAGACAGGCAGGGATGGTGGTGGTAATTGGTAGTACGTGCTGCGATGGCGGCGTCAAGGCCGGCGATGCGACCGAGGAAGAAGCAGCGAGCTGACCGTGACCGAGAGAGACGCCTGGCCGCCACCGACCTGAGTCGACGACAGCCGCACGATGATTCTTCGATGAGATGCGGTGCATGCACGCGTGGGCCCGGCCCCGCCGGCGTTGACGTCGTCATCGCTCCCTACTTGGCGGCTCCTGGCGCGCCACGTGTCCCCTCTCGACGGGCCGGTCAAGCCATAGTCAGGTAGCGCCGCGGCCACGATCCCCATGGGAGGAATCCACCTGTGTCTTTGCCCAGCGGCAGCTGGTGACTGACTGAGATTTCTTTGCTAGCAACCGCCGCCGCCGTCTCCCTCTCGACCATGTCCATTCAGTTAAGTTTGGTACAGTAATTACTACTCCTTATAATACTCCACCAACACGCTGTACATGTATCTATCGCGATACATTCATGTACTAGATAGATAGAGTATATAGAAACACAAAAACTATGCTTTAGTTAATTTGTAGCGAGTTTACTATGCAAAGTTACAAAACGTGCTCAAACGAGGTGAAATTGAAGGCTGCTGCGTGGGCCAGGCTATCTACTAGTTCATTGCACCGCATCATAGCCGAGCATTTGTTCGAAATACACGTCGCAATCACCCTCTTTTAGATACATCACATCACAATCATCGATGCTCTGTCTCCTCTCAGTCCCATCCGCTGCTTGCTGCTGCTGGTGGAAGGATCCAACCAGCTGCAAGCAAGAGCCGCACCAACAGCACCACAGCACGAGCAGGCAGCAGAGGCCATGCGCCCATGCCTGCACTGCACCTGCACTTGCACTTGCGCGGTTGCACCCGCCACTGAGCAATCTCGATCGCCCAGTCAGCCACTACTACTACAATTCCATCCATAGCTAGTCTTTCCATTAAGCGCCACGCCCGGATCCAGTGCACTGCAATAACTTTAACCGATGGCGTCACCGTCGTCGTGTCTATTTCTCTGAATACCTGTCACTGTTGGCTCCATCATCAGAAGCGTAGAATTATATATATGGTCTCTGTGCAACGGGGCTCCCGTCTTCCAATTAGATCGATGGGTACATCAGCCTGGACACTATCTTGCGGATTTGGATTTCCGCACAGCCATCGATTTGCTGTGCTGCCGCCTGTCACCTTAGGCCCTTGTCTTTGGAGGTGGATCAGGAGCCATGGGCGACGAACAAGACCCTTTTTAAATTTCTATTTTTTTGGAATTACCCTCGTCACACAAACCGTATCACAGCATGCCACCATTTTTGGTAGACAATTAAAACCTCTTAGCAGGGTTGAATGTGTGCATTTTTATAAGAGTGAGTGTACGTACGTGTACACTACACCACAACCCCAAAACAGCAATAAAACAGTCGTTTTTCTTTTGCGCAAATCAGTCGTTATAGGCTATTTTACTTTTGAACTGTTTCATAGGAAAAAAAAACTCATACCGCACATGCGTGTATAAAATAGGTGAGCAATAAACTTTGTCGTATGGAGCTATGGGCCTGTATGTTTCGATTGCTCATGCACAGCAAATTATTAGATGGTGCATCTCCAATGTATACTTAAGGTTAAGATGAACAACAAAGAAATACGATGTCTGTTTCTTAATTTTTTTTATCCTACTTGTCTATGTGGTCACCCATGGATGTCATAATTGCTTAGATTAACCGCTCTTTTAATCTTAATCGTTCAAGTAACCTACCTTTTAATTAAACTACTTGTTCCAAATCGAAACATCCATCTGACTTAGCGACTTTAATAATGAGGAGTACATGTCTTTTACTATCTAGTCTAAACTGTCTTACAAAAAATCCTTGAATCCCTCGTATTTACGTCAGAGTGGGCATGAAAAAAAAAAATCTTTCGTGAAACAAATGGGCTGATTCTGTCAATTTTTCAACAAAACTGCTAGTAGGGGAAACCCAACCTACTTTTTATAATTTTCTTTTCTTCCTGTCCCTTGGGAGCCGAACACAGGTTTGTTAGATGCTACTTAGGCGCTCTAACCACTAGGCTAGAGGCCATTTCATTACTGACTCTGTGAATTAAAACTCAGCTCACATGGCATATTCTCAATTTTGAATTTTGAATGAGTTTTCCCTTTCATCAATTGAAAATATTGGATGTATGATGAAGATGTGAATTATTTGGTTGAGTAGGCAATGAATTTGCTAATAAAAATTCATCGAACCAGTCACAAATGAATTTGCTAGGTGGGGCACTAGGGGGGGGGGTCTCATATGCATTTTAAGGTTAGCATTAAATTGCACACGTCACCCATTTCATCTAGGAGAACACAAACTAAGAAAACTTGGAAAATTCTCTTGTATTTCAAATGATCCTTTACATGTGTGCTCAAACCCAAAGAGCCCGAATACTAATTTTATCAATTATGGGTGCAATTTTTTCCGTTTGCTCTATCTTATTCTTGCCCTTGTGGAAGTTGTTCGCTGCCACGGAATGTTCTAAGGTTATTGCAATTAAATAGCATAAGGCTATCCCCAACCCTCCTAGTAGGATAGTGTCCATAGAATTAATTATAGTGCCACATAAGATTTTTAGGTGTGTGTCATGTATTTAATAAGAGAGAGAGGAGAGATGGGAAGAAACTGGGTCTTGCATGAGACCCAGTGTCTATACGAGAACCAATGCACTAGATGATATAGTTTATGAGGAAGCAAGATGATTGGTCAATAGAATACATAGAAAAAAGTGAATGAAGTGACTAATTAATTATTTAGACTCTTGGTAGATGTGATGCATTGGACATTATAGTTTCTTGAGTAGTGTCCATATGACATGGCACACATAGACATCACTTGGGTTGGGGATAGCCTAAATCAGCCATTTCACCTAGGAGACACACAGTACTAAGATAATTTGGACGCTTGAATTGCATAAATCAAAGAAGTTGTCGCGAAACGAAAAGGAGAAAATTGGACCGGCGTTCGGCAGCAGCCAGCCTCCAATTGAGGCCGGTTGAGCCAAGCTGGGAGCAAGGAGGAAAAGGAGACGACCGAGGTACGATAATTCGATTCTGTCTGACCGCAACGTAGGGGTTCCGTTTGCGTTCAGTTCGGCTAAAACTAACGAGCATCATATTCTATTCCCCCACAGCAGCTGCGCCTTCCCTCTTCCACAGAAGACTGATATGCAGAGAGACAGAGAGAGATAGTACCATTAAATATAGTAGCGGAATAGCGGAAAAACATCTTGTGATCCGGCATGGAAGCAAAAGGAAGGAACCAATGCGGCACGTGCCGGGCCCACCCCCGATATCCCTTTCCCATGCACCTTCCCTGCCCCTTTTAAACCCCCCGCCCCGCGCGCCTTCGTCTTCCATTCCATTCCAAGTCGATCCCGTCGTCCGTTGCTCGCTCCCTGCCCGCCTGCCCGCCACCACCAAATCCAACAATCCGAATTCAATTCGGCTCCGCCGCCCCGGCTCGCTACAAGACACTAGCGCGCAGCTAAGCCATTCGATCGCCTTCAGGTAGCTAGGCAGGCCATGGACGGCGACTGGGGCAAGGACGGCGGTGGCGAGCCGACCAAGTACCGCGGCGTGCGGCGGAGGCCGTGGGGGAAGTACGCGGCGGAGATCCGCGACTCGAGCCGCCACGGCGTGCGCATCTGGCTCGGAACCTTCGACACCGCCGAGGAGGCCGCCAGGGCGTACGACCGCTCCGCCTACTCCATGCGCGGCGCCGCAGCCGTCCTCAACTTCCCCGAGGACGCCCACGTCTACGCCGCAGAGGCCCGCGGCTCCGGGTCCTCCTCCAGGCAGCAGCAGCAGCAGCAGCAGCCACGTGGCAGGGACGTGATCGAGTTCGAGTACCTCGACGACGAGGTGCTGCAGGAGATGCTCAGGAACCACGATGACGGCGGCTCGTCGTCGCGGAAGAAGAAGTAGCTTAATTTGGATCGTCATAACTCATAAGCATCGCCATCGTCGATCAAGTATCAGAATGCCGGCATTGTCGCGTGCAGTGCAGCGACTAGCTTAATTCGGAGAGCTACGGCCACTCCGCCGTATACCTGGCTGGCCGCTTACCGTATTCGCGTACGTATATTGGTATTTGGTACACCTGGTAGCTGCTATGCTATACGTTATACAGGCAAGACTAAAACTAATCAACCTGATCCATATGGTGGTAGAGGGGCATATATATCAGTATATGCATGAGGATGATTAACTCGATCCATCGTGGAGTGACCAATCAATAATAATCATTTGATCGTCGTCAACTTGCTCAAGCAAATGATGGATCGATCTTTTGTACGTGCTTATATTGCATAGAAAGATGGAATTAATACTGGCTGATGTGTTTTTTTCTGTGTGGTACGGCCGCCGGGTGCATTTGGCCCAGAACACTCGAGAACATGTACCATACCGGCTGCGCCGAAGCTTCCAAGAATTCTCCGGGTCGTTTCGTGGCTGCGTATGTGCATGCATGCTCTGCATCGATCGTGTAGTGCATTCGGCGCCAAGTTAGGACGCCTATGCAGGTAGATCGATGATCTTAGCGCTTAGGTTGCTCTACACTACATACTTTAATTTCGAACTCAAATCCCAATTGCATGCGAGTGTTTGTTTCTCCCAAAAGAATACTTAGTCAATTATTCATCATTGGCTTACATATAGTACTGAGAATAACTAAAGCACGGCAGAGTTTCTGAGTCAAACTTGTATCGCACACTGAGTTGTGAGGAAATGTGAAACTAACGGCCAAAAGGCCAATTCAAATTTAGGGATAGTTTAAACAGACAGAGGTGGGTCAACAGAGGGCCACCTGATAATCCTAGATACTGTGATCCATACATAATACGACAGTTCACAATTTCAGATGAACATATAACGACCAGAAAAGGAAATTGAGAAAACTTGTTTAAGGTGCTTCGATTCTTTGAACAATGAATTCCTTATAAATTCTATGGAATGGCTTGATGAGCGTCATCCGCAAGAGTCATAGAATGCGAGATGTTCAAACTAATGATGCCTTTAAGATTCATACTAATTCTTAAATAAATAAAACAATAAACACATTTGCAACATTTCGCTTAAATTCAAGTACTGTTTTAGAAGGGGCCTAAGTGTCCCACCTTGTGCATTCCTTGACATCAATGAATAATAATAACTCTAGCTTGCAAGCTTTTCGGAGTCAGGAAGAACTTGACAAGAGGCAGAGTAATTTCCCTAAAAATTGAAGGCAGAAAACCATTTGTTCCAAAGTCCAAACACAGACATCCTACACGCATAGCATCTACAACATTCTATCTAGGGCGGAGTTAGTTAGGAACGTCTTTGTGAGTTGTTAGTCAAACAACGCAAGTTCAGTGATCCATTTTAGCTTTGTTGCTCCAAAATGCAACGACCTCTCGATCGAGACTTAAAGCAGGTATGACACGTGTGATCTTACGCACGCATGTACGACTGACTATGCTCATGTGCCAACGTCCATGCAACGACAAGGCTACAGCTTACGGCCCCATTAATACATCACTCCTTACATCTGTTGTCGTGACACATCGATTGATCTTCTGCACCTCAAAACGCCTAGTGGCTGTTAATCCATCGTCCCTAGTGTAGCCACAGAAGAGCTTACGTCATCTTATGGCTCTGCTCTGAATTAAATTATTTCTTCAATTCTGTTCACTGCGACACATGGAATGCATGTTTAGAAATTCTAAGGCCCTGTTTTGGTGATTTTTTTTAAAACTTGTCACATCGAATGTTTAGAAATTATTTAGAATTATTAAATATAAATTAATTACAAAACTAATTACATACTCACTCCATATATGAGGAAAATGACCCTAGACCAATGTTTGTGATTTTGATTATTGATTCACAACATAGCCATTGGGACTAACATGATTGCCTAGATGAATCTTTGTAGATATTTTAGGTCCCAAGAATACTTTGGAAGCCATCCAAATACTTAACAATATCCAAATGATAGTCAACATTCAAGTGATCAATATCCAAATGATGGTCATCTAAATATAGAAGTCATCCAAATCATAGGGAAAAGTGTCGTGCTACATGAGTTGTCATGATTTATTTTCTGAGACTTATTTTTTTAAAAGGTTAGAGACAACCAATATGCAAAAAGAAAAACAAAAGAGAATATTTGTGATGGTTATTTTTATTTGATGGAACCAAGAAATATACCTTAGTTGACAGCTCAAGAAGTAATACTTTAGGGAGCGACTTATAAAATTTTATCCACCAAGTTCCATACCGTCATCATGCATGAATGCACAATAGCACCAGAATACAAGAAAGTAAAAAAAATGGTTGTGGAAATGTTAAAAAATTAACTATCCCCTTGTGTTTTTACTGTCTATGGGACCATGGCATAGTTAGCTGAGAATTCAACTCAAAGAAATACTTGCGTGTTACTCCCTCTCATAAATTGTAAGTCGTTTGACTTTTTGACCCCAACTTTGACCACTTGTCTTATTCAAAAAATTTGTGCAAATGTAGTCAAATTTAAGTCATTCTTAAAATTCTTTTATTACTAAAGCTAGCTATAACAAAAAATATGATTTTGTAAAATAATTTGAATAAGATGAGTATTCAAAGTTTGGTTAAAAAACTCAAACGACTTACCATTTAGGACGGAGGGAGTAGCTTTTTCAGTCCAGGAATGGACTTGCGTGCTACTGGGCCGGGGTGCCTTAGGGGTGATTGGTTTGTTGCTGAGCCTAGCCTGGCTGGCATATGAGAGCCAGACTCTTGGGGGCCTGGTTATACGGATGCAACACCATGTTGATTGGTTGCCTGTTATTGACCAGCCAGGCCACGGATAGAGTTTGTTTGGTTACTCGCATGGGTGTGTCGGATGAAGTTATTTATCATTTTTTTTAAAAAATCTTTGTTCTATTTATTTCATGGAAGTGTATTTTAGTGCCTTTTAATTTACTGTATTAAGCATTAACCAGCTTTGAAACACTAATTTGTACTAATATATACTAATCACATGTTACTAGAGTCATTACCACAGGCTAACGGAGTCATTAGGAATGAGATGCTGCACGGCCCGAGCCTGGCTCGCCAGAAATGAGATGAAATCTCGTATCTGCGGAGCCAGGCAGAAGGATGCCTTTTGCATCTGGGCAGACAGGCCCAAACCTCGGTCCGGCCATCCAAACAGCTAGAGCCTGCATGCGGAGGGCCTGGCCGGGAGCCACACAGGCAACCAATCGCCCCTTAGGGTATGATTGGTTCTCTTCCGAGTAGAGCCGGGCTCGTCTCCACTCAGCCTGGCTCCCACGGTCCAGGCTCTGCACATGCATGTCTTCTTGATTGGTTCTTGTTCGCACCCATCCAGGTCAGACCAATTCAGTGATTGGTTCCTGTCGGCGAATTATGCTGACAACGTTCTCGAGGGGGTGCCCCGAGAGAAGGGTTTAGGAAGAAGTCGTCGAGAATCTAGAGCCGAAGGTGACAAGAGACGATTTAGACAGGTTCGGGCCGCAATGTGCGTAATACCCTACGTCCTGTATGGTGTATCTTGTATTGATCTGGTGTAAAGCGATGCTTTGAAGGGGGTCCCTGCCTCCCCTTATATATGCCGGAGGGCAGGGTTACATGGAGACCGTATAGGACTAGGAGACTTTTACAAGTTAATCTCTAATTCCCTGATACAGTTTATCCAAACCGACTAGGACTAATCCTTGTCTTGTGCGTCAAGTCTTGTACGTGGGCCGGCCCACAGGGTGGTCCGCCAGGGTTGTTTAGTCCGTCAGGACTCTACACCCACAAGCCCCCGAGCACCTTATCTCCTGAAGAACAGCCTTGTTGAAAGTACAGAGTTCTTTGAGGTCGTCCAGAGTTCTTTTGAAATCCGCCAGGGTTCTTTGAGACCCACAGGGTTCTTTGCTCTTGGAAGTTGCAACCATGCTGTTCAATAGGTAATGATGTGCTCATAAGTCTTCTCGAAGTTCGGATTGGTGCGCACCGACTAGGTGCGCCTAATTGGGCAGCCCGCGAGCCTCGTTTATCTTTGAAGAAGAAATTCGAGACTCTTTCGAAGTCCGAACCAAAAGAGAATCAATTTCCGAAGAAACCTGAGTTCTTTTAGAACTCCTCATAAATTTATGAATTGAAGCCGAAAATTCTCAGAAAAATATTTCCTGAAAATATGTCCACAGCCCCCGAGCCTAAGTTTGAACGAATTCAAATATAGGATCAAGAAAGGACCAAAATTGAAAAGTACCGAAGTATCGCTTCGAAAAGCCAATATAAACCGTTCGCCTCCCCTGTTTCTGCACACCTTTGGCAAAACAGATCTAGGGTTTGTGACAGTTTCTTTGCTTGCGATCCTGAGACCACGCAAAATCTTCCACACCTTCCCCCAACCCGAATCCAATCCACACCAAGTCTCGAAAGACCGCGATGGCCGGTGGTGAAGGATCCAGCCGAAGCAAGGGCACAAAGAGGAGAGCAGAAGCCATGAAGGAGGTCATGACGACTGAGAAAGCAGCGCCCACTGGGGACATGCCAAGCATTGAAGATCCAATCAGTGACTGGCCAACCAGCAATCTGAAGGATAAGCATATCAAGACTCTGGAAGCAGATGGGTTCCTAGCGGCCCAAAAAATCAGCCGGTGGAGGTGCGCGTACGGACACGAGTACCCCACTGAGGAAACCGAAGAGCTGACGGTATGGAAAGCTTTTTATGAAGTTGGATTCGGTCTTCCAACCTGCGATTTCTTCCGTAGAGTCTTGCAATTTTATGGGATTGAATTGTGTCATTTGAATCCCAATTCGATTTTGAATCTGTCGATCTACATCCACCTCTGTGAGGCATTCCTAGGAATAGATCCGCATTTTGCTTTGTTCCGCCACCTATTCAGAGTGAAGACCTCAAGCGGACCATTGCAAGTTGTAGGGAAGGTGGTGATCCAGTTCCGTCAGGGCATAAGGCCGGTGTATTTGGAGTACACAACCAAGGAGAGCCTGAAGGATTGGCAGAAGGAATGGTTTTATGCTTGGAATCACCAGCCACAACTACCCAGCCGCTCAGGGAATCCTCCAGTAATGAAGCCATTCTGGAGTGAAACAATTGGAGTCAATCAAGCAATGTAGACCCCTGAGCTGCTGAACATGATCAGAGATCTGAAAGCACAAGGGCTGACAGGAGCCATGGTGTATCGGTCATTCCTATTAAGGAGAATCCAGCCGTGCAAACAACGCTGCACCTCAGGGTACTTGTACTCTGGAGAATCTGACCCTTCAAGGAATGCCACCGGAGAGATGTCAGACAAGAGAGTTACGCAACTCTTGAAGAAATTTCTGGTGATCAGTGATGAGCAATTTCCAGAAATAATGGAGGTTGCAGCAATCACCATGACGCCTGAGGTAAGAACCATATCTGAATGTCAATATACTGCCTTATTATTTGAAGGCAATAGTACTAACTAGTGTCTTGGGTATAACGGTATGAAGCTCGACGATCACTGTATGTGAGTCTGCCGCCCCTGGATCCAACCAATGCTGAAGAAGCATCATTGTTGGCTCGCTGTGTGGACCCAGGGGTAAGAGATCAGGTGCGCCAACACAAGCAACCTGCAACTGAAGAACCTGACGAGCCGCATGCTCATGTGGAACAACAGGTGTCTGAAGAATCCCAAGCCAAAGCAGGGACGACCTCCAAGAGAGGTGAAGAACCCAAGAGGACAGCAACAATAGAGCTGAATGCACCTATGCCCAAGAGAGCACGGACTCTATCCAAGCCCTGAGCGAGAATCATCCCGGAGGAAAGGGCAAAAATATCCCCACAACTCAAGTCATCATCTTCTGTGAGGATAGCCATTGGAGAAATTGGCACCAGCATGTCGCAGCAAGATGGCACTGCGCGACAACCATTATCAGAGGAAGAGATCCTGCACAATATCTTCAATCCTGTCTCCGCGCCATTCATAAGGACAACACCAGTGGTTGAAGAACCCTGTCCAACCGGACCATCGGCGCCAGAGCAGAAAACTGAGGAAGAATTCATCTTGAGGGAGCCGGAAATCCCCATGCGGCCTTGCAGCATGTAAGTACCCTGTAAATATTGTCATAGTGTACAAATTGAACATTCATAACACTCCATTGTGACTGACGAAGTTATTGATGCAGTGTTGAAGAAATTCCATCAACAATCAGGGAAGAGCCAGCAGTTGATCATGCGGCTGTAGAACCAGAGGACACAGTGCCCGAAGAACCTAGGGAAGTACCAGAAACAACCCTGTCAGAGGTTCAAACAGCCACGCCATCAAATCCGCCATCATCTGTAGAGGCACAAGTTGAAGAAACGATTGCCGAGGTGCTGGCGGATAGCGATCAACTGGTCACGCAGGCGGCTATTGAATAAACCGAAGTAGAACATCGTGACCAGAACACTGCTGAGCCCCCGAGCGTCACGGAGACAACCCAGATCGGGGCAGAGGCAGTTCCAGAATCAGAGTGCTCAAGGGGTAAACAAGCCGAAACATCAACCCAAGAGAAATTAATTGAAGAAATCCCCAGAGTACCCAGGAGTACTGGAGCTGAAGAGGAGATCGGTAGCTTCCGCATCGGGAGCTACGATCCAATGCTTAATCCAAATCCGAAAGCCTTCAAGTACATCTTGGACGCGGAGGACGATGAGGAGCACATCGACAGGGGGTTGTACCATGCGGAGAGAGCAGTGGCCTACTTCAAAGTATGAAAAACAACCCTGTACTCGTTGTCCTGTTTGAATATATCTCATGATAATATTTCTACAGGCCGTCGGCGAAGCATCAAGGAAGAAGACGGTATATCCACAACATATCGCTGATGCACACCAAGGCAGACCGTCTCCAGAAGGAGCTGGAGCGTGAATGTGAAGACCGCAAACTCCAGGAGACGGAAGATGCCAACATGATCCGCACCTTGCACCTGCGCACCAAGGAATTGGTCGAGGAAAAGGAGGACATGAAGAAGAAACTCAACGCAGCGAAGACAAAGCTCAAAGGTACTCTGTCACAGCCGAAGTCTTGTAATGAAGTATCCTTTGTATGTGTAATCTAACAACTCTGTCATTGTCTTGTGTGAGTAGGGGTGCAACAACAGCTTACGACAGCCCAGAGCAAGATGACGGATTGGTCGAACTTGGCCAATCGTCATGAAGAGGCGTTGAAGACTCTCTCTGAATAGCATCATACTATCAAGGAGCAGCTCAGAGTTGCAGTCGAACAACGCAAGGATGCTGATGCATAGTTGATTCAAGTCATTGAGCAGCAAAAGAAGTTTGCCAAGGACCTTGAAGATGCTCGCGAAGAGAGGAATCAGCTATCCAAAGAACTCGTCCAGGCGCAGAAGAATCTTGCTGACAAGAAGGCGCTGGACGAGAAGCTTGAGCAGGCGACCAGGAGAATGTCAGAGCTGGAAGAAACCATGCGGCAGATGAAGAAGTTGGACGATGACCTGGCCGAAGCCCTGAATCGGATTTCGTTGCTAGAGAAGGCAGCGAACCCAGTGGTGAAGGCCTTGGTTCCTGAAGACCCTTCATCTCCGCAATCATTCCTGGAGCGTCTGAAGGCCATGCCTCGACAGTTGAAGGCGTATATCAAGAGATCATCCAAAGCCTGTCTTGTGCATGTCCTTGCTGTGATTAGGTCTAGGTACCCTGAAGTAGATATAGGCAAGCTTGTAGAAGGCGCAGAGCCCAATTGTACTGAAGCCGCCTTCAGGGACCTGAAACAAGAGACCGAGCCAGTTGCCGAGGCAATTGCTCAGAGCCTTAGACTGTAAATTGAACAAATATTATTGTAATATAAGTATTCTGCAATGAAATATAATATTTCCATGCTTGAAGAAAAAAACCAAGAATTTCTAAGAATCTCTGGGTTGTCCCTGTGTCAATGACCAGGACTTAGTCAAAATGTACATTGCGTAGATTTTAACTGTTGAAAAACAGCCCTGTTAAGGACCCGAGGGAACCCAGGGAGATTTCTTATAGCATAAGCTATATTTTTTCAAAATGTATCCTAGGAGGATACTTGGAAACAAACTGTATGTGTTTTGCCAAAGCAAGAACTCAGTAAGACCCACGGAGCGGCAACTTTAAGCTGGAAATCATCGCGAAGTGGCAAAATTGGAGGAACAGATCCGTTCTCGGCCCCGAAGGAACCCGGATAGACCTTATTTATGAGCTCCGAATGCATGAAGAGGAAACTGTCCGAGTCTAGAAAGAACACGGAAGTTTTGAATGATGTCACGAAGACAAAATAAACAACCCAGTAAAGGGAAATTTATTGAAATATATCTCGTTGCCGAAACAACGGTACAAAAGAACATATGATGCCGAAGCAACCAGTTCATGTATTGCCGGAGCAATGTTTACGGAAGAACTCTTGATGCCGAAGCAATTGGTTCTTGCGATGCCGAAGCACTGTTGCAGTGAAGGAGCTACGCGTAGAATTTGCGTAGATGTTCTATGTTCCAAGGATTTGGTAAATCCACACCATCTTCTGTTTGAAGTCTGTAGGTGCCTGGCTTGAGGACCTTGGAAACAATGAATGGACCATCCCAAGGTGAAGTTAGCTTGGAATGACCGACTGTATTCTGGATTCGGCGTAACACCAAGTCTCCAATCTGGAATGATCTTGTCTTCACATTCTTGTCATGAAATCGACGGATACCCTGAAGATAGGCAGCGTTGTGTAACAAGGCTGCCAGTCGTACTTCTTCAGCCGTATCAACCTCCATCATCCGTTGTTCGTCCGCCATGGCTTCTTGGAATTCCTCAACGCGAGGAGCACCATGCATGACATCAACAGGTAGGACGGCCTCAGATCCATATACCAGGAAGAAAGGAGATTGCCCTGTAGCTTTACTAGGTTGATATCATAGGCCTCAGACAACTGGAAAGAGTTCTTTCATCCACCGGCCTTCTGCTTTCTTCAGGGTTCGTTCCATGCGAGTTTTGAGTCCATCGAGGAGCATGCCATTGGCTCTTTCAACTTGTCCGTTGGCACGAGGATGAGCAACAGAGGCATAGGATACCTCGATGCTGCGATCTTCACAGTAGTCCCAGAACTTGTTGCCTGTAAAGGTAGTACCCAAATCCGTGATGATTTGGTGTGGTATCCCGAAGCGAAGAATCAACTCTTAGAGGGATTGGACTGCTTTCTCAGAGGTTGGTTTGACAACCGGAAAGACTTCTATCCACTTTGAGAATTTGTCAATGGCGACGAAACAGTATTCAAATCCACCAGGCGCCCTGGGTAGTTTCCCAATCATATAAAGCCCCCAGCATGCGAACGGCCATGACGGAGGTATCAATTTGATCTTGTGCGCAGGCTGATGTGAGTGATGAGCGAAATATTGACAACCCTTGCAGTGACGAACGATTTCTGCAGCGTCGTGTAGAGCTGTAGGCCAGTAGAACCCGGCACGGAAGGCTTTGCCCATGATAGTGCGGGAAGCTGCATGATTGCCACATTCACCTGCATGAATTTCCTCCAGGATGTTGACTCCTTGCTGTGAGACGCATTTCATTAATGCGCCAGAGCGTGCACCACGTCGGTACAGTGTGTCTCCAATTATAATATAGGACTTGCTGCGATGAGCAATTTGCTGAGCTTCTGCCTTCTCGGCAGGGAGTCTGTCGTGCAAGATGTAATCTATAATTGGAGCGCTCCAGGCAGCGTGGATGAGCATAATCTCAGGGGCTGAGGTTCTATCGTCGGAAGTTGCCGCTGCAGAAATTTATGGCTTGGAGAGTTCATTGACGAACACCCCACTAGGCACCTCTGCTCTGGAAGAACCCAGCTTTGCTAGGACGTCTGCAACGACATTATAATCTCGCTCGACATGATGAAATTCGATGCCGAGAAAGTGTTTTCCAACTTGCGAACTTCTTCACAGTACGCATCCATGTCTTCATGGTTTCGATTCCAGTCCTTGTTGACGTGTTTGATTACCAACATTGAATCCCCATACACCAGCAGACGCTTGATACTGAGGGTAATGGCCATCTTCAATCCGTGAAGAAGTGCTTCGTATTCTGCAGCATTGTTGGTGACGGCAAACCGAATCTGCAGAACATACTTGAGTTGATCTCCTCGAGGTGAAATCAACAGGACTCCAGCGCCTCCACCTTCTAGCTTGAGTGAACCGTCGAAGTACATGATCCAATGCTCAGGCTTGGTGATGACGACTGGAAGATTGTGCTCGGTCCATTCTGATATGAAATCAGTAAGGACCTGAGACTTCATGGCCGTGCGAGAACGGAACTCTATGCTGTATGTTCCGAGCTCAACAGCCCACTTGGCGATACGCCCTGTAGTGTCTTGATTATGGAGCATTTCGCCAATAGGATATCCAGTAACCACAATGATCTTGTAGGTGTCAAAGTAGTACCGCAATTTCCTGGATGTCACTAAGACAGCATATAGAATTTTTTGAACTTGAGGGTACCTTGATTTGGAGTCCGAGAGGACTTCGCTCACAAAGTACACAGGTCGTTGAATCTTCTGAAGATGACCTTCCTCGTCGCGTTCAACAACAATAGCGGCACTGACGACGTTGGTGGTTGCTGAAATGTAGAGCAAGAGGTCTTCGCCCGGTAGCGGTGTGGTGAGCACAGGTGGTGTAGTCAGGAACAGCTTGAGCTTGTCGAAGGCGACTTGAGCTTCCTGAGTCCACTGGAATCTATCTTGCTTCTTGAGTAGCTTGAAGAACTCAGTCCCGCGTTCTCCAAGTTTGGAGATGAAGCGGTTGAGCGCAGCCATGCAACCCGTAAGCTTCATGACATTCTTGACGATACGCGGCGGCTCCATGTTCATGATAAGAAAACTGCCCGAGTCTAGAAAGAACACGGAAGTTTTGAAGAAAAAGTCCAAGGATTTCTAAGAACCCTTGGCCGTCTCTGTGTCAATGACCAGGACTTAGTCAAAATATACATGGCGTAAATTTTAACTGTTGAAAAACAGTCCTGTTAAGGACCCGAAGGAACCCAGAGAGATTTCTTATAGCCTAAGCTATATTTTTTCAAAATGTATCCTAGGAGGATACTTGGAAACAAACTGTATGTGTTTTGCCAAAGCAAGAACTCAGTAAGACCCACGGAGCGGCAACTTTAAGCTGGAAATCATCGCGAAGTGGCAAAATTGGAGGAACAGATCCGTTCTCGGCCCCGAAGGAACCCGGATAGACCTCATTTATGGGCTCCGAATGCGTGAAGAGGAAACTTTCCGAGTCTAGAAAGATTACGGAAGTTTTGGATGATGTCACAAAGACAAAATAAACAACCCAGTAAAGGGAAATTTATTGAAGTATATCTCGTTGCCGAAACAACGGTAGAGAAGAACTTATGATGCCGAAGCAACCAGTTCATGTATTGCCGGAGCAATGTTGCAGAAGAACTCTAGATGCCGGAGCAATTGGTTCGTGTGGTGCCGAAGCGATCAATACATATGTTGCCGAAACAACCCAGCTTGTTCTTGATCAACTCTCTGGGGACTCCAGGCATGTCAGGAAGCTGTGTAGCGAAGATGTCCGGGTACTTTGCTGAAAAAGTACTCGGCTAGCGTCACGGTCCGAGTTCTTTATTGAAATAAGAACTCAGCTGGCGCAATGGTCTGAGTTCTTTATTGAAAAAAGAACCCGGCTTGGGCCCGTAGGAAGTTGACGAGCGCGCTTTGGGCTGGAGTAAGGATGGAGCCAAGCACCGCCGTCTTCGTTGGATCTCCTATCTGGAGATCAACTGTCTTCGTGGCAACTGTATCCGCGGGCTTGATGGCTTGCGTCTCTACCCGTTTTCTGTTTCTTGGTGGGCTTGCCGAAAGTTTCCCGTAGGAGCGAGCATTCGCCCATGGTGTGCTTGCTGTCCGGATGGTAGGGACAACGCTTCTTGAGAAGTTTGTTGAATTCTTCCGTACTTTGCTGCGGAGACTGAGCAGCGCGAACGGTCTGGATGGCAGCTCTTCCTTCCCGAATCCGAATGATTTCATTGCGGGCATCGTTCTGGGTGATGTGAAAACGAGCCGGCCGGGGTTCTTCGCGACGTCTGGACCTGGGTGGTTCCTCGCGGGGCCTGCGGGGCTCCTCGCGGGGCATGGCCGTGTCCTTTGATCTTACGGCGAAGATGCCATAATGGCTGCTCTAACGCCTAGCTGAAGGTGCTTGGTGGCGCGAAGAACTCTTGCTTTTGGAGGCGGAGCGGCCTCCGTCCAAGCGATCAACCATGACCGCTACGGCTTCTAGGCGGGCTTTGGCGAGGTCGATATCGGGGGTAGCTTGGAACCCCTCGAAGACGCTGACCCCGAACATGATGTTGTCCACAGGGGAGTTGAAGATGCCTTCCTTGTCGAACTCAGCATTGAGGTTTTTCTTCTGAATGAAGCGACGTCGGAGGGCATGGTTGCGGTTGCGCTCGACACGGATTTCTCGGTCTGCATTGGTCTCTCCATCAACGGTTGGAGCGTCGTCGGAGACAACTTCATCGTCGCTGTGATCATTAAGGATGACACAGGACTGGCAGTCGGGGTTGTTAGGCCTGTTTTTTCTGTTACTCATGGTAACAGGGAGTTCTCTGCCTTCCTGGAAGGGAAGCAGAGGTAGAATGTCCCGTACCGTGGAGGGTACGTTTGCTTCGTGGAGGGCCACCTCGGGGTCCATGTCAGGCCAATGAACGATAACCCCCAAGGGAGTTGTGGTCGTGACAAGATCCGAGGTGGTCCGGTGAGGTTGCCGAAACTTCCTCTTCAGGTGATTCTGGTAGATCGCGGCTGAGTTCGTTAGCCCGAAGGGAAACTGAGGCGCGCGCGATCCACGTGGTGAAGTCTTCGATCCACGGGAACCGGAACCAGAGTTCCTGGGTGCCCGTGGGGTTGTTGTCACGGTCCTGATCGTTGAACCCTGGTGGAAGTCGGAGGTGATCTGGAGTCCGCCAGGGAGTCGTGGACGCGTGGCTTGATCCTGCCGCTTGACAGGGGTCGAGTTGACGTGGTCGTCCCGAGCTTGAATCTGCTTCGGGTGCCATGTACTCCTCCGAGTAGGATACGATCCAGAGATCGTGTCGGAATTTAAGGTTTTCCGGGATCCTCGCGGAGTGGTTTGCGCGGATGGCGAAGCTGGTGCAGCCACCACGTCGCGCAGTTGGTGTTGAAGCTCGCCTTCCTGGTTTGCGATGCAAAGCCAGGAGCCGAAGACGAAGATGGCGCCTGCCTCGAACTTGGTGACGATGGAGGCGCTGAACGAGGCCATCGACTCTTTAGCGAGTTCTCGACGAGTAGGTCCCCACGGACGGCGCCAAAGTGTCGGCGAATTATGCTGACAACGTTCTCGAGGGGGTGCCCCGAGAGAAGGGTTTAGGAAGAAGTCTTTGAGAATCTAGAGCCGAAGGTGACAAGAGACGATTTAGACAGGTTCGGGCCGCAATGTGCGTAATACCCTACGTCCTGTATGGTGTATCTTGTATTGATCTGGTGTAAAGCGATGCTTTGAAGGGGGTCCCTGCCTCCCCTTATATATGCCGGAGGGCAGGGTTACATGGAGACCGTATAGGACTAGGAGACTTTTACAAGTTAATCTCTAATTCCCTGATACAGTTTATCCAAACTGACTAGGACTAATCCTTGTCTTGTGCGTCAAGTCTTGTACGTGGGCCGGCCCACAGGGTGGTCCGCCAGAGTTGTTTAGTCCGTCAGGACTCTACACCCCCAGTTCCCTGCATGAGACTTGTTTTCATGTGACTGCAAGTAGGCCCACGTACACCCACTCGCACGGCGCCGGCCAGGCTCGCCGGAAACAAAGAAAATTTCTGCATGCACAGAGCCAGGTTGCGGTGGCCATTTTGCACCAGATGAGCCAGGCCCACTTGCTTCTCCGGGAAACCAATCACTAGCGCTTGCATCACCGGAGCCTGGTCGTGCTCAAATGCAACCAACCAATCAGCCCTTTAGAAACCCTAGTCTCCATCTCGGCATTGCCTCAACATATTTATTGAGACCGGACATGACATCAAACAGGCGGAGTTCTCGGTTCATGGTTTGATTGGTTTGATCAGTTTGATTATCAGTTCATGTCTGCTCAAATAAATTAAATTTCAGCAATGAGTGCCCAGCACAGTGGTGCCAAACCTGAATTTCAAGTGATTTCATATTTTGCTTTGAAATACATCACGTAAACATGAGGCTTTGAAATTCAAGTTTGGCACCACTGTGCTGCGCACTCATTGCTGAAATTTAATTTATTTACTGATAATTACACCACTGTCCTGTATTTAAGCCTCATGTACCACTGGTTTCATATTTTTCTTTTATTATTCACATCCATGTTTAAGTGATTATTACACCTTAGTACTGCTTTGCGTGTCTTACCTACAATCTTAAATACAGGACGTTTAGGGCAAGCTAATTGATTTAAAAATAAAATAAATTATTTTCCTTAAATGTCATACATTTTCAAAAGGAGCATGCTAGTTGCTAGAGGTTGCTACTAGTATAATTTCTAAAATGTAAAGGATGGGTGTCTTTTTAGGAAAAAGTCATTTTCGCCTCCTGTACGTTGAGTCAAGTTTAAGTTTCTCCCTAGACCGCAAAACCATGTAACTGACTTCCCTCAACTTTTGAAACCGTACATTTTACCTCCTTAGCCAGGATATAAGCGGCTTTGTCTTTTCTTTTTTATTTATTTTGGCTAAATTTTCAAAAATCATAAATTAGAGAAAATCATAAAATAGAAAATTTAATTTCATTGGAATCCACATAAGTGTATCAATACAGAAAATATATAATATAATATGCTTTATTACAACTTTTTTATTATAAATTTGGATCTATTATTTACTGTAGTTAAATGAAATAATTCATAACTGAAGGTTGTGTGGTCCAATTATGATGAAGTTTTTTTATGGTGAGCTCATTATTGTATGCTTGAACTGTATTAAAAAATTAATACTCATTGGATCATTATAACTTGGTTTTAGATTTATTTAGTATGTTTTCTCTAAATAAGCCTATAATCAAGTTATACATGATCCAATGAGTATGAATTTTTTAATATAATTTAAATATACAATAATTAGGCTGCAATAAAAATTTCAGCATCATTAGACCATAGAAAATAAAGTTATGAATTATTCTATTTAATTTAAAAAGGAATAAATCTAAATCTATTAAAAAAGTTTTGTACTAAAGTATACAATATTATATACTTTCTGTGTTGATATACTTATGTGGAGTTCAATAAAATTGAATTTTCTATTTTATAATTTTTATTGATTTACTATGATTTTTTTAAAGTTTCAGCCAAAATAAATAAAAAAGAAAAAGGAAAAACCGCTTTTAAACCGCTTAAATGCATCCCAGGGACGTATAAGGTACGGCTTCAAAAGTTAGAAGAGGTGGATTATTCGGTTTTGCGTCCAGAGAGAAAAATTAAACTGGGCATAATGTCTAAAGAGGCCAGGATGATTTTTTTCCTTTTTTTATTGGCGTAAGAGGCCAGGATGATTTTTTTTTCTTTCTTTTATTGGCGTGCAGTCTGTATTTTCATCCGGTGGGCTGCTCGCCTGCTTCCAGGCTGTTGGGCTGGGCCTTGCTGAAAATGGTCAACAACATGGGCCCAGTTTTTGCTAGCAAACGAGCAGAAATACCCACCCCCCCCCCCCCCCCCCCCGGCGCAGAGCTGCAAACAGTTGATTTCATTCATAATGTTTGTTTGATTGGTTTCGAACAATTCGACTCGTTTACAAGTAGTTTTATTACTCCACTTCGCAGCACCAGATCAAGCTCACTCAACCAGCAAAACAAATCAAATACAAACTCACAGATGCTACTACGCAGTAACACAGATTGGATGGAATCTTTGTGTTGTCGAAGAATGCAGCTGCACCTCGTATCGGAATGCCAGTCAGATGGTGGCAAAGCAGGAAGCGAAGGCATCCATGGCGTCGCGCGGCAACACCACCCCGAGCTCGATGCCGCCGTCACCCTCCGGGCAGTCCGCCAGCGCCACCGTCCCGGGCGTCTTCTCCACCGACACCATCTCCACCCTCGCCGGCCGGCCCCACCCGAAGTCAGTGGCGTCGTACACGCCGTGCCTCGGGGACCCACCTACCGACATGGGCCGCTGCGGAAGCACCGACATCACCCTGCCCAGCCACCCCTCCGCTCCGTCCAGCACGCCCTGCTCCATCTCCCGGATCGTGCTCCCCATCGCCGACGCCGCAGCAGCCACGCCGTCGGCTGTGTCGCCGGAGAGGAGCTCCGCCGCCGCGGCCTCCACGAAGCATGGGCGCAGGCAGTTGCCGAAGTACTCCGCGGGCAGCGGCGGCGACAGCCTGGACCGGCACTCGGCGGAGAAGAGCATGTGGCTGCGCTCGGCGCCCGCGACGCCCGTGGATCCGGACTTGAGGAGGCACACCCACGCCAGGGCCGACGCCGCCACGAAGGACGACACCTTCCCGTCCGCCTTCGCCGCCGCGCCCTCCTTGATCCGGTCGATCTGATGTCGCGGCAGCAGGAACGACGCCATCAGCATCGGCGGCTTCACCTCCTCCTGCTGCTACTGCGGCGGCGAGCGTCTTCCCGCGCAGGTCGTCGGGGTCGGCGACGACGGAGCGGTGAAGCACCGGTGGCGGCGGAAGCAGCAGCGCGGCGTCCTCGGCAGATCCACCCGCGCTCTCGATGCCTAGGCGGCAGGCGGCGGCCCAGGTGCGAACGAAATGCATGGTGGAGGCGTCGTCGCAGGCGGCGTGGTGGACGGAGACGCCGAGGCAGAGGCCGTGGCCGGGAAAGAGGGTGACCTGCACGGCGGCGAGAGCGAACGCCCCATCCTCCCCCGGCGGAGGCAGCTGCGGCACGAGCGGGCGGATCCCGGCGAGGTCCCTTGGCGTCCTGGCGACGAGGCGGTCGAAGTCGTCGGGGCTGTCGGACTCGGCGACGACCAAGGTGAGGGCGTCGGCGCCAGGGGCGTAGGAGATGAGGAACGGTGGGCGGGGCCTGATGGTTCCGGCGAGCGGGTAGAAGCGGCGGAGCGCGACGGGGAGCGAGGAGCGGAGGCGCGGGAGCGTGGAGGCCGGGTCCGGGTGGCGGAAGAAGAAGAGGCGCTCGACGGGGCCGGTGAAGAGCCAGGCCACGTCGAAGAAGGTGAGCGGGAGCGCGGGGTATTGCGCGGAATCAGACGCCGGCGGCGGCGAGACGGGGATCTGGTCGAGCACGCGCACGCCCGGCTGCGGCGACGGAGACGCCATCTGATGTGCTCCGCTGCTCTGCTGCAATTGCTCTAGCCTGCAGTTGTGGCCTCCTCTGCTCCGCTCTGCTCTGCCCTGCTCCGGTTGGGGAAAGAAGGCGAAAGAGAGACAGCTTGGCAGGGGAATCAGAACAGGGTGGAGGCTGACAGGTGGGGCAGGGGCGCCCCAGTTGTTCTATTGGCCTGTCCACTTGCTATTACACAAGAGCTTGGGTGATTTTCTTTTTGGTTTTTGATAATTAGCGTGCCTGCTTTAGGCAGCCAGTTAGGCATGTACCCACTCAGGCACCACACCCACTACAACCAATAGCATGGAGGCTAATCTTTTCATATGAAGCCATGCAAGCTAATCTAATTATGTACACTGTCCTTCGTAGCCCGAACAATGTGACAAGCCACTATCGCAATTATGCACATATTTCTATTTCTTCAATAGTGAACTCATGAAATTGGCACCATCTTTAAAACAAAAGCGGCTAACTGCAAGGTACAATCACATTTTTCCCTTTTAAAGAAAAAGACTAAACTTAGAACACTTCTCATTTTGATTTTGAAATCTTTTTATAGGGGCAAGAATATATATCACACTTTCCGTAATCATTTTTCCACCCACTAACCTAAATTCTAATTAACTTCTATTGAGTAATCACATTATAAACGCCATATCATTACAAAATATTTTGAAGGTTTCATTAAAATAACTAATCGATTTTGATCAACAAATTCTTGATAGATAAATTTTAGTCCTTAGAATAGAAAATAGGAATATATAATATCCAAGTAATTTTAAGTGAAAAACCAACTGATAAATTATATGTTTATATATAAATTTTTATTTATTAATGTATATTTATAATATAATATAATATAATATAATATAATATAATATAATATAATATAATATAATATAACTATTCAATATCTGACTTGACTATCTAGATTATCGGACCAGATATCCGATATCTATATCCGAATCCGATATCCACAAAAATGTCTGGATATCCAAAAAATCTATCCGAATCACTACCCGGCCCTCTTCGATCGGTCGGCGGAGCAGATATTATTCACTCTGTTTATACCCCTATCTGATGCGTTACCTACACCTAAGATGTGTGTGGCGGACCACTCCGAAATTATTCCAAGTTAAGTACCCCGGGACCACTAATCGAGTAGTCAGGCACTTAATCCGGAATAAGCTGGAGCGCCGTCGGATTAAACCCGATTAAACCACGTACTTTTCTCGATCGAAACAACAGCACGCCCACACGAAGGTGAGTTCCAGAGATCACAACATTCCCCAAATTAACATACAATAAAGTATCACACGTTATTACAAACCAAGCTCGAATTTAAATCAGAGTACCAAAGTCTTGCAGCGGAATTAAAAGTTCATTGCAGCGGAAGAATAAACTAACGACGATACAACGTAACACCATGATGAAGCCTGCCACGGTGCTACTCCTCCCGTTCCTCGGCAGAGGACGGAACCCATTCGATGTGCCATCCAGGGGGAACCTGGGTAGGCCAAGTCAAAGCATCGACTGCCACATCCAACATTGTACCTGTAAAACAATGCCACAAGCAAGGCTGAGTATACTAATACTCAGCAAGGCTTACCCGTCGGGTGAAATCTACATCGCCGACATCTAGACATGAGAGGCTTTTGGCTGGTGGGTTTGTTTGCCAAAAAGCAACTAAGAGTAGGTCCTTGCTTTCAAGTCTTAGCATCATATTCTAGTAGATTTAACCATTCTATATTAGCATCCTGTCTAATCATACAAGTGGTGCAATACAATTTATTTCATACAACAAGTTCTTCAATCTCATAGTTCCACTTGTTACTCTATGCAGCAAGGCGGTCAAGCAGTCTCATTAACCGCGAGAAGCGGACAGTTCGAACCGAATTTTGCTACCTGGCCAGGGGAAACCCAACACACACGGATAATGCTTGCTATAAAAGGTACAAGCACTTCCCAACCTTTCCCATCGATCCACAATTCGGAACCGGGTCCACTTCCTTAGGATAAAGGTTTACTGCTTCACTCATAGTCTCATGCATATATCCACAAGTGTACGGCAGGGGAAACAAAGTTTCCAAGGAGAGATGGCTATCGGCCCTAGCTGCTTCAATCTGGTACCGGGCTTACCGATTCCCATATATCGGCATGCATGTGGTACGTTCAAAAACTTGACACACTCAACCACACGTTTCGACCTTAAATCCATTATCATACACGGACGGAAGATCTACATTTACCATCCCGCCCGTCAATCCTTATGATTCCAACATAAGTAAAGACAAGCAACTCCTATGTCTCGCGAGTGACAGGAAATCACTCGACTTGTAACGGACCTAAAGCAATGCCCTATCGATCCTTTCATACTAGTGTTGCCAGTCATAGGTACTAGAAATGTGCAGCTAAGGTATTCAATCAACTCCTTGAAACGTAAATGCACAATCATAGGGAATTCATAAATGCATAATTTGGAAAGGGTAGGTTATGCTCCGGGGCTTGCCTTCTTGCTCTAGCTGGGGGTTAGCCTCCGGGTTGACGTCCACTTCGTTGGCACCTCCCTCCGGGATTCCTTCACCGTCGGCGGGGATGAGATGGTAGGTGCCGTCCGGAATAACGCCTTCTACATGAGATGCATAACTTAAGGTGGCTGCCTATTGATTCCAAAACTAAGGCCTTGAAGGCCATATTCACCTAGACATGCTTAAGTATTACTCTCTTTTTCATAAAATTAGAGGTGGGGTGTGTGGAGAATTTTTATACAACGTTGATGGTGATTGTGTACATATACAGAAGAATTTTTATTTATTATTTTGAAGATAGGGTGCTGTTCTGAAAAGTTAATCCTTTCCATGTTTTATTTTAATTAATTACCAACAAGCTCTATTCTTTTATATAACTCAATTTCCACCTTAATTTCTTCTCATTTTTGTTTCTCCTTTTCTGTTCATCATTTTTATCTATAAACTTTATGACAGCTACTGGAGTATAAGAGTTAGGCTCACTCCAAAATTTAGCTAAATCTGAGCTACACAGAATTTATTAAAAATATTTCAAACTGCTGCCTGCAGAAATGAAATAAAATCATATAAAATCGAAAATACATCCAATTCAGAAAATTTTCCTACCAGAGCTAGTCATGAGTGCAAGGAGGGCTCTGGCCAAGTGGTGGCTCAAAATAACCCTTGGACAGTCCTCAATAAATTTCTATCTAAAAACACATATCTATTTATTTGCTAGTCTAAAGAGAGTAAAAATTAAGTTTGGCATTTTTAACAGATGTGCTAACAAGTTTTTAGGCCTCTGGAGAAAAATGGTGATTTGTCACTGCACAGATTATTTTTACCAAATTTTGGACTACAAAAAGACAGGAAACACATTTTAATTTATAACCGAAGCTATAGTTCAAATTTTTAGGTCCCTTTTGGATACAAGGTGTCCAAAGTCACTACAAACAACATATCCAAAGCTCAGCCCTAGCGGAGCTCTGGATTTGAAATGGTGCACAAGTTTCTAAATTCACAATTTGAATTTTAATTCAAAAATGGTTCACCAAAAGTATATACATGCTTAAATGAGATTGGAGTTTACAATCTCACGAGTCCAGGGAGTAGTTTTGTGCATTTTTCCAATTTTTGTACGATTTTTAGTGGATTTTACAAGATTCGGGAAAAATAGATCTAGGTTTAAGAATCTTTTTACGCTGGGGACCCTAGAACTTTCAAACCCTTTCAAACAAGTCCCTAACTTTTGCGCAGAGGACCCTAGAAAAACGAAGACGATGAACTTGGGTCCTTGGCTCGTCGGCGTTGCTACGCCGGCCAAACGACAGCGAGCTAGGGTCGGGGAAGTGGGGGAAAAGCATCAGTGGCTCACCACGAGTCGATTGGTGACGGTTGGGAGGCCGGGGGATGCTCGGAAGATGGCCGGCGGCGATGCAGTGGTGGCGCGGCCGCCGCGGCTTCTACGCCGGTGAGGTCGGTGGCGTTCTCCGAGGTTGAAGGGGTCCAGAGCACCAGTGGAGCTCGAGGAAGCTGTTGGCGTGCTCGGTTGACCTCGGGGACGGCTCGAAGTGGGCTCTCGACGTGTGGGTGCTCCGGCGGCCGAAAAATGGAGATTTGGGGGAAATCTCGATTTCTCGCCGGAGAAGCGATGATAGCTCGTGAGGAGTGGGGGAAATGGGAGCTAGGGTAGAGGTCTAGCTTCGTGCGCGATGAATTTGGGAATGGTGGAGAGTGTGGGGCGAATTTCGTCTCGAAGCTCGGCTCGGTCCGTGCGGCGCGAGGTGGAAGACGACGGAGCGAGCGCGGGGAAGTGCAAATGGCTAAGTGTGGACTGAGGGGGAAGAGTGCGAGTGCTCGGTGGAGTGTGTGGGTGAGCCAGAAGGCACTGAGCGGCCTCGGGGGCGTGTGTGCGCGTGCACGGGCCGTCGCGGTCGCCATTGATGGCGCGGCGAGCTCGGGCAGAGTGCGCGCACGGGATAGGGGGTCGGAGATTGAGGCGTGGAGCAGTGGAAGATCTCCTGCAGAGCGTCTTGGCGCGGAGCGGAGGAGAATCTCGCACGAGGCGGCTCTGCGCGACGCTCGCGCGAGCGCGTGGCCACGTCGGCGCCCGACCGCCATGATGGCGCTCCGCGGCGCGAGGCAACACGGCGCGTCGACGGCGATGTGACGGTGCGGGAAGGGCTGGACAAACGTAAGACAACGCGTGCCACCCTACGCCGCGGCTCGGCCAGCTCGGCGCGGCCTCCGCCGCTCGCCGGCCACGTGGCGGCCGACTTCCGGCCGGAGCAGGGGCGCGCCAGGGCCACTGTTGGCGCCCGTGGAGCTCCTGTGCTCCATTCGAATTTTCTCCAAAAATTTGAACTGAACTTGAAAAAGTGTGAAATAAAAGTTGGAGTTTGAGAGGTTGGACACAACTTTCTTTTTGGGGTGAACCTGAAATTTCAAATTTTTCGAGCTCAAACAACCCAAATTCAAAAAGGTGTTCAGATCGGTTTTTCGAGTTTTTTAGGGACTAAACTGCAAAATTTTCAAAAGTTCCAAACAGTGACTAGGCCTTATTTGTGATGACAAACAACTTTTATTTTTGGAGATTTTCAAGTTTAGTACAAGATTCTCGAGATTTCAGTTGGGTGTCAAACCACCTTTGTTTTTGAATTTCAATTTGAATTTTTGATGGATTTTTTTAAATTTTCAACCCATAATTCCCTTTTGCACTTGTTTTAAGTGTACTTTTAATACTTTTACATCAGAGATGTCACAATGTGTTACCTGCACTTTAGGTGTTAGTGTGTTACCATATGACCAAACGTGGTAGCACCTCAACTAGTTCATCTAAAAGTCATCCAAAAATATGAACGGGCAGAGCATATAAATATCTACAGTCATGAAAACTTTGAAATTGAACAAACAATTTTGCAAGAAAATATAAAAAACAGAAATCATAACTTGAATAACTACAGATTTTAAATAAACAATGAAACCCACAACTATTAATGCGATGATTTCCCTTTTTGGTATGTCCTCACACAAATATTTGCTGAGCTTCAAACTTTGCATGATAGTAAATGCTTATAATGTTTATTCGTCAAGTTTTGGTTGAATTTTAGATGCATTTGTTTAAATGCTACCATATTCCAATTTTAGATGCACTTGTTCAAAAAAACTTATACGAAATATCAAATTTTTTGTTATAACTTGCTTTATTAGTGAATATTCTTCAATAATTACATAAATTTAACTACATTTGCACAATTTTTTTTAAAAAAGACACGTGGTCAAAGTTGGGGAAAAAAAGTCAAATGACTTATAAATTGAAATGGAGGAAGTAACATGGTAACATTTAAAAGGCAACACAGATGTTCTCCTAAATCTATTGTGACATAGATTCTCATTTTGACAACCATCTGCCCATCGTGTTTAACTTTATACATAGTACCTACTTCATCTTCTTACACCTCCATCCAAAAAAAAATACAATTATGGTCATTTAACTCGACTGACGTTGGTTATGGTACATAACTAAAATTACATTCTTTTTTATTATCAAACCACAGGAGTAGCCTTAAGAAAAAATTATTATTTATGGTGCTTTCTCTATTAGGGTGTGTTTAGATTGTAGAAAAAAACACTGTAGCATAAGAAAAACACTGTAGCATTCGCTGGGAAACGTGTTTTGTGAGGGAGGAATAATAAAAAGTTAGAATGAATAGTGAAAAGTTGGGAATCTGAACATGGCCTTAGAGACTTTTTGGAGACAATACTGAAGACACAACACTCGTTCCGTATAGGTTGAAACAATTTTATTCCCCCACCCGCCCATCTTCGTCTGACTCTCCTATATCAGATAGTAGATGCATCTCCATCTTTGTCTGTCTCTCCCCCACCCGCCCTAACCTTGATACCCCGATTTCCTTGTCTTACTAAATTTCCACTAATAACTTATGAGTGCTCGCTTTGCATGTGCAGGAGGTTTGTGTCGGCTCGCCCACGTAGATAAGGATTTGCTTCCTGCGCAGGTTTGAAGAAAATACGAGTGGAAGGTTTGAAGAAAATCATGAAATGGACTGACAAGAAGGGCATTAGATCTTGATGTGACTTGATTATAATTGAATCTTCTAGGATCCCCAAATCACCTTATTCTCAAATTAACCGAACATGTTCAGTTGTGTTTGGATTCATTGTTATCTGTTTGGTAACATTCGTCTCTCTTGTTTTTCCAGCAAACTTGTCCGTTTGACTGTCTGAGCAATGAGCATGGCTCTCCACGCGTGCTCTTGTGGGCAGCTCAAGCTGCATCCTAGTTGATAGTGTTGCATTGCAACCGCCTCCTCTGTCACTTCATCAAAGTTCGCCAGCACAATATATAAAAAAAAAGTTCTCCAGCACCAAATCGAGGCCCACTATCATTGTATCGAGCCATGCCACCTCCAAATCGTCCTCAAGAACGGCGATTGACCTTCGCTGCTACCGTATCGAGCTTTGCCACCTCGAAATATAACTGCGGGGACTGGACGGTCTCATGTATTGGCCATATCATCTTAAGACGACGTAACAACTAACTTATATAATGGGTCGTCTTATATGTTGTCTCATAATAAATGCATAATCCATAATTTTTGGATAGAAAAATAAAAATATGGTGAGTTGTATGACAACAATAACTCGTACAATGGTGAGATAGTTGTCTCATAGTCCTAAATTTTAGCCTATGAGACGGTTGCCTCGCGAAACAACCACCTGATTCTCTCTCCTTCCTCTCTCTCCGCCACCTCATCAAAAATCCTACGTGGACTTGCATGAGACGACCTATGAGACCGCTGATGTGTAGCAATGTATTTGCCCTTACCGCTGCCAAATCCACCTGCCCTACCACCAGATATTACCTAGTCGAGCTCTGCTGCCTTTAGACTGAGTTGTGGGTGTGGGATGCTATAACATGTAAAGAAAAGAAAACATTTGTTTAAGGCCCTGTTCAGATGCCTAACTTTTCACTATTCCTCCCTCACAAAACACGTTTCCCAGCGAATACTATAGTATTTTTCCCTATAATCTAAACACACCCTAAATCTTACTTGCTTTTGCCAAGGTGGCTAGGCCAGCCGGCAAGATAGACGAGATACCCCACCGGACATGTCTTTGCCTATGTCTAGTCGAGCTTTGTTGTTTCCAAATTGACTAAACCTATCAGCGAACATGTCCCTGCCTCTGTCTAGTCCAGGGTTATGGGATTCAGGCCCTGTTCAAATTCCCTAACAAAACACTATTCATTTTAACTTTTCACTATTCATCAACTTTTTACTATTCATCTCCCTCACAAAACACGCTTCCCAGAAAGTGCTACAGTGTTTTTCTTCAGCTACATTGTTTTTTACCCTAATTTGAACACATCCTCAAAATGTGAAAAATTTCAGTCGCCTCCGAAATAGGTGAATCTTGGAAATTTCGGATTGGTATTAAGTGTTTGACCGGTCAATGAACTCCATTTTGAATTAAAAATAGTTAGAATTTGATGAAAATTTTAGCATTCAATACTTCCCAAGAATGATTATGGATGAGACGTGAAGAAATACGGTGAAAATTCAATGAGAAAGATAGCGAAAGCAAACTGTTATTATGTCTGTTATGCACTATAAGATCGAAGATGTACAAAATGAGCAAAGAATTAGGATTAAATGAACTTTTTGTACCGAGAAATATGTTGGCTTATATATAGTCCTTAGCAATGGCAACAAAAATCAAGTTTAGTCAAATGTTTAGAATGATTCAGTTTCGTTTCGGTTCTGACCGAAATGGGTGAATTTCCGTGAAATTCTGTCATCTCAGACCGAATCCCAGATCCCAGGCCTAGTCGAGTTCTATCACCTCCCAATTGAGTTGGGCCGGCGTATAATGATATAACACCATGTAAGAGTATCTTCAAAAGTGCCTAATAAAACATTTGTAGGATCGACGATTGCCGACTAGAGAGGGGTGAATAGGCGGTTTAAAACTAAAATCACAACAGTAATAAATTTAATTAGCAACACTGGAGAATACGTCTATCCTAGGTCGAGTTTTGCAATCTTAGGGTGCCAAGATATAATTGAATATCTAGTAAGTAAATTCTCGAAGTACATTACATGTAATTAATTGAGTAAAAGAAATAACCAAAGACACAAGCAATTTTTCCTGTGGTGTCGGTGACATGCTAGTCACCCCTAATCCATGTTGAGGTGGATTCAAAGCTTCCAATTGCTCCTCTACCAAGAATCCACTTGTGTATAAACCAATCAAGGAATCAATGAATCTCTCCAAACCTGTTCTCCACTAAAGATGTTTTTCAGCACTTCGGTGAGGTAAAGCTCAAGAGGTTTCTTCACAATCTTCTTGATGAGCTCAATGAAAACCAAACTCCAAGCCGTCTAAGAGACGGCAACCTCCAAGAGTAAAGCCAAAGAACCTTGCTTGAAGATTTCTCCAGTGCCCAAAAGCTCAACATATGGATGCAATGCACTAGAATCCTCTCTTTCTCACCAAGAATGCATTCCCTAAGCAAATTGAGGGAAAGAGTGTAGAGCTCAAATGTGTTTCTCAAGTGAGTGGAATGGCCAAGAAGACCTCCCCACGGCCGGGGGTCTCTTATTTATACCCCCACTCTCTAATCCAACCGTTATGTTTGAATCTCGAGTTTTCTGCGAACTCATTTACTGTCCACCTCTATAGAGCCGGATGGTCCGCGTTATAAATCAACAACTATGTGTCACATCGCAGCATGTCAGAGTCGACCGTTATTCAAAAATCGGACCATCCGCCTCCAGGGGCCGAACCCTCCGTCGTTCAAACATAAGTTGCACAGAACGGGCGACCAATCAGATAAGTCCAAAAATCAGCTGGCGGACCATCCGGTGCCCAGGGCCGGACCGTCCGTCGTTATCGTTCCGGCTAGGTCGGCTGGACCATCCGCCGTTGACACCAAGTTTAACCAGAGAGCACCCGAGGCTCTGTCCAAATTTTACTTCAACGTCGGACCGTCTGCCAAGGTTGGCCGGACCATCTGCCAAGGTTAGCCGGAGCGTCCACCGTTATCATTGTTTTTCACCAGAGAACTCCCGAGCCTCTGCTCAAATTTGAAGTCAGAGGCGGACCGTCCACCGAGCATGGTCGGACCGTCCGTCGTACATTTCCGCCCACTGAATTTCAAATATCTTGTTAGATAGGATTTTTCAAACTCGTGAAAGACTCTCATCCTATATGCATGCAACATAAGTGTTTGAGTAATGTGGCACTATAAACCCGTCAAGCAAATATAGATTGACCCCTCTTGATAGTATGGCTATCTAGTCTATAAATCTGGTTAATTTCCTTCTCTAATCACCACTTGACTGGCAAATTAATAGTCCTACCTTATACATGTGCCTTGAGTATTCCAACACTTCTTATCACCATGAATAGAAGAAGCGTACAAAAACTCTTTTCTTTTAAGTGGCTCATTTAACACCATCTCCATGGTTTACATAGCTCATCCTTGTGACTAACCTTAATTCATATACTCAATGAAATTGTTAGTCTACGAAGTGTTGTCATTAATTATCAAAACACTAAACTAGGGGCCTAGATGCTTTCAATCTCCCCCGTTTTTGGTAATTGATGACAACCACATATTGGAGTGATAAGAATTTGATTCAGTTCTACTTTACATGTGAAAATATGAGGAAGATTTGGAGTGGAATTTTGATATACCTCATTCTTTATCATAAAAGCAAAAATAAAAGTTGATGAAGAATATCAAGACTCTATTTTTTTTAGAGAAAAACTCCCCTAAATATGTGCATTCAATTTTGAATTTAATTTTGGCACATATTCATGGTGTAGGAAAATTTTGACGGAACTTCTCTTGAAGAGTGGAGACCGTGGCACAAAGAAAACCCAAGAGTATTCCCATATAACCATAAGATTGATCCATTTTCCAGAATCCAACCCCACGGGCTAGAACTTTGTCATAAGCCACAAGCATTAGTCCACAAACAATAGTTCAACACAGATAATAGAGTTCTAGTGTCACACATAGCAAATAGTGCATAAAGATTATTACAAGCCACAAGTTTATGCAAATAAAACATAGACATGCTCTTGATCGGCAAATTAGAAGTCCTAACTTATACCTTTGCCTTGAGTGTTCCAACACTTCTTATCACCATGAACATCAAAAGCGTACAAAAACTCTTTTATTTTCAATGGCTCATTTAACACCATCTTCATGGTTCCATAGCTCATCCTTGTGACTAACCTTAATTCATATACTTAATGAAATTGTTACTCCACAAAGTGTTGTCATTAATTAGCAAAACACTAAACTAGGGGCCTAGATGCTTTCAACATCCCAATAGTTAATTTTCAAAGTAAAAATCATAAACGATGTTACAGCTGTTGTCTAACCTAGTTTCTATTTTTCCACATACCCAATAATACCTCCATCTGGATCCAAATTTGTCCCCACCTGAACTCCGAATCCCAAAAAAAAGTGTCAAAGAAAATAAAAAATCCCCAAATTACTATTTATGGTGGGGGAAACTCAAGTCTTGGACCCACAAATGGATGTTGTGACAGCAATTCAATCCTTTTGAGATCATATTTTTGGGAATTGTTCGATGAAGAGGTATTTTTTCTCCCAAAAAATTAATACCAAGTCTTAAAATCAAATTTTTAAATCTTTATTTTTTTAGACACTTTTAGATGTGCTCTAAGAGAGCAAACATACGTTGGAAGCTTACTAGCTTTGTCAACGACTGTGAGGCAAGGCGAGGCAGCAAGGATTGACGAGAGGGATAAAAAGACCTTAGTATCTACTAGTTTTAAAATCCCCAAACTATGTGAAATGGAGAAAAGGGCTGAGAATTATGTTGAAGTAAAAAAAGAGAAAAAAAGGTGCAACCAATTATATATTTACGAAAAATATATCATCCTGCAAATTTCTTAGATATAGGAATTTTTTTATGTACCGATCAACGGATGAGATTGATTTCAGTTTATTTACGAACAAAGAAAAGAGTCTTGAGTCGAGAACCCTCGTTTGCCCCCTTCTTCGTTCTTCCTCCCGCCCACCGCCCGCCGGACGGCCCTGACCTGTGCCGCCGCCCATGGCGAAACGCCTCCTCTCCAGCGCCCGACTCATTGCGCTCCACCGTCCCATCCTGCCTCCGGCGTTCTCTCGCCTACTCTCCAGTGCCCCATCCGCCCCTACGAGTAGCGAACCGGAGGACAAGGGCAAAAAGGCGGCGGCGGCCGCCGCTGTCGTGGTGGAGGCGGCTGCCACGAGCCGGAGGGAGGACCCCGAGGTCTGCGCGAGGGATGGGTCGGAGGAGGACGACGAGGACGCCGGCCTGCCCTGGAGGAGCTGGAGGCCTGACGTTGCGTGGCTCTCCAAGGCCCTCGAGCCCGCGCTGCATCTCTACAAGCAATACAATTGGAAGCCTTTCGCTTGTTCGTCTCCTTCACTTCAGTTGCTGCTCTATTACATCTTTACGCCTATATAACCTCCACATTGTGATTTTTCGATGCGTTGTTTGTTTCCCCAAGAATTGTTACATTGGTATAACAGGAATTAGAATATGAGGAACTCCTTTGTAGAATGGCTGGCTGTAAAATTGCAATGAATATTGGAATAATTTGCAATAGTAACTGATAGATCAAACTGTTTTCAGTCCGCCTTCTGTTCCATAAGCAGTAGATCTGTGGGCAAATTACATGTTAAAGGCGCCGCCTAGGCGTCAAGGCGTACCTAGGCGCCTTAAGGTCCTAGTTATGCCTTGTCTCCTAGGCGATAAGGCTCACCTAGGTCGTTTCGCCTTACTGCCTTTAAAACACTGATGGACATCATTATATTTTTTTTCCTTTGCTACACAATTAGAAAGCTTGATATTCTGTCCCTTAGAGTGATTATACTCTCTGAATGCAGCTACTAGGGGAGGGGAGAGCATCCCTGCAAGCACCCGGACATTTAGCGAAATTCTAAGTGATCTCCAACGAAGTAAGATAAGCATCAAGGATTGGAGCCTCAGTGATCTTACAGTTGGCCTTTACCTCATTTACCTCAGTCAAGCTTCCTCAAAGAATATTGAAACCTTCAAGGGTGTTCAGATATCCTCCAATAAGATGGTACGTCGTGCAGGCTTATTCATACTGAAGTTAACAAACTGTATGGTACTGAATAGTGAATACTAACTGTATGATATCTTTAGACTGTTGTGGTGATTGATTTCGATTGCTCTGTTCTTTGGTTATGATGATTGATATTTGGTTATGATGACCAAACATAGAGTTTTAGCATCTTTAGACAGTTATGCTTCTCAAATAGTTACTACCGTTGTTCTTAAATATATGATACTGTTGACGTTTTGCTCAAATTTTGATAAAAATATGTAATATATTGGTTAAATAAATAGAACTGAGTACCACCACGTCTATCATAAAAAGTAATTTAGATTTAACATGCAGATACCTATTTGCATATATATTTGTAGAAAAGATAAACAGTCAAACTAATAGAAAAGTATATGGTGTCACATATTTAAGAGCCAAGGTAGTCAATAATTTGCACTAGTAGTAACAGGGATTCATCCCTATTCCTCTTCCAGGTCCAAGAACTAATTTATCACCTTGAACTTGCAAGAGGATGCTATAAAGGCAATGCAACTGGACTTGCACGGTATAGCATGCTTCGGAAGAGAAATGTTGTAAAGTTTGTGAAAGACTCTAGTATTCTGAGGCCTGGATATTACATTGGCATTGATCCACGAGCTAAATTGGTGATTCTTGGGATTCGTGGGACTCATACAGTGTATGATCTTGTTACTGATTTGATTGCTCTGAGCGATAAGAAGGTATCACCTAGAGGTTTCTCAACACACTTTGGAACATATGAGGCAGCCAGATGGTACCTTCGCCATGAGCTGGGAATAATCCGAAAATGTTTGGAGAAGCATAAGGTGAAAGAGTGTATTTCTCGCTGTTCAGTTGAAACCATCGTCTTTTATGCCATGTGTTTATTTTTTTATGTTCGAAGTAGGATTACAAGTTGCGATTGGTAGGGCACTCCCTTGGAGGAGCTTCAGCTGCATTACTTGCTATAATGCTACGTAAGAAGTCAAAGGAGGAGCTTGGTTTCAGTCCGGACATTATTTCTGCTGTTGGATTCGGAACACCACCTTGCATATCAAAGGAAGCTGCTGAAAGTTGTGCAAGCTATGTTTCTACTGTTGTGCTCCAGGTTTTTCTTGATCTTTTTGTTGGAGTCGAAATCCGGTTTCGGGTGCGTTCCTTTGTTGAGCTGTTTGGCATTCGTAAATCGTAACTGGGCTATTTCTTCATTGATTCAGGATGATATTATACCTAGGCTCAGTGCAGCTTCATTGGCAAGACTGCGAAATGAAATACTGAAAACGGATTGGTAGGTATTGAGTTTGGATGCGTAGTAAGTGACAAGAACTTCTGTTCAGGTAGCTTTCATAGGAAGAAATAACACTTTAATAGTTTGCCTAGGGGTAGTGGGTGTTAATTGAACACCATCCCAGGGCATGTACTTCGTAATTTTGAACACTTGGTTAACAGATGGCCCTTTGTACATGACGCCTGTACCATGTTATTTTGCAGGGTAAGTGTTCTGGAAAAGGAAGACTTGAGGCATATAGTCGATATCGTGACTAATGCCAAGCTTGTTGTTTCGTCAATTCAAGATGTGGCGCGTAAACTTGGTGATTATGCCAAAATTGTATCAACATCAACAAATTCTGGTGAGTTTTGGATTGATTTGGGCGGCAGGGGGGGGGGGTGCACGTCGAGGTAAATGTGCTATGGTTTTACTTGAATCCTGACCTTTTCTTGTCAGATGTTGCCAAAGATCCAGCTGACTCGACTAAGATGCTGTCATCGGATAGTACAAATGATGTGTTTGTGCCTGAGGATCTCTTCCTTCCTGGGACTCTGTATTACTTACAGAGGGATATTGAGAATATAAATTGCGTTGATGATGAGTCATACACACTCTGGAAAGGTGATCCAGGGGAAAATTTTCAGAGGATACTGTTGTCTGGCAACCTGATATCTGATCACAGATGTGAAAGTATACATTGCGCTCTGAGGGAGGTTCTCAAGACACTGCCACCACCACCGCAGGACGGATGACCTTGTTTTCTCTCAGGGCTTTAATCTGTAGTCGCTGGACGCCTGGGGCTTTAATCTGTAGTCGCTGGACGCCTGGATTCTGTAGTTTTGTAATGTGTAACATATACGGGCGGTTCCTTTGATCTGTTTTAGTGTCGCTCAGAGGACTAACCTGCCTGCCTGGTTCTGTATGCTGTACAGTTTTATCTACTGTGCTAAGAAACGTGCTGGGCAGTGATTTTTTTTAAAAAAAATACGGCAGTGGAAATTTTGCCTAGTTTACAAGTTGGGCCAATTCTTTACTGTGTGATTTTGAGTTGCCAATACAAAATTGAAGGGATCTGAAGCACCAGATCTCTCTGTTGCGAGGCAAACCATTTATTGAAAAGTGAATTCATCCATTACTCTACAATGCACGCAGATTAGCATTACAAAGTCTGAGCATCTGAAAACATGATTAATTTATTTATCATTCATCTGAGGTTATCTGAGGTTTTGGCTACATGAACATGACACTGCATTCTTAACTAAGATTCACTCTCCTCGCCAGCTAGCTCGCCGCAATCCTCGATGACGACGCGCTCTGCCGTTGCTCCCGTTCCGGAACCGACGGCCTCCATCTTCTGCACGACGCCGTAGCCGTCGACGACCTGGCCGAAGACTACGTGCTTCCCGTCGAGCCATGGGGTCTGGGTGGTGCAGATGAAGAACTGGGAGCCGTTGGTGTTGGGCCCGGCGTTGGCCATGGAGAGGACGCCGGGGCCCGTGTGGCGCAGCTTGAAGTTCTCGTCCGCGAACTTGGCGCCGTAGATGGACTCGCCGCCGGTGCCGTTGCCGCGGGTGAAGTCGCCTCCCTGGCACATGAAGCTGGGGATGATGCGGTGGAAGACGGATCCCTTGTAGTGCAGCGGCTTCCCCGAGGCGCCAAGGCCCTTCTCGCCCGTGCAGAGACAGCGGAAGTTCTCGGCCGTCTTGGGGACCTTGTCGGCGAAGAGCTCCATGACGACGCGCCCGGCCTTGGCCTTGCCGATGAGGATGTCGAAGAAAACCTTGGGGTTCTTGGCCATGGCGGATGCCTTCTAGGCTTCTACTCTGTCAAGGCAAAGGGGAGTGTCACCGTCAAAGACAGATTACAAATCAAGTGCAGTTTGCTGTTCAAGCGAATCTAAATGTGCGCCGTCATCCGTGTTCATCCTCCACGTACGGTGGCAGGAGACCATGAATATTTCGTGGGGATGACGACCATTATCGATATCGCACAAGCTTTGAGCTCAATAGGCCGAGTGATGCCTAGAAAGCCTTCGATATGTGCTTACAGTTCTAGATCAGATGAGTAAATTAAACAGGGCATCTGAATATCTACCAACTAGATGAGGTGAGGGGAAGAACAAGAAAGGGGACTTCGGTCAATCAGCTCAGCTCAGCTCACCTCAGCACAATAGGTCGCCGGTCTTGTTCGCCGCCGGGATTCGGGAAGAAGAAGAAGAGGAGGCGGCGGCTGAAGGCAAAGGGAGGGGGCAATCAAGATATAAGGAAATGGGGGAGGGTTTTAGGGTTTTGGAAAGAACGGGCGGCGGCTTTGATGGGCCACTATTTTCCTGTGAACAGGCCAAGCTCATTTCACATAAGGGCCCATCTAAATCACCCCTTGTTACCACCCTGGCCCATTTCCCCTTCTCTTGTTGAGACTTTTTTTTTTTTATAGAATGATAGTACAATCGAAGACGCTCACACAAACGCACACACTCACCCCTATGAATATATGTACGCAACCCTACCCCTACGAGCACCTCTAAGAGACTGAGTCGGCTGATCTTGAGACTGACGAAGTCACCACAGGCGCCTCGCAATCGACGGAGACGTCGCCTACCACTGAAAGAACAATGCCGATTAAATCCTGGAATAAATGCAGGAAAATATGACACCCGAGCCGAGTCGAGGACTCGAACCCGGGTGGGCAGGTTCCACCACAAGGACCCTTGCC
The DNA here is from genome assembly GCA_015342445.1 of Digitaria exilis. Classification (NCBI taxonomy): domain Eukaryota; kingdom Viridiplantae; phylum Streptophyta; class Magnoliopsida; order Poales; family Poaceae; genus Digitaria; species Digitaria exilis. Next base: position 902,153 of record JACEFO010002191.1, read on the forward strand.
AACTGAGCTAGGCTCAATTAACTCTCTTGTTGAGACTCTGGCCACTCCTTTGGTAGAAGTAGTTTAGTTGGGGGAGAACCGTTTGCTCAAAAAAAAAAAGTTGGGGGAGAACCGGGGAAATACACAATAGTAACTTTTCGAGAAAACGTGTTTGGTAGAAGTAGTTTAGTTGGGGGAGAATCGTTCGCTCAAAAAAAAAAGTTGGGGGAGAACCGGGGAAATACACAATAGTAACTTTTCAAGAAAGCGTGTTATGTGAGTGGAGGAATAGTGAATTTCTGGAGAATTTTTCTAGAAACTAAACTACTTCCATAACATTTTACTAATCTCAATCAACTATAGAGGACTTGTTACTTATGCTAAATGTGCTAAAAAAGTTACTTGTGCTAAGAAAAGTTACTTGTGCTAAGAAAAGTTACTTATGCTAAAAAATGACAGTTACTAAAAAACAGATGACTACATATGGATAATCAATAGCTGAAGCATACTTCGATAACATTTGTGTTTGAATTATCGTACACCAAAATCTAGTCGTTGTTTCAAGAACTGGGAAAAATTGAGTGCCAATTTCAAACAGCTACCACAGTCATCGTTTTCATTTTAGACATTATTATTGTTCTAAAGTTAAGAAAGAGATAAAACGACTTTTGCCCTATTTATTAGTCATGTATGGCCCTAATTGTTTCTTTTTTTAGAATGATTTGTTTTCACGGACGGAAGGAGCACCTACTCTAGTAGCCTGAGACAATGTACAGAATATTCTTCTTTGATACAGTATTACTTTGCCATGACATGGTCAATCTAGAAGATTAACTACTGCATGTATTATATGGAATGTGTTCATGCCAGCTACAACCAAGCACATGAACAAATGAAAAAGTGTGAAACGCAATCATGTAGTGCTCTTAGTTTTCTCTTTATGAAAACATTGTATTTAGCAAAATAATTGTGTATGAGTTCGACACGTACTCACAAAAGCTCGTATATGCTTTATTACAATGATCTCTGACACCTGCAAGGCAGGCTGCCTCTACTTTTGGGACCTAATGCAACCAGCCTAATATCCACTTCATTTGGTTTCCTTTCTACAGTACATGGGGTGGGACAGTAATGACTGATGAGTTCGAAAGTTCGTACAATGCAGAATGCTAATTTTTTGCTTTTTTTTTCTGTTTGCTTAATCAAATCGTGAAAGAGTTTCTTATGTGCGGCCCTCATACCGACACCAACCATCAAGTATAAGTTTAATTTTCTTTTTCTTTAGGGAAAAATCAGCTGGAGTATGAAAAATTTGAAAGGAAGAAAGAAAAATCATTAGAAACACCATATCATCATTATGGCTGTCTCTGGCGAACTACAATGTTATTAGTTGGGAACAACAACACTTTGGCATTGGTTTGGTGCGTTAACAAATACCCTTTGGTATCCGGAAGTAACACTTTGTTAAAATAAAGTGAATACAGCTGCATCTCTCTTCTACATCTCAAATAAGATAAAGCATGTGGCAAACAAACTCCACCATGTCAACAGACAACAATGCATAATGCTTTCTGGAGAGGGACTCTACCCAGACAAGGCGACCAAGATTGACTAGTTCCTTCTACAAGGAAAAAGAGCATTTGGGCAGGCTAAGTTAGATTAAAGTAAATTTATGGTTAACTGAGACATGTACATACACAAAAAATCTCAGAAGAAACAATTTTAAAATTATGGTTAGATGTAGTGGTCAGGAGAGAAACTGTTATTTATCTGAAGCAACTACACAATACATGCATGGTCTATTGAAAGATATTTGTGGCCACTGAAAGATACTTGAGAGTGGCTTCAGGCAGCAGGCAGCAGACATGGTTGACTGAGAGTGTTCAGTTTCTATTATATGAATGGAAAACAGTTGGGGAAACACCTAGTTACTTCAGTGGGTGCCTGCTAAAAGAAACTGTACAAAAGGGGGTTCCAAGAATGAAAGGAGGAGGAACTGCACATGGAGAAGTCAGCTAGGGAAGACTATAAACGAAGCCATAACTAAGGTTGACGATGAGCTTTTAGAATTTAGTTAGGGGGACCTAATCATAAACTATCCCAAACATAGGTGGTTAATTACTAGATATAGATTTTATCATAATTTTTTTATTCTTTTCTTCATAGTACCTTTGCCCAAGCTCCTCTTGTGTGTTCCTGTTTTTATTGTATAGATTTCTGAACTGAAGTCTTTCGTTTGTCAGACCAGTAAATAAATTATAATCTCAACAACACAAGTAAATAGAAAAATGATGACTGCACAGGCATCTAAAAGTTGATATCAAAAATGTTTTCCGAAGCACATAAATGGGTTGGGTTAGTGTTACTGGCTTCGTCATTTGATTGAGTCATTCTGAAAGGAACACAAATGAGTATAGAATTGGGAATGGGGCTTTATGACAGTGGAACCTGTAGCCCATTAGGGAGACCATTGCAAATAAATCATATCACAGACTAAGCTAACCCCACAGGTGGAGTATCCTCCATTATAAATGGGGAAGGATGGCGATTCAATTCACAACCCGCAAGGAATAAGAATACTGTACGCAGCATCAATTTCTAGGAATTCAAATAGATGACAGGGTTTGGCTCTCCATGTGGTGCATGCAAGTTCCTCCGCAGGAAGTGCGTCAAGGGTTGTGTCTTCGCACCATACTTTAGCCATGATCAAGGGGCTGCACATTTTGCTGCCATTCATAAGGTTTTTGGTGCAAGCCTCAAAGCTCCTCATGCATCTCCCAGATGGTGCCCGCAGTGAGGCTGCAGTCACCATCTCCTATGAGGCACAGGCGAGGCTTCGTGACCCAGTATATGGTTGTGTGGCACATATATTTGCTCTTCAGCAGCAGGTTAGTCATTTCCTATGGAATACTAATTTCAATTGTTTTGTATCCATAGTGGAAAGATGTATAACAATTAATAACTCTAATATTAGGGAAAAAAAATGGTTCTTGGGTGTTCATTTTCCAAAAGTTTCAGCATCTCAGATATATTAGTAATATTGAAGTATGTGAAATTGTTAATGCAATGTTTTCCTCACAGGTAGTAACTCTGAAAGCACAGTTGGCATCACTCAAAGCTCAAGCATCACAAGGATACGCAACTGAGTTTTCGAAGCCAGGAAATCAACAAGACAACATTTATGAGAATAAGTTCATGGCTTACCAGAATGGAGAAGGCGATGCACCTCATCCATCAGAATCTTGCACTTCTGCCAAGAATGAGAGTCAGCAGTACTTCAGCAATGACACTTTCACTTGCGCTTCTACCCAGTCCCTTCAGCTTCACAACCCATATAAGTACACACCTGACTGTACAGCATCCTTCAACAGTTACAACGATCCTTCACACTTCATGTTTTCTCTCCATCTGCAAGAGGGCAATCATAAGAATGGGTATTATGGCACAGATGACCTCCAGTTATTGGCACTTGCATATCTGAACTAGGTGCTTTAAGTAGTTTATATACAGCTTCCAGCAATTTGGAGTAGGACCTATAAAAGTGGATCGAATTATAAGCCATGGTCCTATGGATATTAAGTAAAATGCTTCACGAGGAGAGTGTAACCTGTACTAAATGGCTGAATGCAGAGGGGTAAAGAAAATATAGTTCTCGTTCCCCATTAGCCTGTGAAGCAGTTAAGATCTCAAAAAAGTTGCGTTTTTGTAGTTGTAGAGAATTAGCAAGAGTTCAAGGTTATTGAAATCCCAAAGTATTATCTCATGATTTCATGAGCAGCACTATCAATATTAATAATATGTATATGATACCATAGATATCAGCAGTCTCTATCGTCTATAATCCTGAAATTTGTTTTTAGTGGAACGTAGAAAGCATATTGATGCTTGTAAAATTTGTAACCATAGTAACCCATGAGGTTTGTCAACCCCCATGACAAATGATTATCATTATAGGGTCCTTTTAGTTTGCTTTCGAAAAGACTGGATTGATATGGGAAAGTCTTATCTTTGTGCTAAAAAAAGAAGCACATGATCTGCAAAGGGGAGCTGCAGAACATCTGAAAGTGGAGTGCACAAATAACAAGCACACATGATAGAGGTAATTTTTCTGCTGGACTAAATAAATTATGATGTCTATGAAACCTCTCTCCAATCGCTTTCCACCTTCTTTTAATATGAATGAAAGCTGAGGTCGACATGTGATGCTTAAATGGGCCTCTAGCCTTTTTTTTTTGTCAAGAACATGATGTCCCACCCTCTCCCATTACACGAAGGACGAATAACTAAGTGATTGCTGTGTTTTTCTGGACGAGCAGTTTGGAAACTTAGGAGCAATAATCTGAAAAGACGATACATTTGGTAGCAGTGTGTTGACTCAGAAATTAATTAGGCCTTGGGGATTCCTTTTCCCCGGTTGAAGAATGAAGGCTATGCAGCCTTTCAACAGTTGAGATGCAGAGACAGCACTGATCCCCGAATTTGAATTTTATATTGAAACAACTTAACACAGAATTAAGGAGAGGGAAAAAAAAATGGAAATACTTGGCGCTAGGATCATCACAAAAATGTACTGGCCATGCTCTAGAAGTATTACCATCCCTGCACTGGAATGTGAGTTTCTAATTAACTATTCAACAGCATTTTTTTTTGAACTGATTATTCAACAGCATTCAAAAGGAGATGGACAAAGAATGTCCCTGACTGGCTATAAGGTTGAAGGCTTGAGGCCAACAATATCCCAAGGTAGGTAGTATTTGGACCATGCATGTGTTTTATTAGTCAATAAGAATGGAAAAATTCACGAGTAGTGCCTATGCAGCATTCCGTCGAACAGGCGAGGTGCCACTTGTCCACGGCAAGTGCCAGACACTTCCACCGCGAGCACAAGGAGGGAGGGAAAGGAGACTTCACCTGACTAGCAAGGTGCCGCCATCGGTGCCACTCGAGCAAATCATCTCTCGGGAGTTCGATCCCCGGCAGGGTGGACTGTAGGGTGAACTCCAACGGAGACGGAGGTTGATAATTATAATTTAGCTGCACATGCAAACCAGCATCATACCAGGGTGTTTGATGGGTCAAATGTCAGGCAGCAACTTCTCCTTTGAGTGGAATGGCCCATGAACCAGAGGAGAAGTGGTATCAATGGCAAACGATTTGTTCCTACATCAATGACCCCATCGTTCCTGCGTCGTCCTGAAAGGCGACACGGGCGGCAGGCACCGCGATCCGACCGCCATGCCTTGATCTCCGTCACTGTTGGTTCTCCTCCCTTCCCACCCCTCACGTCTCACCGAGTCACCGGCGAGAAGGTCAAATTGCGCTCATAATACAACTTGCCAAGCGGTGCATATTACTCCAACATCTCGTAAGCTGCTCGATTTAACGTAACAACTTTACAGGTGGGTACAAATTGGTCCTACAACTTATAAATTGCTCAATCTATTGTAACATTTTCGTACATCGTGCATTTACAATCAAAATATTGTCAAGGTAATATATGCTCCATTTTAAATAATTTGACAATACCATGTAAGTTATTTCATCTACCTTTCTATCTTATTTGTGCACTTTGCGCATATATCGCAATCTCAGTACCACTCCAAATTTGCATGCAATTGCTGGATTGCCATGCATGTCTGTCATCACATCTAAAAAGCGCACACATCTAAAAAGCGCAATGGACGAAATCTCTCGTTAAAGTGCAGCGTATTGTCACCAAGGGTAACTGGCTAAGCGTCTTCTCGAGATATTCTTCTCTAGTTCATTATTAAAGTCTAGAACAATGGAGCACGAACTTGAGCTCGACCAAGGTTATGGATCTATATATATGACTGCAAACCGCTACTTGTGCATATGCCATTGCTAACATCATGGTGAGACCGAGCAAGGTTAGATTTACAGCAGATTAAAAAGAATTAAGGAACTTTTAGCCATGTGAAAAATTTATGTTGAAGTTTTTTTTGTCAAAATGCTTGTACATCATTCCCAAGTGAAAAGTTTTTTATATCATTCAAGGTAATAACCACCAACACACATGGTCAAATTCATCATAGAGGCAATATTTAGACTATATATGCATAAATTTACTAAGTTTGTGCGTTAACTCGAGCAAGTTACAAGTTGTTGGACCAATTTGCACCAACTTGTCAAGTTGTTACATTGACAAGTTGTTATATCATGAGCGCAATTTACTCTTTTAGTAAATTGAATGCAGTTTAGGATTTAGGTTTCTCCATGCCATGGTTCGTAGTATTGAACATTTGTTTCCTGCTCTTTTCCAGCAACGACGAGTAGTGTGGTCATCTATCCATGGTATATATCTGATAAAGATAATGACGGCACCTACGGTGTCGGCAACTTCCTTAGCATGACAACATGGATTATTGTGTTTCTGGATTGTAGCATTAAGGCGGGATTTAATTGTTAGTCCCGGACCGCTGGCACGTGACGTGAGGCCTCCCGGCGAGGGTGTGGAAGCTCAGTGCAGGAGTGTGGGGGCTCCTCGACGAGACCGCGACAACATGCCCATGTGTCGCAGATGAGTTACGGGTGGAGGCGGCAAGAAGGCAGGGTGGCGGCAGCGAGAAGGTAGGGATTGTGATGGCAAGCATGCAGGGGGTGGCGCGGGAGTAGGTAGGGGATTGTGGTGGCGAGCAACCTAGCCAACGTGGCTGGCAACAGCGAGCGGGTAGAGGCACGGTTGGCGGCAGTGAGCCGCCATGCTAACAATTTTTTTATTGACTAAAGGAGATCTTAAGTCTCAGGTCATGGTCCCTACATTTAGTCCCACTTGGGAAGTCCCGGCTGGACAAACCGAGACATTTTTCTCTCTCCAACCAGGACTATGGGGGAGTTCCCCAGTAGTGCTACTTGTTTACATTCTCTAGGGGGGAGGAGTTCCCCATCACCTCTTGCACCTTGGTTGGATCCACGGACATACCATCCTTGGAGACCGTATGACCCAAGAATTTTACACTTTCTAGCCAAAATTCACATTTGGAGAACTTGGCATAAAGCTGATGGTCACTCAATCTCTGGAGGACAATGCGAAGGTGCTCGGCATGCTCTTCCTCATTCTTGGAATATATGAGGATGTCATCAATAAAGACCACTATGAACTTGTCAACTTGGGCATGAAAACCGAATTCATGAGATACATGAAGTAGGCTAGGGCATTCGTGAGTCCAAAAGACATGACCAAGAATTCATAGAGTCCATAGCGGGTGGAGAAGGCAGTCTTGGGAATGTCACAAGGACGATTTTTTATTTGGTGATAGCCAGAGCGGAGATCAATCTTAGAGAACACTCTGGCGCCAGCTAGTTGATCAGAAAGGACATCAATGCGGAGAAGTGGATACTTGTTTTTAATGGTCACCGCATTGAGAGGCCGGTAGTCAATACACAACCTCAAGGAATGATCCTTCTTTTTCACAAAGATTGCCGGACAACCCCATGGTGACACACTAGGACGGATGAAACCCTTGTCTAGCAGTTCTTGGAGTTGAATTTTTAATTCAGCCAATTCATTGGGCGGCATTCTATAGGGTCTCTTTGATATAGGTGCTGTGCCAGGTTGAACTTCAATTACGAATTCAATATCCCTGTCCGGCGGCATCCCAGGTAAGTCATCCGGAAAAACATCGGCATACTCACATACCATCGGAATATCTTCTAGTGGTGTTCCCACCATAGTGTAGGCACAAGTGTTGGCGCATTTTTGGTGTGGCAAATATAGTGCACTAGGGCCATGTGTAGGCGAGTTTATTTCCACAACCCTTTCGGCAACATCTACCACAACCTTATGTTGAGTCATCCAATTTGCCCCCAAAACAATATTAATTCCTTCCAATCCAAGCAGAATTAAATCAGTAGGAAAAACTTTACTACCCAGCTTGATTGGTACTTTTCGAGTGACTTGGTTGGATGCTATTTTACCTCCCGCTGTTGATATCACATATGCTGATTTGGTGTGATATGATTTTAACCCACATTTGGCATTAAACCTTGTGCTTATAAAACTATGTTTTGCCCCGGAATCAAACAATATCACAGCAGGTTGATTGTGGATAGGGAAGGTACCAGTCATATCTGGTGCTCCCTCCGGTAGGTCAGCCAGGGTGGTATAGTTGAGCCTTCTTTGCCTGACTTGGACTCGCTGCTGCATGCCCTTGTTCTGCTGATTCCCAGGACGCTAGTTCTGAGGCTTGTTCTGCGGGCAGTCCTTGATGAAATGGCTGTTGCTGCCACACTTGAAGCATTGGTAGCCACCTCCAGGACAAAGTGGCTGCTGCACGTTTTGCCTCGGCGCCTGAGGCTGCTGCGGCGGTGGAGGGAAACGAGGCGCACCCTGCTGTGGTGGCCTGGCAACCCAGCGTCCTCCCTGAGGCGCCCTTGGCTGCCCCTGTGGTGCAGCTGGGGGAACCAAGCGGAACCTCTGAGGTTGCCCTCCCGAAGGTCCAGCGGGAACCTTCCTTTTCTTTTTGGCCTTGTGGACCATGTTGGCATCTTCTTGGGCGATGGCGATGTTCACGAGTTCACCATAAGTGACAACCCGTGTGGTGGTTAGCTGGGCCTTGAGCTTGGTGTTGAGGCCACGACGGAACCTCTCCTTCTTCTTGTCATCAGAGTCAGCATGATGTCCCGCATAAGGACACAGATCATTGAAGGCCTGCGCGTACTGAAGCACAGTGCGGGTTCCCTGAGTCAGAGCCAGGAACTCATTCAACTTCCTTTCCACCAATCCAACAGGGATATGGTGGGCTTTGAAGGCGGTTTTGAACTCCTCCCATTCGATGACGTGGTTCTCCTCCTGGAGAGCCAGATAAATCTCCCACCACAGGAGAGCAATGCCGCGAAAACCACCTTGCGGTTTGGAGTGCAAGGCGTAGCCAGTATGGAGAACTTGGATTCAATGGCCCGAATCCATGCATCAGCTTCCATGGGCTCCTCGGCTCTGGAGAAAACCGGAGGGTGGGTGGCTAGGAAGTCCTTATACCGTGACACCTGAGGTGGAGGAGCACGATGACCACCTTGTTGCTGCATCTGCTGCTGATGCTGCAGGTTACGGAGGATCTCTGTCTGAGTGGCATACAACTGCTGCCATGTTGGGGGTTGTTGCGGTGGCAGAGGTGGTCGTGGCTGTTGCCCTTCCGGCCCTTGCTGGTTAGCGTTGGATCCGCTAGCATCGTGACCGCTGCGAGTGATAGCCATCTGCAGTAGGTACTTGTATTAGCCACAATCCATAAGCTCGCATAAATTAATGTCAAGATAGAACGTGGCAATATAATGAAGTTTACTGCATAAGGACAACATATCAGCAGGCAATTTTGGAAGAAAATTCATATCCTCCAGTAGAAGTCGAGTTAGACACTCCAATTCGGTCAGTAGCTAGGAAATTTCGTACTCTACAACTTTCGTTTTTGGCTCAGAACCAAAATCAAGCTAGAACTAGGCTGAAAAATTCGAATTCCAGTCCCCTGTTTTTGCTGTTTTTCAGAAGGCCGAGCTGTAGTGTTTTGGTTGTAATTTTTATCTCGCTTCACGAATGAAGTTGAATTTTGGTGAGCGTTTTGTTTGACAAATTTCAGACAACTTTGTAGTTCAAGTAATAGCCCAGAAATGAAAGGAACACACGTCAATAATTAAAACAAGAGTGGCTGCAGAAGTTTTTAACATAAACATTATAACCCTTCACAAGTCTTGGGGCTCACACATCCCATGCCACTGGATTACATTGTTTAATTGCTTAGAAGAAACTCAACTCCAACTAGACTATTACATCATGAAACCAAAAGTTAGGCTACACGGAGGAGTAACTTGCGACCGAGCTCCTAGAAGTCGTCTAGGTTGTTAGCGGTAGCCTCGCTGCCCATGGGAGACGGCGGAGTGGGGATGGGTGGTATGTCATCCTCGGTGTCCATGTCTGAATCAGGGGCTTCTCCTTCATTCTCTCCCGCCTTATTGAGAAGGTGCTGAGCATCGTGTGCAGCTAGCATAGCATTGACATGCTCCAAGTCGGCCTGCACATTCTCTAGCTCATCCCTCACTTGAGCCAGCTCATTGTTGGCATTATTATGCACTAAGTGGACGCTAGTCAGCTGCCTCTCCAAGTCAGCAATCATAGCATCCCTAGTGCTCACCTCTATGGACAAAGAGGTTCTCTCTATCCCCAGGTCACGGGCACGAGCAGACATGTCAACGGCAAGGTTAAGTGCTTCATTTTGTGCCCGCCCCAGAAGTGTCTGCAGCCGGTGATAAGCCCTGATCCATCTTATCAAGAGTGCGGCTGCAGCAACGGGGTTCTCTGCCACCCTCAAAGGTGAGCTGAGATAGCGCCTCAACCAATGAGCGTTGTCAGGCTGGGCCGGTGGAAACAGTCCAAGGAGCTGGTGCTCCACCAGGTCCTGGTTCTGAGCACAGAAAGAGCTGATCCCATTGAGAGCATCCAACTCACAAGTGGTCTCCATATGGTGTCCATAGACTTCCACACTCCATGTGCGCGAGCTTGGACACGGTGGGTGGCGGTACACCACCAAACGCACTCTGGATCGTGTCACACCACGGTCACAGAGGATGGTTCTATCATATTGCGGTGGGGTGGGGTAGTCAAGTGCCTGCAACACGGACCAAAGGATGCTAGGGAAACCCTCTCATTGGGGTAGCTAGCAAGGTCAGCATGGCCGTCCATCTGAACAAAAGGTCAAGTGTGAGAACCGGTTAGCGCCAATAAATAAAAATAGATTCTGGACAGTGTAGTAAAAATTGTAAAACACAAATTCTACAAACCTAGAAATTCTCAAACTTGGCCAGAACGTTGTTTAGGTAATTTCAAATAAGTTTCATGTTGAAGGTTTGAACAGAAACAGTGGTTATGAAGGTGCACAAATTCAATTCCGATCTCACTGTTCCCAGGAAATTCCAGCAGACACGGGGTTACCATTTTAATCATAACTCTTAATTTACTGAACCAAAATTGTTGAAATTTCTACAGCACGAACTAGACAACATTTGTGACAACTTTCATCTTGGGCACTTTTTCGTTTGTTGGGGTTTTCAGGCTCGAAACGACAGTGCAAGCAGGTCTGTTTTCAGTAGAGTTTCAACACAGTTTTCGGTTATCATTCAATTTTGTAACGGGTAGTTCAAGGGTCATTAAATCATGGTTTTTATTGAGTTTAAGTGAATTGCAATGCATGAGCGACCTATTCGTTCTCACCAACACACGTGCCAATAACTTTGGCTTACGAAGTCAGTGCCGGTGGCTAGGCAATATTCGTCTCTCCTTATATTAGCTAGCCGAACTTTTCTAACCGTTCAACTTACGGAATCGTGGTTAGCGTACATGCAGAAAATTCCATTCCAGAGCAATTATAATGAACCTCCCGTGCCAGCACTCACGGAAGCGTCCCCATTCATTACCACCCACTATAGTGGTGGCACCCGAACGTTCAACATTGAACGGGCAATGCTTCATATGTCACCAAGGCAACATATTGACAATTTCATACGCTCATGAAATAGCGTATTGACTTTGTGCCGCCATCATATTTGCATATGATGCCGTGGTACGCTACAGCAATCGCCGTACCTTGCGCCCACCATGCTATTCTAGTTTCATATGCCATCACAGCGTATTGACTATGTGCCGCCACTATATTTTCATATAGTGCCGTGGTACGTTACAGCAATCGCCGTACCTTGCGCCCACCATTGCGAAAAGTAAAGGACAGAATGAAAATGTGCTGGGAGTTAGTATAATACATAAGTAGCCACCTATCATATCATGATCCCTTAACCCACATAGGCTTCACGCTCTATTCATCATCCTTAGCGGTCCTATGGATAGCATTCCATCGCAAGTGCGCGGCGGAAGCAAGGGTTGACATATTTTATTTCAAAAATTGTTTATTAAGAGTCTGTTGCTCTCTCTGGTGCGCCTGTTTCGGCTCTGATGCCAGCTGTGGTGAACCACTCCGAAATTATTCCAAGTTAAGTACCCACGGACCACTAATCAATTAGTCAGGCACTTAATCCGGAATAAGCTGGAGCGCCGTCGGATTATACCCGATTAACCACGTACTTTCACGATCGAAAACACACGCGCGCCCACACGAAGGTGAGTAGAAATTACAACATTCCACAAATTCAACTTACAAAAATAGTCTCATCAAGTTATTACAAACCAAGTCTGAATTTCAATTAACAGTACGAGAGTTCATTGCAGCGGAAAGATTAACCTAACGACGATACATAGCAACACCATATTGAAGCCAGTCATGGTGCTACTCCTCCCGATCCTCAGCAGAGGACGGAACCCACTCGACATGGCAGCCAGGTGGAACCTGGGCAGGCCAAGAGACGGAAATTCACCGCCTCCTCCAAAGCAGTACCTGAATGCCACAAGCAAGGCTGAGTATACTAATACTCAGCAAGGCTTACCCGTCGGGTGAAAACTACTTCACCGACTTCTAGACATGAGAGGCTTTTGGCTGGTGGGTTTGTTTGCCAGAAAGCAACTAAGAGTGGATCCTTACTTTCATGATTTTAGCATTAATTTCTAATAGTGTTAACCATTCTAGATTAGCATCCTCTCTAAGCATACAAGTGGTGCAATACAATTTAGTACATACAATAAGTTCATCATCCTCATAGTTCCACTTGTTACTCAATGCAGCACAGCGGTCAAGCAGTCTCATTAACCGCGAGAAGCGGACAGTTCGAACCGAATTTTGCTACCTGGCCAGGGGAAACCCAACACACACGGATAATGCTTGCTATAAAAGGCACAAGCACTTCCCAACCTTTCCCATCAATCCACAATTCGGCGCTGGGTCTATTCCCTTGGGATAAAGGTTTACCGCTTCACTCACGGCATCACGCATATATCCACTTGTGTACGGCAATGGAAACAAAATATTTCCAAGGAGAGATGGCTATCGGTCCTAGCTGTTTCAATCTGGTACCGGGCTTACCGATTCCCATATGTCGGCATGCGCGTGGTACGTTCAAAAACTTGACACACAGAACCACACGGTTCGACCTTAATCAAATTATCATACAGGGACGGGAGATCTACACATAACATCCCGCCCGTCCATCCTTATGATTCCAACATAAGTAAAGACAAGCAACTCCTATATATCGCGAGTGACAGTAATCACTCGACTTGTAACGGTCCTAAGGCATTGCTCTATCGACCCTATCATACCAGTATTTCAAGTCATGGTACTAGAATCATGCAACTAGGGTATTCAAACAACTCCTAGCACGTAAATGCACAAGCATAATTAATTCATAGTTGCACAAATTAAAAACTAGGTTATGCTCCGGGGCTTGCCTTCTTAGGCTACGCTGGGGTCAGTCTCCGGGTCGATCACGATCACGTCGGCTCCACCTTCGGGAGCCTCCTCTTCGTTGGCGGGGACGAGGTTGTAGGTTCCGTCAGCGAGAGCGCCTTCTACATGAGATGCATACATTTTTAAGAGTTGTTGCTGGTTTTTAGTCTAAAGGTTAAGGCTCTTTAAGGCCATATTCACCTAGACATGAAAAAGGTTTAATCTTTTCTTCGCAAATTAAGGGTAGCGTGTGTGGTGTGGATTTTATGTTTTTATGATGGTGATTGTGTACACATATAAAACAATCCAAACCTTTATTTCTCAGCAAGTGTTTTAGTTTTGAAATTTTAAGACTCCACATGCTTTATTTAAATAATTATCATAAGTGACCTACTTATTTTTATTAAACTCATTCTACACTAGTTCTTCTCATTTTTGTTTCTCTGTTTCTGTTCCTCCTTTTTACTCACAAACTTTATGACAGCTACTGGAGTATAAGAGCTAGACTCACTCCAAAATTTATCTAAAACCGAGCTATACATAATTTATTAAAAATAGATCAAGTTGCTGCTCAAAGAAACAAGATTAAATCATATAAAATTAAAACTACTTCCGAATCAGAAGATTTCTGTACTAGAGCTAGTCATGAGCAAATGGAAGGCTATGGCCAAGTGATGACTAAAAATAACACTTGGACAGCCCTCAATAAATTCCTATCCGAAAACCAACATCTATTTATTTAATGTTCCAAACAGAGTCTAAAATCCAGTTTAGCATTTTTCTAACATATGCCAACATATTTCTAGACCTCTGGTGAAGGGTGGTGATTTTTGGCTGCATGGATTATTTTTAGTAAATGCAGAACTGAAATAGAGTAGGAATCACAAAATAATTCATAACTGGCGTTTCATGCAATATTTTTAGGTCTGCTTTCGACACAAGGCTTCTACAGTCCAAACAAGCAACATATTCCAAGCTCGGCTACAGAGAAGGTCAGGATTTGAAATGGTGCACAAAAGTCCAAAATCATAGTTTGAATTTTAATTCAAAAACTATCCCTCAAAAGTATATACATGCAAAATGGAGATTGGAGTTTACAATCTCACGAGTCCAGGGAGTATTTTTGTGCATTTTTCTGATTTTTCTACGATTTTTAGTGGAGTTTATAAGATCTCAGCAAAATAGATCTAGGTTTAAGAATCTTTTTACGCCGGGGGCCCTAGATCTTTTGAAACCTTCGCAAACAAGTCCCTGGAATTTGCGCAGAGGACCCTAGAACTAAAAAGGGGAACGCGAATGGGTCCTTGGGTTCGCCGGCGTCTGAACTCCGGTGAGGAAACGACGAACCAGTGCGGGGGAAGTGGGGGAAAACGACGAGGGGCTCACCGCGAGTCGATTGGGGTAGGTCTCGTGGCCGGAGGTGAGGCGGCCCGGCTCGCCGACGGTGAGCGGCGGAGCGGCTTGCTCCGGTGACGTCGATAGCCGGCTGCGGTGGTCGAGGCGAGGCGCGGAGAGGCGTGTGAGCTTCACCGGACGATGGCGGAGCTCGTCGTGGGGCTTGGCGGAGACGGGGATGGCCGGAGTATAGGGCTCGACGTGGAGGTGGTGTTCACGGCGGAAATGGCCGAGCGAAGGGGAAACTTCGATTTCCCGGCGTGTGTGGCTCGATTCGAGCTGGGGAGTGTTCGAGTGGCTAGCTAGGTGAGTGAGTGAGCTTCACGTGCGGGGGATTGGGAAATCGTGGAGGGTTTGCGGGGGATTCGGTTTTGCGGCGATGGAGCTCGAGCTCGGCTCTACGCAGCCGGAGGTTGAAGAAGCAGTGCGCGAGCGCGAGGAGAGCGAGAATGGCTAAGTGTGGACTGAGAGAGGGTGTGAGGCTGCTCGGTGGAGTGTTTGGGCGGGCTAGAGGGCACCGAGTTGCCTCGGGAGCATGCGCACACGCGCTCGGGCCGTCGGAGTCGTCATTGATGGCGCTGACAGCTCGGGCAGGGCGCGAGCACGGGATGGGGAGTGCAGATCGTGGCGTGGGCGACGGGGGATCCTCCACAGTGCTCCTTGGCGCGTAGTGGGAAGGAATCCTGCCGCGGCGGCCTCTGCTCGACGAGTGCGCCGGCTGCCAGTGGCCCAGCCTGGCTCGCCATGATGGCGCGGCCGCTCGCCGCGGCAAGGCGAGTCGCACAATGCGCGAGCCGACCCGACGTGGACGTTGGCGTGTGCATGGGGAGGAGAGGCGCGACTGCCGTGGCTTTGGCCGAGCCGTCCCGGTCGCCGCCGCTCGCCGGCCACGTGGCGGCCACTGCCGGCCTCGGGCAGAGGTGGCCGAGCGGCCAGCCGGAGCGCCCGTGGAGCTCCTCTGTTCAAACGTGTATTTCTCCAAAAATTTGAGCTACACTTCAAAAAGTGCAAACACAAAAGTTGGAGTTTGAAAAGTGGGACACAACTTTCTTTTTGGGGTGAACCTGAAATTCTGAATATTTCAAGCTCAAACAACCCATATTTGCAAAGGTGTTCTGCGGGGTTTTTAGAGTTTTTGAGGGGCTTAACTGCAAAACTTGGAAAAGTTTCCAACAGTGACTAGGCTTTATTTGTGATGACAAACAAATTTTATTTTTGGAGATTTTCAAGTTTAGTACAAAATTTTTGAGATCTCAGCTAGGGGTCAATTTGGCCTATTGAAAATTCAATTTCGAATTTTTGATCTATTTAAGTGTGCTACAACCAAAGCTGCCCCCTTAACCCTGTTTTTAGTGTATTTTTAAGGTCTTAAACATCTAGGATGTTACAGGAGCTAGGAGCGTATTATTCCACCATGCCGCAAACCCTAGCCACCGCCTCTGCTTAGCCTTCCGGAAATCCTAGCCGGGTGCACGGTCCTAGCACAAAGCTCTACTCCCGTAAGTATGAACTCTGTGGAGGCATTGCATGTTGTTGTTTGCTGTGTTGGTTAGCTACAACAATGACATCGGTTCATGGGATGAGATCGACTACTTCCTCTACATTGATGCCCAACTACATTGGATCAAGATTGCTCCAACTATTCTCCTACTGCGTCGCACATCTAGTGGTAACGATACACTACTCCTATTACTCGCAAATTTTCTAGGTGAACGCGGTAGATTTATAATTGTTAGTGTAGCTTGCCAGTTTAGTTGTTTCCCTTCAAATCTATATATAGACACAAGATCAGGATACTATCTCTTAGCCCCTCTCAGTAATACTGTCAAAAGACTAAAACAAATACCAAAACTACTCTAAGTATCCCTATAACACACAAACATCCTTAATCTTGATATCGATTTCCTTTGAATTGATTGTCTATTATCATTTTGATCTAATATTTGGATGATTAACCTTTAAAACAACCTTTTTTAGAAAGATATGACTGTCATTAATTACCAAAACTTTCCGAAAAAAAAAATAATTACCAAAACTTGCTACTTACTTAGGACATATAGTTGCTTATGATCTGTTTTTATTTATCTCTACTATAAAAAAACAGAAAGGGAGAGTCGCGTCCGCCCCCTCCGTGGAGCCGTGAAGCCTCTCCACCCGTGAAACCATCTCCCCCGTGCGATCACCTTGATCAGCGCCTCCGACCCGTCATTCCGTCCGCCAATCTCGCCACCCTCCCGTCTCGTTCGTGGTTCTGTTCCAAAAAAACAGAACCAACACCTCCCTCCCATCGTTCCCTCCGTGATACCATCGCTGAAAGATGGAAGTAACTCCTCCGTCCCGTCTACCCTACGTCGTGCCCAGGCATCGTCGAGCCTCCATCGTCCAGGCCAGTGTAGCTACCGCTGATGCTCGCCGTCGCCGAGACCGCCGCTACTCACCGTCGCCGCGCGCAGTCTCCACTGCTCGCCGTCACGGCGTCCTCCGCAGTCGACGCTACTCGCTGTGTCCGCGTGCTCCGTCGTCGCCACATCGTCTGACACGCAAAACCTTGCCTTGCTGTGGCCACGTCCGATCCTACGTTGTCGCCTGGCACGCCGTCGTCGTCCGAACCGCATTAGATATCGACGTCAACACGTACTCCCTCCCATATCGCAAGCCGGTTTGTTAACTGATGTCTCCCAGCACGATTTGGCTTTGGACGATTGGAATTTGGACCTAGGGTGCAGGAGAACCAACGTAATAACCGCCTTCTGAACCACCCGACGCGTAGCAGGATTTTCAAGCGCCAAGGTAAGGGACTACTTATCCCACTTTTGACTTTCGAGGCGTGTGCTTTTGGAGATTTAGTCATTGTTTGCTGCCAATGTAAGAGATTTAGCATTTTGCAATTCTCTATTTCAATAAGCATCCACATATATACATACATACATATATATATATATATATATATATATATATATATATATATATATATATATATATATATATATATATATATATATATATCACTCCTTTGGTGCAATGGTGCTTATTTGCTTATTGTCTTTTACGATGTTTAATGTTATTTCTTATACTTTTTTTATCCCGTAGCAACGCACGGGCACTATGCTAGTTAATTTATGAAAACATAATAGAGTAGAGAAGGATCCTGATTGAAAACACCCCATTGCATATTACTAGAATTAAGCGGGACTGGCAGCAGATGACAAGAGATAAAACATACATGAATGGACAAACATATATTGGCAAGCAAAAGATATAGGGCATGTCCATTCATCAGAGACCACATATTTATTTCTGTAAGTGTATTTTGTATTACAACCTCATTTCTCTAAACCTTTCCGCTGCACAATCTAAAAAATATTGTAGAATTATATTATATAACGCAAAAAACTATAATATTCTAAAAAAAATTTGCATGATAAATATAAATATAAAATTTTACACATGCTTATGCACACACACATCGTATGAATAACAATAACAAACTAGGGTAGAACAATGATTCATATTTTCTACTGGAGAGTTTGTTAATTATTAGGTTAGTACTGAAGAATAGGTCAATGATACATAAACAAAATGTTTCTATTTATTTTGTTATTGCATCTCGACTAACTTAAGTAACATCTAAAATAAAGGGAATGGATTACACAAAATTGCCATAATGTGGCTGCTATATAAGTTTATAAAATGTGGAGACTATTCTAAGAAACTTTTGTAGAGAGAGATAATTGAGAGGAAAATTAAAGAGAAAACATCAGTCATTGTCATAGATGCCTTATACCACAAATTACTACTAAAATTAAATAATTAACAACAGGAGTAAAGAAACTATATGTTGTTTAATTATTGACATCTTCCACTTCAAGTAAGTTAGCTTCGCATTAACAATGAGCTCATTAAACCTTCAACAAAAGTATTTTGAAATTTCATATTCTTCATAGGGAACTATGATTTACGACAGGCACATCATCAGGTCCACCTCAACTAGCGCGGGAGGTACTTCAAATTTATAATATCATGCACAAAAGTAATTAATTTGCAGGACAAATATACGAGATGAAATTCATGGGAAAATTTTAAAAGTTTAGGCGTCTAAATTTCAAAAGTTAAACTGGATTTTATGCAAAAGGCCAAGGAATAGAGTTAACTAAGATAAACGGGACTCATTGTGAGTGGTGCTGGTAAGTTTATTGCTACTTGTTCCTAGCTAGCTAGCTATAGGGTGTACAGGACCACCATTATATTAGCTGAATGGAATCTCATCAATTTTTTTAACCGGAGGGGATTAAAGTTACCTTCCTACCTTGCAGGTCCATGAAGTATTCAAAATTTTGTTAAATAAATAATAAAGTTGTTTATACTCAAATGAATAATCTAAGAATCAGAACAAAATGACTCAACCAAGTACCATTCATCTTTCCATAGCTCCGGCTTGAATATATCATTAATTTCTATAGTTAGATACGACCAAACTTTGCTGTGCGAAACACAATAGCCCATAATAACTAATAAATTACACATACAAGTATATTCCTTTTGT
This sequence comes from Digitaria exilis, assembly GCA_015342445.1. NCBI lineage: Eukaryota > Viridiplantae > Streptophyta > Magnoliopsida > Poales > Poaceae > Digitaria > Digitaria exilis. Next base: position 921,404 of record JACEFO010002191.1, read on the forward strand.
CCAACATAAATGTGAGAAATATTATACTCCCTCCATCCCCCAAAATTAATAAGTCATTCTAGGATTCAAGTTATGTTCCAAAAACAATTATCGTACCCGGCCCTATTATATGAGCATATGCATGCAACAATCGGTTAGTGCCAAGTATGGTTAATAAAAAAGGAGCAAATATGGTCATCTTATCTAGTTCTTAATCTACCATACAATTATTAAAATGACTTGTTTCTAGGATCGATGGAGGGAGTATATAATAGCTAATAGTACATGTTTGTAGTAATAGTTTACTTTGAAAGTTTTAGCTCATATTTTTATAAAGAAATGTGTTTTAATGTGGTTATATTTGAAAGCTATATATGTGTATTGCCCACCTGGCTATATATAACCCCTACATCATTCTCATTCGTCACCATGCAATACAGCAATTCATGCGACCGTGCAAGCTGACCTAATCTCCAACATCCTCCTTCCTACTTGCAGGCGTCTAACTGCTAGCTAGCAATTGCTAAATCAACCTCATCAAAACACCACAGGGAGGTAGGCATAACAGGTTATTTAATTAATTACTTCCAAACTCTGATCATGACGTGTGAATGTGTAATAGAAAACATGGTATGAAAACAAAGTGCAGTATTACGTGCCGTGAATAGAGCATATACGTACAATATAGCAAACCAGTTCGTTAGACAGCTGGTAATATCTTTAAGGTACCATTTGATTGCAGACAATTACAACTGTATAATAGTGTAACTTGTTCACAGCAAAAGAATTGTAGAAGTGGTCCACTGGTTCATACCAGGAGGGAGAGAAAAAAGTTGGAATGCACATATAAACTAGTCCTTTTCTCGAACTTACTCGCGCGCCCACCATCCATCCATGCTTGTGTAATTGTGCACCAAGAGGTAGGGTGCCGCTAGCCATATACATTTTTTTAGTCCAATGTAAACATACAACTGATGCAACAGCGACGATTTGGTATGCAACAAGTACAACCACAATGTACCCAACTACACACCCATAACCTCACCCTTACTATATCCTGCTTGCAGCTCCCCTTTCTCCTTTATATCACTGACTTGAGCAGCAGCAGCAAGTCTCCGCTCAGCGCCTCAGCTACAAGAAGACCAGAAGGGGAAAGGGCTAGCCTTTAATTTGTTCCTCAAAAACCACCTCTCCTGCGGTTAATTGGATCACCACTTGATGTGCTACCCCGAATCGAGAATCGACCTGCAGTACTTTCAGTCTCAGATCATGAGTAGGTACGAATTCCCTAGCTTCTTGAGATCAAATCAAACTTGTTCCAGTCCCTGTTTTCCCCTCCTACAATTGTTCATGAAGTAGATCAAGCACTAACACCGAGCTGGATCGATCTGGCTCACAATTTCTGCAGTACATATAGACTGTAGATACATGCATATATGTGCAGATCCATATAGACATGAAATTAACTTGTTTCTCTTAATTTCTTTGCGCGAATTATGAAGAATAGGCGAAGAAGAAGCAACTAATTAAGCAAGGAGAGACACCATCAGCCTTCCTCTCGACTCCACGCTGCAAGAATTTGTCAGGAGGACGAGGAAGACGACGACGACGAAGAAGCAAGAGACAGCAGTAGCTAGCTAGAAGAAGATCGAGCTGGCCAACCAGTGGTGGAACGACGGGCGGCTGGGCCTCCCCGTAACCCCGGAGGCGCCGCCGCTCTCCTCCTCCTCCTCAGCTCTCGACAACAAGCACAACCAAGACATGGTGGCTCCGTCCAACGACGGGGAGCAGAGTCCGAACCACGACGACGCCGACGACCGCGAGAACGTCAACGGCGAGCCCAAGGAGGGCGCGGTGGTGGTGCCCGCGAACCGGCGCCCGCGTGGGCGCCCGCCGGGGTCCAAGAACAAGCCCAAGCCTCCAATCTTCGTGACCCGCGACAGCCCCAACGCGCTGCGCAGCCACGTGATGGAGGTCGCCGGAGGCGCCGACATCGCCGAGTCCATCGCCAACTTCGCCCGCCGCAGGCAGCGCGGCGTCTGCGTGCTCAGCGGCGCGGGGACCGTCGCCGACGTCGCCCTGCGCCAGCCAGCCGCGCCCAGCGCCGTGGTGGCCCTGCGCGGCCGCTTCGAGATCCTCTCCCTCACCGGCACGTTCCTCCCGGGGCCCTCACCGCCGGGGGCCACCGGGCTCACCGTCTACCTCGCCGGAGGGCAAGGGCAGGTGGTCGGAGGCATCGTGGTGGGCTCGCTCACGGCGGCTGGCCCGGTGATTGTGATGGCGTCCACGTTCGCCAACGCGACGTACGAGCGGCTGCCGCTGGACGAAGGTGCTGAGGAAGGTATGGAAGGCCGGCATGGCGGAGGAGGTGGTGTCCCTCCATTGATGGGTGGGATGCCCGATCCGTCGGCGATGCCGGTGTACGGGGCCGTGCCACCCAACATGCTCATGCCTGGAGGCGGGCAGCAGCTCGGCGGCCATGGCGGCGAAGGGAGTGCATGGCCACATGCACGCCCACCGTACTAGCTAGAGGAGCTAATAAGCTCCGCCGGCCACATACACACAGCAACAGTAGTGATCTGTGTGCATAGCCATGGCTGCCTAGCTTCAAGCGATCTATGAAGATCTTGCATATCAGAAATGTTGGCATCTTGGTAAGTTCTGCACTGTTTGTCATAGGCATACTATATGTTAAGATCTTGCATGGTGTGTTATATGTTTAGGCCAGTTTCAGCTGGATGATTACATATATTTTGAAGAATTGTGTGATTGTATGGTACTTGAACCTCAATCCTCACAAGTTATTGTATCTTTTGCTGATTTGAATGGATCTATATATAGTTCGAAAATTTCAGTTTCCGTTTCTGGCTTGACTTATTTTGAATGCAATTCTTTTTTGCAAGGCCTAATCTGGACTTAATTGTACTCAATCAATATATAAATGAATGCTTCCAACCAAATTGGTGCTATCATCTTAATTACAAACCATGCGTTAGCTATTCCAGTTCGTGAATATAGTGAAGTATATCACAAGAAATTTGTGTTACCACTTACCAGTACTTAATGTATGATTATTTGTACTCGTCATTTTTTTGTCCAAGTATTTGTGCAGTTTCACCGCCTCTACAAAATTTACTGAGCATGCATGTCCTTGATTTGTACACATATAATGTTTTTTTTTGAAGAACATGTACACATATAATGTTATTCGGCGAGATTTATACAATAGCATGCTTCTGGATTGTATTGTTCAACTAGTCCTGTTCCATCACATGCTCATGTTCTTTATGGGCACTTTACAGAGAATGTGAACAGTGCCATGCATGCATGACCACTACTTGGTCAGTGCTGTATACTTTTTAACATAGTTTCCTTGCTATTATGTAGAAGCCAATATGCATATACAGCAGTCACTAGCACAAGTAAAAGTTTTCCCATATCCACCAATAGTGTGTGATAATTATTTGTGCATTGAATCTATCCCGAGTAACTTGGACACAGCTCAACACTGTCACATGCACGCACTGCACGTTGCCTCTCTATAGTTGGAAAACAGAGTTTTGCTAGTAGCTAGCTAGCATGCGCGTTCGGGCATTTAGCTGTATGTATTTGTCACAATGAGATTTCAATCAGCACGCACGCTTGTTTGCGTCAAATTAAACACACTGGGGCCCCTTGTACCCTCCTATTTGGATACAGGCTGAGGCTGATCTGTGCTTGTTCTTAACCACAGGCTTACCTGAACTATATGCAGTACATTAACTATATGCTTACATGAATGTAGTTAGAATGAAACCAACAAGGATCTACGACTGCTTAGTAGTGGACGCTTACACTAAAAATTAGTAGCATATATGTATCTTGCCTTCTTTTCTTTTATGGTAGAACAAGTAGCTAATAAATAATAATGTATAAACTTGTCATCAAACAAACTTTGTCCTCCCCCAGCTGGTCCGATGTTGCTCTAGAAGACCGTAACAGTCAGTCAAAATACACCATAACGAATTTGTTATTGTGGTCCATTTATCCCCTTTAGATCTACACATGACGCATGCAATTTGTTGACCAGTCTGCTAGATTATTAGGATGAAAGCATGCACGCACGCTCCAGAAAGGTTTAATATATTTGTTGCCGAATCCAAGAACCATAAAAAGCAAACCTGGTCACTGCCAGCGTGGTACCTCTGCACAGGTATAATACTACCAGTAATCAACGTATTTCTTTACCTTTCAAACCGATCCCTCTATCGATACAACGCTAATTATGTCCGGGGAAAACGAAGGCCCTACAGCTCGAGGAGGACTCAAAGCGGAAAATGAGCATAAAGGGTGTGTTTAGATGGGAGAAAAAAACATTGTAGATCTAAAAAAACACTGCAGGTCGTGCTGGGAAGCGTGTTATGTGTGTAGAAGCAATAGGATGAATAGAAAAAAGTTAAATAAATAATGTTTTTTAGAAATATTTTGTAATCCAAATTACAACAGGATGGCGACATTGATGAAGATGTTAAGCATAGAATCGCAGCAGGCTGGATGAAGTGGCGTCAAGCCTCTGGCGTCCTCTGTGATCGGAGGGTGCCACAAAAGCTGAAGGGGAAGTTCTATAGGACGGTGGTTCGAGCGGCGATGTTGTACGGGGCGGAATGTTGGCCTACTAAAAGGCGACATGTCCAGCAACTGAGTATAGCAGAGATGCGGATGTTGCGATGGTCGTGCGGGTACACAAGAAGGGATAGAGTTCGGAATGAAGACATTCGGGAGAAGGTCGGGGTGGCACCCATTGAGGAGAAATTGACCCAACATCGACTGAGATGGTTTGGACATGTCCAACGAAGGCCCTCGGAGGCGCCGGTGCGTATTGGGGTCCTAGGGCGGGCCAATAATATAAAGAGAGGTAGAGGTAGACCTAGATTGACTTGGGACGAAGCGATAAACAGAGACCTTAAGGAGTGGAATATTTCCAAGGAGGTAGCTTTCGATAGGAGCGCTTGGAGACTAGCTATCAACGTTCCTGAGCCTTGAGCTTTGTTTCTTGGGTTTCATCTGTAGCCTACCCCAACTCGCTTGGGACTAAAGGCTATGTTGTTGTTGTAGAAATATTTTGTAATCCATACGCATCCTAAAACATTCGAAAATGGTAGACACTGTTGCCGGTACTGGCTAGCTAGCTAGCTACTACTTCCATTGAATTTTTCCATGCTCCCCATGCGGCCAGGATCTACAAATATGCGACCTCAATACTTGCTCTAAAAAAGGTTGAAATTGTTGGAAATATAGGCAATTGTAAGTTCAATTTCCGAACTAGATTAAACATGACGATAAACAATCCTAGCATGCAATTCTCTAGCAGACTAGGCAGTACGAACAACATAATCATGACATCAGAAAACATGATTAAAACACAATGTACGTACTGAGGAATTGCCGTAGAGAAGAGCAACGGCGCAGTTGGAACGACGACAGTTCTACGGACGGAGTGCAGCAGACGATGTTGCAGACGACGGTACGACGCAGCACCAGACTTGGACGGAGGACGAGCCGTGGTGAAGACATCTTGAGCAGTCACGCGCAACGCTTCCCAAAAACCTTATTCGCCCTCTCCCGATGCAGGATCTCGAAGGCGACTGGTTCCGGAGACCTGCTCTCCCGTTTGCCGGTGCACGCCGGCGCTCGGGATGGAGTAGACTACGATGGCAACACAGCAATGAGAAGTAGCAAAACCCTAACTCGTATAGACCTTCTTAGGGACTCCCAAACCTAGGGGATTCCCGTATAGAGTCTATGGTGCACTTCTTCCATGAGGGAGGTGGTCTATATTTATTGGGAGGAAAACCCTCCACACCCTCATCCATTAGCAATATGAGACTAATAGATGACGTACCCCCTCAAGTGCTAATGGGCTTTTGAGATTTACTTAGGATTATTCATATGGGCCAAGCCCAATAATCTAACAATCCCCCACCAGATCTCAAATTCCCATATAGAGATTTTGCTTGTTTCTCACTACTGTTTATATACCAGTATTTCGGCAAGGACTGTTAAGTTGAACTCTCGCCTAGAGCTTCAAGCTACACTCATCCACAACTTGAACAATGGACTACGCCTTGAATTGCAAGTTTTGTGCAGACAAGTTTCACTCAAAGACCAAACCAGTACTTGGCTACCTGTAGCCTACCCCGCGGGTGGAGCATATACGTCGTACTCCTTGGTCTCTTCTTGAGCTTACTAAAGATCACCCAAATCTCATAGACTGCGACGTTTTACAATCGGGCTCATATAGGTGTGTTCTTTCAAGAATGTTCTGTAGGACAACATCTTCGCTTAATCAAGCCAATAGAAACACATTAAAGCATATCGCTTACCTGCCTTACAGCATTTGAGAGTATTGCATCTTCACTCAGAGAGGGTCAAGTAATTACTCTCCTCAGTCAACCAGCAGCTTGTTTTTCGCAGGTCCTAATTCACGGGATCTCCGATCACATAGGTTGGGTTACTACTGTGGCAACTTACACGGGTCTCATACCCATCTCCCTCGATGCATTTTCTATCACATTCCGTGATAAACCTTTTGTAAAAGGATCTGCCAGGCTTTTGTCAGTTTGAATATAAGTCACACTTATTACTCCAGAGTTTCTCAACTTCCTGACAGACTTCAATCGTCTTTTGACATGTCTAGATGACTTCGCATTATCCTTAGCACTGTTCACTTTGACTATCACCGTTTGATTGTCACAGTTCATAAGGATAGCTGGTACTGGTTTCTCAACCACAGGCAAGTCCATCAAAAGCTCACACAGCCACTCAGCCTCAACGGTGGCTGTGCCTAAAGCGGTTAGTTCCGCTTCCATGGTTGACCTCGTCAAAATGGTCTGTTTGCAAGACCTCCATGATATAGCACCACCTCCAAGGGTAAACACATACCCACTTGTGGCATAAAGCTTATCAGCATCAGAAATCCAGTTCGAGTCATTATATCCCTCCAGCACAGCGGGGTGCCCAGAATAGTGAATCCCATAACTCATAGTACCTACTAGATAGCGCATAACCCTTTCAAGTGCATGCCAATGATCTGAACCCGGGTTTGACATGAACCTACTCAATTTGCTCACATCAAAAGCTATGTCGGGTCTCGTTGCGCTAGCTAAGTACATGAGTGAACCAATAATCTGAGAATATCTCAGTTGGTCTTTGGCTATCTTCTTGTTCTTTCTGAGCATCACACTTTGATCATAAGGCGTTGGAGAAGGCTTACTGTCTATGTAGCCAAACCGGTTCAAGACCTTTTCCACATAATGAGATTGCGAAAGAGTAATCCTATTATCTTCCTTAATTAGCTTAATGTTAAGTATAACATCAGCCTCTCCCAGATCTTTCATATCAAAACTCTTTGATAGAAAAGACTTGACCTCATTGATCATATCAATATTTGTGCTAAAAATCAGTATGTCGTCCACATACAAGCACAATATAACTCCTCCACCCCCACCATAGCGATAGTACACACATCTATCAGCCTCGTTAATGGCAAAGCCCGCAGAAGTTAGTGTTCTATCAAACTTCTCGTGCCACTGCTTAGGTGCTTGTTTCAGGCCATACAAAGACTTCACCAGCTTACACACCTTGTTCTCTTGACCCTTCACCACAAACCCATCAGGCTGATCCATAAAATTTCCTCATCCAACTCTCCATTCAGGAAAGTTGTCTTTACATCCATCTGATGGATGATGAGACCATATGAGGCAGCCAAGGACAGTAATGGTCGAATCGTGGTCAGTCTAGCGACAGGTGAATAAGTATCAAAGAAATCTTCGCCTTCTTATTGCGTGTAACCTTTAGCCACAAGTCGTGCCTTGTACTTATCAATAGTACCATCTGGCCTAAGCTTCTTCTTGAACACCCATTTAGAACCCACTGGTTTACACCCGTAGGGTCGTTCAGTGAGCTCCCATGTTCCATTAGAAAGAATCGAGTCCATCTCGTCGGAACAACTTCTTTCCAATCATTAGCATCTGGAGATGCATACGCCTCAGCTATAGACGTGGGGGTATTATCCACAAGGTACACAGTGAAATCATCACCAAAGGATTTAGCAACTCTCTGTCTCTTGCTCCTTCTAGGAGCTTCACTGTCATCCTTCTATAGGATATTCTCATTCTCAATAGGTTGTTCAAACGACTCAAGGATGCAACTGGTATAGGAGTTATCTCAGTAGAAAATCTAGAAATGCTATTCATATCTTGTGCAGGAAATATATTCTCAAAAAATGTTGCATCACGAGATTCCATAATAGTATCAGCATTCATATCAGGTACCTCAGATTTAACCACTAAAAATCTATGAGCAATGCTCCTCTGAGCATATCCTAGAAAGATACAATCCACTGTCTTAGGTCCCAACTTACGCTTCTTAGGAATAGGCACATTTACTTTTGTCAAACATCCCCATGTGCGTAAATAAGAAAGTGATGGTTTTCTTCCATTTCATAGCTCATACGGAGTTTGATCTTTATTCTTGTTAGGAATTATATTCAAGACATGACACGAAGTCAATACAGCCTCCCCCCACCATGCCTTTGATAAACTAGCAGTGTCTAACATGGAGTTAACCAAGTCAGTCAACGTGCGGTTTTTCCTCTCAGCAACTCCGTTAGACTCGGGTGAATAGGGAGGTGTCCTCTCATGAATAATGCCATATTCCTCACAGAATTCATCAAACACCTTAGGAAAATATTCTCCACCATGATCAGACCTTAAACGCTTGATCTTTCTCTCTAGTTGATTCTCAACTTCGGCCTTATAGATTTTAAAGTAGTCTAACGCTTCATCCTTAGTTTGCAACAAATAAACATAGCAAAATCTAGTCGCATCATCTATTAACGTCATGAAGTATCTCTTTCCACCCTTTGTCAACACACCATTCATCTCGAAAAGATCAGAATGTATGAGTTCTTGTGGTGCCAAGTGTCTCTCCTCGGCTACCTTGTGAGGCTTCCGAGGTTGTTTCGATTGCACACAACTATGGCACTTAGAACCTTTGGCAATGGTGAAATTTGGAATTAAACACATGCTGGAAAGCCGATATATCAAACCAAAATTCACATGACATAAACGTGAATGCTAAATGCTTGCATCATCACTAATATTGCCACAAATATGGTTCACAGACTTATTACAAAAATCAGCAAGAGAAAAGAGGAACAAGCCTCCGCAATCATAGCCTTTACCAACGAATTGTCCATGTTTCGACAAGACAAATTTATTGGACTCTAACACTACTTTAAACCCGTCCTTGATCAGGACCGACCCGCTCACAAGATTCTTATTGACAGTGGGGACATGCTGCACGTTGTTCAGCTGCACGATCTTTCCCGAAGTAAACTTCAGATCGACCATGCCAACACCATGAACAGAAGCATGTGACCCATTGCCCATCAGCACGGAAGAATCCCGGACAGCCTGGTAAGAAGAAAACATGGATATGTCAGCACACACATGAACATTAGCACCCGTATCAAGCTACCAACTCGTGGATTGAAAAACTGAAAGTACGGTAGGTAAATTACCATACCCATCAGTATTGCCAATGGTCACCATGTTGACATCCTTGGGCTCCTTAGCTTTGTTTCCCTTGCGGTCTTCACGATCTGGACAATCCTTGGAGAAGTGTCCCATCTCACCACAAGTAAAACACTTCAACTCAGCCTTGTTTTTCTTCTTCTTGAAGGTAATAGTCTTCATGGGCTTGTTTTTCCCCTTGTTGTTGTTGTTCTTGCCTGCACGCGAGAACTTCTGGACCATGTTGGCGTTGGACTGACCTTGATCTTCCTTCTCAGTAGCATCCTTCTTCCGAGCCTTCTCTTCAACATCAAGAGATGCTATCAGGTTTTCAACTGATATCTCCTGTCTCTTGTGTTTCAGAGTTGTGGCGAAGCTCCTCCACGAGGAAGGCAGCTTTGCAATAATGCATCCAGCCACAAACTTGTCGGGAATAGGACACTTAAGGAGGTCAAGATCCTTGACAATGCACTGCACCTTATGCGCATGTTCCACTACAGGGTTGTTAACCATCCTGTAGTCATGGAAGCTCTCCATGAGGTATAGCTCATTGCCTGCGTCTGTTGCATCATACTTAGCAACCAGAGCATCCCACAGGGCCTTCGCATCTGTCTCTTCTATGTAAACACGGACAAGCCCGTCACATAGATTGCTCATGATACATCCTACGAAAAGATTATTGGCATCGTCGAACTTTTTCTACTCTTCAGCAGTTAGTTCGCCCTCAGGCTTGCCAAGTTTCGTCTCCCAGATGTGCATAGCAGTAAACCAGAGGCGAACCTTGGATTTCCAGATCTTAAAGTTCACACCAGAAAAATTTTCTGGCCTCAGTGACTCAGCGAAACCAGCCATCGATAAATCAACAGATTGCCTATAATAAGGTTTTTGGATTGTTGGAAATATAGGCAATTGTAAGTTCAATTTCCGAACTAGATTAAACATGATGATAAACAATCCTAGCATGCAATTCTCTAGCAGACTAGGCAGTACGAACAACATAATCATGACATTAGAAAACATGATTAATACACAATGTACGTACTGAGGAATTGCCGTAGAGAAGAGGAACGACGCAGTTGGAACGACGACAGTTCTACGGACGGAGTGCAGCAGACGATGTTGCAGACGATATATCCGTAGAAGATTTTGAAGAAGATTAGGACTCTGGGATTTTGAAGAAGATTTGAAGTAACGTTGTTGAAGCGAAGATTGCTGAAAAAAGTACTCGGCTTGCGCAGTGTTCCAAGTAGAAGTTATAGTAACACAAAATTAATGTTACACCTTAAGTGTTACAAAATGGTGTTACGTCTGGGTTCAAAAGAACTCAGATTCTTCATTGAAGACCCTCGAATTCCTTTTTTCAAAGCAAAACGAGGTTCGGGGGCTACCCAATTGGGTGCACCTAATCGGTGCACACCAATGAAATTCTCCAAAAGTTCTTGAGCACCTCAAAGTCTTTGTACAACCAAGCTGAGAGATCCTAAAAGCCGAAGAAGAACTCGCCATGACTTCAAAAGAACCCGGATGACTTCAAAAACAACTCGGTATTCTCCAAGATTCACAACAAGGTTGTACTTCATGCAATGAAGCGCTCGGGGGCTTGACAGGTATGGAAACCCAGGGTTCCTAAGAAAGTTGGATTCCTAGTAGGACTCTACTATGTAATTCACTACTACAAGACACATATATTGTAACACACTCTTGTAACATATTGATCAATGTGTTACAAAGAAATTTTACAGAAACACAAAATCATGTGTTACAAAATAAGTTAGTAACACATAACGCTCGACTATAAATTTATGTTACAAATAGAAGTTATAGTAACACAAAATTAATGTTACACCTTAAGTGTTACAAAATGGTGTTATTGTTGTGAATAATCTTTCACCGAATGATCTTTGTACATACTTTAGTGTGTTCTAACTTCTGTTAGCGTGTCAGTGCACGTTCTCATGCAGGAGTTGGAGGTCGACTGCATGCTGCGTTCATGCAGGGCCTCGTACGAGTCTTAGGGAGATGTAGTGGTCGCGCGATGGTCGTGGGATGGCACGATCCGGTAGATGCATGCGCACCGCACGTCCCCGGCTAAGTGGCCTGTTTGTTAGCTTGTAGTTTTCTTTAAGTATTTCCCTAATACAATCAGAAAACGCTGCCCAGTTTGAAGCAGCACCAAAACATCGAGTCTCATCTCTGTTTCTTGAGTGCGCCACCACCATCAAACAGGTTCGCCGGCGGTGAGAATTGCCGGTGATCCACGACAGTTATATTGTAACACATATCAAATATTGTTACAACTAAAGTGTTACAATGTAACATATTGTAACCTCAATTGATGGAGAGTAGCCATGAAGAAGAAAAACACAAGTCTGAACAAACAATTAACAAGCGTTAGCCTAGTAGTCCCTTTTGTCTTTTCGGACACATCTTTTCAATAAATGACACAATGGTTCTTTCTTGATTTCAACAAAGCGATTGTAACGTTTTTTTCCAAAATAAAAGATGTAGATCTTCAGAAGTTATACGACTTTGTATTTGAACTCTTTGAACGCTTGAATTCCTCAAATTTGAAATTTGAGTTTTTCAAATGATCACAGCTAGAGCAACGGGCAAAATGAGAGTTGTAGATCACAATAAGTTACAAAACTTTGTAGTTGATAACCTTTTATTTGAAATTTGTAATTCAAATTTTATAAATGACATCGAATTGAGAAACTACCAAAATAAAAATTGTACAACTCAAAAAATTATGAAACTTTGTAGTTGACAACTTTTTAATTTCAATTCGTTTAGGGTCTCAAATATGTGAGGGTCCAAAAACTGAGCTAAGACATAGGTGACATTGTGGTGTAGTGGTAGAGGAGGTTAAACATGAGGAAGAGGTCGTGGGTTCCAATCTTGCCAGCCATGTAGTGCATAAAGTTTTTGCTTTTTTGTTCTGATGTTTTCTATTCACAAAGTGTTACTACAAAAATTTCAAAGTGTCACAAGAGCTAAAAAAATGTGTTGCAAAGGAGGTTTTTGTAGCACTTGACAAGCATTCCACTTGATGAGTAATTGTGTTACAAAGAAGTAAAACTTTTATGGACCTATAGTAAAATAACTTGGTGTTACAATATTCATGTTCTGTACTAGTGATTATACTAGGACTCCTCTATTGTAACCATTGCCTTGCCCCTTGGATATATAAAGGAGGGCAAGGGTCCCTAGATTAGACCATCGAGCAACGCCGTCAGGCATCGCATCAGATCAATCAATACAAGATACACCAAACAGGACACAGGTTGTTACGCATATTGCGGCCTGAACCTGTCTAAATCTCCGTCTCTTGTCACCTTCGATTCTTGATTCCCGATGACTTAGCCCTAAACCTCTCCCTCGGGGTACCCCCTTGAGAACCCTGCCGGCACAAATCGCCGACATCATGTTAAGGACTCATTATTGACCCCAATTGGTCATGCACAGACACCTTGCCCCCCCCAGCCTATCATGTATCGATACATTGTTGATCATGATGCCTCTCCCTGATTATCGACCTATGAGCTCTGTTGCCAAAACGCAGCCTCTTTACTGATCGACTATTCCAAAAAAACGCAAAGTCAAACCTTCTTCCCAGCAATGTAAGAAGAAATGACACTTCCAATGTTCTTCATTGTGCCGTGCCATCTCCTCTTCATACTGCTAATTCTCTTTTTGTTGTTGCCAATTCAACAACATCTTCTATTAAATCAGCCCATGAGATTTTCTTCTTAGGCTTCTTGGAGCCTTTAGCTTCATCCTGTCATCTTTTCCCTTAACTTGATCAGTCGATGCTTGTACCTTCGGATCAACAGTACCAGACTCTTTCATCGAATGTGATATGAACAATTTAGTATGTAGTGCATTCTTCTTTCCACCAGAATCAACCATGTTTGTAGGAAATGGATGTCCGTTGATATTCATTGGCTTTGTTGGAACCTCAAATTTGATGCTCCCTTGTTCAATAGCCATCTGTCTGAGACTAGTCAAATCTGACAGCTTCTTCTCGTACATCCCAGAACGAAAGAACTGATGAAATTATTTCTCCAGATTGACCCAATACACAATAAAATTTGTTGCAAGTGAGGTAAACCATGCAAAAGTCGAACCAGCTAGAGACATAGAAAATAGCCTAACCCTTAAAGCATATGAACTTTCAACTTCTCCACACGGGATGACGAATCGATTGATATGCTCAACTATGGAGGTATCGTCTTGACCAGAAAACTTGGTGAAGTCTAGCACCTTTTAGCGATGAGAATGCGGTATAGAATCATAGGCAGCTAGATAGGGCACTCTGTACATCAGTGTCTACTGCTTAGGCTTCAAACTGAATTGATTTTGAATCACTTCAACTATCTTGGCATAACAATCCACCTGCTGATTGACACCTTGTCCTCACTGTAATGAAAGTAGCTCATCTGATCTGGTGACTTGTGCAAGCTGCAATGTACATGGACCAATTGGTTTAACAGCCAATGCCGCTTGATGTTGCTGCTCAGCATTTATCTGCATTGGTGCATTAGTTGTGACCGGCTACTGCATTGTTCGAGGATGTGGAACATTGATCTGCCTTAATGAACCAATGAATTGATCATAATACACAAATGGTGTTCCATTCTGATAAGGTATACGCATCATATGAACCAATGAATTGATCATAATACACAAATGGTAGCAATGTTGAAGAATTATCGTCATACTTGAACCAGTGTTTGGAGCTGTTGACATTTCTTAACATCACTATTAAGTGTATATATAAAATCTATCCCTAGTAATAATGCCAGAAATATCCTATTGGTATATTAGGACGAGGTTTTCCTACTCCCAGGTGTAGCTACTCCCAAATTAAAAGGTATTATTTCATACTTGAGGTTTCTAAAAATAGTATGTACACATACTTGATTTTTAAAAGTGCTATAGAAAAATAATGTTTTTATATATGAAGTATATGGACATACTTATTTTTTCTATACAGGAAATGTAACATATCACAAGGTGCAAAAAAAATATGAGTTCCACTCAGCAATTTTCATGGTTATCATTTTGAAAAATCAAGTATGTGTACATACTTTTTTTAGAAACCTGAAGTATGAAAAGATACTCTCTAATGTGTGAGATATAGACATAGGAGTAGCTACACCTGGGAGTAGAAAGGATTTTCCCTATATATATATATAACATGGTTTTTTGGACATGGGTATAGCAACACATGGGTGTAGAAAGGATTTATCCTATATATATATATATATATATATATATATATATATATAGGATAAATCCTTTCTACACCCATGTGTTGCTATACCCATATCCAAAAAACCATGTTAGGGATGTGTACATACTCATTTATCATTTTGAGTATGTACATATACCTAAAATAAGATTTATCAAAGTGCTAACCATGAAAAAATTTGAGTAGAACTCATATGTTTTTGCACCTTATGATATATTACATTTCTTGTATAGGAAAAGAAGTATGTCCACATACTTCATTAATAAGAAAAAGTATGTCCGCATACCACTTTTAAAAATCATGTATGTGTATATACTTTATTTAGAAACGTCAAGTATGAAAAAAATACCTTGTAATTTGTGAGATACACATATGGGTGTAGCTACACGCGGGTGTAGGAAAAACTCGTCCATATATATATATCAAAAACTCTAATTAAGTAAAGATTCTGCATGTGGACAGATATATACTAGATATATACCATTTTAGCATTTTCAATTTGGAAGTATCCAAGATATTGTATTATTCCCTTGGGACAACTATGCATATCTTCAGAGAACGAACCGCCCAACCCTTCTTCCTCACAATGTTGCGCCACGTCATCAACAATTCTCAACCGTCGGATCATCCTCATGGACGACCCAGATAAAGTCACCAGTTGTTTTGCAAAAAGACCCTCCTATTTTGACGAAACAGAACCCGCCATCCCTCTAGCCTGGTTTCTTTCAAAAACACCCTCGAGCTTCCTCGAAATATAACCCGCCGTCCAAACTCTCTCACACCACCGATTTTTCAAATAAACCCTAAAGTTTCCAAAAAATCTAACTTGTCGTCCATCACCTCACAAGACATCATTTTAAAACAACCCTCGGATTTTCATAAAATGGAACCACAACCACACGACATTTACATAGGTTATTTATTCATTCCACCTGTAATTCAAACACCAGAACAAGTTTAAATCAAATAGTGTTCAACACGAAAGTTGTTAAAAAAATAAAAATATATAATGTTTCGATAAACAACAAAAAATATAAACACTTTTATTGGAAAAATGAATTATCCTAATAAATAGATTATCACACTTTCTTTTTTTACAAAAGTATACAACCAATCAATATAATTCATTTTCATTAGTCATTGCTAGAAATAAAATATACAAAAGTCGTCAATATCCAATGAATGATAAATAGTTTTCTGTGTGTGAAATATTCACCACTACTTTGAATACGACCTCATCATTTTGAAAAACATATGTAGAACCAGTCAATGCACCAAAACATATTTCTATTTTTGTACAACATAAAAACAATCCTCGGATTTTGATAAAATGGAACCACAGGTCCACGGCCACACGACATTTACATAGGTTATTATTTATTTCACCTATAATTCAAACACTAAAAGGAGTTCAAATCAAATGGTGTTCAACACGATGTTGTTAAAAATATAAAAATCTGCAATGCTTCTATAGAAAAAAATTAAAGTATAAACACTTTTATCAAAAAAATAAGCTATCCTTATAAACAGACTATCAGAGTGATTAACAAATAAATTTGACCAACGACTTCAAGATAGCTCTTACACGGTTTACGAAGAGAAGTGTAGAATTGTACTTAGCAGATACTATTATTGTCTTTTATATAAGTTAGACTTTTGTATAAAAAATAAAAATAAGAAACTACTATGTCTTGAACACATGAGTTAAATCAACAAGAGAACACACTTTAAATTAGGTCAGGCGCGACAACGACCACGACAAAATATGTCCTCCTCATTTTGATTTTTGTACAACATAATATGTAGAACTATTGTTCATATTTCACCAGTAACTTCAATCAAGAGAGCTCGTACACGGTCTACGAAGCTACATGTACAATTCTACCCATGGGTACTGTAGCACGCCGCCCTTCCGGTCGCCAGGGGTTGTGCCCCCTATTTAGATAGACCCCTCTTTTATTTTCAGACTTGAGTTTTGTTTTACATGTTAGCCTCTGCTAAACCAGATCACGTGCAAATACGCACTGACCTCGTGTAATTCAGGACTCCACCTTCGAGTGATATATAGATTGCTCGCCTCTCGTTCTTGTTCGTTCTTCGATTGTGTACAGGAATTGATCTTCGTGATCAGGCTGATCTTGCATCCGCAAGGTCGGTAACCACAGGGAGTTGGTTCAGCGATTGCATTGGCGCTTCGGGTTCGTTTGTCGTAGTCGGATCGTGAGGGTCACCTTCCACCAAATCGAAGTTATCTCCACTCACCGAAAGATCGGGCACTCCAGCTCTATCATAGACATTTATTTATCATCTCCCTCTAGAACTCCACTTATAAATATAGACATTTTGTCCACAGTTAGGCACAATGGGCCGCCCCCACCATGCACCTTTTTGTAGCGATGAGAGGTGAGTTAAAAACCATAAAGGAAAGAGGTGAGGTAAGAGTCCCTTGGGGCTCAATAAACAAATTCGTATCTTATGTTTGATACTAATTAGGACTATTAAATGTGAACCAATGACAATGAATTTCATGAACCCTAAACTTTTTTTTGGAAAAAGGAATCTATTAAGCCTAATTATGTTGTGATTATTTCATCTGGTGTTATACTTAGCATATCCTAATCATGGTTAATTAATCTTAATAGATTTTTTACGCAAAAATCTAGGGCTTTTGCAATTATTTTTATAATTAAAATATATTAGTCATAATAAATAATATCAAAACATTTGATATAAAAAGGCCTATTGGGAGCGCATGGGAATCAAGCACCCAACCCAATTAAAGGGCCGTCTGGACTGCTGACTTATCAATTTTGTCGTGAGGCGCCGAAGATGCGAGTGGCCTAACAGCGTGGTGGTTGCAAGGAACATAACATGTTTTGCGAACAAAGAACAAAGCAGAGCGGAGCCCGCAACTTTTTTTGCTGCAGTAAATTTTATGTGTTGTCCTGTGACAAAAAAAATTCCTTCGTAGGTTAGCAAATTGTCCTGTGACAAAAAAAATTGCTTATAGTTAATGTAGTTAAAAATTCAAAAGGAAAAAGGGGAAATGGGAAAAGTAGAAAAAAGGAAGGAAAAAAATTTGAGAAATAAAAAAAAAGGGAAGAGAACTCACCAACGGGACTTACCTAGGCTCAGGGAATCCTTGCACGGTACATGTAGTAGTATTTCAATGACATATATAAGATTATACCATATCAATCGAAAATAAAGAAATAAATAGTAGCACCTCCTAAAACAAATTCTATTTTTATAGTAACATTTTTTCTTTTCTAGTACCATTGATTAGCCTTTTCTCATTCTCAGACCATTTGATTTTTCTATCTTATAAAATTGTAATTTTATTTTTTTATTAGATCATGTTTCTTTGGAATATTTTGTTTTGTACTCGAACAGTTTCTACATTCACTCTTGATATAGAAGAAAATAATGAATTCAGATGGCTAGGCCCAAAATCAACCTTTTTTATACTGGCCCAAAATCAATCTTTGTTGACGCACTTTTGGTCAACACACAAAAGCGCTAGATCGCGCGGTCGTCGAATTCTCCTCGCCGGAGCTCCTGAAAGCAGCCGGTCAGACCGCCTGTAGGGGCTGGTCAGACCGCCTGTAGCAGAGGCGCCGCGAAAGCCTACGATCACAACCTTGGGAGGGACCCCGTCGGAGGCTGCGAACCTAGGGTTGTTCTAAGGTCAGCAAGCCCACTTAGAACGTCCTAAAACGCCGTAGAGACGAAGAAGGAAAGCAAAGGGGTTGGAAAAGTTAGGGTTTGGAGATAAAAAGTAGAACGATGATTTGTACGATTGGGTAGAGGTCCTCAATCGGCCACGGCCCTTTATATTTAGAGGGTGGGGAGGTCTTGCCCCGCAAGGAAGTCCTTCTACAGATCTAAAAACGCGCAAAAACCTGATTCTACTCGGAATCGGGGACAGGCGGTCAGACCGCCTGTGACAGGCGGTTAGACCGCCTAGCACATTGCCAGACCGGCTACAAGGCCCAGCCGGTCTAACCGCTTGTACAGGCGGTCTAGACCGGCTGCCCCAGCCTGATCGACTTGAAGCCATTTTTGGTCGTCAACATACGCCCCCCTGTTTTTTGGTAAAACTTTGTTTACCACAAAACATTTAATCAGACTAAGGACGACCCTCTATTGTCGGCCATTTTTTCCCTAAGGGCGATATCACATATCGGCCATATCCTTTCAAGCATGTTGCCAAACACTTGGATGATATTTCTTCAAGTACTTTCCATTCCATTGAGTGCCCTTGGCAACTGAAATCCCCGCAAAGTCTCTACCATATAGGAATTCCCAAAACAAACCTTCACAATACGATATGGTCCCTCCCAATTCGGCGATCATTTACCAAATTTGTTGCTCTTTGTTCCTATAGGTAAAATAGTCTTCCACACTAAATCACCAACTTGAAAGGATTTGAGTTTTACCTTGTTGTTATACGCTCGAGCCACTCTTCTTTTATCCTTTTCAATCTCCTCCAAAGCCTTCAAACGCTTATCGGTCACATCATCAATATTATCCATCATCAAAGCACAATATGTGCTAGCATCAAGATCATTTTGCTTAACCAATCTATAAGCAGCCAGATTTACCTCGATGGGCAAAACGGCCTCTTGACCATAGACAAGCTCAAATGGAGTAACCTTAGTAGCACCATGTCTAGAAATACGATGCGCCCATAATGCTTCAGATAATACCTCGTGCCACTGCTTAGGATGATCTTCAATCTTCTTCTTTATGAGCTTGATCAAAATCTTATTGCTAGACTCGGCTTGACCATTGGCTTGAGCATAATATGGAGATGAATTGAGCAATTTAATACAATAGGATCCAACAAACTCACGTACCTCCTTAGAAATAAACGACGTCCCTTGATCCATCGTTAATGTTTGAGGAATCCCAAATCTATGAATAATATGCTCAGTAATAAACTCAATCACCTCCCGATGTGTCATGTTCTTGAGGGGAATTGCTTTAGTCCACTTGGTGAAATAATCAGTAGCCACAATCACAAAACAATGACCCTTCGATGAAGGAGGATGAATCTTACCAACAAAATCTAAACCCCATCCTCTAAAAGGCCATGGCTTAATGATCAGATGCATCAACGCAGCAGGTGCAATCTGAATATCCCTGAACTTTTGACACTCTTCACATCCTTTGTAGTAACGAAAACAATCGGCTATCATTGTAGGCCAATAAAAGCAAGCCCGCCTAAGGAGCCACTTCATCATTCGAGCCGATTGATGCGTACCACAAATTCCTTTATGAACTTCTGCCATAGCCAATCTAGTTTTATCAGGATCTAAACATTTCAAAAGCAATCCATCCATGGTCCGACGATATAGTTCACCATCAATCAAAGTAAAGTTGAAAGCCCATCGTCGGACTTTTCGATCCACTGACCTGCTAGTCTCCTGCAAATACTTCATCAGAGGCTCCCTCCAATCACCAGCATCAGCCACAATAGATTGAAAATCATTAACAGCCGAATCGGTGTTTTCAGAGGTACAGGCGGTCAAACCGCGTGTACGGGCGGTTAGACCGGCTGCGCTGGTCAGACCGGCTGTAACAGGCGGTCGAACCGCCTGTTCTAGAACAGAAACGTCGGCTTCACAAAACATCGGCCTGTTTTCATGAAAATTTCTTTTCGGAACATTATAGCCTGATGCTTGCTGTGCCAACGCATTAGCTCTAGGATTCTCTTCTCTTGGTACATGATAAATGACAAATTCATCAAAGCAAGATATGATATCTAAACACTTATCAAGATAAGCATTCAAAAAACCATCTAAACATTGACAAACTTTAGACACTTGCTGAACTACCAAAAGAGAATCACCATATGCTTCCACATGTTCTACCCCCATGTCATGTAACATCTCCAACCCGAATAATAAAGCTTCGTATTCGGTTTGGTTATTAGTGCACTTATGATCTAATCAGCTAAGAGCCTCAAAAACAACACCGTTTGCTGAAATAAGAATAACACCAACTCCACAACCACTTTTACAAACCGATCCATCAAAATGCAATTTCCATGGGGTAAAAGTAATATAGCCGACATTTAAATCAAGATGTTCACTAATCCTATGTTCAACAATAAAATCGGCAATGATTTGTCCTTTCATAGATTTCAATGGCTCAAAGACTAAATCATATTCAATTAAAGCATAAGCCCATTTCCGATTCTACCACTCAATATAGGTCTATGCAACATGTATTTAATTATGTCGGCTTGACTAGCAACTATGCAAGTATTTAGTAACAAATAATGCCTCAACTTTGTACAAGCATTATATAATGATAAGCATAACTTTTTATTGACACCGGATTTTAACTGATCACATCGGTGCCAAAGTGAAGCAGAGGTACAGAATCGGAATCGGAGTCCGGGGAAAGGAACATGTTAAAATCGGAATCGAAGTCCGGGAGGAAGAGCAGTTTGAATCAGAGTCGGAGTCCGATGAGAGCCAAAATCGGAGAAGAGGCTGATGACGTGAAGGAATCCTGGGAGGTTGCCAGGTTAAGCTTATAGAAGGACTGAAATAAAGAGTCGGTTATTTTTATAAAGTTTGAGTCGTAAACAGTTGTAAAAAAGGTCTTTTCTTTTGCGTCAAGTAAGATTATCGTAAACGTTTAGGAGTCATAGTTATCAGAGTATAAATATCGACCCTGCGTGGTCATGGAAGTCTGTACACACCAACATCAAACAAACCTTTACACTTTTTCGCATCTTACACACATTTGTCGGCGACTTCGTCTTTCTTTTTCGCGAGTTCTTATGGGCACGTCGAGGGTGATCAGATCTCAAGGCTTGCCTGTAAGTCCCGTATTACTGAGTAAGATCCAAGCTTTAGCAGCCGGCGTATCGCTGTTGTTTCGCTTGGAATTATACAACAGTTATCGAGTAAACACCTAAGCTTTAGTATCTGGCGTATCGCTGTTACTTCATTTAGATTTTATTCAACTCCTATCCATCTTAGAATGAGCTTTGATCGGCTGTTATTTATACTTCGTTATTGGATCTGGTATAGCCGTTTAGAGCTATTCTAAGTGTTGCTCTGCTCAGCTTGTTAGGTTACGTTTTAGTAATCTTACTCTGCTTTGCATCGGAATCGGCTGATTTAGCCGGCTCTTTGTCATAGATCGGAATTCATTGCCGATCTGGTATTCATCGTCAAATCGGAAACCCAGCCGATTTCACTGTGTTATTAATTGTCCGATTTTCCTTGTCAATCAACAGGTCAGATTGACTGGCACGCCCTGCATCATCGGTCACAGCCGATTTCGTGTGCTAGCACGTGAAGGTCTTTCCCTATTTTTGCATCAACACACTTTTGGCACGCCTAGTGGGACCAAACAACTTCAACCATGTCAAAGAAGGAAGGTGGTCGTTTTGATATTGGGAATCAGAATGTCATTGAAACTACTAAAGAAGATCTTAGTGATAAACAGAAGGCTGATGTGGCAAGAGCAGTTGAAGAGTTTGAACTTTTATGCTTAAAGTCATTCAGTACTACCAAACGAGGCCAAGCTATCAAGAAGACTGATTTTCCATTGCCTCGTGAAGTCAAAATAGCTGAAACACCTAGAAAGCTGCATGAGATGATAAATGAAGCAGTCCATCATGCTTTTGCAAATCAAGGTAAAGTCTTGGGTAATGAGTTACATAACCAAGTGGTTAGCTCATTGCGTGATGGTGAGCTTCAATTTAAAGGCCCAGCATATCAACAAATTCCTCCGTTTGAAGTTGATACTTCAGCAAAGGATGTTCAGGCAAGGGTTGCAAAAACTGCGTTTTCTCAGGTATACAATGGCACGTCATCCGATCAGTAGATCGGACAGATGCAATCGGCATCAAGGCCGATTATGCAAGGAGGTTTTCCAGCAACAACATCATTTGCCATGCCTCAAATTCAGACTCCACCAAACAGCTCAGCAGTCTTAACTCCATCATCGCCGA
Organism: Digitaria exilis; assembly: GCA_015342445.1. Lineage (NCBI taxonomy): Eukaryota > Viridiplantae > Streptophyta > Magnoliopsida > Poales > Poaceae > Digitaria > Digitaria exilis. The sequence continues at coordinate 944,169 of JACEFO010002191.1, forward strand.
TAGCATCGGCGTCAAAGGGAACAAATTTTTTCAAAGGATATGATCCTAATACTGGTTTGGGGATGCCTCCTGAATATTTTGTGACTTCTCCTAAATCAAATCAGAAGACTCAACCTGAGGAGCCAAAGATGGTCTGGGTACCGCATACTGATGGGATTAATTGGGTTTTAATTGATGAGAAGGCAATCGTACGCCAAGTATGGACTCCAAGACTAGAATCAGCAAAAGCACCTAACATGAATGTGCCAAATCAGTCAGAGACACATGGTACTACGTCAGCTATGGAGGTTTATCTTAATACCCAACATCAAGGTCAGGGTCAGATATCCAATCAAAATACGTCTTCAGGACATATGATTGGGGAGCCAGAACTATCTAGGCAGAATGAATCGGCACCAAAGGGATATGTAAGGCCAATTCAGCCAAGTCAAGAGGTAGAGAGAGTGCGTCAACCAATACAAGAAATAGCACAGGGAGCAAATCAAGTGGATTGAGCAGCTCAAATTGCTGAAATTATGCAAAATCAGTTTGGATTAAAACCCAAGACTCAACATGTGATGTGCAGAACCCCCTATCCACCCGTTTATGATTCACTACCTTATCCTCATCGCTACAAGATCCCTGATTTTACCAAGTTTTCTGGCAATGATGATATCTCCACCATTGAGCATGTCAATAGATTTCTGGTGCAATGTGGAGAGGCTACTACTACTGATGCATTAAGGGTCCGATTATTTTCAAGTTCTTTATCTGGACCAGCTTTTTCATGGTTTATGACATTACCAGCAAATTTAATTATCTACTAGTCTGACCTAGAAAAGCAATTTCATCAGTACTTCTTTGCTGGTGTTCAAGAAAAGACTATTACTGATTTAACAAGCTTGAAGCAAAGGAATGATGAATCGGTAGCAAACTTCATTTAGAGAATCAGGGAGACGAAAAATAGATGCTATGGGTTGAACCTGACAGATATCCAATTGGCACAGTTAGCATTTGATGGTTTACTTCCTTATTTCAAAGAGAAGTATGATTCTCAGGAATTTGAAAAAGCTTGAGCCATATTGTGCAAAGGATGTCAAGGCACGAGAATCGGGTGTATGAACAAAAGCGGCCTTATCATAAAAAGATAAATTATCTTGATTATAGTTCTGATTCCGATTCCGATAGCGATGAAGATAAAGAAATCGGCTTGGCAGAATGGGTAAAAAATAAGAAGTTGATTGCTTGTCCATTTGGTAAGAAAGAACCAGAAAGATTTGGTTTTGATGTTACCAAGGCCGATAAGATTTTTGATCTACTACTTAAAGAAGGAATGATCAAATTATCGGCCAATCACAGTCTTCCATCTGCAGAAGAGCTCAAGAAGATGATATATTGCAAATGGCACAATGCTACTTCTCATAATACCAACGATTGCAAGGTTTTCAGAAACCAAATACAATCGGCTATTGAGCAAGGGAAGTTGCAATTTGAGATTCCTTCTATACCAGTCAAGTCGATGAAGATTGAAGGGCATCCTTTCCCAGTGAATATGGTAGAGCCAGCTAAAGGAAACGCTCTACAGACCAAGCTCTTGACATCGGAGTCTGCAAAAGAAAAAGGGGTTGTTGATCCTAGAGTGCAAATTTCTGCTTCTGATTTAAAGGACAAAGGAAAGTTGGAAAAGAATGATCATCCCAGAAACCTTCAAAGACATGTTACTTCTCAAGGGTTGATTAGGAAATACCAACACCAGCAAGAGAGAACAAGTCAGCAAGAGGAAAGGATGTATCGGCATAAAGATTACTAGAGATGTCCTTTTTTCGTTTACTGTTGGGAAGAAGGAATCAAGTTACCATCTCCAGATGATTGCCCAGAGTGCAATGGAAGTTATGGAAGAGATAGATCGTTCAAAAGGCCCCGATTTGAAGATAGGGAATGTTGGCCGATTATTCGGGATAGGGATGAAGAGTATCGGCGTACCCCAGTTCATGAGAGAATCGGAGGCAGGCAGAGTGTATATGATTGGTTGGGGAACAGACCGATTATGAGCAGAGAGCCGGAAGAGCGTGCTAATAATTTGGTTTCTGATGAAGAGCCTTTGCCAAATCGGGATCGGAATATTTATCGTGAAACTAAAATACCTAAGCTAAGGTGGTGCCTAGATGGAGTTACAAAGTCACAAAAAAGGAGGTTACAAAGGCTCCGATTTGATGAAATTCAAGAAGAAAAAGCACGCAAGCTTTTGAAGAATAAGAAGGTATCATCTAAGGTATGGCCTCCTAAACAACGTGATGATTCTGCAGCCGATGTTAATATGGTTTTCATGCTGCCAAGAGAGTTCATGGCATCAGCTAGTGATGAAGAAAATTCTGAAATTGAAGATGCAATGGCTCAATTAAATTTAGAACCAATGCAAGCCACCTTCGAGAAGCCAGAAGAAAAGGAACATGTTCACTTGAAGCCTTTGTTTCTAAAGGGACATGTTGATGGCAAGCCGATGACCAAGATGATGGATGATGGAGGAGCAGCTGTTAATCTAATGCCTTATGTCGTTTTTCGCAAAATCAGCAAAAGTGAAGATGATTTGATCAAAACGGATAAGATGCTAAAAGATTATGAAGGAAAGGTTTCTCCAGCTCAGGGGGGCATTATGTGTTGATTAGACTATCGGAAGCAAGACCTTACCTACCACCTTCTTTATAGTCAATGGCAAAGGATCATATAACCTGTTGCTGGGAAGAGATTGGATCCATGCTAATTGCTGCATTCCATCAACCATGCATCAATGCTTGGTTCAATGGATTGAGGATACAGCAGAAATTGTCAAAGCAGACGCGTCATATAACATAGCTATTGCAGAAGCACAACCATGGAATTAAGAGCAAGTGATGTGTATATCGGGAAGAGCTTTGGACACTGAATTCCTCAGAGTGGCCGATTTCGGTCTATAGCCGATCCAAGCAGTCGACTCAGAAGAATCATCCTGATGGATGAATTTCTTCAAGAAGATGAAGGGAAGTTAGGATATGGCTTCACGTCGGCTGATGTGCTAGAGAAAATAGATTTAGGAGATGGTGATAAACCAAGGCCGACGTTTATTAGTGCAAAATTAGATCCTGAGTATAAGAGAGAATTGACTTCTTTATTAAGAGAATTTAAAGATTGTTTTGCTTGGGAATACTATGAAATGCCTGGTTTAGACCGATCTATTGTTGAACATCGGTTGCCTATAAAGCCAGGATATCGACCATATCGGCAGGATTCTCGACAGTGTGATCCTAAGATATTACCTGATATAAAGGCCGAGATTACTAAGTTGATTGAAGCAAAATTCATTAGGCAATGCCGATATGCTGAGTGGATTTCTAATGTGGTTCCTGTATATAAAAAGAATGGGAAATTACGTGTTTGCATTGATTTCAGGAATCTTAATAAGTTGACTCCGATGGATGGATATCCGATGCCCATTGCCGATTTATTGGTTGATGCTGCAGCAGGGCACAAAGTCATAAGCTTCATGGATGGTAACGCTGGTTATAATCAGAATTTTATGGCTGAAGAAGATATTCATAAAACTGCTTTTCGGTGTCTCGGGCATGTTGGTTTATATGAGTGGGTAGTCATGACTTTTTGCTTGAAAAATGATGGAGCTACCTATCAGCGGGCTATGAATTATATTTTCCATGAGCTTGTCGGCAAGATTCTTGAAATTTATATTGATGATGTGGTGGTTAAATCGGAAAGCTATAGACAACATTTAGCCTATTTACGTAAGACTCTGGAATGCACGAGAAAACATGGCTTGAAAATGAATCCGATGAAGTGTGCATTTGGGGTTTCTGCTGGTCAATTTCTGGGATTTATGGTTCATGAAAGAGGGATTGAAATCAGTCAAACTCTTATAGGTTCCATTAATAAGATTGTTGCTCCAGAAAATAAGACCAAACCTCAATCATTGATCGGCAAGATTAATTTCATTAGGAGATTTATTTCTAATCTCTCTGGGAGGATTAAGCCGTTTACACCTTTATTGAAACTGAAGGCCAATCAGGAGTTTGTTTGGGGAAAAGAGCAGGAAGAGGCTTTGGAACGAATTAAGAGTTATTTGGTGTCTCCTCCTATTTTAGTTCCTCCTCAGAAAGATAAGTCGTTCAAATTATATTTATCGACTGATGATTCTTCTATCAGATCGGCCCTTATTCAAGAGTTTGAAGGGAAAGAGCGTGTTATCTACTTTGTGATTAGAAGGCTTTTGGATGCAAAGACAAGGTATTCTCCGGTTGAAAAATTATGCTTATGCCTATACTTTTCCTGTACCAAGCTCAGACATTATTTGCTATCGGGTGAATGCATAGTTGTTAGTAAGGATGATGTCATAAAATACATGCTGTCATTACCAATTTTGAATGGAGAATCGGAAAGTGGATTTTGGCTCTTTCAGAGTTCGATTTACGTTTTGAGTCGTTGAAAGCAGTCAAAGGGCAAGTGCTTGCTAATTTTGTCACTCATCATTGTGGTCCAGAAATTGGGTTAGTAGAACTTGCTCCATGGACTTTATTTTTTGATGGATCTTCTTGTGGAGTTGGCTCTGGAATCGGAATTGTGTTGATCTCGCCTCGGGGGGCAAGCTTTGAGTTCTCTTTTCCGATTGAGAAAGAAGCCACTAATAATCAAGCGGAATATCGGGCTATTCTTAAAGGTATCAAGCTACTCAAAGAGATCAAGGCCGATGCTATTGAAATATTTGGAGATTCCCTATTGGTAGTAAAGCAATTGATGGGTGAATATGAATGCGACGATGATATTTTGAGGATATATCATGATGAATGTCTCTAGTTATTAGAAGAATTCAGGCTTGTTAAAATTGAGCATATTCTCAAATGTCATAATGAAGAGGCTAACCGACTGGCTCAAGGGGCGTCTGGTTATTGTCCGATCAGAAAAATCTTAAGTCTGGAGTTGGAAGATACCGATTGGAGAAAAAGGATTTATGAATATTTGAGAGATCCATCGAAGAAAGTTGAAAGGAAGATAAGGATTCAGGCAGTAAAATATGTCATACTTGAAGATGATCTCTATTATCGGACGTTTGATGGAGTTTTGCTCAGATGTGTTGGATCGGAGGAAGCTAAAATATTGATGGGAGAAATCCACGAAAGAGTATGTGGATCACATCAATCGGCCTTCAAGATGAAATGGATGATCAGAAGGAATGGATATTATTGGCCCACAATCTTCAAGATTGTTTCAAATATTACAAGGGATGCCAGGATTGTCAGCGATTTGGGAATGTTCAAAGGGCTCCTGCGTCTGCTATGAATCCGATTTTAAAGCCTTGGCCTTTCAGAGGATGGGGAATTGATTTGATCGGACAGATTAATCCTGCGTTGAGCAAAGGACACAAGTTTGTGTTAGTGGCGACTGATTATTTCACTAAGTGGGTTGAAGCAATTCCTTTAAAGATCGTGTCGTCACCTAATATGGTGGACTTTGTTAAAGAACATATTATCTATCGGTTTGGTATTCCTCAAACTATTACAACCGATCAGGGGACCATGTTTACTTCAGGGGAATTTGGAGAGTTTGCTGAAAGCATGGGGATTAAGATATTGAATTCTTCTCCTTATTAAGTTCAAGCTAATGGTCAGGCAGAAGCATCCAACAAAAGCGTGATTAAGTTAATAAAGAGAAAGATTGATGAATTTCCCAGAAGATGGCATATTGTGCTATATGAGGCGTTATGGTCATATCGGATGGCTTGTCACGGTGCAATTAAAATGTCGCCTTATCAATTGGTTTATGGACATGAAGTTGTGTTGCCCTGGGAATTGAAAATCGGCTCTAGACGTGTTGAATTTCAAAATAAGTTGACAGCCGATGAATATTCGATTATTATGAAAGATGAGTTGGAAGATTTGGCTCAATACTGTTTGAAAGCCCTTGAGAATTTAGAAGCTAATAAGGAGCGTGTTGCTAGATGGTATAACAAGAAGGTCAAAGTTAAGGAATTTTCTTAGGGAGAATTGGTATGGAAGCTAATTTTGCCGATCGGATCTAAGGATTCTCAATTCGGTAAATGGTCTCCGACTTGGGAAGGTCCGTATCAGATAAATCGGTGCGCTCCAGGCAATGCATATATATTGGAAACTTTAGAAGGAGAAGAATTTTCGCGAGCTTTGAATGGAAAATACTTGAAAAAGTATTATCCTAGTATTTGGGTTGATGCATGAGCCGATTTTTGAGAAGGATCGGAAAAGACCATAGCCGATACAAAGTATCGCCTTTAGCAGAAATAATAAGTGAAAGTAGTGCATTACATATCCAAGGATACATGGCCGATGCGTTATGCATCGCCCTTAGGGCAAAAATATAAAACATTAAAGAGTGTTCAGAAAGTTCTGGATTGACTGAATGGCTTGCATACGGGACTCATGGTGCTCATGGTTTTCTATGATCTGATTTCTGGAAGCGATAGAAATATGAATCTGGCTGATGTTGGCTTCAGACCTAGATATAGACTGGTTGATTGTGTTAATCTCTCTACAGAGTCGATCTCTTCTGCTCTGCAGGTGGATGAGTCGGGCTTGTTCTCTGTTCAGGGTGTCTTCGAGGTTATGAATTTGGCGTTGAATCCTGGATATATCATTTCTTGGAGATCCTTGGCCATGGATGAAAGATGACACTGAAGTAAGACCTTCAGGAAGCAAGTTCATGATCTCATATTTGTGGGTAGCTAAGAAAAGCCGATGGTTTGCAGAAAGGGGAGCGCCAGATTGAAGCTGAGTGATGATGAGCTCCAGTGTTTGTTGAACCTGAAAGTTGGAAAGATTAGTTTGCTTTAATCAAATAGTGAGGCTAAGAAAGAGAGCTATTCTGTACCTCATTGGATGAAGATGCCATGTTTGATAGTAAAAGAGGTGATATGATGGGTTCTGTGTATAGTTCTATTTATAGGCAGAAGGATCTACCTACTTGATTCAGAGCATTCAATTTTTGATATAAATGAGTGCAAGGACCAATGCATTTTGGTCAAAAGATGCTATTTTCAGAAGATTCACTGTAAAAGCTGATCGCATCGGCTAGAGGTAATAAAGACGCTTCATATTTGGCAGGGTTTTTGGTCAAGGAAGAAGACAAAGATTTACACATGCAGAATAGTATAGTAACCTCAATAAATGTGTTACAAAAGATGCCATTGGCAGAACTTTACAACGACCCAAGGAAATCTTGGATCGCTTTGATCGCACGTAGGCGAATAGCGTCTACATCGGAAATTGCTTTCCGATCATCTTCGGCCGAACCCTCAATTGGCTTCAGATTCTTCTTGAGATGATCAACCTTTTGCATAAGAGTTTGCTTGTTTTGTTCAAAGGTTGTCAAAGTCCCAAGGATTTGCAGAAGATTGGCATTCACGACTTTCAGCTCTGCATCAATCTTAGCTATTGCTTGCATATGGGCTTCACGCTGAGACTCCAAATTGGATTTAGTCTTTTCTAGAGCTTCTTGAGTTTGCTTTATATTTCCGATTTGGGTTGCTATGCCTTCAATGTCCGATTCAATTTGCTCCTGATCCTTGGAAGATTTTTCGAATTCAGCCCGATCGGATAGTCTTTTCTGGACCTTTGTTACCTGGAAATAATTGAACTCTATAAAGGCAGCTGGAAAGAGAGCTTCCTCAACTGACTCAGGTATTTGGCCTTGCAAGTGCTTGAAAACTGATTGGACAGGATCGGCGTTCTTCACAAGTTGTCCGATTTCAATATTTAGAAGGCTTAGCATTTCTTCGAGATGCAGCCTGATCGGATCGGAATTTGGAGCTGATTCTGCTGTAGAGGGACCAGCAAGTTCTGCTGCAAGAACACTGGGGGTCGGAGAATCTTGTGCCTAAGGAGGAAAAGTGAAAATCGGATATTGGCTTCTCCTATTTTGAAAAGGGAAAACGAAGACAGAAGGAATTACCTGCTTCAAATTGATTTCATCAAACTGGGACGGTTGAGGAGTTGGAAGACCGATTGCGGTTCCGATGGGAGCAATTGCCGTTCGTTCCTAGTACAAAAGTTCAGATGTGAAGAATGGAATGGATTAACTTTCACAAATAACAAAGACATAATAATCATCCTTACGATGGATTCTTGGGTCGATTCTGGGGCTTGGATTGGTTGAACAGCGCTCGACGGAATAATCAGCGGTGAAGAGAAAGTCGGGGCAGTTCCCATTTGATCCGATTGTTTATGAGTCTGGGGAGGTGCCTGTATATGCACAAAATTAGTTCAAGAAATAATAAAGGTTGCAGCAAATCAGAGATATACCTACCTGTTCTGATTCATCTGTGGCTGTGGTGTCCGATTGATTTTCTGGAATCGGATTTATTGTGTCCGCTTCTGGGATGGTTGATGAGCCACCAATATTTGAGCGTGTCTTCGATATATGTCTGGCAGCCTCCGAAGCTGAAATTTTTCATACAGCTTTCGGTATCTTCCTCGAAAGTGTCTTTGATAGCACCAGTTTGCGTTTCTCTCCGACTCCTAAAGGTGTAGCTTGTAATTCCGATGGCTTGAGTTCTTCTTGATCAGTCGTGGAGGAAGAAGTTTCTTGAATCTTTTTCTTCGGCCTTTTGGAGGAGCTAGTGCCCTGTTCCGATGGCCGATTTCTTGTTCTGAACAGTAGCGACGTCCATCACGGATGGACTGGAACTCCCGATATAAGGATTGTCTGAGGGAGGCATGTACTCGATTGGACGGCCGCTATTGCTGACTGAAGGAAGATTTATTGCTACGTCATGTGATCAAAGGTAAAAAGAGAAAGAAGTTAAATACAAAGTAATCAGTAATTGAAAAAGATGATTAAGTATAGAGCTCTTACCTGGTCGCTGGTCTCAAAATCAGGGTTGAGGATTAGGCAATAATCTTGAGCAGGTCGGCTGAAAAGATGATTCCTCCATTCTTGCCACCAAGTTTTGAATGAGGCCGTAGTGAAGCTTGAGAATTTCTAAAGAGATAAATCTATGGTTTCCCGAGAAGGTGATAAACTTATCAGTCTATCGTATGCTATGCCTGAAGGGATTACATCTCTGGGCTTCACCATGTCGGCCAGGTACAAGGAAATTGGCCCTTGGCCAAATCCGATTTGACGAGCCGCCAGTGATGGATGGTAATATTCAAATGACTACTGCTTTTTCCCCATAAATACGTCTACAGGGAGTATTTGAGGGGTGATGATATCCTTGAAGTTCTTTTGGCTCTCCTCATCTATGTCAATGTCGTCAAATCGGAATTTGAACGGGAGTTCGAAATGAGGATCAGGATCAGCATACACATGCCAAGGCATAGATTCTTCCTTGAGACCATTATAGAACCCCCTAAAGTACTCGGCTGTGCGAGTAGAAGGAAGCCGTTCTCCAAGGAAGCCTGAGGGAGCTTCACCAAAGGACATGCATCGCCGATCTTCAGTTTCTTCGTCATTCAATTGATCGGCAGGGAATACTTTGCTAATCACGGAAACATCCAGCAGCTTCTGTATGTGCATATTTAACCAGAGGTTAACAAACCACCATGGACCTCCGAGATGTCCGATTTGTTGCTTGGATCTCAATCGGATGGAAACCTCATGAAGAAGGTTATATACCAATCCAAGAAGGTGTTTTCCGATTGGGAAATTGTTTCCTGAGGCTAAGTATTCTGCCAATCGGAGGTAGTGGATTGATGGGCCGACTGTCTTCCCACAAAAGACGAAGTGCTCCAACCACATATTCAAGAAAGCTGAGTGTTCTCTTGCATCCACAGGCCCTGATGTCTTGGAATACTTCTTTATGTATCCTTTCCAACCCCCTATCTGCTTAGTGTCAATCTTGTGGGTGGCTTTGGAGGGAATGAGGAAAGTCTTGTCCGATTCTGATATATTCAAACCGGTGAGCATCAGTACATCGGCTAAAGTAGGAGTCATCGGACCTTGACCAAAGAGGAAAGCATTCAGAGCATCGGACCAGAAATATGAAGCGGGGGCTAGCAAAGGTTCATTTCGCTCCATGGCAGCCAAGGAAAGAGCAATACATTGATGGAGGTCATAAGATTCCCATTCATCTATTTTTGATTTGGCAACCCTTTTATACCAAGTTCTCCATCCAGCGGTAAGGGTTGGCCATGACCTAAAAGCATTGCTCCAATCATGTTCTGAGTCAAACGATTTGTAGGGAAGCCGTTGCATTTCTTGGTCGATTAAGTCAGTAGGATCTGGAGAACCTACTGGGCCTAATATGGCGAGGCCTGGCTTATCTGCTACAGGGATGATGATGCTATCGCGGAGGGCCTAAAAGAGATGCATTACTGAAGTAAAAACAGATCCAACAAGAACAGAATAAGTCTAGATCTAAGGACCGGGTGAAGGCTTACCTCAGGGATTTCTGAGAGGGATGCCATGGGAGAAGGTTGCCGAAGTCTTTGAGAGTTGATCCTTGCCGAAGGTTACTTGCGCTCGACGATCCAAGGTCGGGGAGCAGAGGAAGACGAAGCGGCGGCGGCTGAGGAGAGAAGATGAATGAGGAAGACGAAAGGGTTGGCCTTATATAGGTTTCGCTAAGGGTAAAAGACGAAAGAGAAGATGTTTGACCTAAAATGTTTGACCTAAAGGATAAGGATCAAATAGTTTCGAGTCAGAATTGGATTCTACCACGAAACTAGGGGAGCATGTGTTGACACCGGATTTTAACAGGTCACATCGGTGCCAAAGTGAAGCAGAGGTACAAAATCGAAATCGAAGTCCGGGGAAAGGAACAGGTTAAAATCAGAATCGGAGTCCGGGAGGAAGAGCAGTTTGAATAAGAGTCGGAGTCCGATGAGAGCCAAAATCAGAGAAGAGGCTGATGACGTGAAGGAATCCTGGGAGGTTGCCAGGTTAAGCTTATAGAAGGACCGAAATAAAGAGTCGGTTATTTTAATAGAGTTTGAGTCGTAAACGGTTGTAAAAAAGGTCATTTCTTTTGCGTCAAGTAAGCTTATCGTAAACATTTAGGAGTCATAGTTATCAGAGTATAAATATCGACCCTGCGTGGTCATGGAAGTCTGTACACACCAACATCAAACAAACCTTTACACTTTTTCGCATCTTACACACATTTGTCGGCGACTTCGTCTTTCTTTTTCGCGAGTTCTTATAGGCACGTCGAGGGTGATCAGATCTCAAGGCTTGCCTGTAAGTCCCGTATTACTGAGTAAGATCCAAGCTTTAGCAGCCAGAGTATCGCTGTTGTTTCGTTTGGAATTATTCAACAGTTATCGAGTAAACATCTAGGCTTTAGTATCTGGCGTATCGCTGTTACTTCGTTTAGATTTTATTCAACTCCTATCCATCTTAGAATAAGCTTTGATCGGCTGTTATTTATACTTCGTTATCGGATCTGGTATAGCCGTTTAGATCTATTCTAAGTGTTGCTCTACTAAGCTTGTTAGGTTACGTTTTAGTAATCTTACTCTGCTTTGCATCGGAATCGGCTGATCTAGCTAGCTCTTTGTCATAGATCAGAATTCATTGCCGATCTGGTATTCATCGTCAAATCGGAAACCCAGCCGATTTCACTGTGTTATTAACGTCCGATTTTCCTTGTCAATCAACAGATCAGATTGATTGGCACGCCCTGCATCATCGGTCACAGCCGATTTCGTGTGCTAGCACGTGAAGGTCTTTCCTGATTTTTGCGTCAACACTTTTCAATAAAAGTATATCTCGTTTCGGCGTCGAATAATCTTCTACTTGCATATGCAATAATATATTCCTTTCCTTCGGTGTCTTGGATCAAAACAGCACCAATGACACTTTCTTCGGCCGCGATATATAATTTAAAAGGAACTCCTCTCCTAGGTGCCCGAAGAACCGGAGGCGAAGATAAATAATGCTTGATCTCATCAAATGTCTCTTGCTGTTTTGCCCCCCAAGTGAATTCAGCATCATCTTTCAACCAAAGCAAAGGAGTAAAAGCATTCACCTTTCCTGACAAGTTGCAAATAAATCTTCTCAAATAATCCACTTTACCCAAGAATTTTTGCAACTCTTTCATAGAGCTAGACGCCTGCAACTTACCAATAGTGTCGGCCTTCTCTAGATCAATCTCTATGCCATTCTCATGAACTATGAAACCCAAAAACTTCCAGGCCGACACACCAAAAGCACACTTGAGTGGATTCATCTTCAAACCATACCGGCGCATTCTTTCAAGTGCAAGTCTTAAATCAGCCAAATGAGAATCACTTCCAGCCAATTTAACAAAAATATCATCGATATAAACTTCCAAGATAATACCAAGCAAATCATGGAAGATTAAATTCATTGCCCTTTGATAGGTAGCACCGGCATTCTTTAAACCAAAAGTCATAACAACCCACTCAAACACACCAACAAAGCCTGGACATACAAAAGCCGTTTTGGATATATCCTCTTAGGCCATAAATATTTGATTGTAACCAGCATTACCATCAAAAAAGCTAACCATTCTATGTCCAGACGCAGCATCGATAAGCATATCGGCTATTGGCATAGGATATTCATCTTTAGGAGTAGCACGATTAAGATTTCTAAAATCAATACACACTCTAATCTTACCCGTTCCTTTCTTCTCCACGGGCACAATATTAGAAATCCATTCAGCATATCGACAAGGTCTAATAAACTTTGTTTCTAATAACCGATTTATCTCCTCTTTAATCTCCTCTTTAACTCGGTCATAAATTTCAGGATTAAAACGCCTAGTTGGTTGTTTATCAGGCCTAAAACCAGACTTAATAGGCAACCGATGCTCAACAAGCTCTCGGGTTAAACCAGGCATTTCATGATAATTCCAAGCAAAGCAATCAACATACTCCTTTAACAGCTTTATTAATTCAGATTTAAAAGCAGAATCTAAATTCTTATTTACAAACGTTGGCCTGGGTAAAGAACCATCACCAATGTCTACCTCCTCAAGAGGATCGACCGACGTAAAACTACATCCTACCTTGCTTATATCATCAAAATCTTCAATGGCTTCACACATATCGTTCTGATGCGACCGATAGTGTTCAAGTCTCTGCTGCAACCACTCTCGATTATCCATTAAATCATATGAGATGATTCAACCGATTGTTCATCGGCTTTATGACAGCAGGAATGAAGCCATTCTTAGTACAGCTGATAAACTCAAATTCAGAAAGATCTAAGCCTGACAAACATCTAACATCATTATGAATGCCAACCAAAGAGCTATCAGCTAAAGCAACACAAGCAGAAGTATCACCATGCATAACTTCTACATCATCATCTACCCACTCAATTAAACATTGATGCAAAGTAGAAGGAATGCATTGGTTTGCATGAATCCAATCATGACCCAAGATTAAACTGAAGTTACCTTGAGTCTCAGCCACGAAGAAAGCGGTGGCCAAGGTCTTGCTCCCAATAGTAAGCTCCATAGAAATCACACCCTTGGCACTAATAGGCTCTCCTCCTCCAATGCCGCTGACGGTCATGTTGGTCTTGATCAGCTCCGAATCTGAACCACCAAGCTTGTTGTACAAAGAATACGGCATTAAATTTACAAGAGCCCCTCCATCGACCAACATCCGTGAGAATGGCTTCCTGTTGATATGTCCTTTCAGATATAAAGCCTTCAAGTGATTGTCTTCAGCTTTAGGCTTCTGGAATATAGCTTCCTTGGGACCAAAATCGAGATGAGCAACCTCCTCCTCCGAAAGCATGTCCCCATTCATGGAAATATGAAGCACATTCACATCAAGATTCATGCGCTCCGGAGAAGAACTGTAATCAACAAGCTCTTCATCGTCCTCAGCAGAGGGAACCGATGTCGACTTGCCATCACGAGTCGAAGAACTGGAAGAAGAAACATTGGGCGCTTCTGCGTCACCCAGTCTGACCGCCTGTACAGGCGATCTGACCGCCTGGGCTGCGGGCTCTAGATGACAGGCGGTCTGGACCGCCTGTGCAGCCGGTTGGATCGCCTGTTGGTCTTCCTTCGGCTTCCACTCTTCGTCTGTGGAATCATGGGCTTGACTTAGTTGAAGAATTCATCTCTCTGCTTCTCCAACTCTTGCTCTTGTTGCTCCCAAAAACGAAGTCTCTGAAGCTTCCTCTTTTGCGTGCGGGTCAACCCTTCAGGACACCACTTCGGAAGAAAGCGTTGCTGAGTCTTGTTAGCACTAGACCCTTGATCTTCCACCATCTTCCCATTGGAAGTCGGTTTCATAGCCAGACTATTCTCAATAGGAACATCCATAGTTCCAACTTGAATGATATCGAACTCAGTAGTCCTCTCTGAGTCCACATCCATGCTCTGCACCTCCTCCTTCTTCTTGGGTCGATAAACCTGCTTCAAAGGAGCTCTTGGCAGTTGACCCTGACGGGCGGTCTGACCGCCTGCAAAAAGCAGTCTAACCGCCTGTGTCCAGCGTCCTGGACCAGATTGACGGAAATTCGATCGGTCACGTCTGGGGTATACAATCCTGTCTTGTATGCGTCTTCTTAAACCTTCCCAGCCAGGATGAAACGAAGGCTGCATTGTCGAATGATATGGCACCCACATCACTCCATTGTTATCCCACACAGGATCCAAAATCATGCGAGGAGGCGAAGGAATCCTCTCATGCCGAATCGGTGATCTCATTCTTTTTTTTAACGGCCGATCGCTCGGAACGGCCTTCTGTTTGGTGTACTTTCATAAAGCATATCAAACGTGACTTTGGGCTTCTGAACACCCTGCTCCTTTGCCACGTTCATCTTCCAAGTACCAACTTCTAGACGCTTCGGAATCAGCATCTTTGGGCGTCCATGGGGACAGGCGGTCTGACCGCCTAGCGCAGCCGGTCTGACCGCTTGTAGCAGACTAGACCTGGGCGCCCGCAGTTCAGGAGTAACGACCGGCCCTTGCCCCCCTTGCCCAGAGGATTTCACAGTGACCTTGAATGACTCTTTACCATCAGCCGTCTTCTCATAAGTCACTTCTCTAACCGACTCCTTCGAAGACGGTCTTTCTTCTCCAATCACCACATTCTTCCCTTTGGTAGATTCGGCTTGATGTGGCCGAACCAAGATCTTGGGCTGCTGCAACTCCATGGTGTTGACTGGAAAAGGAGTCTCATCAATTTGCATCTCATGAAACTTCAAACGGCTCTCATTAATAGCCGATTGAACCTGTCGACGGAAGACATTGCAATCATTAGTAGCATGCGAAAAAGAATTATGAAACTTACAATAAGCACGCTTCCTCAATTCTTCTGTAGGTGGTATGACATGAGAGATCTTGATGTAACCAAATTTGTGCAATTCATCGAATATACGATCACATTTGGACACATCAAAAGTAAACTTTATGTCTTCTTGCCGATTCTTATGAATCGGCTTTAGAAATGAGTATGACACAGTTTTCTTATTAGCAGGCCATACAAATTCTGCTAAATAAACATCATTATCATCATCGGTCGAATCATCGGATTCATAATCAACTACATGAACATTAGACCGACGTGTCTTAAAACTCTCTTTTTCTTTATTCATTCGGCCTTCAGCTACTTCAGCTCTAATATGCACTTGCGCGACCGAATAATTATCACAATTGTCTATCTTCTCTCTAATAGAAGACTTCAAACCTCTAAAGCACAAGCCAGCAAGATCAACCTCAGAAATAGACAAATTAAAGCAACGGTTTTTAATGTCTTTAAACCTTCTCATAAATTGAGAGACATTTTCATCCCGACCCTATCTAACCGATGCTAAATCTGCTAACTGCATCTCATGATTGCCACTATAAAAATAATCATGAAACTTACGCTCTAGTTAATTCCAACTTGTAATAGAACCAGAGGCTAATGAAGAAAACCAAGCAAAAGCAGTACCAGTAAGTGACAACGAGAACAAACATACTCTATATGCTTCATAGTTTCCAGCTTCCCCTAGTTGAGCTATATATTGACTAACATGTTCCCAAGTGGTGCGCTCATCATCTCCACTAAACATTACAAAATCAGGCAAGCGCCACCCATTAGGAAAAGGAACAGTATCAAAGCTAGAATGATAAGGTTTTTGATATATTCTAGTATTACCAAAATCAACACCTAACATATTTCTCATCACATCAGACAATTCATACCTGAATCTAGTAAATTCGGCCCATTGGGGGTTTTGTTGAGCCGAAGATTACATAGAATTTATATAATTCAAGTGAGGGGATTGCCTATTCTGCATATCTCTATGTGCATTAAAAACATCATCGGGAATACCACCCGAATTCGCAGTATGCATAGTCGTGGAATAAGTAGCGTCTACTGTAGCTACTGGACCAGCACGGCCAGCGGAGACCGAGTTTCGAACAGTAGACAGTGGCAAAGGTTGCTCCGGCACGAATACCATAGCATTAGTCGAATTTGTTTGACCACCAGAACTGGCGGTCTGACCGCCTGTAGCCACGGTCTGACCGCTTGTCGCGGTCTGACCGGCTGCCTGGCGGTCTGACCGGCCGCAGATCCATCCGCTGCCGACCCACTTGCATTGACCGTGTTCGGTCTGAACATATTGGGTGGTGGTTGGGTCTGTCCAGCAAAATAATTTGGTGGCATACCATAAAAAATATTACGCTCAGGTAATTCGTGAGTATCTATAGATTTACCCTCTAGTTTTTCGAGTCGTTCCAATAATTGAACAAACAATGCATCACGATCCGAAAAACCCGAAGTCATAGGAGTAGATGCAGTAGGGTGAGGTGCAGAAGTGCTTACATTGTCAATTACCTCAATTTGCCCCTTACTCATCTTGAAGGAAGGCATTACGAAGTCTCGAACACTTTTCTTTGAACGATCTTCACGACCTTTCCGAAACGTCTTCAAGAACTCCGCCTCGAGGTGCTTCTGGAGCGCCATAAACCTCTCATGATCTTCAATAGAAAGATCTTCAAGCGAGGCCGTCACGATGTTGTCTTCTCCAACGTCGAAGTCTATAGTGCTAGGGATAGTAGATCGGTCTTCAAAAACCAGATTTCTGTCCCCAGCGGAGTCGCCAAAATATGTTGACGCACTTTTAGTCAACACACGAAAGCGCTAGATCGCGCGGTCGTCGAATTCTCCTCGTCGGAGCTCCTGAAAGCAGCCGGTCAGACCGCATGTAGGGGCCGGTCAGACCGCCTGTAGCAGAGGCGCCGCGAAAGCCTACGATCACAACCTCAGGAGGGACCCCGTCGGAGGCTGCGAACCTAGGGTTGTTCTAAGGTCGGCAATGCCACTTAAAACGTGCTAAAATGCCGTAGAGACGAAGAAGGAAAGCAAAGGGGTTGAAAAAGTTAGGGTTTGGAGATAAGAAGTAGAACGATGATTTGTACGATTGGGTAGAGGTCCTCAATCGGCCACGGCCCTTTATATTTATAGGGTGGGGAGGTCTTGCCCCGCAAGGAAGTCCTTCTACAGATCTAAAAACGCGTAAAAACCTGATTCTACTCGGAATCAGGGACAGGCGGTCAGACCGCCTGTGACAGGCAGTTAGACCGCCTGGCACATTGCCAGACCGGCTACAGGGCTCAGCCGGTCTAACCGCTTGTACAGGCGGTTTAGACCGGTTGTCCCAGCCTAATCAGCTTTAAGTCATTTTCGGTCGTCAACAATCTTTTTTTATACTGGCCCAAAATCGAAAGTGTTCTGCATTTTAGCCAACACAACAAGAAGGCTCGTTTTTGCGTTTTCAATAAGCAAGTCAGGAGGCTGAAACAAGCCAGCATTACGCAGTTGAGATGGCAATTTGTTTGGGTCGCTGTGGAAATTAATTTTCTTGTTTTTTCCACATTGGAGGATATGGTTTTCCTTCCTCTCCGCCCCGCGTCTTCTTTTGTTGCATGGCTTCCAGAAATCATGTGAGAACGTGGTACTCGTTGTTCTTTGGACAACGTGGCTGATCGATCACGTGGTAAATTCAAATTAGGACCCAAATTCCGGCATCAAGTTGATTTGACTAGCTATAAAAATACTGCCAGGCATTATACTGATAAGTATTAATTAATAGCCTATATGTTAGACCGTGCAAGGAAGGAAATATGCATGCTCTGTGGGTTCAGAATATTACAAACGCCCTTGGACAGTATGTTATTTTTTTTATATACTGAAGGACGAGTGCAAAAAGAATTGTTGTTCCAACGAATTGCATTAGACTGAAACTAGAATGACTACACGGGAGAAAAAAAAAACAAGAACTTGTGTGGCTGCCATATAAAGACATCAATTTGTAGATGAAAATATCCTGCAACTGCAACACAAGCAAGCCATATGCACGGCTTCCGGTCGGGTCTTGCCGGCGGCGGCTGGGTGTCATCTGCAGAGTGGCTGGCGGGCGAAGGGAGCCAAAGCTAGGGGGCTGGAAGTCGGATGACGGAAGAAACATATGGGGTGTTTGGTTGGTTGCACCGTTTGGTTCATGTATGGAATGGTATAAAATAATAATTATTCTTTTATTTGATTGGGTGAATTATACCAACTCATTTAGGATGAAACTATTCCACTTAATACATTGTTGTACTAGCAAGAGTGAACCAAATGGTTCAAGCAAATTGGTTGAATCATTCCATCCAGGATCATCGATTCATGCATCATGTGGTACATGTAACCAAACACACTCGGAGGGCAGCAGGTAAAGGGAGCACGGGCCACCACCATAGCTCGAAGGAGGGCCGCGAACAGAGTGGAGTGAGGAGAGCTCATGGCACGAATATGGCAGGCTGAGGAGGAAGAAGATGCAGGAGTGATTGGGCGTGCGGAGAAGGGACCAAAATTTGGCTCCGGAAGCGGCTGTTATTGGGAGTGTGGGGAAATTGGGACCCGATTAGGCCACCATTGGAGCAGCTGTGTTTTTTCTTTGGTTTTTAAAATAAAGTTTTTACAAATTTGCTTTGGTCACTTTTAAAAGATGCTCTAACAACGTCTCCAAGGGTGGCTAATAAAACATTTCAACACGTAGTTATAGGACTGAAGATAAAGAACAGTTGCGAGTCACCAAGGGCGGACCTAGCCATCGCCCATGAAGATGGGGGGGTTATCTATCCTTCTTCATCTTCCTCCACCTCCTTTGCCTCTTCTTCTTCATCATTATCTTTTCTCATTTTTTTTTCATCCCTTCATCCCCTTTGCTCTAATTAAGGAGATGCAGCTGCCAGAGGGGGGAGGGGGCAGCACCGGAAATTGTTAGGTTGCCGCATGTTTGTTTGTGTTTGCAGGTGTTTTTTAAGTACTTGGTAAACAAATTTTTTACTAAGTATATTTTTGAAAAAAAAACTCGGCAAACAAAGAAAATACTTGCCAAATAGATTGTTTGTAAAGTGGTTTTATTAAAAACTCGACAAACACCAAGTGTATAAAAAAAAGGCACTCAACAAACAAGGATTTTGTGACACTCGGCAGAAACAAGGTTTGCCAAGTGTATTTTTTGAAATACTCGACAAAGTTTGATTAGAATATTTTTGCACGAGGGGCCGCATGTCTTCTGATTAGCAGGCTTTGCTTCTGTTGGGCCGAGGCCCATCGTCTGGAAGAAAATTATGGAGGTGACTGTTGTTAGATTTAATGCAGCCATTTTGTCAATCTCGCTGTTCCTTACTAGGTAAGCAAGGAAGAGACCCAGCAATGGCCGCAGACTTGTCTCGGGGAAAAAAAAAAGCAAGGGCCGCAGACAATCCGGAGAAGACGACAGAAGATTTGCTGCTGACGGAACACGGCGACGAGTCGACGACCAACGTCCCGCGACCGTGCCCCCGCCGTTCCTCTTCCGTCAGCGCCGTGTGTATTGGGCGGGTGGTCCGGCCTGGCCTGCTGGTATCGCGAGGGTGGTTGGGTCTCCGCAGGGTGGGCCCAAGTTGATTCGTTCAACCAGGTGGAGTGCACGCCTCGCCGTCGCCGTCGCCGTCGCCGTCGCCGCAGCCCGCCCGTCGGTGTGGTCCGTTTTGGAGGCAGGGAGGCACCTTCCCCTGCCAAGTGGCCTGCAAGCCGCGTGCAAGAGTCCCTTGCAGCCCTCCCCCAGTCAAACCAGGGCCAGAGGACAGAGGCTGACCCATGCCGGCCGCAGCCCCTCCACTCCCCAACCCGACGTCCCTATTTATACCAGTCGCCGTCCTCCCCGTGTTGCTCCATCCGCCCACTAAAAAGCAGTATCGATCCCCTTCCGTCCGCCCACGCTTGCTCGTGCCTAAAGCAAAGCTAAATCCCGTGCAATCCGCTCTCGGCTCACCACCACAGGCGGCGGCGCGCCCGGCCCGGGGATCGATCGACCGATGGGTTCCCGCTACGAGGTGGAGGTGACCGTGGGCTCGGCGCGGGACCTCAAGAACGTCAACTGGCGCAACGGCGACCTCAAGCCGTACGCGGTCCTCTGGATCGACTCCGGCGCCAGGTGCACCACCCGCGTCGACGTCGACGGCGGCGAGAACCCCACCTGGGACGAGAAGGTCCTCGTCCCGCTCCCCCCCTCCTCCCGCCTCGACGACGCCGTGGTCCACATCGACGTCGTCCACGCCAACGCCGCCGAGGGCGTCAAGCCGCTCGTCGGATCCGCCCGCCTCCCTCTCCGCGACGTCCTCGACGACGCCGGGATTGGGGGGAAAGCCTCCCGCAGCCTCCGCCTCAAGCGGCCCTCGGGGAGGCCCCACGGCCGCCTCGACGTCCGCGTCGCCGTCAAGGAGCCCGCCAGGTACTACGACCCCAACAACCCCTACCCTGCCCCGGTGGGATACGCGCCGCAGACGGGCGCCCGTGGCTCCTACGGCTCCGGCGGCGATGGTTACTACGGCTCCGGCGGTGGCTACGGCGGCGGCGCCTACGGATCCGGCGGCTACGGCGCCGCGCAGCCGTACGCCGCGGCGCCACCGGCGGGATACCCTCCGGCGTACGGCTCCGCGCCGCCCCCGCAGCCGGCGTACGGCGCTGCCCCTGCGGCGTACGGCGCGGCACCCGCTGCGTACGGCGCCGCGGCACCAGCTGCGTACGGCGGCGCGGCGCCGGCGGCGTATGGCGTCGCGGACGGGACGAAGAAGAGCAAGATGGGGACGGGGACGGGGATCGCCGTGGGCGCGGCGGCGGGCCTGCTCGGGGGGCTGGCGCTGGCGGAAGGGGCTAGCTACCTAGAGGACAAGTTCGAGGATCACGTGGCGGAGAGGGTCGAGGATAACCTGGAGAGGGAGGACTCGTACGGCGGCGGTTTCGGGGGTGGCTACGACGACGACTACAACGATGACTACTGATCAGCGTCTTGGGTTTCTCTCTCTCTATATATATATATATGTCTGAAATGAATCGGCAAATCATCGAATCCTCTTCTTCAATTTCTTTCCCCCCGTTGTATTTTACTCCATATGTTTAAGACTTGAGATTGTTCTCGGAGAAGTTGAGCGCCGCAAAATTAATCAATCTGCCACGCATGATAAGCCTTTCTGGAATTCATCTTGCTCGGATCATCTGCATGCATGCTATGCCTGGTAGTATAGTATATGTATATATGTGTTGATATGATCAGCAACAACAACGATCCCTGCTCCATCGGCCGCCGGCGTTGACTGCTCTGCCCTTCTCCCATTTCTTAAAATGGCTGCAGGTGACGCATCTCGTCAAGATCAGCGACGACGACTCGGTGACCCAGTGAGAGAGAGCGACCGGTCCTCTTTTACTATGGTGGGGGTGGGTCCCGTTCTTTCGATCCCTTGATATCCAATGGATGCAATAATATAAAAGCAGCAGCAGCGACCTCTCCTCGGCATATGCTTCCTACTACTAGCCCTCCACCATGGATTCTATTGGATGTTACATCTCAATCAACCATGTCCTCACCGCCCAACGGCAGCTTTCATATCTTTGCTTTTGCTTGGGTTTTCGTTCACCTCCGCCATTGGCATCGAGATCAGACCAGACCGATGAGAATGACTCAATGAGACATTTCCCATTTCCTTTTCAGCTTAGAACGATGGGTGCAGAGCGTGAAAAGGAATATGAGTCATGACTCTCTCTTTTTTAATTTTTTTTTAGAAGATGCGCCCGTTTGAGATCAGGCCAAGTTAGCAAATCAGGCAGGCCCAGAAGATTCATCCCATTTGGGCCAGGCCTAACACAATACCAAAGTGTCTTCTAAAAAAAATCAATTGTCTGATTTTTTTTTCATGTGTGTTGTTTTTGTCCATGTAATTACGCTTTCATCATCAATATATTGGAGATAATATGATTTAGAGTTGAAAGTGGCTTTTATGGAGACGCCTCTTGGTTTTCAAAAAAGAAACTGAGGATAAAATAAAAAAAAGGCACGAATTAACCTATTATAATCAGAGATGGTATTGGTATTTCTTAACGTCATGTGTCTTTGCATCAAAGATGGAGAAGACATATCAAGGTTAGCCTGAATAAAGACATATCACCGATCATATAAACATACTAGTCTTTTGGCATGTGCGACACGCACGTGCTATTAAAATAAATTATATTAAAAAAATAATTATTCAGTCACGAGATCTGATCTCATCACATACATGAATAAAGCATATGCACACTAAAATATGAATTATAATACCTAATAATTTTTAAATACAGCACAACTTAATACTCCAAGATGTCCCTATAGACAATAGTCTTTGTACCTTATTTTAATATGATTAATATCTTTATTTTCTTTTTCCAAGAACCCACATCGTTTCCGATAAACACCTCTAGACAATGCCACCTATAAAATGCCCTTGAGAAAAAACAGGCTCAGAAAGGTATATATACCTACATTAGGTATTGTCTAACCCACATGGACTGAGCTATTAAAGGAAAATAAAATAAATAACTAATTTAGAACAATTACATTCAATTTAACCATGTGGAGCTAAACTTTTTTTATTTTTAATATAAAAAAGTTATATAAAGGACATGAAAACTTGTTTTAAACTCATTTCAGATTTCTAGTTTGGGGAGACTTGGGATGTCTTCGAACTTCGGCAATGATGTTACAGAGATACTTTCAATACATTCCATTTGCTTTGCAACGTCGAGGTTAATGTCTCTATGGACCCTATAGTCTGCGCATACAATTTCTGAAATCTAAAAATATGTTACACAATAAAAATTTCTTAAAGTATAAAAATATTAACAATAATTTGATATTTTTATTAACCTCTTTTGAGTGCTGATAGAGATGGGTATATTCTGGCTTTCCAAAAATTCATACTACTAATGTTGTTAGCCACCAAGCACCCTGTTGAAATTAAAACCCGTTGTAACCCAAATAATATTATTACTGGCCTTCTTCATAGTGTTAATTAGATACAATTAAAAAGTCATGACAATTATAGAGAGAAGAGTACTCACACATATTTGTTTTGTCCACTTTAACATTTTGTACCGTGACCATTTGGTTATCCACATCGGCCTCGACTAAGTTTCGATGTGCGTCGTCGTCATTGCAGCATACCTGACGAAGGAAAGCTAAGTCACTGGATTAAGTGTGAGTTGGTATTGTAGGACAACAGCTGGATTGTTTCATGCATAATAGAGCCATATCACCGATCATATAAACAGATACAAGGTAAGCATGGTCGTTGGCAGATTTATGTTAGTTGGGTTGGCCGCAGCCGTGCCGACACTACTTGGGAGCCGCTGGATGATTTCAAGACCACTTGTCCTGGGTTTTAGCTTGAGGACAGCCTATTTTCCGAGGAGGGTGGAAATGTTGTGGACGCTTTCACTGGAATGAAGTATTGCCACGGGAATAAGGAGGAGTCAGCATCATCTAGTGGTTAGAATAAGTTCAAGAGGTTGGGTTGTTAGCTATTATTAGCTAGTGTGCCTCAATTATAGGGATTAGTCAAGTGTTATATGCTACTTATAGAGCAGCATAGATAATTGTTAGGACAAGCAAGGAATAAACTATCCCCTTCATCAATGGCTAGTGTGCCTCAATTATAGGGATTAGTCAAGTGTTATATGCTACTTATATAGCAGCATAGATAATTGTTAGGACAAGCAAGGAATAAACTATCCCCTTCATCAGGTTGTTTAGAGCCTCCGTGAGGAGCGCGAGCACGCCTCAATCTTCCTTGCCTCTCTCTTGTTCTAAGTCTGATCTGCCACAACATCTTCCCAAGCCACTTTATGCTGCCTAACATTGCATTTGGCCTCTCCTGTCCACAGGAAAGCACGCTGTTTCTGAACAAGAGAGTCCATCGTGCCTTTGAATAAAAGAAGAGAGCACATAGGGTACAGCTTGGGAGGAAAGCACAGAGGTTACCGAGGTAGTTCGAACCATTTCATTAAGGAGAGGGCCTTTCAAGCCGGCAAGATATTTGTCAGAGCTAGCAATTAGGGGCTGAAAATAAGAAACCCTAAGCTTGGATGTGGAAAGAGGTAGGTCGAGATAAGGTTGAGGAAAGGAGGACACAGGGCACTCGAATATGGAAGCCAAGGATGTTGCAAGTTCGATTCAACACATATAGGCAAGAAGGTACTTTTGTCAAAATTAATTGATAAGCCAATAGTAGCAGAATTTTTTTTTTTGAAGAGTCTCTTTCAGGGCAAGGAGTTGTGCCTCATCAGCCTTACGAATAATTAAGGTGTCGTCAGCATATTGGAGAAGGAGAACAGGACATGGAGCCGAGGCGACAACTGGGTGTTGAAACGGACCATTAGCTGAAGCACCCGTGAGCATTTGTTGCAAGACATCAGCGACAAGAATAGAAAGGTAGGGGGAGAGAAGATTGCCCTCTCGAAGCCCTTTTTTTGCATTTGATCCAATTACAGAAGCCGAGCTAGATTCGAGAATTTGCTGAATCCAACTCCTCCAACTTGCAGAAATGCTCTTAGCTTCAACAACTCAGTCTAACGCCACCCACTCAATAGAATCAAAAGCTTTACGAAAATCCAGCTTTAGAGCAGTAGCTGGAATTTTCCTTTTGTGACAAGTTTGAGTAAGTTCAGCTGCATAAATGAAATTCTCTGAAATAGATCCCCCTTTCAGAAAACCTGTTTGGCCTGGGTGGACAAGTAAGGGAATGAAAGGTTGAAGGCGTGTGGTTAAGGCTTTGGAAATGATTTGCAGAGGGCAATTATGAAGAGAAATAGGTCGGTAGTGCTCAGGTTGTGTCACACCTACTTTTTTAGGGAGCAGAACAATATAGGACTAGTAAGGAGCTCAGCAGTCGAGGAAAAAAATTCAGTTACCAAAGAAAAGAGGGCAGGACTAACACTAGGCCAAAAATGTTTTGAAAAAAGCTGGGCCAAAACCATCTGGCCTTGGGCTAGAATCATCTTTCATACTCCAGAGAGCATTCTTAATCTCGGCTAAGGAAAAAGGAGCAGCGAGGGAGTTACTCTGGAAGGAGCCTAGAGCTTTTGGGGCTAGCATGGGAACCAAATTAGAAATAGGTGCAATGGGAGAGGACTGACCAAGAAGCTGAGAGTAGAAATCTCACAAAATCTGAGCCTTGCCAGCATGCGAATGAACTGAAACATTACCCAGCTCCAAGAGCTTAATTTGGTTTTTCCGTATTCGAATGGTAGCATACATTTGGTAGTACTCTGTATTGACATCCACAAAAACACAGTCCCTGATTTTCCCGCGTTGCCTCCAATAGGTTGCCAGAAGGGAAGTGTGCCTACTTAAAGACTCTTGACACGGGATCGTAACCTATACTCGAGCAAAGATAAGTTGAGATTTTCTTCAACAAGGTCAATAACAAAGTTGATAACGAGTTCACAATTTTTAACCACAACTTTTGGGTTTTTTTTCCTGCTTTTTTCCCCATTTTTTCACTGCTTCTCTTACTTTTTTGAGCTTCCTGCATACTAGAGCTGCAGCATTTCATTCCCACGATAAGCAACAGAGTTCAACCGATCAATAACCATGCTAGAGAAAGCAGGAACCTGGAGGTAGTGTGCACCGCATCCTAACCTCGGAGCTACGAGTGGGGTGATGCTAGAGCCGCGACATGGCGCATCCGCGTGCCGTGGTGGATCGTGCGAGCCAAGAGCAGGTTATGAGGAGGGGGGTGATTTGGACATCCCAATCGATCGGGACCCCGTTGCCCAGGTCTAACGTTTTCCCCGTGCGCGGAGGTGTTCGTGACCATGACACGTACTCTGCTGCGGCTGCTGCTTCTTCACGCGGCGCCCAAGCCGCACGAGCCGCCCGTGGACTTGGATCGAGTCGATTGACAAAGACAGATGAATGAACTAGTTGCTAGTCCCGCCGTCCTCTTTGCTGATTGGATGATCGTTTAGGCCATGCTATTCACTATTCATTCCAACTTTTCACTATTCATTCCAACTTTTCACTATTTCTCCCTCACAAAACACGTTTCCCAGCGAATGCTACAGTATTTTTCTTATGCTACAG
Organism: Digitaria exilis; assembly: GCA_015342445.1. NCBI lineage: Eukaryota > Viridiplantae > Streptophyta > Magnoliopsida > Poales > Poaceae > Digitaria > Digitaria exilis. The sequence goes on from JACEFO010002191.1 coordinate 970,506, forward strand.
TGTTTTTTCCTACAATCTAAACACACCCTTAGTGCGTTCTTGACTGACTCGCTATGTAGCTCCATGGTCACGCATGGAGTCAAAGATTGGGTTGGATTGCTGGGTTCCATCGGATGGATTGGATCACCAGCAGCCTTTCCCACGCATGGCGTGATGCACAAGTCCTTTCATCTTTGTTCTCAAGCTCTTCCTCCAATCCGGCCATGTACTAATCCATCCACAGTCGTGTAGCTTTTCCTTTGATCCTAGCGAGCTTCTCCATCCGTGATCCATGGAGAATTAACCCGTTCAATTCCTTCACTAGTTGGTGAGATTTAGGATGCAGCAACGGCAGCAGGACGACGGCACGGTGAACGCCGCGGCCATGGTCCTCGCCGCCGCCGCCGCCGCTAGAGCCACCACCAGCACGGGCCACCTGCGCCTCCGCCAGGAGCTCGACGACGACCTCGACCACGCCAGCTGCGCCGCCACGGTACCATACTTTTTACGACTACGCCTCTTCCAGCTATCTCTGCTTCTGATCAATTCACGATTTGTCCGTTTGATCCCATTGGAATGATGGGCATATGCAGAAGAAGACGAGATGGTGGTCACGCCTCAAGGCGACGCTCGCGTGCTTCCGGCCGCACGGCCACCCTCGACGCATCGTCGACGCGTCCCTCGAGCTCGGCGCCGAGCACGCGGCGGCAAGCTCCAGCACCAGCACCTACGGCCACCGCCACACCCTCCACGCGGCGCAGCCAGCGATGGCGTTCGTGGCGCCACCGCCCTCGCCCGCGTCGTCAACGCTCACCTGGGGCTCGCCTTCTCCGGCGGGGCTCGTGAACGCCACCACCAGCATCAGCAGCTACAGCTCCCCCACGGCTTCCATCTTCGCCGTGGGACCGTACGCCCGTGAGCCGCAGCAGCTGGTCTCGCCGCCGGCCTTCTCCGCGGGGCTCACCGAGCCGTCCACCGCGGCGATCACGCCACCGGTGGAGCCCACCGCGTCCTCCAGCCCGCGCCTGCTCGCGACCACACCCACCACCACGCCGTCATCACCGGAGGTCCCTTTCGCACGCTTCGTTTGGCCCTCCTTTGCTGCGGCGGCGGATCAGCACTACTGCTCAGGCGGCGGCGGAACGGAAGGGCTCCTCAACGCGCACCAGCTGCAGCCGGGGAGCCCCATCCTCGTGTCGCCGGGATCGACCTCCTCGTCGCCGCCGTCGTTGACGGTGGTGATGCAGAGCACGGTGCGAGCGCGCATCCCCATCTCGGAGGATGGAAGTGGCAGCGGCAGCGGCAGCGGCAGCGGCAGTAGGTACGAGGATGAAATGGCCAAGAGCGGCGGCGACTTTGTGTTCGGCAACAACGTTGACGCGGCGGCCGGTGGTGAGGTTGGCGGCGGCGGTGGATCGTTGGCCTTGGGGAATGCGACAGAGCAGTGGCCTTTCCACCTTGCTCATGGTTGACTTTGACTCTGTATTGTAGGCTGGATACATGTGTAGTACTAGTACATTACATTTACATGATGCCGGCCATGGTGCTCGCGTGTTCAGCAGATATGGATGGCATCGGCGGAAGCAGCGGGCGCACTGCCCACTGGCTGCCGTCGATGTAGGAGGCGTCCACGTAGACACCCGCGTCGACGGCGACGACGGCCTTCTGCAGGCTGGTGAAGTTGGCGCATCCCCTGCGGTCGACGGTGAGGACAAGGGAGATATCAGCAGGCGGCTGATGGAGGTAGTATGATGTGGAGGCGAGCAGGACGGCCACAGGGGCAGAGCAACTGGCCGAAGCTGCCCAGAACATCAACGTCTTAGCAACCGCCCTAGCTGTGCGCCTGGGTCTCAACACGGATAGCTGCTGCTGGGTAGCGCGTGTGTTCGTACAGATCGTTACGACGAGGGGGCACGATGACCAAAAAGGGAGGAGATATGGTATGCCATCAGTCCGATCACCATCGTTGGCATCGTTGATTATATTGCACTCCTTGAACACAAATGTGATGATGAATTGATGAGCCATGCGTAGCGTACTGTGAGCGCAGAGCAAAAACAAACAAACAGAGTGTGCTAATCGAGTTGTTCTGGTCTGGTGCAGAGACATACACACATGAATCGCACCGTATGATGGGTAGAGGAGAGGACTGTCGGCATTGCAAATTTGCAATCACGGTCTACTCTATGCTGGATAAAAATATAATTAGACAAACAGATTATGCATTCATTCAAGAGATCTACTATGGATATAGTAGGCATTATGGTATCCTCTGCTTTTGTCAAGGTTGCAAGACTGCAGGGTGTAGTCTAATAAGGAAGTTAGTGAATCACGCCGTTGTTTGCATTGGTCGTTACAAAATTGAGTTTCATATGTACATCAAAACCCAAGCAAACCGTGGTTCTATGTTTGCAGGAGAAGGATTTGGATAACATGTTAGGGGTTCCAGCAGCCACATGGTACATGGCATGAGATCGATGTACTATATAGGAAACATGGCATTCATTTGAAGGTGATGCTATACGAAGATAAGCTTGCAATACGCCTCGGATATTTGGGCATGGCCCATTATTCTATTTATTCTAAAGGATTATAACCTATTTTTAATGTTATAGTTATTATGGTTAAAACCATATTGGTAGTGGAAAAGAATCTCAACCGACTTAAAGAGTCAACATTTCGTGCACCTCTTGTGAAGCCGGTAAGGAGAGATTGGCGTGCCACACGCGCGCGCGCGCTCGCCTCGCCGGGCCGGGCCGTGGCGTGCCTGAGCGTGAGCGGGAGGGGTCTCTCTTTTGCTGGTTATATCAATTGAAGACGCGGTAATTGGAAGGGCTGGTTATGGCAATCAATGATACCATAATTCAGCCTTCCCGATTCTCTCCCGTCCAGGTTCATCCTCTCGTCTCCCTCCGAGGGCTATATAAACAGAGCCATCCTCTCCTATATAAACAGAGTCATCCTCTCCGTTGAGATTCAGATCTGAAACACACCTCCTCCTCCTTCCTCTGCTGCAACTCTGCCTCCCCATCACCGGCGCTGCGCGCACATCACCGGCGAGAGCAGGTGCCTCCGACACCGTTGCCTCTTCGAGATCCTGCTCGGGATACCGGGGCAATCAGGTTTCTGGGAAGCGTCTCTACGCGAGTGCTCGCCCAGAACCGCTGCGTCTTCACCGGCGTACGGTTCACAGTCCTGGACACTCCGCCGCCGTCGAACGACTACACCGCGCCGCGTCTTCTTCCTGTACGACTCCGACGCACGGACTGCACTGCATCAACGGATTTTCCTGCGTCAAATCTGTACGACTCCTTCGAGCAAGGTCAGTCGAGGAACACCATGAGTTCGGATGGTATTCTTCCAGCTGGTAACGGCGCAACCGATGCCACCGGCAAAGGTCCCGACCCAGGGTACATTTCGATGTCCGAACTGCTATCCTTTATTTTATTTGTGTTCTTTTTTAAATCTGTGTTAAATCTAAACACGTGCACATGGATTGTTTCACTCACTATAGTCATGCAAATATTTGTGAATTTAATTATAACCTTTGGAATTAAAATATGGCCTATTGCAGATAATTATCCAACAATCCAGAAACCTGATTTTAGTGATAATTATTTTGATAGTTTTTCGGTTGCACAATTTGCTTCATCCATTAAGCCAAATGTGTTTGATGGTACAAACTTTGTGAGTTGGCGTGAACGGATGGTACTGTGGTTAACCACCATGGGCATCATGGATGTGGCGGAAGGGAAGCCCGAACAATGCACTTCCGAGCAGAGAAGTGCGTTCGAGGCTAAAGACAGTCTCTTTCGCGGATGCGTCCTTGGTGTTACTGCCCCACACCTCATTAATCCCTTTCTTAAGAAGAAGACTGGGAAAGAAATGTGGGACGCCCTTGATGCTCAGTACGGGGTGTCTGATGCTGACAGTGAGCTGTATCTCATGGAGCAGTTCCTAGACTACAGGATGGTGGAAGACCGTCCTGTGGTGGAACAAGCTAATGAGTTGCACGTGCTGGCAAAAGACCTCGGCTGTTGCAACAAAGAGAACCCTTGTGTGCTGCCCGACAAGTTTGTGGCCGGAGGTATCATCTCCAAGCTGCCACCTTCTTGGAGGGACTTTGCTACTTCTCTGAAGCACATGAGGTAGGAGTTCACGATTGATGGACTCATTGACACTCTTGATGTGGAGGAAAAGGCGAGAGCAAAGGACACACGCAACAAGGGGGCACTTGTTGGTGGAAGAGTGAACTTTGTTCAGAAGAACATCAATGGTCTCACCAACAATAAGGGCAAAGGCAAGAAACCTCCTCAGCCACAGAATCCCGGGAAGGCTAAACAAACCACCGGTTTCAAGAAGGAAAAGGGAGTCTGCTACGTGTGCGGGAGTAAGGACCACTTTGCTGGAAAGTGTCCTCAACGCAAAGGTGGCAACTCTGCAAACATGGTCATTAGCGAGCCTGGAGGAACATCGGGGTACGGTAATTATTTACCTACAGTTCTTTCAGTTATGTGTACACCCGAGTGGTGGGTAGATACTGGTGCTAATATTCATGTATGTGCTGACATCTCTTTGTTTTCTTCATACCAGGTCAGGGGAACTACCTCCTTGTTGATGGGGAACGCAGCTCATGCGCGTGTACTTGGTGTTGGTACGGTCAATCTGAAGTTTACTTCGTGCAGCTGAAGAACGTGCAGCATGTCCCCACCATCAAGAAGAATCTAGTCAACGGCTCTCTACTGTGTAGAGATGGTTTTAAATTAGTTTTCGAGTCAAATAAATGTATCGTGTCAAAGTTTGGAACCTTTGTTGGTAAAGGTTATGATAGCGGAGGTCTAATCCGCTTTTCTCTTGGTGATGAGTGTAATAAAGTAGTGAACAATATTGTTAACGTTGATGAATCTAATGTTTGGCATTCGAGGCTTTGTCACGTTAATTTTGGTTGTATGTCACGACTTGCAAATTTGAGTTTAATTCCAAAGTTAACATTTGTCAAGAATTCTAAGTGCCTTGCATGTGTTGGTTCAAAACAAACTCGCAAGCCACATGTGGCTGAGGCGAGAGACCTGGCACCACTAGAATTAGTTCATTATGATCTTTGTGAGATGAATGGAGTGTTGACAAAAGGTGGAAAGAAATATTTCATGACTCTTATCGATGATAGCACTAGATATTGTTACATTTATTAGTTGGAAACTAAAGATGAAGCACTTCACTACTTTAAAATCTATAAGGCTGAAGTAGAAAACCAACTTGAGAGGAAAATCAAAAGAATTAGGTCAGATCACGGTGGCGAATACTTTTCAAAGGTTTTTTTATTTATTCTGCGAAGAACACAGCATTATTCATGAGAGGACGCCTCCCTATTCTCCCCAGTCAAACGGGGTTGCCGAAAGAAAGAACCGAACCTTGACTGACTTGGTTAACGCCATGTTGGATACCTCGGGACTTTCCAGGGAATGGTGGGGTGAGGCTATACTGACAGCATGTCATGTCCTAAACCGTGTGCCTCCAAAAAATAAAGAAAAGACACCATTCGAGGAATGGGAAAAGAAAAGGCTAACGCTTTCTTACTTGCGTACTTGGGGTTGTTTGGCCAAAGCAAGTGTGCCTATCAACAAGAAGCGCAAACTTGGACCTAAAACTGTAGATTGTGTTTTTCTTGGTTATGCTATTCATAGCGTTGGCTATAGATTTTTGGTAGTGAACTCTGGAGTACCTGACATGGTGGTTGGTACAATTTTTTAGACCAGAGATGCTACGTTCTTTGAGAACATGTTTCCAATGAAAGATGGAACAAGTTCATCTAGGCAACAGATTATCGAGGATGATATCTTCGCCGAACCGATTGTACACGATGAACTTTCTCATGTGAGACATCCTGAGGAGGATAACAATGTAGCTCCCAGAAAGAGCAAGAGACAGAAGACTGCAAAGTCTTTTGGTGATGATTTCATTGTATACCTCGTGGATGACACGCCTAGGACCATTAAAGAGGCATATTCAACTCCTGACGCTGACTATTGGAAGGAAGCTGTCAGAAATGAAATGGACTCTATCATGACTAATGGTACCTGGGAGGTTGTTGATCGCCCATATAGATGCAAGCCTGTGGGCTGCAAATGGGTGTTCAAGAAAAAGCTTAGGCCTGATGGTACTATTGACAAGTACAAGGCTAGGCTTGTGGCCAAGGGTTATACCTAGAAAGAAGGAGAGGACTATTTTGACACTTACTCACCTGTTGCTCGATTTACCACTATCCGAGTGCTACTCTCACTGGCAGTCTCCTATGGGCTTCTCGTTCATCAAATGGACGTGAAGACAGCTTTCCTAAATAGGGAGTTGGAAGAGGAGATCTATATGGATCAGCCGGATGGTTTTGTGGCAAATGGTCAAGAGAGAAAGGTGTGCAAGCTGTTGAAGTCTCTGTACGGTCTCAAGCAAGCGCCCAAGCAGTGGCATGAGAAATTTGACAAAACTCTAATCTCTGTCGGTTTTGTTTCAAACGAAGCCGACAAATGTGTGTACTATCGCTTTGGTGGAGGTGATGGAGTGATTTTGTGTCTGTATGTGGATGATATACTGATCTTTGGGACTAACCTTAATGTGATTAAGGAAGTCAAGAAATTTCTCTCACAGAGCTTTGAGATGAAAGATCTGGGAGAGGCCGATGTTATCCTCAATATCAAGCTGGTAAAGGATGGAAATGGTGGGGTGACTCTGTCACAAGCTCACTATGTGGAGAAGATGTTGAGTCGCTTTGGTTACAGCGATTACAAGTCTGTCTCAACTCCTTATGATGCCAGTCTAATATTGAAGAAGAATAAAAGGATAACGAGAGATCAACCGAGATACTCTCAAATAATTGGTTCATTGATGCATCTAGCCAGCGCTACGAAGCCTGACATCGCATATGCTGTGAGCAAATTGAGCTAGTTCGTTTTAAACCCGGGCGATGATCATTGGCGAGCTCTTGAAAGAGTAATGCGCTATCTAGTAGGAATAATGGACTATGGAATTCATTATACCGGGGACCCTAAGGTTCTAGAAGGGTATAGTGATTCCAATTGGATATCAGATGCTGATGAGCTCAAGGCCACGAGCGGTTATGTGTCCACACTCGGAGGTGGCGCTGTTTCCTGGAAGTCTTGCAAGCAGACCATCTTAACAAGGTCAACAATGAAAGCATAACTCACAGCATTGGATACCGCCACAGTTGAGGCCGAATGGCTTCGTGAACTCCTTACTGATTTGCCGATAGTTGAAAAACCAATACCGGCAATTCTGATGAACTGTGATAATCAAACTGTGATTATCAAGGTGAACAGTTCTAAGGACAACGTGAAGTCATCCAGGCATTGAAAAGGCGGGTTAAGTCTGTCAGGAAACTGAGAAACTCCGGAGTTATAGCCTTGGATTATATTCAGACGGCTAAGAACCTGGCAGATCAATTCACAAAGGGTCTTTCACGTAATGTGATAGACTATGCATCTTTGGAATTGGGCTTGAGACCCACGTGAGTTACTCTATAGCTGAAACCTATCTTGTGTGATCGGAGATCCCGTGAAGCAGGATGGTGGAACAAGCTTTAGTGTAACTGAGAGAAGAGAACCTTTAACAAAGGCTCATTCCATGAGAAGATGCATTTCTCTTCAAATCTGTAAGGTAGGATGGTTTATACCTTAATGTGTCCCAAGTGGTTTCATGGAATAAGGCAATTGCTTCATTGAAACAGAGATGTTGTCCTACAGAACATCATTAAGGAACACACCTATATGAGCCTGACTACTGGTCATAGTCTATGAGATCTTGGTGCTCTCTAGAAACTCATGAAAGGCATGGAGTATGACCCATAAGCTCTAGAACGGCGGGGATGCTCCTGCAGCCTAGTATCAGTGTAGAGCTCTGGTGAAACTTGTTTACACGTGCACATGGATTGTTTCACTCACTATAGTCATGCAAATATTTGTGAATTTAATTATAACCTTTGGAATTAAAATATGGCCTATTGCAGATAATTATCTAACACCTCCTTACTTCATTCAGCTTGGAGGAGAACCGGAGAACCCAGCAAACATATAACATCACTCTATGCTATGATTATGCTTGCCCAATCTGCTGATGCTTATTATCGGGCAAGGACATCAGAACGTTTTACTAGAAGTGGAAGAGATACACAAAGTTCGTGAAATGATCACAAGGGTTTACGCACTAGTAACAGGCAAACAAAGACCTGGAAAGGGATATTTTTTTTATATCAGTAGGCGAAAGGCAAAGCTTATGGACTAGTCGATATTGTAGGGGATGAAATAATTAACGTGCACTAGGACTGATATTTTGTGATCTCTAGAAATGTTTAAGGATTGATGGTGGACAGAAGTGTTGCCTAGAATTATCTTCTGTGGGTTCCAATAACCCAGCCAAGACTGGTCTCAGTTCTTCCTATACATGGCACAACATGTATCTCATTATATACCACAAATACAAAAGGGTATATGTACGTACAGATAGTAGCAGCAGCATTTGCTTTCTTCTATAGCTAATTTCCCTTTCATTCGTCTGAACCAATCCGTCTAATCGAGTGTAATTAGCTTCTACTTGTATCACCATATATATAGTCACCGCTTAGCACCCACTACTTCTCCCCTGGAAGCATCGTATCCTCTGTAATCTCACACAATTCGTCATCCTGCATGCATGACCACACAAGAAAATCAGACTAACAAGGAAAAAAAAGATTAGGGCTTTACACATCCCGGCTATGATCAAGTAAAAAAGAATCCTATCATATTTTTGACCCTGAGTATTGTAGCTGTAGTGCCACCTAATTACCTCTGGCATAACACATCTCTTCTCAGCAAGTAGTTCAGCTTCACTCTGCAAGCAGCCAATTTGAGTTCACTTTATATTTGAAGTGCACAATTTTTTCTCTCTTTAATAAGATATAATGTGGTTTCTAAGAGATTAACTAAAGCCAACTAACTACCTTTTTTATCCGATCCCAGAGGAAACCGTCGATCACGACATCCGTAACTAGTTCGTAGTCGCCATCGCCCTGAATGACAATGGCACACACTCGTTATAATTGCGGTGTCATCACATTCAGGTTTGGCAGAAATATTACCCTACCTTTGATCTACATGGCATGCTGAACACAATGTCCTCCGCTATGCCATAAGGATTTCCGTTCGTGTAAACCTGCCATTTTTTACAGAAAAAGGCCGTGTTTTAGAGCGAAATACATTAGTAAAATGTTCCCCTACCTTTAATCTACATGGCCGGGTGCGTACCGCTGAAGAGAACCAATCGCCTTCTGGGGTTGGGGTTATGAGTGACCGAATGGCATCGCCTATAGAAACGGCAGTAGATGCAGCCGAAGATCTTCCCCATTTCTGGATGAGCACACCTCCACGCTGTTTGTGAATTTCATTTCCCGATGTTAGAACACCTTTCTTCTCACTACATGCATATATATAATGTACTCCCTCCGTTTCAAATATAAGCTATTTTAATTTTTTTAGAGTCAGTTTATGTTTGACCAAAATATAGAAGGAACCATAAAGATTTATGACTCCATACTTAATGAATAAACTAATAGTACTTATTTGGTATCATAAATATTAGTGCTTTATTATATAAATTTGGTCAAACTTGAGATGTTTTGACTCTCAAAAAGTTAAAATGACCTACAATTTGGAATGAATAGAGTATTAATATATGAGATCTTTTACAATGATGGGCAAATAACATCTGGTACTAGCAGGTACTTGCAGGTAGTTTAAGTACTTTTCCTGCTACTTACCGTACTTTTAACTAGAATTCCAAAAAATAAATAAATAATTTATCTGGCCCATGTTTTGGCTACTTGGTCCCACAAAACTTTTGGATGAGTACTTTTAGGTACTCGACATATTTTCTACCGTTGGATTCTATGTCCTCATAGTACCAAGATACTTCCCCATCATTGTAAAAGACCTCTTAATATATAAATGTACTATCTGTAACTGATGTGGCCGTTGTACCTTCTGAACTGTTTTAGTGAATTCTTCCATCAACCATTTATCATCCCGAATAACTTGCCTCGCTGGCTTGCCGTCAATTCTTGCGTTTAAGAAATCCGGAACCTAATTGGTGAACCAATTACAGTCAGATAACAGGAAAAAAAAGACATAACAGCACGGAATCAGAAGAGTGGTCTATATAAGTTGAATTTCACCTGAGTGGTTGAATGGTTCCCCCAGATGGTCATGTTTGATATCATATCGTAGAATACACCAGCTTTCAGAGCGAGCTGCAAAAGGAAGGGAAGAAATATAAAGGTTAGCTATATCTGTTATATTTCTTGAGAACAAAAAGCACCATATACCATACAGATTAAGATTGTAGCAAGACTTGTGAAAGCACCTGGCATTTGGCTCTGTTTTCATCCAACCTTGTCAGCGCGTGGAAATTCTTTGGTGGTAGGTCAGGGGCGTTTTTCAAGCAAATCAAGGCACTGTGATTGAATAGCATATTAAGCCACATATTAAACACAAGCAGCAGTGGTGAATTGATGTTGTTATTACGGGAACAAAACTGAAGAGTTCCATACATACTTGGTGTTGCATGGGTTGCCAACCACAAGAACTTTCACATTCCTAGATGCTACAGCATTAAGCGCTTTCCCCTTTTCAGATTACAGTATAAGAAGCAATGAAAACCACCTTAGGGTTAGTGAATATTTGAAGTAAATAATAAACAAATATATAAATTTATCTTGGCGCCTGATATACTTCAGCTGAGATTTTGTTAGATTAGTCGTCTTAAGTTCTTTTATAATATCTGAAAAAATCGTCACTGTTTTGTCCATGTTTATTAGGGTAAATATATTGGTGTTGTTTCTAATAGGTGGTCTAAATAAATTATCTCATAATAAATAAATAATCCCTTAACTTATTACTTATATATTGAAAAAAAGATTATGAGTTGCATGGCAACAACAACTTATAAAACGGTGAGGAAGTTGTCTCACGGTCCTAAATTTTAGCCAATGGAGTTATTGCCTCACGAAACAACTATCTCAATTCTCTCTCCTTCCTTTCTCTCTCTTACCTCATAGGAAATCATATGTGGACTTGCATGTGACAACCTATGTGTAAAAATGTACTTGCCCTTAGATATTATCAAAATTTATCGTAATTTTATATTTGACATTAGGATATATTGATAATATGTAATAGATTTGGTAAAATTATGGAAGTATCTAAGACAAAATAATTTGCTGTCTACGCATATGATTTCATCTCTATATTTCAATAGACATTGACAAGAAAAAACACTGAATAGATTTTTTAAAGATCATGTATACAACCGGCTGGAGGATTGTTTTAGGATGGGCTGTCTGAGGGAAAGATTCGTGCACAAATGGGATTGAGTTTCTGGATGACTGATAGTTGATACCTGTTGCGCAAAAATTTGGCCATTGATGTTGAGTAGGTCAGCTCTCTCCATTCCAGGGCCTCGGGGCTTAGCGCCGATCAGAAGAGCCCATTCCACATCCTCGAAAACCTCGTAAGGATCTATGCCGATGCTAACTTCCCTTAGCAGGGGATACAGGGAATCCTCCAGTTCCATTGCTACGCCTGCATGTGTGAAGGGCTTGGAGTTTAGTGGGTTTTAAGACACAAGCATCAAGAACTGAACAGAACAGCAATCTTCATTGATCAGTCACCTTCCAAGGCTTGGAATGATCTTTCGGAGCCCAGTAACCTGAGCGCTATCGGTTGATCTGGCCCGAACACCTCACCGGACGCAAGCTGCAGATCAGATAAAAAAAAAAATCAGAATACTTTGAAGTGGTTACGGAGTGACACTCCTCGGTCCAGGAGATCCTTTCGATACATCCAGCTAAACTTTAGCCGCTAGGATGCAAAGCAGCAAAGGGCAGCTAGAATCCAGCAGGGGCGGATCTACAGTTATGCCTGGGTATTCCCAGGAATACCCAGCTTTTTTGAGCAAAAACTAAGTACACTTCAAGTGTACACACTAATACATATGTATAGGCATTGTGTTGGGCCAAATTTCTTTCTTATTAGAGTTTCCAAACGCCATATCTGGCCCAATTGCACCACCGCATCCCCCGTTCACCTTCTCTCTTCGACCGGCTTGGCTCGACCGCTCAACGCACACCAAGTCACCGGGTGCCCCCTGACGACGACGGTGTGGTGTGTCCAGCTCTGCTCCTCGCTGCTGCAGCTTGGCTCTAGTGTCCGGCTACTGCTGGTTCTCTACATTGGCAAGAGCAGGCAGGGCTTGCGATTGCACATACTGGAGGCATAGGAACAGATCAGGTATGAACGAGCAGCTGCGTACTCTGATTTGGAGAAGACAGGGCTGCGAGGGGACCTGATATTTGTCGTTGAGATGAGTGGTTGGCCTTCGGAGAGTGCTCGCTGGGTGAAATACTGAAATGAATTCATTTTGGAGGGGCTGGAAAGCAAGTGCTGCTACTGCCTGCTTCCGGTGGAATGGTGGATTCCCTTCTTGGATTTGGTTTGCTTGCAAGCTACAGAGAGTGGATAGACAGAGAACGACTGAATGATCTTGCTGTCTGCTCTCCGTTCTTCTCCCAAGGCCCTTCCTCAAATATTCATCATGTAATTCCTTTATGTAAATATAGGTATTTGCAAAAAATAAAAAAAAAATTGTTGATTTAAAAACTATTTGGGATAAAGCTTCAAAGACAATAAAATTATGTCCAAGTTTCACATCAATGCCGTCCCACCAAGATTTTATTTTAGCTGTTCAACTAGCTTTTTTTTAGGGGGGGTTAGAAGGTGGGAATACCCAGGTCTCAAATCCTGGCTCCGCCACTGGAATCCAGCTAAAGTTCAGCTGTAGACAAAATATGTTTTATCTCTCTAGGCTCTAGCTATTTGAAGGCAACGTATCAGGTGCAAACCAACCTCTCCGTGCAAACTATGTAAACTTTAATATAAGCCACATGATGTTGATCCAAGGGTGCACTCATGGGGGTGGGAAGGGTGATTTGTAAATTCACCTCTAATCACCCTTTGTAAATCACCCCTCCCACCTCCCTTAAGTGCACTCTTGGATCAACATCATGTGGCTTATATATATTGGAGTTTGCATAGTTTGCACGGAGATGTTGGTTTACACCTGATATGTTGCCCTATTTGAATCCGATAAATGAGTTTAAAGACCAAAATACCCTAAATTGTTTACAAGATTTTTACACTACCACCATACTATCTGTCTGCATTTATCAAAGGGTGGGATAGTCCGGTCAATTCAGTTAGCTGGTGGACCCAAACACCCATAATTACAATTTAGCCAACTAAATTTTCTTTTTCAGTCAGTTAAAGAAAATATTTAGCCCTTACCTAGCTAAATTTTAGTTGGGTGGGCTCCAAAGAGACCTTGTTGAGGAGAAGTTCATGTGCTCCTAGGATTGGGGTACTAGGTGCTCCCAATTCCCAACCCGTGGATGCACTTTATAGATGTGTATAAAAATTTATAATTGCATTGACAATTATAGAATGCCTGCGCCATGTTATCTTCTATTATCATGAAAAAATAGGATATAAAAATGTGTGCAAGGAAGGGAAAAGGAGAATTTAGTGAATGAACAGTGACATATGCGACATGCAAGTTTAGAGATGAATAGTTACACCCGCATCGGCTACTATTCATATACTGATTTCTCTTTTTTTCCTTTATGCAAAATTTTTTCATCCTTATGTTTGGATGAGATAACAGATAACAAGACATCCATTCATACTTTAATTCAATTTCTTATGCATATTTAGAGGTGTATCTTTCGGTTGGGAGCACGGGAGCACCCCCAACCTGCAGGAGCTCCCGACCTTATCGTGTGAGGATTATGTGAATCAGGCATAACCTATAATATTTAAATTAAAGAAGTGGTACTAAAAAAATTCAAAGTCTACACTTTGAAGAGCTCTACACTTTGAAGAGCAGATTGGTGACATTCTCACTTTGAACAGTAGATGGTTGGATATCATCCCAGCCGCACCAGACAATGCAACGTTCACTACTTTCTTCCAGGATTTTGTTTCCTCTTCCTACATTTCAATTTGAACAAAGAAAACACTCTCTGTCAGTAGTCTCGAGGCACAACTGATTACCCGATTTACAGTTCAGACTTCAGACGAAACGCCGGCCACCGACCTCCCTGAGATCATAGGTGGTGCAGAACACCCCGAAGCAGTCCGTGCGCCCCGCCGCCGCGCCCTTCACCGTCGGTGACTGCTCCTGCACAGCCTGCCTGCGTGTACGTACATGATGCATGCTGCATGTTCAGCTTCAGATGCATGGAGAAAAAAAAAATTGAAAAGATATGGCCGGTCAGCCGCTGTTCTCATCTCCTCACTTGGTGGCGTCGAGGGAGCAGACCAGCTGGCTGCGACGCGTCCTCGACGGCAAGCGGAAGAGCGAGCGGCGCGCGGCGTACGCATGGAAGAATTGGAGGGGACTTGTTTCGGGTCGTGTCGGCATGAGAGCAGAGGCGGCAGAGGAAGAGGAAGGAGCAGCTCCAGCCGCCATGAATGCCATTGAGCTAAGCTCAGAAGCAGCCGAGCGATGAGAGGCTCCAGAAGGATGGTACAGCTGGCTCGTGCTGGAGCAAGGAGAAGCAGACACAAGGGAGAGCAGAGACGGCCACATGATGAATTTCTGCAGAAAACATCGCAGAATCAAGAACAAAATGTCTTTTGTCACACACTGGGCCTTAGATTGTCTGCATATCAATATATATTGTCTCCATGCTTGCGGCCTCCCGTATTTTGTGCATTTTTCTACGCTAGAAATCCTGTTACGCGCATGAGTGCACATAGGTGTGCACGACTCCAATATTGCCACACGCGTCCCCCAAAGCTCTCCCTTTCGGTCATCATCGAGTCCACTTGCGCGGGCTCCATGATTGCAGAAAACTCCTCCTCTTGTTCTCTTTTTAATCTTTCTTGTAACAATCTCTTTCTAAGTAGAAACAATCCTGTGATGAAAATCTTCCCTCCCTCCGCTTCCGGCAACTCTTTTCCGGCAGCGTTATTACATTTACATGGGCGAGACCTCTTGCCATCTCCAACCATTTCCCACAAATTTCTGTCTGTCTACTCGCGAGGTCAGATGTAGGCAGTAGCGGAGGCAAGAGGGGAGATTAGGAGGCCTTATCTCGCTTCATGTTTCTCCATCTCTCTATTTTGTCTTCAACTCTTCACCATCATTATTTTCCTCCTCTTCATCCTCCACTTGATTTCCACTAATCACAAACTGTAGGAGGGAGGGCTTGAGCCCACCCTGCACCCCAACTAAATCTGCCGCTGGATGTAGGTTATCATTTGTATGACATGGAATGTGGCATGTAGGAGACGGGACAGACCACGCACGAGAGGGCGAGTTGGGCTACGTGATTGATTGGGTCTCAAGTTCTATTGTCGGAGGGAGAAAAAATCATTTTTACAACCTTTAATTATTACGCTCGTCTAATTTTTAATGTTGATGTACAAAATTAGAAATCTTTCAACACCAAACTATCAAAACATTTGGTTTTCACCCTTCTCCGGTTTTGAAGGAGGTTTGCGCAAAAAAAAGTCCATTTTACACTCCTAAACTATGATGTTAGTTTAATTTTCAACCTTAAAAAAAAAGCTCACGGCGTTGTTGTGTGTTGCAAGTGGATGTATCCATAGCCGTATAAATATTTGTTTAAAATAAATTGCCAAAACACGTAGAATTCAAAATATTTTTTCATGGAAAGGTTTTGGATTTTGAAATGTGTAGTAGTTTTTTTTCTTTTGAAGTGCATTTTCTGCTGAAATATGAAAATTTGTGCAAAGGAATTAGAAAGAAGCTTTCAATTTTAAAATTTGTTATGTACCAAAAGGTTTTGAAATGCAACATTCTGTTTGAAATGTTTTTAATTTAATTTAAATGTATTTCAGATGTTAGGTTGAATGGGTAAATTGGAAAAGAGATTTGAATTTTATAGATGTTATTGATTTTGAAATTTTAGTGGGTCTCAACGCCGTGAGCTTTTTTAACAGAGGTTGGAAATCGAACGAACAATATAGTTGAATGGTGTAAAATGGACTTTTCTTGCATAAACAACCTTCAAAACTGGAAAAGGGTGAAAAACAAATGGTTTTGATAGTTTGACGTTGAAAGATTTCAAGTTTCGTACATCGAGTGTGAAAACAGGACAATCGCAATAGTTGATGGCTGTTAAAAGGACATTTTCATTGTCGGAGAGGGGCTACGTAGAAAGAGAAGGTGAAATGGGTTAGGTTGCCAAAAAGAGAAAAAGATAGATGAAAGAAAAGGTTTTTCTATTTAAAAAGAAGATCAACAAATTTAAGTTCAAAAAATAAAAAACAATGCAACGGCACGAATGCATCAACCGTAATGGTGCGCATGTGTTAGCACCGCCACCACATCGTCATCTGCCTCTGGATGTAGGTTATCATCTGTATGACACACGTTTAGTTTCTCTGACAAGTCAAGGCAATGTGTTAGCACCGCCGCCACATCGTCACATTCAACCCGGACTTTGGTGGAAGTACTTGTGCTTCGCCACCTTCCTTTTCATGGTGCGCATGCCGTGGCTAGCGCTCAAGGCTAAACTGACCCATCGCTAATAGAGCTGGAGTCTATAATAGCTGTCCGAGAGAGCTCGATCCATAGGCCTATGCTTGTGGGGACACGATATAAGATTGTGTGACCATATCAACTATTGTCAAATTCGATTTTACCTCTGATTTGAAGCTGAGTGTTTGTTTTGCCTTCAATTCCTGAAACTTGTTGTGTCGCCGACGCCCTCCCCCGCCGTGAGCCGCCGCCTAGGGCACTGATGCCCTCCTCACCATGCGTTGCGTCTGCCATGGCTGGTGCCGGAGTAATGTAACATTTTAGATATTCTAATTCAACATTAGTTATTTACATTTTCAACATTGTAGTTTCATGGTTTCAATATTTTAGGCTTCAAATGTTGGACTTGTTTAAACCACTTGTTGATTCAACTATAGAATATGTTGAAGAAGCGGAAACGAAATGTTGAGTTAATAGTAGCAAAGGTTAATTTGTAATTGGGCCAAAATGGGCTTTAAAGACCTTCCACAAGATGAATAGGAAGCCCGTAGAGAGCAGCCGACACAGGCAGCAGAAGCAGGAGGCGCAGAGCGAGTGGGCAGGCAGATCTCGTCACCGTCGTTCCCTTTCCCTCGGAAATCGCCGGCGTGGTGCGTTGGTGGCCGCGATGGACCCGAGCCGCCCGCTGCTGGGGCGCGGCTCCTTCCTCTCTCCCTCCGTCCCCGCCGCCACCGCGCTCCTCCTCCTGCTCGTCCTCCTCGTCACGCTCCTCCGCCTCCCCATCTCCATCTCCCCGCACGCCGCCGCCACCCTCGCCGACCAGAAGCCCCAGGAGCAGAGCTGCGACCCCAGCTCCCCGCTCGACTGCGCTGACCCGCGCCTTTTCCACCTCATGATGCGCAGCGCCATCGACGCCTTCCCGGCCGTCCACTTCGCCCGCTTCGGCCGCCCCGTCACCGGCGACCCGCCGTCGGCCTCCTGCGACATGGCCTGGCGCGCCCGCTCCGACTCCGACTCCCCCTCCAAGGCCACCACCAAGGACTACCGCCGCTTTGCCATCGCCCGCGACCCTAAATCGTGCGCCTACTCCGTCCTCTCCATCGGCGAGTACCACTCCGGCCCCAACGCCCGCAAGCCTCGCCGCGGCGCCACCAACGCCACCATCGCCCCTCCGCCTCCGCCCGCGCTTTCCCGCTCCCAATTCGCCCATGGTTCCTACCTCGCCTACCTCGGCGGAGGAGACCGCTGCAAGCCCATGCCGCACTACCTGCGAAGCCTCCAGTGCGCCCTCGCCGAGGCCCGCTACCTCAATCGCACCCTCGTCCTTGATCTCACCCTCTGCCTCGCTGCTTCCTATGCCGCAGCGGGCACGGGAGGAATGCCCGAGGAAGGCAAGCGCCTTGCCTTCTACATCGACCTCGACCACCTCCACTCCCAGGTCCCCATCATCGAGGAGAGTCAGTTCTGGGCGGATTGGGATAGGTGGGGAGCGCAGGGACAGCTCCGGGTGCGCCTGGTTGAGGACACCAGGCTAGCACCTATCAAGTTCTCCAAGGCCAGGGACACCATCATCATCAGGAAATTCGGGGATGTGGAGCCGGGGAACTACTGGTACAATGTCTGTGAGGGCGAGGCCAAGGGTGTGCTCCGCCCAATGCGGCGGGCAATACGCTGGGCACCGAGCTTGATGCACATTGTCGATGATATTATATCAAGGTTGCAACCAGACTATGATTCTGTCCATATTGGTGCCAGTGGTGAGGACCTCAAACGGAGGGTTGAGGTAGGTCTTGATGCAGGCCGGCAGGTGTATGTCGCGGGGGATGGGGTCAACAGTGCGCTAGTGGAGGCACTCAAGGCAAAGCTCACTGTGCATCACCTGGATGAGTTTGAGGACCTGTGGGGGACAGACAGCAAGTGGTTTTTGGAGATGAAGAGGCTCAATGGTGGGGTTCCTGTGGAGTTTGATCGGTACATGCGTGAGGTTGTTGATAAAGAGGTATTCTTCAGGGGGAAGAAGAAAGCGGAGGTGCTCCGGTGATTTTCTCTTCTCCCTAATAGATAAGTTGTTGAACATCACAATGTATGCTTTTGCAAGCAAGTCTTGTAAGCGTCATCATGTCTCAATTTAATTCTTAGCCTTGGCAGTAGATGTTTCATTAGCTAGCCACTATTACTTCTGTGAAAACTTTGTTAACCATCAATGTGTATAGATTTTTTGCTTCTGAGTTCTGACAGCACTGCTTCCATTCAACTGATTGGTTCCTTTAACTTGATTCTGTAACAACGATTTGTAATACCTTACTTTTTGCTATTTAGTTCGTTTTGTAACCTATATTCTATGTTTTATTTTCGAAATACAGTTAAACATATGATTACCATGATTGGTTCATTTGCATCTGCTATTTTGGCTTGTGGGCATTTTTTCTTTTTGAGTTTGAGTGATGCACAGGCATAAGTGAAGCTATGAATCCTCTTTCTGAGAACATACATCTTTCTACACTTTTGGAATATGGATATCCTTTGAGAGAATTGTTTTGCTAGGTGGTTATATATATGCTCCCTTCTTTACATACTTTCTATAAAAGCAGCTGTGAACTGTTTTCCAAAAATATATGCTCCCTTAGTGCAGTGGAAATTGAAATATTCCATTGAGACAATATGGAGTTGACCTGCTTGTGGAGCAGTATCTTAGTTCATGCTGGGATTTTGCTGTTTGTTTTACCTGTAGGCCAATGGTTATAAGCTGAGAAGCAGAACAATCTTGTGCAATAGCTCAATGCTACAAGTACTTGCATGTGTTTATTCTATGGAAAATTCTGACCAAGAATACCTTTCCAGGTATGAAGTATGTTATGTCATAACCACCATATTTTGTTTTACCACTATTACCTACTCCCTCTGTTTTTAAATTACATTTTATTTTCGGCAAGCTAATTAGTTCTGATAACGGTGCATAAAGTAGGGAACAGCTGCAGTAGAGCATATATAGTCCGGAAGTTTTTCTTGTTTGTTTTTATTGAGTTACAGACATTGTTTCAGTAGGCCATTGTTGCTGTATGACACTATGTGTACCTCTCTCTCTCTCTCTCTCTCCCTCCCTATCTCTCAAACAGTTGCTTGGAAGCTGAGCTTATACTAAACTTACTTAATGTGAAATAACTTTTACTGTTGCAGAATATGGGTTTCTGAGTATGCTAAGGTCTCCTTCGAGGGGTTTCGTAATCAAACACTTGTTTCATTCAGTGAGCCCTGGGCCGTTTCCTATCGGGCTACTTCTCTGCCTTGTTTGCACCGGCATATGATCCGTGCAAAGGAATTTCGGTCGTGCAAAGGAATTTCGGTGTATGAAGAAATCTTTCAGGTCACTATCTGAATTTATGTGGCCATGCAGTTCCAGTTTGTCCGTGGATGACAAAAGTTGAGTTAGAGATGCTGCAGAAACGAAGCAGTTGATCATGCTGGTATTTACTAGTTGAGATTTGAGAGCAAGAGCAAGCAAAGCGCAGCAGATCTGTAAACAAACATGTACCAACAGAGCAGGTATAAGTAATGCACAGCAGGCTGGAGATTGAAGGCACTTGCATCTACAAGTACCACAATGATGAGATTGATTGCGGCACATGCTGAAATTACTGCTGGCTTGTAGTATCAACTGGCTGTAGTCTGTACGATAGTAGGCGATCAATGACTCAACCTACAATGTGCACAAGTCGACTCTAATTTCTGCCCTTGGTACAGTAATGCAAAGTACAGACACCGAACCGAAAGGAATTTGCTTCCTGCATATTTGCTTTGGAGAAGTACTCGATTCTTTTTCTGGTTAAAAGGAGGCAGTAGTAATGTTCAGGGCATGAATTTCCTCAGTGACATGCTCTTTATTTCACCCTTATTGCTGTCAAACTCCTAACAGCTGCTTTGTGGAGGGATTCTACATTTACACCAATCTGTTCTGCATGGCCGAACTGCAGAAAGATAAATAAGAGAAAACTAAAAGACTGCTAAGTGCAGTGCTAGTACATTTTTCGGACATGAGATTACAATGTTATGGTGACAATGGACATTGATTACAATAGTATCTCCCCTGAAAGGTGCGGAAAACTATCTGCTTATTATTACTTGGCAAGAAATCCTATAGCATCGAACATTTTCATCAACTGTCAACAACTTTGAACTATCAAGAAAGAAAAAGGTAGAGGGGAAAAACCAGATATAAACTGCCTCTGTTACATTGCTTTAGCACTGGCATATGTTCCTTTGAGTAAGGGCGCACACTGGATTACAACACGAGCTCCAGAAGCGAGCCTGCAATGGTGAAAATGAGGATCATTTCTCGAAAAAAAATACAGAAAATTTTATTCTGCCTTACTGGACAAACTGCTAGGATTGAGTCTTACTGACCTTTCTTCAATCTTAACCACTTTCTCTTTTTCATCATGAAATGATACAACTCTTGACGATTGTGATGATGGATCAGTCCTTTTGCTCGTACTTCTTGACAAGGTCTTGGATGAAGCTTCATTGCTAGATTCTTGTTCATCATTGTTATGCCTGACGTCTGTGGTTATGGTTACCAGTGTCCCACTTGTGGGTTGCTGACATGGTGCCATTTTGATTGTTTTTGAGATAATTTTACTTCTACCCTCCAAATTATCCAAATCTTGTATGGAGGCTTCTTTCTCAGAAACACTGCAACATATTCTTTCTGCGATCACAATCTATGCAGATAAACTCTATGCAGAAAGCTAATCACGTAGAGAGAGATCATGGTCAAGGAGACAGACATCGAAACATTGATGGGCATGAGCGAATGAGTTCATTTAGAATGACATTGTGCTAAACCTCAATGGGCATTAGTTTCTCACTTGCATCAGATTGTTCTAGTTATTCACCTGTAAGGATAATGAAGAATAAGAAAAGGAATCAGGTAACGTACCAGTATTTTTCATTAGATGAAGGCGGCTTAATACTTGTGGACATCACTTTGCCTGATTCACACCCCTTGGGTGCAGTTTGGAGCATGCTCCCACTGCAGTAGCTGCAGTCTCCTGAGTCTGAAACTACACTGGCTCCAGCGGCGGTTACAGGACGCATGATAAGCGCGCCAAGGGGAGACAAGACTGGAGATGACGGCAGAAGCTCGACATGTTGACTCAAGTACTGGGGCTTGGGTGTTGGTCGCATGATGCCGCATGCAGGGAGATGCTGCCTTGCAGACATCGTCGACCCACAAGCCATGAGCCGCATCAGTAAGTTGGCAGGGTTCAGCTTCGTGATTATTGACTGCGCTGCTCTGTCATCATCGTCCTCTTCTTCTAGGATCCTCTTAGCAGTGGTGCTTCTTCTGCCAAGAGCCTCAGCCCTTATGAGGGACTCCAAGGTCCTGTTCCTACTGGTGCTGTAGGAGAAAGATTCTGTACGCCCTGGTTGCTTATCGTCGGTAGGCACAGTTTCCTTGGTCGGTGTGCTACCAGTACTACAACTGGTACCCTTCTTGTGAAGGTCCCTCCCTGTTGATGTTCCTTGGGTTTGTGTCGCTTCATCTGTGATGACAGACACCTGCTGCTTGTTGTGAAGCATGAGGCTAGGCAGAGTGGGAGAGCTTGTGCAACCTGAGGGAGAACCTATGCTTCCTGCTGATACTCTTGTTAGCTTATTAGGGGCGGAGGGGCTTCCTGAAGAGCTTGAACGTGCTGATGCTGCCTCCTCGCCCCTGTCCCCAGTGGTGCCAGAAGATGATGGTGATGTTGGTGACAGCTCTGGCTGTGGCTCTTGGTGCAGTGCTGGCGGTGGTGCTTTAACCTCAACTTCAACCTTAATCGTGGGAGGAGATGACAATGATGAATTAGCAGTCCAGGCTTCCTGGGAATGAGTTGGTGCCTCTTCATCAGTAGTTGGCTTGACGCAGTGGACCCTTGGGATAATGGTTGTGCCTACATTGGTGCAGTCATGATCTGAAACAACAAATAACAGGATGGGAACAAGCGATAGGTAAATAAATCCAGTAAGTAGGAGTTGGAGAAACAACATAACTGACAAGTGGCAATTGGATGCGACTCATAATTTATAATATACCCGCAGGTGGTGTAGCTACGAATGCAGGTGGTGATGAGTGTTGGGGGAGCAAGAGGGAGCCCTTCAGAACATACTCGCTACCCTGCGCGGGGAGCAACAAATCGTCCTCCAACACATCATGCCACACGAATCCAGTTTTGTACCTCCTCCAATATTGTAGCGCATTTGCATATGTCAGTTGCCAGAAGCAAGCAAGCAAGGAAGCAAATGATCTGGATGGTCAGTTACCTTTTGCAGGACCAGGAGTACATGGCAGCCATGCCCTTCCCTCGGAGCGCATCCAGCCGGCGGATCACATCCCTGAGGTAGAGGGCTTGGTTTGGGGAGGTGAGGTGCATCTCCATGAGGTGTGGGTGCTCCAGGTGCCGTCCGCTGCGGCACAGGTAGTACACCACCGTCACAGACACACCACTTTGGCCTGGGCTGCCATGGCACCTCCTCGGTGCCCTTCCCTCCACTGCCGCTCCTTCCTCCGACGAAGACATGACAGCTTTTCTGTCCTTCCCTTCACTGGACGATCCAAGCAATTTACTAGGCTGCAAGCGGGATGACCCAGCTGAAGCAATTGCGTAGTCACTGCTACAACAGAAGAGTGCTTTCTAGCTGCAGCAGGGAATGGCAATGTAGCTTCCTTAAGCTTGTGTTTGAAAGAAGCAAGCAGTGATGGACCAGCTAGTGAAAGTGACGTGAAAGAAAGACTTGAGGGAGTGGAAGCCTGGAAGAGATGCATACTTATATAAACAAGAGAACCAGCGTTAAGAGGTTGGCCAATCTTCTCTTGTTGTTGCCTGCCCTTTTCTGCTTCCTTCCTGTAGAGGTGGTTTTGATTTGTTTCCCATGTCGAGGAAGATGAGAGGCTGAGCCTTGCTTGTATAGTTGTATGACCGGAGGAGACGAGGAGGTACTGGTACTCATCTGGTGAGGCAGCAGGCATGCATACGGCCAGCTAGCTGTTGTATTGCTGGTTGCTACCAGCACTCACATGGATCTCACTCGCATCACAGCTTGCTGTCACGTCCTCATAGGCACGATAAGGTAATAACAAGAGCAGTAAAGCAGAGTAGGGTACACTAGTACAGTACAGCTGGGTTGGTTGGGAGGCTACATTACATCTCATTACACTGTCTGACATTTAGAGATAATATTTACTGGGTGTTAAAAGCAGGCACAATACTAGACAGTAGTTTACTCGATACACGATACTGGCATCCTCCATGCAGCGAGTCCGGCTGCTTTTCTTGAGCTTACCTGCAATTGCATCTCTCACCCTCGTGCCTCGCTTTCTTCTTCCTTTACAAACTTTACGTCACATGGTTTGATGCACTATAGTATACAATATCAATGGTGCCATCTTATTCTCTACCTTTTTTTTCGAAGGAATAAACTAAAGTAACGGAGAAGGTTGCCACCTTGCCTGGCCTGTATTCGCAAACTGATGCCAGTAACTTTTTCTTCCTTTGTCACTGACAGAAGCAGCTGCGTACGTGGTGTTGAAGGAAGAATTGCTGTTGGAACCAGAGCATTCTGCAGCAGCTGCTGCACCTACGGAGTACTGAATTTTTTTAATTTTATTCTTTTTTTAATAATATTATAAAAAAACCGGTCCAGACCAATATTTGCACTCGGTAGCCGTTTTGGCCGCGCCAGCCCGACCGGCGCGGCCAAATAGCCCTGCCGCGCCAATGCATGTGGCGCGGCAGGGCCGCCACGCTGGCCGCGGGCGCCAGCGAGGCGTCCAGTGGGCCAGCCTCTGCCGTGCCACCCCGCCTGGCGCGGCAAGGGCGTTTTGAAACTGGGGCCGCGGGCCCTCTTCTCTTTCTTCCTCCTCCCTTTCTTCTCCTGCACGCGCGAACACAGCCGCCGCCGGCCATATTCCGGCCAATTTCGGCCGTTTTTGGCGGAGAAAAAGTGGGGAAATCGTTCCCCTCCCTCCCGTGAAGGTATTCCCACCTTTTTTCCCTTGTTCCACCATGGGATTTGGAAGATATGAGTAGGTTTAGGTGTTTTAGGGTTTGTGATATGTTTTGAAATTGTAGTGATTTATACGTTTGTTTCTTACAATGTGATGGTTAGGATGAACGTAGTATTGGATATGCCCTCGATTTGAACGTGTAGAATTTGTTGCATGCTTTTATTCTACGATGTTGTGAACGGATTAGGTTTGTAGGGTATATTAGGATAAATGCATTTGTGAAAACTCATGTTGTTTGTCTAATTCTCGTTGAAATGGTTATTTTGTAGATGGTTTGTTTAGTCCATTGGTTTCATGGTGGGGTTGTGAAAGAGAATGGGGAGTTTGAGAATATGAAAGATGTCACGCGAATGTTTGAAGTTGCCCCGTGTTTGCATGAGATAGTTGAACGTACTCGGAGTCATTTTTGTTGTGGGGTAGATGATGAGATCAACTTGAAAGGCCGTGTTGATTGTGGTAGAGGAAGAGCGGCATACGCTCTAGTGGATTTGAAAACTGATGTGGAATGGGATCAATTTAAGAGATTAGTAGAGCAAGCTAGTGTGCCTTATTTGGATATGGTTGTTACTAGCCGTAAAACTGCCGGTAGAGAGAGGTAGAGAGTTAGTGCCTCAGCTTGGGACACAGGAGTCAACAATCTCACAGCTAGGTATTGGTGTGATCCAACAAGAGCAAATGCAATCAAAGGGAACAGAATGTGCTGATGATTCTGATAGCGAGACCTTTAGTTTTGATGAGATAGAACCAGGCACGACATATGATTATTTTCCTAATGATGTATTTGAGATGGAGGAAGCTGAGGAGGATGATGATGGTATTTCAGAAAGTTCTGACGGTGGGGATGACAATGATGGGTATGAGAATGATGGGTATGAATCCGAGGGAGAAGAGTTAGAAAGGGACAATGCAATTCTAGGAGACAGTCATCATGTTGTACCACCTTCTGTACCAACCAACTTTTGCCCTCCGCATGATGATGACACATTCGAGCGGCATATGCCGGATGATGCTCATAAGCTTGGCTCTGTGACGTACACTGCTCGTGAGTTCGATCTGCTAAAGCAATGTCATGTAGAGATTCCACGTGTTGCCAATGACAAGGACATAAGCCGTGTCAATAGGGCTATATGTGAGATCACCTTGGTGCATGCAGAAGACGAAAGTTTGCCACAATATGAGACCTCTGAGATTGAGGCAAAAAAGAAGTTTGATACCTTTGAGGACCTCAAGTTTTTCTTGGCTAACCATGCGGTTAGATTTCATAGACCTTTCACTGTTGTTCACTCTGACAAGAACGAGAGGTATGAAGTCATGTGCAAGCAAGGGTGTGGCGTGTTTGGTATCGCAAGGTGCGTGGCACGGAGAAGTGGAAGATTACAAGAGTTAAGCAACCTCATGAGTGTCGTTCCTCTAAGCCTAAGCAAGTGCACCCGTAGTTGACAGCATCATATCTGGGGCACCGCATTCTGGGCATTGTTTTGAAAAACAATGACGAATCGATTCCCTCTCTCATTGAGTCGATATTCACCTTTAGTGGATACCGTGTGAACTACTCTAAGGCATGGCATGCAAAACAACACGCCATAGCCCTGCTGTGGGGAGACTGGAAGGAGTCCTATGCACAGGTTCCACGGCGCCTTTGCGCAATGTCTTACTACAATGAAGGCGTGAAATGGTTTATCCACACAGGTGACATGGTCCAGCTTGAGGATGGAGTGTACAAGCCCGTAATGCAGAGGGTTTGGTGGTGCTTTCACAGTGTGCCGCTGCTTTTCAGCATTGCCGTCCGGTTATACTCGTGGATGGCACGTTCTTGAAGGGAAAGTACAAGGGTACACTTATGATGGCCGTAGCTGTCGATCCAGAGCAACAACTTGTGCCCTTAGCTTTCGCCATTGCAGAAAGTGAGAACAACGACAGTTGGTCATGGTTCATAACTCTTGTTCGCCTTCACGTCCTTGGTCCTGAACGGAACGTTTGCATGATTTCTGACAGGCACGCTGGGTTTCTTAATTGTGTGAACGACCATTTGGACGGGTTTCCCCCACTAGTTCACCGGTGGTGCATGAGACACTTTGCAGCTAACATGTGGCGTCGTCAGAAGGAGGTAATTGGAAAGTTGAAGGAGCTTTGCGGCGTGCATACGAAGGAAAGATTTGAGGAAAAGCTGGAGGCACTAAAAAAAAGACTTGAACGAGGGTGCTAAACAATGGTTAGAAGGTGAGATGGAGGATAAAGAGAAATGGGCACAAGCATTTTATGATGGCTACCGATACGGGTTGATGACGACAAATTACTCAGAGTCGTTGAATAACGTGTTCAAAGGCATTAAAAGTAGACCTATCTCAGGCATAATTGAGTACTCTTTCTCCAAATGCAATGAGTATTCATCAATCGCTGGGAAAAAGCTAGCAAAAGCTTGGCTGAGGGTGAGAGAAATGAACATGTTGCTGAGGTGCATCTACAAAAGGCTGAGGAAAGATCTGTCAATCAACTGGCTGAGGAATTTGGACCTAATCGGATGGTGTACGATGTCAGAAGTGCTGGGGGAACTAGCGTAGGTGGTGAGAGTCACGGTGGCAGGCACTATAGAGTGGACTTGACTAATGGATCCTGCATGTGCAACGTCGCTACACTGTTGCATCTTCCTTGCTCTCACGTGATTACAGCTTGTAGGGCTAGAGGCCTAGACTATGAGAGTCCGACTTTCATATCGCCACTATACCGTAGGGAGCACACCATAAAAATTTGGGAGTCAAGTTTCGAGCCTTACTTTGATCCTAGCAGATGGCCGCCTTACCACGGACGTGACTACGTGCCTGACTCATCCTTGAAGAAGGACAAAAAAGGCCAACGGCAAAAGAAGCGTTTGAAAGGGGACATGGATGCTTCACAAGGTCGGTTTGCGGCTGATTACGGGACTGGTGACTTTGATGAGGATAGGTCTCAAAATCGGTGCTCCAAGTGTCACAAATTCATTAAGGACTGCAAATGCCGCACCAAGAAGAAGAGGAAAAGGACTAATAAAACTCCTCATGCTGAGGTAGTATATTGTTTGTGTGTTAGTAAAATAGAAATGTCGTCTTGAATGTTTGTAACGATGGTGTCCTATTATTTACATTTGTTTACTTGTTAAAACCATTGTTTTATAATTAATGTGTTACCTTGTTATAAATTTATTGTAACATGTTTTTGTCATTTAATTTTTCAGGATGGTGCACCCTCGGTTCCCGCTCCTTGAGCTGGCGTACGACGACACCCACCGCGCCCACATGATCGCCGACCAGAATATGGTAATAATCTATGCATATCTTAATACGTTTCATATCCTGGTAATATGGTCAAAATTTATGCATAAGGTAATAATCGTTCATTTTGTTTCAGGTCCTATCTTGCCTACGCGCACGGGTGCATGCACCCATGCACTGAGACAGCCGCTACGCCCCCTACGTGCTTCGGGCTGGTTACCTACCCATAGCGAGGACGGTTTGTATGGGCCTACCCCCCATGGATGGGGCTCTACTTACCGCTCTGGTTGACCGGTGGCGTAACCGCTCTGATGTTCCCAGCAGTGCTAATCGCCTACAGATCGGGGTACGTAGGCAGCGTCGGGCAGCAAGTGTCTTCAGCCCACCAGATCAGAGGCCGCCATGGCGTTGAATCAAGACTTCCAGTTGAACCATGTGTATTGAACTTGACTGTGTTCAAGTATGCTATGTTTTAAACTCTGTGGTGAACTATGTGTGTTGAACTTTGCTATGTATTAAACTTTGTGGTGAACTATGTGTGTTGAACTTTGCTATTTATTAAACTCTGTGATTCTATGTGTATTGCATTCTAGTGAACCTTATATTCGTGTCTATATACATGTTGAATGCCGAGTTGAACGTCGAACACAACCACAGCAAGCAAAGCAAAGAAGAATAGAATTCTAGCGTCTGGGCTCTGCCGCGCCATGCCACCTGGCGCGGCAAAAGAGTGCTGCCACGCCATGCCGCCTGGCGCGGCCAAAGAGTTCTGCCGCGCCAGGCGGCCAGGCGTGGCAGCCATGCCCCGCCTGGCAGCTGGACACGACTTGCCGCGCTGGGCCGCCTGGCGCGGCAGGCATGGCGCGGCAGGCTTGCCGCGCCAGGCCGCCTGGCCTGCCTGCCGCGCCAGGCGTCATGGCGCGGCATGACCTTTAATGTATTTGCCGTGTTCGACGTTGTGCCGCATGAAACTAAAGGACTAAACTCTAGGTCCGTTACAAATATAGTTGAAAGACTAAACTCTAGGTCCATTAGAGAAATACAAATAACAGTTGCAGGACTAAAGTCAAAGTCCAATACACAAATACAAATAATACTTGCAGGACTAAAGTCAAAGTTCATTACACAAATAAAAATAATAGCACGATGATACAATAAAAGATACACCATACAGCTAGTTCGACTCACAGCCAGAGAGTATCTCATCGTCACCCCAACCATCATCTTCATCTGAGCTGATAACCACCACTCCCTTGCCCTTGTTAACCACAGGCTCAACTGGTGCAAATGTCACGCGTAAGCCCGTAGACTTCCCTTTGTCATTTTCTTTCCGCAAAATAGACCCAGGAGCCCTCACCGTATCTATCTGTGCATCCCTCATCCCAACGAATCCATCAGTGCTCCTCTCCAAAGCACCCTTCCTAATTGTCATGTTACAGGGCAAGTCCCCAACAAGAGCCCTCATAGCCTCTAGTTGTGCCTCTCTTGTCCCGATCCTGTACCTGCCTCTCCTCCTCCAACTTCCTTTGCTTCTCAGCCCTCTCATCTCTGGATAGAGGTCTTGGATACAATATCCTATTCAGCCTCCAATACTTGATAAGCGTGTCATGAGCCTCTAGAATAGGGGGCCTACACCTCTTCTCCTTGATGTACTCGTCAAGAATGGTACCAAATAGAAGCTCATCATCTGGCAATGGGACATCATATTTGTTCCTTATCTTGTCCCCCAATTCTCTAGTTTCTCTTTCTTTGTCTCGTTGACCCAAACGTCTGAACCTAGCAACAAGCTCATCACGACCACAGAACCATTCCCAATCACATGTCCGGCCCTCCTGCGCAAACAATATCGCTTCATCAATACAAGACTGTGCAATACTGAACTCCAAAAGATAAATCAAACATAAATATCATATCACTCACCCAAAAAGCGTTTCTATTGCCGCAATACCATCCATAACCAAGCTCTGAGGGAACCACACCACGCTCGGCCAAATACCACACTTGCATCTCTTTTCAGGATACTTCGTACACGGCCATGGAGCCTGCCCAGCCTCATACGCACGCACCTTCTCATCACTTGGCCAAACTGACCGCGGGCCCTGAACGTACTCATTGAACTGACATACTGGCCAACCGTCCTGCAAGTTTAATTAGTTTCAGATTATGAAAAAAAATAATATAACTGCATGAAAACATATACGTATAAGTATTATGCACAAAGAATACAAATGCAAACTAACCATCGTCTTTATCGAGCACCTGAAGAATGGGGAGTACTTTAGCCGACCGCTAGGGGAACCACCACGGGGAGGCACCACCAAGGTAGCACGGACTCCACAATGGCAGAGCGGAGGATCCTTCCTACGCCTTCGTGCAGCGGCCATCCTCTCGTCTACGGTCATTGGAGGGGGGTTTGGTGGGGGAGCAACCCAACGCCGAAACTCATGGTATGGCACCAGTTTTTGACTCTCATATGGAAACAGCCGGATCCTAGGATCAAATTTCTCTGGGCCATCAATCCATTGGAAAAACCAACAAGGCAGGGACTCATACGGATATCTCGCCCTCTCATATTTGAACCTGCATATATAGTACGCTCGTCCTGCAGTCTTTGGGTGCCTAGATTGTTTGACCTCCGCTGGCACGCCGTAACAACAATTTGGAACGGAAAGGTCTGGCGGAATAGGGCCATGTGCATCCTCCACATATGGATACTGACCATACCCCCTCTGGCGTAGCATCCTCTCATGGACAATGGCAGGATTATCAAAGTCCATCACAGAACTACAAATATATACAAAAATAAAGTGAATGAGGACCAAACTCTAAGCAAACCATAACAATAGGGACAACTCTTCCATTTCATCATCTCTAAAAACAAAGCATATAAAATGGGACAAACTTTCCATTTCACCATAAAACCCTAACCAAACTCTAACCAACGCGTTCATTTCACCATCTCTAAGCAAATCATAACAAATGTAACAAGTATTTCATTTCACCATCTAACCCTAACCAACCAAACTCTAACAAAAAACTAACAAATGAGGTCCAACACACAAGATTCAAGAGGGGAGAAGCTTACCGGAGATGGGGGGGGACCGATTTCCCCAAGTTTAATCCGCAAAAAATGGACCAAAATGGGGGGGGAGCTCCAGGCGGCTGCTGCAGCGCGAGCAGCGTCGCTCTGGACGGAGGAGGAAGAAGAGAAGAAAGAGAAGAGGAGCCTACGGCCCCAGTTCAAATCGCCCTGCCGCGCTAGTGCATGTGGCGCGGCAGAGGCTGGCCCACTGGCCGCCTCGCTGGTGCCAGCGGCCAGCGTGACGGCCCTGCCGCGCCACATGCACTGGCGCGGCAGGGCGATTTGGCCACGCCAGTCGGGGTGGCGCGGCCAAAACGGCTACCCAGTGCAAATATTGGTTTGGACCGGCTTTTATTATAATATTATTAAAAAAAAAATAAAAAAAATACCGGAGTACTCCGTATGTGACTATCCCCAACCCCTTGCTACTGCTACACATCTAGAAATTGGTGGTTGGCATCAGATTCTTCGGATGAGCTCACTCATGAGCTGTGTGATGCATATGCATGCCGTGCAAGTAAAATAGACACTGAGGACTGAGCAACCGAATCCGTCAGCATTCGTCTTACAACAGCATGTGAGGTTCGGTGAAGCAGCCTCTGTACGTACGGTGCTGCTGCAAATGCGCAAAGAGAATTGCATTGCATCAATTTTCAAAAAAAAAGTTGCATTGCATCGAATCCATGATTTGATGTACGGCGATTTCACTGCACCTAAGGTAGCTATGTACGTACGCTTTGCTTGCCTTTGATTTCACGTCTGCTTTTTCCTTTTTTGATCTCCATGCCGTGCATTTCTGCCGCCGCTTCAGTACTTTTTGGGCCTTGGTGGGCCGGGCGACCAGCCGACCACCCTGTGCGCTACAGGCTGCGGCTCTAGGTAAAGACGGTAATGGATTCGTACATTTCTCAACCCAAACTGCATAGTAAATTTAGGTAAAAAATTAATCTCTAATAGATGACCCAAACACAAGATCTAAACTCATCCACATGCAACCTATCTTTGCATCTTTCTCTCTTCTCGACTCAAACCGCGACAGGCATGCCTGCATAACCTGCGCCTCCTCTTCCTGGGCGGACCGGCGCACCACCACCACCACCGATCAGCGTAGGAGCTTCTCGACAGAGCACCACCACCAGCACCAGCCGGTGTAGGAGCAAATCGAGGCCCGAAATGGAAACAAATCGAACCAAATCAAAGCAAATCGAAGGTGCGAGCTAGACCTCTGCGCCGATAGAAAGAGTAGGGAGGAGCTCCCCCGAGCTCGCAATGCTTACGACGCGCCTGCTCCTCTTGCGGCTGCCGCCTCGCTCTGCTCTGCGCCTGCTCCCAGAAGCCGTCGCGCCCTGCTCCGCGTCGTGCTTCTCGTCGCTGCCGCGCGAGAGAAAACGTCATCGCGCCTTGCTCGTTGCGCCGGCGAAGGCGGCGGCAACGCAGCAGCTCGACGGCGCGCAGATGGGGGCAGCAACGCCATCGAGGGCTTGGGTAGGGGTTGGTGGTGACGGGGGCAGCGAACCGAGAAGCTTCCCTTCCCAGCAAGCCATGTCGACAGCTCAAACCGATAATGCGACAGTTTGCATCCGGCTATTGGAGTCTTGGAGAGCGCATGATTTTGGGGTGCGAGACCCATTGCTTTGTGCGACCCAAACCCCCATATGGGTCTCGTATATGGGTTGCCTCTGTTGGAGATAGCCGTACTCATGCCATTCATCAGCTGATAAGAAATTTTGATATTTCACACTTAATTAGCTAGTCTTATTGGATTTGATATATTTAAAATTTCTCTTTAAAAATTAACACCGGATTTTGAGTGTTTCTCTCGTATTTTTTTCCTATTCATTTTCTTTTCCATTTCAAGCCCACGTGAGAGGACGATTTTGTACCTACCTTCTGTCTCCGGTCTCTCCACCACGCGCCAGCTCGGCTCGTCTCTCTCCATCGCTCGTCGTCACGGCCGCCATACACTTGCTGTCGCCTGTCGGCTGCTGTGGAGGCCATTCGCTCCCGCGTCGACGCCATGGAGGCCGAGGCGTTCGACTTCCCGCTGTGGCAGGTCTGCGAGGCGGCCGGCGTCAGCTGGTGACACGGATGATGTAGACCCCTTGGCTTTGCATGTACAATAAACAGGAACCGTGGTTTCAACTTGCCCCAAAAAGCAACCTTGAGCTTGGCATACAATTGGATCATCATTTTAAAACCAACTTTGGAATGGTAACGAGCTCAATTGGCGCAAGGTTAGGTATGCTAGGTTTAAAACGTGGACAGGCCGGGCCGGAACTGTCGAGCAGAGCAAAGTAGGAAGAAGACTGGTGGCTGGTGCACAGAACAAAAGAAAACTTCACCGTCGCCTTGGCCTGCCATATGCCTTGTTGACTTGTCCACACCACACACACCCCAATCACTTTCCTCTTTTTCTCCCCCCGAAATTTTGGTTGGATTCCTCTTTTGCCCTCTCCAAATAGTACAGTACTAGGAAAGAAGAACAAGACGGGGATCTTGCTGAGCTTAAGGAATCCATCGACCAAGATTCCGTTCCGCCCACATCTCTCTCGTTTCCTCCGCTGCGGCCGCCGCTGCTGTGCGCTGTCTGTCTGTCCCCGCAGCCGCGGCAGCCTCCTCGCCCCCCAAGATCGCGGAGGCGGGATGGGGGTGCCCAGCGACGAGGTGGTTCAAATCAGACATGCCGACGCCGCCGGCGACCCCGCCGTCGTCACCATCAGCTGCCCCGACAAGACGGGCCTCGGCTGCGACCTCTGCAGGGTCGTCCTCCTCTTCGGCCTCAGCGTCGTCAAGGGGGACATGAGCACGGACGGCCGGTGGTGCTACATCGTGCTCTGGGTGCTGCCGCGGCGGGAGCGGCCCGTGCCGTGGGACATCCTCAAGGACAGGCTGCTGCAGCTCTGCCCCGTCGCGGCGCCGTTCGGGTTCGACGCCGCCTACCTCGCCGCTGCTGGCCTCCAGGACGCTGCTCCTCCAGAGCCGCAGCTCTTCTTGCTCAAGCTATGCTGCTTCGACCGGATGGGCCTCTTGCATGGTAACGCCACTCTCTCGATTCGGTAATGATACCCTGCATAATTCAGTAGCCTATACCTGATTGCTTTGTTCAATGGAAAATTAGAAATTGCTAGCCTAAATTAGTGGGGAAAGTGTTCTGTTCAACAGTCATATTGTCAGATAACAAAAATTGCACTGTCTGATCTCATTTCTCAAACATATTGTGACAAAATTGACAGTCCCTAATTACGCAACAGCATGCATTTTTTGCCATTTGAATACTGAATGCGTAGGAGCTTCTAGGGATTCTTTTTCTCTCGCTGTATAACTCTGCAGTAATACTGCCTGGTGAGGTAACTTCATATCTAGTGAATTTGTTTTTTCATGCAACCAAAGGAGAGCTAATCCTGAAAGGGATGTCTCATCGGATATATATGTAGCTAGAAAAGGTCTAATTTGGATCTTAATGCTGGGAATTCTGTCTCCACAGATGTGACACGGGTGTTGTGCGAGCTAGAGTTCACTATTCGGAGGGTGAAGGTCTCTACCACGCCTGATGGGAGTGTACTGGACCTTTTCTTCATCACAGATGCCAGGTCTCTTATCTCCTCATACATCCTTTCAGTACTTTTAAGATGATATTTTCTTTTGGCGTCTTGATTCCAGAAGCTATTACTCCATGATAATATGAGGAAAACATACATTTTCTATTGTTCATCAGGTATCTTGGCTGACATATCCAGAATTGTACCTTCTTTTCTTTTAGATCATAGTGTGGTGCTCCTGTTTGTGGTTTATGATTGCTATAAGTTCCACCTTTCAGAATATTATTAACTTGATGTCTCTGTTGAAAATTAAATAACAACTCCAGAATGATTTCAGGGAGCTTCTGCACACAAAGAGCAGAAGAGAAGAAGCGTACGACAAACTCGATAGTGTCTTAGGTGACTCATTGGCAAGCCGTGAAATAGATCCTGCGACTGAAGACATGTTGTCTTGCCTCCAAACATGTGCTTCGTTGACGCCTGCTGTAATGGAACAGATGTTTAACACAGATCTCATCATAGAGGAGCAATCAATCAACACAAGAGGTGACACTACCATCTCCGTGACAATGGACAACTCTCTTAGCTCTGTCCATACTCTTATTCAGATTCAGTGTGGTGACCGTAAGGGCCTCCTATATGATATCATGAGGACAGTCAAGGACTGCAACATTCAGGTAACAACAACATACAAGGGAACCTAATTTGCGCAAAATATATTCCTTTCTTTACTTTTCAAAAAAGTATTTTCTTTCAAAGGAAATGACGAAAGCAAGTGGAATATTGTTTGCTGTCAGATTTCCTACGGCCGATTCTATGCGAGCCAAAATGGAAGGTGCGATGTAGATTTGTTTGTGGTGCAATCAGATGGGAAGAAGATTCTTGATCAGCAAATGGAGAGAACGCTGTGTTGTCGCCTAAGGATGGAGCTCCTCAGACCACTGCGTGTGGCGATGGTGAAGCGGGGTCCTGATATAGAGCTGCTGGTAGCAAACCCTGTTGAGGTCTCTGGCAAAGGTAGACCGTTGGTGTTCTACGACATGACCCTTGCTCTCAAGAATCTTCAGAAACGAATCTTCTTGGTATGATACTATACCATGTATACCCTTTGCATTTTGCATTTTGCATCTTTAACAATGACACCATTTATAAATGAATGTATTTGATTTTATTGAGAAGCATCTCTTAACAGCTGATGGAACATCGCTGATCTTTGTAGGCGGAGATTGGGAGACATGTTGTGGAAGATAGGGAGTGGGAAGTCTACAGGGTGCACTTCGGTGAGGAGCATGATTTCTCACCATCGCTGCGGAGCAAGATTGTAGACGGGGTCACCAGCATGCTGATGGGGTTGGACTGATTATGACAGTGCTGGTTTCTTTAGGGATGCATAGTCTAACTTAGTTTGATGCAAGTAAGATTAACCTACAGATAATTGCTTATCTTTAAAATGTAGCTTTTTTGAGCAAATCCAGACACACTGTAGTGATTAAATGCTGGATGACATAGGAGTATTCTATTTGTTGTCTGGGACACAGGGTCCTAAACATACAACTTGATGTTTGCTCAAAGCCTCAGTTCGCCCCATCCGGCCATCCCCAATGTATATACATACAATGAAGCGTGCTCAAGAATACCCAATGTATTTCGGCCAACTCCCTTCTCTGATTTCTCTCGATGGAGCGCAACAGTACTGGGCATAAGTTGTCTACCGGCTAAGGGATCTGTAAGCTGGGTGACCATCTGATTCTTGCACTCTATTATGCAGAACCACCACCATTGCCTACAAGAAAGGATTTAGTTGATCAAAATTGAAGTTCAGCCTGATCCATGATGATCACATTATGAAGACAACTCCAGAACATGACGCACCAAGCTTCTGGTAGTAAAACAGGGCAGACCTATATTCAAACGAGCTTGTCTATACGCTATATGGTGCATACCATGTCCGTTTAATTGGCCGTTTAATCTGTTTATTGGTCGTTTATTTTGAAATAAGAGCTAAACGATAGATAACCGACATTTAGGCTAACATTGCAATAAATATATGTGAGACAAACGTCCCTAAACTGAAACCGGATTTAGTAAATATAGAATCGGACCCTATTTAGATTGGTTCAATTTTACTATTCATTCACACTTTCATTTCATTAAAAAACATGATTTCTCTTACAAACTTGATTGTTATCCAAAGGTAGTACTGACAGGTGCTATACACTTTTCTTTATAACTTAAACCGGAAGTAGTAGTACTAAACAGTGCTACACTACAGTAATGCTGCACGCAAACTCTTGTTTCTTCTTGCCTCGTTGTCGCATCGCATGCCGCCCAAGAAGGCAGCAAGAACAGAAATCACTGGAATGAAATTGTATCCAGTGAAGCGACTGATCAACAGGGATTTACCTGAGGTCGAGGGGCGCGTCCGGCCATGAGGGGACGACGTCGTCGAGGTCGTCGCAGACGAGCCCGAGGAAGTCCCGCCAGCAGAGGACGCCGTCATTGAGCTGGTTGAAGCTGGTACCGTACCTCACCGGCGCGCGGATGTCGCACGGTTCGATTGCATGCGCGTTGCCATTTGGTGTTGCCATGGATAGATAGATAGGTGAGCATGGCAATGGCGTGATGGACGCTCGGTGGTTGTTGCATGTGGGAGTGTGTCAACAACATAGGTTGGTACTGAGTACACTGCTTCATGCCAGGCCTGTGATGGATGCCGGAGACGCAAGGGCTGCAGCTGGACGGACTGTTACGACTCATTCTTTCCTCTTCTGCTTCTTCAACCAGCAAATAGACTAGAGAGGAGACGGTAAAAAAATAGAAGAGTTTCGTCTTCTGCTTCTTCAACTAGCAAAATAGTCCTAGTCTCCTACTCCTTCCGTCCCAAAAAGGATGCAACTATGCGTTGCGTGCCAACTAAAGTGATCCTATTTGACTAAGTTTATAAGGAATAATATTCATGGTTATGACTTAAAATAAATTTATTATGAAAATACATTTTGTGATTAATCTAATGATGTTTATTTTATATCAAAGGTATTAACACTTTTTAATATATAATTGGTCAAACTTAAGCTACTAACACATGGTACTATTTCAAAGTTGCATTTTTTTTGTGACGGAGGTGGTAGACTAGAGAAAAAGAGGAGAGTCCAAAACAAAAAAGAAGAGTGTAAAAAAACAAAAAGAGGATGCACCAGCCGGGAATCGAACCCGGGTCTGTACCGTGGCAGGGTACTATTCTACCACTAGACCACTGGTGCTTAGCGTTTTATCTTCCTGTTAAAAACTCAATACTACTAGCTTAAGGTTCTAGTCGTGGCAATGAATGAAGATAAAACCCTAGACAACTGGTCTTCTCCAAGTAATCTGAAGTAAAATATTAGGAGCTGTTTGGTTGGAGAATGCAAATGCAAACGTCAATGCTAACCACTTACGCTGTAATAGGATACAAATCAAACGATCCCACATTTTGACTGATTTTGGATTTCACCATTTGCAATTGACAGTGGAAAGATAACATCCTCATCTGGTTAAGCTTAGGTACTGTTGAATACCGTCCTTAACACCAGAGAAAACTGCAATTCACTACATCACGTAAGAACACGACGGCCACAAGTAAAGGTGTACAGAAACAGAACAACAGAAGAATGGTATTCTAGCAATAACTTAAGTAGCCCTTTACAACAATAAAAACACAAAAAATTGGGAATTGTCATGGTCTTAAGGACCATCATTAATGACAATTACAGGGAGGCCGTCGGGCACCAAAACCTGCGAAAGGATGCCCTCCACTCCCTTATCCTTCATCGTCCATTCCAACCATGGAACGTCATAACCCAGCGTGCCAACATACATCCTCAAGCAAATGCGGCAAAACGACCTCTCACAGATACCGACCATAACCGCAGGTAACAAGGTCGACTGTGCAAAGATTATAAAAAAAAAAGAGAGAAAAAAGCTCTCTAAGACGTGGCATCTGCCGCTCCCTCAGGTTTGTCTGTTTCCATCTGCTCAGCAGCAGGCTCCTCAGCAGCTTGGTCACCAGTAGGTTCACCAGCTGAGTTTTCAGCTGATTGCTGCTGCTCTGGTGTTTGAGGCTCTGGCGCTTGGGTTTCAGTTGGAGGTGGAGTTTGTGGCTTTGGAGCTGGCTTAGGTTTCGTCATGATTGGTTTGCAGAACCTGTAAAGCAAAAGGTTCAAGGATTTATCTTCTCAGAAAATCGTCTTTATATGTACAACTAGGGCAGGTCAGCCTCAGATTGGGGAGTCGGCATAGCCATATACTAACCTGTCAAGTGTTTCAGCTTTCTTCTTAAGGTCCGCTGCAAGGAGGACAGGATTGGCATGCTTTTGCAGAGCATCCTGCTGCTGTTTTTTCTCACCTAACCAAGCCTCTGCTTCTGAGCACTCATTAATGACCTAGAATAAAAATGTGTTAGTAACTAACAACAGTACCCACCTATTCATCTACCACGTTAGCATTGCAACAGCCAACAAAATACAAAAGCAAAAAGACACTGTTTTGTGTCAGAACTGAGCACCTATATCAGGAAGCAATACAAAGTACAACTGAAATATTGTGTAGCACATTGCTGCGAAGGAAAACTATCTCGGGAATATCAATAGGAACAAAACTCAATTACACTATCTCCTCTATTTAGAAGTAGTTAATACCTTTTGCTTCTCTGATAAGTCGATGTGTTCAAACTTTTGGTCGTTAGACAGTGCAGCTTCTCTGAAGCTGTTGATGCAGTATACCAGTTGGCTAACAGCAGAATCTCTAATTTCCCACTCTCTGAAGCGTGCCTCAATAGGATCACCAATCTAAAATTGAAAAGACAAATAAATTCTGTCATCTAATAAAACCTTAAATAACCGAAAACATTGTGTCAATAAATATTACATGTCAAAAACATTGTATATCAATATATTACATGTCAAAAACATTGTATCAATATATATATATATATATA
The DNA here is from genome assembly GCA_015342445.1 of Digitaria exilis. Lineage (NCBI taxonomy): Eukaryota > Viridiplantae > Streptophyta > Magnoliopsida > Poales > Poaceae > Digitaria > Digitaria exilis. The sequence continues at coordinate 1,009,981 of JACEFO010002191.1, forward strand.
TATATTAGATAATGCATGTAGTTACTAAAGAAAGCATACCTTTTTAAGTTCTTCAAGTTTAGCGATATAGACTCCCTTGGTTTCATCCTCACCATCTTCATACAGCCAATCTTCAACCTCCTGAAGCTTAGCTATCAAACCTTCCTTGTCCTCAGGCGTGACAAAATCATTGTACTTGTCATAGAGCTAAACAGAAGAAAAACAAAATCAGGCTCTATCCACAAAGTTGGTAAGAAAATACTGATGCATGCAACTAGACATACCTTGTTACGCATGTCATAGACATAAGCTTCCACAGCGTTCTTCTTCTCCTTGGTTTCTTCCATTACCCTGTCCTGGAGGGCCATCTCATACTCTTTCTCTACAGCTTTATTCAAGTCCGCAGCCCCCAAGGCACCATAGACCAATTCAGAGACTGGAACATTTGTCTTTTTAACCTTCTTTTTTGATGGCTCAGCCTAAAACAAGGAAAATCATTTCCAAAGGCATTAATCTCAAGCTGTGACAAAGGGAAACTCCAAAAATTTCAGTGTGAAATATGATTTGCGACAATCATGAATCACATTGATAATATTTCTGGAACTCATTCTTTATAAAGATGATTATTAAATGATAGGTAAAGTTCTTCCATGTTGGAAACTAATAGTCATGAAATGTCAGTTTAAAGCAACACAGGACACTGGCTTCACTTTAGATCATCTCAACGGACTAAATCCAAAATTGGCAAACAGTAGAAAAATACCTTAACATCAGTATCCATTGGAACAGATTTTTCCTCAGAAGTTGGTGCTCCATTTTCAGCACCCTCTGCGGTGTCTGTAGCACCTTTAGACTCCTGCATATTCACATCAGTTCCAGAAGCAGGGTCATTTGGTGTGTCATCTGTGTCCATCTTAGTAGCTTCCTTCTGAGCCTCATTCGTAGCAGCTGATACAGGAACTTCCACCTCCTCTTCCTCTAGCATCTGCATCCAAACAAAGCATATATTACTAGCACAACAACAACAACAAAAAGAAGAAATAGAGCGCCATTTCAGAGGATGGCCAAAGGAGATATGATCAAGTTACCGTTGCTGATTCAATTGAGATTATCCCATGAATGTTGAGACGGACTTTCACTTTCACTTTCGCCTTTCCACCATTGCTGGATTGGAAAGGGCCAACCTGCAACCATATGACAGTGATTCAGGGGGGGGGGGGGACTGTGCTGAGAGCAGACTGAATTATGCCCAGCTGCTCTTAACATGCAAACTTACAAAGTAGAATTATGCCCAGCCTTACCGTGTAGGTGCTAATTTTTGGCTCAACCTGCGCATCATTTGCATCAACATTCACAACATCAACCGCAAATGTACTGGCTCGATAAAATGTCAGAGCTTTGCTGCTAGGGATGACATTCCCCTTTGGGAATACAACTGTTTGCTGTGTATCATTGTTTTGGGCATCTGGCTTCCATGACAAAGCAATTGAAAAAGGAAATCCATCATTAACCTGCAATAAACGAAGTATGGACAAGCAGTATTAAATACAAATGGTGCAAATACCATAAGAAATTGACTCTGAATACATGGATTCATCAATCATAACTAGTGAGAATACATTAAACTGTGCCTAACAGTACTGGTGAAAACAAAAAAAAGATAACAACATCATTCGTGTAAAGCAAAAGTATTAAATTCGCCTGTAATATAAAAAAAATAGAATGCAAAATTAGAGACAAAATAAAAAAATATGCATTCTAAAACTAAATAGAAAAATAGTATACACCCACACATATTTAATGATGACGATGCCATCAAACAGATGACAGTATCCAAGCCTCTAAAACAAGAAAAATATTTGACTTCCTCTCCTACCTAACAAGCAATCCTAGTGGCTCATTATCATGTTTCAGCTAGACAGATACATATATGGGTACATCAAATATATCAAGTACGCATCTGGCCATTTATTTTTTGATGCTCCACAGCAAGATTTTACTATGCAAAAACAGCAAAAGAAAGATTCTACAGTGTAAAAGACAGAAAATGTAAAATACTGAGTTAATACCTGAAATTCCCGCACTTTGAAAGTGGGGCTGAGAATAGCACATTCGAGCGCACAGCCTCTTGCCACACACTCACTGGCATTCATTGTCCTCCTAGGTTCCTTCCCAAAGAATTCAGTTATTATCTTGATTATGGCAGGAACACGAGAACCAGATCCGACAACCTCCACAAAATGCACGTTTTCTGTCGTCAAGCCAGCTTCAGCCAAGGCTTTTTCCAAAGGCCCTTTCACGCGTTCCAGCACAGGAGAACTGATCTGCTCAAATTCTTCCCGCTTGATGAACCCTCGTACATCCTTTTCATCCATCAAGCACTCGATGTTCAATGGAGCCTCTGGATTGGCGCTGAGGACCTTCTTAAGTTTCTCGCACGCCACACGCAACCTAATGCATGCACGTGCATTCTGGTACACATCAATCTTGTATTCCTCCTTAAACTTAGCAGCAAAGTGCTTGAACAGGGCCTCATCAAAGTCCCTCCCACCAAGAGACCGGTCATAGGTATGGGACAACATCTTGAGTTGTCCCTTCTTGTAACCCACAATACTGACTTGCATGCTGGCATGACCGACATCAACAAATGCGACGTTCAACTGGTCGTTCTCTGGGAGATCAGTCTTGTAGATACCATATGCCAATGCAGTGGCTGTCGTCTCATGGAACAACCGCAGTGGCCGGAGACCAGCAATGGTGGCAGCATCAAGCACAGCCCTGCGCTGCAGATCATTGAAGTACACCGGGATACCGATGCAGCAGTCCACAACGGCAGCTTTTAAGTTGCCCTCAGCAATACCCTTCAAATTGGACAGCACCATCGCTAGCAGCTGCGTGGGGGTGAAGGCCTGCTCCTCGCCCAGATACCGTGCGTGGACGAGCGGAAACCCATCAGGGCCCTCGGACACACGGAACGGGAAAGAGGCGAGGTCGCGCTGGAGCTCGGGATCGGAGAACTTGCGGCCGAGCAGGCGCTTGATCTGCGAGATGGAGTTCTTCGGATTCATTGTGGAGGAGGCGGCGCCGGCGGTGCCGATGAAGCGCTGCTTGTCGCCGAAGCACACGATCGCGGGGGTCTCGCGCTTGGACTCCTCATTGAGGACTACATCGATCCCGCGCTGCCGGGCCACGGCCACAATGCAGCTCTCGTTTCCCAGATCAAACCCCACCACGCTCATCTTCGATTCACCCTCAGTTCCCCGCCACTACAGCTTCAGATCTAGATCACAAACAGCCCCTGCATGACAAGGCGAGATCCAGTTAGGCGGTTCACAGAAGGGACGAATTCGTCCATAAATCTACCTTGAAAACACCAAAACAAGGATTACACACGAATCAAAAACGAACAGCGCCCATAGACTTTTACGCCAAAAGCACCACTGCGCCGACCTCAAACCCCACGTCCCAGCATATAGCATCTGAACCGCAAAACCACTGAAATCGAAGCCAGGGGCTCGGAACGCGAGGAGGGGGAGGGGTCAGATCGTACCTTCAGTTCGAGGCCGGTGGAAGCTCGCAGCGCCGCAGCGGGGAAGAACGGGCAGCGCTTTCCTTTGGAGAAGAGGAGGGGGTGGTGGAGGCGGCGGCCAGGCGGGGATACACGGGTGCCGCCGCCGGGGCCGAATCCTCTAGAACGTCTGAACGAGAAACACTGCGCGTATCGGCGCTACGAACTTGTGCCGCCAGAGGGCATCTGAGGCGTTGGTTTGATGGGGAGGCAGACGTACGGTTGGATGTGGTGTTAGAGTTCGGAACACGTTTTGGTTGTGTTGTGTATTTCGACCTCCCGAGTACCAACGGAATCATCTCGGACGAAAAAAAAAAAGTTCCAACTGAGCCTGCCGAAAAAGAGGTCGCAACTGAAGCATACTAATATTTGGATCTGGATACAAAATTTGGTTCATATTCAAAGTTTAAGTGAAATTTGTGGTAATAGATACTATATGTACTTTTTGTAGGTGATGATTCTGTTGACGCCTTTTTTGGCCGAATGCACTGGATCGTGCGGCGCGCAAAGGAGCTCGCTGCAGCACCTCTGCGACGGGCGGTCAGACCCCTGTTACGGGCGGTCGAACTCCCTGTGACAGGCGGTCAGACTCCCTGTGACAGCCCGGCAAGAAACCAACGAACGCCCACCCGGGAGGGACCTCGTCAGGGTAGGCGCACCTTGGGTTGTTCTAGGGTCGGCAGGCCACCTAGAACGTCCTCGATTATCGTCGAGACGAAGGAAGAACAGGAGATGAGGTTGGAAAAGCTAGGGCAAAGGAATAAAGGAAAACGATAAAAGTAATAGATGTATTTATGTTTTTTGACGATTGGGTGTCTCCATCGGCCATGGCCCTTTATATTTATAGGGTGGGGAGGTCTTGCCCCGCAAGGAATCAAATTCCTAAAGAAATCCCATCAAAATACAATTCTAACTCGGTTTACCCAGGCATAGCCGGTTTAACCTCCTGTACGGACGGTCTAACCGCCTGTCTCGGAGTGCAGAACTTCACAAGGTCATAACTCCCTCGTCCGAACTCCAAATCGGACGTTCTACATATGGATTTTGATCTATTCGACGAGTGAAATCCATTGGTGAAGTCCTAATTGTATTTTGATGACCTTGTATAGCCGGTCATGACCGGTTGTTACGGGCGGTCTGACCGCCTGTCGCAAACCTGTCAATTTTGGTCGTCAACATATGCCCCCCTGTTTTTTTGTTAAGCTTGCGCGCCAAAAAACAATCTTCTAAACCAAAATTGTCTTAGCTCGATGATGATCAATGCATCGGCCATATTTTGTATTTTGACTCTCTTTTTTTTTCTAAGGGCGATAACATCTTATCGGCCATAAAGCTTGATTTGCTCAAGTCGAAGCTGCATTCACCTGCTTTGGCCTCCACTCTTTCCGTGTTGGCTTAGCTGGTTTCTCTTCATTTTGTTGCTCCATCGACTCCTTCTTGCGCAATCTTTGTAATCTCCTCTTTTGAGTATGGGACAATCCTGAGGGACACCACCTCGGCTATACGCCCTTGGAACGTTGCTTGTTGCTACTTTCACCTTGCTCAAAAGCAGCACAAACATCATTCTTGACCAGATTACTATTGTAAGCAATCGGTCTTTGTAATGCACTATAATTTGAATATGGAAGAGAATATTGAACAATACAAGGTCGCATATACGAACTACCATAATCCAAAGGTGAATAATAGCAAGGATAAGACCAAAGCCAAGGTGTAGTCGGTCCAACATAAGAGTAAGGTGCAAAAGCAAAATTACCTCGCTGTTCATGCATACCTTGCGCTCTATGTCTTGATGGTGTCTTTTCTCCTCTAGCACTTTTTGGTTGATTTCTTCGCTCCTGAGCAATACCTTTCCTCTTGTACTTGGCCAAGAGCTCTTCAAAAGTCGATCTTGCTCTATTCTTGGACTTGGAGGAATTTTCAGCCTTCCTGGAACGGCCGGTCAGACAGGCTGCACGGCCAGTTAGACCGCCTGTCTTGTCGACAGACTCGCTGCTCTTCTCTTGCCCCCCGAGCGTAGAAGCTTCTGCTACAGCTCGACATGTCTTCTTGTGCAGCACCTTTTTCTCGGGCCTCTCTTCACCAATGATCACATTCTTTCCTTTAGCTTTTTCGGCTTGATCCGGCCGAATGAGCACTTTAGGATTTGCCAATTCAATGGTGTTCATGAAAGCATTTACAGGAAAAGGATTATGATCAACCTGCATATCATGAAAAACTAATCGGCCTTCATTAATAGCCGATTGTACTTGCCGGCGAAAGACATTACAATCATTGGTAGCATGAGAAAAAGAATGATGAAATTTACAATAAGCACGCCTTTTCAATTCCTCAAGCGGTGGTATGGTATGAGACATTTTGATCTTTCCACGCTTCAATATTTCATCAAAAATTCTATCGCACTTAGAAACATCAAAAGTAAATTTCATCTCTTCTCGCCGATTTTTATAAATCGGTTTAAGTGAAGGACAGGTGTTTGCTTTGTCATTAGATGACCATGAAAATTCAGCAGCATATACTTCTTTACTATCATCGTCCGAAGAATCATAATCTAGAATATGCACATTAGGACGATCATATTTGAGCCGAGCATCTTTACTTCGGCTTTCTTGAGCTAAACCTCTTTGCAAGACTTGGGTAACGTTAACAAATTCATGACCATCTAACTTGTCTCTAATATGGGATCGCAACCCATTAAAAGCCAAATCAGCAAGATCCCTTTCCGAAATAACAAGACTATAACAACGATTTTTTGTATCTCTAAGCCTTTTAATATAATCAGCAACAGATTCATCATGCTTTTGCTTAACCGATGTTAAATGACCCAGTCTCAACTCGCTATCTCCGGTATAAAAGTGATCATGAAATTTTTGTTCTAATTGTTCCCAAGTATGAATAGAATTAACAGGCAATGAAGCAAACCATGAAAAAACAGTTCCAGTTAAAGATAAAGAAAATAACCGCACTTTTATTCCCTCTATGGAACTAGCTTCTCCTAATTGAGCAATATATTGGCTAATGTGCTCCCAAGTTGTTTTGCTATCATCCCCGCTAAATTTAACAAATTCAGGACAACGCCAACCAGAAGGATATGCAACCGAATCAAAACTCAAAGGATACGGTTTTTGATATGAACGAGTTCTATTCTTCATCTCTATTCCATAATCCTCCTTCATTTGTTTAGCAAGATCAGCATTAAACTTATCAATGACTTGTTGAATAGTGGTTGGCATAGGTTGTTGTGATGTGAGAGCATTCGATTGCAACATATTATGTTGTATAGATGAATTAAAAGCATTGTGTTGCAAACGGCTATTGGCTTGTGTATTGGGTATAAAACCATGTGAAGTACCCACTCCAACAGGAGTTACACTTGTAGTAATCGGAGTCATAAAGCTAGAAACCCCACCAGATCGGCTAGAGAAAGCCTGAACGGAAGGTATAGGAACTGAAGACTCCGGCAACGAAGCATGTTGAAACACAGCACCTGGGTCGGTCTGACCGGCTGGACCAACTGGTCTAACCGGCTTGTTCTGACCAGACTGAAACGGTGGTGTTTGTCCAACAAAATAGTTGAACGGCATGCCATAGAGAGGTTCAACTCCAGATATTGCCGATGTACTAGTAGATGGGATCTGAGGTGGTACAGACTGGGAAACAGATACATCAACATTACCCTCAACCCGTTTACCGCTACTTTTTCTATCATGTGTTGCATATTTTCAGTTAATGACAACCGCAAATTATCTATCACTGTAGTAAGATCATTCACGGTAACATAGGGGGTTTGTGCTGATGTACTCACATTGCTTTGTACCTCAGGTGGTGGAGTATCGAAGGTGACTTCCTTGGTCTTCGTGACATTGCCTTGACGATCCTCCTCGAAGTGCGACAATAACTTCTGCGTGGCTTCTTCCTTGCGTCGTTCCAAGTTTTATGCCGCAACTTCTTCGAGCCTCTTGAATTCTTCATCAAGAATCTTCTGTTCGTCGGCTGTGATCTTTTTCAGATTTGGCCTGACGATGTTGGTGGAACACCCTAAATTTGCCCTGATTAAAATATTAGTAATTCAATAGCTTTTTGTATTTAATGCTCATGAAACATGTAGAGAAAATAAAATTTTGAATAATTAAAAGCAAATATAGGTAATAGAAATATTATTATTGCATTCATGCTGCTGTATTATTTTTTATTGTTGAATTCAAATTTGAATTTGAATTTGAATTCAAATGAGTGTTTGAATAAAAGAAAAACCTTTTCTTTTCTCTCTCCCTCACTCTCTCAGCCTGGCCCAGTTCTTTCCCTCTCTCCCCGCGCGGCCCACTTCTCCTTCCCTCTCTTCCTTTTTCCTTCGCGCGGCCCAGCCCAGCGCCGCAGCAGGCCGCAGCACGCGCCAGCCCGCCTCCTTCCCCTCACTCCCGCTCGCTGACACCCCGGGCCCACCTGTCATCCCTCTCCTCGCGCCGCTGACAGGCCGAGCCCGACGCGGGGTCGAGCTCGAGTCTGCCTCGCTCACGACGCCGCGCCGCCTCAGCTCGGCTTGCCCCGCACGCCAAGGGCCCTATTTAAGCGCTGCCACCCCCTCGCTTGGCGCCTACGCTAACCCTAGCCGCCAATCGAGCTTGCGCAGCGCAGCCGTCGCCAAACCCTAGCCAAGCGCCGCCGCCGCCAACTCACCGACTCGCCGCCTAATTGTCGACGAGGTCACGCCCAGGAGCTTCGCAAGGTAGCAGGGAACCCGCTGAGCCTTTTTCCCCTCTCCCTCTCGCCGCGTCGCGCTTGTGCGAGCTCGCCGGAGCTTTTTGTCCGCCGCCGCTCGTCGCCGGCTGCAACCGTCGCCCAATCATCGAGTAGATCCCTCAAAATGAGTTCCCCATCTCCTCCTCTCTCTCCCGGGCCAAACGCTGCGAGGTTTGGTGCCCTGTAGCGCCGGGAAAGCCCAACGCCGGCGAACTTCCGGCGAGGCGCCGCCGCGAGCCGCCGTCTCCGACGACCAAGTGCCCCCAAACGCCCGGAGCCGTCAGATCTAGATCCAACGGCCCAGATCAAACCCGAATCGAGTCAACCTAGGTCAAACCGGCCACCGTGGCAATTTTGCAAAAGAGCTCCTGCTGCTTTTGGAAATCAGCCCGCGGTTCAACGCAGTTCAAAAATAATTACAGTTTAGTCCTTTTCCTTTCGGTTTAGCCCCTGTGCTTTTGAAAAATAGAGCTTGCTGTCCTAGATGGCTGTTTTACTCGTTAGCCCTCGGGTTTTTATACGAAATTATGTTTTAGGTCCCTGGTTTCTTCCAAAAACACCCCTCGAAGCCTAAAACTCTCACCAGGAAGCCCCTAGAGCCTGTTTTAAGCGTAGTTTCTTTGTTTTAACTCCGATTTGAGTGATTTTCGCGCTCACGTGTTCGTAGTGAAGCGTACACCAATTCTAAATCCTTCTTTTCATCATTTGTTTATGTTTGGTGTACTTTTCTAATTAAATACCTTGTTTGCATGTATGTGTGGATGCTTGTGTGGTGATCGATGTGTGTAGTTGACGAGCCGTTCGAGTTCGCCGACGACCCCGTTCCCGAAGAGCAGGTGCAGCAGCAGTTCTCTGAGGAAGGCAAGTATAATACGGACAATCCTTGATTACCTATACACCATTAATCATATATTCATATGCATGTGTCTAATTTTGCGATACACTAAGGATGATCCTAGTCTTTACATTATTCCTTGTTTACCCGGGTTATATGCATTATGGTTAGTATTTGCTATGCGCTGCAACCAACATTTATTTTAATGTTAATATTGAATTAATGGTTCACTTCAATGATGACTAAAAGATGCTTTTTAGCAACATGGTTCGGAGAACTAGAGCATGTGCTTCATGCTTTGTTCTAGTGACTCTATAAGGTTTGGTCTAGGGAATTAGAGCATGTGCTTCGTGCTTTGTTCTAATGTCTCTCCGTAAGGTCTGGTTCTTAAAGCGGCAACCCAGGAACTTGTTCGCCGCCGTTGGAACTATAATGGCTCTGGTCTTGGATAACTAGCTTGTACGTCTCTAGCTCGCCAGTGGTTACCGAAAGGCGTATGTGGGGAGCATGGGTGAGAGTATAGTTTGATCCATCGAGGACGGATTTATCCGTTGGCTATGTCTCGTTAGGCAAAGTCCCGTGATGTAAGTGCCCGATGTACGGCAACTTCACATGTTGCGATGATTGCGCTCTCGCTCTGGACGCCATTGACCCCCTCACGTTGCGCCCTGAGCGTACGTCAATCTTGATACCTTGGGTTATGCTGCCTATGTTGAACCAAAATGGCTACTGTGCTTGTTAGGGTGTTTTGTGAAAGTCCTCGTAGCATAAGTTCTTTTGGATTTATGTGACCAGTGGGTAAAGGGCGAAACCTCTGCAGAGTGTTGATCTATCATGATAGCCATGCTCACGGTTACGAGCGGCCTGGATCCTTTTTTATTAGAAGATGATATTAGAGGTTGATGTTGGAATATTCTATAATTATTTATACATTATTATTAATGGGTTTATACTGGGTTCTACTCATTTGTAGTAATTTGGATGATAATAAAATGAAACTACTAAAAGTGCTATTGCAGTTTAACCTTGTCAGGCCTTTTGTTCTTGCATAACCCGTGTTATATTTGTTAAGTAAGATGGTTTACTTACACTTGCAACTATTCAACAAAATCCCGGATGGGTAACAGATGGAGCAATGAACAATCAGTCGCTTGCTGAGTTTCCGGAGGATCTGCCGTACTTCTAGCTGTGTTCAACCAGTCGGTGTCCCTATGGACTTGAGGCTCTACTAGTTATGAAACGTTTGCGTTTAATAAGACTTCCGCTGTGTTATATGTTTAAGACTATGTCTTGTGTTAAACTGTGATGTAAACTATTTTATTCAAGCATTGTGTTCTCTGTGATTCAATATTTGTAATCTATAGGTGTTCTGTGGACATCCTGGGCACGCATATAGAAGCATTCGAATTTCTTGGAAATCTGGGTGTTACAGTTGGTCTCATGAATCTCACTGCGTTTGGCATTGGGATCGGCCATGGTAACCGATTTATCCTTCTTCTTCCCCAGCGGAGTCGCCAAAATACGTTGACGCCTTTTTAGGCCAACACACGAATCCACTGGATCGTGCGGCGCGCAAAGGAGCTCGTTGCAGCACCTCTGCGACGGGCGGTCAGACCCCTGTTACGGGCGGTCGAACTCCCTGTGACAGGCGGTCAGACCCCTGTACAGGCGGTCAGACTCCCTGTGACAGCCCGGCAAGAAACCAACGAACGCCCACCCGGGAGGGACCTCGTCAGGGTAGGCGCACCTTGGGTTGTTCTAGGGTCGGCAGGCCACCTAGAACGTCCTCGATTATCGTCGAGACGAAGGAAGAACAGGAGATGAGGCTGGAAAAGCTAGGGCAAAGGAATAAAGGAAAACGATAAAAGTAATAGATGTATTTATGTTTTTTGACGATTGGGTGTCTCCATCGGCCATGGCCCTTTATATTTATAGGGTGGGGAGGTCTTGCCCCGCAAGGAATCAAATTCCTAAAGAAATCCCATCAAAATACAATTCTAACTCGGTTTACCCAGGCATAGCCGGTTTAACCTCCTGTACGGACGGTCTAACCGCCTGTCTCGGAGTGCAGGACTTCACAAGGTCATAACTCCCTCGTCCGAACTCCAAATCAGACGTTCTACATATGGATTTTGATCTACTGGATGAGTAGAATCCATTGGTGAAGTCCAAATTGTATTTTGATGACCTTGTACAGCCAGTCATGAGCGGTTGGTACGGGCGGTCTGACCGCCTGTCACAAACCTGTCAATTTTGGTCGTCAACAGATTCAAAATTTGTCTATGTGGATCTGGTAATATAATGAACTTTCTCACGTGCTTTAGTTGATCATAAGGTAGAATGCTTTGGAGAAGAAATGGTCACGGAATGTGTGAGATTTCGATCAGAAGGGAGGAATATAAGGGAAAAGGTTGTCCTGACAGATGACGAGAACAAGATCACTAAAGTGAAGAGTGGTATGGTTCGCAAATCTGAAGGAAGGGGCACTAGGCAACAAGATAGAATCAACCAGTGCATCGCCACAGGAGATGTTTGAGTTTTGGGGAGGGGGGAGCATGACAGAGAACACATAAACACAATAGAAAACTATCATAGAAAGCAGAGAGAATTCTCTCAGTGCCATAGAAACTAATGTGACTTCCCTCGGTGCCATAGATTTTTGGAAATTGCCTTCAAAACCATAAAACTCCAATTTATCCCCTGTATGCCACTTCCATCCTTCTGTTGTTATGTTGCTGTTAAATACCCATACAAACAACACATCTACCCCTCCCTTCTAAGAAAAATGTTGTCATTTCCCTTGCATGAGTGCATGACATTCGAGGTCTAGGTCGGGGGGGGATGGACAAGGAAATTATTCATATTAAGTATATGATGACAGTACATGTTGGGGAGATGTCCCTCGAAGTCAAAAACATACTTTCTATCTTCGCAGGGAAATCCGACGAGGTTGCCGAACACTAAGACAGGAGATCTGAAGAAGCTAACACGAAGAGGATAGACAAGCAGCGCCATAAATGAAGCCACGAAACAGACTGCGAAATAAGGAAGGACCGTTCTACGCGAGGTCAAGACATGAAGAGGATGAGGATGAAGTCATTTCCCGCGACGAATCTGGGCCAAGAATTGGCGGGAAGCAACGGTCGTCCGAAGTTGTTAATAGTTCATAAGGATTATGGCGGGAAATAACGGTCGTGTAATTGAACGAAGTTAACCCCTATAAATAGCCTATGTAAAGCACACTGTTTGTGATACGAAATTCCGTGTTACAACAGTTGGCGCCGACCGCGTGTTGGAATCGAAATCAATACTCACGATGCCACCAAAGAAAAAGTAACGGGCCGACGACCCGCAGACCTCAAAAGCTCACGAAAACAAAAAAGAGAACGATGAACCCCAAGTTTCAGCCGAGCTAGCTATCTTCGATGGCCCTCAAAATCAAGAAGAAGCTAGCCTCGAGCAACTGTTACAGGAATTCGAGAGACTAAAACATGAAAAAGAAAATCTGCTAAAGGAAGTGGAGATCCAAAGAAAAGAAACTGAGAAAGAGCGAAAAATTGCAGAGGCTAAGAATGAGCTCCTGAGACTCCAAAACGAGCTCAACGCGAGCAAAGAAAACATTCAAGAGACCGAAAGAGAGTTTCCCCTCGAAACAACAAACCACAACGCGAGTTTCAGAAGCTACGACGTGAATTCGCCATTATCCCTGGGCCTTCAGAATGCACCCTGGCCAACCTCGTACAAACCCATCACACTGCCCAAATACAGTGGCACCTGTGATCCAAGGCAGTTCTTGGTGAGCTACAAAGTTGCCGTGGCTTCCGCAGGAGGAAACGAGCTAGTTCTCGCAAAGTCATTCATCATAGCTTGTGAAGGACCGGCTCTCACATGGTTCACGAGACTAAGCCTAGAATCAATATTCAGCTAGGAACAGCTCAAGGCAAAAGTACTTCAGAATTTCTAGGGATTCAATAGGCAACTATTAACCTCGGGAGATCTCTTTGCATGTAAGCAAGAGGAAAAAGAGCCATTGGCCCAATACTTCAAACGCTTCATCCAATTGAAGGCTCAAACGGATGATATTCCAGACTCAATAGCATTTGATGCATGCATCCACGGATTGGGACCAGGGCCATGCGCGTCTGAATTGGTCAAAAATAAACCAAGAAACCTCCATGAACTATTTCACGAATTGGAGAAGTTCTGCAGATCAGACGATGACCATAGAAGAAGAGTCAACGAAAGAGCCATGCTCAGAAAAGCAAATGGAAACTACAAGCAACCCACGTATGAAAAGCAAAACTACAACTGACCAACTCAAGTCTTTAACATAGAAAATGAGAGCGGGCAACATAGCAACGATTCGAATGCAACGAAGCAAGATTTCAACTCCTCATCCATACAAGGAAGGGGCGGACGAGGCAGAGGCCGCAGAAGGCGACGGGGCCAACAAGAAAACCAGTCTCGATCTTGGTTTTGCCAATTTCATGGTGAAAACCCAGACCATGGCACAGGGAGATGTCCCATAACCATCAGGGGTGAAGCAAGAAATGAATCAAAGCAACAATCAAGGCCGCATAGTTAAAACAAACTCCTGGCAGTGCACCCCCACAATATGCCAAATCCGCAACAACAACTTCCGACGAACTCAGAATCCTACTCAACATATCACCAGCCTCGACTAGCATGGCACCAAGCCCAGTCAGAGTCAAATCAACAAGCACACAGCTCAGTCCAATCTATCGCTGCAAGAAAAGATGAAACCATGATGCAATCTGCTCCAACACCAAATTCAACACCTGCCAAGGGTCCTATCCCATCTCGTGGAATGATCCTGCCCATAGCAGGAGGATCTTGAGTCGACTTCGAAAGCAAAAGGCAAAGAAAAGAGTACTTCAGAAGGGTGCACACAATATTACCCGAGGGCCCAGTAATAAGAACTCACTGGTCCCATATCCCAATAAACTTCATCGAGCAAGACCTCAAACTCCAATGTTACCCCCACACTGATGCCATGGTCATCGAAACAAACGTGGCAGGCTGGGAACTGACCAAGATATTGATAGATGATGGTAGTTCAGCAGACATTATCTTTGCAAATGCCTTTGATCAAATGAACATCAGCAGAAGTTTGCTACAACCATCAGAAACACCACTCATCGATTTCGGAGGAAAAAGAGTTCGAGCCTTAGGAAAAATCGAATTACCTGTAAACTTGGGAGACATGAGCAATCCCAGAACGGAATGAGTCACTTTCGACATAGTCGATATGTACTACCCTTACAATGCAATCTTCGGAAGGGGTTTCCTTAACACTTTCGAAGCCATTATCCGACAAACATATCTCTGCATGAAACTTCCAGCATCAAATGGAGTAATTACAGTGTTCGGAAACCAGCAAGTCGCAAGGGATATCGAACAAGGAATCACTCCGGGCGAGAAAAACATCAACCTCTTGAGAACAGAAATGAAACAACCAAGCAACAAGGTTCAAACAGAATCACTCAAAAAGAACCCACCACAACTCAAAGCGGAAAAAGGAAAAGAAACTATTCAAGCACAAGACACCAATCGAGTTTCCCTCGAACCAGGAATCGAGGGTAGAGAAGTCACGATCGGGGCAGATCTCTCCCCAGAAGAAGAGGAAGATCTGGTAGCATTCCTAAGGAAAAACAAAGATGTCTTCGCATGGACAACCGCAAATCTAAAGGGTGTAAGCAGGACTTTAATCGAGCACAGTCTCAATATAACCCCAGAAACGAAGCCAAGGAAGCAAAAACTGAGGAAAATGTCGGAAGAGAAAGTAGAAGGAATAAAATACGAAGTCGAAAGGCTACTGAAAGCAAAAGTCATCAGAGAAGTACAATACCTAGAATGGTTGACAAACACTGTCCTAGTAAAAAAGAAAAACAGAAAGTGGAGGGTGTGCATCGACTTCACCACCCTGAACAAGCACTGCCCAAAAGATGATTTCCCCTTACCAAGAATTGATAGCATCGTCGATGACGCAGCCAACAACGAGATTCTATCACTACTAGACTGTTTTTCGGGGTACCACCAAGTTCGGATGAAGCAAGAGGACGAGGAGAAAACAAGCTTCATAACTCCTTTCGGAACCTTTTGTTTCGTCAGAATGCCAGAAGGGCTAAGAAACGCAGGATCCACCTTCTCAAGGATGACCAAAAAAGTTTTCAAATCGCAAATCGACAGAAACATGCTAGCCTACATAGTTGACCTCATCGTAAAATGCATCAGAAGATCAGACCACATCAAAGACCTCGAAGAGACTTTCAACAACCTAAGGCTGTCAAACCTTAGCCTAAACCCAGAGAAATGCGTCTTTGGAGTAACCAAAGGAAAAGTCCTGGGATGCCTGGTAACCTCGAAGGGAATCGAGGCCAATCCAGACAAGGTACAAGCCCTAGCATCCATGGAGAAACCAAAGACAGTCAAGGAAGTGCAACAATTGACCGGCAAGATTGCAGCTCTAAACAGATTCGTACCAAGAGCAGCCGAGCGAAGTCTACCTTTCTTCAAAACCCTCCGGCATGCACAGAAATTCAACTGGGGTGAAGAACAATCGAAAGCTTTCAAGGAGTTAAAGGAATATCTCGCAGCAATGATCAAACTATCACCACCAGCTCAAGGAAAGGACCTGCTTCTTTACCTCGCAGCTTTCGAATCGGCCGTAAGCGCCGCAATTGTGCAGGAATTTAAATCAAAGGCACCTTAAAGCAGCTACCAGCTTACTTCGTCTCCGAAGCACTATCCGGAGCCAAAAAGTCGTACTCCGAGCTCGAAAAAATTGCATACGTGTTAGTCATGGCATCAAGAAAGTTCAGGCACTACTTCAAAGCCCACAAAGTAACAACGGTCACCGACAAACCACTAGCCGAGCTTTTCACAAATAAAGAAGCTTCAAACAGGATCGGCAAATGGTCCGCAGAGCTTTCCGGATTCAACATCGAATTCAAGCGAAGAAACGCAATCAAGTCTCAAGTACTAGCTGACTTCGTAGCAGACTGGACTTCACCAGAGCATGAAATTCCAGACGAAGGCAAAAAACATGGACAATCTACTGTGATGGAGCATATTGCAACAAAAGGAGCAGCAATCTCTGCAATCCTAGTTTCACCAAGCGGAATCAAAACCAGATTTGCATCACGATTAGAGTTCAATGACCAACAAATTCAAATCACAAACAATGTGGCAGAATACGAAGCACTCCTGCTTGGGTTACGAAAAAATGAAATCGTTAGGGAAGCAAAACTTCATTGTGAAAACAGACTCAAAAATAGCAAGGGATCATATCGAAAAGGATAGCGAAGCTAGAAAGCCAGAGCTAATCAGTTATATCGAAGAAGTCAGGGAAATGGAAAAGTATTTCAAGGGATTCACTGTAGAGCACATCCACAGAAACGATAACAATGAGGCTGATGACCTCGCCAAGAAAGCAGCAAAGAATGAGGAACTCCCCAAAGACGTAATCTACGAAGTCATAACTACCTCTTCAATCAAAAAACAATATCTCACGCACATCCGTTGGGAAGACTGGAGAGCACCAATTATGTCATATCTACAAGACAATTTCACCCCCTGCTCGGCAAGCAAGGCCAAAAGAACACCAACAAGAGCAAAAGGGTATCAGATAATACAAGGCGAGTTATACAAGAAGGGGATATCAACTCCATGGCTAAAATGCATCGCAAAAGAACAAGGAACGGAAATACTAAGAAGCATCCACGAAGGGATATGCGGAGCACACATCGGCCCAAGAGCCCTCGCAGCAAAAGCAGTCAGGCAAGGAATATTCTGGCCAACAATGATAAAGGATGCAGACAAAGTAGCAAAGAAATGCGAGTCATGTCAAAAGAACGCAAGCCACCAGAAGATTCCATCTTCATTACTACAGCTCATAACACCGTCTTGGCCATTACAAAGATGGGGAATAGACCTAGTGGGGCCTCTTCCAACAGCTCAGAGAAATTGCAGATTCGCAGTAGTCGCGGTAGAATGTTTCACAAAATGGATCAAAGCAAAAGCTCTGGCATCAATAACCTCGCATACAGTTCAAAAGTTCTTTTGGCACAACATCATCTGTAGATTCGGGGTACCAAAAGAGATAATAGTTGACAACGGAAAGCAATTCGATAGCGAGTCATTTAGAGATTTTTGCATGACAATGGGCACTAAAGTAAAGTTTGCATCCGTATATCACCCACAGTCAAATGACGCAGTAGAAAGAGCCAATGGCATCATCTTTTCGACCATAAGGAACATGCTTTTCGATCACAAAAAGGGGAAATGGATCAACGAACTACCAATATCAGTATGGTCACACAACACTTTAGAGTCCAGAGCTACCAAGTTCACTCCATTCAGACTGTTATACGGAACCGAGGCTGTAGTACCTGAAGAGATCAAGGCCAAAACTCTAAGAGTTACCATAAGCCAAGAAGAAGGTGAAAAAGAAATGGTGGAAAAAGACTTAATCGAAGTCGACCGGCTCATTGCCTCCCATAACCTCGAGTCATATCAAAGGCAGACACGAAAGTGGCACGACCCAAAAGCAAAGATAAGAGAGATCAGAGTCGGAGATCTGATAATCAAAAGAAAGCACAACGCAGAAAATCTAGCCAAATTCGAAGAAAAATGGGAAGGACCCTACATCGTCACAAGAAGCTCGAGGCCAGGGTCCTATCACCTCTCAACGGAAAATGGAGAAGAGTTACCTCACTCATGGAACGTGGAGCATCTCCACAAATACTACAACTAGAACAGGGAGGTAAAGATGTATATTCTCTTTCAAGTTTTAATTTTTTGTAAAGGTCAACCTTGTAAATGTGCAAAAACTATAAGCACAAATACAAAGTACCACCTTTTCTTATCGCAAAAGGGTCATACTCTTTTCCTCACACAAGGGGCTCCAAAAAACTGGAGGTGAGGTTTTTAATGAGGCGAACCTATGTAAATTTCTCCAAAAATCAATAAAGGAGATTCCCCCTGAAAGTACTTGACCAACAACTGCCCCGAGGTTAAGGAAATAACAACACAAAAGACCTCGAGCAAAATAGCCCGAGGCCGAGGTTTGGAAAATAACCTCGCAAAAGACCTTGAGCAAAATAGCCCGAGGCAGAGGTTAAGAAAATAAACCTCGCGAAAAACCTCGAGCAAGATAGCCCGAGGCCAATATTAAACAAGAAAACGAAAAAAGCAACAAAAGTTGCCCTATTTCGAAGCAAAACAAGATTATGTATTCTTTCAGAAACATTGCTCAACCTAAGAAATGATGAATAAATGCAAAGGGGCTATTGGGGGAGGGGACGCCTTTTTCAAAGGCCAAAAAGAAAACCCCCCTTTTTGCACTTATTCAAAGACAACCAGGCCAAAGCAGTAAACCACCAAAACAAACCACCTAACTGTACCTTCTAAAGGACGTCATGTTAGGTGAAACCATAACTTCGTCAAGCGTCAACAGACCACTATAAAAAGAGAAGGGAACCTCAGTTCCAACAAGAGAAAAATTGAAGCAAAATAAAAAAAGCTTTCCTTAGGAACGAGAGGCAACAAGAACCACAAGAACGCTCGACGGCATGACCTTTCCAGGCTAAGGACCATCAATAGAACAGGGCCCATGGATACTTCATACAACGGTACTCTCTCCAGCAGTGGAATCATGGAGAAGAGTGCATTTGCTTCAAGGCAGCCTCGCAACATCAAGGGCATCGACAAGCATAAAAGTCCAGGAAGAAGCCAAAGAATACTTAAGCGTGTTCTCTAGTAGAAACGAATCTAAAGGCCATGATCTTGTAGAAAGAAAACAAAGGACAAGCATTTTTCAGGGAAGAGCATGGCTATGAGTTTGACGCATACACTATTACACGAAATAAAGATCAAGGTTAATCGCAAGGCCGATATAAGCAAAATGTTGAGCAACGCAACAGTCGAAGTACAACAATTAGACAAATTACCCGAACTCTGGTTAATATAAAAACCAAAACACCTTAGTTCGAGCAAAATAAGCCAAAGTTGCTTTCGCATCTGCAACACCACTTAAAACAATTTTTACATAAATTATTCTCGTTCCTAACAACTAGATCTCTCCCTCCTCTTGGGAAGATTTTGTTTTGTCCTCACCATGCGGTGAGTCTAGGGCGTCATCTTCTTCCTCTTGTTTTTCTTCTTCTCCATCCTCTTCAACATCTGCGCCCTCGTCTTCGTCCTGATAGAAAAAAAAGAGAAGCAAAATAAATCTTTTGTTCCCAAAAGCAAAGGAAAAAGTAAAGTTACGCAAAACAAATTTTACCTTCGAAGAGGAATCTTTAGCCATGTCGCGCCCGTAAATGTTCCAGAAGTCTCGCAAGAAACGACGCTTCATAGTTTCAACCTCCTGAGAGCTAGACGAGGATAAGTCTCCGAAATCAGAAAAACGAAATCCGGGGCCGGCAACCCGAATGAGCAAGTCTTTACTTTCTTTCTCAAGGAATCCGCCAAAGCCGTCGGAGCACGTAAGCGCAAAGTTGTCACCCGCAATCGAAAAAAATGTCCCCGAGGCCAGCGAGTTCTTCTTCAATCCAAGATAGGAAACTATCCACGCTTAAGTCCTCCGGCAAAGCATAAGGAGTAGCCCCAAATTGCTTTAGTGAGTTCGAGTACGAATAAAAAATTTGGGTCACTCTCTCAACATCAAGAACTTTGGAAGAGGCTAAAGATTCCTCAGCTTCTTTCAACTTAGCTTCAAGAGAAGTCATCTGAGTCTTGGCCTCTTTAGCAGCATCGGACGTACGAACTACGGCTTCTCGAAGATTATCAATCACCACTTGGTTCTTGTCATAATCTTTCTGAAGGGCTTTAAGTTTCCTGTCAGCAGTGTCCCACAGGTCTTCAACCCTAGTCAAGTCTTTCTGAAGCTTGTCGTTGACATCCCGAAGCCTCTCATTCTCTCTTTCCAAGAAAGAAAGCTTTTCAACCGCAGTCTTCGACTTTGAGGCACAAGCCGCATTGATCAACTTAACCTAAGAAAACAGAACGAATACAAATAAGTAAGCAAAATAAACAATAAGATGACAACGAAGCAGTAGGAATTAAATTAAAAACAACCTTGTGGGCTGTAGCAACGCTTAATCGAGATAACTCCTCGAAGTCAAGGTTTTCCACTGATGCATTAAAGTCTACAAAATAAAGTAAACAAGAACAGATATTAGAATCGAAGATGAAACTAAACAGGAAACGGTACCAAAACATTTTTTACCTCGCATCTCAGCGCTACCTTCACCAAGTTGAACAAAAAGAAGAAGCCAAATCTTGAGGACGACTGGCAACTGCCTCCTCAGGGATCTTTTTTCCTTGGCATCATCAATCTCGACCTGAAAATCGTAAAGAAAATAAGCAACAACAACAAAAATAAAGTAAGCGCGAAAATTCAGAATAACCAAAGTTTCTAACCTCGTGTTCGATGTTGGCTGCTTTATCTTCCACTATGTTAACTTCCTTGTTTGCGGCTCTGTAGAATACAAGCCAAAGTTATGCTCTAAGAGCTCAAGAAAATTTTGATCAAATCCTCTTGGAGGTTTCGAAACCACACTTGATATTGAGCCAACGAGGTTCATTCTACTGTTGACGATCGTTAAAACCATTCAGTGACCGTCAACATTTCGGGAGAAACAAGGGTTTCATGCCATGTTCCATACATAAAATGTTTATTACTAACAAATTCCACAAGTTTTGGATGATTTGTGCCTGCAGGGACCTAGTGGTGAAATTTCACCCAAATTTGGCTCAGACTCAGGCCGACCGGCCTCCCCTAGGCTGGCCGGCCTGGCCCTGGCACATTTGGGTGTCAAACTTCGTCCATGCAGAGGAAACACAATGTAGATGATCAGAGACGTTGATTCCAACATCGGTTTGATCAAGGGACCCGAAAGGCCTAGGATGCTTTGTACAAGGATTGAAAGGCCCACCTACCTAACTTACCGGCCGTAACCACCAGAGAAGCACACTTAACCGTCATTGGGACGTGATCATGGCCGTCCAGAGCGAAGGCGGTGGTCAGAGGTGCCAGGTGGAGGCCGATCGGCCTCCCCTAGACCGGCCGGCCTCCCCTCGTCTCCAATGGCCCACCTCCTTCTCTCAAGGGACGGTTATGATGGTTAGGAGGTGGACCAGCTGCAACCGACGTCCAAAGGCTATATAAAGGCCCCTCCACTACACACACTACACACCACTACACATTACTCCACTTGAAGTTTAGGAGCTCTTCCATTTTTCCCTTTTCTTAGTCTTTTTTTTAGTAGTCCCTTTTCTTAGTCTAGGATTAGAGTTGGGAGTAGAGTCGAGTCGAGCTAGTTCCGGAGTTCCTCGGAGTTCTGGTAAAGCTCTTGTATCCTTTCCTTCGTTTGAAGAGTTTAATATATATATATATATATCTTCTATCTTCAGAGCATTTATAAGCTTATAAAACCTTCCCTTTTTGGGTTGTTATAGTTTTAGGTCTAGAGTGTAGTTTAGCTCTATCAGGATTTATCTTGCGGGTTTTCTAGTCTCGACCAAGGTCGTAAGACGCCTTGGAAGGACGGGGTTTTCTTCTGAAGGTACCCAGAGGAAATCCTAACATTAAGTGCAGACGTGGTGTCTGACTTAGTGTTAGCTAGGAAGTGTGTTGCACCCCACGGAACTGATGTGGTATGCGGCAGGTGGTGACAGCCTTGTCCGTCCTTTGTAGTCCACCACGTTTGGGTGTATTCATAACAGTAGTTGCTGGGCCTGGGGGAACCCCTCTCTCATCCCCCGCTGCAGTCGTCGAAGCAAGCTCTGTTCCCGATATCTAAGCTAGGTTCTGGGTTTAAGGTTATAGTGGCTTAGCTCTGAGTAGAAAGCCTAGTAAGTCCGGTCTCTCCCAGCGTCTTTCCCTTTCTATAGATTTGAGGCTCCTGTGTGTGTCGCTGGTCGTTCAGACCTTCTATTCGGTCATTCATTTGACCATTATCCTACACTTAGGTGTATTTATACCCCTGAGATTAGTGAGTGTTTATTTATGGAAAGATCTATCTCATTATTCATCAATTCTCTTTGACCAAGGCTTCCCTGCGGAAATATAAATACGATACCCTGGGTTTCCCCAAGGTGAAATGCTACACCGATATATTCTGTACGCTTGCAGAATCTCTTTCTAAGAGCGACATTATAAATCGAGTACCTTCTTACGTTGATTTATGAATTGACGTTAAGAAGTGCCAACATCTACCACCAGGGTATTTGATGTAAGGAATGAACAAACCTTCACCAGAAGCAGCAGAAGTGCTTGCCAGATCCTCGATAAAAGTTGCTGAGCCGAGATCATCGCCCGGAACACCAGCAATTTGTAGAAGTCCACACGCTGCATCAGCAGCCTCTTTCTCTTCAGGAATTTCGGCTATTGGGCTACCAAGCAGTGACGGATCCAATTTGTGAACCAAACGCGGTTTCTTGCTCGTGCCACTTCCAGACTGCTGAGCATCAACGGTTTTTCGTTTCTGGGCCTCAAGCTGTTTAGTCTTGGGCTTATCTTGATTACTCCCTCCATCCCTTAAAGAATGATGTTTTAGGATTTTTCAGACAAATTAAGAGTAGAAAAGAAAGACGCATGTGCATTTTAGGAGGTAAATCAGTTTCCTTTTAAGCATGCATGCATAAGATATTCCTAATTTGTTATACATGCATGCCAAAACATCAATCTTTATGAGAAAAATTTTAAACGCTAAAACATCATTCTTTAAGGGATGGAGGGAGTAGAAGTCAATAAAATTTTTGGCGTAGTCTTTTTATATCTTCGAGTAACCCCAATATTCTCAGATCCAACATTCTCAGGAGCTTTCGTCCGCTTTCGGTGTTTCGCGGGTTTGATTCGACCCCCGTACTTAACTCCCATTTCTATCCATGGTCGATTCAAACGACTCGGTTTCTCGAAGAAGTCAATCATCGCTTTCTTCTCTTTCTCTGTGAGGGCCAACCAGAGACCTCACGTCCCACTCAACTTTCGAAACAAGGTCAGCATCATCAACACCAACGGGTTTCACGAGTACAAAAATATCAAAAGTAGTCCCAAGATCAAAACCAGCAATCTGTCTCTCCTCAACCTTGAAAGGCTTCCAAGAAGTTCCCAAAGGCCAAATTTCAGCAGCCAAAAAATCCTCTACCACATCGCGACCGGTAAGTCGTTGGGTAGCATGATTGAAGCATGGGCTGTTCTTCTTGAACGCAGCTGATGACTTGTCGAGATCAACAACGGTGGACAAATTAATGTCCTCTAACGGACCAGCAAAAGGATAGCGAACATCACTCGAATCAGCCAACCTTCACATAAAACCATTGCCTAGGCCAGTTGACATCCCATCAATTTCGCTGAGCATACGTGAAGTCAACTTTGGAAATTTTCAAAGCAGCGCTACGGCGACGCGAAGTAAATGTGGCAACCCCAAACTGACCAACATGCTCGTCTCCACCTTCCTCCAAAAAGACAGATCTCTTCTGAAGATGAAGCTCGTTGTAACGAGCAAAAGTATCAAGATCAATTTCGCCCCCAAACGTCTTGACTCCCCAAAAAAACTTCGACAGTTGCATAAAGGAGTTCGGGGTCAATTGATGCAGCTTCACGTTGAGATGATCCAAGATTTGTGGAAGCACCGGATCACAAGGGAAACGAAGCCCTGCAGTAAATAAGTCCGAAAAAACTACAGCTTCTCCAAACTGAGGATCAGGAGTAGTTTCGCGGCCAGGGGCTCGACCAACTCTAGCAGGAAAAAAAACCATTCTGCTCATAAGAAGAGATCATACTGGCCATGACAAGAGGTCGGCCAAAATGTAGAGTTCTGGGCAACTAATTGCCAATAAGCTCATCAACATCAGCCTCGACTTCCTCCAAATCTTCATTTTCTGGATTCGAGATCAGTGGGCTCTCTTCCTTCTCCGCATCTGAAATCGGAATCGCTGTAGACTTGACACGGGCCATCTCGTTGCTAAACAAAAAACAAACGAAGCTAAAGAACACAAATCGAAACATATAGCGAAGATAAAAGCTTCGGTATCTAACCTCAGTTCTTCTCAAAGAATCTCAACCAAGAGCGAGATGGCAAATTGAACGAGGACAAAGATGCAGCTCCAGATATCAACACGAAGGTAAATTTGGGGGGGGGGTAACCTCTCCTATTTATAGGCACAGTAAGTTTTCAAAAGACGCGCCGGTGGAAGACGAAAGGGCGCCAAAATAACCGCCAATTTTAACTTCGAGGGGACGCCTTCTAGGGTTCTTTCCGTCCCAGGAGTTCTAGGGCCAAAAGGGGAAAACTCGAATCCAAGGACGAAGGGGCTACTGTTGGGGAGACGCCCAAGTCAAAAACATACTTTCTATCTTCACAGGGAAATCCGATGAGGTTACCGAACACGAAAACAGGAGATCCGAAGAAGCTAACACGAAGAGGATAGACAAGCAGCGCCATATATGAAGCCACGAAACAGACTGCGAAATAAGGGAGGACCGTTCTACACGAGGTCAAGACACGAAGAGGATGAGGATGAAGTCATTTCCCGCGACGAATCTGGGCCAAGAATTGGCGGGAAGCAACGGTCGTCCGAAGTTGTTAATATTTCATAAGGATTATGGCGGGAAATAACGGTCGTGTAATTAAACGAAGTTAGCCCCTATAAATAGCCTATGTAAAGCACTGTACGAGGCATGTAATAAAAAAATAGCTGAATTCATCACACTATTTGTGATACGAAATTCCGTGTTACAACAATACATTTACATCAATATCACATAAGATTTGACTTGAAAGAGAAGGCTTTTTTTTACCACAATCAGAACAAAATAATAAGTCATCAAATAATTGAAGGCATAAAATATAGTGGTATTTGTTTTTGTGAGCAGAGCCATCAGAAAGGTGGAACAAAGGTTGACATCATCAAATCCCCTTGGCGCACCTCGGCATGATCACGCCGCTGGTTGTTGCGCACGAGTTGGAGCCTTGCATGCCTGCTGGGCGCGCAACAGTTGCTACTACCTCACATTGCAGGGCATGCCAGCCGCGGGTGGGGCCCTCCGCTGTCCACGCACGGGAGTTGCTCGGTGATAGCCGGTGGCACACCATCGCCACCTCCGCCTCGCTAGGGATGGGAAAATAGGGAGTATTAGGAGGAAAGGTCGCAAGAACCAAATGGAGAAGATAATGTTTTCAGTGAGGGTCTGCTTGGTCAGTGTAGTAGCGGCACGATAGACATTTCATGTGACATGAATCCATTTCCTAGCGATATTCTGTAAAAAACAAACGGATACCTAACAAAAGTGGCGTACAAGGGATAAA
Source organism: Digitaria exilis (assembly GCA_015342445.1). Taxonomy (NCBI): domain Eukaryota; kingdom Viridiplantae; phylum Streptophyta; class Magnoliopsida; order Poales; family Poaceae; genus Digitaria; species Digitaria exilis. The sequence continues at coordinate 1,035,440 of JACEFO010002191.1, forward strand.
TCAGAGCTTCTATGGTTTTGAAGGCAATTTCCCAAAGTCTGTGGCACTAAGGGAAGTCATATTAGTTTCTATGGCACCGAGGGAAAGTAATGTGACTACCAAAGGAGGAAGACAAATGGATAGTGTACATTTCTGATCATAGGATCATCATTGGACGTCTTTGGAAGATGCTAATATTCACACCCTAGATAGATATGATTGTCTTACTCATATGTCACAACTACTCAATGCTGAAGATGTTTGATGTTTCAATGTTAACTTAAGACCATAGTGAAAGTGCATTTGGCCCCCTAGTGGTTTTGGTGTAGATAACAACCACAATTTCAAAGTTTCATACTTTTATTGGGACATGTGCAAGAATGAAACGAAAAGAGGTGAAGAAATATATAAAGGAGGTCCCCTATTTAAAATGATATGGTGTGAAGCTCAATTTGACGATTTAAGTGAATTTATTATTTGAATTTGAGTATAGGAAACACCGTACTATCAAGGGGGATGTGTCTGATGAATCAAGAATGTCAAAGTGCTATATTGAGATGAAACTAACTTTGAGAGACACTCACGACAAAACTCACTTTTCTAGGGAAAACCGGATTATCCGATTTTGTGAATCAGATGACCTAGTTCGGTACTGAGTAAAAATGTGCTAAATCAGATGATCCGATTTTGTAAATTGGATGACCCAGTTTGGTAGGACACTTAGGTTTTTCACAGCTAAACTGACCCATCCGGATGATCCGGGTCCGAGCCGGATGATCCGATTTGCCCGATTTTAAACATAACGGTCAGATTTCGGGGGTCCCTATAAATACCCCCTCACTCACTCCTTTTACCCCTCTCAACCAAACTAATGCTGAACACTCTCCTAAAAGCTCTCTCCACCTCTCCACTCCCCTTCAAGCTTTGCCCTAGGTAAGATTCACTTGGAGATTGACTGAGAGAGAAGATTTGAGGTTTGGGTATTCACTTCGAGTGAGGAAAAGTATTTGTTCATCTCAAGAAGCACTTGAATCATCCTTAGCTTGTGATTCACGTTTGTTACTCTTGGAGCTTGCACCTAGACGGTTAGAAGTCGTCAAGTGCAACACCTTGCTTGTGGGAGCGCCTTGGAGGTTTGTATCACCCGTTTCTTGTGTGGAACTATCTAGTAAGTGACTCAACTTTAATCTTTGTGGTTGGTTGAGGGAGGAAACGAGTTGCATGTGGCGGACTGGTCCAAAATTAATCCAACTTAAGTGCACTAATGACACCTTAGGGCATCCGTACACTTAAATCGGATTAAGCTGGAAGCCCGTCGAGTCTAGCTTGATTTAACCACCGTATTTCCGATCGAAACAACACACTTGCCTGAAAGCGATTCCCGGAGATTACAACATTCCACAGATTACAATACATAGTAAGTCATAAATTAGAGTTATTACAAACCGAGTTTAACAATAAGAAAGAGTACTAAGAGTTCGAACGCAACGGAAATAACGATGAACTAACGTTGATGCAAGGTAGCATCACGATGAAGCCAACCGTGATGCTACTCCACACAATCCTCTCCAGAGGAGGTGTCCCAACAATGGACCAACCAGTAGTCATACCTGAAAAATTAATCAACAAGCAAGGCTGAGTATACTAGTACTCTGCAAGACTTACCCGTTAGGTGATAACTACTTCACCGACTCCTAGACACGAGAAGGCTTTTTGGCTGATAGGGTTTGTTTTGCCAGAAGCGACTAAGAGTGAATCCTTACTTTTAATATTTTAGCATCAAGTTCTAGTATTCTTAATTATTCTAAATATGTATCCTTCCCAAGCAAGCAAGTGTTGCAATACAATTAATTTCATACATCAATTCTTCATTGTCAACATTCCACTTATTACTGGATGCAGCACAACGGTCAAGCAGTCTCATTAACCGCGAGAAGCGGACAGTTCGAATTAAATTTCATAACCTAGCCAGGGAAACCCACACCCACAGAAAGGTCTGCCTAGTAGAACACTTCCCAGTCCATTCCCATCGATCCGCAGGTGGTTTCCACTTCCCACAGCCTTAGGGCAAAGGTTTACCGCACCCGGACTCACGCATATACTTACATGTGCGCGCATGGGAAATAAATTTCCAAGGACAACGGGCTAATGTTCCTCCCTGCATCAATCAGGTAATTGGCTTACCGGTCCCATGTCCCATGCATAGGTGTGGTACGTTCAAAAACTTGACACGAAAGGTACCACGTGTTTCGACATTAATCCATTCATCAACACAGACGGGATATCTACACATACCATCCCGTCCGTCAGTCCTCATGATTCCAACATAAGATAGGGCAGACAACTCCTATATCTCGCGAGTGACAGAAAATCACTCGACTTGTAACGGTCCTAAAGCATTGCGACTATCGACCCTGTTATTCTAGTATTTCAATCAAGGGTACCTATGATTATGCAACTAGGGTTTCATTCAACTCCTTGAAACTTAAATGCGCAAACATATAAGAATCATAATTGCATAATTTAAAAGTTAGGTTATGTTTCGGGGCTTGCCTTCTTGCTCAAGTTAGTCTCCGGCTCTTAGGCTTCTGGCTGAACGATGATCACGTCCACTTCTCCTTCCAGGGCTCCTTCTTCTGACTCCGGGATGAGGGGGGTACATTTCGTCAACAAGTGCATATTCTACATGAAATGCACATGCATAAGCTTAAATTGATTTCAACGCTCGAATAAAAGCTCGGTGCAGTAGAGGCCATATTCAACTAGACAAAAAGAATAAAAATTTCTTTCTTCATAAAACAAATGGGTGGCGAGTTGCATAGCTCGTTTTTAGTGATGGTGATTGTGTACGTATATATTAAGTTATTAATTTATTATTCATCAAGTAACTTCATTTACTTTCAAAGTTTTCTATCTATTTTATTTCTTCACTTGTGATGATAACCTATTTCCCTTCTTTTTACAATTTACACATAACAAATTTAATGAAAAGGGCAAGATGGGTTCATGGTTTTTAAGTGAGGCTTGGCCAGAGGCTACTCAGTGGTGAAACTGTGTTCTAGCCCAAAATTTAGAATTTTCTGAGCTATATATTAATTATTAAATCCGTTTCAATTTTTATTGACTAGAAACAAGATTAAATCCTACAAAAATAAATAAACAGTTTATTTCCAAGATTTTCAGATCACATACTTGTGTCATGTAAATCAACCTCTCTAACCAAGTTCAACTTGATTTGATTTATGAATATTTTTAAATATTTTTAAATATTTTCTACACTTGAAAGTTACTCAATTTCATTTGGCCATTTTAATATGCTCTAAAAATAACCTAGTCATTTTTCATAGAGTGCATACTTCCGTAAAAGGTCTCTGCACAAAGAGTTTTATTTTTCATGGAGTAAAACAATTTCTACAATTTAGTGAGTAGCCTGATGTGCAGTTTCTTCCTCTGAGCAGCCTGATTGCCGTTCGTCTGTCCTCCGTCGCAGCATCGCCATCAAGGTCTGGACTGCATCACCACATCATCATTGAGGTCTGGACTCCAATCGCTATATCATTTGTTGAGGTTAGCAGCTATTTCTTGCTTCTACACACATTCATGGAGCGCTTGTTTAGGACTTTAGGTACTGCTCAGGTAGGATCCGCAATAGTTCATGCTGCTCTGTGAATCTTGGCAAACCAGTTAGAAGTTTAGACGGTCGGTACTCGGTAGCAGGGTCTCTAGGGTCTTGGGAGATGAATCGTGTTGAGGTATTTGTGCCTGTGACGGGTGTTACCTTTTCCTAAACCTAAACTGGCTTTCACTAAATAAAGGGTCAACTAAATAACGGGAGTAATGCCAGGGGTAGCAATGCAGGCGGCTGAAATAGTTAGACCAGCCAGAGATGTGAGAAATGGAAGCAAGGAAGCTGATAAGCCAGAAGAACAGCCCCAAGAGATGCATGGCGAAGAACTCAATTATGTCTGGAAATCCTCTTTAGGCCTTGTTCGGTTAGGACCGGACTCAATCGGGGCTGGAAATGATATATGTAACAAGAAATCTATGATGAGTCCAATAAATGATCCGGATTCATACCGGGCCTTAAACTAATTTACTCATGATAGATGCATCAAGAGACCTGGATTAATTCCACACCTCTTGACTTATGGATTGATTCTGGCTCTTTTGGTACACCTATCATGAGTAAATTTGTTTCTAACCCGAATGAATCTGGGTCTCTTATTATACTCATCATAGATTTTTTTTTATATTTATCATTCCAGGAACGGATTGAATCCGATCCTAACCAAACAAGGCCTTACTTTCCACGAAAATATCCACTTAAAAATTTACTTTCCATTGAAGTACCCAGTTCAAAAGTATATGCATTGGAACCCAAATAAACTGATATCATACACCTGGATAACCATATATGCGAAACTTGGTCCTTTCTGTTTCATCTTCTCTTAAACAACTTCAGGCTGCACTAGTTATTCTCCATCTTCCCCATGATTTTCAAGTCAGATAGGAGAGTGCACTTGTGCAATCTCCCCCACCTTTTTCTTCAATGCAAAACACCAAAGACTGAATCTACCAGTGTAGCAACTTTAAGCTATCTTACTAACTCTTGGCGCTGACTTTGTGAATCTTACTTATAAAATAGTGTCTACTCGTAGATGAAATGAACAAATTTGCACAAATAATAAATCTGACATAATTCCTAGAAAGTTTGTTTTTCCTCTTTGCGGGTCATGGAAAAGTTGATCTCCAATTCCACAACTTGCTTGAATGTCGAAAATTGAGATTATCTGAAAGTCACATAGGATGGAGTGCAAAACACACATTGTTAAAAATCAATAAAATCACATTGTATGAAATGTAAAGTGCAACCATTGCTAAAAGACTTTTCATAGGGATTTTTTGGTGTGTGCTTGATTGTTTGTGTGGGTGGATGGGGTTGAGGGGCAGTCCGCTCAGTACCGTGTAAAATACTTCTGGTTCACCTAGATTCACAGAGCACCGGTATGTAGTTCCACGGTATCCTATTTTAGATTTGAATAAAAGCACTCCTGTGTGTGTGGTCAGGTGTCTAGGATATGTAATCCAGTTCTTACTTCAGTGTAAGTGTGTAACCAAGTTCTTGCCTGATCATCAATGTAACTGAGTTCTTATCTAGCCGTGTAACCGAGTTCTTACCTGGTCTGCAATGTAACCAATATCTTCTGTGTGATGAACTTTATGTGGAAGTGAATGGAGATTGTTTGATAAAGCTTTGGCAAATATTGTGACAGTTTAAATAGCTTTGAAACATGGGAACTGTATTGAGGACCTATTCTGTGTTTTCTATTTTGTGTTCTCGCATCTGATTCAAAGCCTCACGCTCTAGGAACATGTCTTTTCATTGGCCAAGGATTAACCATTAGCCTATATGTGTCTGTATACTACAGTTCTGCTGTGCGTGTGTATATGGGGGGGGGGGGTTGCGAAGGTCTTGTTCTTAGTAAAATTCCCGAGGTCTGTCTTACTCTTACCCCCGTAGGTCGAGTTTTTTATGTGTCTGGTTGTGCAAATTCTGAATTGTGATGGCAATAACCTGCTATTGCCACACAGTAACAGTTAAGATAGCTAGGACCAGGGTTGTTTTTGTTGGTGCTCGATAGAATGTTTGTGCAGCAAAGGCATGTTTTCAGCAGGCTGACCTCGCCGTCTCAAATCTCTATGTAAACCTCACAATTGTCATGAATGATAATTCTTTAGCTCAACGCAGAGAACCACAACATTACTTTCACTTGGCATTTTGTTTGGCTTTTTTTATTTGCATCCGTCAATTGCATGGCGTCTCCAGTTTTGTTGTATTGGGCTACTGCTCAGCATACGGGCAAAACTGACCAAGTGAACATTAGCGCTAATGCATGTTGCATAGGAACGCTAACTATGGAGTTGAAGGCCAGATTATCCTCTTTCTACTCAGGGGACTAATTCACACTACTACACCTACTCAGCCGGTTGGGAACCCCCATTCGCAGCTGGTTTTGTAAGGTGTTTGATTTCTAGTGGTTGTGTTGCTTGGCTCAACACAGCCAGTTCCCAACCGACTGTGATAAAACCCCATCATAGCCGGCTGCGTTTACCAACCGGCTGTGTTGCGTCACATAACACAACCGGTTGGTGTGCCCAACGGGCTGTGATAGGCGCCGCAACACAGCCGGTTGGTGAACCTAGCTGGCTGTTTTATGTGCAGCAACACAGCCAGTTGCATCTTCCAGCCGACTGTGATGGTGGTCCTAACACAGTCGGTTGGGAATACCAACCGGCTGTGTTGGCCACTTTCTGGCATTACAATATAATAAATGACTAATTTCGGCAGCACAATATATTGCAATATATAATAGAAATCTCACAGTATATACATAGCTTCAACCAGCACAAAAAGATCATACAAGGCATTATTAATATTACAAGATCAAAGTTACGACAAGTTCTCTCATCACAAGTTCAAGCACACAAGCTGATATGACAAGTTCTCAAGTTGAAGCACCCATGATCATGCCACAACTTGAACACCTACCTATACGACACAGTACTCGCCGCCATCTACCATGACATTCTCCATTAACCACCCCGCTAGTCGCTCCTGCATCGCAATTATCTTTGTGTCGCTCAAAGTTGTATCTTCATTCTTTTCAAATGCTCGCTGCAATAGAAAATTATTCAAGCTCATATTAGAAAACTATTCAGGCTCAATAAGAAAATCACATGTCACCATTTCATTCAAACGAACCTCCTCATCTTCAGGATTAAAATCAGGTCCACATATGTGTTGCATGTAATTCAATACATAGAACCCACACTGATCAGTTCCCTCCGGCTGCCATAGGATCTTCTTGGGCTCGATTACCTCAAAATCTTTCCAGAAAGGTCTACACATCTTGCTTTTCTTACAGAACTTCTCGAAGGCCCTACATGATATTTATGATATTTTCTTACTTGTTGAACACGTCAATGAGACGCTGGACGTATCATCTTTCTCTACGTTTGGAGACATAAATATATAGCCTACTCACGTCGAGGCACATTTCAATGAGAACATAATGGTAGCTACATTATAATAATTGCAGGGAAAACAAAATGTTAGACGTGCAATGCAATGGTAAGAAAAGGAATTGCGGGGTTAGTTATAGACTTGCTGGCAATGGTATGCACGGAGTATGTGTTTCCTGTCTTGTAGCTTAAGCATACAATGATAGATGTGCTCAAATGTGGCCGACTTTTGTATAACAGTCCTGTCACCCCTTGAGGATCCATGAAGGCAATATGGTGTTTCCCTCCTTGGAAAACTAGCTGAAACTCTATCCTGCAAAAATAAAATATTAGACGTGCAATGCAATGGTATCAATAAGATGTAAATTGACAACTGCATATAACAACACTTACAAGGTCCATAAGCTCAAGATTGGAATGTCGAGCGCTTGCTTTTGGAACATTTCATAAACCGACATCCAATTGAAAAAACATGTGGCCATCGCCCTTATGCACACCTCGATCCTTGTAAGAAACTGCAAATTCTTCATAAGTTACTGACTTGTAGTGTGTATGCAGCTTTCGTAATCTCGGTGTTAGCTTCGAGAGTTGGCTGGGGAACACTAGATCATTCCCAAACTTATACGGCCAAATCATTGGGGCTGCTTCAATATCCATTCCACTTTGAAGTGCCTTTAATTGTTCCTCTGTAATATCGAAATCATCGGCTTGAAGTTGCATTGTTGTTTCAAGTTTCTGGCGGCGTGTCTTAGTGCCTTCCCCTGGCTTTCTCATCATGGCCTTCTTCAGAAAGGAGGCCTGTGCTTCCTTAGTAATGAGCTCAGTATCACGTCCTGGGAGAAGTGAAGGCACGCTCACACTCATTGCTTTTTTTTTGCCGGTTCAACAGGATCGTCAGGTTAATTAACTGATGGCTCGGATCTCTGCCTCTTAGAGGCTCGCCTCAGAGGTGTAGGAGGCGGTGATGGTGCCCTCTGAGCCGGTGCTGGTGCAGGAGGCGGTGATGGTGCCCTCTGAGTCAATGGTGCAGGAGGCAGCAATGGTGTCATCTGAGGAGCGTCACCATCATGGCCTGATTCCTTGGATAAAAGGCATTTCCTTTCTTTGTGGCCTTGGAGAATCCGGACTGTCATCGTTGGAGGAGTCAGAATCTGAACCAAAAGATATGTAGCGCTTCCGCCATGCCACAAAGCATCCGATGTTTTGGACAAGTGTTTTCTTGTCATCCTCCCCGGGTATATCCAACTCCACTTTGTGGAACCGGTTTTCACTACAGCATCGATGGTAACCTTGGCATAGTGCTCAGGCAGCGGTCGACAGTGAAGCATGACCCCTTCTCCTGAGGGATGTGCTTGTCCGACGGCAACCTTGGTACAGTAGAACTTGTCGGGCACGTAGAGCTTGCATGGTATAGGTTTGTTGATGTCGTCAACAGGAAACTTGACACCTGTATCTGCTTCGGGGATTCCAATACTCCCCCAGCTACTCGGATTGAATGTGGGGCTCATTTCACCTATGACCAAGAACATAAATCACATCAATTTCATTGCAAAAATACAAACAACAAATAAACGAGGTCATTTCACCTTCGGTTGCTCCAATAGTATGTTGTTAGCTCAATGCTTCCTGCACCTGTGCTTGCACTCTTGCATCCATCTCCGCCTGCACCTACTCCGAAACTGGTGCGCGTACAACTTCTATCATATCCTGCCATGCCGCCGCCTGTTGAACTCTTCTCCTGGATCGGCTCCTGTACGTGGAGGCATTACCTGGGAAGCCTAGGCCCCAAGGCACAAGCCCAACACCCCGTCTGCGACCTGGGTGCTCGTGATTTCCAAGAGCACGGGTCAACTCATCATTCTCCCTATCGGGCACGAAAGTCCCTTGAATGACCTCCTCGTGTGCTTTCTGGATCCTCTGGCTTAGATATGTAGAGCCATCTAAAGAGGGGGGGCGAAGTGTGCCGTCATTATTGAACCTATAGCCCCTCCCAAGTAGGTACCTCACGGAGCGGTCACTCCACCCTTCTATTTGAAGGGTAGCACCAGAAGCAACAATTTGATCAATCATCGCCTCCCACTCTGGGATTTTCAGCCGGTAACCACTGCTGTGACATCTCTGATGTCAAAAGAATTAAAAAGTGCAATTAAAATCAATGCAACAGGGAATTGGGTTGAAATTCAAAAATTCGTCAAAAATTCAATTATAATTCAAAAACAAGGGTTGTTTGGACACCCAACTGAAATCTCAAGACTTGGGTGCTGAACTTAAAAATCTCGGACCAAAGGAGTAGTTGTCATCACCTACAGCCCTTCGCGACAACCTCGCCACGGCGTTCGTTCCGCTCGATGACCCTCGAGCGGGGATGTCCGTCACGATCGAGCTTAGCCCGTATATCCGTCACGATCGAGCTTAGCCCGGATGTCCGTCACGATCGAGCTTAGCCGTATATCCGTCCCGATCGAGCTATGTCCGTGACGATCGAGCCATGTCCGTGACGATCGAGCTATGTCCGTCACGATCGAGCCTAGCCAGTAGTTTCCGTGACGATCGAGGCCGCACGATAGGACTTACCCTCGAGCGACGTTCCGGCACCCTCGAGGCTCCGCAGCCAAGCTCGAGGACTCACCCTCGAGCGACGTTCCGTCACCCTCGAGGCTCCGCAGCCAAGCTCGAGGACTCACCCTCGAGCGACGTTCCGGCACGCTCGAGGCTCCGCAGCCAAGCTCGAGCACTTACCCTCGAGCGACGTTCCGTCACGCTCGAGGCTTCGCAGCCAAGCTCGAGGGGGGCACTCACCCTCGAGTGGCGTTTCCAACCATTCGAGGCTCGGCAAGCTCGAGCTTGCGTTCAAGCTCGAAGCGCCGTAGCGCCTGGTCGAAGTGCCTGGTCCAAGCTCGAAAGTTGTGTCCCACACCTCAGACCCCAACTTTTAATTTTACCCGTTTCGAAGTTCAGTTCGAATTTTTGGAGAAAATTCGAATTTGAAATCGGAGCTCCACGGGCATGCTACAGTGCCCCTGGCGCGCGCTGCGCTGGCCGGAGCTCGGCCGCCACGTGGCCGGCGAGCGGCGCAGGCGGCGCTGAGCTGGCCAAGCCGCGGCGGACGCTGGCGCTTGTCGCCTAGCTCTTGTCCGGCCACTCCCGAGCCATCACTTCGCCGCTGTCGCCTCGCCTCGCCTCGCGCCGCGGAGCGCCATCATACGGTCGCGCGCCGCCGTGGCCGCACGCGCACTCGCGCCGCGCCGAGCGCACTACAGGCGGTAGAGTCCATTCGCATCGCGCCAAAGCCTCTGCTGAGGATCTCCACTTCATCACGCGATGATCTTTGACGCCCAACCGCGCGTGTGCGCTCTGTTCGAGTTCGCCGCGCCATCAATGGCGACCGCGACAGCCACCCACGCGCTCGCACGCTCCCGAGGCCGCACAGTGCCTCCCTTGCGTGCTCAATCACTCTACTGCGCACTCACACCCCTCCTCTCACTTGCTCACTTGGCCATTTCCACTTCCCCGCGCTCGCTCGGTCTTCTTCTTCCTCGCGCCGCGCGAACCGAGCCGAGCTTCTCCGAGAAATTCACCCTCCACACTCCACCATTCCCAAGTTCGTCCCGCACAAAGCTAGCCCTCTACTCCAGCTCCATTTTCCCCCACTTTCCCCTAGCTATTGTCCTTTCTCCGGCGAGAATTTGAGATTTCCCCCAAATCGCGAATTCCGGCCACCGGAGCACCCGCACGTCGAGCCCCTACTCCGAGCCGTCCCCGAGGTCAACCGAGCACGCCATTGGCATCCTCGAGCTCCACTGGTGCTCTAGGACCCCTCGAACCTCGGCGAACGACCCCGAGCTCACCGGCGTAGAAGCCGCGGCGGCCGCGCCGCCACCACCTCGTCGCCGGCGAAACTCCGACCATCCCCGGCCTCCCAACCGTCCCCAAACGACTCGTGGTGAGCCCAGGAAGCTTTTCCCCCACTTCCCCGAGCCTAGTTCGCCGCCGTTTGGCCGGCGCAACTCCGGCGAGGTCCCAGGGACCCAAGTTCATCGTCTACCTTTGTTTAGGGGTCTCTGCGCAAAAGTCCAGGGACTCGTTCGCGAAGTTTTGAAAGATCTAGGGTTCTCTGCGTAAAAAGATTCTTAAGTCTAGGTTTGATTTTCCCGAAATTGTAAAATCCATTAAAAATCGTACAAAAATCAGAAAAATGCACAAAAATACTCTCTGGATTCGTGAGAGTCTAAACTACAATCTCTATTAGACATGTTTGTACTTTTGACGAGCTGTATGTGAATTAAAATTCAAACTATGAAAACCTAAAGTTGTGCACCATTTCCAATCCAGAGCTGCGCTAGGGTTGAGCTTTGGATATGTTGTGTATAGTGGCTTTGGACAGCTTGTGTCCAAAGGGGACGTAAAAATATGAACTATAGCTCCTGTTATGAATTAAAATAGGTTTCTGTCTTTTTGCAGTGCAGAAATCATTAAAAATAATTTGTATAGTGAAAAATCACCATTTTGCTCCTGGAGACTTAAAACTTGTTAGCACACATGTTAAAAATGAAAAACTGAATTTTTTTTTGCTCTGTTTAGGATGGCAAATAATTAAATATGGTTTTTCGTTAGAAAATCATTGAGGATCACCCAAGGGTTATTTTGAGCCATCACTTGGCCAGAGCCCTCCTCATGCTGATGCTTAGCTTTGGTAGGAAGATCTCCTGAAATGGGTGAATTTTCGATTTTATATGAATTAAATTCAATTCTGCTGGCAGCAACTTGTTATATTTTTAATAAATTATGTGTAGCTCAAAATTATCTAAATTTTGGAGTGAGCTTAACTCTTACACTCCAGTAGCTGTCATAAAGTTTATAGATAAAAATGATGAGCAGAAAAGGAGAAACAAAAATGCGAAGTAATCTAGATGGAAATCGATTTATATAAAAGAATAAACCTTTTTGTAGTTAGTTAGAATAAAATAAATGGAATCTGAAATTCCAGAACAGCCACCCTAAGTTATGCATCTCATGTAGAAGGCGCCATCCCGGACGGCAACTACCACCTCTTTCCCGCAGACGAGGAAGAAGTCCCGGAGGAAGGTGCCGGTGCAGGATCGACCAACCCGGAGGCTAACCCCCAGTCCGAGCAAGAAGGCAAGCCCCGGAGCATAACCTAACTTTACCAAATTATGCACTTTGAATTCTCTATGTTTGTGCATTTACGTTCAAGGAGTTGATTGAATACCTTAGCTGCACATTTCCTAGTACCTATGACTTGCAATACTAGTATGAAAGGGATCGATAGTGCATGGCTATAGGTCCGTTACAAGTCGAGTGATTTCCTGTCACTCGCGAGACATAGGAATTGCTTGTCTTTACTTATGTTGGAATCATAAGGATTGACGGGCGGGATGATAGATGTAGATCTCCCGTCCGTGTATGATAATTGATTAAGGTCGAAATGTGTGGTTGAGTGTGTCAAGTTTTTGAACGTACCACATGCATGCCGATGTATGGGGATCGGTAAGCCCGGTACCAGATTGAAGCAGCTAGGGCCGATAGCCATCTCTCCTTGGAAACTTTGTTTTCCCCTGCCGTACACTTGTGGATATATGCGTGAGACTGTGAGTGAAGCAGTAAACCTTTATCCTAAGGAAATGGACCCGGTTCCGAATTGTGGATCGATGGGAAAGGTTGGGAAATGCTTGTGCCTTTTATAGCAAGCAGAGTATCCGTGTGTGTTGGGTTTCCCCTGGCCAGGTAGCAGAAATTCGGTTCGAACTGTCCGCTTCTCGCGGTTAATGAGACTGCTTGACCGCCCTGCTACATTGAGTAACAAGTGGAACTATGAGAATGATGAACTTGTTGTATGAAATAAATTGTACTGCACCACTTGTATGATTAGACAGGATGCTAATCTAGAATGGTTAAATCTACTAGAATATGATGCTAAAACTTGAAAGCAAGGACCTACTCTTAGTTGCTTTTTGGCAAACAAACCCACCAGCCAAAAGCCTCTCATTGTCTAGATGTCGGTGATGTAGTTTTCACCAGACGGGTAAGCCTTGCTGAGTATTAGTATACTCAGCCTTGCTTGTGGCAATATTTTACAGGTATACCTTTGGATGTGGATGCTTTGTCTTGGCCTGCCCAGGTTCCACCTGGCTGGCACATCGAATGGGTTCCGTCCTCTGGCGAGGATCGGGAGGAGTAGCTTCGTGGCAGGCTTCAGCACGGAGTTATTTTGTATCGTCGTTAGATTGTTTTACTTCCGCTGCAATGAACCTCTAAATTCAGTTGTTATGGCTTTTTAAATTCCGCTGTAATGAACTTTTATTTCCGCTGCAAGACTTGTACTCTGATTTACATTTGAACCTGGTTTGTAATAACTTGTAATATCTATGTGTGTAAGTTAATTTGTGGAATGTTGTAATCTCTGGAACTCACCTTCGTGTGGGCGTGCTGTTGTTTCGATCGAGAAAAGAACGTGGTTTATCGGGTTTAATCCGACGGCGCTCCAGCTTATTCCGGATTAAGTGCCTGACTACTCGGTTAGTGGTCCCGGGGTACTTAACTTGGAATAATTTCGGAGTGGTCCGCCACAGCTGGCATCAGAGCCGAAACAGCGCACCAGAGAGACCAACAAACCTTAAATAATATTTTTGGAATAAAATTTGCCAACTCGTACTTCCGCCGTGCTCTTCGGTGGAAGGTTGTTGTTAGGACCGCTAAGGATGTTACCTAGAGCGTGAAGCCTATGTGGGTTAAGGGATCACGGTATGATAGGTGACAAATAGTATATTATACTGACTTCCAGCACATTTCGTTCTGTCATTTACTTTCCGCAATGGTGGGCGCAAGGTACGGCGATTGCTGTAACGTACCACGGCACTATATGAAAATATAGTGGCGGCACATAGTCAATACGCTGTGATGGCGTATGAAACTAGAATAGGATGGTGGGCGCAAGGTACGGCGATTGCTGTAGCGTACCACGGCATCATATGCAAATATGATGGCGGCACAAAGTTAATACGCTATTCCAATAGCGTATGAAACTGTCAATATGTTGCCTTGGTGACATATGAACATTGCCCGTTCAATGTTAAACGATCGGGTGCCACCTCTATAGTGGGTGGTAATGAATGGAGACGCTTTCGTGAGTGCTGGCACGAAAGGTTGATTATATTGCTCTGGAATGGAATTTTCTGCAGGTACACTAACCACGATTCCGTAAGATGACGGTTAGAAAAGTTCGGCTAGATAATATAGGGAGAGACGGATATTGCCTAGCCACCGGCACTAATTTCGTAAGCCAAAAGTTTATTGGCATGTGTGTTGGCGAGAACGAATAGGCCGCTCATGCTTTGCATCTCACCGAATTAATATCGAATACTAATAAGTGACCAAATCGAACCGCCGTCAAAGGAATTGAAATCACAACCCAAAAATCCTGCTGAGAACAATCTGTTTGCACCCTTATTTCGAAACTGAAAACGTTGTCGAACGAAAAAGTGTTCAACACGAAAGTTGTCATAAATATTATGAAGTAAATGCTGGAGAAATTTCAACGAAAATGGTTCAGTAAAATTTGAGTTATGCTAAAAATGGTAACCCTCTGTCTGCTGGAAATTCTGGGGACAGTGAGATAAAAATTGAATTTTTACACCATCTTAACGACAGTTTTTGCTCAAACCTCCAACAGGAAACTTGTTAGGAATTGTTTAAACAATGTCCTGGCCAAATTTGGGGAGTTTTGAGCTTGTAGATTTCGAGATGTGTAATTTTTACCACCCTGCACAGAATCTGTTTTTGCTCTTTGGCACTAACCGGTTCTCACCCTTGCCCCTTTTTCCTTTTGGTTCAGATGGACGCCCTCGCTGACCTGGCTAGCTACCCCAACGACGTGTCTTTCTCTGATTGCTGGGGATGGGAAGGCTTCCCTAGCATCTTGTGGTCGGTTCTGCAGGCACTTGGCTACCCTACACCGCCACAATATGAGAGAATCCTCATCCGAGACCGTGGTGTGACTCGTTCCCGTGTGCGTTTGGTGGTACACCGTCACCCGCCGTGTCCTAGTTCCCCCACCTGGACGGTGGAAGTTCATGGACACCACATGGAGACGACTTGTGAGCTAGCTGCCTTGAATGGCATCAGTTCTTTTTGTGCTCAGAACCAGAGCTTGGTAGAGCACCAGTTGCTTGGGCTGTTTCCACCGACTCAGCCGAATGATCCCCACTGGATGAGGCGCTACCTTAGCTCTCCTTTGAGGATGGCGGAGAACCCCGTCGCAGCAGCCGCTTTGATGATGAGGTGGATACGGGCGTATCACCGTTTGCAGGCACTTCTTGGACGGTCGCAGAGCGAGATGCTCAACATTGCTATGGACATGTCCGCTCGCGCCCGTGACATAGGGGTTGAGAGGACCTCTTTGTCCATTGAGGTGACCACTAGAGATGCCATGATTGCTGACTTGGAGAGGCAATTGAATGACCTCCAGATTGCACACAACAACACCCAGAATGAGTTAGCACAAACTAGAGATGAGCTTGAGGAGGTACATGGTACCTTGGAGCATGCAAATGCTATGCTTGCCGCCCATGACGCTCAGCACCTTCTTGAGCAAGAAGGAGGGAATGGTGAAGGAGAGGCCCCCGATTCCGACATGGACACCGAGGATGACATGCCGCCCCTTCCAGCTCCACCTTCACCTATGGGCAGCGAGGCTACCGCTAACAATTTGGATGATTTTTAGAGTGGTAGTAGCAAATTTACTCCTCCGCTAGGCCTAGAATTTTTGGCTTCATGTTGTAACAGGCTAGATGGAGTTGAGCTCCCCAAGTTATCTTTTGTGGCATTGTAAAATTAATGGTGTGGTTGTGGTGTAAAACTTGATGATGTTGTTACAGCTGTGTTGAAAACATTCTGCAGCTGACCTTGTTTCAATTATTGATGGGTTTTCCATTCATTTCTGGGCTGTGATGTGAACTACAAAGTTGTTTGGAATTTGTCAAACAAAATGATCACCAAATTGCAACCCCATTGGTTAAGCGAAATAAAAATGGCAACCAAAACACTATAGCTCGGCCTGCTGAAAAACAGCAAATGCAGAGAGCTAAAGATTGAATTTTTCGGCTTAGTTCCAGTCCGAATTTGATTCTGAGCCCAACATGAAAGTTGTAGAGCATGAAATTTTCGAGCTACTGACCGAATTGGAGCATTTGACTTGTTTCCTGTCGGGAGATATGATTTTTCTTCCGAACTGCGTGCTGACTTGCCATTCTGCGCAGTACACTTTAATATATTGTCACGTTCTATCTTGTCATTCATTATGCAAGCTTATGGAATGTGGCTAATACAAGTACCTACTGCAGATGACAATCACCCGCAGCGGTCACGACGCTAGTGGCTCCAACGCTAACCAGCAGGGGCCAGAGGGGCAGCAACAGTCACCGCCACCTCCTCCACCGCAGCAACCTCCGACGTGGCAGCAGCTTTATGCCACGCAAACGGAGATTCTCCGGAACCTGCAGCATCAGCAGCAGATGATGCAGCAGCAGATGCTTCAGCAGGGAGGTCAACGGGCCCCTCAGCCTCAGGTGGCCAGATACGAAGATTTTCTGGCAACGCACCCGCCGATTTTCTCTCGAGCTGATGAGCCCTTGGAGGCCGACACCTGGATTCGAGCCATCGAGTCCAAGTTCACCATCCTGGCGACGCCTTGCACCTCCAACCGCAAGGTCGTGTTCGCGGCGCAACAGCTCCGCGGCCCAGCTCTCCTTTGGTGGGAGAACTACCTGGCCCTACAGCAGGAGGGTCATGTAGTTGAGTGGGATGAGTTCAAGGCTGCATTCAAGGCTCATCACATTCCGGCCGGTCTAGTAGAGCGGAAGTTGAATGAGTTTTTGGCGCTGACCCAGGGTACCCGCACAGTGCTCCAGTACTCCCAGGCCTTCAATGGTCTGTGCCCCTACGCGGGTCATCACGCCGACTCCGACGAGAAGAAGCTTGAAAGGTTCCGACGTGGCCTCAACACCAAGTTGAAGGCACAGTTGGCCACCACCCGTGCTGCCACGTACGGCGATCTCATGAACCTTGCCATCACCCAGGAAGACGCCAATGTGGTGCACAAGGCGGAGAAGAAGAGAAAGACTCCCGCTGGACCGTCAAGTGCGCAGCCCCAGAGGTTCCGCTTGGTTCCCCCGGCTGTGCCGCAGGGACAGTCCCGGGCACCTCAGGGAGGTGGATGGGTTGCTAGGCCGCCACAGCCTAACGCGCCTCGTATCCCTCCACCGCCGCAGCAGCAAGCACCAAGGCAAAATGCACAGCAGCCAGCTCGCCCTGGAGCCGGCTATCAGTGCTTCAAATGTGGGAGCAAGGACCATTTTATCAAGGATTGCCCGCAGAACAAGCAGCAAAACCAACGCCCGGGAAATCAGCAAGGCAAGGGCAAGCAGCAGCAGCAGCGTGTGCAAGTTCGCCAAGGACGGCTCAACTACACCAACTTGGCCGACCTGCCCGAGGGAGCCCCAGACATGACTGGTATCTTCCCTATCTGCACTCAACCTGCTGTGATATTATTTGATTCCGGGGCAACGCATAGTTTTATAAGCACAAGATTTCACGTGAAATGCGGATTAAAATCCTACCATACCAAATCATCGTATGTGATATCAACTGCGGGAGGCAAGATTGCATCCAACCAAGTCACCCACAAAGTTCCGATCAGGCTGGGAAGTAAAACATTTCCCACTGATTTGATTCTGCTGGAATGGAAGGAATTGACATTGTGTTAGGAGCCAATTGGATGACTCAACATAAGGTTGTCCAAGATATTGCAGAACGAGTTGTTGAGATAAACTCGCCTACGCATGGCCCGAGTGTGCTATATCTGCCACAACGGACTCGCGTCGATGCGTGTGCTTATGCAATGGTAGAAACCCAACTAAAGGACATTCCGGTGGTATGTGAGTATGCCGATGTATTTCCGGATGACTTACCTGGGATGCCGCCGGATAGAGACATTGAATTCGTGATTGAACTTCAACCTGGCACAGCACCTATATCAAAGAGACCATATAGAATGCCGCCCAATGAATTGGCTGAATTAAAAATTCAACTCCAAGAATTGCTAGATAAGGGTTTCATTCGTCCAAGTGTATCACCTTGGGGATGTCCCGCTATCTTTGTGAAAAAGAAGGACCATTCCTTGAGGTTGTGTATTGATTACCGGTCTCTCAATGCGGTAACCATCAAGAACAAGTATCCGCTTCCCCGTATTGACATCTTGTTTGACCAATTAGCTGGCGCCAGAGTATTCTCCAAGATTGACCTACGCTCTGGCTATCATCAAATCAAAATCAGGCCTTGTGACATTCCAAAGACTGCCTTTTCCACACGTTACGGGCTTTATGAATTTTTGGTTATGTCCTTTGGACTCACGAATGCCCCAGCCTATTTCATGTACCTCATGAATTCGGTCTTCATGTCTGAACTAGACAAGTTTGTGGTGGTTTTCATTGATGACATTCTTATATATTCTAAGAATGAGGAAGAGCATGCCGAGCATCTTCGCATTGTTCTTCAGAGATTGAGAGATCACCAGCTCTATGCCAAGTTCTCCAAGTGTGAATTCTGGCTTGAGAGCGTGAAGTTTTTAGGTCACACGGTTTCCAAGGATGGTATATCCGTGGATCCAACCAAGGTACAAGAGGTGCTAGATTGGCAACCACCTACCTCTGTCCATGAGATTCGGAGTTTTCTGGGTTTAGCCGGTTATTACCGCCGTTTTATTCCGGATTTCTCTCGGATAGCAAAGCCCATGACCGAACTCTTGAAGAAGGGAGTTAAATTTGAGTGGAATGACAAATGTGAGGAAGCTTTCCACACCTTGCGAAGACATTTAACTTCAGCCCCAGTTTTGGCTCAGCCCGATTGCACCAAGCCTTATGATGTCTATTGCGATGCATCAGGCACCGGTCTTGGCTGTGTTCTCATGCAAGAAAACCGGGTCATTGCTTATGCTTCTCGAGCACTTCGGCCTCATGAGCAAAACTACCCCACGCACGATCTTGAGTTAGCAGCGGTCATTCATGCTCTCAAGATGTGGAGACACTATTTGATGTGTGTTCCCTGCAACATATACACAGACCACAAGAGCCTCAAATATGTCTTCACTCAGGCACATTGAATATGAGACAGCGAAGATGGTTGGAGTTAGCAAAGGACTATGACCTTAGTGTGCATTATCACCCCGGGAAGGCTAATGTAGTTGCGGATGCACTAAGCCGCAAGGCTCATTGTCATTGTCTTTCCGTGGAGTCCTACGCTGACACCCTGTGTCATGAAATGGCAAAGCTCAATTTGGAGATTGTTCCACACGGGTACTTCAGCCATATTGCAGTGGAACCAACCTTGCACGATCAGATTGTTGTAGCCCAATTAAATGACGCGGGCATTAAAGTTCTTAAACAGAAATTGTCTAAGGAGAAGGTGAAAGAGAAGTACAAATGTTTCCGGTTGGATGGGCAGGGAGTGATGTGGTTTGGACATCGCCTCGTGGTGCCCAAAAACACGGAACTCCGGAGGAAGATTATGGATGAGGCACATCTCTCTAAATTTTCTATCCATCCCGGCAGCACCAAAATGTACCAAGATTTGAAACAAAACTTTTGGTGGACTCGGATGAAGCGAGAAATTGCCACATATGTGTCGGAATGTGACACATGCCAGCGGGTTAAGGCTAGCCACTTGAAGGTAGCAGGCACGCTTCAACCTCTACCTATCCCCTCATGGAAATGGGAAGATATAAGCATGGATTTTATTGTTGGACTTCCCAGAACCCCTCAGGGGCATGACTCCATTTGGGTAATTGTGGACCGCCTTACCAAGACCGCACATTTTATTCCGGTCAATACCTTTTATAACGCTAAGAAGTACGCGGAGATTTATTTGGAGCGGATCGTTTGTCTACATGGGGTACCCAAGACGATAATTTCAGATCGTGGTGCTCCGTTCGTAGCACGCTTTTGGGAACAATTGCAATTATCCCTAGGCACCAAACTGATCCGTAGTTCAGCATATCACCCACAGACCGATGGGCAGACGGAAAGGGTAAATCAAATACTTGAGGATATGCTTCGAGCTTGTGTTATTCATTATGGGAAGAATTGGGAGAAGTGTCTATCCCTGGCCGAATTTTCCTATAACAACAGCTACCAAGCGAGCCTTAAAATGGCACCTTTCGAAGCCTTGTATGGTAGAAGATGTCGGACCCCGTTGTGTTGGTCCCAGGCAGGCGAGAGGTATGCTTATGGCCCTGACCTTGTAAAGGAAGCAGAGGAAAAGGTTAGAATCATTCGTGAAAAATTTGAGAACTGCCCAGTCAAGGCAGAAGAGTTACTTTGATCAACGGCGGAAGCCACTTCAGTTTGAAGTTGGTGATCACGTGTATCTCAAAGTCTCCCCGACCAAAGGTGTGCAAAGATTCGGATTAAAAGGAAAGCTTGCACCTCGTTATATCGGCCCGTATGAAATTACTCAGCAATATGGGCCGGTAGCCTATCAAGTGAAGCTTCCCGAAAAACTTTCAGCTGTACACAATGTATTCCATGTTTCTCAACTTAAGAGGTGTCTACGTGTTCCGACCGAAGTTGTTGAACAAGAGGAACTCTCGGTTGAACCGGATCTCTCTTATGATGAGCATCCCGTTAAGATCCTCGACGAGAAAGAGCGACAAACACGAAGGAAGGGAGTTAAAATGTACAAAGTTCAGTGGAGTCATCACTCCGAAGATGAAGCCACGTGGGAAACCGAGGACTATCTTAGGAAGAATTTCCCCGACATACTTTCATAAGCCGAGGTATTTCTTTTCCCCTCTCTATCTCTAGGTTTAATCGAATCTCGGGACGAGATTCCTTTTAAGGGGGGTAGGCTGTGACATCTCTGATGTCAAAAGAATTAAAAAGTGCAATTAAAATCAATGCAACAGGGAATTGGGTTGAAATTCAAAAATTCGTCAAAAATTCAATTATAATTCAAAAACAAGGGTTGTTTGGACACCCAACTGAAATCTCAAGACTTGGGTGCTGAACTTAAAAATCTCGGACCAAAGGAGTAGTTGTCATCACCTACAGCCCTTCGCGACAACCTCGCCACGGCGTTCGTTCCGCTCGATGACCCTCGAGCGGGGATGTCCGTCACGATCGAGCTTAGCCCGTATATCCGTCACGATCGAGCTTAGCCCGGATGTCCGTCACGATCGAGCTTAGCCGTATATCCGTCCCGATCGAGCTATGTCCGTGACGATCGAGCCATGTCCGTGACGATCGAGCTATGTCCGTCACGATCGAGCCTAGCCAGTAGTTTCCGTGACGATCGAGGCCGCACGATAGGACTTACCCTCGAGCGACGTTCCGGCACCCTCGAGGCTCCGCAGCCAAGCTCGAGGACTCACCCTCGAGCGACGTTCCGTCACCCTCGAGGCTCCGCAGCCAAGCTCGAGGACTCACCCTCGAGCGACGTTCCGGCACGCTCGAGGCTCCGCAGCCAAGCTCGAGCACTTACCCTCGAGCGACGTTCCGTCACGCTCGAGGCTTCGCAGCCAAGCTCGAGGGGGGCACTCACCCTCGAGTGGCGTTTCCGACCATTCGAGGCTCGGCAAGCTCGAGCTTGCGTTCAAGCTCGAAGCGCCGTAGCGCTTGGTCGAAGAGCCTGGTCCAAGCTCGAAAGTTGTGTCCCACACCTCAGACCCCAACTTTTAATTTTACCCGTTTCGAAGTTCAGTTCGAATTTTTGGAGAAAATTCGAATTTGAAATCGGAGCTCCACGGGCATGCTACAGTGCCCCTGGCGCGCGCTGCGCTGGCCGGAGCTCGGCCGCCACGTGGCCGGCGAGCGGCGCAGGCGGCGCTGAGCTGGCCAAGCCGCGGCGGACGCTGGCGCTTGTCGCCTAGCTCTTGTCCGGCCACTCCCGAGCCATCACTTCGCCGCTGTCGCCTCGCCTCGCCTCGCGCCGCGGAGCGCCATCATACGGTCGCGCGCCGCCGTGGCCGCACGCGCACTCGCGCCGCGCCGAGCGCACTGCAGGCGGTAGAGTCCATTCGCATCGCGCCAAAGCCTCTGCTGAGGATCTCCACTTCATCACGCGATGATCTTTGACGCCCAACCGCGCGTGTGCGCTCTGTTCGAGTTCGCCGCGCCATCAATGGCGACCGCGACAGCCACCCACGCGCTCGCACGCTCCCGAGGCCGCACAGTGCCTCCCTTGCGTGCTCAATCACTCTACTGCGCACTCACACCCCTCCTCTCACTTGCTCACTTGGCCATTTCCACTTCCCCGCGCTCGCTCGGTCTTCTTCTTCCTCGCGCCGCGCGAACCGAGCCGAGCTTCTCCGAGAAATTCACCCTCCACACTCCACCATTCCCAAGTTCGTCCCGCACAGAGCTAGCCCTCTACTCCAGCTCCATTTTCCCCCACTTTCCCCTAGCTATTGTCCTTTCTCCGGCGAGAATTTGAGATTTCCCCCAAATCGCGAATTCCGGCCACCGGAGCACCCGCACGTCGAGCCCCTACTCCGAGCCGTCCCCGAGGTCAACCGAGCACGCCATTGGCATCCTCGAGCTCCACTGGTGCTCTAGGACCCCTCGAACCTCGGCGAACGACCCCGAGCTCACCGGCGTAGAAGCCGCGGCGGCCGCGCCGCCACCACCTCGTCGCCGGCGAAACTCCGACCATCCCCGGCCTCCCAACCGTCCCCAAACGACTCGTGGTGAGCCCAGGAAGCTTTTCCCCCACTTCCCCGAGCCTAGTTCGCCGCCGTTTGGCCGGCGCAACTCCGGCGAGGTCCCAGGGACCCAAGTTCATCGTCTACCTTTGTTTAGGGGTCTCTGCGCAAAAGTCCAGGGACTCGTTCGCGAAGTTTTGAAAGATCTAGGGTTCTCTGCGTAAAAAGATTCTTAAGTCTAGGTTTGATTTTCCCGAAATTGTAAAATCCATTAAAAATCGTACAAAAATCAGAAAAATGCACAAAAATACTCTCTGGATTCGTGAGAGTCTAAACTACAATCTCTATTAGACATGTTTGTACTTTTGACGAGCTGTATGTGAATTAAAATTCAAACTATGAAAACCTAAAGTTGTGCACCATTTCCAATCCAGAGCTGCGCTAGGGTTGAGCTTTGGATATGTTGTGTATAGTGGCTTTGGACAGCTTGTGTCCAAAGGGGACGTAAAAATATGAACTATAGCTCCTGTTATGAATTAAAATAGGTTTCTGTCTTTTTGCAGTGCAGAAATCATTAAAAATAATTTGTATAGTGAAAAATCACCATTTTGCTCCTGGAGACTTAAAACTTGTTAGCACACATGTTAAAAATGAAAAACTGAATTTTTTTTTGCTCTGTTTAGGATGGCAAATAATTAAATATGGTTTTTCGTTAGAAAATCATTGAGGATCACCCAAGGGTTATTTTGAGCCATCACTTGGCCAGAGCCCTCCTCATGCTGATGCTTAGCTTTGGTAGGAAGATCTCCTGAAATGGGTGAATTTTCGATTTTATATGAATTAAATTCAATTCTGCTGGCAGCAACTTGTTATATTTTTAATAAATTATGTGTAGCTCAAAATTATCTAAATTTTGGAGTGAGCTTAACTCTTACACTCCAGTAGCTGTCATAAAGTTTATAGATAAAAATGATGAGCAGAAAAGGAGAAACAAAAATGCGAAGTAATCTAGATGGAAATCGATTTATATAAAAGAATAAACCTTTTTGTAGTTAGTTAGAATAAAATAAATGGAATCTGAAATTCCAGAACAGCCACCCTAAGTTATGCATCTCATGTAGAAGGCGCCATCCCGGACGGCAACTACCACCTCATTCCCGCAGACGAGGAAGAAGTCCCGGAGGAAGGTGCCGGTGCAGGATCGACCAACCCGGAGGCTAACCCCCAGTCCGAGCAAGAAGGCAAGCCCCGGAGCATAACCTAACTTTACCAAATTATGCACTTTGAATTCTCTATGTTTGTGCATTTACGTTCAAGGAGTTGATTGAATACCTTAGCTGCACATTTCCTAGTACCTATGACTTGCAATACTAGTATGAAAGGGATCGATAGTGCATGGCTATAGGTCCGTTACAAGTCGAGTGATTTCCTGTCACTCGCGAGACATAGGAATTGCTTGTCTTTACTTATGTTGGAATCATAAGGATTGACGGGCGGGATGATAGATGTAGATCTCCCGTCCGTGTATGATAATTGATTAAGGTCGAAATGTGTGGTTGAGTGTGTCAAGTTTTTGAACGTACCACATGCATGCCGATGTATGGGGATCGGTAAGCCCGGTACCAGATTGAAGCAGCTAGGGCCGATAGCCATCTCTCCTTGGAAACTTTGTTTTCCCCTGCCGTACACTTGTGGATATATGCGTGAGACTGTGAGTGAAGCAGTAAACCTTTATCCTAAGGAAATGGACCCGGTTCCGAATTGTGGATCGATGGGAAAGGTTGGGAAATGCTTGTGCCTTTTATAGCAAGCAGAGTATCCGTGTGTGTTGGGTTTCCCCTGGCCAGGTAGCAGAAATTCGGTTCGAACTGTCCGCTTCTCGCGGTTAATGAGACTGCTTGACCGCCCTGCTACATTGAGTAACAAGTGGAACTATGAGAATGATGAACTTGTTGTATGAAATAAATTGTACTGCACCACTTGTATGATTAGACAGGATGCTAATCTAGAATGGTTAAATCTACTAGAATATGATGCTAAAACTTGAAAGCAAGGACCTACTCTTAGTTGCTTTTTGGCAAACAAACCCACCAGCCAAAAGCCTCTCATTGTCTAGATGTCGGTGATGTAGTTTTCACCAGACGGGTAAGCCTTGCTGAGTATTAGTATACTCAGCCTTGCTTGTGGCAATATTTTACAGGTATACCTTTGGATGTGGATGCTTTGTCTTGGCCTGCCCAGGTTCCACCTGGCTGGCACATCGAATGGGTTCCGTCCTCTGGCGAGGATCGGGAGGAGTAGCTTCGTGGCAGGCTTCAGCACGGAGTTATTTTGTATCGTCGTTAGATTGTTTTACTTCCGCTGCAATGAACCTCTAAATTCAGTTGTTATGGCTTTTTAAATTCCGCTGTAATGAACTTTTATTTCCGCTGCAAGACTTGTACTCTGATTTACATTTGAACCTGGTTTGTAATAACTTGTAATATCTATGTGTGTAAGTTAATTTGTGGAATGTTGTAATCTCTGGAACTCACCTTCGTGTGGGCGTGCTGTTGTTTCGATCGAGAAAAGAACGTGGTTTATCGGGTTTAATCCGACGGCGCTCCAGCTTATTCCGGATTAAGTGCCTGACTACTCGGTTAGTGGTCCCGGGGTACTTAACTTGGAATAATTTCGGAGTGGTCCGCCACAACTGCGGCCCATGCGATGGGGCTTGTCATTCTTCTTTGCTCTCTCAATATTTTGTGAGCCATTGAGTTTTACCACCTCAGATGTCTTGTACTCAACAAATTCTTGCCAATAATCTTTCTGACTAGTATACTCATTATCCCAATCAGGCTCGATATCCTTTTCCACATACTTCTTGTTCAATTGATACTTTTGCCATTTCCAAGAGGTGGCCATGGTCTCAAGTGCTTTCTTCCTTTTTTGAGTTAAATCCGTACCCGGAGGAAAGTTGAACAACTCAATCAACCTTGACCAGCATGACTCCTTGATTTTATGCGGTACCGCAAATGTGTCATCCTTAGTTCCTTTCTAGGTCCGATACTTGATAGGAACTAAATCCCTTCCTATACAACCACAAGCGGTACTTTATCGGGTAACAGCATGACTTGGAGCCGTCGGTTCTCCATCCTCATTGATTTCTGTAATAGTAGATTTGCTGGTCGACATCTTGTTCAGTCCTTGTTTCTTTTGTGACACCACTGTACCATCAGGCTCAGTCACCTCACCCTCAGGATGGGCACCATCAGGCTCTTGCACCTCGCCCTCATTGTTTTGCGCAAGGTGGAGATACGCAGAAGGGCTTTCATCTCCATCCTCTGCGTTTCCTCCTTGTTCAGCGGCCAAATTTTCATGAGCTTCTTCACCTTGGGACACTCTAAAATGCGACAATCTTCCCTTCTTGGTCATTCCTATAATATATAAATTAATTACAAGCTATCATATTTAAATCAAAACATTTACGGTTCATATACAATGGTAACATAAACACATAGCTCATTCAATTGACAATGTGATAATGAATATAGAAACAATGGTAACCAAAACCTAAATCCTCGTAGCTGAATTCATAGCTCATTTACAATTCAAAAGAAAACATAGGAGCCATTCAACAGCATATCTCATTTTCATAGCCCATTTACATAGCTCATTTACAATTCAAAAGAAAACCTGGACATCATTCAACAACATATTTGTTCTTTTTCATAGCTTATCCAATTCACAATGTCACAAAACTTATAGGTATACAAACAATTTCTACACAGTTCATTCGGTATGTCAAGAATCAAAGCTCAAAAGTGCAAAATCGAACCGCGAGGCTAGTGAGGAGGCAGTCCATAAGGCCGACCGCGGTGAGGAGGCAGTCGAGGAGGAGCCAGTCCGGAAGGCCGGTTAGGAGGCCAACCGCGAGGAGTCGAGCAGGGCAGGCCGACCACGGGTTACCTGTGGCGAGGAGGTGGGGGAGGCGGCGGCGTGGGCACGGAGAGAGGTGGGGGAGGTGGCGGTGGTGAGGAGGTAGGGGAGGTGGCAAGAGAGAGATGAGAGATGTGGCGACGGAGAGGAGGTGGCATCGAGGGGGCGAGAGAGAGATGGGGAAGGTGGTGGCAGCGAGGAGGTGGCGGCGTCGAGGAGGTGGCGGAGGCCGGGATGCGCGGTGAGAGAGATGGGGGAGGTGGCGGCGGCGTGGTGGTCCAATTTTTGGATACGGGGGCACAGGGCGGTTTTTGGGCGAGGGATCAGCAACACAGCCAGTGCGGCCTAGGAACCCGCTGTGTTGCTAAAAAAATTTCAAAGAAGGCAAAAAAGGGGGCGGCCATAGGGTTCGAACCGTGACCGCGGGGTTCGAAGTTCGGAGTTCTTTCCATTGCGCTAAGTAGGGGAGTTCGAATAATATGTTTTAAGATTAGTTATATAGGTAACAAGTTACTAAAAATCCAAAAAAAGGGGCGTTCGAATAATATGTTTTAAGATTAGTTATATAGGTAACAAGTTACTAAAAATCCAAAAAAAGGGGCGGCCACGGGGTTCGAACCGTGACATCTGGGTTCGAAGTTCGGAGTTCTGTCCATTGCGCTAAGTAGGGGAGCGAATCATATGTTTTATGTTTTGTTATATAGGTAACAAGTTACTAAAAATGCAAAAAAAAGGGCGGCCACGGGGTTCGAACCGTGACCACGAGGTTCAAAGTCGAGAAGGTTTCCATTGCGCTAAGTCTAGAAGTTCGAACGGTATCTGTTACCAATGTTTATATAGGAGAAGTATGTACTAATTTTTTTTCTAGTTTTTCAGTTTTTTTGAATGATTTAATTAATAGTTAAATGCTCTTCTTACCATGATTGAGCTTACAATATTGATACATAGTTAAATGATGCCTTACATTATTCATACATATAAAAATAATATTTTACAATATTCATACATGGTACATTAAACACATATAATAAGTGCTACAACCTAAAACCATTAATCATACATCATCAGCAACACCATGTATGGTCCTAAGGTACTTAGAATAATGTAAGTCGATAATATTAATTCCCAGATATACATCTACATAATCTAGAGCATATATGAATGCGCTATCCTTGGCCCTATGGGGTCTGTCCATTGTCTCTCCATATATCTGCACCGTATCTGCGGTTGTCGTTATAGTGACTTCAAGTTGAAATCCACCTAGTACTCGATAATATCTCGGCCCTGTGAATGTGTGTCCTAAAATAGTAAGGATCTGCCAAAGAACAGCCTGTAGACCATGTTCTTCATGCCAATGTCCGTTGTATATACCGTCTTAGTTGCATATAAAATAGTTAGGTGTTACATATACATGAAATAAAATAAGAATCATTATAACAAAGATGGTCTAGACACTTACATCCTCTGATTCATATCTAGGTGAAATCCTGACTAGCATTTTAGTCACGTCTGCCTCACTGATTTCCAAAGTTCTCAATCTGAAGAAGTGATAGTCTAGGAAAATGTGCACAGTCTCATTTTCCAATTGACGCAGCACGTCTCTCACTGCTTGCGCCCCAGCAACAAAATCCAATCCATCTTCCCAAGGCGATGATTTGGAGTGGATAATAACTCTTGTTCCAGTATCAGGACTACGAATGGGTCCTTCATGAAGGCTAACAGATACAACTACCTTTCCTCTATGAGGGCTTGTTCTTTCCCTTACCACCATAGGAAGACGTCCACTTATTTGTTGTATAACGTCTTTCAACCATTCAACTGGATTAATAAACTACATTGCATAAAGTCCAACAAAATCATGCATGAGGAATAAATTACGTATATAATAAATTGCATTAGATATATGATTTTTTTTCTTTCTCTTACTTTCCTAATGCGTTCATCATGCGCCACAGGTTCAGGGATGACGCCGCTAGCCAAAGTAAATCCAGGAGGGTGAGGAGGTCCAGGCACGGGTAGTGGCAGTGGCATATTTAAAGGAGGACTGCCACCACGCCTAGGTGTCTGCCATTGTCTTCCGAACGACGTCGATGACTGACCATGAATAGCATGATACCACGACATAACACTGTCATATTTATAGAGTTTATTAGTGATTGACGTGGCGAACAATGCCTAAGCCTAGTTAGTTTATTAGTAAATGATGTGGGCTATCAATGCTTAAGGCTAGCTAGTGCACGCGGCCTTCATCAATGCACCAAACTACATCATCATGACGAGGGAAATGGGAAATACAATAGACAGTGAGGACGTGCGCTAACCTTCAATGGTTGAGGAAGTTCGTCGCAAGCTCCCTGACCACACGAAATGGCCCAAACACAGGAGAGTGAGGAGGCCGACGGTCACTTTTATTGGAGGGAGCCAGTATCACAACCGGTTTGGAACACGAACTGACTGTGATACTGCCAACACAGCCGGTTTGTGTCCTGAACCGGATGTGTTGAGGTCCCCGACGAAAAAGCTGCCTGTCTGCGCGATTTGGCCGGCAGGATACTGTTCACACCAACACAGCCGGTTCATGGCCAGAACTGGCTGTGTTGGATCATCACAGCTGGTTTGTGGCCAGAAGCGGCTGTGTTGGATCATCACA
This sequence comes from Digitaria exilis, assembly GCA_015342445.1. Taxonomy (NCBI): domain Eukaryota; kingdom Viridiplantae; phylum Streptophyta; class Magnoliopsida; order Poales; family Poaceae; genus Digitaria; species Digitaria exilis. The sequence goes on from JACEFO010002191.1 coordinate 1,064,719, forward strand.
GCCGGTTTGTGGCCACAAACCGCCTGTGATAAGAATTTCCTATATACCATAATTTCCCAAATATTGCAAAAAATTCTAGAATTTATACAATTGACAATGCCACAATATATAATAGAGATATACAATGCACTATATACACAATTCCAGAATTTCAATAATTCAATGCCACAAGATATATATAACATCTACAAGTTCAACAAGATATACAATGCAATATCCATACAATACAGGAGTATTATAAATTGATGATGATGTCCTCGTTGTGATCGAACCTCACGTAGGCAGGCTCCTCACTCTCTTCAAATACAGATAGTTCGATATCTGGTCCAAGAGCAGGCATATCCTGATAGTCATTCCCTTCTTCCTCTGGTGTATCATCAACTCCAACGATTTTTCTTTTCCCTGGTAGTACCACATGTTTTCCTTCGTTTGCCAGGTCCTTGGCATAAAACACTTGCACAACATCTTTGGCCAATATGAATGGTTCCTCCCTGTAAGAGGTGTTTGAGAGATCCACAACGGTCATACCATATTTGTCCTCAAAGACACCCCTCGCAAACCTAATCCATTGACATCGAAACAATGGGGCTTCAACGGTCCATAGTCCAGCTCCCAAATTTTTTCTATAAATCCATAGTATGTCTGCAGGTTTTGCTGACTGTCATAAGCATCAATGCGGACACCGTTGTTTTGGTTGGTACTCTTGCCATCTTGTTTTTTTGTGTAAAATGTGTATCCATTAATGTCATATCCTTGATACTTCTTCAATGTAGTAGACGGTCCTAGGGCCAGTAGATCTAGCTGAGGAGACCCTGTGTCAACACTAATCAATTTACGTTGCAACCAATTGCCAATGCTGTCTCGATGTTGTTTTGCTACCCAAGCCTCTGACTTTCCACTACTGTTTAATTCTAGCATGTGCATCTCAACGTAAGGTGACACTTCGGCCGCGTATTGGAGAATAGTGAAATGTGTCTGCTTAAATGCAGTAAGGTCATTAACATGCATAGATTTACCCCCTATCCTTCCTTTGCCCTGCAACCTACCCTGATGACGAGAGACAGGTACGCCCTTCCTTGGGATGTCCAAGTAAAATGTGGCGAAATCGAGTGCTTCTTCAGTGAACCAACCATTTACCATGCACCCTTCTGGCCTATATTTGTTTCGAACATACTTCCTCAAAACGCTCATTAACCTCTCAAAAGGGAATATTTGTTGCAAGAATATTGGTCCAAGGGCTTTTATCTGGGCGACTACGTGAGTAACCAGATGCACTGACATATCAAAATAAGTTGGAGGGAAATGCATCTCAAGTCTAGTCATGGTATGGATCAAGTCTGTTTGTAACTTATCTAGTGTCTCCGGACCTATAACCTTGTGTGACATTGCATTGAAGAACGAGCACAACTTGATTATGGGTTCTCGTACCTTTGTAGGGAGGACACCTCTGATTGCCACCGGAAGCAACTAAGTCATGATGATGTGATAGTCGTGGGCCTTCATGCTGCTAATGTTAAACTTCAACTCCTGCATGTTTACGAGCTTTTTGATGTTGGAGCAGTAGACAGTAGGGACTTTTAGTTCACTGAAGAAACTGCAAAGTTTTTTTCTCTCGATTTTTTCCAAGGTCCATGAAGCAACCGGAAGCCTTGTTCTACCATCTTCTTGAGCAATTGGATGAAGCTCTTTCCTAACTTTCATCTCTTTTTGATCCATCCTAGTTTCCAATGAATTTTTCCCTTTCCCTTTCATAGCCATTAACGTTCCAAGCGTGCTTTCGGCTACATTCTTCGTTATGTGCATGCCATCGAGTGCATGGCGAACAATCATGTACCGCCAATAAGGAAACCTCCAAAACACTTGCCTCTTCTTCCATAGAGAATCTGCAAGTGCTCTGACACTACCTTTCCCTTTTCCATGTACAACAATAATTTGGCTAACTTTTTTGAATATCTGAGTACCACACTGAAAGGTTGGAGGATGACGTTCATACCGCTTCTCATCAAATGATTTCTTGTCTCGGCGATATGGATGATGTCTATCGAGGAATCTATGATGACCCATGTAAACCATCTTTTTGTTGTTGTTCAACCATCTAGCGTTAGTGTCCTCTAAACAAACCACACACCCATTATATCATTTTGTAGGTTGGCCAGCTAGAGCTCCTAGGCCGGGCATGTATGTGATTGTAACAAACAACAAGCCTTTAAGTGTGAAGTGCTCTCGCTTGTACTCATCCCACACTTCGACCCCGTCATGCCATAGTGTCTCAAGGTCTTTCATCAGTGGTTCCAAGAACACATCGATATCATTTCCCACTTTGGACCTTCAATCAATGGTGGCATCATAATATATGCCCTTTTCATACACAACCAAGGTGGCAGGTTGTATATGCAAAGGGTCACTGGCCACGTGCTGTGTGTAGTACTGATCATGGTAAAAGGATTCATCCCATCTGTGCTCAAGCCAAACCTGACGTTTCTTGTTTCATTTGCAAATAATTTCTTCCATCTATGGTTGATAGCCCTCCATTGTGAGGCATCAGCTGGGTGTCTGAGCATTACATCTACCAAACACTCCTCTGCATGCCACCGCATAAGCTTTGATGTTTTTGGATTGGCAAACATCCTCTTCATACGAGGTATTATGGGGAAATACCACACCACCTTCGTCAGGGGGTCTCTTATTCCTGTCGCATTTTAGAGCCAAAGTTGATTCACACTTGTATCGTGAAGTTTCACACACTGGGCACGCATCCAGATATTTGTAATCACTACGATACAAGATACAATGTTTCAGGCATGCATGGATTTTCTGTACTTCCAAACCTATTGGACATATCATTTGCTTTGCCTCATATGTGTCCTTAGGGAGCTCGTTGGGTGTGGGAAGCAACTTCTCCATTACTGTCAACAATCCTCAAATCCTTTGTCAGACAAACCATTGCTCGACTTCATCTCCAACAACATCATATTAGCCTCCAATTTTGACACTTGTGAACCATGGTATAGTGGTGTTTTCGCGTCCTTTCTCATCTTTTGTAGCTTTTTCAGGTTTCTTGCATCCGAAATTGAAGCTCCGCATGATGTATCATGTGATCTAGCCCATCTAGCACAACTTCATCTGCCAATGTGTCCCGAAGTAAGCTACTATCATCTTCCACATCGTCTACCAATACATGCTCTAGTACTGCCTCATCATGCACCACATCATCATCTATCGGCATCCCTGCATGAATGGTTCGATTCACTCTTTCTCTGACATTGTTCCTGGAGGGCTCTTCAGGCTCGTTATCACCATCCTTCCCATGTCTATTCCAAATGAGATAGTTTTTCATGAAACCTCTGAATATGAGATGGAAGCAGGTCTGCTCAACATTCTTGAATTGTTTCTCATTTTTGCAATCAACACATGGGCAATGTATGTAGCCATCGGACCGCTCCTTCAATGTGACGTACGCCTTGGCGGCCTTCACAAAAGAGTCAACGCCGTTTACAAAGTCCAACTCCCCAATCCTACCATACATTCATTCTTGGCCCATCTACAAAAGAGAAATGAGCCTCTCATGCATTACATTCATCAAAATATTGAAAGAAATTGCATGAACTACAAGAATAATACTCTATAACGGAAATAAGCGTCTCTCATCCACCACAATCATCAAATTATTATAGAAATTGCATAAACTACAACAAATTCACTCTCTAACGGTGAAAAGAGGCTAACTAATCCACCACAATCATCAAATTATTAATTAAAACATTTGTACTACAAGAACTTTAGCCTCCAATGGTGAAAAAGAGGCTCTCATCCACCACAATCATCAAGATATTGAATATCTAACTAAACATCAAAGAAATTGCAGTACAAACCATGGAGCTAGATGTGGGAGTCTTCAACACGGTTCAAAGTTAGGGATCCTCCATTGGAATTGAGAGAAAAATGGTCCCTATCACTAAGAACATGGTCTTCATCAATTTGATGTCAAATATACAAATTAGAGGCAACAATCAAGTAAAGGAGGTGATACATTGCTAGAAATAACCTTAAAACAAGTTGGTGAAGTCCATTCCTCAAACCAATGGAGTTTCCATGAGCTTCATGGTGAAAAATGGCCGCAACAATGGTGGAGGAAGTGGGAGCCGTGGGTTGGAGAAGAAGAAATGCGGGGGAAGAAAGGGGGAGAGGGTTTTGTACTGTAGTATCTTCACATCCGGTTTCTAACACCAAATGGTTGTGATGAAACTCATCACATCCGGCTGGTAACTAGAACCCGCTGTGATGGTGCCCCCCCCTCATCGCAGCCGGTTTGTTGTACCAACTGGCTGTGATGAGGTGCATCACAGCCGGTTCCAACGGCTAGGAACCCACCAACTTTGGAACCAGCTGTGATGACCCTTTCGCAGCCGGTTCTCAAACCCAATGCGGGCATCACCTTTGGAACCGGTTGTGTTGCCCCTTCATAGCCGGTTGTCTCAAAACCGGCTGTGAAGGGGGCGTATGGGAAAGTCGATTGTGTAGTAGTGTCATGAAATTGCAGGGCTAAGGTGAGATTATTTCCTTCTCTTTTATTTTTCTCTGGGCGTGCATGCCTCGTGCTTTCAGGATTGAGGAACCAGCCAACATATCTTTCCAGACTGTGGTACCCATGCTATAGCTCAGATTCTCAGATGGATATTACTGGGATAACCAAAGATCACACTATCTTCAACAACCGCTACCAACTGATGCTAGCTGTGATTTTCCGGTTCTCATGCAAGTGCTTAAGTACTTTGTGTATGACAAAGAAACAGGAAATGGATATATCTAATAGTTGCCACTACCTTTATTTTGCCTTGGATTGGATATAAATGACAGTTGACAGAGACTAGAAATCTGTTGGCCAGTGACCAAGTGATAAATATTCGTGTCCACTTAGCCTTCTTTTCCTTTCTAAATGGAATCCACATGGGATGCAAATCCTTCACTGTTATCTGCACCCTTCTATAGTATTTTGATATATATGATTTAATTCAGAACCAAGCATGCTTCTTTTAAATGGATGCATTAGTTTAGCGCACAAATTCGGACACTGGAAACACAAATTAGTCGGCTTTGCCAATGAATTCAAACACAAAAGAAACATAGGCATAAATCAATACATATAGTTAGTTATATTATCCTGCGTGACCATTGGATGGCTTCTGACTGCATGCTAAGAATATAACTCCCTATTCCCAGGTGTTGTTCCACTTCTTTCTATTTCTGGCCGTGATTGACCGGCTGAAATGATACTCAACAGGACTAATGAAACAGATGACATTTTGTCTGAACATTCATTTGCTATCGGCAGTTTTCTGCATTTCTCTGGGCTTCTGTGCCAGCATTATGCAAAACATTTAGCATCATACAATCTAAAATTCCAAAACGTACCCCCCCTCCCCCCAGTTTGTTCCAGCCTTAACCTTTTCTTATTGCCATTTCTAGAAATACTTTGTATATTACCACTTTGTTTTCTTGTGGTTGAAATGTGATAGGAACATGGAAAAAGGATGGTTCCCTTTTTTGAACGGTAGGGACCAGTAATACTATACTGAACCACAATTCTATTTTGCTTTTTCTGGTGTTGTGTTCATGGTTTGAAAAGGCGTATGGAATTATGAATAAAGCCACAATTGTAACTGGTCTAAGAAAATTAAAGTATCAAAGTGCAGTGTAGGTGCAGGAGTAGTAGTGTAATATCTTCCAGTTGCTCCCTGAGCAAATGTATGATATACTTTTGCAAAAGAAAATGTAAAGTGTAAAGACATGGTACCTTCACTATATTAAGAGTATTTTCAATGCTTTGCTATAATTGTTTTTTTTCATAGCCACAAGATTGCACCACAACATCATAGATTCTATTGACCTTTGAGTTTAGTTTGCATTAGCTTTTGTGTTTGCTCCATTCTGCTAAACAATATCAGGGCACATGTATCTTAAAAGCATTGAGAAACAGCTACTTGCTTACACCTTTGTTGATAATTAATGTTTCAGGCTCCTCTCATGGTGCTCTTTTTTTGTACTTAAAGAACTTTATTCAACTTTCAAACACAAGATACAGAGATGAGGCGAGAGGCGCCCCATTGTACTTTTTGCAAGGCGGTTCTAACTACACATTGAGGATAATGAAGGGGATTGTTGCAAAAAAATAGATAGTTCATTTGCTGCAATTGAGTTCTAGCCTGTGAATCTAAAGAGTATGTTGTAGTATCCATTCTTCTTGAAATCTTTTGGCAATTAAAGTCACAATCTTCAGAGTGGGTGAAGAAGTCAGCAAGGCCTGATTCTCCAATCAGCTGCATTTGCTATTGGGTCTGCATGTTGCAGGTTGCTTGCTAGAATCTAGGAACCAGTTAGGTAACTGACTTGCTAAATTTGCAGGGCTTTGATTATTGCAGAAGCTAAAGTCATAGCAAGAGCTTTTGCTTGGAGAATGTCTAGAGGATCTTCATTGATCGCCTATATAAGTATGCACCGGTGAATTGAATCTATACTCTCTTGAATCATATAGTATTGCTACGTTTATAGTGCGGGAGGAATCCCCACCCTCTGGGTGATTCCGTCCCTGAGTTTTCTTCTTTTTATTTTTTCCCATTTTTCTTTTTTCTTTTTTTCTTTTTCTTTTAAATTTGATTGTAATTGTACATCATTTTTATGTGGTCATAAAAATGTGCTAGCCTACCAAGGTCTCTGTTCTTCTTCTATCGCGTGACGATGCGTGAAATTTACCGCAACAAAAAACAAGAAGATTGTGGTCATAGAAAAATGTGCTAACCTACAAAGATCTATGTTCTTCTCCTATCGCATGACGATGTGTGAAATTTACCGTAGTAAAAAAAAGAAAATAGGGCATCCGCTCCGCTTTCTATTTGGGAAATACACTATGTCCCCTGCTGCCTCCACGCGGATAGGGATTTCGCATCACCGGTGCCTCACGACGAAACCGAGGAGTCGGCAATCCAGACTACTCTTCTATTTGGTTTTTGGTTATGAGATGCTTCAAATAGGCCCTTCCATATCAAATGTTTTAATGCTATTTACGAGTGCTAAATATAATTTAATTATGAAATTGATTGCATCAGCCCTATACTTTTCCGCAAAGCGAATCTGTTAAAGTTAATTAACCTATGACAGTACAGCAATAGCTGGGGCACTCATGACATTATTAGGCTTTCTAGATTCATCTCCTATGAAAGAAGTTTAGGCCTTATGGAACCATTATGTCATTGGTCTATGTTTAATGCTTCTAATTTGTATCCAAACATAATATGCGTCTGAGTTTGTTTTAAGCCCCAGGGTTACCTCACCTCTTTCTTTTTATGGTTTTATCTCGCCTCTCACTGCCAGAAAAAAGTTCCATGGCAAGGGTGACCCATCGTAATTAACTATGAACATAATGCTTATATTTATCGGCGGAGTTCTACAAGAAGATAGTGAATAAATTTTCAATATTGTTGTATAACTGCCTTTTGCACTACTTTGGGATAGAGATAGTGCCACTACACACCTCAAAATACGATGCTTAGCGTAAAGGTAATGATAATGTTTCAGAGACTACTGTCACATAGTCTAGCTATGTAGTTGTACTCTAAAGGTGTGTTGTTGCAATTTTTATTTTTCCCTATTTGCTTTTGTGTTAGTATTTAGTAATATATTATTTTAAGAGAGCTATAAGATCATTTTTGATATGCGGATATTCATGCTGATAAATAATAAGATATTGAAACTAAGATACATATACAATCGAACATTAATTTCGTAAAGAAACGTCTTTTACAGGCGCGACGTTAGTGTGCTAACCATCCTAGTAGTTCCAAGGCCAGCCGGCCTTGGGTTGTATTGCTGTACGTCGGAGGGTGATGGCTGCATCGGTGTAGCATCTTGTACCTCTAGAAATTTGTGGAGCGTTTGTGTGCAGAGCATTTGGCATGGCAGCAGGTGTTGCTTGTGATGATTGGGTGGTGAGCTCTTGCGTAAGTGTAGTGAATTGTGCTCTTTGTAATCAACATGGCCAATAGTCACATATGCCAGCCAAGTGTGTACATCGGCCGCATGTTAGGCCTCCTCCAACGGCAAGAGTCAGCTGTTTCTCTCACCTACAGTGAAATCTGACAATACAGTAACGTGCAGTACCTTTGGAGTGAGAGGAGGAGCATCGGAGTGCGCTCGCGATTAGCGCGCGGCAGAGCGCTAGCGTCGACTGTGCACCTCCTGTTCACCTATTAAAATATTTAAGAGATGGTTTTGAGCTCCAACAACCTTGTTGGAGGAGGCCTTATCAATGTGATTGCCAGTAATTTTATACACGGATTTTTTTGGTACTTATTTGTTATGGTTTTAGTGGAGGGGGTTGGGCTGGTGTAGGGAGGGAGAGAAGGTGCCCGGTGCCCGTGGATGGCGGCGGTGGCGCAGAACAGGGGCATCGCTGGGTGGACAGGGAGAGCTGGAGAGCTTTAAGGTTTTACCCTTAATTCTTTACTTGATTAATTTAGTAGAGGGGCCTCTATTATATAGAGAAAACATGATTTGATTAAAAAAACCTAACATGGCTTGCAAGCCATCCTAATATGCAGACCCTTCCTAATTCCTAGCTTAGGCAAAAGGGCGGCAGCTGACACAGTACCTTGTTCATCTGTGAATAGTACCATGAGCTTCCCTTTGGGCCGACTTTGGCCCCCTACGGCCCATTCGACCTGGCTGGGCCCTCTAGGTCCATAATATCTCCTCCCCATTTATGAACAGCGTGTCCTCACTCTGCAGTTGCTTTCGTCCTTCGATTATTGTTCATGGGAGTAGCTCATGCAGCTCTATAGCCATGCCGCATGTCTCTTGTTGAAGTCGAGGTGGGAGTCATGGTTCCTGTCCAAGGTAACCCCATGGTGATGCTAACTTGGGGGTGGTGCCATGATGTTACCTCCATAGTAGTGAAGAGTTGCCTATAAGGAGTAACCTTGAGATGTTAATGGCGATACAACCTATTGTAATGCAAATCTTGTTGATGTAAGTGCGGGTGCCTGAGAGCTGATGGAGCTAAAGTTAATGTCGTGTTGGTAATCGCCAGGGTGTGACTGTGAATGAACAAAGACGATGAAGATGTCGCAGATGGGATTGTGACCGTTGATGTGGATATCATCAAGGGAGAAGATATTGACGACGTAGCTGTGGATACATCTATAACGGATGCTTGTAGCATGGCCACTAGTTCATGCACAACTGTAGTGATCTGATCCCATGGTCTAGAATTCATAGATTCATCTACAGTTGATTAGGGTCGACCTAGGTGTCGAACGCAGAGGTTGCTGATGCATCAGGTTGATTCTCCGTGTTGTTGATGGTGCTGCCTTTACTATTCACACGATAATACTTGTGTTTTTTTTATCTTGATAATATCCAAGTTGCTTGTGTCAATTGGCGCTAGCGTAACTGTAGTGACACACTACTTTTGATTACTAAAACGAGAATTATGGGGTTGTTTGGTTTCATACCATTTTTTGTCAACCAAAATCATGTGGTGCCAAAATCTAGGCGGGTAAAACTCAGAGCATGGCAAACTTAGAATATAGTCTGTTATTTGATTTAGTGGCAGCGTGTCTTTTTTTTCACCTTTGTCAACTTGAAAACCCATTTTTACTTACTTGTCAGGATTTTAGTATGATTTTATTTAAAAACATTATAGTGCTAACTTCTTGGCAATGATGAAATACTTAGTGCATACTAAGATAAAAAAAATAATAGTACAATGCAATTATACAACTGTGCCACGAAGCTGTGACAGGCGAAGCGCTAAAATTTTGAGCAGCGTGATTCGAACTGCAAGAGATCCCGCGCGCGCGTGGATCGACTTCCGCAATTTTGAAGCCTGGTGCGGTGCAACCCTAGCCTTCTCGACGCTTGGAGAAGTCACCACGACGACACGACCGTGCCCGAGGCAACGGTGTCCGTCTCCGGCTGCTCACGGCGCCCCATGCGGCAGAAGTTACCACGAGTTACCACGTCACCCCTCCGTGCAGCCGCGTGTGCACCCCCCGCCCCGTGACGTGTCCCGCCAGCCCCTCTGCATAAAAAGACCCTTGCCGCGCCAAGCTTCGAGCATGTCCTTTGTCGTTCCGCTCTTCGTCGTTCACTGTCCAAACTGACCATAATTTCGTACCAGAAATTAAACTAACCCATATGGCTCCCAAGCGGCGTAGTAGTAGCGGTGGCAAGGTGGTCGGCTCCGTGGTGAAGACCAAGGTGGTGCAGGAGACCGTGGAGGTCACCACTGCCGTCGTCACCGACGGTGAGCCAGCAGAGCAGCCGCTGGCTCCGGTGGCTGTGGCACCGCCCCCCACCGTGGACGTCTCCAGCTCCAAGGTGGTGCACGTCGTCGAGGTCACTACCCCGGATGGCAACACCACCACCACCACCGCCAACAAGAGAAGACGTGGTGTCCGGCGCGAGGACGAGAAGCACGCCACTCCTGCTGACTCTGCGCCTCCCGTGACGCAGAGCCAGGAGACGCAGGACCCCAACGAGGAGCAGCCGGAGACTCCGCGGGTGGCGTCGGAGAGGAAGACGAAGACGACAGCGACGAAGACGAAGACGAAGCCGCAGCAACAGAAGGAGAAGGCCAACAAGACGAAGACGAAGGCGGGGCACCGGCGGCGTCGGAGGCTGGGGGAGGCGAGCCGAGGAGGGGACGCGGCGGCAGGCGGGGTGGGTGGGTACAAGAGGTACCTGTGGCGCGTGCTAAAGCAGGTGCACCCGGAGCTGGGCGTGTCGGGGAACGCGATGCGGGTGCTGGACATGTTCATGGCCGACATGTTCGAGCGGCTGGCGGGGGAGGCGGCGAGGCTGTCCATGGCGTCCGGCAGGGCCACGGTGGGGTCACGGGAGGTGCAGAGCGCCGTCAGGCTGGTGCTTCCCGGGGAGCTCGGCAGGCACGCCATGTCCGAGGGCACCAAAGCCGTCGCCAAGTACATGTCCTACGACGCGTAGCTAGCTCGGTTATGTATGTCTTCCAGATGATATGGATTCTTCTATTAGTCATGCTCATGTACGCACGCCCACCGTGGCGTTGCATGCTTACCTGGTAGCAGCCAAGTATCACGTAGTGTAGTACCGGAGTAGTGCGCAGACGCGCAGTGTAATGTACTACTACGTAGGAGCCAGCTACATACTGTATTGTAGCGTCAGTGTATGACTGGTAGTTGATCTCTCTGTTGTGTTGCCTGTATACTGTTCAATCCATGCTTGTGTGCTGTGTGTTTCAGCTATCCACTATAGACTAGTCCTTTCCAAGTTGCCCTGGAGCAGGTGTCTCCCTTCTCAAAAGAAGAAAAGGGTGTCTTTTAATTTCTAAAAACAGCCCACTTAGCAAGCAGCAGCAAAACTGGTTCGAAGGGCCAAGCATTTCTTCTGAACAAGACAAGATATGCCGAGCAATGGAGAGAACTTGATCATTTCTTCTTTTATGAAAACTTTGGCTCTTCTTTGATACCTGCTGATTCGAAGCGTTTTCATAATCCATTCACATAGATGTTCACATGCGATATCTATGATTTAAGTTCGTTCAAAAAAAAAGATATCTATCATTTAAATATCAAAACATCTTCACACTACTGGAGACCCCTACGGTTTCAGTTGGAGATAACTTTTGCTCTCGAAAGTCCAACCAGGATTGCTCTATCGAGACTATAGGTTCCGGCCTTTAGTTCGGGTAAGACAACCGGGACAAAAGCAAACTTACTCCCGATTAGCATTACCAACAAGGACTTTATAAAGAGTAAAAAAACAAAACAAATGACCCCACCATCTGCTGACCACCATCCTAGACCTACACCTTTCAATTCCACCAAAGAATCAAATCGAAAGCAAGAACATGAAAAAAAAACAGCACTTCACCAATTGAAACAACAAATTTCCTCATTTCACAAGAACATAGTCAAATGCCCTCATCTCATATGAACACAACCAATCACATCAATCATATCACAAAAATAATCAATTAAAGCATGCTATATCCTTATCTTATACGAACATAACCAATCATCTCATATGAACACAATCAATCACACACCAACGCGCGTCTGGCCGTGCGTCGTTTATCGTCTGCCGCGCCGATTTGTGCCTATACCGCCATGCCCCTACCCCCCCCCCCCCGCGCCGCTGCGTCGAGCAGTGGCGCCGCCCGCATCCACGCTGCGCCAGGCCACCGTCCCTTGCCGCAGCTTGCCAATCCGCGTCGGCCCGTCGCCCACACTGCGCCTTGCCAGGCCGCGGCGCACCAGACCGCCGCCCTCGCCGCGTCCGGCTACTGCCTGCATCCCCGCGTGCCAATGGCCAGTGGTCGGACAGGGAGGAAGTCGAGAGGAGAAGTGAAAGGATCCTTGTGATGAAAGGATCCCTAGAGGGGAGAGGGTTGTGAATAGGTGCTTATTCAAATTTCCTAAAAAAAATATTGTGACATCCTATGTCATTTTAACGGGAAGTTTGACCAAAGTCCAAATTTGGTCAAAATTACATCGAAATTGAAAACAGGAAATTTCTAAATTCTACTTGTGACCTATGGAAGGAAATGGATTTGAAGTTTGGACAAAGTTTGGAGGTGTCTCAATTAAATGGAAGAAAGAAAAAGAGAAAGCGTACTATTCATAATCCGAAAATAGGAAGTCAAATTTCAGAATTTGGCCGTAATGAGCAGCCATATTTAAGTATCAATAAAATTCTCTTGGTTTATCTTTTGACCATGGTGCAAAAAGGAAAGTTGTATAGGAAGGTATACTAAACAACTTTGTTTTTTAGTTCAGGTTGAGATCAGATATGAATCAAGGAGAAAAGTGTTGGCATTCCTTGACGCAAAGTCAGGAACGCCTAGTACGTATATTATATGCTCATGATATTCCGCAAGCGCACAGCATAACCTGCTGTAGCACTTCACATTGGAGTAAACCAGGGTATCGTATTTATATCCTTAGGGAAGCACTATGGTTAAAGAATAATGAAGAATGAAATGATAACTTTTCCCAACATTATCAACTCACTAGCTTAGGGGAGGTAACATATAGCTTGGATAATGGTCAATGTATGACCGGATAGAAGGCTTGGTAAAGCCAGCGACACAGGAGACTCTCGGACGAAAGAACTGGGAGAACAAGGTGAGAAAGGATCCTATGACACTTCTATACTTATAGAAAAGACACTATATCTTTAGCTTAGACTTATACCTAGATGTCGGGGTCAGACCTTGCTTCGACGGCCAGAGCGGAACTCAGAACGGGATGAGAAGGGGTTCCTCCTGGCTCAGCACTGCTGTTACGAAAACACCGGAACATGGTGGACTACAAAGGACGGCAGGGTTGTCACTACCTGTCGCCTACCACTGTGGTACCGTGGGGTGGAACACACTAACTTAGCTAACGACAAGTAAGACACCACGTCTACGCTTGACGTTAGGACTTCCCTTGGATATCTATCAAGAGAAAGCCCCTCAGCTCGGAGCTTTCGACAGCTCCGAGATAGGCTAGAAAGACCCACAAGGTGATCCCGACAGAGCTAAATAAAACTCTAAGTCTAACTTTATAGGAAGGTACTCTCCATCTTAAGGTAAAACTTAAGTAAAGAAGACATGAAGAGTAAAGCTTGCTCATAGTAAAGAAGATAACTTTATTGATTAAAATATTCAGAAACTAAGGAAAAGATACAAGAGCCTTTACCAGAACTTTCGAGGACTCCGGAACCCCGAGGCAAAGCTCGACTCAACCCTACTCCCAACTACAACTCCTAAAATACAAAGTGGGAATGAAGAGAGAACTCCTTGAGTGTGTGTTTTGAAGTGGAGAGGAGCTGTCCATTTATAGCCTTGGAAGGTCGGTGACGCTTGGGAACCGTCATAGGGAGGCTTGGCATCCAAGGACCAGCATGCACTCGAAAGGAGGAGGCGAAAGGCGGCAAGTGGAAGCCGACCGACCTCTCCCAGGCCGATCGGCCTGGGATGGCGTCCACCTGATACCGTCCTTCTCGTGTGCGTCTGTGATCATGTCTTGAAGTGGGTTGTGTCTGATTCCCGGTAAGCTTGGTTGGTTATATCATGCAGGTGGGCCCTCCAATCCAAGGTGACGCCTTTCGATGTACGTTGATCAAACTGACCTGGAACTCATGGCTCAGATCAACATACATTGTATTTCCTCACTCATGACTCAGTAATGTGGCGAAATGGGCAGGTGGGAGGCCGCCGGCCACAGAGTAGCCGATCGGTCTGGCCCTGTGGCTTCTGGTGCTCAGTTTCCTCGTGTCACCTCCTGCCGTCACAACTCATCCAAAACTAGTGAAACTCATTAATTATTAGCAAATCATGTATGGAACGTAGTGTAATCCTCCTTTTTACCGAAATATTGACGGGCACTAAGCGTTTATAATGATCGTCAACACACCCCGAACTTAAACTTTTGCTCGTCCTCGAGCAAAGCTAAGGACTTAGATTCGGTGGATTAGGAGTTGCAACAATACTATACCCTACAATTACCCGATGCACAAACTACCACTCTAATCCATATGTAGATTGAATGCGTTGGTAGTCGGTGTGTTCATACCTTTGCTACCTGCGGGGCTTGTTCACATACACTCGTTCATCTTAAATGGTTGAAAACCTAAACAGTCATCTCCAAAATATCCCTGCAGCTTTTCAGGTTCCATCTCAGGTATAATTTTCAGAAGTTATAGTATGTTATTCCCATATGGTACTCTCATTCGCTCAGATGTGTATGATTACTTCATCATATTCCTATTCTTAAGCTTTTGGAGTTTATAGGAATGATGAAGTGCATACCTTAGTTACCTTTATCGCTGAGCCAAAGAGTGGTTCACGAGAGTTGGTACTCATCAACTCGGGTGACTGGCGTATTGCGGTTGTTGTGACGGAATGACTGGCGTATTGCGGTTGTTTTGACGGAAAGAGTATTTTAGTCCAGAAGGAAGCGGCTTCAACTCGGGTGGAGGAGGCTGCGGTAACTCCTCCTTGTTGAGGCTGCGGTAACTCGGCTTCAAATCCTCCTAAACGAAATGACGAGCATCATCAGCCGGTATAGGCTGAGTGTTCTCTTCTTGAATCATGCTCAATACTTCTTCCACTGGGTCTTGTTCTGATCTAGCCTCTGTCATTGTGTTTAATGATCAGACCAGGCTGATCGGAATGTATTCTTTGCCAACCCAGAGCTGGACAGTAGCTCTATCGTGGTTAGGGTTGACAAGATGCTCTATTGGCTGTCCAATCAAGAAGAACTTATCACCTTCATGGATATCGAAGACGTAGAAATCCAGGAAAACCTGGTTGTGACCCACCAGTAGGGGCACAACGCGGAGAATACCCTTGCTTTCTAGCATCTGGCTGTTGATCCATTTCAGATGCTTACGTGTGAAGGACAGGGGCTCGTATGGTGCAATTCGCACAGCTAATGCACTGGATATGATGTTCACCTGACCTTCGGATCGTAGGCTGCTTCTTGTGGTGCAGCGTCCCCAATAGCGCAGAAGAGAATTTGTACTTGTAGGAGGGTTGAGTGACCTGACTACTTTCCTCGGCCTCTTTAGTCCATTCCTTGCTCAATATCACAGAAAGACCCTCAATCTGCGGCGCGATGTCAGGAATGAATGCCATGGACTTCAAGCATGCGCACTTTGATTCAATCGGCATGTTGGAAAGATTGCCAATCTCTAAGAATTCTTCCTGTGTGAAGATCTCAGGTATATAAAGTGGCTTATCTTCAATGAGTGGCTCTTGGTCAAAGGACTTTTGTTCGGTGATCTCCTCTATAATTGGTGGAGGGGGATCAGATGCAGCTGTAAGGGTGTGAACTTGTTGCTCAGTTGTGGGTGATATTGTTGGTTCTGACAAACTTGGATTGTCAAATACTCCTATGCTTTGAGTGTTTGACAGGACTCTTTCAAGGATATCCCGAACATCAGCCAAAGACTTGTATAGCACTGATCCCGCGGATGTGACATCCATAAAGAATGCACATGATGGTTTTAGTCCTCCAACGAAATATTGCATCAGTATTTCCTCTGGAATACCGTGAGGTACCCCTGAGTTTGCCATCTGCATAAATCTTTCCCACGTTGCTCCAAGTGATTCATCTCCTTGCTCGAATGTCAGCAACTTGACTATGAGTTCTCTCACTTTGGAGACAGGATAGAAAAACAGACAGAATTCATCCTTAAGCTTGATCTAGTCTCCTCCAACTTCGCCTGCTCTCCGATTGTATCAAAATTTTGCTTCCTCCGCCAGAGAGAACGGATAAAGCTTCCACCTCAAGGTGTCTTGGTTCATTCCAGGAATGTTGAGAATCGAGCAATTTCTCTAGAATTCCTGCATGTCAGTATAGGGATTTTCATCCTTCTTTCCGAAGGGCTATGCATGAACCATGGCTACGAGATTGGGATGAATCTAGTAACCATCGCAATATATGGGGTGGCATGATGGTGGCGGTTCCAAATACCCGCGAGATGGAACTACCGGATAACTAGGAGAAGACTCCATTTGGAAAGGCGAGAAAGTGTACAGCTAGAAAATTCTAGTCTAGTGTTGCTACCGTTCCCCGGCAACAATGCCAGAAAAGCTTGTTCGCACTCCTTAGACTAACGAATTACTCCGCAAGCGCACAGAGACCGCTGTAGCCTTTCACTAGGGGAGTAAAAACTTGGATGTCAAATCCAAGGAACGATGGACGTAACTAACCTAAAATCTCTAACCGGACCCACCAGGGAGCTAAAGGTAAACAGGAAAGAGGATCTAACTTTAGTTAGCCTTCTCAATACTCAGATAACCTACGACTATCTAATCTGATTTGATTCGACGGCTAGAGGGGGAGGAACTCAGAATGAGATGAGAAGGGGATCCTCCGGGCTCAGCACTACTGTTATGAAAACACCCGAACGTGGTAAACTACAAAGGACGGACAAGGCTGTCACCACTTGCCGTCTACTACTGCGGTTCCGTGGGGTGCAACATAACCCAAGGTAGCTATCAAGCACAGACACCACATCTAAGCTATCAACTACTGACCTCCACCTAATGTGAAAGGCTTACAAGGAAACCCCAAATAAGTGTGTGGCACTCACATAGACATGGGATCCCAAAAATCACTACTAGATAAACGTAAAGTGCTAAAAGTAAAGAGAAATACTAGCAAGATACTAAGGAAAGACGGAAAACTTACTTAGATAACTCTTGAAGCTTTGTATCCCTAGAGTGGCTACAAAGGTGAGAGGAGCTCACTCTCCCACCAAGGCTTGGCTGTCACCCAAGACCTCACTCCACTCTCTCTTCCTCTCTACTCTAAAGAATGGAACAACTTGGCACTAAAGCACTTCTCTCCCAAAAATGGTGTGTACAATTGAAGGAGGGGGTGTCCTTATATAGCCTCCAAGGTTGGTGAAGCTTGAGAATCGACGTAGGGGAGCTGGGCATCCAAGGAGAAGCATGCATGAGAAAGATGGGTGTTAGGCATGCAACTTGGAGGTCGAACGACATCTCTATGGACGATCGGCCATGAGATGGCGCCATTTGGCACCGTCCTTCTCGTGTGCGGTGTTGATCACTCCTGGATGTCGGTTTTGTAGGATTTCGGTGAAAATAGCCCCGTGACACACAGGTGGGCTCTTTAATCCAAGGTGAAGCTTTTCGGGGTGGATGAAACCAACTTGGAACTCACGGTTAGGATCGATGGAGGATGTGTTTCCTAGCTCCTGGATCAGTGACGTGGCAATTGGGCTCGGTGAGAGGCCAGCCAGCCATGGGGTGGCCGAACGGCCTGGCATTGGGCCCAATTGTGCTCCATTTTCTCATGTGTACTCCTTCTCTCAAAACTACATCAAAACTTGCGGAACACATTAATATAAAGTAATTTATGATCGAAAGGCATATATGAGATATGAAATGTTGGTGGTAAACATGTGACATATCGACCACCAACAACGGGTAGTAGAAATCATGTTTGTAGCATGGCATTCCGTACGGCATCGCCCCTTGCTGCTGCGAGTAGTAGTCGTATGTCTGCTCAAAGTTCATGTCGACGGTGGATGGCTCTCGCTGTGGTTGTGCCTCTGTCTGCGGTGGTGGTGATGGCTGAGGTGCTCTCGATTTACCTGCCTCATCTTCAGCGGCTTGACGGGTTCGTCTTTGTGTCAATTGGTGGCTCCACGACACTATGTCAAGCTGGTTCCCTCCGCCTCATCTGCAAAGTTAGTCTCTTGGTCGAGTACAATGCGATTATCGAGTTTGGAAGCTCGACCTCCACATCGTACCCGGGATAACACATATAAAGGGAACCATCGGTCTCCTCCCGCATCAAATGCCCCTACATGAAATGATCCAGCCCAATGCAACTGATGTATTCCTCGGTCATTAGCAAGTAAGTGACCTAGGCATTGGACAACACACCGACATGCGTAGCGATACGCGTAACAAAGGATGTTATGTCGATGGATGACCTCCAAGAATCAACTTCTGCTAGTACTCCACTCATGACCGGGGAGTATCGAATCTTTTTCATAAAGGCAAAAAGGCAAATCAAAATCAGAATTGTTGCAAAGACGCAAATTGACGTGAGGGTGGACGTTCATCACGAGCCACTTTGCCAAAAAACCAAAGAGTGGGATTGTATAATAGGGTCATCGGAAATGGTGTCCCACCATGTGTACGATCATAACGGTGGTCCCTCACCAAAATGTTTGAATCCTGCAAGATGCAACATTTGTTAAAACCAAGACCAATGCTCATTTCTTTTGGCGTCATCAAAAATTCCTCGTAGAAAAATCAAAAACAAATTTGAGTTTCTCGCGGCAACACCTCAATATTGAGAGACATAAGGAATTCCATGGTTAAGAATTTCGAACCTGTTTCGGTGATGTTGACGAAGTCGTCCCATCCCGCATTCCTAAAAGCGTGGTCCATGTCGTGGCCGAGTCCGGTCTTGATAAGCAGCAGGTTGCCAAAGGCCTTGTGGTGCCCGAAATTCTGAATTATGAGAAGATCGAGAGCTTCTCTCTCGCACTCTGTGCAAACCACAATGTGTTCAATTGTGGTCATCACACGAATACAGAGTGGCGCCCGCAGCACTTCAGTAGCGGTCTCCTCCTTGGGTGCTGGCATCTAGCAGACTGAGTCCTCTGACATGCTATCCGTGGAGGAGTCCGATCCCGAGTGTTGGGAGCCTGAACTCAACTTCCGGACGACATTCTTGACGGTCCTCTTCGCCCTCTTCATTTTCCCTGCAAAAGGTTAGTACACTACAATACCCGAGAGAGTATGGGGTTAGCGGTTAGTAAATAAATGTTAGTCCACCTTGTGGAGTATGTTACTGCCACAAAATGTTCTCGTTCTTGTCACGTTTATTGCACTAGCAGAAAAATATTTTTGTTGTGAGCAACTAGAAAGCTACTCACGAAGTTTTTAATTTTGTGGAGGGGGACTTAAGCACCTTAACTAATACTCTAAAGAACTTGATTAGACACTTAGAAACGGAAGAACAGAGGGGAAATGGATTGGAGTGCTCACTGGGTTGCAACGAGGGAAGCATGAAGCTGTCACACGCGCTGGCTTTTATAGCGTCGGGCAGGAGGTAGGCTGGCCGGCCATCAACAAGCCAATCGGCCTACCACTAGGACGTCCTTCGGTCTCCTTTCATCCATGGCTCCTCCTGAAGGTTAGTCACATGCCTGTACACGGTTCCATGCCAGTGAGTGCAAAGTGGGGCCGAAGGGCCTCCACTCAAGGCATGGGTGAATTTTTTTTAGATGCATAATCAAACAAAATTTAAACTCACACTTATGCATTTCAAAATTTAAACATGCCATGATTTCTGAATTAAAAGAGTGCAATGAAATAAAACCTATCGTATATGCATATGCAAGAATGGATACATGCCACATACCTTATGGCGAGGGCTTGGGTTTAACGTCCTTAGCGGGACGAGCTTTGAGTTTTACGTCCTCAACGGGGCGCGCCTTCCTTCTTATGGGAATACCATTCGGAGATGAGTCTGGTACCCCCCTTTTCTCTCGCCAGACTTTTCGAGGCGACGGGGCTTTTGTTTCAACCTCTTTCGCTTCCTTATATAGAACTTGCTTACGTTGGGTCCTCCGTCTAGCATTCCTGTGGTCATGGAGCTTCTTTTGCCTTTGAATGGTAAGCATCTCCACTGCCGCAGCTATTGCTTCTGCCGACGGGTATGATGGTATCTTTGGCCCTCGTGTTGATGTTTCCACCATGCTAACTTGCTGGCAGTTCTCCACCTTCGGTGAGAAGGTGAAGGTTTTTGTCTCCCCATTGATGTTGAGATGAATTTCCCTGGCTCCGACATCAATGCTAGCGTTTTCGGTGCTCAAGAATGGCCCCTCAAGGATGAGAGACGTCTTGGAGTCGTCTTCCATGTCAAGGACGACGAAGTCCATGGCAATGAGGCCGGAATATCTTCTGCAATCCCAGACGGGTAGCGGACCGACTGGTCCGCTAATTGCAAACACATTGCCGTGGGAACCAGTTGCACATGCCTGAGCTTCTCGAAGACAGCCTTTGGCATGACACTGACACTTGCCCCTAAGTCACAAAGGGATGTTTTGATGGTTTGGGACCCGATTGAGCATGCAGTTGTTGGACAGCCGGGATCTTTCTTCTTTTGCGGAATAGAATTGAGTATAACGGCATAACGGCGCTATACTCTTCTATCAACTGAACCATCTCAGTGTGGGGCAGGGTCCTCTTGTTACCCAGAATATCCTTGAGATACTTTGCGTATGTAGGTACCTGCATTGCATCAAGAAGTGGAATATTGATGTAAACTTTCTTGATTACCTCGATGAACCTGCCGAACTGCTCCTCGGTCACTGCCTTCCTTCTTCGTTCTAGAAACGGTAGGACGGGGGTGTCATGGTAGTCGCTCGAGGCTCTAGGAACCTCCACAGTTTCATCCGTGGTGGTAGTGTTGGATCCCTCTGCCTCCTTCTCATCGGCTTCTTTCTCCGCTTCACTGGCGGTATCGGTCTTCTGCCGAAATCCTGCATCCTGTGGTGAGGGTGGATCACGCGTGGACTTACCTCCACGCGTGGTCATGGCACTAACATTCTCCATCTGAGGAGCATCTGGTTTCCCTGTGTTCCTCATAAAGACAAAGGCAGCAATGATAAACCCGCTAAGACTAGCGATGATAAAAACTATGAAAATTTATCAAACAATTCAACAATATCTTTAGACAATTGCTTCCCCGGCAACGGCACCAGAAATGCTTATTGGCATTCCTTAATGCAAAGTCAGGAACGCCTAGTAGGTATATTATATGCACATGATATTCCGCAAGGGCACAGAATAACCTGCCGTAGCACTTCACCTTGGAGTAAACCAGGGTATCGTATTTATATCCTCAGGGAAGCACTATGGTTAAAGAATATTGAAGAATGGAATGATAACTTTTCCCAGCATTATCAACTCACTAGCTTAGGGGAGGTAGCATATATCTTGGATAATGGCCAATGTATGACCGGATAGAAGGCTTGGTAAAGCCAGCGACACAGGAGACTCTTAGACGAAAGAGAAAAGGGAAGAGCTGGGAGAACAAGGACACACTATATCCTTAGCTTAGACTTTTACCTAGATGTCGGGGTCAGACCTTGCTTCGACGGCTAGAGCGGGAGGAACTCAAAACGGGATGAGAAGGGATTCCTCCTCGCTCAGCACTACGTGGTGGACTACAAAGGACGGCAGGGCTGTCACCACCTGTCGCCTACCACTATGGTACTGTTGATGGTCATTATAATCACGTAGTGCCCGTCAACATTTCAGCATTTTTGGAAAGATCATGCTATGTTCCATAAATAAGTTGCTAATAATTAACGAGTTCCACTAGTTGTGGATGATTTGTGCCTACTGGAGAACACACAAGAAAGATGAACACAAGTGGGCCTAGAGCCAGGCCGTTCGACCATGGTATGGTTGGCCGGTCATCAACTTGGCCCAAATGCCATGTCACTGATCTAGGAGACAAAAAAACGCAGTGCATGTTTGTAAGGAAAATGGCCTTAGGCCATTATTTGTAATTTTGGTGATTAATTGACAACATAATCATTGAGACTGATGTGTTTGTTGAGATGCACCTTTGTAGATATTACTAGGTCCCAAGGATACTTTGGAAGCCATCAAAATGATATTCAACATCCAAGTGATCAATATCCAAATGATAGCAATCTGAAATATTGAATCAGTGCAATTTCAAATGTTGAAGCCAGAACCGTCGAATCAGTCGATGGTGCTGAGGGTGGAAGGTGCGTTTGCCTCAGGAAAGAGACAACTTATTCGATGGGGTTCCCGTCGAATCAATCGATGGTGCTAAAGGCGATCGGAACGCAAAATGTTGAAACTGCACAGAAGAAATGTTGAATCAGTGCAACAGAAATGTTGAGTCAGTGGAACAAAAATGTTGAACAGGCCCATCGAATCAGTTGACGGTATTGAAGGCCGGAAGTGCGTTTGGCTCTATTTGGCAACGACTACTTTGACGGGGACCCACCGAATTAGTCGACGGTACACAGAAAATGTGCAACGGCTAGTTCCTTTGGTTGGGGCTATAAATATGGGTTGCCTCGGCCATTTGAAGTGTGCTTGAGCTGGGAGAAGCTATTGCCAAGTGTTCTATGCATTCTTAAGTGCTCAATCCACCAAAGTGCTAAATAGAAGATTTAGGTGATTAGCAAAGTGATTAGAGCTAGTCTGGACCCTTTAGCGCATCTCTTAGGTGTTTAGCCTAGAGCTTGGCGAGGTTTGCATATCTCCTTGCTTACCGGTGCTTGCACGAATCAAGTGTTGTAAATCCGGGGCTTTTAGTCTTGCGAGACCCTCCAATCGAGTTTGTGGAGTGGCCGCCGGTGCTTGTGTAAGGGAGGAGAGGCCCTTGGCATTTGGCCTAAGCACTACCAAGTGAAGGTGGCGAGGAGCATCCGGGGAGGGACGAGCAGAGACCCACTTGCGTGTGGGGAAGTACTGTGGTCACCTAAGGAGTTACTCGACTGGGCAATTAATGCCCTTGCGCGGGCATTCCCTTTGAGAGGGGCTCCAATAACGAGGACTAGTGGAAAGCTTGTGAGCTTTCCGGTACCTCGGTAAAAATCAGCGTGCCGGGAATTTGCTCTTCTCTACCCTTTGACCTTCCGCATTTCATACTTGCACTACTTCCCACGTTTACCTTTTCTAGACTTGTCATGCTAGTATAGGGTTGGAACTAGGGTGCAAAACTTTGTAGCGGTTGAGATAACAACACATAGAGAAAACCTAGAGCACATTTAGATAGAAATTGAAATAGGTTTTTATATGTGCTTTGGAGCCTTAGTTTTCAGAGACACCTAATTCACCCCCCTTTTAGGGTGTCACGGTCCCTTCAAGTGGTATCAGAGCCGGGGCTCGTATTTGGATCTCTAGCTTCACCGCTAGACGAGCAAAATGACATCTATGGAGGGAGGAAGTGATATCGGTAGGCCTCCACACTTTGACGGCACTAACTACCCCTATTGGCATATTCGTATGTCAAATCTTTTAAGGCAAAAGGACCAGGTGTTTGGAGAGTGACAAAGGATGGATGCAACCGCTCACTCGGCACGAAAAGACCCACCAAGGCCGATGAGAGGGAGTTGCAACTCAATGCTATTGCTCGCAATTCAATTCTTGAATCTTTGAGCATGAATGTGTTTAATCAAGTCTATGATGAAAAATGTGCCAATAAAATTTAGAAAAAAGCTTAAGGAACTTCATGATGGCACAAGTGATGTGATCAATCAAAAGTATGACTTGATTAAGCGCAAATTTGATTCATTTGAGATTTTGCCTAATGAATTAGCTAATAACATGTATTCACAACTTAATGTTATTGTCAATGAGCTAAATGCTTTAGGTTTGAATAAGTTGACAAATGAGAACATCTCAAGAAACATCATCCAAGCCCTTCCAAGAGAGAAATATGGTAACCTTGTCAGTTACCTCTTCGTGAAAGAGAAGTTCAAGGATGCTGACCCAAGTATGATTTTGGGCAAGATCAAGGCTTATGAGCTATACAACAAGATCACTAAAGAATCTTCTACCTCAAGCCAAGAAATTGCTTCATCAAGCAAACAAGAAGAGGAGAAGAATTGTGAGAAGAAGCAAAGATCTTCCAAGCAAAAGAAGAAAGCTTATAAGCTCGTATCAAGCTCAAGCTCAAGTGAGGCATCAAGCTCATGTGAAGAGGAAGAAAGTGATGGTGAAGATGAAGAGGATGAAGATGATGAGAGCGACACCACTCTTGATGAAGAATCCAAAGAACTCATCAACAAGATGGAGAAGATGTTGAAGAATCTCAACTCCAGTGGTGTTCCCATCACCATGCAAGACGTGGTCTTCACCAATGATAGAAGAAAGCGAAGAAAATAGGTTGCTATCATTGTGGTGAGAAGGGGCACTTCCGTGATTCATGCCCTATCCTTGCAAAGGAGTTGAAGAAAGCCCGCAAGCTGAAGAGGAAAGAGAAAGAGGAGAAGGGAAGTAAGCAAGCACTCACTAGCATCGGCAAGTGTAGTTATTTAGATGAGAAACCAAGAAAGCCCTCATCAAGAAAAGCCTCATCAAGCTCATTGCACATATGCCTCATAGCCAAAGGTAATGTTGCTGGTGATAGGGACGATGACTGCGATGTGAGTGATGATGACTCCTCTCTTTCCATTCAAGAGCTTGTTGATACAGTTCGCTCTCAAGATGATGCAATTAAAAAGCTCTTAACTCAAAACAAGGATCTTAAAGAAAAATTGGCTAGCTCATCATCCAATTATAAAAAAATGGTTGAAAAGTTTGAAATCGTGGTAAACCACAATGATGAGCTAGCAAATAAAATTAAGGTTCTTGAACAAGCATCATCCAATAATGCATTCACTTCACCTATTATTGAAAAATCTAAAGTGAATGCATCTATCTCTTACATTGAGTTAATTGATGAATCTTCCTCACCATCTTGCAATGAGACTTATGTTGAGAATGTGGTTGTAGAAAAAATTGATGAGCTTTTTGTGCAAGAAAATGAAGAGCCTAAGCAAGAGGTAGATAAGCTCAAGAAGGACTTGGCAATGCTCAAGGGCAAGGAAGTGGCATGTGAGAGAAAGAAACAACCTCCTCAAGATAACCATCTCAAGATGGTGAAGAAGCTTGAGAAGGGTGCAACCGTGACTTGCTACTCATGTCATGAAGAAGGCCACAAGTCCTATGAGTGCAAGAAGAAGAAGGAAGAAAAGAAGAAGAAGGTCACTCCCAACACTAAGTCATATTTGAAGGTTGACAAGGTGAAGAGAACACCATGCCTACTCAAGAAGAAACACAACAAGGTCATGGCTCACTTGCTCAACAAGCAAAGAAAGGGGTGCAATGAACCTATTTGGGTGCCCAAGGAGATCATTGCTACTATGAAGGGCTCCAATAAGGTTTGGGTTCCAAAGGCGATATAGAGTCCGCAAGACTCGGGAGGATTTGGAGGCTTGGCCACAAGAGAAGAGCAATTCAAGCAAAGAGACAAGCTCATCAAGATTTGGAGTATATTGGAAATTATGGTAAATCATATACCCAAATTCTCCAAAGATAACATAGGTAACAAGATTTAAATTCATATAATTTCAATTAGCATCTAGTTCCTTCACATGTCTAGGATTGCACGATCGTATCTTAATTCTATTACATTACCTAGTTTTCTATCATATGACAAGTTTGCTTGTGTCTCTCTCTAACCCATGAGCAACTTGCATGGTTTATTAGTTATAGGAAAATGGCACCTAGAGCTTATTTCATATATAATGTGTGCCAAATTACAAGCTATAGGATACTTCCCAATGTTGTCATTGACTAGTGCATGTCTCTCACAAGTAATCCAATTGCTTGTATGCACAAATTTAGGAGGAGCTATCTTATGGTTTGTGATTTTGAGACTAACCTATTTTGCAAGCTTATCTTGTGTGTAGTCTCACTTTGGAACAATCTCTGGAGATATGCAAGGCTTAATCTTCAAGTGATATAACCTTCCCTTGGTATCTTTGTCCTTCATTTATATCACGCATCTTATTTCATATAAGCTATCTCCATACATAATATAGATTAATCTCCTCATCTTGTCTTAATTGACTAGTTGTACATATGGTTCATTTTCTATCATATATATGCACATCTTTAGGGGGAGCTTAGTCTATGTTATCTGAGTTTCATGTTTATGACCTTAATTGACAATGGGGAAAGAATTTAATATCTTCCACATTCAATGGTTCATGTTCTATGGAACTCTCCCATGTGCATTTGATGTCTTCCTTTTCGGTGTTAGATTCCAAAGGGGGAGAATTCTAGTAACCAAAGCAAATACACCTTAAGGGGGAACCTCAAGTGTAGGGGAGATTGTATATTTCAACCATGGAGGAGATTGCAAGAAATTTGGTCCAAGAAAGGGAGAAAATGGCATTGGAGTAAGGGGGAGCCTTATGTCCAAATTGACCACACAAGAGGGATTTTAGTTAAATTGGTAAGAGCAAGGTATGATCAACTCAAATCTTTCAAGCATTTCAAATAATTGTTTCAATTGGCATCTTGAATGCATATGTTCTTGCACTTGCATAGTATCCTAGCAAGTAGTTGTTTTCAATTTAATATCTTTTGTCTCTTGCTTTGGTTGTGTTGTCATCAATCACCAAAAAGGGGGAGATTGTAAGGAAAATGGCCCTAGACCATTATTTGTGATTTTTGTGATTAATTGACAATATAATCATTGGGACTAATGTGTTCGTTGAGATGCACCTTTGTAGATATTACTAGATCCCAAGGAAACTTTGGAAGCCATCCAAATGATATTCAACATCCAAGTGATCAATATCCAAATGATAGCAATCTGAAATGTTGAAATAGAAGAGCCAAAATGTTGAATCAATGAAACCTAAATGTTGAATTAGTGCAAATCAAATGTTGAAGCCAGAACCGTTGAATCAGTCGATGGTGCTGAAGGTGCAAGGTGCGTTTGCCTCGGGAAAGCGACAACTTATTCGATGGGGTTCCCGTCGAATCAATCGATAGTGCTAAACACGATCGGAAGGCACAATGTTGAAACTGCACAGAAGAAATGTTGAATCAGTGCAACAGAAATGTTGAGTCAGTGGAACAAAAATGTTGAACAGGCCCATCGAATCAGTTGACGGTATTGAAGGCCGGAAGTGTGTTTGGCTCTGTTTGGCGACGACTATTTTGACGGGGACCCACCGAATTAGTCGACGGTACACAGAAAATGTACAACGGCTAGTTCCTTTAGTTGGGGCTATAAATATAGGTTGCCTCGGCCATTTGAAGTGTGCTTGAGCTGGGAGAAGCTATTGCCAAGTGTTCTACACATTCTTAAGTGCTCAATCCACCAAAGTGCTAAATAGAAGATTTAGGTGATTAGCAAAGTAATTAGTGCTAGTCTAGACCCTTTAGCGCATCTCTTAGGTGTTTAGCCTAGAGGTTAGCGAGGTTTGCATATCTCTTTGCTTACCGGTGCTTGCACGCACCAAGTGTTGAAAATCCAGGCCTTGTAGTCTTGCGAGACCCTCCAACCGAGTTTGTGGAGTGGCCGTCGGTGCTTGTGCAAGGGAGGGGAGGCCCTTGGCGTTTGGCCGAAGCTCTACCAAGTGAAGGCGGCGAGGAGCATCCGGGGAGGGACGAGCGGAGACCCACTTGCGCATGGAAAAGTACCATGGTCGCCTACGGAGTTACCCGACTGGGGAGTTTATGCCCTTGCGCGGGCATTTCCTTTGAGAGGGGCATTACCGTGCTAGGAGTTTGCTCTTATCTATCCTTTAAGCTTCCGCATTTTTCACCCTTGCACTACTTCCCATATTTACCTTTTCTAGACTTGCCATGCTAGTATAGGGTTGGACCTATGGTGCAAAACTTTGTAGCGGTTGAGATAGCAACACATAGAGAAAATCTAGAGCACATTTAGATAGAAATTGAAATAGGTTTTATATGTGCTTTGGAGCCTTAGTTTTTAGAGACACCTAATTCACCCCCCCTCTTAGGGTGTCATGGTCCCTTCAACATTTCGGCATTTTTGGAAAGATCATGCTATGTTCCATACATAAGTTGCTAATAATTATTGAGTTCCACTAGTTTTGGATGATTTGTGTCTGCCGGAGAACACACAAGAAAGATGATTTGTGCCATGGCTAAACGGCCATCAACTTGGCCCAAATGCCACGTCACTGATACAGGAGACAAGAAACACAGTGCATGTTGATCTAGACCGTGAATTACATGTTGGTTTGATCAACGGACATCGAAAGACATCACTTGGATTGAAGGGCCCACCTGCATGTTATTCCGAACTAAGTTCACAGAAAACCATACCCAACCGACCTCAGGATTTGATCAGGAGCATCCATGCCAAAGTCGGTGACAGGTGGCCACATCTCCTGGCCAATCGGCCTAGGAGTGGCCGGCCGGCCACTTCGGCCTCTCGGGCCCAGCTTCTTCTGGTGGTTGCATGGAGGGGATGACGTCATCTACATGCAGGAAACCAACCTTGCAAGGCTATAAAAGGACACTCACACTCCACTTAGAAAGACACACTCAAAGGATCACTCTCTTCATTCCACTTTATAGTTTAGGAGTTGTAGTTGGGAGTAAGGTCGAGTCGAGCTTTGCCTCGGGGTTCTGGAGTCTTCGGAAGTTCTAGTAAAAACTCTTGTATCTTTTCTTTTGTTTTCGAATATTATCATGAATATAAAGTTATCTTATTTACTTATGATCAAGCTCTACTCTTCATGGTTTCCTTCTCTAAGCTTTGTCTTAAGTTGGAGAGTAGTTTCCTATAGAATTAGAGGTTGAATTTTAGTGAGTTCTGTCGGGCTTATCTTGTGGGTCTTTCTAGCCTATGTCGGAGCCGTCGAAAGCTCCGAGTTGAGGGGACTCTCTCTTGATAGACGTCCAAGGGAAGTCCTAACGTCAAGTGCAGACGTGGTGTCTGACTTGCTGTTAGCTAAGTTAGTGTATTTCCACCCCACGGTGCCGCGGTAGTAGGCGACAGGTGGTCATACATTGACCATTATCCACGCG
The DNA here is from genome assembly GCA_015342445.1 of Digitaria exilis. Taxonomy (NCBI): domain Eukaryota; kingdom Viridiplantae; phylum Streptophyta; class Magnoliopsida; order Poales; family Poaceae; genus Digitaria; species Digitaria exilis. The sequence continues at coordinate 1,093,844 of JACEFO010002191.1, forward strand.
CTATGTTATCTCTCCTAAGTTAGTGGGTTGATAATACTGGAAAAGTTGTCATTCTGTTCTTCAATATTCTTTAACCATAATGCTTCCCTGAGGATATAAATACGATACCATGGGTCACACCAAGGTGAAAGGCTACAACGAGTTATTCTGTGCGCTTATGGAATACCATTCTTCTAAGCATACAACGACTAACCAGGTGCTCCTGACAATGAGTTAAGGAGTGTCAACTGGTACCGTGGGGTGGAACACACTAACTTAGCTAACGGCAAGTTAGACACCACGTCTCTACTTGACGTTAGGACTTCTCTTGGACGTCTATTAAGAGAAAGACCCCTCAGCTCAGAGCTTTCAATGGCTCCGAGATAGGCTAGAAAGACCCACAAGGTGATCCTGACAAAGCTAAATAAAACTCTAAGTCTAACTTTATAGGAAGGTACTCTCCATCTTAAACTAAAACTTAAGAAGACATGAAGAGTAAAGCTCGCTCATAGTAAAGAAGATAACTTTATTGATTAAAATATTCAGAAACTAACGAAAAGGTACAAGAGCCTTTACCAAAACTTCCGACGACTCTGGAACCCCGAGGCAAACTCGACTCAACCCTACTTCCAACTACAACTCCTAAACTACAAAGTGGAAATGAAAAGAGAGATCCTTGATGTGTGTTTTGTAGTGGAGAGGAGCTGTCCATTTATAGCCTTGGTAGGTTGGTGAAGCTTGGGAACCGTCATAGGGAGGCTTGGCATCCAAGGACTAGCATGCATGCAAAAGGAGGAGGCAAAAGGCGGCAAGTGGAGGCCGGCCGGCCTCTCCCAGGCCGATCGTCTTGGGATGGTGTCCACCTGGCACCGTCCTTCTTGTGTGCGTCTGTGATCATGTCTTGAAGTCGGTTGTGTCTAATTCCCGGTAAGTTTTGTCAGTTTTATCATGCAGGTGGGCCCTCCATTCCAAGGTGACGTCTTTTGATGTCCATTGATCAAACCGACTTGGAACCCGCGGCTCAGATCAACATGCACTATGTTTCCTCACTCATGAATCAGTGACGTGGTGAAATGGGCTGGTGGGAGGCCTGCCGGCCACAGAGTGGCCTATCGGCCTGGCCTTGTGGCTTCTGGTGCTTAGTTTCCTCGTGTCACCTCCTATGTCACAACTCATCGAAAACTAGTGGAACTCATTATTTATTACCAAATCATGTATGGAACATAGTGTAATCCTCCTTTTTATCAAAATGTTGACGGGCACTAAGCGTTTATAATGACCCTCAACAAAAAGCTTGGATAAAAATCGAATCAGAGAAAGTTTCAGAAAAACTCAGAATCTTAGAGGCTGAGATAAAATTTCTCAAATTGAGCTCAACCAATGAGAATTTGGAAAAGGTTCAAAAAGGAGAAATGAAATTCAAGTCAAACCCCAAAAATTTTGTATTTTGATAAAGATCAAGTTCTTTACAAATATTTGGAGTAATTAGAGTTTCAAGTTCTGAAACAAGCTTAGGGTTTCAAAGATGGTTGAACACCTTGAAACGATCTGGGTTCAGAGCTCGAATTCGAGCCATCGGTTGGTAATTTTGCTGAGGTTCTAAAAGAGAAGATGAAATTGAAGTGATTGTGAACAACTTTGCTTTGGGAATCATAGGTAGTTTCAATGTAAATTTGAGAGTAATTTGAGAATTCAAGATCTGAAACTCTGAAAATGGGGATTAATGGTGACGAGTTTTTGAGGTTGATTTCTGACCTAGTTGTTGCTCGATTCGAATGAGAGCTAAAAGGGGCAGTGTAGGGTTTGGATTGAAGTTTAAGTTCTATTTTTGCACTGAGACGAGTTTGAATGTGAAATTAGGAGAATCTGGACCCGCAATGTGGCGGTTTGGAGGGAAGAGGGAAGCTAGCAGGCAAACAACTCACCGGCGAGGTCGATAACTCTAGCCACATGCCGGCGTGCATGTTTTTCACCGTGGCCATGTGTTCGGTAGGAGGTGGAGATCGTTGAGGCGTGTTCCTCGCCGATAAATAGCCACCCATGGCCTATTTCTTTCTTCTTATCCTCTCTTCGCCAGTTACGGCTCACTCCAGCGCTGTCGGTTTTCACCGTCGCGCGCTGTCGTCCATCCACCACCGATCAATTCCCTTCGCTAAAACCTTTTCCTCGATCTCCTCTTTCTTTTGGACCAGTTCTTGTTGAGTTTCACCCACTGCAGAGCCGGTTCAGTGGTTTCTTCTACGTAGTCGGCGAGCAAAGCTCTGGGTAAGCACCGCCGATGGCAATAGTGCTTCTACGACGGTTTTGGTAGAGTTTTGAGGGCGCGGTGACCTCGAGAGTGGGCTGTGGCGTGTTTAGGGCCAATTGGTAGGTGTTTGGAGGCTTGGATATGCGTGGGCGCGGCGTTGCCGCCGCGTTCGTCACTGTCTAGGAGAAATGAATTTTAAATTGGTTTATTTATTTATTTAAATGCTTTTATCATTTAGAAATTTAATATTAATCATTAAAAATCAATTAAAATTCATTTAAGGCAAGATTTTATTAAAGAAAAAAATTAGGAGTGCCTCAAAAAGGGTTGGTGTTGTTGCCTTGGCTTGCAACTTTATCAAGGAGGGAAGTTGTATAGCTCTTTTTGAAAATTGTTGCATATCATCTCTAACTTGCATTCCGTTGTAGAAGTGGAAGCTCCCGAAGTGGAATACATTGAGTTGGCCGAAGATCAAGCTCAGTAGTATGAGGAAGTTATTGTTGTTGCCCCTGAGTCCGAGAAGTTCACAGCTGATCCTAATAGGCAAGCCCCGGTGCATGAATGTCCTATTCATTTATGAAATTCACATGAGTCCACTATTTACTTTTATGTGTGCGCATTTAAGTTTAGGAGTTGAATGATAACCCTACTTGATGCATTGAATCCATTCTTGTTAAGGGCATCCTTAATGCTTGCCATCACAATCTAGATGTTATGCTACATCATAGTTATGCCTAGCTAAGCTAATGTTTAATCTTTAAAGCTTGAGCTAAGTTGAATCACTCTATATGTTCTTTCAAGAAGTTGATGAGATATGAGAATGGAATAAGGAGTTGTTGTGGCTTAACTGATGATCAAGTGATTTTACCTAGTTGCTTACCAGGTATGGGACCAGTAAAGTCAATTAGGTTGGTTGACTCCTAGATTGGAAATATTGCTTACCCATGCTTGCTGGGTCGGAGAAAGGCGGAGTCGTAGCTTGAAACTCATGGGGTGGTCACCAGATATGGGGCCCATGTGGGGGTGCGTTCTCGGGTTCGAGTAACGATATTTCCAATCTTTGGCTCAATCAACTGAAACATTGTTGCGTACAGCAGAAGCCCCTGCACGTGACTGGGAACTAGGTATCCCCTATAGGATGTAAATTGGTCCAGATCGCCACAGCTCTTGGTTATGAGTGCACTTGAACAGATGCTAAGTTTTGTAGTAAAGAAAGTGAAAGAAAGAGGTTTATGATTCAATATGTTGTTTTGCTTAGCTCCACTTGTATGCAAAAGCGTTTATAACCTAGATGGTTAAGTAATCACTTAATGAAAAGTAAAACTTGAAGGTTAGGGCTCTACATTTAGTAAGCTTTTAGCAAAAGCTAAACAGCCAAACCACCACCAAAGCCTAGCATCATCCTCTAGAGTCTTTTACTTTTATTGGCTGGGTAAGTCTTGCTGAGTACCTTTGTACTCAGGCAATCCTTTGTTGTTGTTTTCAGAAGTCTTCTCCGAGGTGGTCGAAGAGGAGGTTCCAAAAGTCTAGAGTGCATCTATGGTTCCGATGTCTCCAGAGATGAGTAGAAGATGTAGATATTTGTGTAATAGTATAATCCTAGACCAGTTGTATTAAACTCCTAGTATGGTTTGACCTTGCACTTAAGGTTGCTTCAAAACATGATTTGTAATAATTCGTACCTTACTACCTTGTTATGTTATTGTAAAAATAATGATGCTCGTTGTGTCTCCTTTCTGAAAACGATCCTATCTCTTCGTAAAGGTAAAAGCAAGAGTGGTTTATTGAGGAGTCTATGGGACACTCGACGGTTTCTCCAAGTTAAATTGTTTGAAGTGTGTTAAATGTCCTTAACTGGATAATATGGCGCACTTGAGCCAGTTTAATTTGGGTGTTACTGCCACAAATACTTCGTAGCGGTAAAGTTCAACTAAACTTCTGACAATTATAGGAACTTTCCACAGCTTACGGAACTTTAGACAACAACACAAACTTCAAAATCTAAAGTGAAAACAAATATTCCGTATGAATCAAATGTTGTGTAATGATATCGGATGATGGTACAATATGAGCTTTGCGAGAGGAACAACATGAGTAGATAGATCGGGGTAAATCTTGTTCTAGGTCAAGATGAACAACAAGAACTTGTACGAACAACAAGAACAAGTAAGTAAAGAGACAAATATTTGTTCCCGAAGTTCACTTCCACAAATAAAGCTAGGTCTCCGTTGAGGACCTCACAAAGAGCAAGGTTGTCCACTAACCCCTTTCACCCTTAAATCAACCACAAAAGAAATTTGAATCACTTACTATATATGAGATCCGCAAATGGATGCGTAATACAAACTTTTCAGGGAACTCACAATATAATTGAGAGAGCACTCCACGGGCGACCATGAACCGTCAAGGATCAAGATCCAAGAGTAACAAATGCGAATCAATCACCGGAGGTGCTTCAAGTGCTCAAGAGACTAAAGGTTTGTTTTCCCCAACTCAAATGCTCAAACCTCTCAACTCAATCTCGTTCTCACCCAAGCTCTAGCTCAAATATACTCAAGGAAGGGCTCAAGGGAGAGTTTGGGAGGAGGAGAGAGTGTTTGGGAGGGGTAGAGAGTGCTTGAGAGAGTGTTCTTCACGAATGGGGTCGGCATCAAGTGAGGAGTGGGTGATGGGGTATATATACCTGACCCCCAAAAATCATCCGCTGTGTGTTGTCAAGGTGTATGTCAGAAACTTCCGATGGACATTGGAGCTTCCGACAAATAAATAAATTTAGGATTAGAAAGGTTGGGCACCCCTTGGCGGTTAATAGTATGGTGTTTCTCATACTCAAATTCAAAATGGAAAATGATAAAAGGTCTTCAATAAAGCATTTTCACCATCCATTTCTTAAATGAGGGACTTCTTGTGTTCAAAGAATGGCTCAAATAAATTTTTACCTATTAATAACTCAAATAATATCATTAGCTCCTTAATTGCATACGCCATCGATACCAAAACCCACGTATGGGCCCAAATGCACTTTCAAGGAGATCGAGAGGGAGCAGTGGATGTGGATGGAGAAGTAGCACCGAGGAGAGGGACTAGGAAAAGATAAGGCCCTTGCGTAGTATCGAGGATAGACCGAAAAGTATTTGTCTCGGGTCTTGTTCGTAACCGAGACTAAATAAGCCCTTTAGTCCCGGTTGCTCTAACCGGGACTAAATGGAGCCTTTAGTCCCGATTAGTGTTACCAGTCGGTACTACAGGTCCTCCATAAGATGGCCGTTGAGAGGTATACATTGAAACTGTGACTAAAAGATCGTTAGTCTCGGTTCTAAAATTCATCAGGACTAAAAAGGGCAGGATGGAATGTTTGTTCTCTACCTGTGTTAAATTAAAAAATATTGAACACGAAAGCGCCTCAAAATTTCAAAATCAACAAGTTTACTAAAACAAGACCTTAATAATCCAAATATTTCTTTCAATTTGCCTGCTATGGCTACCATGTAGACACCGAAATAATTTTGCAACATAACAATTACCAAATTCCAAGATTGGTAACAATTGTACATAGCAAATTTTATAATGAAAAAATCTCCTTTCTAACATATTGTACAGTTTTTCATATTTCAACAGAATATACATTTCAAAATAGAATGTACTAAACATATTTCAATATCTAAAACCTTTTCACATAGCAAACTTTTAGAATTCAACGGGCTATGACAAGTTATTTTTTCATATATTTATACGATCACAAAAAAAAAATCTATATCACAGGCACATCGACTAGCCACCTGCAGCAACTATACTCTAACCGCCCGCAATATTTATATATGATGCATGAGTGCCTGATCCATTAATTGGGGGAGTCTTGTCAATTCTTGATACTCTCCGTTCCAGTCCCACGCATCTCAGTTCAACTGACGAAGCTTCTTAGCTTTAATTCGGTCAATGCCTTTAATTTTGCAGCAGCGATCTCCATACACGAATATTAAATACCGTATGGATCCTGTGCCTTTAATTTTTCTTGACACATCATAGAGAAATACAGCTTCTCGATATGATCATTCTTTTCCCTTTTTAACTGAAAATAAAAGTATCATAGCTTCAAATCGGCCAAGCTACGATGGACAGCACAGCATCAGTACTGGGACTAGCCGGGTGACAGGTTTGACCAGTCAACTTGGTCCACATAGCCCCAGGTACTGTACCTGTTGACTTTTCTCCTGCTGCGGAACAAGACCACGGAGATGGACGGCCGAGATCGGCTTAGTGCAAGCGTGCGGTCAGGATGGATCCAGCTGCCCTGCAGCTGGCGGGTTCAAGCTGCTACCTACCTTCTTCTTAATTATACTATGGGTGGGCCCCACTGTGGTATCAGCTGTTGTTGAGCCTCCTGGTCTGGAGGAAGGACTTGTGCTTGCCCTCGGCCGAGCTGAGGTAGTCGACGAAGGTGGCGAAGTCCGTGTCCATGTACCTCCGGGGGTTCTTTTCGTCGTCCACCAGCTCCGGCGCCGGCCCGATCACCCTCGCCGGCGGCAGGCTGTGCAGGGACGCCACGGAGATGCGCGGCCGGGTAGAGTTCACGCGGACACGGTGCAGCACGCTCTTGTAACGCCCGTTGCTGTAAATCTGCACATGCACGTACACACAAACTATTAGTCAGTAATAATTAGTTTCTTGTTACTATAATTTTTTCGAAAGACGATCTGTTGTTTGGTTTGATGAAGCCAGCTGCAGCTATAGGAATCGCTATAGTACTTTAATTTACTAAATACGCATGCCTACGAGCCAGATTGGCGTAGCCACCGATATGTTCGTCGTGTTGGACCACCATTTGCTAGGATATTTGATCGCAGCTGTGAGCTGTCTCGACTGTTTCCCTTTCCCCATGTATATGTATACTGCTTGTTTGTGTGTAAGATAAAATAAAGCAGGAGACAATATATATGGTCAAAGTCTACGCTTGTCGTTCCACGCACGCGTGAGTGCACGACTATGTTTTTCATGCATGATTAATGTCCGTTTCCAATCAACGTAACAAGTGTGTAATATGTATACTTGCGCGTCTTTTTAAAATACTTGCAGAGTAGCAATATTGGTGGAGTACATGTATAATATACCTCGAAGTGGTCTCCGATGTTGACGACGAGCGAGCCGGGGAGCGGGTCGACGAGGACCCACTTGTCCTCGTGCAAGATCTCGAGGCCGTTCACCTGGTCCTGCAGGAGTACGGTGAGGAAGCCGTAGTCGGAGTGCGGTGGCATCCCCAGCGTGAGCTCCGGCTCCGGGCACGCCGGGAAGCAGTTCACCATCAGCATCTGCGACCCAGCGTCGCAGTCTGCCAGCACCTCGCCGGCGGCGAGCTCGCCGATCCCGAGCGCCTCCAGCGCCGCCTCCATCAGCTCCCTGAACAGCCTCCGGCTCGACCTCGCGTACGCCGACACCACCTCCCTGCAATTGCAAATGCATAGCATAGACCTAGTGAGCTTAGTTGATCGTCGATGTATGTATGACATGGAAGAGAGTGACAACTGACAGCCTGACAGGGGAGGGTTGAGGAGGATTACTTCGTAGATGCATATGAATATGTTGTGATCGTATTTGGTTCGTTTTCTATCTTGGGAGACGTTTGGCTTTTGGCATTTTTGCCTTTGTGCTGTCGCCGTGGTGTCGATCGAGATGCGATATGCACGTATGCCTGGCGCGCAGGGATTTGATACGAACAAAAGGCATCACCTTTTGTTTTGCGGCAGCGCGTGTGGATAGGGAATGACGACGCAGGGAGCACCACCGTCCTGGCTGCCTTTCAATCTGGGCCTCTACATTTTGGGGGCAGAGATACCATCGGCGGGAGCTTTGTCCTGTGCAGCCGTGGTCTACTCTGTCCTGTGTCCTGTCCATGTGCATCTGGGGGATGCACATTTACACGTCAACTTCAACGTACAGCTAGATGAATCCCCCTTCGCCCCGGGATAGATTATCTGACATATTCCTTTTACTTTCACTGCTTACGTATGCTCCTACTTTCTATTTGTTTCCTTCAGAAACGGACCCACATGCGTATGCGCAAACATGAAACAACGGAGTATGCAGCAGCAAAATAACCGATCAATATGTTCAGCATCTTCAGGTACAACAACAAAATATATCGATGATATAGTATCATTTTCAAAAGTTATTGAAAAATTTGATGTTGTCGCCTCTCAGTTATTGAGTTATCCCTTATGTTAAACTGGTTAGGCTGTTCCCAACCCTCCAGATCAGATGGTGTCCATGGCATTTAATAGCTCGCCATGTCAGCAAATCGATGATGTGGCAAGAGAATTTAAGAAGAGAGAGGATGAAAAAAGAGGAAACCGGGTCGCATGCACAACACCGTTTCGGCGGCCGGTCCAAGATGCTCGAAACCAGCTGTTTCACCGTTGGGCTCGTCCACTCGTTTCTTTCCCCCGTGTTTTCCTCGTCGTCTCGATCCACTGCGCCGGCCTCCTCGCCTCCTCGCCGCCATACCCGCCGCGCGCGCCAGCATCTCCCGCGTTTCCTTCTCCCGCCCACAGAACCAACGCAGATTTTCTTCGCGCCCCAAATCTTCTCCGCGCCAAAATCTAGCGCTAAAATTTCCCTCTCCTCCATTTATATGGACACCCCCCTTTAGGGTTAGATTTCAGAGCAGCCAAATCGATCCCCAAATCGTGCATCCCTAAAGAAGAAATCAGCCCCCAAGCTTTGCCTAGCGATGAATCGTTCAAATTCCAACAAGCGACAAACCAAATCCTCCAATCGAGCCACCGGCGAACCGGCTACCGTGGTTCCCGACGGTGCTTCATCCCTCTGTGTTGTTAACATGGGTCGTGCTCATAGTTCTGCAGCTGGTGGTGCTCGTAGTTCTGCAGCTGGTGGTGCTCCAAGAGCTTCTGGTCTTCCAACCCCTTGTGCGCCAGGAGCTTCTGGTCTTCCATCTCCTCGTGCTCCTCCTACTAGTGGTTTTCTAGCAGTTGGTGGTCATGCTGCTGGTCAGTGGTGTCCATCTCCTAGCAGCTCTGAGTGGTATGTTTAACTTATTTGATTATGCATTAATGTTTCTTAATCAATCAAGTTGCTACTGTTTGGAAGAGATTCTTAGTACAATATTCCAAAGATTATTTGTTAATCCTCTAATAACATGTGCCTGTTAAGAGCTAATTTATTTGTAAGCACAGACTGTCATACACATTTTCAAACTGTATAGATTATGGCTATACTATGGCTGCTTTATTTTCCCAAGTATTTTGTCAAGATTCATGTACGTGTGCTTGCCTAGAGTTTTTATTTGTAATGTACCGCCTACTAGCTTCTTCAGTAGCATAGCATTGTGCAGTTTTGTGCAGTATAATCAGTCAGACACTCCCTGTAAATTGACTCCTTCTTTCTACTATAATGAAAAGGCAAAGCACCTGTCAATGTTCCTAAAAAAACATTGTGCAGTTTATTCAGTTGAGTTGTCTTTTATGTCAGCGAAGCCTTTTGCTTTCTTGTTTCTGAACGCAGATTTGACACCCTTTTACTATTAACATTTTTTTCAGGATTTATCCTCAAGGTGGTTTTATGAATATTCTACAGAGTCCTAGAGTTCCATTTGTGAACTATCCTAATGGAAGTCAAATGCAAGAAAATTTTCATTTCGTTGGTGGGCCAATGAACTATTCTTCAACCCCATCGCCAAATGGGAGTCCTGTTGCTGGTGTTGCACAAGTTACAGAGGCAGTTGATGTTGAGGATGATGACCCCATCCAACCTGCCAATTCCAATGCTAGGTCAAATGCTAGTGCTACATCCATTGATCCAACAGATGCTAGATCAGATAGGAGATTGAATTGGTCAAATGAAGAAGATATCAGATTGGTAAGTAAATCGATCTATTTTATGCATTTTAAAGTATTTGCATCTTATATTAAACTGTTGCTCTTATTTTCATCGTAGGTTAGTGCTTGGCTGCACAATTCAATTGACCCAGTTGATGGAAATGACAAGAAGTCAGATCGATATTGGTCAGCTGTTACTTCAACATACAACAGCACCATAAAATGCAACCGTATGAGAAACAGGAACCAACTCAAGCTACGTTGGGAGCGTATTAAGAAACCAGTCACTGAGTTCAATGGTTGCTATGAAAGAATCACTAAAGTACATCAAAGTGGCATGAGTGACGACCAAAAGATGGATCAAGCAATGCAGCTATATGCCTCTGAACACAGTGAGAAGCCTTTCACCATGTTGCATGTGGAGGATACTACGTCATGAGAGGAAATGGTCTGCGTATGTGAAGAAACTTAGTAAGGAAAAGAACAGTACTAGTGCTGACCCAGCTCATGTGGTGAATCCTGAGGATGCTCCCAAAAAACGTCCTATTGGGAGGGACAAGGCCAAAGAAGAGCGGAATGGAAAAAGGAAGGGACCAGAGGCTATTGTTGCTATTGGAGAAAAACTAGACAAGTTCATGGAAGCAACTACCAAAGCTGGGAAGATTGCAGAGGTGCAGTAGAATTTGGCAGACAAGAACCTGGAAGTAGCCAAGGAACAAACAAAGAGTAAAATGCTAGACCTTTACCGAGAATTACTGTGTGCTCCTACAAGTGAACTTAGTGAAGAAGCAAAGGCTGAGAGATCAAAGGCATTGGAGCGCATGGCATCAGTCATATTTCCTAAAGATAATTAAGGTATGACCAACACACCTTTTTTTACTAGCCGTTCAACCTAATAAGCTCTTATTTGTCAACCTTCAATATTGACTTCTCCTATTTCTTTTTCTTTCTGCAGATCAAGTTGTGTTGTTATGTTGCACTGCTGCCGAAATGATGAAGTCCCACCTGTTGGATGGATGAAGTCTGATCTATCTGCTGGATGAACCGAGTGCTCGTGTCTCCTAAATTGGCTTACTTATTTTTTCTTTAGTTTAACGAACTGCTGTCATGAGTTGAAGTCCTGCTACTTTGTGTTATCAGTTTGAATCTTGCTACCAGTTTGACTCCCACTGCTGTTTTGTTTGCCACACGGTGTGTTTGTAGCATGGTTTGCCACAACTGATCCACCTCTGTTAACGTTACATGCAAAGGGGTATTAAATTTTATTCCTCATAGAAACTACTATAGAAACTATGCAATGGGGAAGTAGTGTCCATGTCCATATTTATTGTTCTTTTTCTCCTATGGACACCACCATAGACACTGTGGGTTGGGAACAGCCTTAGGGTGGTGATGCACCCTAACTCTTTGGGTGCCTATGTCTTCTTCTTAATTAAAGAAACACCTAGTTTCTCCTCATAGATGGGCCTTGTCCTTTTGACTTTTTGTATTAGGAGAGTCTCGGAACTCCTTTATTTTGGGAGTTCCCAATAATTTATATGAAACCCGTATTTAATTTACAGTGTTACACTAGTGCTGCATGCTAGCTTGTTTCTTCTGGCCTCAGTGTCGCATGCCGCCCAAGAAGGCAAAAACAGAAAATCACTAGACAGAAACTGTATTGAAACTAGCAATTAAGCGGGATTATATGGTACAGTAACAGTCAGCGCACGCACCTGAGGTCGAGGGGCGCGTCCGGCCATGAGGGGACGACGTCGTCGAGGTCGTCGCAGACGAGCTTGAGGAAGTCCCTCCAGCAGAGCACGCCGTCGTTGAGCTGGTTGAAGCTGGTCCCGTACCTCACCGGCGCCCGGATGTCGCCGGACATGTGCCGCGCGCGCTCCCCGAACGGGAGATCGAAGAAGCGGCACGCCACGTCCAGCATGGCGGCGCGGCCCTCGTCCCCGGCGCCGGCGCCGACGAGCTGGAAGATGCCGTAGTCCCGGCACGCCGCGTCGAGCTCGGCCAGCGCCGCGCCGCGCTCCGCCGGGGCGCGGAGCCTCGCGAGGTCGACGACGGGGATCTGACGACGGCCGTCGTCGGGCGCCGCCGGGCGATCGGACGGTGGGAGGACGTAGCGGGCGGGGAGCCGCGTAATGGCGCCGCCGCCGCCGCCGCGGCGCTCGCACAGGTGGCGCACGCCCTTGAGCAGCAGCAGGTCATCCTCCTCCGCTTCCTCTTCCTCTGCATCCTTGTCGCACCCTGCTTGGCAGAGGCGCCGCTGGTGGGAAGAAGCTGGAGGCTCATAAGCAGCATGGCAAGGAGGAGCGGTGGTACTACTATTGCTATTCCGGGCCTGGTCAAGGTCGAGGATCGCCATGTGTGCGGTGGATGCTCAGCTGCTCAAGCGCGAGGTGGGGGGGGGGGGGGAGGCTGAAATTGAATGACGACACGTGTACTGAAGGGTACAAGCTCGTGCAGCGCGCGCGAACGGAGGAGGGTGGAGCTTGCATTTATAGGGAGAGGGGAAGGGGACTGATGGGAGGGACGAGCGAGCGGCCGGAGACGAGGAGGTGAAGGAGAAGGAGACGCGTGGGACTAAGATCGCTGCGAGGACGAGGCAGCCGCTGATTTTTCTATTCCACATTAGAGGGTTAGTGTGTACTCTTTGGCATCGGGTGCGTGCATGTATCGATTGACGTATACACAAATAATACCCATCATCACAAAGAACCAAACAAAAAAAAAACGCATCGCGTTTGCATATAGTGCGTGCGTGAGTTGACCGCGCCCACCAGCACGGTCAGAGCCCATTTCTTTGTTGTATTGCTCTATGTGCAACACTGTGGGACGAGCCATATCTACATACTACGGTCGATATGTCTTTCTTACTGTTCGCCCTGTAGCTCGTTTACACGCCGTGAACACGGTACACGGCGCCTGCCGTGTCCTTTTAATCGAACTTTTTGCCAGTTTAATGGCTTAAATAGCCGTTTAGCCTGAATCAAGAGCTAAACCATAGGTGTCCGACTTTTTAGCGCTTACCATTTAGGCTAATATTGCTTTTATATAGGAGTATTTTTTTTAGTTTTCGATGGTTTTGTGCATTTTAATATGTGTGGATTTAGGTAGTAGGTACTGCTGATTCGGTCCTTCCGTTACCAATTATAAATTAATTTAACTTTTTTTAGATAAAAAAATCTCAATTTTGATCCAATTTATACAACAAAATATTAACATTAATAGCGTAAAATAATTATCATTAGTTTTTTAATTATATATATTTAAATAGTATATCCATTATGTGCCTTAAACTCTTGTGATGCTCTATATAAGTTTGATCAAACATAGAATGTTTTGACTCTCCAAGAAAGTTAGATAACTTATAATTTAGAACCGAGGGAATAATATTCGCCAACACTACGGTAATAAAATTAACCAAGACATGTAGTCAACCTTTTGAAATACAATTTATTTCAAAGCATTCATTAGAAAACGCTACAAGTATACTACTGTTAGACTATACTTTGGGGATATATTTACTCGTTTAATTTTAACATATAGACAAGTTTCACAAATAAAAGGTAATTTATAAACAAAACCTGAAATCGTGATCTTAAGACAAGCAAGATAATTATGACTATAGGAAATAATAAATACTACAACTTTTTTTTTGTAACATATGTACAATTTACATATCTAGAAGGAGAGAAGGTTAAGTAAACTTGCATTTTATGAATATTTAGCTATGAACGAACTATCCAGCACCAAACACAAGTTCAATTTGAGGTTATGAAATATACTACATTCAGCCAAGTTATACTTAAACCCAACAAATATTTTAGAAATAACTGTTGGACCAGAATGAAAATATGAGGAAAAACTATTTTTCACCCTCCAACTAATACGAAAGTCTGATTTTAAACCTCAACTATAAAACCAAACACTAAAGATCTTCAAACTATCCAAACAAGACATATTTTGTCCTTTGGGTGGTTTTCAATTTTATACAAATATAAAAATATTATTTATACCTAAAATTATAACTTATTCATTTTAAATAAAAATTTTTGAATCGGTGCCATACTTTTTAAAATATATAACCTATCCATTGGCACACATTAAATATTATTGGTCTATTATATGTTTAAATTCCTAGCGTGTTATTATCTTTTCTACTATTTGGAATGAATAAATAAACTCAAAATAACTCCAAATAATGCACCAACATATAGGTCACTTTTTTAAAAAAAATAGTTATCACAGATTCATATTTTTCTAATCTAAAATAAATTAGTTATTTTTATATATATTATTTTTATAACTTTTAAAAATAGAAAACCACCTTTGAAACATCCAGCCTAAAGGGCTTTTGCCGGTTTCGATAGTTGCATGGTCCCTGGTGTCAGGTTTTGTATTATTAGGTTAAAATCAAACTTTTCTAACCTTTGAAGGTTAAAAAAATAGACATGGTTCAATTAATATCTTGTTAAAAGGAAATTGCATCCACCATACAACAACTTGTAAGTTTGTATCATTTTTATCCAACAAGTAGGGAAACATGCAAATAGATATATAAATTTGTAAAAAGTGTGCATATACGGTCACATATACTTTACGTAGATTTATTTTTCCATTATCATACATAACATGAATGGTTTTATGAATGTAACTCATATTTTCCTCTCCCTTCTCGTTTATGTAATAAACATGTATACAACTCTTATGTTCCTTCTACAAATTTGCAAAGATAAAAACTCTAATGATATGACCAGGACACTAATTGTACTGACTTTTTTAAAAAAAAATCCAACTTAGAAATTATGTGCATGTAACAAATATGAAGCCCCAAGTCAATTTTATAATTCTTCTCATTTTATATAATTGATTGCTGGACTAATCAAAATTAATATCAATATATTAAGATTATTAATTCATTTTTAAAATTTTTTAATGTCAACAGTAATATCATCAAAATTGAAAAAGGCCTGTCAGCAAATTTTTTTAATATTTCATTTCAGAAATAGAGCAAACGGTGTGTATATGAGACACAACATAGTGACTTTATCATACTTTGATTAAAAATGGTATAAATCATCATTCATTGCTAAAGTTCTTTTAATATTTAACCCATTGTTAAAGTTATTTTAATATTTAACCCATCTTAAAAATGGTATAAATCATCATTCACTGAGAAGGGTTTAGGGATATAAAACCATCCATCTTAAGTCTGTGGTAAAAATATATCTACATACAGTACATGTGACCGTATATGTGCGAGTTTGACAGGTTCATGTATCCATATGCATGTTTTGCTACTTGTTAGACCAAAATGATACAAGATCATGTAATTTACTCTGTTGCTAACCACAGTAAGACATACACACTCGCAACATCGCCAATCGATTTCTTGTTCGATCGGGATGAGCTCGAACAAAGAAGCCACAATTACTAATTATCCCTAGCATGCGTTCGCGTTCAAAAAATAATAATTATTGTATGCGTGCTAGCTGGATTATTACTGGTTAGACGATATTCTCTCCTGGATTTGGTCCGGTAAATGTAAGGCAGGATGCATGCCACGTCATCACTCATCAATACCTGCCGGTGTGCTGCAAAAGAAGCGTACGAAATATTCTCCTGGCACCGGAGACCGGATGATCTAGTGTTGATTCGCAGTGCTATATATGCTGGTTGTGCTACTCCATTTTTATCTATATGACTATACCGTGCGTCTATATGTGTGCTCCACTAATAAAGGATCAGGTGAGCACCCATATCGATCACATCAATAGCTATCCATTATTTGGGGCCCACACACACGCCCTGACGTGGAGACGGTCTACATCTCGAACTTGTTCGACCTAGAGCAGGACGAGGGAGTGGATCGCTGGAAGTCATCACCGGCCAAAAATATGTGCTCCAAAACATCATCACCAGCCTCGTCCAGCGGCGGACACACGCCAAGCTTTAGGCCCAAACGACGGACTCGCGGTAGATCCCCAAGTGGGTTTGGCTCGTCTTCACACATCGGCTGTCCGACAAATCCTCCAGGTGTTCATCTCGATGGAGTGACCACGCGAGCCTTGTTGGAGGATTACTACAAGGAGGATTACTCGGCAGCCAAGCGCAACCTAAAGGAGATGATCCACAGCCTGGGTAGTGTGGTGCCCATCTGACGGTGTTACGAATGCCGCTACGGCCTGTGGATGGCGCGTCACCGGGCGCGCGTTCCAACTTCCCAACGCATCTACCTAAGCCTCCATGGGAGCTAGCATGGGAGCAGATCAATGGCCACTAGGAGCCGGCTGGCCATGGTGGCCGATGTGGGTAGGATCGTAACCGACTTAATGGAGGATGCAAACGGTCACGACACCTCTGTTCCACTCCTTAGCCTATACGAATTACTCCGTAAGCGCATAGAGACCGTTGTAGCTTTTCACCAGGGGAGTAAAATTTAGATGTCAAATCCAAAGAACGGTAGACATGATTAAGCCTAGAATTCTTCAACCAGACCTACCAGGGAGAAAAGGTACGAGGGTAAAGGGCCTAACTTTAGTTAGCCGACTTGTTACCTAGACAACTTACTATCTACTAACCTGATATGCTTCGACGGCTAGAACAGGAGGACCCGGAGTGGGATGATAGAGGGGGTCCTCTAGGCTCAGTAACTACTGTTATGAAAACACCTGAATGTGGTGGACTATAAAAGACGGACAAGGTTGTCACCGCCTGCCGCCTAACCACAACGGTCTGTAGGGTAGAACACAAACCAAGATAACTATCAAGCACATACACCATGCCTAAGCTATCAAGCAACTGACTTCTGTCTGGTACTAAGGCAAGAAGGAACCCCAAACAAGCAGACTTGCTAACTTGTGTAGATAAGGGATCCCACGGAGCAAAGATAGTAATAAATAAATTACTAAAAGTAAATAAAAGAACTAACTATATATTGAAGAGAGACGAGGAACTTCTTGAAGATAAACTCCGAAAGTTTTATTCCTCTGTTTTGGCTACAATGTTGGAGAAGGGCCGAGTGAACCCGGCTCTTGTAACACCCTAATTTTATTCATCACACTAAAAATTAATATAGGCAACCAAATTTTCCTAGTTTTTGTTTTTTTTAGGAATTATTAAATTGCAAAATTAAATTTTGGTTCTTAAATATTTAAATAACATTTAAATTAGAATCAAATGAAGTTATTGTTGCATTCATGCTGTTGCATATATTTTTGAGTGTGGTTTGAATTTGAAAAAAGGTTTGCAAAAGTTTAAACTTAATTTTCAAAACCTTTCTCTTCTCCCTCTCTCTTCTAGCCCAGCCCAGCTTCCTTTCTTGGCCCATCCCGCGAGCGCGGCCCAGTTTCTTCTTTTCCGGCCCAGTTCGCCGCGCGTGCAGAGGCCTAGTCGAGTCCGCTCTCTCTTCTCTCTCTTTGTCTCGCTGACATGTGGGCCCGCCTTGTCAGTGTTGTCTTCCTCGCGTCGTCGAGCAGGACTCGACGACGAGTCCGACCTTGCTCCGTCTCCGCGTCGCGCCTTGGCGCGCAAGCCTTTGTTTTCTCGGCCTTTATAAGCCGCTGACCGAGCTCCTTGAATCCCCGAACCGAAGCTTGAGTTTCCGCCGCCCTCGAGTTCGCGTCCTTGGCCGCAAACCCTAGGTAGAGCCGCCGCCTCAATCCCAGCTCTCAAGGCCGCTTCCGTCGCGTCGAGTTCACCGCCAAGGTTTGTGTGAAGGTAAGGAACGCGCAGAGCCTCTTTTCCCTCTCTCTCTCTCTCGCTCTCTGGTGGTCTCGTCGCGTCGCCGCCGTGGCCGTGCCGCCATGGGCCGTCGTGAGCTCTCCTCGTGGTTCAATACTCGCTTAGAACCCCCAAAATAGGTTCCCTGTTTCCCCCTCTTTCTTCCAAGCCTAGCGCGGCGAGATTTCGAGCTTCCTAGCCCGAGTTTCGCCCAACTCCGGCGAGTCTCCGGCCGAGCGCCGCCGCGCGCCGTCGTCGCTCTGTCACCGGCTCGCTCGTTTGTTTCCAGCCGCCCGATCTCGATCGAACGGTCGGAATTAGATCCGATCTAATCCAGCGCCGGTCAATCGAGTCAGCCGTGCCACTTTTGCAAAAGAGCCCTTAGGTTTTATAGAAATCAACCCGCGGTCCAAGCCTGTTCAAAAATAATTAGATCTAGGTCCTGTTTCTTTCAGTTTAGCCCCTGATCTTTCTAAAAATCTAACCCGCCGTCCTGCCGCGTCGTTTTTCACAAAAGTCCTTCTGTTTTTATATAAAATTACGTTTTAGGTCCTTGGTTTCTTCTGTTTAAGCCCCTGGAAGGTTAGTTTTGGTTCAAAGAAGCCCCTAAACCTTGTTTTAGCCATATCTTGATCGTTTTAAATCCGTTTTGAGTGATCTTTGCGCTCACGCGATCGTCTCTTCATCAAGAATAGTTCTAGACACGTCTTTGCGTCTTTAAAAGTTGTATGGTGTATTGTTTTGCTTTTATTGATTGAATGCTTGTGCGAATCGTGTAGAGAACGGTCCGTTCGAGGGAGATCAAGATCAAGTCTACGAGGAGGAGCCACCGCAGTACTTTGAGCAAGGCAAGTGGATTTCCCCCTCTGCATACTCTTTTGAACCCATACATATTGCATGACAACAAAGTTTATATTTATGTTCGCGATGCATTAATTTGATGGGTCCTATGTAAGGATGACTAGTCTTTTACACGTAAGCCTTGATACACCGGGTTTACTTTTATGTTGGGTAGCTATGCTATATGCTTAACCTTGGTTCATGATGGGTTCTATCCAACATAGATGAATATCCTTATTATTTATATCTTGTTATGTTAATACAAGATCACCATGATAATCGGAACATGGAGAACCACCCAGGATTAACCGTACAACCACAATACTATATGGCTCTGGTCTTGGCTAATTAATTAGAAACCTTGGTTAGGAATGATCTTATCGAAAGGGCATGGGGGGTGGCGGTTGACGGTGTATAGCCCGGTTCTCTCGGGAAGTGGGCTTGGCTAAGACACTACACCCGTTAGGGAGGGTTATGCCTGCTTCCGATCCGGAAACCTTAGCGGATTGTTTCTAACTAGGGAATCTTTGTAAAGGCCTCGTAGCGTCCCTATGCAGTCACACCTTGGAAGTGTGGTACGTGCCTGATCAGCACAGCATGGTTGGGTTTAAAGTTCTTCGGAGCTTTTACGCGAATTGTGGTGAAAGTGTACAACCTCTGCAGAGTGTAAAACTGTTATAACAGCCGTGTTCGCGGTCATGAACAGCCTGGACCCTCACGTGATTAATCTATCGGAACATGAAATCAAATCATTGCATGCATATGTTATTGGTTATGTTTATGATTTACTTTATGCTTATTTATTGTTAATATGGGGTGGTATATACTTATATCTTAGTAAATAGTTGCTTGTTAATAAAACTTGACCAACTAAAATACTAACCGCTGCAAACCAAGCCTTTCCTTGATAGCTTGCATATTTCCCCCACTTGTTGAGTACCAACCATAAGTGTACTCATCCTTGCTTATATTAGATCAGAAGGTAATAATGGAGCGGAGTACCTCAGCGATCTTGATGAGTTCTAGGCGTGTGTTCCACCAGTCAGATGCCTGTGGAGTGCTTTTGGAGAATCGTCTTTAGTTATCGTGTGAACCAGTTTATTTTGGCCTTCGCGCCTTAGTCGTGAGTGTAATAAATAATTTATTTATTAAATATCCGTTTGAGTATTGTTTCTGCTATTCACTCATGGTCTATCATATGTGTGAAATTTGGTCCTGGCACACATATGAGATGTACTCGGTTTTCTTTCTAAAACCGGGTGTGACAGAGTGGTACCAGAGCCGTGCTGACTATAGGACGCTAGCCTAGGTAGAATGGTCGAAGTAAGGATTTAGTTTAGCAAGCCAAGTCAGTTTCTTTAGAGGTCCTATTTTATTAGTTAAAAATTCTTTGAACTTCTTCCCTTTTCTATGATCACCTTTGTCTCTATTCAACTATCTTTACTAAGGTTCTCTCTATGCTTAGATGGCCAAGAGCTTCCAGACTGACCCAGCGCAGCCCGCCCCTCCTACACCACAGATGGATGATGATGTGCAAGGAGATCCCATGTGGGTGTGCTTCTCTGATGATGAAGATGTATCTGACCCTGCTTCACCCACAGCGGATGTTGAAGGGAATCCAGATGGCACTGAAGATGAGGGTGATAAAGTCTATGATGATGAAAAGGATGATGAAGAAGAGCCCAAGGTGGAGATGATCACTTCAATAACAGAGCTTGATGCTTTCCCACTCTTGCTTGAAGATGTTCTGGAAGCATTGGGCAACTACACCAGGCCACTCTACATAACCACTTACAGTTCCGCTGCAAACTACCAGGAGTATTACCATACTCAGGTTCATGTTAGGGAGCAAATGGAGAATGCCTCTCGCTTCAAGACTTGGTCTATTCATGAGTCGAGCCTTCTCCATACTTCCTATGAAGCTGCAGTTAGCGATGCCGCCAGGAGGGCAGTGACGTCTATCAGCCACAAGTTTCGGGAAGAACTGTCTTGCACAGAGTATCGTCATTTGCCTCGTCGCTGTCCAGGAACTGAGCAAACCGTTGTCATGGGAGGAGGACCAACAGCAGATCCTCGTCTCAATGTTCTTGCCCGAGTCACTGCAGCACTGAATACTGATTTGGAAGGTGTTATAAATGAACTTGCCCAAGCCCAGGAGCGGATTGCAGAACTTGAAGAACAACTTGCTAAGCAACAAGGTCAAGAGGATGATGATGAGAGGATGGCCAATGCTTGGTCCCCGCCTCAGAAGAAGCTTCGCTATGGAGCCCCTTTCTCCATCACACGGTTTAGGGAATAGGCTATCTTTAGGTTTCTTTTGTAAGTTTATCGTTAGTACGGTTTTGTGAGGTCGGTCGTTTGTTTAATGCTTGTTGCTTGGATAAATGTGTGAGTTGGAATCTTTGTTTGTGTGTCTTTGGTTGTGGAGTGATGACCACAATTAAAGAAATATGGTAATAAAATATTAGTTGGGTTTAATTCTGGTCCCCTTTTACCCTTTTCTCTTAGTTTCTTATCTATCTCTTCTCTATCCGGCATCTATATCCCTTATGCTGAAATCTGCTCGCGCCGATATCTGACCCAGCAGTACTGTTTTGATGATTTCGAGAGTTACACAGATCTGTTTGACCTCAAACCAGTGGGGTTAGTTTCAGAATTTGATGAGTGAATTTCTGTGATTTTTCCATAATTTTTGGAAATCTGTGTTGAGGGAAAACACACCAAAAGTTGTCAGGTACAGAATCTGTTTTTCCAGCTTGACATAGGCAGATTGATTATTTTGTATCCGGAGTTGCAGAGGTCCGATTGAGATGATTCCAGATGGATTGGATTCATAGCTTTATGAGTATTGTTCTGGAATTTTGGTATAATTTTTGGATTCACGAATTGACAGTTATGGATGAATATTTAGGGAGGACAGAATATGAGTGATGATAAATATTTGACTTTCCTCTACTTTGTTCTTTCTTCTTAACTTCAATTCTATCTTTTACTCTCGCAGTAGAGTGTCTTTCCTTTACTCTTGTCTATCTGAGTATCATTCTCTGAATCATATCTGTCTAACACTCAGATGGTTAACACCAGGACCGGAGGAGGTAGAGACGTTCCTAGTCAGAGGCGTGAACACGTGGTGAATCAGCAGAATCAAGCACCCCCTCCACCACCGCCTCAACCCGCAATGGATCCCGCAATGCAGCAGTTCCTAGCAACCCAGACGCAACTCATTCAGCAGCTCACCCAGACAGTGGCCGATTTGCAGGCACAACAGAACCAGCAGCCACCACCGCCACCAGAACCAGTCCAGCCGCCCAGGGATCATCACAGGCAGTTTTCGAGTCAGCATCCTCCTACTTACTCACACTCTGCAGATCCATTGGATGCTGATGATTGGCTCAAGAATGTTGCAAAGAAGCTGGATATTGCTCAGTGTACTGATCGTGAGAAGGTCTTGTACGCTTCAAGAAGATTGGAAGGTCCAGCAGCTGATTGGTTGGATGCGTATGTTAATGTGCATAACGCTCCCAACACCATCACATGGCAGCAGTTCCAGGATGCTTTCCGCACACACCATATTCCAGCAGGTGTGGTGGATCTAAAACAGGAGGAGTTTCGTGCATTGGTGCAAGGAAGCATGAGCGTGTGTGAGTATCGTGACAAATTTACTCAGCTATCTCGTTATGCACCTGAAGACGTGGATGACGATGCAAAGAGGCAACGTCGTTTCTTGAAGGGTTTGATTGTGCCTATCAAGTACCAGCTGCAGACTCACACCTTCCCCAACTTTCAGACAATGTTAGACAAGGCCATTGGTTGTGAGAATACACGCAAGGAGTTGAGTGAGCAGAAGAGGAAGTTCCAGTCGTCGTCATCAGGGCAGACAAGCAACACTCGTCCTCGCTACAGTTATTGGTTATGTTTATGATTTACTTTATGCTTATTTATTGTTAATATGGGGTGGTATATACTTATATCTTAGTAAATAGTTGCTTGTTAATAAAACTTGACCAACTAAAATGCTAACCGCTGCAAACCAAGCCTTTCCTTGATAGCTTGCATATTTCCCCCACTTGTTGAGTACCAACCATAAGTGTACTCATCCTTGCTTATATTGGATCAGAAGGTAATAATGGAGCGGAGTACCTCAGCGATCTTGATGAGTTCTAGGCGTGTGTTCCACCAGTCAGATGCCTGTGGAGTGCTTTTGGAGAATCGTCTTTAGTTATCGTGTGAACCAGTTTATTTTGGCCTTCGCGCCTTAGTCGTGAGTGTAATAAATACTTTATTTATTAAATATCCGTTTGAGTATTGTTTCTGCTATTCACTCACGGTCTATCATATGTGTGAAATTTGGTCCTGGCACACATATGAGATGTACTCGGTTTTCTTTCTAAAACCGGGTGTGACAGCTCTTCTCCTCCGAACTTGTTTGTTATCCAAGTGAACTATCACCCCCACACTCTCCCTAATCTACACTAAAGTAAAGAGCTACATCTTGAGAACCCCTCCAAGGATGGTGTGTCGGAAGTGGAGGTGAAGGCTGTCTATAGGGCTTCAAGGGCGGTGGCCGACGTGGAATTGAAGCTAACATGTAGAGTGACTTCTACACAAAAGGAGGTTGTGTAATTCCTCAGCAGTAGGCCGACCAGCCTAGCCCAAGCTGGTCGGCCTGGGATGTCGTCCGTTCGCTGCCAACGTTCTCGTCGATGCTCCTAATTTCCTCCTCGTGTTGGTGGTAGTGGTGTTTGCTTCATGCGGTGAAGTTGGAGGCCAAGACTACTACTAAAGTTCAAAATCTCAAAAGCACTAGAGGTAAATGAAAGGTAAGCTGGATCAGACTAAGTCTATTAAAGAGGCACGAAGGACTCGAAGTACTAAACCTCAACGAATTTGCACGAGCACTTTAGGAGGCTGTGTTACAAATGGGTCTCCCTAGAGAAACCCTTGGATGGAATGGAGACACCATGCGATACACTGACCAACTTTTCTTTGCTATATACATGTAAACCTAGCTAGAAACGGAAGAAAACCACGGTTCTAGTCAAACGCATGGATACAAGGATGGAGGCCAAGAGACATAGCACTAGGCCTCTTAGCCAGAACAAGAAAAAGAGGACGACACACTTCTTGACGCCTTTTATCGTCAACACACGAGAGCGTTAGATCACGCGGATCGCGAACGGATCGAATTGCTGCTGGGCGAAAGGAGGTTAGACCGCCTGTACAAGGAGTCAGAACGCATGTCACAGGGAGTCAGACCGCCTATAGCTGTGATGCCACGAAATCGATCGTTCGATGGATAACTACCACACTTACGTGATGGTGGACGGCTAGGTTTACTAGCAAACCAACAAAGAGATAACCAATGCACTTTCATGGCGAAGAACGACTAGTTTACGAGCAAACTAGAAAAGGTTGTCGATGCTCACACCCAGGAGGGACCCCGTCAGGGCGTGGACGTCACCGGACGTGCCCTAGGTCGACCAGCAAACCTTAGGACGCCATCAATGGCCGTGGAGATCACGATGGACACCAAGAGAGGTTGGAAAAGATTAGAGTTTGAAGGTAAAAAGGTAAAAGTGAGTTTCGATTGGATTGGATTCCTCTCAATCGGCCATAGCCCTTTATATTTACAGGGTGGAGAGGTTTGTACCCGTGGGGAGTCAATTACATAAGAAAATCCCATCAAATACAACTCTAATTCGGATTAGGACTGCTACAGGCGGTCTAACCTCGTGTACAGACGGTCTAACCGGCTGGGTGCAGCACTGATTCTTGCCAGAGCCATGACTCCCTCATCTGGACTCCAAATCAGACGATCTACATATGCATTTTGATCATGTCGACGAGGCCCACACAATGGTGGAGTCCAATTCATATTTTGAGCACCTTCATATAGACGGTCTAGTCCTGCTGTACAGGCGGTCAGACCACCTGGCGTTTTGCCAGATTGGCTCCAGGGCCCAACCAGCCTTGCCTGATTGGCTTGCTGCAATTTTTGGTCGTCAACATATGCCCCCCTGTTTCTTGGTAAAGCTTTGCGTATCAAGAAACATTTTTCATAATTCAAATTGCATAGGAGCAATGTCGAGCACAAGTGCATCAAACATGCTTCTCTCATATCCTGTGTGAGTCAAACAAGCCTGAGTATACATTACCTCGGCTGTGTTTTCGGAATATACTAGAAGATCATTCTCACACATGTAAGCTATTGTGAATGCATAAAGCGACCAAATTGCAATAATGTCGATTGGTCTTTGCAACACATCTCAAATCGAGCATGAAGAAATATAGAACAATTCAGTTGCATCCACAAGTCTTGACCATAAATAAAGGTGAATAATCAGCCAAAAAGTAAATATAACAAAATTACCTCGAAGTAGGTAAAGGCCAGATTACTCTTGCATCCCTCTTTGTTTGTTTCCATCTTGTCTTTCGAAGCATCTTAAATTATGAAAATATTCAACAAACCATTTCCAGCTACTTTATTCAGCCTTACCAAGTTATAAAACTCTAATAGCCGAAATATTAGACACTTTGTTCAAACCTGCCCAACAGCGGTTAGACAGGATGTCAACGGCGGTGGGACCGGCCATGGTGGTTGGACTGGCTGTCAATGGCGGTCAGACCGGCATATCTAGAATAAGCCCTCTATTTTTGCTAAACATCGGTGTTTTCTCATAAAAATGCATGACTTGATGCTCGCTATTCTAGAGCTACAATTCTAAATTTTGAAGTCTAGAAGCATGTTAAATAATAAAGATAAAATCATTCACTAGACATTTACTATGAAAACATCTAATGACTCATTTAAATATAAACATTTGTTGCACCACAAACAATGAGTCACTATGAATTCAGAAAATGCTTTTCACCCATGAATGCAAAATCTTTAACCCGGATATAAAACTTACATTCGGCTCGATCATTGATGCAAAACACTTAAATCGGCTAAATATTCAAAGCATCCTTATTTAGTGAAACAAAGACAGAACCAGTGTTTTTGAAAACACTTTGCAAGCCGATTTAGTAAATATAAACTTCATGATGAAAAGTTACTCCTTTTTCTAATGCCTTGACCCCCCTTCCCCCGGCATTGAAGACATACAAGTAATCGCTCATCGGGAAGCTTTCCACTTTAGGACGATGACCAAAGGCGCTTATCGGCCATATACGTTGCCAAGGACAATATAAAATATCATCCATATGAATTCACCCATAAAAGTATGCACAACCGAAATAAAGTGTAAAGAAAGATAGAAATAACAGAATTAAAATCTTCTCTATGAACTAAATATTTTGGCTTTTGTAAATTAAGAGCAATGCCTACTGCAATTTATTATGTGTGTGAAAATTCGGTGAAAACCCTCCATGATATAAAGACCCATATGGCAACCAAGGATCAAAATAAGAACATGAGGGATAAGCATGCATACCATAGGATGAATTCCATGACATAGGCACATATGGCATTTGAAAATCAAATGAATGATGCAATGACCAATAATTTTGATAATTTGGTGCAAACCTTGTATTTGAAGATCGTCTCTCGGACCTCCTCTTCCCCTTCAATTGTGTTGCACCTTTTATGAACACACGCCATACCCTTCTTTCTCAACTCTTGAGCGCTAGGCTTTTGAATGTTCTTCCTTTGCCAATTCGATAGATGAACTGAACGTCCCGATTTTGTTTCAGTTTTGGACATCAGCACCTCATTATTACCTTTTGTCTTCTTCACCTTCTTTTGTTCAGATTTGGCACTTGGAGGATCAATGACATTTTTTTCCTCTCCTTTATCATCACTAGCCGAAGTGCCTAACACATTAATTGGCTCTTCACTAACAGAATTCAAATCTAACTTTCATCCTTGAGGCCATCCTTTTTCACCAAATAAACTTTCTTGACAACCTTTTTCTTGTTTTGAACTCTAGACCGATCATTTTGATCAAAACGGTCATTTCCAACATATGGTTGCCTAGCACATGATGGTCCCCTTGGAGCTGCATACTCTACATGATATGGTCTAAAATATGAAGGAGTATGTGTCCATGATAATCCCACCTCCATGATGAATAAGGATAAAAATTGGTGGGATGTGCAGCATATGCAATTGGCATTGATGACCCTAAAGAAGAATATGATGTTGCTGAATGGAAACTCCTTCTTTGCCGATTCCAATTTCCAGAAGTATGTTTAGGAGGAAATCTTGATGATTTAACATCACTTGATGAATTAGCACGCTTGGCCTCATTATCTTTTTTATATTTAGCCAGAAGTTCATTGAAAGTGAGCTTCGGTCTTTTGCCCTTGTGCCTAGCACGGTCTTTACCTCCATCCACTTTAGGATGTTTAGATTTAGACATAGATGGATTTCTTGGACCTGAACCGACCTGATTAATTTCGGAGATTGGTCTTCCTGTTCGTGACAGGCGGTCAAACCCCCTGTTGCAGGCGATCTAACCTTACAGTCGGTCAGACCCCCTGTCGCAGGCGGTCTGACCTCCTATTCCAGCATAGCTGAAGTAACAGGATCTTGATCCAATGGAGAAAAATACATTTGCCCCCCAGTAACCACTAGGATTTTAATAGGTTCATCTTCGTCAATAGTTGCTTGAACTTTCAAATCATGAACAATGTCCTTCTCATCATTTGGGAGCTTTGAATCTTTCTCTTTGGCAATTGAAATAGGATCTTCAGATAAATCGACTAACTTCAACCGATTTACAAACCCCTTGCCATCAAGACCAATTGAAGCCAACTGGTCATCCTCTTGTGTTTCAGAAAGCCTCAATCGTCCAATGTTAATGGTCGATTGTATAAATTGATGAAACATATTGCACTCACTAGTACTATGACCAAAAGAATTATGCAACTTGCAATATTTTCGATCCTCTAACTCAAGAGGTGATGCAATAACTTTGTGATCAAATAGATTAATAAGATTGTTCTCTAGCAATATATCAAATAAATCATCACACAAAGTTAAATCAAAGGTATACTTCTTTTTCTCTATATGACGTTTTTGTGGAGAAGGTTTTAAGGCCAAGCAAACGAACGGTTCAGATTTGCTATTGACCCATTCGGCTATACCTTTCTTCGCACTTCTCGTAGTTGATGCTTTGGAATTAATTGCCAAATCAACATCGGCCTTCACAATGCTTTTTGGTTTTCTTTTCTTAAACCCAGAATGACCACAAGCAAAACATGTAGAGAAAAACTTTGGCAATAATGATGGAGAAAATTTAAATGCCAAAACATCGTTGTTATCGGCCTTCCTAACCTTTACAATACAATGTCCAACACAATCTAAACTCATGCTACTTTTAACAAATAAATTATTCTCCTCAATCGATCTCCTAGAAATATTCTTGATAGAATCACTAATAGATGAATCAATTAAAGAGACATGATCTGATTGCGAATTACTTGTAAAGCATACCTTGTCAAATATGTTGGAGAGGCGTGGAACTTTAATTTAGATGGTGTCATACTTCTTCTGTTGATGACAGCCTGCACCCACATCCTGCATAGGGCGGTCAAACCGGCTGTTGCAACCGGTCAGACCGGTGTTCCCACGGCTGCTGGAAAACACCTTGTGTCGATATGTCAATGCTTTCTCCTTGCTTCCAAACCCATGATGATTAATATCATTGGTGGGTCCTTGTTTAGCCTGAAGTTGTTGATTATTTGTGATGTGAGAACCAATAGATAAATGCACAACACCTTCGGCTTTAGAAAAATCAATAATAGTTGTTTTCTTAGTCTTGTCATTATTTTGTACAACCAAACTTGTCTCTTTTGGTAAAACAAATTCAGACCGTTCGGTTGTTGCAATAACCGAACTATTGTTTAAATCTGAATTATTCTCCTTTTCTTTATTCATTCGGTTTTGAGCCACTTCAGCTCTAATGTGAACTTGAGTAACCGAATAATAATCACAACTGTTGATTTTCTCTCTAATAGAAGATCTTAAACCGTTAAAACATAAACCAGCAAGGTCAACATCGGAAATTGGCAAATTAGAGCAACGATTTTTAATTTCTTTGAATCGTCTTGAGTATTGACTAACCGACCTTCGGCTGGATATTATAAAGGTAGATAGCGTATGATGTCTGAGAATAACTGGCCGAATAGCTAGAATTAGTGTGGCCAATATTCTCATTCACCGGCAAGTCTTGTGATGAAATCACATATTTCAAATTTGCAGCCGATGAATAAATAAATGGAACACTTCGCTGAATATTGCTGGAATTATCAATATGCGGTGTTCCATAAAAGCTGGCCAAACTCAGCATGTTAGCTTGGCCTTGATAGTCACTCATTGGCCTCTGAACTTGTTGTACAGCCGATGCGTGAGAATGAATAGGTGCATGTTGTATGTTACTAGTAGCATTGAAATTTAAAGCATGCATATTATTTGACAATGGCATTTGAGCATAACATTCAGAATTATAATTTGCATAAGTAGAACAATCTGAATAATTATTAGTCGCTGCAATATGCCTACTATCATCATATCTAGCAACATCAACATGAGAATTCATGGTACTTGCCAAATAACTATTAGACATAGGAAATATAGTTGCAATTTGTACCTTGGGCTGGTCATAGTAATATTGTTGGGGAATTTAAGAATAACCCGCCATAATTGGTTTCGATGCTCCTGATCTTCTAATAAATAAATCCAGATATTTTTTGATGATCCAAGCAACCAATGACCAATACTTTTCTTCTCTTCTAGTCTTCAATCTACAGTAGGAAGCAAGCAAAATAGAATGTAATCGGCTTGGGCAGCCTGATTCAAAGTTACTGAGTATAGATGCAATTGGTCCAAAAAGATCATATTCAACTATAATGACGAATAAAAACAGTAGATCAATTAAGTATATGGCTAGGGATTGATAGAACGGTTTGAGCAACCTGATCTTTCGTTCCCCAGCGAAGTCACCAAAATGTGTTGCCGCCTTTTATTGTCAACACACGAGAGCGCTAGATCGCGCGGATCGCGAAAGGATCGAATTGCTGCTGAACGACGGGAGGTTAGACTGCTTGTACAGGGAGATAGACCGCCTGTCACAGGAAGTCAGACCGTCTGTCACAGGGGCCTGTAGCTGTGGTGCCACGAAATCGATCGTTCGATGGATAACTACCACACTTACATGGTGGTGGACGGCTAGGTTTACGAGCAAACCAACAAAGAGATAACCAACGCACTTTCATGGTGAAGAACGACTAGTTTACGGGCAAACTAGCAAATGACGTCGATGCTCACACCTGGGAGGGACCCCGTCAGGGCGTGGACGTCGCCGGACGTGCCCTAGGTCGACCAGCAAACCATAGGATGCCATCAATGGCCGTGGAGATCACGATGGACAGCAAGAGAGGTTGGAAAAGATTAGGGTTTGAAGGTAAAAAGGTAAAAGTGAGTTTCGATTGGATTGGATTCCTCTCAATCGGCCATAGCCCTTTATATTTATAGGATGCGGAGGTCTGTACCCATGGAGAGTCAATTACATAAGAATCCCGTCAAATACGACTCTAATTCGGATTAGGACTGCTACAGGCAGTCTAACCTCGTGTACAGGCGGTCTAACCGACTGGGTGCAGCATTGATTCTTGCCAAAGTCATTACTTCCTCACCCGGACTCCAAATCGGGCGATCCACATATGCATTTTGAATATCTCAATGAGGCCCACGCAATGGTGGAGTCCAATTCATATTTTGAGCACTTTCATACAGACGGTCTAGACCGGCTGTACAGGCGGTTAGACCGCCTGCCGTTTTGCAAGATCGGTTCCAGGGCCCAACAACACCATAAAATAACAACTAGATCTGGGACCCAACTAACACTCGTGCAAGAGGTCTTCACCCTGTGGAGTCTGCTACGCACATGCAAGCTTAAACAAGAACGGGAATATATATACCATCACATGGAAATGCACGGAAAACAGGCGATATTCAGCGGCCTCAGTGTACAAAGCACAACACATAGGTAACACTACCTCGGTCAAGCTAACCAGCATCTGACAGGCATGAGCACCACCGAAATGCACATTCTTTGCATGTTTAATTATGCAAAACCGAGTTTGGTCGTCAGACAGGTTAGCTTCAAGAGGCTCCGACTAGTCCTCTTTGCAGACGCACGACGCACGATGGAGACTGCACATCATCTGATGGTGCAATGCAGATACACCAAACGTGTCTAGCTACAGGTGGCAACGTGGACCTCACATCCAGGACTAACCTTAGAGGCATGCCATCGATCATCATGAAGATAAAAGAGGAGTCATCCTCATGGGTCGCTGCGGGAGGCAAGAGCCTAACGAGTTTATTAGCGTGTGAGTAATCGGATTAAGCATTTCATTCCGGCTAGCCAGCTGGAAAACTCCTTCTCTATTAATAAAATGTGCACAATCTCATACCCATTCATTACAAAAATCATGGGCATAGAATTAGACAGACCGTCAGCACAAAGGGGATCCCAGAACAAGTTGCCGGCGGGAGGTTGCTTAGGGTATATGTTTGGTCATTGTCTTTGCTCACTTTATAACTTAGGGCCTGACAATTTAATATGGGTCAGCCATTTGTTAGGAATATAGTAGAGACACATGGCAAGCCATACATGAACAACTTTAACATAGAGATGCCAAGCTATTCCATCTCATTAGCAATATGTCTCTTTGGTGCATGCTATCCCCACTGAGAACGCGGCCTATGGCATCTTATGCATCCCATTTATAACCATCTCCCAATTGCTATTTCTAGAAGTGGAAAACAATGGAAATAGATTCCAAAACTATGAATGCTGTTGAGCTAGACCAAAAAAGGGTTTTTCAGTTACATGCGCATTGACCTCCCGTCACACAGCGATACATCGATAGACGCTGCTGTGTTGCATATATACATGCATGTACGTGTGGAAGGGAACTTAGCTATGGAAAAAGATATCCTCAAGAAGGTTTGTCTGTCTTAATTCTAAATTGCTGCCGGGCTAACCAGTTATTCTGTTTTGAATTTTTCTAGACTCTTATTCTAAGTTGATTTTGACTAGCTGAGGGAGTGACTGAACAAGCTTGTATGCAACGAACGGTACCAGAAACCCTACAGCCAGCTAGCAAGGCCTATAGATTCGATGCTACACAAATTTAATTCCAAAGGTAAAACAACTACTCCCTCCATTCCAAATTGTATGTTATTCCATTTTTTATCCCAGCCAAATTATTTTATATTTGACTAAAATTAAATAGGGAATCACAACGTTTGTGGCATCGAATAGATATACCATAAAAATATCTTTAATGAAGAAACTAAATATATTTATTTGTTATCATGAATGTTAGCATTTTGTTGTATAAATTTAGTCAAACTCGAGATAATTTGACTCTCTATGAAAATTGAAATGACCTACAATTTAGAATGAATGGAAAATACTGGATTAGATACTTGCATGGGTTGATCGGTCGACAAAGATTTGCGAGTGAGATCAATAATGTTAGTTAACTAATAATATTCCCTCCACACAAACAGAGGCAAAGAAAGTTAAGGTCGCATACAATTAAATTAGACCCGCTTTACGCGACATTTTGCTGCCATCAAATATTTTTAAGCAGAAAGCTAAGCAAAAGAAAAGCTAAAAGCTATAGAATTGGTCAAACGGGTCCACAAATATCGGACTAGACACAACACAATAAACATAGAATTAAACAAAACAATATACTTGAAAGAGGAACTAACCTCATTTGTTATATTAGAATGGAATGATTATCACGGAGTAATCACATCACATTTGGTGGAATGAGCCAATTTTCCACATTTCTAAGCAAACCATTATTTGCTTGTGCGGGATGTGGTGGATCTACATAGCTATTTGTCAACCAGTTCAGAATAAAGATCAGGCTGTAGTTTAAAAGGAATAAAAAATAAGACAAATGAAGTAAAAAAAATTGCATAAAATGCTTCAAGTTGCATTAGCAGCGTAAATTCTTACAAAGTAGAAAACAAGTGCAAGTAGCACAATTAAAATTATAAGCAACATGTAAAGTAAGCCAAACTTAAAAAACACCACATAAAAAAGATAAGTTTTTAATTTATATGAACAAAAGCACGTCTTTCATTTAAGTTTCAAGAAGAGGCCAATGTATAAAAGAAGCTCAACATGATTGAACCACACACAATGTATGCCACGCCTCCAATTTGTCTGGGATTCCAGGATGCAAGCAAAGTTCCAGACTGCTGGGTCCAACACATCAAATAATACAATACCTTTTATTATCAAAAGAAAATAATAAAAGGAAAGGTTTTACATTTTGTACTTTTTCCTTTTGAAATGTATCTTCGGTTGAAATGTGAAAAATTATGCAAGGAAAATAAAAAGAACCTTTTGGTTTTAAAATTTGCTATGTACAAAAGGTTTTAAAATATAGAGAAACATTTTGTTTGAAATTTTTTTAATTTAAAGGTGTTTAGGTAATCATATGTTAGGTCGAAAGGAGAATTGGAAAAGAGCTTTGGATTTTCAAGTATGCTATGTAGCAAACTTATTAATTTTGAAGTTTTGAGCTACTTTAATATTTGAAATTTAAAATTTGAAGATGATTCGATCTCCAAATCATAGGGGACAACGAATTGTACATAAATTTTAAAATTTTGTTGTGAAGCAAAACTTTAGGTTTGAAAATTTTTATCTTTTTTATATTGAACACATTTTAGTTTGGAGATGTTTCGATACCGAATCATATGTATAATGGATGGCATGTAAACATTTGTGCGAATGAATTCTCGAAGCTAATATGTTCTATAGTAAAGTTATAGATTTTAAAATGTTAGTCTCCTTTTTGTTTAAACGTATTTTTCTGTAAGCCCCACACAATATTTTCCTTACGTGAAAATTTATGTGTTGTTAGAGGTTTAGTATATGTTATACTAAAAATGAAAGATAAAATTAAATATAAATAATTGTATTAGATCAAAATTATGTTAATCTAATTTATAGAAATATATTAAAAATAATTCAAACAAAATAGTATGATATTATATTAAATAAATAAAATAAGAACTACTAAACATAACACATCTTAGAAAAATCTTTACACAATGTTTGTAGATATGTTTTTGAGAAAAAAAAACTACAGTGGATCCCGCATAATGGGTGTAGTGGGACCCACTTGTGGGTCCATGGTGGGGGAACCTTTAAACAATGTCTGTAATTTTTTTAAAAAAATATGGTGGGCCTCATATATAATAAGTTTAGTGGGCCCACAGACAGTGAGACCCGTTGTAGACCCATGTCGGCGGGTCCCACATGTGGGTTCACTTGCTTCAGACTTGCTCTAAATCGGAAGAAGGCCCATCTAGACCGTCGGCGTAGCCTATCCGATCGCCGAGAGATTGCGGGTGATACGGCGCGATGCAGTAACTCGGTTTGGGTCCAAGATTAATATTATGAAGATTTTCTTTTTGGAAACTTTTTTTTGTAGGATATTGAAAAGTAAGTATTTTTCTGGGACAATAGCTAATAATGTGGTGTGGAAATACTTCTTTTTGACACCATGCAGGGTAAATAAAAGAGTTGGGAGACAAAACCAAGTCAGTCCATAGCAATACATGGGCACAAAGTTCGTTTAACCACAAATTTGTCAGATATAAAAGCTCAAGAGGTAAAACATGTTGTTGAGGGTGGCGAAATTGTATGTTATCACATAAACAGAAAATTTGATCATCCATATGTTTCTTTTCGCTGTAAGAACATCTGAAATTGGCCTGCACTATATTAATAGTCTCGTCTAAAAAACTAGTATAGTTCTAATGTATATATATTCACAATCAATTGTGGGTAACGAGAGATAATGCGTTACAACCACAATTATCAGCTCTAATGCACAGGCACGAAGGAGTACTATTATTCCTACACAAGAGCAGAGAGCTTGCGCTTGAATGAATTGCACCAAATGGAACCGAGCAAGGTGCCGGGCGGTCCAGGTCGTGCTCGATCACCACTTCAAAAGTTCAAAGTGGAGCATGCGTTCACGCAGACGCAGGGTAAGTCAAAATTTCTGGAAATGGTGACCGCCGCGTGCTGCGCCCTACCGGTATTTTGATTCGACTTGCATTGGACGGGCGTGACTTCTCTCATTTCTTCCTCTGATCCGTGGCATACTGATTGTAATCAGCAGGCTCTGGCAGGGGTGGACGGGGTGGTCGAAGTCGTTCTACCGTGTACGGTGCACGTGCCAAGCCGGTCAATGCTACTGCCTACTCTATATATACAGTAGAGTACTAGTCTAGTCCTCATGATTGCACAGTCGTTGAAACGAAGGGGATCGTGTTCGTGTCCTGTTGGACGATAGCTTCCTCTACCAAAGCCCACAGCAAAGACCACTTCAATTGAATTCCAAGTATATATAAGTCGCATTCATATCCATCAGTCATGCAACTATTCCAGACCAGCAGACCCGTTAGGAGTTCTACACTACTGGGTGTGCGTTCAAACGTAGGATGGTATATATGTACTTATTTATCACCTCGTCAATAATATTCTCCCCTTTCTAAAAAAAATAATATTCTCTCAGTAGCGACTAGCGAGCAGTTTATGGTGAATATTATTGGGTCAAGGCCAGTACAGAGAGCGAGAGAAAGAAATTGTCCGATTGGCCAGCGAATATTCAACAGTTTTGGAGGAACTATGTCCTGCAAAAAAAAAAAAATGTACGCACCACACTACATGTCTTACGCAGCCTATACATGAAGACAGTAGCCACCCATCGTCTGGTTGATTGTATCGTTGATGCTTAAAGATGGAGCAAACATGCCATGGACGCTTTACCTTCTCTGGCACGTGACACCATCGGAGTCATTCAAAATAAGCCGTCACGGCAAATTGTTTGTTATTCCCTCCATTTCCATTTCAAATTATAGCTCGTTTTGGTATATTTACATATATAGTTAGTATTACCTCCATCCCAATTTATAAGTCGTTTGACTTTTTTATCCAACTTTGATCACTCGTCTTATTCAAAAAATTTGTATGAATATTGTCAAAATTAAGTCATTTTAAAGAATATTCATTAATAAATCAAGTCATAACAAAAAAAAATATATTGATATTTTGCATAGTTTTTTTAATAAAACAAATGGTCGAAGTTGGAGCTAAAAAGTCAAACGACTTATAAATTGGGATAGAGGGGATAGCATATAGATATCTAGATATAGTGCAGATCTAAATAAATAATAAAATCTATGCACTAAAAAAAGCTAAAACGACCTACAAAGATGGAGAGTACTCATGCCACAAGGGTGGCAAATGATCAATCAGTCGTTTGCTCATACAGGAACATGTCAGCTGTTACAAGACATGAAAAAGCTTTTGAAACCTCAGAGCTTCAATCATCACACGAATCTAGGCAGTGTTCAGATTCAATAACTTCTCCTTATTAACAAGTTTTTCCTATTCACCTCTCTCTCACAGAACACGTTTCCCAGTACACTATTCATCTAAAACTACTTTTCCTCCCACATATCTGAACACACCCTACAGCCAACCCAAACCAAACTGCGCTTACTTGCACTCTTGGAGCTTGTACGGCGGTAGCAGCTGGCATCACCTCAAATTCTCATTGCACTGGAGCTGCTGAGCTCCGTTATAAGATCCAATAATTACGGCCTGCTGAGATGTACGCTGGTATTGCGTCGGAACATGCGGAACTTCCCGTCGATGCACTAGTTGATTTGAATTCCATCGGTTTAAGGGAACAACGTTACTTGGGGGTCTGCCCAGTATTCCCTTGCCAGGGTGAGGAGCTACCGATGCAAACTCAAGCGACACCGACAACCCATAGCCAAAACCAGAAGGGATGATACGAGGCCATCGAATAACGGGCACAAAATGATGAATGCTAGACTGCAAGATGGGCCTTCGATCGTTTAGAGCAGGAGGGAAGACCTTACAAGGAGTGGGTATGTCCCTACTAGTTGTAGCAGTACCACCATGCTTTGCTCTCTTTTGGAACGCCTGTCTTCCCTGTGGGCAAAGATCCCGTTTCTTTTTTCTCTTGCTATGCTTCAAACCACATTTGCCGACTAACTCATCTGGGTTGAGCTGCCCAAACAAAAGGGTCTTCAATTTCGATGCACCCACTTTCCCCATCATGAAATCCAACAAATTCAAAGCACATTGTCTAAGGCATTTGCAGATCTTCTGCATCTGCACTTTCCCAACCGACCTTGCAAAATTTTGCGACCGGTCCATGAAATCTTCAACCTGCATAAAGGGAAGCAAAAATATTGTTGTTCGCTTTTTCTGGGTAAGAGCTCGATGCACAAATACCTACACTTAAATTGCCCACTCCTTTCTTCCAGGTCTTGGAGATCCATGAAGCTTCAAAATTGCTAGCGCACAGCCCATGCTCCCATAAACTCTCTGCTGATAACAGCTGCGGGATAAGGCCAAATTTTGGCCTTACTCGTGAGCAAAATCATTTGCAATGATACATTAGCAATAAAAAAGTGAAACCAGCTGCGGGACAAGGCCAAATTTTGGCCTTACTTGTGAGCACAATCATTTGCAATAATACACTGGCTATAAAAAGGTGAAACCTCGTACAGTTGTAAACCAACGATAAACTAATATTAAATATAAAGCGCTAAACAATTATCAGCGATTCAGCATATAGATCTCCACAGACCAATGATGTGCTTGAAAAAAAAAAAGGGAAGTTAAACTTGATAAGGTTCAGGGGAACAAGACATTGCTAGAATGTCAGTAAAGCAAAGGATATCATTATCATAATTCCTAACTACAGTGGCAAGGACAAAATAACATGTCACCCGGGGTAAATATTGAGAATTTCTGCAGATATAGTATGAGCATGTGCAGCTCAAAACAGCTATGTTATCAAAAGGAACCTATGCCATGTATTTTAGGAGAGAACATCCAACATAATAAGGTATGACATGTTTCATGGAAAGTAATTTCCACTGCAAACACAAGTAGAAGGTGAACCTTAAAGATACTCACTTTACTTATCAATGATACAAACAGTTCAGCCACAGATTCTGTATTTTTGCTCCCAAACTCCTTAAACAGTAAAATGTTCCTCTCAACACTTGCACAATCTAAACCATCTGCAGGAGTAAGAATACAGAAAGTTATCTTTTGTTCACAGTGAGAAAGTTAGCAAAATGGTGCCAATGAAAGGAAAAACAAAGAGCAAGCAGAGTAGAAGATAACCTTTTAAAAAGGCAGAGAAAGCAGGCAATATTGGAGGACATCGGGTCTGCACTGCACATTGCACAAAGATTCAAATTAAACTAATTCAGAATTCAGACAAAGAAATGAAGAAATACAAAAAAAAAATACTGGTGCTCATCTTCTTAGATCTGCATCTAATGAGCCACAACTAAAAATACCATAAAGGTGAATGGAACAAAATCCAATTGCTGGTACACAAAATGCAGTAGTTTGGAGTGTAGCAAAAGGAATAAAGGATCCAGACTGGAAAGTGTAGTAAAGGGACTTCTATCATGTTTTCTAACCTATCATAAACCTAATCCAGCATCTGTCTATCTAAAGATAATTTGTCTTAAAAATGTACATATTGACTAGCGGGTCAATTAATCAAAACAAAATGCAGGGAAAAAGTTACTTGCAATTTAATAACCAGACCAAAACAATAACAAATCCATGGTACCTGCAAATGGAAAGCAACTAATGATATGATTGACATGGAGCTCATTGTTAGTTGTCTTGAGCTATTCAAATCATGTACATTAGCCCAGAATTTGACCTGAAGAAAAAAATGGGAAAAGGATAAGCTTGTTGTCACAAGATTTCAAGTTGATCAAATGGCTTTGCTGAGTTACTAATCAGAATGAAAAAAAAAAGGCTGCATTACCAAGTAACTTAGTATCTGAAACCTTTCATCAAGCATGGAGACAAATTTGAAGATCATTGACCTTGTCATGCCATCTTTATTTTCAACTGAAACATCGCATTCAATACCTGTGCCACAATCAGTAACCTTCAGAATGGGGACCCTAGCACTTGCAATAGGTAAAACCCCACGGCAAATTCCGTTCCCTAGATAGAAATAAGAAAATGGTGAATACATTAGATTATATCAATGGCCATGCAATGAATATCTGAAAATATTACGTTTAAGGAAATACTTACTCTGTTGAGAATATAGAACTTTGGAAAATTTCCTTATTACAGAAATCTTTTGCTTGCGAGTATAACGATCATCAGTATTAGCATTGAAATTGACACAGAGGTCCAGGTCACTAAAAGGAGTAAATAAATCCATCGTGAAAGGTCCAAATGGTTCCACAACTGGAAACCCATCGTTGCAACCTGAAAGTTATGTTAAGTAAAGGTCAATCGACATGTAAGAGAGAGAAGTTAAATTAGAATCAAACTAACATTTCTTTTTCCAAACACGCTGAATAGCTGCACATCTTAGTGTTAATATAGGGAAAAAAAAGGTTCATATATAACACAACCCCACACACACACACACACAATGTTAAAATACCAGATAATATGTGACTGATGATTTGTTGAACATCAACAAGGGTCGTACATTTATTTTCCGGAGTCATTGGTTCACTGCTCAGTGAGATTCACCACCCAATAAAGGCGTACGCTTGTGTAGTTGATTAGAAATAGATCAATACAACTCGTATGTATTTTCATATACTTCTACGTAGTACATTGTAAAACAACACTTCATACATGATGATATTACCCTGTTACTAAACATGTTTGACACATAAGGTCAGGACATAATATATTACTATCAGAATCGTATAGATGTTCTGCCCCAGAATGGCAGAAAAGCCTATATTTTGTTACCCTCCAGGGTGAGTGATTTACATAGTCAAAAAATGAGTGGTTGGAAGAGCTCAATTACCAATCCTATAGACAATTATTCACCTGTCAGCTTTTTTATTACTTAGTAAGGGTAAATTTGAAGGCAGTAGTTTGTGGCAGTATTCAAATACTCCGTCACAACTGCGAGAAAAGGAAATATACCAAATATTTGTTTTGTAATCTTCCTGAAGACATCAACCAAGGAGTTGCGCTGCTCATAGTCAAGTGGCTTCGGACGCAGAATGTCATACACCTCGAGAAGCACATGATTGAGAGTTGGAAGCAGAGTAGGGTTGACTGAGATTGCTGCCAACTCTTCCAGCTCCAGA
This sequence comes from Digitaria exilis, assembly GCA_015342445.1. NCBI lineage: Eukaryota > Viridiplantae > Streptophyta > Magnoliopsida > Poales > Poaceae > Digitaria > Digitaria exilis. Next base: position 1,133,652 of record JACEFO010002191.1, read on the forward strand.
CATTCAGCGTGCCTTTGTAACACTGCACAGGAGAAGAACAGAAACACTTACTATAAAATAACGTTCAAAGCACTGGTTACCAAATAAATATGAAAAATAATACTCCACTACCAAAACCGGTTATATTTGCATCCCTCATCCACAATGTCCATACAAAAATAATCCCAGCATGAATCGACATTTAAATAAAAAAAAAAGTAAAGGAAATCCACTTGACTGCTAATTTCTGTAGCGCAGGGTCCGTTTGCACATGGAAACATGAATCGCGAAGCAGGCCGGGCACTGCATCTGCATCTCTATTCTCTACGAAATGCGAGGGGAGCAAAACAGAAACGGGTGGGAGAGGGGCGGAGGAGACGGGAGCGGCAAGTAGTAGGAAGTACCTTGAGAATCCCATGTGCTTGCCTCGCTGCACCTGCAAACATTGGAAGAGCGAGATCAATCCCCAAAACAGCAGAAATGCGTTCCCCCGTTTAGGCGAATGCCCAACTCCAACTTCACCGGAGGGAACCAAATCGGTCGCCACCTATGGGGTAGATTGAATTTGGGGTTGCGGGGAATCGGAAGGATTGGACCGTTGGAGAGAGAGACTAACTGAGAGGAGTCGGAGTCGGAGTCGGAATCGAAGTCGGAGTTATAGGTGCTGGCCACCGGAGTCGCCATGGCGGAGGAGGGTTCCTCACTCACTGGGCCATTTCCATCTGCTAGCGACCGGCCTCGCCGCCGCTGCTCGCTGCTCTCCCGAAGTCCCGATACCGCCTCTCTCTCTTTATTCCTTCTCAGTGTTCTTCACCGTGGAAAGTTGGGCCGACTGCCTCTTTCACTGACAGGATGGACCCGGGCGGACAAAAGTGCCCTCACGGCCCGAATCTTTGTGGGCCGCCGTGGAAACCAGGCGGGACCCAAAACAATTTTGTTGGGCCTGCGAAGAAGGTCATATCTCTAGCGGTCTTCTTCTACTAAATATCATTGTTCTAAAATAAATAAATATTTCATAACAAGCTATTAGTTATTACTAAATGTCCCACATTTTTATAAAATTATTAGAACATATTTAGTACTCTCACCGTTCTAAATTGTAAGTCATTCTAAGATTCTTGGAGAGTTAAATTATCTCAAATTTGACAAAATTTATATAACAAAGTACTAACATTTATGATACTTTATAAGTACCATTAGTTTCTTCAACATTGAATATTTTTTGGATTATATCTATTCGGTTCCATGAATTTTTGTGATTCACTTTATAATTTTGGTCAAACATAAAAGAGTTTGACTCTCCAAAAATCTTGGAATAACTTACAATTTAGGATGGAGGGAGTAGCTCCCAATAAGTATTATCTAATATTCTTATGAATATGTGAAGGATGTTTTTGTCGTCTCCCAATAATCTCATCACATTATCAACTAATATATTCAGAGGGACTCAAGTCTCCTTTTGTTTTAGGATAATTGAGGTGGATTATTGGTTTGTTCAATAATTTTTAGGAAAAGGATGATGGAAAGAGAGACTGCTAGAACATTTTTTTTTCTCATCAGCACCCCCATGATAGTTGGATTGGTGAAAGAAGACTGTCCATGCTAGGATATTGAGATGTCCACATACCACTTTTAAAGATTATTAGGAGAGGTCTTTCCTAAAAAAATGATTATTAGGAGAGGTACTTTTGTGGTCTTCCAATAATCTTATCCCATTAGCAATTACCATGCTAGGATAGACTAAAACTCTCTCTTTATTTTGAGGAGGGTTGGGGTGGATTTTTTGTTGTTCCAATATTTTTTAGGGAAAAAAGATGTAAAGGGATGTTGTTCGAGCATTATTTTCCCAAAAACTATATTAGGTAGTTGGATTTGGGGAAAGGAGACGACTAAGGATACTATAGGAGAGATACCTTTGCAAATTCTAAATAATCATATAAGTAAATTGCATCCATCATACAACAACTTGTCAGGTGGGTGCAGATTGGTCCAACAAGTTGTAAAATGCTCAATTTAGTACAACAACTTAGCAGGTGGATGCATATTAGTCCAACAACTTGTAAAATCCTCAAATTAGTGCAAAAACTTGCAAATTGGTGCATATGCAGTCTAAATGTTACTTTGATAATGTATTTGTCTATGCACAGAGAGATATAAGGGTATAATTGTGTCATTTTTTGGATTATGTTTCTTGATAACATGGCCAAAATTAATTCTGACTTTTATCATATTTTTTTGTTTCGATGTTTTTTAAAGATTAATAACAACACCAAATGCTTCATATAAATGTACTTATAACTAAATATTTATGTACATGATGTAATATTGCCTTGGTGAATTAACTAATGATTTTTATATATAAAAAACTATAGTTCAAATTAAAGGGGAAAAATTCTTTATCTAAACTTAAAAACATAAATAGGTAAATTGTCTGTCAGACTTAGAAGAAAAATATTTTATATGAAGAAAACAAAATATCTCTTATTTTCTAACATGAGTATATTTTTTAATTTTATAATAAAGGTTCTTGTCTTGGATAAATATATCTTCACTGTTAACGTGAATATCAATGGCCACACAATGGTAAATTGTTTTTGTTTGAATGCAAATATAACATGTATTTGTTGTTTGTCGTGGCCAAATACACGTTAATTTGACATTTGGACTATGTATGCACTAATTTGCCAAGTTGTTGCACTAAGTTAAGTATTTTACAAGTTATTGGACCAATCCGCACCTACATATCAAGTTGTTGTACTAAATTGAGCATTTTACAAGTTAGTGGACCTATTTGCACACACCGGACAAGTTGTTGGATGGTGGGTGCAATTAACTCTAATCATATCTCATTACTAATTACTCCCTCCGTTCTAAATTATAATTTATTTGACTTTTTTACCCAAAAAATATTGATCATATATTGGTTGTCGTTCTTTTGGTGCTTGTTCTCAGCCTGTTTGCCGAGCATACGTCTGTACAGCTTTTCATATGAATCTTTACATAAGTTTGGAATTCAGATTTGGAGCTACATTACGTATGAGTACAACAAAGATAGATATTTCTTAAATACATTTTTATGTTTTTTGATAATATTGTGTGCGACGTGACGATGTGCTCAATTTTGCTTTAATATAATTCTTGCTTTGGTCTAAAAAAATTGAAGAGTTTGAACTTTGGCTCCGCACCGATGAGTGGGCAGAGATTTTGGATTCGTTGGCCGTCAACCTATCGTGGTTATAGATATTTTGGATCGTCGGTGGAACGTGGAAGAGACAATAAGGTTGAAGAAAAAGTGGAGGCTGATAGGTGCAGCTCACCACCAAGTGGGGTTGCAAAATGAAGACGACATGACGTCGGTCAAAATCACCTAACCGAGCAATATTGAAAAACAAACTATTTTATGCCACCTAGATTGAAAAACAAACTATTCATGGTGACTTCGTCAATTTGAAGGATTTACCGACCCAGTTTTTCGGAGATGCTCATAGGGATAGGGTTGCGTGCGTATGTTTGTAGGGGCAAGTGTGCGTGCGTGTATATGAGTATCTACGTCTGTACTGTGTGATTCGAAAAAAAATCGAAAAACAAACTACTTCCATCCATAATCGTTATCTAGAAATCGAACGACACGAAAAATCATCAGCCAAACTACTTCCATCTATAATCGTTATCTAGAAATCGAACGACACGAAAAATCATCAGCCTGTTCCGCTGCTAGGCTGGGGGCCTGCGCTGCATCCAGCAGCAGCCCGGATAGCCAGCCCCAGCTGCCGAACAGCCGCAGCATATTACCAGCCGAACAGACTGCATGTCAAAAGATCGTAGACCGATACCGAAATATCACAAAAGCAACATTCCATCCGAGGCGACCAAGCTGCACTGCACTGTATTCTACTGTACAACCAAGACAAGCAGTAACTTGCTTCTTTTCTCGTCTCATGTTTCAATCCAACCCCATTAGTCGGTGTGAAACAAAATTAGTAGAGACCCAGCCACAATCAGAGAAGGCCACCTCCCCGATCTGCCGCCACACCCAAAACCATACATACACCACGGCAGGGCTGGGCAGGCCAAAATAAGAGGAACCCCGGAGAAGCCAACGAATTAGAGAGAATGAACAAAATTGAATACAATCATACACCACCCACTAACTCCACACATGAGCCCACAAACAAACAAAACATGTTTCTTCTTTGCTTTCTTCCTTGTATCTACATGATGAAGTATGCTCTGATCACCTCGATTATGGGCGCACGGCACAACGGGCATTTCCCTCCACCACGAACCAATTCATTTGCGCATTTTGAGCATGTGCACATGTGCCCGCATCTGATCAGTTAACACCCAAACAAGTCCACAGTTAACACGATAAACTTGTATTCATGTACTAGTGCTATGAATCAACCACTTCGATCGAATAAATAGGACGTGATCAATGCAAAACAAACCTGTACAGAAGGGAGTCAATTGGAGTCTCACAGCATATACAGCAAGTGCCTTTTCTCACATTTATCCATTTTGAACCATCGTCAATTATTTCTTTACTCTCCCCTGGAATTTAAGCGCATTGATACTGAGATGTATGGAAGTGTCATTGCTACTGAGATGCAAAGCTAAGCACTAGGAACACTATTAATTTCTTTTGAGCAATATAAACAAATATCAACTCAAGTATGCCACAGTTACATGTGTGATTAATTCAATTAGTAGTATATCCTTGCCTTGCCATATGGATGCAATTAAGTATTGCATAATATTACATACAAGTGCTGCCCAATGCAATGAGATATACAGATACACATTAATGCATTTGGAGAACCTTATTATCCTTTTCCTCAGCTATGTTTCAATACATACTATAGTTGGTAAAACAAAATCCGCAACATCCTATATATGGTTCAAGAAAGATATTACAATTAGACCCCTTGGGATTTTGTGCAACTTATGCATATGCTATTGTAATCAGTAAACAGAGATCAGTTAAGCTACACGAAGATCAATATTCAGGAGGTTAGCTGGGAAATTTTAAAGCTGAGATTACATGCAAATGTGTAAGGATGCTCTATGGAGTGTTTTCTGGACCTCTTTAACTTCAAACAACTAACCGACTGAAGAAATGTAGCAAATTGGAGCCTGTGGATTTACGAACCTTGCTCCCCAATGAAACGATTCAAGGCTGCTGAAACTTCTTGCCTTACAGAACGCTGTAACTCTAACTGCATATCCATGCAAGCTTCCAACATCCTTTGCATATGGCTCATGCCTTGCTGAAGTCTAGCCATATCAGCCCTTAAATCATTGATGGCCTCCCATTCCTGGACACGATAACCAAAATAAATGAGCCAATTTAAGCTACTGCGAAATGCATATAAAAAAACACGCCAAAAGCCATATAAATAAAGCCTAGGAACGATGATGTAATGATAATTCACAATAAATAATAGATATTCCAATTTCAAAAAAAAATGAATTGAGCAAAGTAAAAAATGAATGTATGTGTGGTAAGAATATCAATCACCGATGGATCAATTTAAGCTACTCACAATGTCAGAAGAAGAACGATGAATGTTTTGTCTGATCCAGTTATTACGATGCAACTCTGAATGCCAGAGTGGCTGACGAGGAGGCATAGGTGGAGGTGGTATCACTAATGGAGGCCTGTCAACTGTGTGCTGCAGTTCCTGGTCATCATCATCTCTTTGCTGCTCCTGATTTTGATCTGGTGAGTCAGGGGCAGGAGTTGTTCCTTCCAGATCCCAAGGGAGAGGATCACGGCCTTGTCGTTCAACATATGACCGGATAAGCCGGTCTAAGTTTTCACGAAATGCACTATGAAGAAGATTAGAAACACTCCTTCTGCATAGTTATTAAGACAAGTTCCGTATTTAGAACAATACCAAATAAATTGGTCGTACCAACTTTCTTTGAGCAAGAAACACTCACCTGCTTAGAAGCTCCCTTAATTCTGTGCTGTACACATTATCATCATCCCCAGGGATGAATGTATTAGCTCTTCTAATAAGAGCAGCATCATGGTCAATTGGCTGCTCAGAAGTATTATCATGCCAATTGTCTGCAGTATCATTAGACTCGTCATCATCTTGCCACTCTTCATTGACTTCAGGGAGATGATCGTCACTCTGCCACTCATCATAGACTTCTACAGGATGATCATCTCTGCTCCACTCCCCATGTGATTCCTGAAGGTGGTTATTATCACGCAACTCTTGAGTCACTGAAGGAAGATGATCACTGCCATGCTGCTCTTCATGCGCTTCAGGAAGAATATCATCACTGGTTGACTCTGCCAGTCCTTCAGGAAGATGATCAACACTGATTGACTCTTCATTTGCTTCTGGAAGACGATCGTCGTGATCATCCTCAACCACTGTCCCCTCACGGGATGAGATGTCTACATTTTCATGCCAACTTCTTTCAGATTCTGCTCCAGTCACAGTATGAGAAAACCGTTGCCAATCTCTTGTCTCATGTTCCAAAACCTCCGTACTTCCTGCTTGACTATGAGATCCACAGAAGACTTCAGCAACACTAAGGGTGCCACTCTCAAATACCGATGTTGTTGCTGTGCCTTCAATTTGCTGAAGAATGGTATTCTCACTGGTCTGTTCATGTATCTCCTGAGTACTTTCAGAAGTAGTAGGTCTTGATTCAGAACGATCATTTGTAGATAGTTCAACATCATGTGTTGAAGAAGCATCAGCTTGGCTAGCTGCTTGACCACGGACAAGATTCTCCAATCTGAAGCGGAACTCTTCTCTAGTTATTAAAATTAATGGCTATTATTATTTTACTAGCACTAGCAACTCAGCGCATGATGGAAAAGATTGGAATAGTACATTTTAACAGCAGTAATTAGACTGATCCATATAGTAAGTGAAGGTTATAGCTTGACATTACCAAATGTGATCAGAGAAAAGGGAGATAAAGTACATAACAAAGTAATCAATTGTGTTGCTAGCTTGCAAGTCTATATCTAGCTGATAAATTAGGCCCTAGCAACATATTGAAAAGAATGAAATCACATCTTTGGACTACCAAAACCAAATAACTACACATGTACGATGTGGCTTACACTAAAATGTGAAAGTGTCAAAGATGGCAATCAAGCAAGAAGATGACAGAGTGCCTGGATAGCTTTCAAGTTTCAGAAACTGAGAGTAAAACCATATGTGCTTTTAAACAAGATAAAGCTATCCTTCACTTATAGTTAAACAAAAACGCCAAGTCAGGACAGTGAAACTGTTGTGCAAGGATGCCATGATGATGAGCACTTTGGTGTTACAAATGGACAATATGAGCAACACTAATCTATAGCTGAGCATTGACAGCTAGGTTAATAAAGGTTTACATTACTAAAACCACACAACTTTAATCCTTCATCGGCATCATTTAACAGTATAACCCTTATTAAATTTCATTCTTTGTACACTAGTATCTTTTTTGGAAAGCAGAAAAGCTAAATGTAGAAACAGCTGAAAAAATATCAGCAATCATGAACTCCTTATAAGATGTAACCGCTCCAACTACAGCATCAGAATGTTGTGACAGTGACTAACTGGTCCAGTATGCACCTTGCATTTATCCCAGCAAAAAAAGGGGGGAAACTAGAATATGAATATATCCATTAAGCAGATGGAGCAGCCTGCCAGCCTCAACATTCATTTCTCAGCCCGTGAGCTGACACATACCTCAAACCGGAGACAGGATGCCGTTGCCGCAGCTGGCCAAGCTCCCTTGCGGCCATGGATGGGGGCCTCCTCTCCTCCGGCAAACCACCATTGCGCAGAAACCGGCCCCGGAGCAACGCCTGTGGTATAGACAGAATTCAATCGTATCAGAAATCGGAAACGAATGGCAGCAAAGCAGCGAGTATAATAAACATGTAATGGAAAAGTGGGTTGAGGAAGGAAGAACACCAACGTGAATTCGGTTCCGGTGCGGGAAGTCGGATACGGCGCGGTGCTGGGAGAGGAGTTGGAGCTCGGCCTGGCGGTCGGCAGCCATTCGCATGACGAGCTCCAGGCGCGCCTGGCGGCCGCGGATCCGGGGGCCGTCCCTGCGCGCGTGGTCAGGGACCGGGGACGGCGGGGGCCCGGCGTCGTCGTCGCGGTCGCGGGCGGCCATGTGGACCCACTCCCTGACGAGGCGCACCCGGTCGCGCTCGATCTCGCGGAGCCACGAGGACGAGGAGGGGGCGGCGGCGGCGGCGGCGCGCGAGATCTGCCCGGCGGGCGCGCGGCGGAGTAGGTCGGGGGAGCCCTCGCGGCTGGATCCAGCGTCCCAGTCGCTGTCGCTGCGGGGCTCCGATGGCTCGCGGCGGCGGCGCGAGGTCATGTCGATGTCGGGGAGGAGGGGAGCTGCGGCTTGGGCTGGGACTGGGACGTCGCCCATCGCCGCCGGCCGCGTTGAGGCATGGCGCGGCGGGGAAGCTGACGTCGATTGGATTGCGCTACGGCCAAGTCAATCCCCGAACGCGCGAGAGCCTCAGCATTGGAGAAGACGACGACGAAGGGGAGAAGGTGAAGTCGAAGCAAGCCCAAATCCCTCTCCACCACGTTCCAACTGGGGAGACGACAACACTGGCCGCGGGGGAAGGGGTTTCGTTTTTTTTTCTTATTTTTCTTTCAAAAGATATTATAAGGATACAACAAATTCTGGAGGGAAACTAAAAATTATAAATTGTTATTATGTTTATTTTTTATTAGATGTTGTATCGAGAACACGCCATTCCAGGTGTCAAACGATTATTTTGACCTCCCTCTGGTTGTCAAATTTTGTTTTGTTTCAGAAAATTCATAAGGTTTGCAATAGCGAAAAATGTGGTTCTCAGTTGGCTTATCCTTACTGGACCAAATACCATAATTTCCACAATATATATCACTAATAAAGGCATCCCCATGTATATACTCAGATAAAAAAACTAAATTTTTGATAAAAGCCTATAAAAAAACAAGAAATGGAACATAACCTCTCAAGTTTTCTTGTATACACAGCCCAATTGTTCTACAACACTTCCCCTAAACAATTATCGTAAATGCATGTCTTGTGAAAAAATCATCAAAAACCCATTGCATTGCAACTGTTTTATACTAAAAAATCCTATGTCTGTAAAGCCGTCAATCAATACTTACAAATGAAATATTACTCGCTCCGCTTCAAATTAATTTGTGTAAACACAATTAATAAAGCAAGCTATAAAAAAAGTGATATTTTCCATTTTTATTAATAAGATTATTGGTCAAATTTAGGGTCAAAAACATCAAACGAATTATAATTTGAAATGAAGTGAGTACACCAATAGACCTTTTACTTATATGTAATTTTATATTTATGATTTCCATCAATAATGTTCAATCCTTTAATTGAATGGATCATAGTTTTCGCAACAATAATCCATGTGATGTTAAATAATCGTTAAATTAATTCCTTCAGGTGTCCCCTCGTAGTGACATACTTTAGGTTTCAAAATTCAAAATGATATAGTCACATTCTTCATAAATGTGTATAAGTAACAGTATTCAACTACCATTATTTCTAGTCTTTCATAGACTTAAATTATAGTTCTTATATCTTGTGATTAGGAGCAATGCTTTGAGCACTAATAATCACTTACTCAATTATGTGATATAAGGACAATGAGTTGCAAGTTTGTCCTTATAGGAATTTTCAAGCCTTAATGTTTGAAGTTGAAAAACACATTAGCTACTATATCCTAGTGGATCATGAATTATAGCCAATGATGTATTCAGTAGATCTTCATGTTTTAATTTGTTTTCACTTTTGGCAATTAGTCACGGGGTAAATATGTTGGCCAATCACCGATATTACTTCTATGGTATTTGAGGATAATGTTATTTAGTGTAGCGCTAGCTATATATGAATATATGGCACATTCAGGACCATTTGATTCCTTACTTAATCATTCGGGTCTTCTTTATTTGTATCTTTTGGATTATATGTGTTTATTAAATGATAAATCATTTATTGTCTATTTTCCTCAAAAGCTTTTTTAATTCTTCAATAATACTATTTATCTTCTAGGATAATTTTTCTCAAATATGAGAAGGAGAATCAGAGGAGGAGAAAAGAGAGAATGGCATATGGATCGTATGAGTCAAATTCCATGTTCGTTGCATATAGTCGTAGATGTTGGCTCCTGGGATGCGGCGTGGAAAACTTAGGACTATATGTCACACTTAAATACTTTAGAGCAGACAAAATGTAATTTATATTATAGGGATCAGGGAAGAACTATGCAATAGTATAGGCGCTATTCCTGAAATTTAGTCTTATATCGTGCAGTCAACTGTAACCTACTCGATCACTAGTCGTCAAGGTTCACTTTTCCCCACTCGATGTCCCTCTACTCTCTACTCCCTCACAATACATCCCTAAACATTCTTAGCTGCACCACATCCTCGACATTTGCACACGCGCACTTTGAGTTCATAGATCCAAAAAAACCCTTGCTAACCCAACCTAAGCCACATGCACACGACCACGGCGCCCTTGGGCAACGGGGAACCACCACCACTCCTCCTGATGAAGTCCACCTTCCTCACACAGACTACTAATTATATTGTTGGGATAGCTCTCCGTCGCGTGGTTGTCCAGACATTGCATAGGGCAGCCAACATATTTTGCTGTCAAGGTCGTCAACCTTGTTTGGTTGGGATCTACACCATAGTGCTACAAGTGATTTTTCACTAGATTTTAAAAAACCATTGGGATCGGTTGACCTTGACAACAGGTTGCAGCTCCGCCCAAGGTAGTGTGGGCAACACCGATCTACTGCCCACAAGAGCAATGTCTTCACTGTCGACGTCTTCAATGACTGCACCATCTTCTCTAATGGCTTGCTAGCCTTTCAACGACCTCTTCGCTTGCCGAAGAACTGCTCTATCACCATGTTGCTCGGTCATACTCAATGATTTTGAGATGAGTTATTTCTTATGGATATTAAAAGCATTCAAGCACTCATCGGTGAACTCAAAAGGCACATCGTTAGCTAGAAAGTCTCTGTGTGTGTAGTCTAGCGACATGAGAGAATACTTAATGATTGTCAGTAGAATCCTGTATAACATAAGAAGCTTCATATGCCCCTAATTAATGGCTCGTCTGGTTGGAGAGAATTGATGCAAAGGAATGGGAGTACAGAGACATGAGACTAAAAGTCTCTTGTGTTGTTTTGTGTGGGAGTTAAGGTGGGAGGGGTAAAGGGAGTTTAGATCCCCGATTCCCACCAGTCTCTTCCCATGAGGAGGGGTGAATCGTGCTTAGATGAAAACGGATTATCTTAGCCCTTAATCATGGCTTATGATACAATTCCCTCTCCACCTCCCTCCCTCAATTCTTTTCGTAAACCAAACAAGGGAACGAGATTAAAAATGAAACTACCAAGTGAACTCCCTTCATCAACTCCCACCTTTAATTCCCAAACACGCCCTACGGCTCACTGCAGGTTGAAGTTTGTTCTATGACTTCGATCTTTGCTCTATCCACCTCTACCCCCTCTCAGACAAAATATGTTCCAGAATGACGCATTCGCAGATCTTAATGTTGGGGTTTTCCCAATCTAACATCATGTACTTTTCTTGGCATCTGTTCAAGACCTTACATGTGTAAGTTCTCAAGACAATGATCGGAATTTTTTCTATAGATGAGCAAGTCGTCCATGAAGACTTTCATAATTTCCTTAATCATCATGTCTGAGAAAATAGACATTATGCACATTTGAAAAGGATGCAAAGAGCGTTACAACCCATTGATCAACTTTTACTTTCTCTCCTCAGCTTCGAGCAGTTCTGGACCAGCAAATTAAAAGGAGGCTTCTTCGTTTCAACAGAATTGGAGGAACGGAGGATGCGGAGGCAGTGTGTGCGGCCTACGTGTACCCCTGCCTGTAGCGGCGGAAGAGTTGGTCCGTCTTGGCGGTCCGGAACGCGTAGCAGCCCATAGCATAGACAGCAAGGAGCACGACAGTGGCGACGGCGAGGATGATGTCAGCGCGGCGCCACTCCCTGCGGAGATTCTGGAGCAGGCCGGCCTTGCAGGAGTTGCAGGAGTAGCAGAACCTGTCCTCCTCATTGCTCCACGTGGCGCAGTCCGGGTCGGCGCCTTCGCTGGTGGGGCTGATCCAATAGTTCGGGGTGACAAAAGTGTACCCGCAGCTGGTGGGCGGCTTGCAGCATCCGGACTGAAGCGGGCTGAGCCACGCGGCCTCGAAGAAGCTCTGCGCCGTGGCGTAGGTCTGGTTGAGGTCGGAGCACGTGGGCGTGGCGGCGAGGCAGGTCTTGATCCGGTCCCACCGGCGGGGGTCGTCCAGGCGAGCGCGCAGCCAGCCCGAGTAGTCGTCGAGGTCGTACTCGAGGAAGGCGCGGCTGGGCACGTGGCGCCCCGACGAGCCGGCGGTGACGGCGAAGACGAAGACGGCGAGGCAGGCGAGGGCGGCGACGAGGGCGAGCATGGCGACGAGGTAGGCGAGGAGGAGCCAGGTGAGGCGCCAGAACGCCCCCACGACGCCCGCGACGCCCACGGCGAGGACGGCGACGCCGAGGGCGATGACGGGCCATTGGAGGATCTGGACGCAGGCGTTGTCGGCCTGCGTCGACAGCCAGACGCCGGCGGCGATGGCGGGGATGGAGAGCAGAGCGGCGACCAGGTTGATGGCCGCGACGGCCGTGTAGTTGAGCGCCATGGGCGATATGGAGCGCTTTTGCTTCGTCGTGGTATCTATTCATTCTCGAGCATAGGCATACTGGCATAGCATATATGCCCTGCCTTCTTTATTGATGCGTTGCTTCCTCTGCAATTCATTCCGTCCCCAACACAAGACGCAACCCCACGATATATCGCTGCCGGAAGCTTGGGCTCCCCCTGCTCCACATCATACTTAAAATTCCGTGTGAAGATTTTGCATACTTAATAGTCTGCGCATTGTGCTGATCATAATGAGATACATTGTACTGAATGATATGTCGTAGCTAACACCAACGTTGTAGCGGTTTCAGCCTAATACGGTGCAATTAGAATTTGTGATGAATTTTTCATGATGTCTTCAGAAAACATCGTGGATTCGCTGCTGTGGATACCAACCCCTAAAACCATGACGTTTTATCGATTTTGTCATAATCCAAATTCATCACGAACAACAAATCACGATGTTCCATATGCGAAAATAGAAGAATAAGGAAACAAATTTTAAAAACTTTTTTTGCAAATTGTTCATCTTTGGGAGGGATCGAGTAAAATTTACGCAACTGTCAATGTAAAAACTTTTTTTTGCTGAAATGTTGAAGACAGAAAAAAAAGTTAAATCTAGGCGCCAAATTGCTAGAGAAAAAAAAATCTGGACCCTGAAATGTCGAAGCCAAAAAATATTCTGCACAGCTAGAATTTGAACACTACGCCACATGCTCAACTTCAAGCTGCAATACCACTGCACTAAGTGCATGTATGTGGTAATTAATGGTAACTTCGATTTATATGTATATATGTTGCTGACAAGTCACCAGCCGACATCACCATCAACCCCCCCCCCCACCCCCACAGCAGCTCACCTACAAAATACCAAAAAGAAATTGTTCAGACACAGGATTCAAATATTGCACATGAAGAGTGAACAATGGACATATCTACCACCAAGCCACTTCCTCATTTGTGTCAAGCTCAGACTCCTTCCAGTTCCTGATGACTACGACTGGCAAGAACTCCACCTTCATATAATCGTTTTATTGTTCACATTTCCTGGCTGCTAATATTGAGACTGCAACGACAGTTCGACAGCTCATTACACATCTAGGGCACATAGCAGATCAACGGGTACTAAAAATATTGAATTATATGCGCCTTCATATCACAGGCACATAGCAGGTTAGTTGGCATATACAAGAAACACATCCATTGTCGGTGTCCATACACGGTTGCAGATTTAGTATTGCAAATGTGACAATGATAGACTACAAAGATGTGTTGAAAGGGGTATCATGCAAATGTGTCAAAATTGTCTGGTATGAGCCTCACTTTTCTCCATGCTCAGTAATCAATCTGAGGCCCAACCTGAAAAGATATCACCATGCCTAGTCTAATCAAACAGGTTAGACTGTACACAATGTTGTCTAGAAAACAATGGCTCCTAATTCAGTGGTCATTTGGTATAATCAGTAAAGATAACAATTATGAGAAGCTTGCAAACATCTTCACCAATAGTCCCTGCATGAGCAAACTCCATCTCTGAAGTGGTGAAGCCGATTCACATCCCTCACAATAATCTCCCGCTCTGTGAATTTGGAGATGAACTTGGTTACTGAATGACAGTCCTCGCAAAGCCTCAGGTTCTTTGTGATCCTGATGACCTCTCCCCTGCTGGTGTTAATAAGCCCAAAAGCAACAGCCAACTTCTCACTGTGGCCAAGAAGAATCCTCTCCTTCTCCTCTTCTTCAATATCGTACAGAACAGATCCTGTGTCAGGAACATATCCCTCGCTCTTCATCTGTGTCACAAACTCGCCTATCAGGGCTTGCAGCTCCTCTACCTGTGGGTTCTTGTTATCCATAGAGACAAACGAGTACAGCTTTTTCTTCACCTCCTCTACCTGTGGATTCTTTTTATCCACAGAGACAAACGAGTAGAGCTTCTTCTTCACCTCTATCCAGCTGCAACCTGGCACCTTCTCCAAGGCATGCTCTTCAAGTAGCTCCTTTAGCACATCAACTTGGTTCTGCAATTTAGCTCGAGCATAAATATCTGCCAACAGGAGATAATTTCCAGCATTTCGGGGCTCAAGATCAAAGAGATGAGAACATGCCATCTCAGCATACTCAACATGGCCATGAATTCTGCAAGCTCCAAGAAGTGAGCCCCAAACTTGAGGGGTTGGTTCAATGCGCATGCTCTGTATCAGCTCCATAGCTTCATCCAAACGCCCAGCACGACCAAGAAGGTCAACCATGCAGGCATAGTGCTCTGCACGAGGTGTGACATTGTACTCCACCATTGATTCAAAGATCTTCTTTCCCTCTTCCACGAGTCCTGCATGGCTGCAAGCCCCAAGTACACTGACAAATGTGATGATATTTGGTGAAATGCCCTCCTTGGTCATCTCCTCAAACACTTGGAGTGACTCACGGCCAAAGCCATGAATTCCATATCCAGATATAAGTGCATTCCATGACACAACATTCCTTCTGCGTCCTATCCAATTGAAGATGGACCGCCCAATTTCAAGACATCCACATTTCATGTACATTGCCATCAATGCATTGAGCACTGAAACAAGTGAGTCGAAACCCCTCCGAAGGATATATGCATGCAGCACTTTCCCCTGCCCAATCGCATTCACCCCAGCACAAGCATGCAAGACGCTAACAATGGTGATCGAGTTCGGCACCAGGTCTGCATCAGAAGCCATCATCTCCTGGAAGAGCTCAATGGCATCACCAGGGCACTCATTCTTGGCGTAGCATCCAATCATGGCAGTCCATGACACAACGTTCCTCTCAGGCATCCAAGCAAACACGCGCTCTGCATAGGTGACAGTCCCAAGCTTCGCATAGCAGTCAATAAGAGTGGTGGCAACATGCGTGTGCAATCCATACCCGCGACGAATGGCATGAGCGTGCATCTCCCTTACACGGGCAGAGGCCGGCGCGTGGGACGCCGACGCCCCGATGCAGGCCTTAAGCCCATGTGCGTAGCTGTAGCTGTCGAGAGGCACGCCGAGGCGGCACATGTCGGACAGGCGCGTGAGCGCCTCCTCGCCATGGTCGGCGAGCGCGAGGGCCTTGAGCAACGCGTTCCACACGAAGATGTTCTTCACGGGCGCCTCATCGAACACCTGGCGCGCGGCCGGGAGCGCGCTCAGCGTGGCGTAGGCGTCGATGAGGCGGGTCGACAGGAAGGGGTCGGAGCGGAACACCGGGTCGGCCTCGAGCCGGCGGTGCACGGCGGCGGCGAGCGCGGCGTCCCCGGCCCGCGCGGCGGCGAGGAGGAGCGATTCGTAGGTGCGCTGCGTGGGCGCCGGGAGCCCCTGGAGGAGCGCCGCGGCCCGGGCGAGGAGCCCGTGGGCGCAGAGCGTCTGGATGAGGTGATTTTCGTTCGCCGGCGATGCGCCCGACGCCGAGGGAGCGAGCGACGCGAGGCACCTGAGGCGCGTCAGCCTCGGCCGCCTGGGCCCGAACGGGCGGTGGTCGGGCAAGTGCAGGAAGGAGGTGTGCGGGGAGGCGGGGGCGGACATGGAGGTGGAGCGGCGGCGGGGGCGGAGATGGCAGAAGGCGAGGAGGGGGGCTTCACCGTGCGGCGGCGCTGGGATTTTTCGGGTGGGTTGGGTTTGGGTCGGTCGGAGCTCGGACAGAACGGGTGGAGTCGAGAGCGAAGGCGGAGCCGCGCGCAGGTGGTGCGGTGCCGTGGAGGAGAGAAAAAAGCGTGCGGATTTTTTCGTGTGAGGCGGGTGGGTTGGGTTTGGCTTGATTGGATGGAGGGCGTTGCATACTTGAGCTTGAAGTTGTTGGAAAGCAAGATACTCCTTCCATCCAAAATACTATAATTTCAAATGTTTTTTTATATTTAATATTTAGATCCACAACAATTTTTATTAATTTAGACATATGTGTTTATCTATATTCGTAGCATTTTCAACTAGGCAACTTATAAGGTGTAAATCAATCTCTTCGTATAAATTATGAAAACTTCAATCTAGACCACACTTCTGACCCTTTAGTAATACTTCCTCCGTTCCAAAAATGTAGGTCGTTTGACTTTTTCAACCTCAAATTTGACCAATCATTTTATTGAAAAAATTGTGTACAAACATAGTCAAATTTAAGTTCTTCATGAAATCCTTTTATTACTAAACCTAGTTATAACATAAAATGTTATTTGCACAACTTTTTAAATAAGACGAGCGGTCAAACTTAGAGTCAAAAAGTCAAACGACCTATACTTTCGAACGGAAGGAGTAGTTAAAACTAACACTAACAGTTTGGACCAAAACCTACTTCTCCATTAGTACCACAGTGGCTATTCTTTCTATGCTATAAATAAAGAGAGAAATCATTGAAATCAATTCTCACTCTAATTTACTCCTTTTGTTTCAAAATATAATATGTTTTGGCTTTTCTAGATACATAGATTTTATTATGTATTTAGACTAGCATATATTTAGATATATAAGTAGAATATATGTATTTAATAAAGTCAATGAATTGTATTTTGAGATGAAGAGAGTACTCCTTTGTACCCTTTACAGAGAACCCACTCGAAAATTATTATGCGTTTTCGGGGCTACATTCTTCACCATGAATAGTTGTACCCGCCTGTATATCCTGTCTCCCTCTTGCCTAGGTCACTCGGGGAAGGAGGCCTTGCATAGAAGCGGTAGGCACATTCAGGGACGGACCAGTATCGGCCTACACCTAGGGCCACTTTGTGGGTCGAATACACTTAGTTTTCTAGGCCTTTATTGTGCTACAATATTCATAGTGTAAAAATTCGGCCCACGCCTAGGACCATGGCCCAGTGGCCCCACCCCTCTATCCGCCATTGGGCGCATTCATATTTAGATTAGGAAACTTTAGAAGCTTTTTAAACTTTTATTTCATTGAGAACCGCAATTTCTCTAAGACATGCTTTTCAAAATAGTTTACTACATTGAAGTTTCTCAAACTTTCTCAATCTAAATAGGACTTTAAAGCTATTTAGTTCCTGGATATTTACTATTCCTCTAGTCTTTTTGTTCCATTGAAAACCGTGATTTTCCTCACAAACTTTTGCTACGGGAAATCTCCTTCAATCTCCACCAGCTAGTGAACTGAGCTCTAGCTCAGCTGGCAAGGTTCCTTGTGGTGGAACCAGCCCACCAGGGTTCGAGTCCTCGACTCGGCACTGGTGCTCACATTTTCCTGGATTTATTCCAGGATTTAACCGGCGCTATTCTTTCAGTGGTAGGCGACGTGCCTGTCGATAGCGAGGCGCCTGTGGTGACTTCGTCAGTTTAGAGGATTTGCCGGCCCAGTCTTTCGGATGTGCTCATAGGGGTAGGGTTGCGTGCGTATGTTTATAGGGGCAAGTATGCGTGCGTGTATATGAGTGTCTGCGTCTGTACTGTGTGATTCGAAAAAAAAAATATCCACCAGCTAAACAATCTCTTTATAGGCTTGCAGCAGGTGTCAAAGCTGGAGAACGGCCGCCGTCTGTCCACGTCAGCAGACTCCGTGCTCTGCCCCCACCGGGCGGATCCGCCAGCAACGGTAACAGACTAACAGTTCCGCACTCTCGCTAGCCCAAACCGCCTGACCGCGAGCGTGTGCATTCTGTGGACCACGAAGCTGTCCGTACAGTATCAGGTGGGTCACTGATCTGTGGGGCCGACACACTGATCATCGTCTTCTAGCTTGGGACCCTTACCACCAGAACAAAACGGAGCGGGCCTTGTTGGCTTCGAATGATTCAGAAGCCGCACAACAAGGAATCTACCAGGAATCTCACGAAGCACACCAGAAGCTATATCCTCCATTCCCGGTCACAGCAGAGCGAGGAAAACACCACCAGTCACCAGAGCATTATCCTCCGCTCCCGGTTGAAACAGAATACAGTTTTGAAGATCCACACCACAACCACATCGGGGGATCCAAGGAAGTTACATTACATTACATTGCACTGCATCCACCAGAGCCAAGGATTCATTCAGTCTACACCAGCAGTCAAGGAAGGTGTCATTAGTTCTTTACATTGCGCCCAGGTCCAGCAACAAAGCAAGCTAGGGGACGCCGATAAGCCGGCATAGGATAACTAGGTGATGAGCTCAACGCTGAAATCCCAGAGCCTTTTGGCCAGCGCCATGTCCTTGGCTTGCCCGCTCGGTTCGTACAAGTTACTGTCGCAGAAGTACTTCCCCGACACGCCCTTCACTTGCGGGTGGAGTGCCACATAGCATGTGGTTGCAGCACCCTGTTTAGGTTCCATACACACCAATCAGATCCTCAACTAGTATATCAGATTCATTCATTTAGGCAGCACAAACTTTAGCAAAATTGTAGCCACCAGCACTCCAGCAGCACAAAGATTATATGGTAACAAGCTCTAATAAACTCTAGAGCAGTAGTACAGGGACTGTTAAGTTGCTCGGCATGCAAATCACATGACAAGAGTAACCTCAAATCTGAAAGGTCCAACTGTCTTTTCCACCATTCATGAAAATTTTTCCATGAGTACCGCAGCAACTTAGACATTGTGATGGCATCAGACTACAATGAGGAACCGCCCTTTAATGGTGCCCCAGTATCAAAATACTGAGAAAATAATCTGAAGATTATCGTACTAAACTTTACCTGCTGAGCATTTTTCAAGACCAATTTCCCAAGTGTACGATGGAGAACTGCACACAACAATGCAATCAGAGAAGCATAGCGAAAAGTAACAAATTCCAACTCATCATGCCATTAAAACAAACATAATTTGTTTCTCAATTTATGATCATTTAAATTGTTTATGTCTTCGTTATTCATGTGTGAATCGAACCTTCAATGTTCCGTTGTTGATACATACATATATATAAGAAGCATCAACTGATACAATCCAGTAAGTTCTAATAAATCAGTTACAAATTTATTTTTCCTCTCTTATTTAGTTTATGAGATGAAGAGGACTAAATGTTGTGAAAAATACAGTTAGTTACTTACCATCTAGGATACTGTGGTAGCGAAGAAGGTTCGTGATAATAGAGCCTGGATGAAGAGAATTTGCAGTTATGTTGACACCCTCTTCCTGTTAGACAAAATATTGTATCATAAATGGCTGAAAAATAGCTATCAAGCATCCTAAAAGTTCAGAAAATGAATGACAACTGTAAAGAGAACATAATAATCTGACATGTTACCATTCTTATGATTGAATATTGTTCAATTTGTGATACCAATATTAGCAAAAAGTGGACACAAGATGTCCAAATTGAAACAAGCATCTTTATTTTACAAATAAAAACAAATTACAAATTTTGGATGGAAACAGCTGACAAAAAACAATGCAAGTGATGTTGGTAAGCATAGTTATCCATTTGAAATGCATCTCAATGTAAAATATGTATACCATAAAATAAAGAAAATGGACATGTGACGGAGCACGAGTGCAAGACATACCTTGAATCGCCTGGCTAGTTCATTAGCGTGCAAAATGTTTGCAAGCTTTGACTGCCCATATGCTCTAAGGCTGCTATACCTGCACAACACAAGCTTAAATACATGACTATGTTTGCCTTGAGACAGAGTAGACTAGATTGTAGAACATAAAAGCTTCGCAACAATTAGATACACTGATTCATCGTTAATCTTATCAAAACGGATGCCTTCCGAATATGCGATTCTGTGCCCCTCTGATGAAACATTAACAATTCTTCCTTCCACATTTGATTCCTGAGAGGTCTTCTTCATTGTATCCAACAGAAGGTGTGTCAGCAGGAAATGACCTGAAGATTATGAAATTGAACTGGATTTTAGTAGAATGGAGTCGCTAAACACCATGAGCAACAAAAGCTTTGAGTGTTAGGTGAGGTAGAAAATCGCAGTAGGCTGTCAGGGCAGTGTGTTAGACTTGCGCATGTTATGCATCGCAATGTGATTTGAAGTAGCAAAAGTCCATACATGCACAACGAGTTAACCAAGCAGTCAGGTATATGGATTATGGAATGCATACCAACATGGTTAGTTGCAAACTGCATCTCAATTCCATCCTTTGAAAGCGCAAAAGGTATTGCCATTACTCCTGCATTGTTGCTGCCAGAAAAAGTGCCAAGTAATCAATTAAATGCCATGAGATATTGAAGCAACACTTTGAACAAACATGCAAGGGAACCAGTGCTGAAATAGCAGATTTATCAATATGCCAAGTCAGATTTGTTAAAACAGGACTATGAAGGCGGCATAGACAAGATGAGCTAATGTAAGAAAAGTGTGCGCAATTAACATGACCCTCCTATTTCCTGTAACGGACATCCAAACAAAGAGTTGTGAGCAAGGAGGGACATGGTAACTTTCAGCACATCATACACGATAAATTTGCCCATCAGGTGGCCATCACATGAATCACCCCAACTCAACAAAGACACCACCACATCGAAGGAAATGTGGAAGATCATCCATACATGATAACTAGATATCTTTGTACACGGTATTTGCTCAAAATAATGAAGAAAAATCTACAGGCAAATAGATGCTTATCCTAAGATACAAAATTAAGCAAGCATGGAAAAATGAATAGAGCAAGCAAGGACAAACTGTGTCATCAATACATGTTGCCTAGCAACTCATAAGGGTTTCTCCCATTTTTCCAGCTACAGATTTGAGTATCATGACACAGTTTTTTGAAAGTAGAAGTAGAAAGTGTCATCCTAGTGGTGTGTTACTAGCCTACTAGGAGAGATCCAGAATTGAATAGATTTACTTAACAGTTCGGCTGATGCGTTACTATCAGTAATATGCATTAATTAAATCAATCAACTAAGTACTGATTTGCCCTGGTTGAAGTACTAATTGGCTAGTATCATTCATCCCATTCCCAGGTCGTCCTCATACTGATCCTGGAGGTAGGCGGTTGGCAGCAATAAAGGGCTAAAGGCAAACTGAGTAGGCCGCACCAACCAAGTAGTACACGTACATGAGGATGTTGAGAGGGAGCCCCCTGGCGATGAACTCGGACGCGAAAGCGCGGACGGAAGCCATGGACGCGAGGTCGAGCTCCATGACGTCGAGCCTGGCCCCGGGCGCCTCGGCGAGGACGGCGTCCCTGACGGCCTCGGCGGCGGGGACGCTCCTGGCGGCCATGACGACGTGGGCCCCGCGCAGCGCCAGCGCCCGCGCCGTCTCGGCGCCGATGCCGCTGGACGCCCCTGGTTTCAGGTCGGATTGGATTGGACTGGATTAGTAGAGGCGGGGAGGTTCCCGATGGGATTGGGGACGGTGGTACGGACCGGTGACGACGGCGGTGAGGCCGGCGGCGGAGATGCCCTCGGTGACCTCGTCGGC
Organism: Digitaria exilis; assembly: GCA_015342445.1. Lineage (NCBI taxonomy): Eukaryota > Viridiplantae > Streptophyta > Magnoliopsida > Poales > Poaceae > Digitaria > Digitaria exilis. The sequence goes on from JACEFO010002191.1 coordinate 1,155,666, forward strand.
GGTGGAGCTCCAGGAGAAGCCTGAGGGGCCCCGGCGGCCCAGCAGCCACGACGTCATCATCTTCCCTCCCTCTGTGCCTCGTGCGCCAACGGCAAATGTCCCCGCCGCCCTGGCTGCAAGCAAACCACAGTCAACTAGTCCCTTGCCGTCTAGGGGAGGAGGATCTGCCGGCTGCCGGACGCGCCGCGTGTAGTGTGCGCGCTAGGCTCTGCTGACCAGGGTTCACCTTACCGGGAACCGGTCCGGTTTGACCGGTTCCCGACCAAACCGCCCCGGACCGGCAGCGGTTCGGGGCGGTTTGAACCGGTGGAAATTCAAAATTTTAAATTTAAATTTAGAAATGGAAAAATGTCGTAAAAATTTCTAAAAATACTTCAAGGTGTGTATAATCTATTGGTGTAAAAAGTTTTAAAATATTTGCTCATTTGACATATTTTTTGGCAAATACAAGTTAAATCAAAAAAGAAAAAGAAAAAAAACGGTCAAACCGACCGGCTAACCGCTCCAACCGAATTTGAATTCAAAATTTGAATTTGTCCGGTTTCTAGCGGTAACCGGTCCAACCGGACCTGTTTACCGCTACCGCTGGGCGGCGGTTCGGCCGTCCGGTTCGGTAAAAAAACCCTGCTGCTGACTCGTCATGCATTGATGCGGCACCACCACCCAGAAGAAAGCAGAGGCTGTGTTCACTCTTCAAAAAGTACTTTTTACTTTATATTTATCTTCTTAGAACACGTGTCTCTAAAAAATTATTTTTATCTTTCCTATTCATCTTCTCACATAACACGTATCCAAAAAAGATATTTCTACCCAACCTCACTTGAACACAGCCAGAGCCAAGTGCAGCCCTTGCTTCATTTTTTTTTTAGAACATGCCTTGCTTCATGTCCAAGAACGTGTTTAGTTGTTGGGGAAGAAAAAAAATACTTTTCTGGAAAGCGTGTTTTGTGAGTGGGATGAACAGAAAAGTTGGAATTGAAGATAACAAAGTTGGAATTGAAGATAACTTTTCCGAAAACGTATTTTCTAAGATGGATAAATAGGAAAGTTGAAAAGATGTTTTGAAAGTGAAAACGGACTGAACAGACGAGTGAATGGGCCTTGGGGGTTAGGGCCCAACTTTGCACGGGAATGAGCAAGTTATTACTTGAGCAGCGGCCACTGGCGCGCGCTACGTTGGCTCGTTGGTTAGTGCCACCTCGCCGAGGCAAGCAGGCACCGAGGCGAACGCCTGCTATAAGAAGGGAGGCACGGCCACCGATCAAAGGCACGCAGCTGCGCGGTGCACACAGAGCGAACTATTCTTTCGCCTTTTACTAAAGAATACCGTGTGTGCGCCGCAAATAGCAGCATACGCCTATTTTTGGAGGCGCTTTCCCTTGTGGGAGAGCCCCAACAATTCAAACGAAACGTTTAGTATTTTGAATCTTGTTTTTTTTTTCAGATTTCAGATAAATACTTGGTTAATGAAGTTTTTCCCGTTTTTATTTAACTTTGATAAGTTTGGGTCTTGAGCCTTTGCATTTCAGCGTTATTACTGTTGGGATAGCACAACGTATCTCTAATTTGTGTGCCTTTAGATATATCTCACTATCGTTCCGAGGAAAACGATGCAGAATTGCTGATACACATCGCAGCAAAGCTAGATCTCTAGTTCCTTTCAAAAGGGTACAGGAGGTAACGGCCAGCAGGCAAGGGATGCAAAGCACGAAGGGAACGAGGCAACGTGATAAGCCACATATATTCGACATTGTTTAGCACACTCTGCTGAATACAAAAGAGTGGGATCATACCCATCTTACCAAAGTACAGATGCCACACAAGACCTATCCCCTTCTAAAACGGAAAACCTCTGCTTCAACAATGATCATGTCAAGTCAGCTGCAGGCCTACAACATGCACCAGCCATTCCACAATCCTCCACGCGAAACGAAATTTGACCTTGAAACTTTCATAGCACCTGGGTAAGTACCACCTTCAGTGGAGGCTGTAGGATCCAACGACACCTCAGCCAGACCATGGCAAAGTTTCTTCTGCCACTACTTCACTTGTCATGGCATAAAACAAGTTTCACGTGATCTGCTGCAATTGCTTCTTTCCACCCTGCAAAACATAATCACACTCAACTGCTGAGGTAAATAAGGAACAACCACAATAAACTTTCCTAATTCAACTATTAAGCCTTTAGATTTAACAATTAAGTTAATTTGAGCACTTCTTTTCTTTCGTTCTACTACTTAAATAGGGGGTTTCCCGTACACATTACTCATGATACAAATATACTTCGTGTATTTTCAAGTCGAGCATTCATCTCTAATTGGAATGAAGAGTATGAGCTACTAGATCAAGTTAATATACTGAGAATTACTTGGTTAAGAACAGTTAGGCACACTTATTGATTAGCCATACTCGAAGGGTATGTGAATATAACAGCAGTAAGATTCCTGGCAGGCTGTGTTTTCGCCCGACAGTTCTGGCATGGGATTCTCTCCCTCTTCGGCCTGCAGGAAATCACCCCCCTAACAGGTGAACTGGATTTCTTTTGTTGGTGGGAACAGGCTAGTGTCAGACTGCCCTCTGCCCTCCAACAGGGTTTCAACACCTTGGTCGCTCTAGGGGCTTGGTGCATTTGGAAGACAAGAAACAATAGGGTGTTTAACAACGTGGAACCTAGAGTCAATCGGGCCCTGATCCTTGCCCAGGAGGAGGCGGAATTCTGGATGCTTGCTGGGGCTAAAGGGCTTAGCGCCCTGGTCGCCATTAGGCTCCCCGGCTAGCTGCTGGAGTAGCTTAGCGGGTCATGGTGGAGTGAGTTTGGTGTTGGTTGGTGTCGCTGTATATAGATGTGTGGGTTTTTGGGTGTGTATGTGGGTGGGTGGGTGTGTGGTGTTGGGCTATTTTAGCCATATATCTCCTTCTATTAATGCAATGATATGCAGTTCTCCTGCATATTCGAGAAAAAAAATAACAGCAGTAAGATGTTTACTTTGAGAAAGGAAGGCTGTAGCTTCTTTACTGGAAAACATGGTTCGTCGTAAATGTCCACCCTCTGCTAAATCTGCAATGTGGCAGGTTGAATAACTTCTTTCATCTGTCATACCACTGAAGCAAGAATGGTTTTCTTCAGCCGGAGCACAGTTGCCATCACTATGAGGAATGCCTTCATTTCTGTTTTCCTCCTGGGTAACCGGTTGAATCACCTGGACTGATACATGTTTCAGAGTTTTTGAATTGGGTGGAACTGGACCATTCTTGGAACCAAAGTCCTTCAAGTGTTCACTACCGTCTTCAATTGCAACACTTATAGATCCTATTAGCACACGAGAATTTTTGCTAGGAGCCATGTTGTGTACATCATCTACATCTAACCTATGTTTTGGGCACTGTTTTTCAATCTCAGTGTTCACTTTCCGCGCCCAAGTTTTGTTTCTACTTTGCGAGGAACAGACATTTGGATCCCTGTAATTTGAAGGCCTTGTTAAAGTTGGTTGCTTTGAAGCACCTGCAGAACTAGATACAGAATTTTCAGCAAGCTTCTCTGTTCTGCCTAAATGATGCCTTGAAATAACTTGTTGCCTTAACACAACACTTTTATCCATTTCAGGCACTGAATCACAGCAGACATCTTCTACCGGTAGGTCAGCTTTAAACCCATTGTCAGTTTCTGAGGTAACTGGTGCTGGAGAAGGAAGATATAGCGACTCTTCTTGGTCGTAAAGGACAGGATCTGAAGTAGCCTTGAAACTCTGAATGCCAGGGGAACATATTCCATCATCCATGATTTCAGGCAATTGAACTGCCACGTCCTCATCCTTGAGGTCTTTTAACCTCTGTTCTTTCTGCCTAAGCTTCTTCATCCGCTTCTTTTCCATCAGTTCGGCTTGCCTTCAGGTATAGAAAAAAATATAAATAAGTTCCAGCTCAAGATAGAACCAAATTATGGTGTATTTATACAAGAAATAAGTCGGCAGATGTTTGAATTATCATGCGCTCATAGTGTAAAAGAACAACCTTTTCTGAGCAGCTTCTTCTTCCTCTACCAGCAGCTTCTGGCATCTTAATGCTTCAGCAGCCTTATCAGCACACCATGCTTCAACCTGTTGTTTGAAATATAGTCACAATAAACTGATCAAGCTTATACCTGAAGTGTAAATACTCCCATTTGCACAGGACAAGCACTATCTTACCAGCTTTTGTTCGAGCATGTAACTAGCGCATGCAATAACATTTTTCAACTCAGTTGCAATTTTGTCTGCTTCTCCATCAAACAAAAACTTTTGTATACAAGCAGCTGTGTTTGTGCAAAGAAATGTTCGCTCACTGGCTTCATCGAGCACATTAAATAGTTCATTTGATGACACATGTAGCTGCATTGAGGCCCTTGTTTGAATCAAATCCTGTAGAGACGAAAAAGAACTTAACATTCCAAATCCATGCGATCAGGAAAAAGTAGTTCAAAAAACCTTACCAGAAGCTCACTGCCAGCTCTTGCATATGCCACTGGCAATGAAGCATACCCTGGCTTACACATCCACGCTGATAGTGCTGTTAAAATTGATGAACCAGTGACACCCTGAAAATGTATTTCTATACCCAGTTATTATTTTGAAAGGGAAACTGGTCAAAATATGTAATGCATGTATCTGGAAAAACCAAATCCACAAACCAGTAGTAGTAGGATAGTTACCTCCACAATAACATCGGAAAAAGATAAAATTGTGCTGGCATCATCCACAGTCAGCTAAAGAGGGAAAAAAACCACAAGCTATGAGAATTTCTTTTTTTTTGCAATTTATAAAGGGAATCACTAAGATATACAAGCCATGTTATTCTAGATATAATTCACGATATCAAGTTGACACACACAAAAACTACACTCAACATTGTAGGGCATAACTTCTACATGAAAAGTTAAAAAGGAAACAGAGCATATTGTTTCCTTTAAGAAGTTAATAACAAATATATAACATGTGATCCAGTTACTTCATATGTCCCATAATACATTACCAAGCTTATAAAAAAAATTCAGTAAATTAGTGAAGTAAGAAGAAATTTATTGCAGAAAACTTACTTTATCCCAGAATGTAGCGAGATGGTCTCTATTCTTGGGAAAATCCTGCAGAGCATAAACATTTTCATGTATGGCAAAGCGATACCAGAGCTTTATGATAACAAAAAAAATGAATATGCAATACAAACGAAGTTCAACGACAACAAATTTTTCTGTGCCATCGCTGATAGTCTTAGGGCAGCTCCAGCGTGGTTGTAAATCAAACCGTGAGCTTCAAAAAGTGAACCGGGCACATAGTGAACGGCAACGTCTGGGTGTCAGAATTGAAATCGAACTCCAAACTCAGTTTGATTCTTAACGAATAAATTCGTGCATGGGAAAAACTACACGTATGGGAGATATTGTTTTATATATGTGGGTCCCATGAAGGCATGAACAAATGTTGATGCTGGAGGTATCGAATGGGAGTTCTGTTCGACTTCGGTGACCAGCACAAATCGATACACCGCTGGAGCTGCCCTTACATCCTTAAGATGCTAAACTTGTATAAGTGGGGAGAATATGAAAACTTGACAAGAATTGATGACTGGTGCAAGTCACTTAAGCAATTTAGTGATTACTATTAGGTTGTTACGCTAAGCATTCTGCAATAGTTCCGAGTCAGCTGGGGACTTCGGTATGTCCCAGATTTTGTAGGAGTAAAAGTATGCCGTGTGGCAATAAAACAAATTGTATGCTTTCTGGGATAGAACTAGGCGACTCACCCAGCATTTCAACACCCCAAGATAAGGAAATAAATAACAATGAGCATTTTGCCTCGGGAAAGTAGCAGGTTATCGACAGAGTATACATTCTTCCAACACACAATTTAATGACTAATGCTAAAATGACCATGCATATATAAAAATAGGAAGCATTCAATGCAACTAATCACCTTCGGAACTAAATAATCCAAATACAGTGGCAAAAACATGTGGCTGTGAAGCAATTGGGCCTGATGATTGAGGTCACGGGCTCAGCCCTATGTCCAAAATTTAAAAGATCCGTGTTCTCTTACATTTCCTTCAATTATCTAACCATGGTAAGTTGGGACAGAATTGGCGGGAAAAGACAAAAGGACAAATCACAGACCTTGTCTACTTTGAGGGTTCGGCGATGAACACGTGTATGCCGCCGAAAATTGATTGAAGAACAGAATTCTCTTGAACACTTGGTGCACTTGTCCAACTGTACCTTCGGAGGTGAGAACAATGGCCAGCCTGGGAGATCTATGAGATTTAAAGAAACAAAGATGCATACAGGTTAATATTCTGATGACAGAATTTATTTTGCTTATCCAACAACACAACCTATTACAGTAGATATGTTGCAACCGAATGGAATACCTGCTTTTGACAGGACATACATTTTTCAGTCTCGCCATTTGCCTTTGCAGCAGCCTGAGCAATCGCAGCAACAGCGTCCGGGAATTTCCTGGATGTGATTTGGCCCGACGTGGAGATGATGTCCGTCGCTGTTTCCGCACTGTCCCTGGTAACATGACCGGATTTTCTAGATGCATTCATCTCCAACTGCATGTAGGAGCGCGATCAGGGGGTCGAAGTTTAGGAGGTAAATACATGGCCAGATCCGAATACATACAGCATATATTAGGGCTTTGGGTATTCGATTTCGCACAACAGGAAGGAAAGAGAAGGAAATACGCGGGCATACCAGTCGATCCTCGTCGCCGGCGAAGCGCCTGACGAAAGCCTGGCCAAGGGCGGTCGCTCGCACTGTCGTCGATGACTCTCGCCGGTAGAGAAAAAATGCTAGTGGAGCGGAGAAAGAAAAGGGGAGGGCGGAGGAAGAAAAAAAAAAGGAAAAGCAACGTGTCTTCTCGGGCCGTCCCCCGGAACCGTGCGGCCCATAAACGAGCCCATGCTCGCCGCCGAAGGGAAACTAACTGGCGCAATGGCGCACCGCCGGGCACCGGCTGCCACGGCTCGCTCGCAGTCGCATTGGCGGCCGTCCACCGCGCCTGTATGCGTCCACTTCGCTGGCGGCTGCAGCACCTCACTCACGGTCATCGCTTGGGCATGGCGGTCCGACGTCACGAAGTGGTTGCGGCGGGCCGCCGCCCTGGGGCCCGGCCATGGCAGCGGCTGGCTGCTCAGCCGGTTCATCGAGGGGTTCGTAGTCTTCTATGTCTGCGGGTTCGTTGCTTCTGGATTAAGCTCAAGAAGATCAAGCCAAGGATTGAAGGGAAGCCATTCAGTGAGATTCAGGGACCTCAGGGTATCTGCACCCTATGGTGCTTGTTCAATGTGGGAGGTAAGGAGTTGAGCTCCTCATGGATCGTAATCTGCTGGATTATTGGGTTGTGAATGATAGGTTTAATTTCTTCACAGGTTGAGAAATCAATTCCAGCTGTCCGCCAGCTATGAATTTGTTGCCATCACATGGACTTCTAACGTTGCTTCAGACGTGGTAGCAGACAGTAGCGGCCGTCAGGATCAGCTTCACTGGATGTTGACTGTAAATTGATGTAAGTTGAGATTGTAAACGTTAGTTTGTGAAAAATTGAATTTGGTCAGATGTTTTTTTGTCAGTTTGATACTCTTACCACTGAATTGAATATAGACTACTGAAGGCTGTCAATCTAAGATCAATCCTTGAGATCAATCGAAGATGGTACTGCCATCTACAGATCATTCTTGCATTTTCATATGAATGCCATATGCACCCATCGCTCAATTTGATTCGGTACGTTTTTTATTGGTTTTTTACACTACAAAAGGAACATGCAGCTAGAGTACTGTATATGTCTGCTTGTAATCTTAAGCTCCTAACAGAACATGTATATAAAGTAGGATCTGCATAACTCTGTAGCATATATTTCTACATGCTACTCCCTCCGTCCTAAATTGTAATTCGTTTGACTTTTTTTAACCCCAACTTTAACCACTCGTCTTATTCAATGTTTTTTTCCAAAATATCATATTTTTTTTGTTATGGCTAGCTTTAGTAATGAAAGAATTGTTAGAATGACTTAAATTTGACTACATTTGCAGAATTTTTTTGAATAAACGAGTGGTCAAAGTTGGGGTAAAAAAAGTCAAATGACTTACAATTTGGGACAGAAGGAGTAAAAGGGATCCTTAACAGATGTTGGTGCACATTCTAAAAAATCACTGTGCACCTGCACCACAATGTTGGTTAACAATTTGGCAATTTGCGACTGCATCTAGCATTTTAATCTTCTATTTGCACTCCATCTTTTGTTCTAGTGTACTCCTAAATATTTATATTCTAATGCACATTAATTCTCGGAAGTTCTAGATTATCTAATCACAAGAAATTTACTAGCAGGTGCAGCAAGGCACTACTAGGACTCTAGGAGGTGCATGTGTACTCTATTATTCCAGTAAGTTCAACTTCCATGTGAATTCCATTTCCGGGATTTACTAGCCGTTGACATGGCCCGTAGGATGTCAAGCGACCTCCACTCGGCGTCAGACGTGATTGCCGGCCGTCGTTTCCTTTCCAGGCTGCAGCACCTCAGCGCCAGCTTGAGCAGCCGCTCGGCCTGCACCTCCGGCCAGGGCCCCGCGGACGCGTCCAGCACGCTGTGCACGGCGTCCATCTTCACCGCCTCGCGCACCTGCTCCGCGACGTTGAGGTCCAGCAGCCCCGTGAGCAGCTGGAGGATCACCACGCCGAAGGCGTACACGTCTGACTCCGTGGTGAGCTCGCCGGTCATGAAGAACACGGGGTCCATGTACCCCGTCGTACCCATTGGGTTCGTGCGCCGGCCGATGGTCTCCTCCTCAAGCGGCTTCACGTGCACCGCCCTCGCCGTCCCAAAGTCCCCCAGTCGACTCACGTTGCTGGCATCCAGGAGGATGTTGGTCAGCTTCAGGTCGGCATGGATGATGGCATGGGGGCGCCTCGAGTGGAGATACGCCAGCGCTGAGCTGCTCGGCGAGGATCCTGACGCGGTCCTTCCACAGGAGGCCCTTAGAGAGCCTTTCCAGGAGTGTGCCGTTCGGGAGGTGCTCGTATACGAGGCTACACGATTCCGGGCACACGCCCATCAGCCTCACGATGTGTGGGTGCTCCAATTTGCTCAGCAACAACACCTGTGAATCAGAATGCCCAGCACAATGTTAATTTCCTCTGGTTATGGTATGCCATTTTCCAAGGTTTGTTTTTTTTTTTTGCCATAAATACAGTTAAAGGGAAGACCAGATAGAGTCATTGTCATAGAATTACCTCTTGCTGATACTCAGGGAAACCTTGTCTACCATGAGGCTTCAGCAGCTTGATAGCCACTGGTGTACCGCCTAGTTTTCCTTTGTAAACTTGGCCATAACCTCCTTCTCCTATGAAATTTCTTGAGTGGAAATGCTCAGTTGCTTTTCCAATCTGTGACGTTGAGAATTGTTCGATGTTCTCCGGAATTTGCAGCTCTGGGTATCTTGGTTCTGATAAGCTCTTACGCTTCTGTGAAGCAGCCAATTTTTGTCTGGGTGACAAACTCCTTAAATCATAATTATGGCCCTCTTGCAGCTCTTTTAGTTTCTTTTGGAGCCTGTCTATTTCCTCCTGACCAAAATAAATAAGTGGTGCTGAATGCCTATATTTATACAACGCTATCATGTGACACACATTTTATTACATATGTTTCTATTTCTCTAAATGGGGTTTCTTACCTTCATTAGTGTCATTTTTTCTTTCTTTTGAACAAATGATCATCATGACAAGTTCAAATCATCTGTATCTATGGTTAACTAAGACCTTTAGCTCTGTTTTCAGTCGTGGAATCTGAGGAAGGTTGTGTTATTAATTCTTACCATGATTTTTTCAGCCTTTTCAGTTATATTTCTGAAACTCTGTATCTCATCAGATTGGTCAGCATCCTCTTCAGCAAAGTTTTCCATCTGGTCGGAAGCGATTGATTCCTCTGTGCCTTGTTCAGTCAGTGTTTCATCTTCCTGCACATCAGGAGTATGGAATCAATGGATTGTTTCTACGCAAACTGCTGGCTTCAGGAATCACAATTAATATGGTGGTTTGGTACTACTTCAGCTCATTAACACTCCCTCCGTATAGGAAAAGGAAGTCATTTTGAGATTGTCTTAAGTCAAACTTTTTAAACTTTAACTGCAAATACATTTCTGTGTGTTAAGTTTAGAATGTGAAAATGATATGAGTAGATTCGTATTGAAATATGGTTTCATAAAAGTAACTTTTAAATATTTTATAGCAGTTAAAACTATATTTTAAAGACCGTGTCAATGTCCTAAATGACTTCCTTTTCATATACAGAGGGAGTATATTCCTTTGCGGCTATGTTGGTGGACATAAATGAGGGATCCTAGACAGTGGATTTAAATGCCATTTATTTTCAAAAGGATATTTGAATGCACGTATCCTAGGAGTTAAGAGATTTCAATGCACATATCCTACAAGTTACACTAAAAACGTAACTATTGGGAAGTATACAGCAACTGTTGGGAAGTATACCGTTACTAATTCAGAATCATCCATTTCAATTGACTCCTCCAGATCCATGATTTCATCTGCCTGAAATAAATCAAATACGATAGTACAACAGAATTTAGGACTGATTTTGAACTATTACCATGGACTTGTTGGTGGAAAATGGCTATTATTTTTATGAATGACAATTTTCTTCACTGGAAATTTACTTACGAGGTCACTTGGTGGTGTTATGTAGCCATCAGATTCCTCACCTAGCTCATGTATAGATGCTAAAATATCTGAGCTCCCTCCATATCCAATATTTCCACTATGCTCCAGGTGATCATTGCTGGATTTAGAATAATTGTATCCATCAAATCATTTCAAATGTGATCCAGACGTTAATGAAAGTAGTTCAGCTGTCATTAACTTAATAGATCTTAAGTATACCTGGTGGAAATGTGTTTGCCATTGAGCACCACCCAAACCTGACAGCATTCCCGAAGTGCCACCTGCCTTGAAATGCTCCTGTACAACTTGGTTTAGTTTTTCATGCTAAGATAGAACATTAGTTTAATTATCGTACAGGTTGCACAAAGAGCAGCATATATGAAGAGATATTTGTGTTTTTTTTTACTGAATTGTTTGATGTGCAGATTCTGTTCTGACCTTGAACCAATGACGATTCTCTTAATTTTGAGCTTCTTTACCAGGTTCACAACACCAGCAACAGTGTCATCATGTGTAAGGTAATGTGCGCTAACCTGCAGGAACACATACTTGTTTCAAAGCATGTTCCCTGATAAATGAATAGCTATCTTTATCCTTAGTTTCAGGAGCCTACTGCGATATTAATTTGATTTTAGTTTTAGTAGCCTATTGCAACGTTATTTGATCCCTTGATCCACATGTCTTGTTTGCATAACTATTAGCATAAATTAAATTAAATATTTACTTTAAGATACTGCTAGACTAAGTTTATTTACAACTGCAGATGGTGTTCAGATAATATATCAAAGAGCCGTCTAGGTTTTAAAGGGTAACTCATTTTCTTTGCCCCTTGTACGAAGGAGGGTCAAACATGCATATGTACTAGTATTAGCGGTTTAGCACACGACTTGGGATGGAAAAAATAGAAGTTCCCAAGGAGAAAGTACCAAGCCTTTGAGTATCAGAAGAGTAGAATGTTTCTTCAGATAAACTCAAATCAGCACTGCTATATTCTGATTTCTATGAATCCGAACTCAAACTCATATAACGATAATGTAGCCTTACCTTTCTTGTACCACACATATTTTTGTATTCTGATAACATTGTGACCATAGCTTTCGTTTCTCTGCCTCTGTGCATCTCCTTCTCCTTTTCATCAGCAAACTTGTAGAGCACTTTGCCACCCACTGCAGTTGGGGGATAGGAGAGAAACAATAAGGTGCAGCTCATGATAGTAAGAATAACATGTACCCTGTTTAATGCCTATGGCCATAGTTATGCAATTCCTGTGAATAAGGTTGGGGAGTTCCAGGAGAAATCAGCTCATTCTATCAACTGTAGCTTTTAACCCTTTCTAGTAATAGGTTGGGTGGCCTCCATATTACTTTCTATTCAGCAGGATAGAAAAATAAGCAAATAAATGAGTTGCATAAAGATCTTACTGAAGGGCATCCACTTCGAGGGCCAGTGAACATGGACAAGAACTATGGCGGCCTTCGGGAAATTCGCAGCAGCCCATAGTATGTTAGCTTTCTCCTTTCTTAAATTCTTGCCAACTGCGATATGAACCTCTTCCTCATCCATCTCTCTCAGCTTGCTCCCTACATGTACCATCAGGAATCAAGCTAAGACTCTGCTTTTGCCATCTGCTTCAGCTGGAGCATGTCCTGAATAGGGGAAAGTGAGGCAGTTACCTTTTTTTTGTGTCCCACTACTTTACATCAACTGCATGGTATTGGTATTGGTACCAGCGTCACCCTCGTCTCTTTTGTGCCTTGTTATTCCTAGGAATTGTCAGTTTAGAGAGCTAAATAAGAAGAGGCTGAAAGTGTGGCCTCAGATTTGGCCTACTTATGGTGTACTGTGTATACTGTACAGCATCACCTAGCACGTCAGGTCAGTATCTGGATACAGCCCCAAGTAATTAGAAAAGTCTTACTTCAGTTTATGAAACATTTTCTGTACCCAACTCAAATTAAAAAGAACAAAAAAGACAACACTCCTAGTGATTTGTGGTAGTTTGAGTTATCAGTTATTTGGAGTGATATTCATCACCATTTCTACGATTTGCAATATGGAAAAGGTTTTTCTTTAGTTATGGAAATGGTTTGGTAGGTAGCATGGTGTTCCAGTACGCCCTACGAGTTGTGCACAAATTTTCTACACCAATCCAAGAAGCTGCAGTGCATGCCTATCCTTGGACCTTGGCGACTGATTTTTTATGCTTAGCTATGAAGTCGTCCCATTAGATGGCCATTGTCACAATTTTATCTCACCTCCCTGTCTGGCCTGCAAGGCAGCTGTGTTTTCACAGCATCAACGTGGTTGCTTTCTAGCTGCAGAAGAAATGTCCAGGATATGTCTGTCTGGTATGGGAACGTTGATTTTTGGTGCACCGGTGAATAGCAATTGGATATTTGGACCTTGTTCTTTCTCAGGCAGTGCCTTTCACAGCAGTCTTGCTCTCAAGGCTGTCAATACAGTAATCCACGTCAGGACATCACCTTCAGATTTTTTAACACGGACTGAAGGGCATATACCGGTATCATTCTTCGAGCTACGCGACGTGAAGATTGAGGCCAAAACTTCTGTGCATTGGAAGCTCCATGGAAGTCATTCATAGCGTTGAACGGGTACACAGTTCCAGAAGATACTGCTCATGAGCATGTGTGGTCCTGATACGCTGGAAGAAAATAGAAACTTGTAATAATTCAGGTCGAATTTCCAGCCATAAAGACAGACGATTCAATTGCAAATGCAAGGCACCACAAATAGTTCCTGATTACCGGCTTATCCATCCCAATTGATTTCGTCACAGGCAATCCCCTTTTGTAAGTTTCTTCTGAGCAGATTGCTACTGGCAGCTTTGGTCAGTCGTCTGAGACTGTGACATCGTGCCTTTCTGAATTTCCTGTGATTTGCACAGGGGTGAGACTTTGACAAAACTGGGCACTGGACACGCCTTTCAAACGAAGATCTTTTCTGTCTATCCCAATGACGTTCTGCCATCAGCAAGTGCACATCACGGATAGTATATCGATGTACTGATTAAATTACTTCAGTTCTTTGCAAGGTCATCACGACTTACTGATTAAATTACTTCAGTTCCTTTTGACACATCTTTTTCCTAAGTTTTCATATCACATAGTATATGGATGTGCTACAGTATATGTATTCGGGATGGCTACCTATAAGTTTATGCCCACGTTTACAACGTTATTATATATGGCTGTAAAATTTGAATTGTTTTTTTATTGAAACCAGACATTAAGAAGTTGACTTGCAGCTATGTGATCACCAACATATTTCAATCTGGAAAATTCTGTCCAATATTATGTATGCAAGTATGCGACTAATGGAGTTGGATCCCAGTTTATTGCATTTTATTTACATGGAGAGAGAGAGAGAGAGAGAGAGAGGTTATTTTTCCTTTTGTATATTTCTTCCTTCTTTAAGTAGTGCCTGCTGTACACACAAACACATCTTACAGCATCACATGTCATGGGCACTAATTTTCTTGGTAAGGCCATGGTTGGCTAGGAGGAAATAGGATTTAAATCCTTAGGATTTATTTAAATTTGAACCAAATCCCTGAAAAGATCAATACCAATCACCCTTATCCAAACACCTTTTACGTTCCTGATAAGAAGGCACACGTTAATCTCCATTTGTCTGCAGCCATTCTTGAATTGCAGAGCGAAGGGCATGATTCGGCAAAAGATCACGGTGGGGTAGCGCAAGGTTTGTCATGGGTGAGGTCCGGTGTCCACTATCCAGCCATTCCCTTATAGCATCAGCCTCATAGGTAAAACCATCTGCAGCAATTAGAGGGTCCCTCATGACATCCTGTTACACATAAATGCAAAGGTGAAACAAGGTCAATTTTTCTGGCTAAGCAACAACTTTTGTATAACTTACTATGAACAAGAAATGAAAAAAAAGTTCAAGAGGAATTAAAGGTGAAACAGGGACATGAAGGAAATATTCGTGAGTAAAATGTACAGCTCACCTGCAGTATTGGACAGATAAAATAGGATGGCACACCACCAAGGTCTTCTGATACCGATTTGAATGACAATGAACATAGCATCACCGAAGCAGACTTAAACATTGGTTCAAGTACAGTCCAGACCTCTGTTTGTAGGTCAGGACGATTTTTTCTTCTTATTCTGCAGCATCTCAAACCCAACTCAGCCAACTGCTCAGCATACATGGCAGGCCATTCACCAGCAGATGAATCTAATATTGTTTGCAAGCAACCCTTTTCCACAGCCTGTTGTACGTCTTGCAATAGACCAAATCCTGATCTTCCAGTCAAAAGGCGTAGGAGTACGATGCCAAAGGAATATACATCTGATTGGGGTGTCAGGTCACCAGAGATAAGGTATTCAGGATCAATGTACACAAAAGAACACTTTGGGTGGGTATAACGATATAGAGTTGTTGTGGCCTTGAACTGATCAGTTAATATTTGGCTTACACCGAAACCACTAAGTTTAGCTATATTATTTCCATCGAGAAGAATGTTAGATGCTTTTAGGTCACTGTGAACAATGCTATGGGGTTTATTAGAATGGAGGAAAATTAGTGCAGAGCAAATGTTAGAAGTGATACGAGTTCGCAACTGCCAACTAAGAGGCTTGGAATTATCTTTGCAAGCCAGGCGGTCATCCAAGCTTCCATTTGGCATGTATTCATATACAAGGGCTTGAGCATCCTTGCATGCTCCTATAAGAGTAACAAGGTTTGGATGCCGCACCCTGCTGAGAATCTCCACCTGTCACGCAGAAACAAGATAATTTTTTAAGCATATTGAAGACAATAATTTAATTGAACCAAAAAAATGTTAATTCCTCTTATACAAAGGCAAATGACTAGAACTGAGAATTCAACCTCTTGACTGAACTGTGATTGTGTATGTGTAGTTTCAGGATTCAACTTCTTTATAGCTACGTCGGTGTGCCGAAGAAATCCCTTGTATACACTTCCGCATACACTTTCTCCAATCTTCATCGAGTGGTCAAAGTTATTAGTTGCTTCCTTAATCTCTGGGTAGGATAACTCTGTAATTTGCATTACCCCCTCTGCAGTTGCAGTAGACTCTCCTTTCTTTGCACGTAGCATTTCTGCCTCTCTCAATGCTTTGTCACGCTGCAACATCAAATCCTTGATGATTCGGTCAGAATGTGCACCTCTCTTCTCCAGGACCATTCTTTGCTCACGTTCCCCTTGAAGTTTTGCACAAAGTTCATCAGTCCTTACTGTGAGACTCTCAATTTCTTCCATTATTGCAGTCAGCTTTTCTTCCAATTCATTCTTTTGCTTCATTTCGTGGAAGTATGAATTTTCAGAGGCGTGTGCCTGTTGAGGAAATTAAATGTGAGCTATAAAGACTTTGTTCAACTTTGTAACTGCTTATTATCCAGAACCATTTCTCCAATTTTTTAATGCACTAGCATGTTTCTGAAAGTGCTTTGCATGCATGGTAAAAAGTTTTTTTTTCAGAAGTACCCTCACTAGCAAACAACAATGCATGTAAATTAGTCCACTTAGATATGGTGAATGCAATGTGAATGATAACTATAAATTAAGTTACTTTCTGTAAAGCCTCAAATAACTCTCTTTCCGCTTTCTCACGTCTGCATTTCTCTTCATAAGCTTCTTTCCTTGCACACTCCAACTCCCTGAGGACATACTGGAAATTATCATAGGACTCGCAAGATTCTTCAACATTTTCCTGCAAGAGATCGTTTTCACACATAACGTTTTTGTCATTTATTGAAGTATACAACTAAGACATTGCTTATGCATGAGAGTAGGTAAACTAGCGCTGTTCAGACACTGCAATTCCAGAAGTTAAATTTGAAGATCTAGATAGATGGATTACCAGCTTAAGTGCTGGTATGATCTAAAAGGTATCCACCATGGATCATGTTTTAGGTGCAGGTTGCATCATTGACTGTTTCATGAAGGATCATATACCGTTATCTCTGCTGATTAGCATCTACCAGCCTCGAAATCTTTCTTAATATTAGTGAATGTAGCCTCTCATTGATTGATTGTACGTTTGACATAATTTCAGCTCCATCATTACCTTCCCAGTCAAGCTGAATGGGTCTGAATTAGTCCTCTCAATATGCGGTTCCCTGGTTGATTTGCATAGCCATGTGTTTGCAACACACCACATTTCTGACAAACTTGTTGATTTCTCCACTGAATAATGTGTTACCCCAGGGCTTTGTCTACATTTCTGCATTTCTTCATGGCTAAGCTGAACAGCTTCCCTAGTGCAGAGGAAACAAAAATAATAATAGCAATCAAATTTGTATCAAGGCATCCATTAATTATGATTCAAGAAAGTGCATTAATTATTTATTCATTTCACACATGCAAATGGCAGCCTAGAAATTGTCTGTAAGTTGTAACTGCAAGCACAAAAGTAAAGTGTATCCTCAACTCATCAACCATACCTACAGTAAACCAGTGTTCCCTTGCAGATAAACCAAATTTTGCACAACGGATCTGCTTGCTGTTCTATGAATTGTGCTTTTCTGGACTTCAGAATCTTCATTTTCCTGAATTCTTGAAACCAGGAGTTAGGTTTTAGTGAATCAACAGGGAATAACTTATTACTGAGAGTTAGAAATGTATTGGAGCAGTAGAAACATGGAAGTTTCTTCCTAACCAAAGCTTAGGCTAGTTGTTTATCCGATAAACTACAGATTAACATTTCTCTAGAGAATATGTACGAATCTATAATTCTTAGAGATAGAGTTATCTTTTAAATAAGCGGGTCCTTACGAAAGTGCTTATCTGGAGTCATCATACAAACAAGTGCTACTAAAGTATAAAGTGCACTCAAAATGTTGCCACATACTTTGTATAATTCTTATCAGCTGCTGCCCCCATAACAAGCGCAGTAACATGATGCTCAGAAATGAGCTCCACTAGTCCCTGTGCAACATCATCTGATTCGACCACCAACTTCTCAGCATGTATCTGCGAGATGTATAAAGCAGTGAGTTAACAATATGGATAATGCATCTGTACATTGTGCTGCAAATGATTGTTCTGCAGTTTCTCCATTTCTAGAATTCAAAAAGAGGGGCATAATAATTAATTGTGTGGGAGAAGCAAATCGGACCTTTCCTTGCTTACATAAGTGTAGGTATTGATCCAAACTGTCATTGGCCCTTTGTACCTCCATCTTCTTGTATGCAGCTAGCTCATTCTCCCCAACCTGGGCAGCAGCAATCCTGGCACCCACTGTGCACAACATAAAGATCAAAACATGTGCATATATACATGAAATGAAAATTAGAATCAGGAATCTCAAAAGGCAATATATATTGTTGCCAAAACAGAGCCCAATTTAACACGAATGGTGCTGCAACCCCAAACGAATTTCCCCTCCGAGTTAAATTGGGCTTTTCACTCGCACACAGTGGAACTCTAGTACAATTTTTGGATACTTGGATCAGGTAAATAAGTCCAAATTAAATTTGACGGTTCTTGAATTGACACTTGAACTGTGAGATTACACGAATTGAAGCTGTAACGCAAAGGTTGGCATGAGAAAACAGTCAACCTTATCATCTACCTGGGGTTAAAAAAAAGAGGCATTTTCCATTTGCAGTGGAGAACAGGAAGACCTTTCCATTTGAAGTGGACGGAGAAGAAAAAGTGGAAGAAGAGGAGGAGGAGCGTACGAAAGGGCAGGAACTTGGGAGGCGAGTAGACGTGGAGCAGCACGAAGGAGACGGCGCCGGCGCCTCGGGGGAACTTGTGCATCGCCCAGAGCAGCGTGGCCCTGGACTCTGCCACCTCCCTCCCCACGGCCACGTACACCTTCTCGCCGGAGAGCGACGGCTCCGGCGAATCATCGGCGCGCGGCGTGATGGGCGGAGATGAGGAGCCCGCCGTTGCTGTATCCATGGCCCGATGCTGTTGCTGCCTCGTTGGTGCTCTTTGCCCTGTGCTGCCTTGGAGCTGCCGCTGGCGGCCGGCGGGCGGTTGCTTCTGCTTTGTCGGAGTCCTGCCTGCCACCCGGCTCCTCCTGTGCCCATTTATATAATCTGATTTCTGTCCCGCCCAACACGGAGAAAACTCTTTGATACTAGTGTGTGTTGCATTCATCCTACAGTACTTAAATCATATCTTTCTTTTTCTATCAAGAAGCAGAAAAAGAAAAAGTCTCTCTTTTTCTTTTGCCTGCTTTTCTCAATTCCACGCGTCGTGGTAGAAAGGACTATATATATGGTATATACTCGACTGCTTGATTATGAATGTTGATGAGGATGTGCATCTAGCATTGGGTTTTTCTCTAAAAAAACAAACAAACTGTGAATGGTTGGTAAATTTCGTAGCTAGTGGTATATACAGGTACCAATTTGTTTATGCAAACAAAAACAAATTTTGAGGTCTTCATGTGGGAATTTGATAAGCGGACTGCAGACATTGCAACAATCTGCATCTTTACCAACAGTTTTTGAAGTGGCGCCCGACAGCTTAGCACTGTTATTATTATTATTCTACATGGCCAGCAGGGTTTATTGTGTAATATTTTATCTTTTTTCTGTAGTTTTCATAATTGCTTACTATTAATCCCCACACACTCATTACATATTGTTACAGTTTTTAGATAATTAATCATATATACTCACTGCTAGCTATTTATATAAACATACCATCGGGAAAAAACAATGTCTTGTGTGAGTCAAGGAAAAATACCATTTAAAGTATACATAAGCGCGGACTGTAATCAATGCAGGCTGTTGACATTTTTCGCATTTTGCTTGAATTCTCAACAGAGTAATAAATGGCATGCACTTGACTAGTTGAGTAGCACTTCTAGTTCTAGTAGCACAAACACGCAGAGTTGACATGGAGACGCGTGAAATCTGCATTGCCATTGATAGCTGTTCAGGTTGTCACTTTCCCGTTAGGAAACGATGATGGGTCCACTATGATTTTACAATTGATGCTAAGTTAGTTTGTGAGTAAGGGCAGCCACAATGGGACCAAAAGTGGTCTTCATAGATCTGTA
Source organism: Digitaria exilis (assembly GCA_015342445.1). NCBI lineage: Eukaryota > Viridiplantae > Streptophyta > Magnoliopsida > Poales > Poaceae > Digitaria > Digitaria exilis. Next base: position 1,175,399 of record JACEFO010002191.1, read on the forward strand.
AAGACTGGCTCACCATTGTAAAACATGGCAGTAGAAAGAGAATTTCTTAGAGCTACCCATAGCACTAAAGACCACCCATAAGAATAAAAAAATAGTAAAAGCACTCTCTCACCTCCCGTCGTCACCTTTTCTCTTCCTTCTTGTTGCTGCATGTTCTTTATTTTATTTTATTTGCCATGGCCCCGTATTAAAGTTCATTGGTGGCTCACCATTGTGGAGATGAAAAAATAGCTAACGCCCACCGTTACAGGGCCCACCTATATAGACCACTTGGTCCATAAGCATTGCCCTTGCTCTAAGGGGGTGTTTAGATTGGGAAAGATTCCCCGAAAAAACACTGTAGACTAAAAAAACACTGTAGATGAATAGTGTTCTGTGAGTGGGAGGGATGAGATAAATAGTGAAAAGTTAGATGAATAGTGTATTTTTGGGAAAATAGTTTGAATCTAAACGCACCCTAAGGCTAAACCCAATGGAGGGTTACATATTGATGTTTTCCAAGATAGCCATGTAAGCAAGAAAGCTATGAAACAATGTTAAATGGTGCACCAAAGGTAGGTTACATTTTAGAAAATCTTTTGGCATTAGTTCCAAAGCTATTTGATTTCGAATGTATTAGTTATAAATTTTTAAGTTTAAACATTTATTTTTTACATTTTTATAAAATAGAATTTTTTTCTACCATTGTCATACCCAAATTTAATTGCATATGTCAACGAAATTACAGTTCTTTCTGAGCCGGTGGATGTTTTGCCTAAGTCTTGGCAAATGCTTTGCCACCCTACCGTGTGGGTGTTGTTGGTGGTTGTTCTGAGCGAATGCTTTGTCACCTCTCTGTGACGGTTGGGTGGATGATTTGCCAATGTTGCTTGGTCTAGGCGGATGCTTTTCTATTGTGGTTCTTCATCTTAGCCGATGCTTTGTTCCTCTACTCTGGTGGGTGCTTGGCCACCATGGTCATGCCGTTCGGTGGATGTTTGGTCACCTGTTGTGTCTGTTTCTCGCTCTCCCCTGGTATCTATGGTGATTGTTTGTCTCTTTTGCGGGTTCCCATTACTTGGGTAGCCTTGTTTGGGTTGTAGGGTTGGGTGTGTTCCCTCCTGTCATGTATCTTCTTACGAGAGTCTGTTGTGGGCGTTGCTCCGGTCACTTGTTGGCAACAAGTTTGGTTGTGCTTTTCTTTAGTATTCCTCTATTTTTAGTCCTTTTGTGCTTTTGAGTTGGTTAAGCTATGTTGGCTACATGGAGTGTTGTATTTGTAACTGCTTTCTTGAATTGAATTCTATTTTAATGATAGTAACATAAATTAATTAAGCTAGTATAGTTGTATGTGGGATATATTAGTATATTACTATCACCCATATGAGGGAGGTACTTATGTGCTGCACTTATGTTATAGAGAAGCGAGTGGAAGAGTGCACTATAAATTTCACATTAGAAGTATGCATCAATGTATATTTTGAAAAGTTCAAAGTTGTGGAGTACCACATTCTAAGATAGATACCCTACCTTATTAAGTAGATTCCGATTCCTCAAAATGAAGGATCCAAACGGACCTTAATGAAATACTCCCTCTGTTCTTTCGAATTGAGAGTCAAATCATTTTACATTTGGCTAAAATTATAAAGAGGATCACATATATTTATGACACCAAATAGATATACAATGAAAATATATTTGGTCAATCTTTGAAGTAGGGATACCATGCATTTAAGTATTTTATTGTATAAATTTGGTCAATCTTTGAGATAGTTTAAGGGGGAGTTTGGAACAGCTTTTATTCTAGCTTCTGCTTCTGTTTTTGCTTCCAAATTGCCAAACGAGTGCACATGAAAATATCTTTTGTGGAAAAGGATCGGACAATCGGTTCCACCTTTCAGTATAGAAGCATAAGCTACTATTTGTACCTTTTGGTGGATTATGGTGAGCCAGCAACACAATGCTTGTTTAATAATCTATAGCTTACAAACCGAAAGTCATAACTGCGAACTGATTAAACCATTGAAATTGTTGTGACGAGATATTAAAACTAGGTCACACTTGACTATATTTTATAAAAAAATAAAAAATTAAAACTAAATTAATAACCATCTATTTAATATTTAATTTATATTTTACAGTTTATTTTTCTTTTCAGTATGTTATATAATGCGTGGACAAACCTTGTATATCACATATTCCATAAAGCAATTTTGCCAAACGATCTGACTGGATAAGTTATTTTGATAGATAATCCGAAATAAGCTAGAGAAGCTATTTTGTCTTAGAATCTAGTGTAAAATCTTTTTTTATATAATCTAAAGCCCTACCAAACGAGCCCTAACTCTAAAAAAAATTTGAAATAATCAACAATTTGAAACTGAGAGAGTGTGCGCTAACTGCTAAGGCATGGTAAAAAAAAAAAGTCTAACACGATGATCCAAACAGTCTTTTTGTACCTACATATCATGGTTGACGGCGACTTCCTCAAAGTGATCGAAGCTGTCGATTCTACTCCGTAGTGAATATATTTTGTACCTACATAATGCACGGTGAATTGCTTGCATCGGTCATATGCAATTTGGTTCCGTTATTAATTGCAATTCAATCCCTCGACGATGCACTATTTCTCGTCGTAGAAAAAAAAATGAAAAGGAGAAGGAAAAAAAAAACGCTTGAGGAAATAATAATCGACTGTGAGAGGAAACGATGCAGTCTCAGTCCACCTGAAAGTGCTGTACGTGCGTGAGAAGGGACAGAAGGAAGGTATCACCGAGTTTCCTGCAAGCAAAGCGAGGAAACGCGTGGAAATTGGCCGCCGTCCTGTGCATGGCGCCCTGATCGACCATGGCCTCTCGCATCGCATAGTTCACCACGACGACGGTCGGGATGCTTTGTCCGGTTGCCTTTGTTTTCACTCAGGTCTGCCTTATTCCTTCCAGAACGGAAAAGTGCACGGAGATTTGGAGATTGACCAGCGGCTACTCACGCGCGCACAGATGCCATGCAGCCGCAGGTCATGTCACGGCAACTGTAAGGCGTAAATGGGAGTTTCATGGACACAATTACCTAGAGTGCCATATCATCTAAAAAATGTTTGAAACTAGTATGAAACACTCCACTCTCAATGTATAGTTTCATTTATTGTTGTTCTCTAAGTTACATGTAAGACACAAGTTGTCTAGGTAACTGTGTATGGAGAGTTTCATCACTATGAAACTCATATCGCCTCTCTCTTCATTAATTCACTGCCACATCACTAAAACTGCCTATGTGGCACTCTATTTATGGCTCATGAAACTCCACTGATACTGGCCTGGCCTAAGTACGTCGAGACATAAACAATGCAGTTACGAGAGGCAGAAATTTGAATGGGACTCTAACAGTGGCAACACACAATTTCAGAATGAAAGTGAGGCCAACGAACACCAGCGCTTCCAAAGTAAGCACGCTATATCCTTAAAATTACAAAGGCGCCATCGTCGTCTTCAGTGTTTCGCTGATTATTGCTGAAGAACTAAGAAGTGATATGCTCCATCTATCGATCGATCTTGCTGTTAACTGAATTTGACCGGTCTACTGTCTGCAAACAGTGATGAGTCTTCCAATTGTGTTCACAACAATATCACGACTTCCATCTTTGCTGAAAGTTAGGAAGCCTAGTTGCTACAAGAGGTGTACAATTTCTATTGATCACTACGATATTTTTCAGATAATTCGGGGTGGGAAAATCCCCACTTGCGTGTGAATTGATGGAACAAGGCAGCTGAGCGATGACATTGCAATTTTATCTTCACAATTTCCGTGTCAAGTGGCCGATATACCTGGTAGTTTTCTAGTCTAATTTGAAAATTGCCTGAGATGGAAAACAAATTACCAACAAGTAGTTCTCAACCAACATTTTCTAATACAAAAAACCATCGGTCACTTGATAAGTAACATTCGTACATTGTCTTATTTAACTAAAACACTTTCTCTTTAATAAAAATATAAAGAAGACTATTAACCAATTATCTTTGTTCTATAAAATACACTAGAAAAATCAATAACATCTTCTAAGGCATGTTTATCTCCGCTTCTCTCAACCATGTTTTGATTGTAATCTAAGCAAAGATTTTCTCACTTCTGCTTTTCGTTTCTTAATGTTTTAATCTCGCTTACCATCTGTTAGAATAAACAAAAATAAATAAGACGTTTGTGGGATTGTTATTTATTTATACCGATAAACTGCTTACAATGGAACCTAAGTTCTGCCCTGAGAGACAAAGGAAGGTGTCGGCGGCAAGACACGTACCAAAGGATCCTTTGGCCACAGGGGCGAAGGCAAACTAAATTGGCGCCGGGGTCTTGTCTTGTGCAGAATTTATATTAATTTTAATTTTTTTAATAATATTATATTATCAGCCGGTCCAGACAAATATTTGCACTGGCTAGCCGCTTTGGCCGCGCCACCCTAGGTGGCGCGACCAAATCGTCCTGCCGCGCCGCATGCACTGGCACGGCAGGGGTGCCACGATGGCCACGGGTGCCAGCTAGGCTGGCCGTGGGCCGGTGGCTGCATGGCCCAAGCCGCGCCACCCCGCCTGGCGCGGCAAGGCAAGGCCGTATTCAGGGCCGGCGCTGGCCCTCTTCTTTCTTCCTCCTCCTCTCCTTTCCTCCTCCAGCCGAGCGCAGCTCCGCCGCCGACCGCAGCCGCGTCACCATTGCCGGCCGAAATAAAACGGCCCAGAAAAGTGGGGGAAGTTGATCCCCTCCCTCCCGCGAAGGTATCCCCACCCTTGTTCCACCGCGGGATTTGGAAGATATGAGTAGGTTTAGTTGTTTTAGGTTTGTGATATGTTTTGAAATTGTAGTGATTTATATGGTTGTTTCTTACAATGTGATGGTTAGGATGAACGTAGTGTTGTCTATGCCCTCGATTTTAACGTGTAGAATTAGTTGCATGCTTTTATTCTAAGATTTTGTTGAGGTATTATGTATCTCTTTTCAGGATACTTCGTACACGGCTATGGAGCCTGGCCAGCCTCATACGCACGCACCTCCTCATCACTTGGCCAAACTGACCGTGGACCCTGAACGTACTCATTGAACTGACACACTAGCCAACCGTCCTGCAATTTTAGTCAGTTTGAGATTATGAACAAATAATACAACTGCATGAAAATATATATGTATATGTATTATGCACAAAGAATACAAATACAAACTAACCATGGTCTTTAGCGAGCACCGGAAGAATGAGGAGTACTTTGGCCGACTGCTAGGGGAACCACCACGGGGAGGCACCACCAAGGTAGCACGGACTCCACAATGGCAGAGCGGAGGATCCTTTCTACGCCTTCGTGCAGCGGCCATCCTCTCGTCTACGGTTGTTGGAGGGGGGTTTGGTGGGGGAGCAACCCAACGCCGGAACTCATGGTATGACACCAGTTTTTCACTCTCATATGGAAACAGCCGGATCCTTGGATCAAATTTCTCTAGGCCATCAATCCATTGGAAAAACCAACAAGGCTTGGACTCATTGGGCCATGTCGCCCTGTCATATGTGAACCTACATATATAGTACGCTCGTCTTGCAGTCTTTGGGTGCCTAGATTGTTTGACCTCCGCTGGCACGCCGCAACAACAATTTGGAACGGGAAGGGCCGACGGAACTGGTCTATGTGCATCCTTCTCAGATGGATACTCATCATACCCCCTCTGGCGTAGCATCCTCTCATGGACAACGGCAGAATTATTAAAGTCCATCACAGAACTGCAAATATATAGAAAAATAAAGTGAATGAGGACCAAACTCTAAGCAAACCATAACAAATGGGACAACTCTTCTATTTCACCATCTCTAAAAGCAAAGCATAAGAAATGGAATGACTTTTCTATTTCACTATATAACCCTAACCAAACTCTAACCAAAGCATAACAAATGAAACAACTCGTCCATTTCACCATCTCGAAGCAAAGCATCACAAATGAAACAAGTATTCCATTTCACCATCTAACCCTAACCAACCAAACTCTAACAAAAAAAAACTAATAAATAAGGTACAAATCGCAAGATTCAAGCGGGGAGAACCTTACCGGAGATGTAGGGACCGATTCCCCCAAGTTTAATCCACAAAAAATAGACCAAAATGGGGGGGGGGGTGGAGCTCCAGGCGGCGGGCTAGCGGCGCAGCCCGTCGGTCTGGACGGAGGGGAAGTGAGAGAGGGAGGAGGAAGAGGAGCCCATGGCCCCATTTCAAATCGGCCTTGCCGTGCCTGGCGGGGTGGCACGGCAGGCCTGACACGCCAGACGGTGTGGCGCGGAAAGGACATGCAGCCGCTGGCCCACTGCCCGCCTAGCTGGCACCCACAGCCAGCGTGGCACCCCTGCTGCGCCGCATGCACTGGCGCAGAAGAGCGATTTGGCCGCGCCAGCTAAGGTGGCGCAACCAATGGGGCTAGCTAGTGCAAATATTTGTCTGGCCCGACTGTTATTATAATATTATTTGTCTCTTCCGCACGATGAGGTCTTTGCCTTTAGAGGATAGTGCATCACAGTATTTTACACTGAGTTTGTACAAACTCATCGGGGACGGCGGACCTCGGCAGCAAAGGGCAGCTTTGCCCCTGCTTGACCGCAATGCTTAATTGACGGGCGACCGCCGGTGCGCTTGTTGGCGGTCGACTCCACCCGTGGGAGAGTGCTCCTAGGGGACCCGTGACCCGTCCCTTTTCTTTTTCTGTTTTTTCTATTTATGTGTGTAAGTTATGCTATATAAAAATTGGGGGGAAGAAAATTATATATATAAAACTGAATAATGTTAAAAAAGAATTGTACGTATAAGCTATGCATATAAGTTGTACTCTGTATGCCCCCAAAGTTAGGTTAAAACCATATTCCATAGTAAAGTTGTATGCATATACATAACTCATCATATCCGAACCTAAGTATTTCACATAAGTTATGTTAAAATTATATTCCGAGCCAAAGTTGTATACATAATTTTGCTAAAACTATAATATAAGTCATCAAATTTCCAACAATAAAAAGTTGCAACAAAAAAAATAACATAGCCTTTAGTTTGAAGCAAGTTGGGGTAGGCAAACAATAAAAAGAAAAAAAATAAAAAATTCCAAAAAGTGGAAAGTTATGGAAAAATTTTTTCCAAAAAGAAAAGTTCGGTGGAAACATTTTTTTCCAAAAAAAAAGTTATGAGAAACTTTTTCCAAGCAAGCCCCAGGTGCCCCTCAGGTGCGGGACAGTCCCTGTATTCCTTTTTTTCCTTTTTTATTTTTAAATTTATTTTTTATATTATTTTTGAACATATACATGCATAATCTATGTATATAAGTTATATAGTTATATATATGCCAAAAGTTATGTTAACACTATATCCTTAGGGCAAAATAATATACAGAAGTTATCTGTAATCATATCCTCGAGGCGAAGCTATATACATAAGTTATGTACCAAATTATAGAGCAAAGTGCACACCCGGTCCTTATACTTTTTGGGGTGTGTCAACCTGGTCCACAAACTCTCAAAACGACTAATGAGGTCCGTAATCTCAATTCTCGTATCGTTTAAGTCCATAAGCATGGATCACACGCATATCAGGGATGGCTTTAGCAATTAGGCCTTCATGCATGTTAGCATCTCATGATCGACTCTTTTCTTTTTCGGGACGCACGATCATCTCTTTCTTTTTTGGATAGCACTTCATCTTTAGGGACACGGAAGTGATGAGGCCAGAGAACCAGCCACGAACAGCATCTGCATGCGAGACGGCGGCGACGACGGCAATTACGGCCATGGTGGCGACGACAGCGATTGCGGCAACGACGGCGATTGCGTTGCCTCACGAGGTTGCTGCCCGGACGTACATGTACATGCAACCTCGTATTCACCTCAGATGTTGAGCAGTAGCGGCACATTCGATTATTGCGGCGGCACGGCGGCGGCCAAGAGGAACAGGCGTGGCCCAAGAAAGATGATCTTACGTCTAGAAAAAATAAAGGACGCAAAAAGAACGCGCCGATTATGGATGCAACATGCATGAAGGGCCTAATTGCTAAAGCCACCCTGATATGCCACGCGTGATCCATGCTTATGTACTTAAACGACTCGGGAATTGAGATTACGGACCTAATTAGTTGTTTTAAGGGTTTGTGGACCGGGTTGACACACCCCAACAAGTATAAGGACCGGGTGTGTACTTTTCTCCAAATTATATATACGCCGAAAATTATGTTAATATAATATTTTAGGGTAAAGTTGTATACATATGTTATGGAGATGTTTGGTTCGCTCAATTGTAACGTAATTTGATTACGGAAGGTAACACATCACATTACAAGCGTTTATTTGCAGTCCTCTGGAATCAGTTGACTCTGTAATTGAATCCCCCCTCCTCCTTCACCGTAATCAACATGCTCATAACAAGGTTGCTATCTGAAAACATTATCGTCGTGCAACCAAACAAAGAGAGTGATCACCTATTCTACCACCCATTCAGGGGCGAAGCTACTCTCTGAGCAGGGGACACCTATGCACAACAACAACAACAACAGCAACAACAACAACAACAACAACAACATAGCCTTTAGTCCCAAGCTAGTTGGGGTAGGCATGGGGTGCCTATGCACCCATGAAAAAAATCAAAATTAATGTAAACCTCTAGTTTTTTTCACCACTATTGCACCACCTTGCTCAACCTTATGCATGGCAGTACCACCCAATTTAAACTGTCTCAAGTGCACCATAACATCTGATGAAGGACATTAAACGCACTTCAAACAGTTTAAACCGGTGAACTGTCGAGTGTCCCAAGGACGCCTCGATAAACCACTTAAAACTATTATCTTTGTCATACGACATGATCGCTTTCGGTAACGAAAGGGCAACAAACATTATCATTTTTACATAACATAACAAGATATAAAGGTACGAGATAATACAAACCAAGTTTGAAGTAACCTTAAATGCATGTCAAGCCATACTAAGAGTTTAAATACAAACCAGTCGAGGTAGTTCTATTACACAACCATCTACAATTCTGGCTTAACCCTAGAAACACCAGGATCACGATGTTCTAGGTCTTCGGGACCTCCTTCTCGACCGCTCCAGGAGCTGCTTCTGAAAAATAACAAGGGTGATCCCCTAAGTACGAAGGTACTCAACAAGACTTACCACCTTACCAATAGAAAAGACTCTCAAGGAGTATGCAAAGCTTTTGGTGGTTTGGCTACTCAACTTATTTGCAAAAAAACTTACTAACCTTTGATCCTTAACTTTCAAGTTTTACATCCGGTTAAGTTATTACTTAACCATCTAAGTTATAAAAGCTTTTCCAAACAAGTGGTACTAAGCTTCATCCAGCATATTGAATCACATGTCATCTCATTCTACTTGTCTTGCTACAGAGCTTAGCAGCTGATCAAGTGCACTCACAACCAAGAGTTGTGGCGATCCGGACCATTTTACACCCTGCAGGGGATACCCAGTTCCCAACTACTCACAGTTGATCTGGCTGTGCGCCACAATCTTTCAGTCGGTTGGGCCATAAACCAGAAATATCCTTACTCGAACCCAGCAACGCACCCTCACGTGGGCCCCACGTCTAGCAACCACCCCATGAGTTTACCGGCGACGTCCCCGCCTTTCTCCGACCCAGCAAGCACGGGTAAGCAATATTTCCAATCTATGAACCAATCAACCTAATTAACTTTACTGGTCCAATACCCAATACCCAGTAAGCAACCAGGTAAAACCACTTGATCATCAGGTAAACCACGTTAACTCCTTAATCCATTCATCAATGTGAGCAACATTATAGGATTAAGCTCCATCTTAATCCTCATATCCATGCTTGCTCATCCTTTTTCTTTAGATGACATTGACCATATTTCATGCCAGACTTTGATTCATTATTAGCATAATAGCTTAACTAAGCATGACTAAATGTGGACATCTTATCTAGATTATCTAAACAGGTGACAAAGGTGTCCTTATATCAAGGCATGGTTCAATGCATCAAAATAGGTTTCAGGCAAATCCTATACGTAATGCATATAAAAGCATAAAGACTGGACACACGAAATTTATAAACAATAGGAATGTATCCACCGGGGCTTTCCTGAAGTTGCAAAATATTAGTTTGTTCAGTTGATTCTTCGAACTTCGGGCAATCACGATAACTGTAGTTCTCCCGCGAGGTCGACGAACTCGACTTCGAGAACTTCAGGTCTAAAGCGGAATGCAAGTTAGTGATCAAAATGCAAAGAGTTTGAAAACATGACTCACAACTTTACCTCTCGATAAAGTTGCAAACCAACACTAACTACCCTTTTTAAAAGATTACAGACATTTTTATTTAATTAAATATGCCCTTAAATATTTTTTATTTGTTGTAAAAGAATTATTAGTAACCTAAAAAGGATAAATAAATCAAAGTAAACCTATTTATTATTAATTTGTAATTAATAAATTATTATTCAGAATTTTATAAAATTTTGCAAATGATTAAGTATTTATTTATTTACATTAAAAGGAAAGGCAATTAAATAAATATTTAACTTCTATTATTTCCCTAGGGTTTAAGAATTTTAATAAATAAAAGAAAATAAAACAATCCTAACAAAATTGGTTTCACTATTTGTGGACATTTATATGAAATTCTATGAATTAAATGGTGAATCTCGAAATTTAAATCTAAAATCTAAAACCTAATAAGCAACTTTACAGAAAACCCCCTCACATTTCCCTTCTTCTCCCTCGAGATCCCTCTCTCTGTTTAAAACAGAGGGGGCGCTGACCAGGCCGGCCGCCGGCATTGACCGACGATTTCCTCGCCGGCGGCGAGCTCCCCGGCGACGGGGCCTACCCTACACGACCTCCAAGATCTGGGGCACCTATTCCCCCACTTCTCCCTCGCAATTGGCACTCGAAAGGAAGCCCACGGCGGAATAGGCGGTTACAGCTCCGCGGTGCTCGCCGGTCCGCCCAACGGCGACGAAACGGAGGCCAAGTTCTGGCTTGAGAGAAACAGGGGACCTTGCGGAACCTCAGAAATACAAACACTCGGACCGAGGTGGCTTGAGGTATGCTGACCACGTGTGCCGGCGTCCATGACCAGCGGCGGCGCAAGAACAGAAGGTGGTGAGGACTTGGGAGCGATGACTGTCATCGATGATTTGATTGAACAGAAGAGGGGTTCAAGGAGGAGGCTCATACGAGAGTAATTGGACGGCAACAGCCAGACGATGGCGAAATTCACCGGCGGTCGTGAAGAACAGGGAGTGGCGGTGAGGTGAAAAGGATTGGCTGGAGGCCGGAGGTGCGATATATATCGATGTTTCAACCGCCAAAGAAGTCGTCACCTCCTGCTCGCCATGCTGGAGCTGTCTCTACGCGACGACGACGCGTGGCTCGGCACTTACCGCCTTTGCCCACCGACGGTGAGCAGGCAGCGAAACTGCTCTTCTCTGCTCCCCCTTTTCTTCTCTTTGTTGCAGCCAGTGAAACCTTTCTAAAACTTCCAAAACTGAATCTAAACTCTCAAATCTCCCTGAGAGAAACTTGTAGAGTAATCCAAACATAACAACTTCTCTATTGATACTTGTCCGATTCGAGCAACGTTTAACTCAGATTTTGAGCTTCAATCTCAGCACAACTTTTCCCCATATTCAGAGTTGTAGAAATTGAAATCCAAATTACTTTCAAATTCATACTCAAACTCTCTTCGATTCCCAAAGTGAAGTTGTCCTGGATCACTTCAATTGCATCTTCTCTTTTAGAACCTTGGTGATATTCTCAACCAAATGCTATTCAGCCAACTCAATTGCCCATCACCTTTGAAGCCCTAGCTGGATTCAAATTTCAAGCTCAAATTACTCCAAACTTTTGAATACAACACGAACTTGCTCGAAATACAAAGTTCTTTGAATAGACTTTAATTTCATTTCTCCTTTTTGGAGCTCTTCCAATTTCTCGGTGATTCATCATCGGGCCCAATTTGAGTCTGAACATTTCAGCCTTTTTAAACCAAACTCTGAATTCCCTTTTCATGATTCAATTTTTACCACGATTTTTGTCCTGAATCCAAACCAGATATTGGTCTGATACAAACAACAAAGTTGTTCAGTATACTTGTCTAAACATCTTTCCTCTTTACACCTTACTTAAATAACCATTGGTTTGCTCACAATTTGACACTCAAGATGGCTGTCCATTATGAAAATCTGAAATTAACTTAGCTCCTAAATTACTGTTTTTAGATGGTGAATAGTAACACTTCTCTTTTTCTCAAAACCAATTAATTGAGATGCTTCCAAGTCTCTTTTTGTCCCAAATTCCATTCCAATACCTTTCATAGGTCCCATTTGAATATTTAAATTTCCTTCTTTCAAATTCCTGTCGAATTTTGACCAAATTTTGACTTTGGTCAAATTTCCCTTTCGTATAAAAACATGGGATGTTACATGCACCCATTGCCCAAAAACTCAAATGTGGTTGTTTACATCTAAAATTGGCACTTATTGGTTTCTGTTGCTAGTCTGGGCAAACCAGTACCTCCGATTTTAGTAAATCGGTACTTCCGGTTTTACTAATATTCTCAAAATGCAAATTGGACTTCAATAATGTGTAGCCATCGCCAATACGATCGAAATGCATATAGAGAAGTCTGATTTGGAGTCCGCACAAGAGAGTTATGACCCTGGTAGGAACTGCATCATAGAAAACTAGGTGTACCGGTTTTGTAGAACCGGAAGTACGATTTTTCCCGTGCAGTCCGAATTAGAAGTTCTATTTTGACACGAGATGTGTATCACCTTCGACTCCTACTAAGTCTAGACCTTCACACGCTTTAAATATAAGGGGCAACGACCGATTGAGGCAATCCCAATCGAATCAAACATAATGCATCTATTGTCTACCTCTAAACCCTACTTTTCAACCGTTTTTGCTATCCATCGTGATCTCCACGACTATTGATGGCGTTCTATGCTCGCTGGTCGACCTAGGGCACGTCTGGCGATGTCCACGCCCTGACGGGGTCCCTCCTCTCTATAGGTTTGCTCGTAAACCTAGCCGTCCACCACCACGTAAGTGTGGTAGTTACCCTCTCGAACGACCAATTCCGGCGAGACCCAACAAAACCGGGCCTACCGGTTTGGCCTAAAACTGCTCCTACCGGTTTTGCGCGGGAGTTCACCGGAAGTTTGTTCCGACGACCACGCGATCTAGCGCTTGTTGTGTGTTGATCGGATTTTGTGTCAACAATGGTGCAACCCCCCTCTCTTGGCTCTAGCTTCACCCATGCGCCCATTACAATGTAATCTCATTTTCCTTTACGTTTGCATTACCTTTGCACCAACCAAACATCTCTTATGCGTCCAAATTATAGATCGGATAAAGTTCTGTACATAAGTTAACTTGTGTGTCAATGTTATGTAAATAAGTTATTATATTTTTAGATATAAAAAATTGTAAAAAATGAAAATTTTTCTAATAACAAAAGAAAAATTCGATACGAGGGGGTCGACCATGCTTGGTCCCATCTTATTCAAACCGTCGAAACTCGAAAGAAAGCAATACTCCGTCAGCCACCGCACCTCCCTTCTCCTCCAACGCCCCATCCCCGTGGCTCCTCAGTCCTCTCCTTCAAAGGCACGAACGGTTACCACTTCACAGGGGGCGGCGGATTGCACTACTCCATCTGACGCGGCGGGGGTCCACCTGTGCGGCGGCCGGGAAGAGTGGCAAGACGCTGCCGTCCGCCAGGTGTTCGGTGGTATGCGCTCAGCTTCATTCTGCTTATTTTAACGTGGGAAAAGTCTATTTTTCACCCTCCAACTAGTACAAAAGTCTGATTTTCAACTCATAACTACAAAACTGGACACCGAAGACCCTCCAACTATCCAAACCGTGCAAAATTGGCCCTTTGGGTGGTTTTGAAGGTGGTTTTGTATTTAATTAAAAAATAATTCTATATTATAAAAATCATAACTAAGTTATTTTGAATGACAAAAATATGAGTCCAGTGTCAATGTTATTCTAAAAATGTGACATATATGTTGGTGCACCATTAGAAGTTATTTGCATATTATTTATTTTTATTCTAATTATTTTTAGAAAAAACAATAAGACACTAGTAATATAAATATATAATATCCAAATAAAATTAAATAGTGTGCCAATAGGTTGGTTACATTTTAAGAGATCTTTTGGCACTGATTTCATATTTTTTGGATCCAAAATGAATTAGTTATGATTTTTTAAAGTTTAAATAATATTTCTGGTATTTCTATTAAATCCAAAACCACCCTCAAAACCACCCAAAGGGCCATTTTTGCATGGTTTGGATAGTTGGATGGTATTTAGCATCCGGTTTTGTAGTTTGAGGTTGAAAATCAGACTTTTGTAACAGTTGAAGGGTGTGAAACGGACTTATCCCTTTTAACTTTGTGTAAAACTTATTCCATGCCGTATGCCGACGCTCCATGGAACAATCTTAATATACTGTTTCTCGTCTCCTCTGCTACTCTGAGTCTCACATTGGTCAACGGCTCAACGCTAATCTAGCCAGCAAGTCATGGGGAGGAAATTCAGGTTCAGTGATCCCCATTCCTGATTACTGATGACCAACTTGTTTTTCAGTGCAAACAATCTACTAAGTTGCCCCTTTTGTGCTACTAGCTTCAATGCACAAATATCTTCACTGATTTATAGTTAGAGAATCACATTTCTTATAGATCATTTCTCAAGTAGTAACATGATAAAAAAAAACCACCCATGGTGATGGGTATTCAGTTAACCACTGAAGCTTTCGCCGACTGTTGTTTTGCTGTGAGTGAACTTCTATATTTCAAATATGGAGAGAAATGGGCACACACATGACACATATATTGGCCATTCACACGTTGCATCTTCTTGCTAATAATGTATTACATATTACATATCAATTCGTCCCAGATTTGGAGCCCTCACAGTGTCTTGTACATGGAGCATTATTTTCGAGCTCCAATTTGATAAAATATTTTCTGTGTAAGTAAAAAAAAGCTTCCTAGAATGCATATATACACATATTGAAGGGTCAAAGACTCAAATTATTGCTGCTGTTTTGTTTGCCATTCTTGTATAGCGAAACGAAGTGCATTGTTAGGAATTAACTGATGGTGTGCGAAACTAAGGTATGTCATGGGGGACATTTTATGCCCCGTTTGGATCCAATCTTTTATAGCCTCACCTTCGTATGTGAATCCGTCAGCAGCGATGTGCGGATCTCGCATGATTTCCTGAAACAATGCAATAATGTGATGTTATATTAGTTGGAATCAAAATGAAGCACATATGGAGGTGACCGTGACTATGATACAGACCACCTACTCAAAAGGAAATAAAACTTTCATGCAACGGCTGAATTTTAAGAGTAGCATGTGATTACTATGATATACATGGTACTTATTTGTTTCACATGAGACATTGCATTAATAAGTTGCTTTGTTTCTCTAATATTCTAGCGATATTGACTAGGTTGAGATTTGTTTTTTTTTCATCCACTCTACTCATGTTGATTACTAGAGATATTTAATCCAGTAACATAGAGTCAGCTTCAACAGCTGCTAACTGACCTGTGTCATTGGGCAGATGAAATATGATGGTGTCTCTGGAGGAAGTGATGAAGAAGTTGGTTCATTCATCATAGTTTGCAGGACACCCCATGCCTCTTTTGCAAGATCAGGGCGATCCTTTCTATCATACCGACTGCATTTCAGAGCTAGGCTTGCCAACTCTTCAGCGAGCTCAGGAGGCCAGTCCCCTGCTGAGGTGTCAAGTATCTCATGCAGGACTCCACTGCTCAAGGCTGTCTCCACCTCACTCCGAAGGCCTAGGGGGTTCTTACCAGTTAGCATACGCAGCAGTACTACTCCAAAGGAGTAGACATCATACTGTGCTGTGAGCTCCCCTGAACAAATGTACCCTGGATCCATGTATCCTAGTGTGCCTTTTATTTGGTCTGTTCTGTGGTAGGGGGTGACAGTGGTGTTTGTTAGATTTAAGGAACGAGAAATTCCAAAGTCCCCCAGCTTGCCTACAAAGTTAGCATCAAGGAGGACATTGTCAGGCTTCAGATCACCATGGGCGATGCCTTTTGGTTTGTTGGAGTGGAGGAAGATAAGCGCTGTGCAGATGTCAGCAGCAATCCTGATGCGCATTCTCCATAGGAGTGGCTCGGTGTGGTGCTTGCATTGAAGGCGGTCCTCTAGGCTGCCGTTTGGTAAGAATTCATAAACCAGCACTTTTGGATCTCTGCATACTCCTATGAGAGTGACAAGGTTTGGATGTCTCATCTTACATAGAATTTCCACCTGTATTATTTTAAAAAATCACAGATTTAGATACATGTTTCCTCCCATGAAAACAAGCTTACATTTGAAGTTGCTGAAATAAATTACCTCATCGTTGAACTCTCTCTCTCCTACAATGCCTTCTCGGTTGAACTTTTTTATGGCTACAGTGGTATGACGTAGAAAACCTTTGTACACGCTTGCACATCCACCATGTCCAATCTTCCTAGATTCATCAAAGTTGTTGGTTGCTTCTTGAATCTCACTGTAGCTAAACTCTGTCAAGGACACTTCATCAGAAGAAATAAATTCATTGTTGCCACATCGTCTACGCATCTCTTCAGCTTCTCTTAGAGCATCTTCTTTCTCACGCTGCAGATCTTCTTGCAGCTGTTGGAGCTGTTCCAACAGAGAATTGGTCTGGAGAAGCTTATTCTCTAGCTCTGCCTTCTGCTCATTTGCCTTCTGCAGTTCTTTGAAAATCTCGAAGTTCTCTTTTTCAAGAAATGCCTTTTCTTTTTCCAGTATTTCCTCTACCTCCCTTTTTTCTTTGAGGAGTGAATTTTCCCGTGCTTTGAACTGCATGAAAATTATTTAATGCATGAAAGATCAATTGACCATGTAATGAAAATACGTTCTTAAACCTTGTTGACACTTGGATTGCTTCTATTCGATATAATGGTGAGCATATAACAGTATGATTAAGCAAGAACAACAGAAAACAAAAACCATACCATCCTGGAAGCTTCAAACAGCTCCCTTTCGGCTTTCTGCCGGCCCTCAGATGCTTCCTTTCTTGAGCGTTCAAGCTCAATGCGGACTTGCTGCAGCTGCTCAAACACTTCATTTTGCATGCCAGTTTCCACCTATAAAATATTATGATTTGCTTTGAGTTCAATAAATATCATAGCATTATCCAACTACCATAAGTGCCTTTTCCAAAAGCAAAAATATTTACTAAACCAAATCATAGCAAGGGAACTCTCCCACATAACTTTGACTTACAACCTACTTGACTATAAGATTCCTAGGCAGCATGCCCAAAACTTCGAGGGGCTTTGTTCCTAGATCAATTCAGATAAAAGAGAGTTTGAATGAAACTAGAACTAGATTATGGCCATTGGTCATGCCCCAAAGCAATTGCCTTTGGTTTAAAACCATTAATATCATGCTGGTGATTGCATGTGCATTTGTTGTGCAAGATCCTTTGTAGACGATTGATCATCTGTTCACAGTTACAGTCATATATCTAAGGATATTACAGTCATATATCTAAAGCTATGAAAAATCCCTATGGCATGAAGATTATTACCTAGAGGTTTTACATGCATTTTCTCCCATTTAGGAATAATGAACTGCCAATGATGTCATCTGGTAGAGTTCAGAACATGTAATATTTATATATTTGAGATTCATTGAAGCACAGGGGCACATTACACTTAACTTTTTTTTAACATGTAGCAGTTAATTTCATCTTAACACTAAAAAGACTACTCGGTCTGGTATGATGTACCATGGACACTTGTTGCTCTTCAGGCCTGACTATTGAAGCTGGCGACGGTGATCCATCCATACTGTCCGAATCCTTTGGACTTGATGAGGAGGAACCTTCACTGCTTGGGAGGCTGGAGGTTGGAGAGCAATCTCTTGGTTTCACATGTACCGAATGCTGCGCTATATGCAACATCCTCTCCACATTGTTTGCTACGAATCCTGGAGATGAGTAACTAACTGAGTTTGACCGTCGAGGAGGGAATGGTTGGTCAGGAGACCCCATGTAACCAGGATGCCCGGGTGGCAGTGACACTGATCTTGCAGGTATCTCAGATTCATCTGACAGAGTGCTTGCAGAACTGCTTCTGGGTGAATCAGCTTTTATAGAATCCAGAGTAGCATCCCTGAAAATGATGAGGAATCACACTATTGTCTTACCAGGCTTCCCCAATAATAATGGTGAGTCATTGCTTGGGTTGGGATTGTTTTATAGTTGGATTCATGCTGCAGGGAAAATAAATGGTTTATACCTAGTGCAAGCAAGGGACCCTTTGCAAATGAAGAAGATCTGGCAATACTGTTTGGCCTGTTGATGCACAATGGATGCAACTTTTGATTTGGGTACTTTCCTCTTCCTGCTCATGGAAATTAATAGTCAACATACAATTTTTTTTAATTTAGACGGCGTGATGAAAGTAATAAATCATGTTTTGCTTATCAGAATTTCAATGGCACCCTGTAATTGTCATGTACCATGTAACAATTATGCAAGAAACAATAGCACTTGATTTTATTGCATATACTTTGTTAAGTTTGTTTTAGTAAGAAGTGTTATTCTGTTGGTCATTACTTGTTATCCTGTTGCCTTTATTTATTAACATGAAAAAGTGTCAGATGCGATGATTAACAAATTGACCATAATACTTGCACGACTCGGATGGTTCCTTGATATTCCAATAAGAGAAAGATGGTTCATTTATAGCTATAATCTACACATTTTAGGAATAAATCATGTACGATTTATGAAGATGGATGAAGTCTCATTATAGCATACGAATAATTTTATCTCTGCATACGTTGAGAAGGAAGACGTTCCCATGACAAGCTTTGTGATGTGATGCTGTTTAATTAGCTCTATGATGCCATTTGCTACATTGTTCTTCTCAATGACCAGTATTTCTGCTTGCACCTGTAAAGTTCATGTTTTAGTGAGATGACATATGGTATTACAAACTCTTACCGGTTAGTGAGAAAGGAAAAGGTAAAACAAGAAAGGTTTGCCTAGCGTATTATTGCTTATTACTAGTTGATTTTTCTAAAACAAATTCCATGAGTGTCACTAAATTGCTTTTCAACTAGGCCTCACATAAACCATGTCGACTTAAAAATTTATTATTTTCCCCTCGAGACAATCCCAAGTTGACCAGCATCCAGAGCTAAATCTAGGGGAAATTTGAGAAGTAAACTTTTCAATGAACCTAAGAAATAGAACTACGGAATAGACTGACCTTGAGATATAGCCTGCAGTAAGTCATGTATTGGTTCAGCAGTGTGTTCATCTCCTCCTGCTCAATCTTCCTGTATGCTTGGAGTTCCTTTTCTTCTAGCCGACTTGCAAGAACCATGCATAATCCTACAGAGCAATTAACAGAGGAAACATGCGTAGAGATGTTAATTTCGTGTGTGTGTGTGTGTGTAATCTTTGTAAATAGCCTGCGTGAAACAAGCAAAGTTAAGTTCAATGGAACTTTAGACTTTAGCGGCGATGTTTCTCCCCCCAGATGGCCCATAAAAAGGGGGTAAAAAAAAGGGCAACACATACGTGGTGTGGGTGAAATTGATTAGTACGCTATTCCCAAGTGTGTAGATGGATTGTTATGTCTCTGAGTCTGAAGCGAGATCGAGTGAATTCAAATATGCGTGCAACGTTGACGGGCATAAAAAGACATTGAAAATTGTACTAGGGGCTTATATATAGCGTTTGTAATGTGAATTAGGCTCCAGAAAAGAACAAGAGGTAGATACAAAGTAAGATTTAAAACAAATCAAAAGTTAATTGTTTACTTATACCGTTCGTGATCCTGTCGGCAGGTTGATGGACATGCAGAAGTACAAGGCTGAGATCGCCGCCGAGGAGCCCGAGGCTCCGAACCGCTCCGAGGCAGGACTTGGCGTCCTTGAAGTCCTTCCCGACGGCCACGCAGAGCTTGCCGCCGCCATCGCCGGCGACCACCGCCACGGCCTCCTCGTCAATGCCCCTGAGGCTGGCGCTCCGGCTGCTGGTCGAGCGGCCACTCCCTCCGCGCATGAACATCCTCTCGGCGTCAGGCTGCGGCGACGAAGGTGATGAGGGGAAGGAATGGGGAGAGCCCCGGGCACTGACCGCAGCCATGTGCAGCTGAGGGTTTGGTATTATGCTAACACACTCCAGCTAGCTGAGGTACCTCTGCACCTAGCACCACAGGAGAAGAAGCAAAGCTCTTTATATACATATATGTATATAAGTAAATATATATGTCGTGCAGGAGGAGGATGGTTTAACTACTATATGCCCTCGTTTCTTGCTGGTGCTGGCTACTGATGGCAACAATTGAGCAGCAGAGGATAGACAGATGGAGGCAAGGATGAAGCAACAAAGCTAAAAGGCCACTCCTGTCCTATACGTGTGTCTGCACGAGCTCGTCCATGGTTCCTAAAGCCTAGCGGTCGGATTCATCGTACTGCCACAAAAGATCCATCACTAAAGGGATGCGTGAAGGCTCTTTTCGGCGAAGATACATATGTGCACAGTGCAAAGAAAGACGATTCGCCGTGAGAATTGAAGATGCGGTTTCGGAGAAGTTTCCTCCTGGATGCTATTGGCCTCAGTACAACGACGTGGTTTCTTGAATTCCTGTACAGCTGGAAGCCGGGAATATACCTGGTGTGGTCATTGATACTCTCGTCTCATCCTTGGTTTACCGTGCACTTTATTTTGAGATGATCCTCCACAGCCTTGGCATAAACGGAACACGTCGATCTCGCTCACCCAGTCAGCCTCTAGCTTGCCCTTGGTGGGTGCACGCATTCCGAAGCTGATCAACTTGTCATATGAAAAAAGATCCTGCTTGTTGTTGTTGGGAAGGTCAACGCTTGGAGTTGCAACTGCAACCTTACAATAATTAAATTGTACATAAAACATATACGCATTGGCTTCTTTATATAAACGGGGGACCATGGAATACTGAGTGGTATATTCGAGGACGACGACGTACGATGCCTCGTCCTCGTCTGCTCCACGCTCGATCTCGGTGTTAACACGACAGGGTAGAGACGATAGACAAAGCCAAGTGTGGCGGAGCATGAAGCAACCGCGTCCCTCCGTCCTGCAAGCATTGTGTGCGCCGACATTCATGCGCAACGTAGCCGCCCAATTATGTCTCTCTCAGGCTATATCGACGTCACTGATTTAAGTGACGACCTTCAATTAGCGTTTGCAATTATGGATTATATATATGTGTGTGCATATATGTATATACATATATATAAATAATCATCTCTGCTGAGTCAACCAGACGACCAATCGATTGATTCGATTTTAGGCAGCAGGCTGGCCAGATATACAGTGGTTGACTTTGACGGCCACTAGGGCCCGGGAATTTATACCTTATCATTCACGTCATCTCCTCTCCGGCTCGTCGTTGGGTATGGTCCTATCTCGCTCTATGTGTATCATTCCTCACCATGGATCCAAATAAGCTAGCTGAGGGTGCAGCTAACTGCCATGTTTACTTCCAAAAGATCTTTTCAACTTTCCTATTCATCCCTCTCAGAAAACACGCTTCCTAGAAAAGTTCTTCTTCAATTCCCTTCAATTTTCCTATTCATCCCACTCACAAAACACGTTTCCTAGAAAAAGTTATTTTTCTTCCCCAACAACTAAACACACCCAACAACTTGAGACCCACCACCACACACAACTGCCAGGCAGGCCCCCAATATAATGCGCAAGTGAACGAGGGACAAGACCCGTGGCTCGTGCACCACCCAACCCAACTCGTCAGTCATCACTCGCCACAGCTGGTCAACGCAAATGGGTCGGTCGTCTCTCGTCTGCACTGCGCGCGCCTGCGCCCACGCATGTTTCTGTTGACTGCCTCGCCACGCATGCCTGCTGACCGTGACCATGACCGTGACTGACCGGCCACGCTAACGGCCAACCAATCGGTCAAACACTTTTGGACTCAAATTCATAGTTCATGTAATTAAGTATTAACCACGCTCTGTAAAGTGTAAACACACTCTGGCTACTACAGTGTACACGGGAGAAAGTCATAACAAAATCAGCAAACACGTCTCGCGTCTCGTTATCGGAGATACGCATTACTTCTGAATAATGTAAATAGTACTAGTAAGTTCATTATATTAAGTTGTGAACATGTTGATAAAATAGGAACAAAAACTCTTTGTACCCGTATACTTTTCCCCCTCTCTTTATACTTCTTCAGTACTACTTATGAGCATTCGTGTGTACTAGATGTGCACTTTGGGCACCCACAATGGGATGAAAAAGGTTGCATTAAGCAATAAATACTTCCATAGAAATGCACCTTAACTATTGTAGAGCATGACCATAGGAAAGAATCCTTTAAGGTTCACCTAAGCTTAAGATGCACCACAATAATAAAAAAAATCTTTTAGTCTCTTTCTTATTCCATATCTCTTCTCTCTATTGAAATGTGTAGCCGGTGGAGTCTTTTTTTTTAATGAACAGACGCTGGTGGAGTTGAACCTGGACAACTTTTATTGCAAATGGGTCCCGCTCTTATGTCCATACATTGTGTGCCTAAAGGACATAACAAAAGCTCACTAAGGCATGTCAGATCTAAGGGTCAATTGGCCAACAATACATTGCACTGGGCAACACCAATGGTAGCTGTCAAATCACACCTTAAGGTGGGGTCCACATAAAATAGCATTAGCTATTGCCAAGTACGCAATGTGTATGGCTCATCTTCCTTTTAAGTGGGACCCATGCTTACTAAAAAAAATTCTCCAACACCAACAACCTCACGGTGATAAAGGAGCAACAATGAAAAAAAAGATTATTTTATTTGCTTGTGGTGCACCTTAAGCTTAAGGTGAACTTTAGAAAAGATTCCCTTAAGATGTTGCTCCACAATGGATAAGGTGTGTTTGGCACAGGCATTTATTGCTTAAAGTCACCTTTTCATACACATTGTGGCTGCCTTAGCTTGTATGAAAACAGAGCTAGGGACCAAAGTACACAAGTAACCATGTATGTGGGCTTTCACGAACACCGTCCGAACATATATTAATGTGATATGCTTGTTTAGTAGGGCTTCGACTTTTGTTAAAATGAATCTGGTTGTGTTTTTTTTAAGTGGATTCTTTGATAAAGTTGGAGCTATTTTAGAAAACGTTTGGTAAAACAGTTTCATCTTAGATTCATCCTTGTATTGTGAGAAGGAGCCGGAGAAGCTATAAAACTTTTCCAGTGAAAGCTGTTTTCAGCTTCTTCTTTGGCTTCAGCCTTGAAGTTGTTTTCTACATCACTGTTTGGGTTGGGCTTCAGCTCAAGCCAGCCGTGAAGGCCCAAAGAGGGCCTTAAACACAGCATGTTTTCTTGGTCGTGGTCGCTGGGTCAGCAAAGGAAGTGGGTGTTGGTAGCTGCATGTGCTACTTCATTGGGCTGCACTCATTGGGTTACTATTTCATATATGAGAGTTAATGAGGGTGTGTAGAGATGCCATGGGGGTTTAGTCCAACCTGGCCAAGCTATGGAGGTGGAAGCCAACATATAAGGGGAGCTCTTGTGACTGACTCCAAACGGTTGAACTTGCATTGGAGAGCACACACGGACACGCGTGGATCACGTATTTTCGCGTGATTACCGCATGATTTGTGGCTAGTGACATATTGCGACGTGTTCTTAACTGGTGGGTCTCCTTTGCAGTATTATTATTTTGGCTCACACCGCCAACACCAATACTGCTACGTCAACCCTAGGAGCGGGATAAGCATGACCTCGTATATGCGCTGGCTCTCAGGATTGCACATCGAGAGATACCATGGAGTTGTTCCTTGTTATCTGGCAGATCGAAACGTGGGCTACATTGCTCTTCCTCTATAAAGGAGATGTCCTATTGACAAGGACGAGGAATGATACTTCAACTCACACATTCTCCATCTTCTCTACTGTGCGTGTCGCCTCTCGAGCTATTGTCGTCCCTCCGTCAGCTATGCAACAGATCAAGGGAGAGCGGTGCCTCCGAACCACCTCGATGATCTGAAGGCTTGCATGAGTATCCGTGATCAGGTTACTAGGAACTAGGAAGCGTACTAGCGATCGCTCGTCACTACATCCTATACTCCAACCTTGTCTACATATTCATCGACTTCGTACACATCTATATTGGCCTCGTCGTCCAGCTGTCTTTGATCTCGAGTGTGACATTATGAGTATTACGTTTTCATCTCTAATTTCCCTACACACGCCATGGTTGTTTTGGTCTAATCACCAGTCATGTTCCTAGCATGTGTAGGGTTTGGTGTTTTATCTCATATGAATCTGTATTACTAGCATGTGTAGGTTTTGCTAGTACTTTTAGCAAGATCAAATTAATCTTAGACCCTGTTATTTGCAACAATGCAGAAACACTGAGATAATTAACATGGCTGGACTTTTGGATGTGTGGCCAGTGGTGGACCTAGGTTTGCAAATGACAGTAGAAAATCACTAAACATTGAAGGATACAAGTAAGAAATAACCTATTGTCTTGAATTCAACGATTTAACTAGTCTAATGAATGGTCTCTATATGCAATTTTTCTTTTGGAAACCGATGTGCAATAGGTTTGAATCGGCCTCTAAGAATGTTTCTTTGTTGGATGTGTTTTGGAAAGTTATACAATGCCCCATTCCTCTTCATGGTCTAGAAATTCTACAAAAATAAATATACAATGCATCAACAATCAAACGAAATCCATGATGCAGGTCCTGGCGACAAGTGCTCGAGTCCAGCCGGCAGACAACTGAAAGAGCATCTAGTTCCCTTAGTGGTTTTGGTGCATTGTGTGACAACAATTATTAAAGGACTAATGTTTTCATCTAAGATTGTGAGCATGTTGGTATTCATAAGCTACATGGACATAACAAGTTGAATATTGGTTATATGGCTCACAATAGGGAAAAACAAATGACTATGTGATCTAGTGATGATATTATGAACAAAACATCAAGCAAAGAGTAAATTACACATAGAGATGAATTTAATGATAAAAATATGTTGTGTAATGTCTCTAATGACAATTAATAAGCTTGATTGACAATATGATGATCTCATTGTTGGAAGCTCTAAGATATGGTCAAAGAACAAAAGACTTCAAGGTGTTTATGATACAAGATGATATGTATATATGAAATACTTGGGTCTTATGATTGGAAGGTTGATATATATAGAATAATCATTAAAAGTCAACAATACATATTTGAAGAAAGATTTATAAGGTGTTGTCCTTCGTGAAGATCAAGTGACCCTAAGGTGAAGGTTGTTCTGATCAAGTGCTTGGATTTGAGGGACTAAGCAAAGGTGAAGGGAAAGTGGTGACTTGACCGCGAAGAACTTAGCTAAGGTGAAGAATCAAACCAAGTGGTTGACACCGAGGAATCAAAGGTCATGCGAGTCTCATAATGGAAAGCATAATTATTTTATATGATAAGGGTGACTATATGGGCCAAAGAATGGATATCACTCTCATGAGTTAGAGATCTGGTTTAAGTCACTAGCTCAAAGGTTATGTGCTCAGAGACAAGAAAGAAGATGATGCAGATCCTCATGAAGAGACATTGATCAAGTATGGCTCAATAATCAAAAGAGAAGGTTAAGTTGATAAAAATGCATTTACTTTTAATCTTGAGTTTACGAAAGTCGTACTATTAAGAGGGATGCATCACATTGTGTCTTGATCATGTATCATTGCTCAAAGTAACCTATGCGAGTTGATGAGAGACACAAAAAGCCACACGAATACTTAGACATGTGCTGACTGGGCAAACCGGAAGTTCCGGTTTCCCAAACCAGAAGTTCTGGTTCTTGAGTAGTTCATGTGCTGACAAGTCGAACGGCTAGTTCGTTTGAAATCCCAGAAGTTTCGGTTTTGGTAATCCAGAGATTCCAACTTCCAACAGCTAGTTTCGTGGAGAGCATCTATAAAAGCCTCTCCACCCCCTCTTGTGCTGGTTGCTATTGCTGAGGTTGTTGTTGTGCTGCCCTTGTGCCCAGAACTGAAAGAAAGCCAAGTTTAGCTCTCCCCAACCTCTCTTTGTGAGGTAGCTTGAGATTTGATCATATCCTTGTGTTGGGTAGTAGAGAGAAACCATGAGCAAGATTGTGAGAGCACAAACACTTTGAGCATTGTTGTGTTGATCTCGTTCTACAAGTGATACATTTGTTACTCTTGGAGTTTTGGCCTCCTAGACGGTTAGAGGATGCTTGTGAGCTCCCAAGTTGTGTGGTGAGCTGCGGGAAGTTTATGCGGGTTGTGTTTCGTCTCCGCAAGGAAAGAAGCAAGATAGTGGAAGTGGGAAAGTGGTTGAAAAAGACCCGACTCGGTGGGAGGAGTTGAAAAACTCGGTCCCTAAAGAGTTTCTCAACGGAGAGTAGGATTCACCGATCCTGTGTGGTTGCTTGTGGGCACAGGGTGAATCCGAACTTCGGTCAAATAAATCCTTGTGTCTCTTCTTTGTTTCATTTATTCTTGCATTATTTGTGATTTGATGAAATGTTTGATCTACTATGTTGGTAGTGTTTCTGTGTGCAGGGACTCTGTGAACCTGCTAAGAAATACCGCAAAAGCTCACTCTACAAGATTCATCAAATCAGAGCTCGTGAGAAGGGGTTTTTGAGCTAAGTGTTCTATTCTGTGTAGAACCGAAAGTTCTGGTTTGGATGGCTGACAGCTCATTTCTTGAGAAATATCAACAAAATTTCAGGTCGACTTATTCACCCTCCCTCCAGGCGACATCTATGTCCTTTCAACAAGGCTAGCCCGCGGAGGAAACAGACACTACGTCGTCGGATTGCCAGTCGCCGCCGCACGCATGCGATCTCCACATGGTCAGGCCTAGCGGCATGGTGGGCGAACGACGGCATGGGAGATGCGACTCATGAGGTCGGAGGAGGTTGGAGAAGGGTGTTTCGTGAGTGGACTGCTGTCTAATGGGCTAGAAGATATGATTTTTTTTCCAGACCCATTTTTAGGGTGTGCCAAGGCTTAGGTCCGCCCTGCTAGCAATGGGCACACCAAGAATGTCTCGGCTTCTACACACGTCGTGCTGTCACGGTCGAGACTCAATACTCTGCCCAACATCATCGTGGTGTCTCCCCTTGCAAATCCGAAACTTCATATGCGACAGGGTGAAACCAATGGGAGTCTCAAGACTTCTCTTACGCCTGTTTCAGCCGGCGATCGATGAGTCGTTCACCTCTCTTATCTTCTATCTTCGCTAGCAAAGCTTTTTTTTCTGATGTGTACCAAGACTCGCTCGCTTAGTCACTGTTATCTTTACTCCTAAAAGGAACGGAAGGGCGAGTCGTCGTCCGCGCGACACCATCGCGTCGCCCCCTCGTGAAATCGCGCCCCCCCCCCCCCCCCGCTGGACCAAACACCGACGCTGTCGCCGCTGTACCCCGATGCCCGGCCTCCATCCGTTCGGCGCTCGACCTGAGCCCGACGCCGTCGCCCGGGTTCCCTCCGCCCGCGTTGATCGTTCGACGCCCGGCCTCCATATGTTCAATGCTCGCGAGGCCGACGCCGTTGCCGCCAAACCGCGTCGCCGGTGTACACGACGCCCACTCCGTTCCCGTCGACGTCGGCTGCCGCCGTCGCCGCCAAACCCCCCACCATTTGTCCGCACGGCACGAGGCCGACGCGGCTGCCTAAGCCTGTCGCCGTGGCCGGCCTCCCTCCGCCTGCGTGCGCGAGGCCGACGCCGTCACCGCTAAACCACGTCGCCCGGCCTCCCTCTGCACGCGTTGATCGTGGAGACCTCCGTCCCCAGGTGCAAGCGCAGGCGGGTCTCAAGAACAAGGTTAGTTTTGGAGTAGTACTTTGCGTTTGCTTTCTGCTAATCAGTGTTGACACTGTTCCCACTGTTCTATGCGCAATTGAATCGGTGCTGCCTGAGCTCCAGCGGAGATCATCGCTTGCACTGATCCTCCATAGCACCCAATTTACCGCAGCATTTTCATCATTGAGTAGTTACACTGAATCTTCCAATCAATCAGTCTGATAATAACACAAAACATCAGATGTTGGCAGTCGCATGTCACACCTAACTGAAGATCATCAACATCTGCATGTAGTTCACAATGATCTGAATCATGCAACCACAATAGTAGTTTCTCTGAATTTCTCCTTAACCGGTGAGCAATACGAAGGCCTGCATATTACACTTTTTTTTCTGTACAATCCTAATTTAATTTGGTTTGTTGTTCACCTAACAACCAAGGAAGCTTCAGGTCGGAAGCGATTCTCCATGGGAGCCAAACAGGAAGCTTTTGGTGGACACGATTCTCTACAAGGTGGCTTCTCCAGGAAATTGGTTTTCAAGATAATCACGTTTGACGCAAGTCGTCCCAAACGGGGCCTTAACAGATTTAACGAATGACAATGTTGGAGGTGTGCCCTTTTTTTATCGTTACTAATATATGTTACAATGAACTTTAGGTGTCTCAAATGTATCGAACTCACCATCACAAGTCATAGATGCAAATAAGCGTAAACAAGAGAGGGGCAAAATTCGAGCGGCAACTAGACGTGCGGCGATGACCAATGAAGAAAGGAAAGAGATGAATAAGAAGCGCCGTGAAGCATATCACCTGAAAAACCGTTGGACCGTCAACAGGTATATCTTTACTGATGTTAATACAATTACGGCTTTCCTTGCCAAATGATAGCAACATAAGTATGAAGATGTATAGGATGAAACTTGCTGCTATCTTGCTCTTGTCGGAACGCAAGGGAAAAAAGGTTGTTAGCTACTATTAGAAACAGATGACGAAGAAACGGGTAGTCTGGATGATGTTATGAAAATAGTGATCTGGTATTTTCAATAAACATCAAAGCAAGTGGTGAAAAAATGTCCGATGAGAAGTTCTGGTTACAAAACTTGTTGGCTGCGGGTATGCCACTAAGCAAACAAGAGCTGAAAGTAATGCTGTGTGATCACATTGTCTCAATTGATGACGTCGATTATAATATTTTAGGCTACTAGGATTTTTAATACATTATTTAACCTTATTATTTTACATGATGAACTGGCTGTGAAGCTTTTATCCATATAATATAACTTTGACTCTGAGTGATACCTATCGGCGTTACATGAGAACCAAACTATGTCTCTAGGATGTTTCAACTTAGGAGTTTGTTTTCGTGCGTACAGAAGTTTGACGTGCTACAGCCAGGAGATTGCAAAGCACTACATGGATCTTTGTTTATGTGTAAATTTGTACCTCATATAACTAAATGTCACAACCAAGCCATAGTCTTTGTTCTATATAAAATATGATATGTGGTTTTTTCGTCTATCTCAACAACTATATATTGCAGAAAACGTGTGAATTAACACGAGCTCCGATCCAAAGTACCGTAAAAATCATAGTGCACAAGAGTGGACTACAGCAACTGGCGGATGGAGAATTATGATATACAACATCCAACGTTGCAGATACGTACGTAAGAATGTTTCCTCTTATTTCTTTTAATGATATCCATTTTTAACCCCTACCACCTACATATGTTTTCCAGTTTCTCTTGCCATGGCTACACGCCCAGAGTTTTTTCTTTATGTGTTAGATCATAAAGACATGAAAATCACGTTTATTGACCTTAAGCCAGTTTCAGACTAGATATATGTATGCAATGAATATACATATCCCTAGCTGGAACCATCGGGATATTTTCACGTGGTCGTATACACGTGAAGACCGTATTGAACTTGACCACAAAGGGTAGCTAACTATCACTCCTTTGGTTTAAATCAGTAATATGTTTAATTTTATAGTAGTAGTCTGACAATAAGTAGTTGTATAGGTATACAAGTGGTTTTCTTGTCGTACAATACATGAACGCGTGGAAGAGTAACTAGAAGACTCCAATATGTAAGGTTAGTGCACTAATTTTTTGTAATACATATAATTTTTTGGTACATAATTGTGACACATATATATAAGATACTTACGTTTGTGCTCCTCATGTGTACAAGATCCGACAGCAATGCATCGGAATTTTGTCATTGATGTCTTGTCGCATGAAGCAAATGTATATCAAAATATGCTTCTGACGGATGTAAAACAATACCTTTATCACATCACGGGTTTAAATTTGACGTAGAGCATATTGTTGTTTTAGAACAATAAATTGTATCATATAAGAAGCACATACCGTATGTCGTAGCACTCGATCACATTATTTAATTTCACATTATAGTTGTCTTATTGTGTGATCTAAGTATATTTATTAGTACAAAAGATTATTTGTTCCGTAGCAACGCACGGGCACGAAGCTAGTACCTACTCTAAGAGCAAGCTCAAGCACATGCTTGTCACACATGGGGAGCTAGGGAGCAAAGAGGAAGGTTGATGACGAACAGAGCAACTCTTTTGTCCTTGCGCCGCCATTGCACGCCCTGCTGCAACGAGCGGGCGGAGAAGGATAGGGACGATGGGGAGGACTTTGGGGACTTGTGGACGAGCTCAGCCTCGTTGCATTGGGTTCGATTTTTCCTCGTACAGTTGGACGTAACTATCCTAGCGTATTTTGGCAACTATCAGCTTTGCGAGATCATACGAAAAGATACATGTATTGTGGTCTGGAAAGCGTATTTTGGCATTACGTCATTTCCGCTCCCTAGGCGGATAGGCCTTAGCAGACGAGAAGCGGAAAAGGAAGAGCGTGTTTAGATAGAGGGATGAAAAAGTACTTTTTTTTTAGGATGCGTGTTATAGGAGGGGGATGAATAGAAAATGTGAAAAAGGAATACTTTTGAACTAAACACGGCCGAATCCTCCCCTGATCCCCTCCATCGATCGAAAAAGGGCGAGAAGGCCAGGCCAGCAGAGAGACCCAGAAGGCCAGAACCCATCATGGAAGGAGCGGCGGCGCCGCCGCTGCCATCTGCTACGGTGGCCAGTGGTAGAGGCAGAGACGAGCCAAAGCAGCCTAGGGTAGCCGCCTGCGACGTGGAGGCGCTGCGGAGGTGCCTGGAGGAGAACAAAGGCGACCGCGTCAAGTGCCAGGCGCACATCGAAGCTTTCCGATCGTCATGCTCCTAGAGAAGACAGGCCAGCCGGCCTCTCAGATCGCTGTACGAGCTCGCGCTTCTTCGGAATCGAAACATTATTTTCCCCTTTCCCCATACATGTCTTCTGTAGATCTACAATTCTTTTGAATGGGAATCCGTGGAGCAAAACATGATCGAGTTGTTCCTCACACTACTATCACACATGATCATTTTCTGCTACACGTAGCTTCAGGTTGAATTTAGTCTGTCCCCAGTTGAGTTTCTGAGACACCAGCCAACCAGTTGAGTTTGAAAACTGTGAAATGGCATTGAGCTTTCATCCCGAGAAATTTTACTGTCTCTAATTTTGGGACAGTACCGTACGTGTGGCCAAATTGAAATCTGTATATGGTTGGTCCATACGTGTTCTGCCTCACAAACTGAAACTGAGGCATCACATTTAGGACTGGCATCAGATGGCATGACAGTTCATATGTGCACTTGACCTCTCATGTACACTAGATTCAATTGCTCTTAGCCTCTTACCAAATTGTGCCTAAAAAATAGCCTGCTAGAATCCAACAGTGAGAAGGGCGAACTACTGAAGAAATGAAATCAGTGTTGTGCAGTGGTTTAGCCTGCCCCTCTGCCCCATGTTTCCATAGCTATAGCCATGTAGAATGGGCCTTGAAATTACAATGCTATATCCCATAGTTCACGCCACACTACCTAGTTAAAACATGAGAGTATGTGACGAAGATCATCGATCTGCAAGAGTAAACATATCTAACTATTGTTTACCATGTCTGCTTTCTTTCTGAAGCCAAGCTGTGCAGAAGTCCTGAAGCATTGGGTTCAGGTAAGATTCACGAATTGGAAAGTTTGACTCTGAAGAGAGCACCAAATTTTCTTGCATATATTCTGATTACTTAACCATGGTAATAGAAATTGAGAAAGCTATGGAACAATGGTAACCAGGAATTCGTTTTTTTTCCGAGAATACGCAGGAGAGTTGCGTATCTTTGTATTAAGAAGAAAACCAGGAATTCGTTTGGACTGTGCTAAAAAAAGGGAATGCGTTTGGATTTACTGAATGATACAAAGTGAATATCAAGGTTAATTTTCTTATTTACATGGGCATTGTTTTGTCAATTTGAGCTCCCTTAAGCCCTGTATTTTAAAAAATTTGGTGATACAATTACATCATAAATACATTGGTAAATGGTAGTAGATGTGCGTGTGCACAAATACTTATAAATACTCACGTTACCTAAATTTAAAACATCTAAATCTAAACAACTAGAATGTAGTAGGGCACACCACTCAAATGATCTGCTGTTTTTGTCAAACTGACCTTGTGGTTTTCATTGCCACAATCTCTAGTTAAGATTGTGAGCATTTTTATTTCTGGAGCACACACAGAAAACTTTAGATCCGAAAAGTGGCATAATTAGGTAATCAAATAATCGATGTTCATTCGGTCGCCCATTTCTTATCCCAACAAGAACCTATGTTGTAACAGAGCACAAGTCCCCTGTTTGCCGTCTAGTAGACGCATTTTAGAGGGAACTGCTCCAATGGCGGTTCAAAGTCCTACGTGTACTGGAATTTAACTGGGCATCAGTCATATACCCTCTCCGACATTATTATTTGCTTGTGTCCATGTATCCAACCCCTCTTAGAAAGAATGATTTGCTTGTCTCCATGTATCCAACCCCTCTTAGAGCAGTCTTTATTCGCTAATGAGAAGCTCTAGCGCATATCGTTGACATCCTCACCTAGGACTGCATGTTGTATAGCAATCTCAAATGAATCTGGGGACCCTTGCCTGTCCTGCATCTTGGAAAATTGGTTTACTTTCATATGCTTGAGCTAACTGATACAAGTCTCCCTCATCTGTATGTGATGGCCTGTTTAATTGCCCCCTTAATACTGGCAATCATCCAATGTATATCAATCAGCAATACTAATGTACTGTATTACTCAATCGTCAAGTAGTGGCCAGAGACATGTTTGTGTCATTGTGTGTATTTGTTTTATGCAGATTTGTGTATGTAACCACACGATAAAACTAAGGATGCACACTGATAGAATTACCTTGAAATCCTGCCCAGGTATTTTGATTTCCAACTTTGCTTAGGCGAAACCCAAACAGGCCGTTCTCGTCGTGTCAAACACTCAAACTCGAACCAGCACTCCCTGTTTATTATTCATGTCTACAGCAATCGCCCAGGCCGCCTCGTCCTCTTTGTCGTTTTTTTTTTTTTTTTTGCCATGGAGCAAATAGCATCATCACCACACACTCCTCCAAAGCTGAGTCTGGGTTGATAAACGCTGAGCCTGTTGAAAGGTTGTACTTGCACTGGCCTGCCTTCATGGGGCTATCAACCAGCCTGCTACGTGGCAGCCATCTGGGATGTAGGAATTCATGTAGGTTGAGTAAGGCTTCTAGTGAAGCTGCTGGTGGACGAACTTGACGCGACCTCCGATGACGGCGATGTCTAGAGCAAGCCGTGCATCGCCTTGCCGTGAATCTGAATGGAGAGGCCGTGGAACCCCCGGATGTAGCCAAGCCCAAGCGTGGGTGGCGGGCTGGCGGCTGTCGACTCGAAGCCCAAGCCCAAGTGTGTATCATGGGCCGGGCCGGGGTAGAGTAGACCGGCCTGGGAAAAAAAGTAGTGGCCTTCCTCACACACACTTCTCTAGTTCTCTTGCTTGAGCAAAGCAAGCAGTCGACCTCCTGCTGCTGGGTGTTGGCGATGGCGACGAACGCGGGGCTGCGCGCGTACCGCGAGGTGCTGCGCCTGGTGCGGCGGCTGCCGGCGGAGACGCAGCCCTACTATGCCAAGTACGCCCGCGAGAATTTCGTCAACTACCGCGACCTCTCCGCCGACGAAGACCTCGCCTCCCTCCTGCGCCGCGCCCACACCCACTCGTCATGGGTCCTCTCCAAGGTATCCAACCAACCATCTACGTCTGCTTCGATCTCAACCTTGCTTGCGTCCATGTCCTCCTCGAATGATTCATAGTCTAAGCAAGCACGCTCTGCCTTGCAGTACTCGATCGACGCGGAGAAGGCGGCGGCGCGGCTCAAGGCTCTCGGCGACGGCCAGGCCGGGCATTGACGCGCGGAAGGTGTTCGACCATATGCCGCTTTCCGCTGGAGGCTTCTGTTTAGCGTTGGCTATTGTTTGATTTTTCCAGGCATTTGCATCTCCGTATTTAATAAATTTGTTTAATGGTTTTGTTTTCTTTGATTTGATCCAGTCTCCAAGTTCTATATATGATTCGATGCACACACATTTGTCTGTCTGCTTTCCCTTTCTTATCTCCACTCAGTTCAACAATGCTCGGTTTCGACTTCACCATCTTTATTTCCTTGAGACAGAGTTTGAGTGGTATCCCGCTACATGGACATCTGCATGATATTGGACATGCTTATCTAGCATATTGCCTCAGGCTCAGATAAGGTTGTGAACTTCTGTTCAAATCAAAATTAATAAGGCGCACAGATCTCTCTTAACATAGTCACATGGACTCAAGACATGGGTATTAAGGTTGTGGCCTTCTGATCGATGGTTAAAGGCGACAATGTAGAAGAAACATTGGGAGAAGTAGCGGACCTAGCATGATTCACCCCCTTTCTATGGAAGTAAAAGCAAAATGGATGCTTCAATCATATGTGATTATAAAACTTTTATCTAAACTTCGAATCAATTTTGTATTGCACAATTATGTTACATACGATAAGAGCTTCGAAATAAAAAGTAGATTACAATTATATTATCAGAATGCTCCTTACAATTGTGGGACATTTTTTTTGATAAATCCAGAACAATAGGAGAAAATAGTATTCAAATTAGGTATTAATTTGTTCTAAAAAAATGATACAACTAAGTCCAAAGAACATTCAGATTATATTGTTTTGAATGTGAGGGAAGAACAACTTTGAGTCGAAAGTAAATATTGAGGAAGCATGCCAAGATATTAAGGATTCTAAATTTCTGGTTGCATGCATATTGTACCACTTTATATAAAAATCGGTGTGATCCAGTTATGAATACTTGTTTGTCCGTAGGAATTTTCTTGTTTATACCCTCGTTTGATAATCTTATATGGGTTATTTTTTTATTAGAAAAGTTTGTTTTATATACAAATGACTAGAGTATCTTACAAATGGTACTATGATTACCCTTTTTGTATATATCATCCACAAACTTAGTTCAACTCATGCCATGCTATTGTTAATGTGGTAACTACAATGACACAGGGAAGATGGCTTATGTGAGTATGAGGGTCTGATTGTATATTTTACAATCTGTGGAAACAAGCACACACCGATATTATTTGATTAAAACTTTATTGAATTTAATGAACAATTAGCAGCACCTGGTATTCATATTGATGAATCTAAAGAGATAACGATAGGTGACGGCAGACAGATATGAGTAAGAGATAACCAATCAACATATATTGTAGTTCTAAATATAGATAATAAATAAATCACAGCACTCATTCAAGGCGTCTGCTCTCATTCAAAGCATATTGAAATCCCTGCTTTGGTTTAACACTCAGTACCGACCATCCTACTTGTCATACCCGGTTTTAGAGAGAAAACCGAGTACATCTCATATGTGTGCCAGGATCAAATTTCACACATATGATAGACCGTGAGTGAATAGCAGAAACAGTACTCAAACGAATATTTAATAAATAAGTATTTATTACACTCACGAATAAGGCTCAAAGGCCAAAATAAACTGGTTCACACGATAACTAAGACGATATCTCCAAAAGCACTCCACAGGCAACTGACTGGTGGAACACACGCCTAGAACTCATCAAGATCGCTGAGGTACTCTGCTCCAGGATTACCTTCTGATCCAATATAAGCAAGGGTGAGTACGCTTATGGTTGGTACTCAACAAGTGGGGGAAATATGCAAGCTATCAAGGATAGGCTGGGTTTGCAGCGGTTAGCATTTTAGTTGGTCAAGTTTTATTAACTAGCAACTATTTAATAAGATATAAGTATATACCACCTCATATTAACTATAAGTAAGCATAAAGTAAATCATAAACATAGATAATGAACATAACCAATAACGTATGCATGCGATGATTTGATTTTATGTTTCGATAGTTTAATCACGTGAGGGTCCAGGCCGTTCATGACCGCGAACACGGCTGTTATAACAGTTTTACACTCTGCAGAGGTTGTACACTTTCACCACAATTCGCGTAAAAGCTCCGAAGAACTTTAGACCCAACCATGCAGTGCGGGCCAGGCACGTACCACACTTCCGAGGTGTGACTGCATAGGGACGCTACGAGGCCTTTACAAAGATTCCCTAGTTAGAAACAATCCGCTAAGGTTTCCGGATCGGAAGCAGGCATAACCCTTCCTAACGGGCACAGTGTCTTAGCCAAGCCCACTTCCCGAGAGAACCGGGCTATACACCGTCAACCGCCACCCCCCATGCCCTTTCGGTAAGATCATTCCTAACCAAGGTTTCTAATTAATTAGCCAAGACCAGAGCCATATAGTATTGTGGTTGTACGGTTAATCCTGGGTGGTTCTCCATGTTCCGATTAACATGGTGATCTTGTATTAACATAACAAGATATAAACAATAAAGATATTCATCAATGTTGGATAGAACCCATCATAAACCAAGGTTAAGCATCTAGCATAGCTACCCAACATGAGAGTAAACCCGGTGTATCAAGGCTTGGTGTAAAAGACTAGTCATCCTTAAATAGGACCCATCAAATTAATGCATCGCGACATAAATATAAACTTTAATGTTATGCAATGTGTATGGGTTCAATAGAGTATGCAGAGGGGGAAATCCACTTGCCTTGCTCAAAGTACTGCGGTGGCTCCTCCTCGAAAACTTGATCTTGATCTCCCTCGAACGGATCGTTCTCTATACGTTTCACACAAGCATTCAATCAATAAAAGTAAAACAATACACCAAACAACTTTGAAAGACGCAAAGACGTGTCTAGAACTATTCTTGATGAAGAGACGATCGCGTGAACGCAAAGATCACTCAAAACGGATTTAAAACGGTCAAGATATGGCTAAAACAAGGTTTAGGGGCTTCTTTGAGTTAAAACTAACTCTCCAGGGGTTTAAACAGAAGAAACCAGGGACCTAAAACGTAATTTCATATAAAAACCGAAGGACTTATGTGAAAAACGACCAACCAGGACGGCGGGTTCTATTTTTAGAAAGCTCAGGGGCCTAAACGAAAAGAAAAGGACCTAGATCTAATTATTTTTGAACTGGCTTGGACCGCGGGTTTATTTCCAAAAAGATCAGGGCTCTTTTGCAAAACCGCACGGCTGACTCCGCGCTGACCATAACGGTTCGGTTGGATCTAATCTCGGCCGTCGAATCTAGATCAAACGGCCCTGGACAAAGGGGCAACTTCCGCGGCGGCGCGCGGCGGCGCGCGGCAGAGCTCTCGCCGGACTTGCTCGAAACCGGCGCTAGAGACCTTGGTTTCTCGCCGTGATTGGCTCGGGAGAGAGCTGGCGCTATGGGGATTCTATTTTAGGGGACCTAAACGAGGTTTAGTCGACGGTGGAGGCTTGCAACGGACCAAGGCGGCACGGCCATGGCGGCGAGGTCGACGGGGACTCGAGAGAGCGAGAGAGAAGGAGATTAGGGGCTCTGCGCACTCCTTACCTCCACGCGAAGACTTGCGACGACTTGGAAGCGGCGGAATCGAACTCGAGAGCTCGAAACACGGCGGCGGCGAGAAGCTAGGGTTACGGCTCGGCTATGGAGCTCTAGGCGACGCGAAGGCTCGGACTTTGGGTTTGAGGAGGCAAGAGAGGGTCGGGCGGCGGCTTATAAAGGCCGGAAAGCTTGCGCGAGGGGCAAACCGACGCGGGAACGGCTCGGACTCGCCGGAGGAGTCCCGGCCGTGCTCGACTCGAGCTCGGGGACGAAGCTGACAGGGCGGGCCCACATGTCAGCGACCGGGAGAAAGAAAGGGAAGAGAAAACGGACGACTGGGCCGCGGCGACGGAATGGGCCGGGAAAGGAAATTGGGCCGCGGCTGCGCGAGGGGAGAAAAAGAAAAGGCCGGGAGAAGAAGAAGCTGGGCCGCGAAAGAAGATTGGGCCGGCTAGAAAAAGAGAGAGGGAAAAGAAAGGTTTTGAATTTAAGTTTAAACTTTTGCAAACCTTTTCAAATTCAAACCACATTCAAAAATATATGCAACAGCATGAATGCAACAAAGAATTCATTGTCTCTAATTTAAATGATGTTTAAATATTTAAGAGCCAAAATTTGAACTTGCAATTTAATATTCCCTAAAACAAATAAAACTAAGAAAATGGTTGCCTAAATTGATTTTTTTTTTAATGTGATGAAATTAGGGTGTTACAAATCCTACCCCCCTTAAGAAGAATCTCGTCCTCGAGATTCGGAAAGATCAGAGAACAACTGAGGGAATTCTGCACTGAGCTCATCTTCTCTTTCCCATGTAGCCTCATCTTCTGTATGGTGACTCCACTGCACTTTGCACATCTTAACTACTTTATTCCGAGTAACCCTTTCTGCTGTCTCCAATACCTTAACTGGATACTCTGAATAGGTCAAATCATCCTTCACACTGAGTTCTTTTAACTGCAATTGCTCCTCTGGTACCCGTAAACACTTCTTCAATTGTGACACATGAAACACATCATGAACATCTGACAACTGAGCTGGCAACTCTAACTGATAAGCTACCTCACCTTTCCTTTCTAGTACCTTGAAAGGACCAATGAAACGAGGTGATAGCTTTCCTTTGACTTTGAATCTACGAAGACCTCTGATAGGTGATACTTTGAGATAAACAAAATCTCCAACTTCAAAGATCAATTCTCTCCTTCGGGTATCAGCATAACTTTTCTGTCTAGACTGTGCAGTCCTGAGATTCTCTCTGATTAATTGTACCTGCTGCTCTGCATCTTGAAGAACTTCGGGTCCAAACACTTTACTTTCCCCAGTCTGGCTCCAATACAATGGTGTCCTGCACTTCCTTCCATACAATGCTTCAAAAGGTGACATCTTAAGACTAGCTTGGTAACTGTTATTGTAGGAAAACTCTGCATATGGCAAACTCTTATCCCAACTACGACCGTGTTTTAAAGCACACGCTCGAAGCATATCCTCCAAAATTTGATTAGTCCTCTCAGTCTGTCCATCTGTTTGTGGATGATAAGCGGAACTGAAGTTGAGTTGTGTACCCATTATCTCATGTACCTTCTGCCAGAATCGTGATGTAAACTGAGTACCCCGATCGGACACTATCTTCTTCGGAACTCCATGTAGACACACAATCCTGGACATATACAGCTCGGCTAGCTTAGCACTTGTATATGTTGTATTGACTGGTATAAAATGAGCAGACTTTGTCAACCTATCCACAATAACCCATATAGAATCATGACCATCACGAGTACGAGGTAACCCGACAATAAAGTCCATACCAATTTCTTCCCACTTCCACTCTGGAACTCTCAATGGTTGAAGCAAACCTGCTGGACGTTGATGTTCTGCTTTAACCTTCTGGCAAACATCACACAAAGCCACATAGGTTGCCACATCCTTTTTCAAACCATACCACCAATATTTCTCTTTCAAATCCTGATACATCTTAGTACTTCCTGGATGAATGGAATAAGGTGAATCGTGTGCTTCCTTTAATATGAGTTCTCGTAGCCCATCAATCTCCGGAACACAAATTCTATTCCTGAACCACACTGTTCCTTGTTCATCCTCCGTAAAATCCTTAGTTTTTCCTGAATGGATTAAAGCTCTGAATTCCTCAATCTTCGGATCTTCTAACTGTCCCTTCCTGATACCTTGCTCTAATGTTGACTCTACTTCCATAGTCACAGCTTCTGAATGAGCACAGATACCCAAGTTAAGTCGTTCCATCTCCCAACATAACTCTTGTGATATCAACCTCCCAATGACTGAGTTAACTTGACTCTTACGACTTAAAGCATCTGCAACAACATTAGCCTTTCCAGGATGATATTGAATATCCAAATCAAAATCATTGATTAATTCTAACCATCTGCTTTGTCTCAAGTTAAGATCCTTCTGAGTGAAGATATACTTTAAACTCTTATGATCCGTGAAAATTCGACACCGTTTTCCAATCATATAGTGCCTCCAAATCTTCAGTGCATGTACTACTGCGGCTAACTCCAGATCATGAGTAGGATAATTCTTCTCATGCTTTCTCAATTGTCTAGAAGCATAAGCCACGACTCTGCCTTCTTGCATCAACACACATCCAAGTCCTACGTGTGAAGCATCACAGTACACATCGAACCCCTTCTGAATATCAGGCATTACTAACACTGGAGCAGTGGTCAATTTCTTCCTTAACTCCTCAAAACTCTGTTGACAAGCATCATCCCACTTGAATTTTCTTCCTTTCTCTAACAACAAAGTCATGGGTTTAGCAATTTTGGAGAAACCTTCAATAAATTTGCGGTAATAACCTGCCAATCCAAGAAAACTTCTGATTTCTGCAATACTCTGAGGTGGCTTCCAATTCAACACATCCTGCACTTTACTCGGATCTACCATGATTCCTCCATCTGTTATGACATGTCCAAGAAAGGATACTTCCTTCAACCAGAACTCACATTTACTGAACTTGGCATACAACTGATGCTCCCGTAACTTCTGCAATACCAGTCTCAAATGCTCCTCATGCTCTTCCTCATTCTTGGAGAACACCATAATATCATCAATGAATACTACCACAAACTTGTCAAGATACTCCATAAATACCTTGTTCATCAGATACATAAAGTTTGCAGGTGCATTTGTCAAACCAAACGACATCACCAAATACTCATAAAGACCATATCTACAAGTGAAGGCAGTTTTAGGAATATCCTCTTTCCGAATCTTCACTTGATGATAGCCTGAACGCAAATCAATCTTGGAGAAAACTTTTGCACCTCTCATCTGGTCGAACAAAACGTCAATTCTAGGAAGCGGATACTTATTCTTGATAGTCACCTCATTAAGAGCTCTGTAATCAACGCACATCCTTCTAGTACCATCCTTCTTATCAACAAATATAACCGGGGCTCCCCATGGAGATGAACTCGGTCGAATATAACCTTTAGCTAAAAGTTCTTCTATCTGTTTCTTTAATTCTGCTAAATCTCTAACATCCATTTTATATGCTCTTTTTGAAATAGGTGCAGTACCAGGTATAAGCTCAATGATGAACTCAAAGTCTCGGTCAGGCGGCATACCTGGTAAATCATCAGGAAAGACATCCGGAAATTCACACACGACTCTGATATCCTTCAGTGACTTTCCTTTCAGCTGATTGATTGTTGCTTCTCCAATAACTGGACTCATATGAAACTCCATTCGGTCTCCTTGTGGACTTGTGAATAACACTGACTTCTTAGCACACTGAATAACTCCATCATGAGCTCCCAACCAATCCATTCCAAGTATCACATCAATTCCCTCAGACTTCAAAACCACTAGGTTGGATGGAAATTCTATACCCATAATTTCAAGTCTAACTCGAGGGCATATGTATCTAGCTTTCATTTCACCATTTGGGGAATTTACTAAAAGCATATTTTTCATGGGTTGCTTAGGTATGTTATGCTCAGACACAAATTGTTCAGTAATAAAAGAATGCGATGCTCCAGAATCAAATAATATTGTAGCAGGTGCTGAGTTAATTGAGAACATACCGATGACCACGTCATTGGCTTCCTGAGCGGCTTCAGCTGTCACATGGTTGACCCTGCCACGAGCATAGTTCTGCTGTCCCTTGCTGCCTTGCTGGGAAGAAGGTTGAGCGGACCTCTGGCCATCGCTCCTCTGAGCTTGGGGTGTCTGGGGGTTACGCTTGGGACAATTGTTAGCATAGTGACCCACATCACCACACTTAAAGCAACCATTAGGCGGTACTGGCGTGACTGGATTGTTGGTCCGCACTGACGGGGTGCCATTGCCAGAACGGTTCTGCTGCTGGTTGGGAGTACGAGGTGTCTGCTGGGAATACCTCTGAGCCTGTTGACCAGAACGTTGTGCCTGTTGTCCCTGTTGGTAATGTCCACCATTACCTCCTGAGCGATTCTGGTAACCTTGTGAAGAATTGTAACGAGGACGAGTGTTGCTTGTCTGCCCTGATGACGACGACTGGAACTTCCTCTTCTGCTCACTCAACTCCTTGCGTGTATTCTCACAACCAATGGCCTTATCAAGCATTGTCTGAAAGTTGGGAAAAGTATGAGTCTGCAGCTGGTACTTGATAGGCCCAATCAAACCTTTCAGGAAACGACGTTGCCTCTTCGCATCGTCGTTCACATCATCAGGTGCATAGCGAGATAGCTGAGTGAATTTATCCCTATATTCACACACGCTCATGTTTCCTTGCACCAATGCACGAAACTCTTCCTGTTTTAAATCCACCACACCTGCTGGGATATGGTGTGTGCGGAAAGCATCCTGGAACTGCTGCCATGTGATGGTGTCAGGAGCGTTATGCGCATTTACATATGCATCCCACCAATCAGCTGCTGGGCCTTCCAATCTTCCTGAGGCATACAAGACCTTCTCGCGATCAGTGCACTGAGCAATGTCTAGCTTCTTTGCAACATTCTTGAGCCAATCATCAGCATCTAATGGATCTGCAGAGTGAGAGTAGGTAGGAGGATGCTGGCTCAAAAACTGCCTGTGATGATCCC
Organism: Digitaria exilis; assembly: GCA_015342445.1. Taxonomy (NCBI): domain Eukaryota; kingdom Viridiplantae; phylum Streptophyta; class Magnoliopsida; order Poales; family Poaceae; genus Digitaria; species Digitaria exilis. The sequence continues at coordinate 1,218,235 of JACEFO010002191.1, forward strand.
TAGGCGGCTGGACTGGTTCTGGTGGCGGTGGTGGCTGCTGGTTCTGCTGTGCCTGCAAATTGGCCACTGTCTGAGTGAGCTGCTGGATGAGTTGCATCTGGGTTGCTAGGAACTGCTGCATTGCGGGATCCATTGCGGGTTGAGGCGGTGGTGGAGGGGGTGCTTGATTCTGCTGGTTCACGTGATCACGCCTCTGACTAGGAACGTCTCTACCTCCTCCGGTCCTGGTGTTAACCATCTGAGTGTTAGATAGATATGATTCAGAGAAAGATTACTCAGATAGATAGGAGTAAAGGAAAGACACTCTACTGCGAGAGTATAAGATAGTGTTGAAGTTAAGAAGAAAGAACAAAATAGAGGAAAGTCAAATATTCAACATCACTCAGATTCTGTCCTCCCTAAATGTTCATCCATAACTGTCAATTCGTGCATCCAAAAATTATACCAAAATTCCAGAACAATACTCATAAAGTTATGAATCCAATCCAACTGGAATCACCTCAATCGGATCTCTGAAACTCCGGATACAAAATAATCAAGCTGCCTGTGTCAAGCTGGAAAACAGATTCTGTTCCTGACAACTTTTGGTGTGTTTCCCTTGACACAGATTTCCAAAAATTATGGAAAAATCACAGAAATTTACTCATCAAATTCTGAAACTAACCCCACTGGTTTCAGGTCAAACGGATTTGTGTAGTTCCCGAAATCATCAAAACAGTACTGCTGTCTCGGATATTGACGCGAGCAGATTTCAGAATAAGGGATATAGATGCCGGATAGACTTGAGATAGATAAGAAACTAAGATCAAAGGATAAGAGGGGACTAGAGTTAAACTCAACTAATATTTTATTAATATTTTCTTTAATTGTGGTCATCACTCCACAACCAAAGACACACAAACAAAGATTCCAACTCACACATTTATCCAAGCAACAAGCATTAAACAAACGATCGACCTCACAAAACCGTACTAGCAATAAACTTACAAAAGGAAACCTAAAGATAACCTATTCCCTAAACTGTGTGACGGAGAAAGGGGCTCCAAAGCGACACTTCTTCCGAGGTGGGGACCGAACATTGGCCATCCTCTCTTCAACATCCTCTTGGCTTGGTTGCTGGAACAGCTGTTCTTCGAGTTCTACAATCCGCTCTTGGGCTTGGGCAAGTTCATTAATAACACCTTCCAAATCAGTATTCAGTGCTGCAGTGACTCGAGCAAGAACATTGAGACGAGGATCTGCTGTTGGTCCTCCTCCCATTACAACGGTTTGCTCAGTTCCTGGACGGCGACGAGGCAAGTGACGGTACTCTGTGTGAGACAGCTCCTTTTGGTACTGGTGGCTGATAGATGTCACTGCCCTCCTGGCGGCGTCACTGACTGCAGCTTCATAGGAGGTATGTAGAAGGCTTGACTCATGAATAGACCAAGTCCTGAAGCGAGAGGCATTCTCCATTTGCGCCCTAACATGAACCTGAGTATGGTAATACTCCTGGTAGTTTGCAGCGGAACTGTAAGTGGTTATGTAGAGTGGCCTGGTGTAGTTGCCCAATGCTTCCAGAACATCCTCAAGCAAGAGTGGGAAAGCACCAAGCTCATTTATTGAAGTGATCATCTCCACCTTGGGCTCTTCTTCATCATCCTTTTCATCCTCATAAACTTCATCACCTTCATTCCCAATACCATCTAGATTCCCTTCAACATTTGCTGTGGGTGAAGCAGAATCAGGTATATCCTCATCATCAGAATAGCATACCCATACGGGATCTCCTTGCACATCATCATCCATCTGTGGGGCTGGGTCAGTCTGAAAGCTCTTGGCCATCTAAGCATAGAGAGAGAACCTTAGTAAAGATAATTGAAATAGAGGCAAAGGTGACCAAAGAAAAGAGAAGAAGAACAGAGAATTTTTAACTAATAAAATAAGACCTCTAAAGAAACTGACTTGGCTTGCTAAACTAAATCCTTACTTCGACCATTCTAACTAGGCTAGCGTCCTACAGTCAGCACGGCTCTGATACCACTCTGTCATACCCGGTTTTAGAGAGAAAACCGAGTACATCTCATATGTGTGCCAGGATCAAATTTCACACATATGATAGACCGTGAGTGAATAGCAGAAACAGTACTCAAACGAATATTTAATAAATAAGTATTTATTACACTCACGAATAAGGCTCAAAGGCCAAAATAAACTGGTTCACACGATAACTAAGACGATATCTCCAAAAGCACTCCACAGGCAACTGACTGGTGGAACACACGCCTAGAACTCATCAAGATCGCTGAGGTACTCTGCTCCAGGATTACCTTCTGATCCAATATAAGCAAGGGTGAGTACGCTTATGGTTGGTACTCAACAAGTGGGGGAAATATGCAAGCTATCAAGGATAGGCTGGGTTTGCAGCGGTTAGCATTTTAGTTGGTCAAGGTTTATTAACTAGCAACTATTTAATAAGATATAAGTATATACCACCTCATATTAACTATAAGTAAGCATAAAGTAAATCATAAACATAGATAATGAACATAACCAATAACGTATGCATGCGATGATTTGATTTTATGTTTCGATAGTTTAATCACGTGAGGGTCCAGGCCGTTCATGACCGCGAACACGGCTGTTATAACAGTTTTACACTCTGCAGAGGTTGTACACTTTCACCACAATTCGCGTAAAAGCTCCGAAGAACTTTAGACCCAACCATGCAGTGCGGGCCAGGCACGTACCACACTTCCGAGGTGTGACTGCATAGGGACGCTACGAGGCCTTTACAAAGATTCCCTAGTTAGAAACAATCCGCTAAGGTTTCCGGATCGGAAGCAGGCATAACCCTTCCTAACGGGCACAGTGTCTTAGCCAAGCCCACTTCCCGAGAGAACCGGGCTATACACCGTCAACCGCCACCCCCCATGCCCTTTCGGTAAGATCATTCCTAACCAAGGTTTCTAATTAATTAGCCAAGACCAGAGCCATATAGTATTGTGGTTGTACGGTTAATCCTGGGTGGTTCTCCATGTTCCGATTAACATGGTGATCTTGTATTAACATAACAAGATATAAACAATAAAGATATTCATCAATGTTGGATAGAACCCATCATAAACCAAGGTTAAGCATCTAGCATAGCTACCCAACATGAGAGTAAACCCGGTGTATCAAGGCTTGGTGTAAAAGACTAGTCATCCTTAAATAGGACCCATCAAATTAATGCATCGCGACATAAATATAAACTTTAATGTTATGCAATGTGTATGGGTTCAATAGAGTATGCAGAGGGGGAAATCCACTTGCCTTGCTCAAAGTACTGCGGTGGCTCCTCCTCGAAAACTTGATCTTGATCTCCCTCGAACGGATCGTTCTCTATACGTTTCACACAAGCATTCAATCAATAAAAGTAAAACAATACACCAAACAACTTTGAAAGACGCAAAGACGTGTCTAGAACTATTCTTGATGAAGAGACGATCGCGTGAACGCAAAGATCACTCAAAACGGATTTAAAACGGTCAAGATATGGCTAAAACAAGGTTTAGGGGCTTCTTTGAGTTAAAACTAACTCTCCAGGGGTTTAAACAGAAGAAACCAGGGACCTAAAACGTAATTTCATATAAAAACCGAAGGACTTATGTGAAAAACGACCAACCAGGACGGCGGGTTCTATTTTTAGAAAGCTCAGGGGCCTAAACGAAAAGAAAAGGACCTAGATCTAATTATTTTTGAACTGGCTTGGACCGCGGGTTTATTTCCAAAAAGATCAGGGCTCTTTTGCAAAACCGCACGGCTGACTCCGCGCTGACCATAACGGTTCGGTTGGATCTAATCTCGGCCGTCGAATCTAGATCAAACGGCCCTGGACAAAGGGGCAACTTCCGCGGCGGCGCGCGGCGGCGCGCGGCAGAGCTCTCGCCGGACTTGCTCGAAACCGGCGCTAGAGACCTTGGTTTCTCGCCGTGATTGGCTCGGGAGAGAGCTGGCGCTATGGGGATTCTATTTTAGGGGACCTAAACGAGGTTTAGTCGACGGTGGAGGCTTGCAACGGACCAAGGCGGCACGGCCATGGCGGCGAGGTCGACGGGGACTCGAGAGAGCGAGAGAGAAGGAGATTAGGGGCTCTGCGCACTCCTTACCTCCACGCGAAGACTTGCGACGACTTGGAAGCGGCGGAATCGAACTCGAGAGCTCGAAACACGGCGGCGGCGAGAAGCTAGGGTTACGGCTCGGCTATGGAGCTCTAGGCGACGCGAAGGCTCGGACTTTGGGTTTGAGGAGGCAAGAGAGGGTCGGGCGGCGGCTTATAAAGGCCGGAAAGCTTGCGCGAGGGGCAAACCGACGCGGGAACGGCTCGGACTCGCCGGAGGAGTCCCGGCCGTGCTCGACTCGAGCTCGGGGACGAAGCTGACAGGGCGGGCCCACATGTCAGCGACCGGGAGAAAGAAAGGGAAGAGAAAACGGACGACTGGGCCGCGGCGACGGAATGGGCCGGGAAAGGAAATTGGGCCGCGGCTGCGCGAGGGGAGAAAAAGAAAAGGCCGGGAGAAGAAGAAGCTGGGCCGCGAAAGAAGATTGGGCCGGCTAGAAAAAGAGAGAGGGAAAAGAAAGGTTTTGAATTTAAGTTTAAACTTTTGCAAACCTTTTCAAATTCAAACCACATTCAAAAATATATGCAACAGCATGAATGCAACAAAGAATTCATTGTCTCTAATTTAAATGATGTTTAAATATTTAAGAGCCAAAATTTGAACTTGCAATTTAATATTCCCTAAAACAAATAAAACTAAGAAAATGGTTGCCTAAATTGATTTTTTTTTTAATGTGATGAAATTAGGGTGTTACACTACTAGACTAAATCCTGTCATGGTTCTACCATTTTGTATGAAAGGGTCCAAAGTATGCATACAAGACTGATATATCAGATATTGTAAATCTAGTCATCTTGACTATGAGAACACTCAAGCAATTTAACTTGACATTAAACTGGAATAAGATTAACTATGACAATTAACAATAGATATATCATACAAGGAGTCACGTGGATCGCTAAGAAACTCATGATTCGTACTAGTACGGATGTTGTTCCAAATGAACACTGATTTGTATTAGTTGACGATCGTCCTGATGATCGTCCTGATGCTCTAACGTCTGAGGAAATGGCAGTGAAGGGCTTGAGCTGGCTGCGGAGATGGGCTATGAGAAACAGAGAGTCATGCTTGAAGTGGATTGTTTCTGGGTTAAAATGCTATAGTTTAAAGAGCACCGGGGAGCAGGCAACTGATACTTTACAGCATAAGCCCACCTAGGGGCAACGTTTCCTTGTACTTGGTTTACTGTCAAGCTAACAAGCACATCAGTCGATTCAGCTGAATGTGCTGTTTTAAAAAAGAAACTAACATTCTAAATCTACTTCTTCCTATGCTTTGAGCTCTTCATAATCAGCGGCCTTGGTTCCTCGGGGATTTTGACTTCCACATACTGTTCCTGTGAATCAATATTAATTTTCAGACGCCTTGTTACAAAAAAAAAGAGAAGGTACAGTCAGGACTACCAAGCAAAAGCAGCTCATGTCTAAGAATTTCACCACTGTAAAGGTGTACAGAAATACATATAATTCCATGATGCCAATACAGCTAACATAATTTTCAATGACTACTACTCCCTCCGTACCAAATTATTAGTCATCCTGGATGACATTTTGAGTGTCTAAATTCATGGCATCTTCTATGAACCTAGACATATATACTTGTCTAACTTCATAGCATCATCAATGAATCTGGTAAAAAGCCAGGATGACTAATAATTTGGACCGGAGGGAGTACAAGTCAATTCATGATCCTATAGCTCAAACAAAATTAGTTAAATGGCTAAAGGCATGGTAAAGCCTAGCTAGCTGGTATGTGCTGATGAAATAGAAAACAGGAGTCTGGCACACATAAATTTTCTTTTGTCACAAATAGCATAATGATATAACCTAATAGATGTACGGGGTACCACCGATTGCTGCAATTCAATCACATTAGGCTGTCCTAGCTATTTAGAGGTATCTGAAAAAGAATATGAAATGTCTGCTCAATGACTAATACTTAGAAAAATTGAACTAATATTTCAATAAAAATTTGAAGGAACCACAGCCATAATGACTTCGGTGTCAAAAGAGGGTAAAACACTAATGAAGTGGTTTAGTCAACCCTAATTTTCAGTTCAAAATAACCACAATCCTCAAGGGAATTAACTAATATTTTTGCTGCAAATACACAAAAAGGCCTCTGAATTACAGCACTTAGCAATATGGTAGAACATAGGGAGCTCTACAGGTGAAATTTGGGAAGATGAAGGGGCAAGTACCTCATCCCATTTTCTCTGAAGCTCCAGGAGTTCTTTACAGGATGCTATACACTCGGCATGGCAAGCAGCAGCCAAATCTTTAATCAAAGCCTTCCTTTTAATTATTCCAATCACTTCAAAACATCAAGAAAATTAGGCGTCGGACCACCCACCAAGATTAATAAACTCGCCAAAAGCATAGCTTCGAGAAATAACACATGACGAACAAAAAGGTCTACTGTGCTCTTTTCGAGATAATGCCAAAGAATACAGCTGGGCATTCAGTTTGACAACATGCTGAAGACACCGTCGTTACAGAATAGTACGATAGTATCACAAAGTGATATAGCAATATTATTTCAAAATTTTCTGAAAGTACCAAAAACGATTTTCCAAAGTTGTGCTCAGATACGTGTGCAAGTAATAACCAGCATAAAGTTAACAAAAATTTCAATCTTCCATCAAAATTATCCTACGGAGATGTATCATGATTTCCTACAGACAAAGAAAGAACCAATGAAGAACGTAGTATGAGCCTCTGCTTACTTCGGCTGGGATCGAACTGCTGCCCCTCGTGTTTGGACCCATTGGCCGCCGGCTCCCCAGATCCTCCAGCAGCGGCGGCGCCGTCCATCGGAAGCAACTGCGTAGAGACATCGCGCGAGTTAGGGTTCTGCCTAGATCCATCCAACCAGAGACACCACACGAGCATTTCAACCCAGCAAGAAAAGAGAGCTCACCCGACCGGAGCTGTCAGGTTCTGACAGGAGCAGAGGAGCTTCGCTTCCTTTGCGGATTGGGTGGCCGTCCTCTTATCCCCGCGTTTGTTGTTTCGGGGTCGCCGGCGGCGAGGAGAAGAGCTCACCGCACCCCGTGTCGGGGGAACACGTGGACACAAAAGGATTCGAGGGCCGTACGGGCCTGAGCTCTCACTTTGCCGTTGCCGGCCCAGCACGGCCCAATACTGGTAGGGGGGTTTAGGCAAAAGGTTCGCTGCTTCCGACTTCGAACACGCCCACCCCACCAAGGCCGCCTCCGCTCGCCGTCGAGCCGCCGGCGCCGCCGAAGGGGATACCAGATCGGATGGGGACGTCGGTGCAGGTGACGCCTCTCAGTGGGGCGTATGGAGAGGGGCCCCTGTGCTACCTGCTGGCCGTCGACGGCTTCCGCTTCCTCCTCGACTGCGGATGGACCGACCTCTGCGACACCTCCCAACTCCAACCCCTCGCCAAGTACGCCTCTTCTTGGCCTCGTGAGCTTAGTTTGTCGTGTATTCAATTGCCTACGGAATTTTGAGGGAATTGTTCCCGCTGCCGACGCCACATTAGTACACCTATTCGACGAATTGTCTCTCTCAAAACGAGGCAGGAGTTTGGCTGGCACATTGCTAAGATGGGGGTAGTAACCTGATGGAATGCGCGCCACTGATTGGCCCAGTTGTAAAAACTGGGGAGTAGTGTAAATTCTTGCTGATGGTTGGTGTGCCACTGCTTGGCAGATGGAGGCTAGCTCGTGGTTTGGCAAGTCCTAGGGTTTTGTGTGTGGCAAGCAATGCAATCTCCTGCTTATTTGTAAAATTTACTGACGAGACTGTGCTTTCCTGCTTGTGCGTTGGAGGGTGGATGTCCAGGAACCCATAAGAACATGTATCCGCAGAAATGCGTTTTGATGTGTGTTGAAGTGTAGTCTATTCCAGTTGGTGAACATGTGTGTGCTCGATGCAAATAAGTCTCTGATTCATGATGTTAAAACGTGGCTCTGCAAACTTTTCCATCCTTGTGTGTCGCCATGCCAATCACCAGCGCATAGCCTCTCTAGTGACTTATGTACTGACCATTTGTTTTCCTGCCAGTTGTAACTTTGCACATCTTATTACAGATGCAAGGATGCACCCCTACATATTTTTTTCCCAAAATTCTCACTCAGTAGTTCAACAAAGCATATGCTTTCCATCACCGCAGATTGCCTCATGCCATTGCCATCAATATGCTATTATTCTCAAAGCAAATTGAATGTTACTTCACTTACATTTATAAGAGCAATCTATAATAAGCTATATGTTTCAGGGTTGCACCGACTGTAGATGCTGTCCTTTTGTCACATCCTGACATGATGCATCTAGGAGCTTTGCCCTATGCTATGAAACACCTTGGACTCTCTGCGCCAGTATATGCTACTGAACCTGTGTTTAGACTTGGCCTTTTGACCATGTACGATCATTTTCTGTCTCGATGGGTAAGCTTCTTGGTACACAATGTTTCCCTAAGGTGTATGCTTTTCAATCACACTCATCTACATTACCATACAGTCTCCTTCCCTCCCTCCTAATATGTTAACAAACACTGGGCTCCATTTTTTAGTCTATATCTGTTCACAGTAAACCCTTACCTCTTTTGCAGCAAGTCTCAGACTTTGACTTGTTTACTTTGGATGATGTCGATGCTGCATTCCAAAACGTTGTGAGATTGAAATACTCGCAAAATTTCATTCTGAATGGTCAGTAAGATCATGCTTTCACATCGTTTTAGCAAGCTACACTGCATCTGCTCATATAGTATCTCTTGGCAGATAAAGGTGAAGGAATTGTTATTGCTCCACATGTGGCTGGACATCTTTTGGGGGGCACGGTGTGGAAGATAACAAAAGATGGAGAGGATGTTGTGTACGCTGTTGACTTCAACCATCGGAAAGAGATGTTAGATCCTCTCTTGTGTTTTTCCAGAATAAATTTAGTGCTCTCTTGCATAAACCACTGAAGTTATCATATTTTCCAGGCATTTGAATGGAACCGTTCTGGGATCTTTTGTTCGCCCAGCTGTTCTGATAACCGATGCTTACAATGCTTTGAATAATCAAGGCTATAGGAAAAAACAGGATCAAGATTTCATTGGTACAGCACCCAGTGATACACTTGCTTTTATTCTTCCTGTTTCTTTTGAGTTTTGCAATTTTGGTAGTATTCCTATGTGCTAGCTTGTACCCTGTTTGCCATTTCATGATGGAATTTCGTTGTTAGATAGCTCCAAAATGATGTGTTGTTTACCATACTTTCTTTTTGATATATGGGATACATTCATGTCTCGATGTTGTTAAATGCTGTCATGTTTCATGCAGATTCATTAGTAAAAGTTCTAGCAAGTGGTGGAAGTGTGTTACTGCCAGTTGATACCGCTGGTAGAGTATTGGAACTTCTTCTGATATTGGATAAGGTGAAATATCCGATACTATTGGTAGACTCTGTATTCCTGACTTCCTGTTATTTTATAATGTGTTAAACTTTTGTCTTGATATGTTGCAGTACTGGGGTGACCGGCGTTTGGAGTACCCTATCTACTTTCTGACAAATGTTTCTACAAGTACTGTCGACTTTGTCAAGAGTTTTCTTGAATGGATGGGTGATCACATTGCAAAATCTTTTGAAAGCAGTAGAGCTAATGCCTTCTTGTTAAAGTATGGCTTCAAACGGCAATACGTTCTAACTAAAACTTTATTTTGGTTCCTTTTGTGCACTATTTAAGTTCAAATAATAGTACTCTTGCAGCAAAAAGTTTAAATAATAGTACTCTCTTATTTGTGTCTCACGAAGTTACGGTTTTATTGTCTTACCTGAGTTGTTCTGTAATTTGAGTTCTATCACTTGAGCCAAGTTAAGCATATTTTTAAACCTATGTTGCACTTCAGATTTTGGATATTTGCATCAAGTGAACAGTTTTTTATAAATAAATTCAAGTCCATCTGATTCTATCATTGAAAACTGTCGATGTTTCTGTGCTGCAGAAAAGTCACACTGATAATTAACAAAGAAGAGCTTGAAAAATTGGGAGATTCTCCAAAGGTTAGGGTAACATGTTTCTCTGCTCTCCACCTTACTTTTGGAACTATGAAGTTAACAGTTATTTACCAGGTGGTTCTGGCATCCATGGCAAGTTCGGAGGTTGGCTTTTCTCATGACATATTTGTGGAGATGGCAAGTGAAGCAAGGAATTTAGTGCTCTTTACTGAGAAGGGACAGGTATGTTCTTGTAATGCGGCATATAAGTCTGTAACTCTATGCAGATGTGTTTTTGTCATCAATGTTAATGTGCTTTCCGTAGCTAGCAATCTGAAATGGTTTGTCAGTTGTCACAAATAACTGTTGATGCTTTTAAATTATGGTTGCTGACATTTTATGAACACATTTGAAATTTCAGATATTGAAAGATGAATATTTGCTCTTAAAGTGAAGATCACTTGAACTGAAAGAGGCTAGGAGAATGGAAACTAGATACTAAATATAGCTGAAGTAATTTGTAGATTTAAATATATATGATTATGAAGCCTCATTTCCACTAAACTACCAGTCTTTTAATCTAAATGCTCTTTTCTCTTACAAACATAATTGATGTACTATCTTTCTACGATTTTCTGACTAGAAAAAATATTTGCTCTCCAGTTTGGGACACTTGCTCGAATGCTTCAAGTGGACCCACCCCCTAAAGCTGTAAAGGTCACTATGAGCAAGCGAATTCCTTTGGTGGGTGATGAGCTAAAAGCTTATGAAGAAGAACAGGAGCGGATAAAAAAGGAAGAAGCGATAAAGGCTAGCCATGTAAAAGAAGAGGAACTAAAGGCTTCTCATGGATCGAATGCAAAGGCTTCTGCCCCGATGGTCATTGATGCAAGCTCATCTCGTAAATCCGCAAATGGTATACTATGGCTAAACATTTTTGTGAACTTTGCTGGTCAATCTCCCTTAGAACTTACCACATTTGGAATCTTAAATATGGCCTATATATTGATAACAAGTTCTAGAGTACACTTGCCATTTCTTTGACCCTGCTCCACTTTTTTTCTGCCTTTCATTTACCTGATCAAGTTCAATATCTCCAGTTCATGATGGTTGACTGTATTAAGAAACCAGGACAATGATGCTTATAATAACATATCTTCTGCTCCATTTAGTTTACCCAAACCTCTTTTTTTGTGATGTAAGGATATTGTATGTTATGTATAGTTGACTGTCCGTTACTTTGTGGTACTACCAGCGGGTTCGCATTTTGGTGGGAATAATGATATTCTCATTGATGGATTTGTCCCTCCTTCAACCAGTGTTGCTCCAATGTTTCCTTTTTTTGAAAATACTGCCGAATGGGATGACTTTGGTGAGATCATTAATCCTGATGATTACACGATGAAACAAGAAGAAATGGATAGTTCTCTGATGCTTGTAAGTTTGCTTACACACCCATTATGCCTCTTGAGTTTTGACTGGCTATCATATAATTTTTGCTAATTGTTACTTAAGTTGCATGACTGACTCATATGGATCTACTTAATACTTCAGCGGTTCCGTTGGAGCATATGAGCCAACTTTGTGCATTCTTCATGACAGTGAAAACTGCTTTAAATAATAACTTGAAATACATGAAACCCTTGTTGCCATCTTCAACGAAGAAGAAATGCAATTATGCACTCTAGGTTATTACTTGCATGCCTTTTTTCTTCAGGGCCCTGGAGATGGTTTAGATGGTAAAATTGACGATGGCTCAGCACGCCTTCTTCTTGATTCAACGCCCTCAAAAGTTATATCCAATGAGATGACTGTAAGTGTTTTCCTCTTTTTATTCTTTCATTAGTCTGTGTGTTATTTGCGGAGCTATATGTCTATATCCAGATTTAAATTTTACATTTGCTCTGGTATACTGAAAATTTTCCAGGTTCAAGTGAAATGCTCATTGGTTTATATGGACTTTGAAGGTCGCTCGGATGGGCGTTCTGTAAAGTCAGTTATAGCTCATGTGGCTCCACTGAAGCTTGTATGTGACTTTAATTCTAGATTCTTTTTTTGTACTTGCATGGTTTAGATTTTACAGATTTAACTAAAGCATGCTCTTGGGGAATACTGCCCATGTAGCTTATACTTCTCTTTGGATGACACCAAATATTGTATATTATGTCATTTCTATGCATTTTTCTAGGGTTGAAATGCCGCAGCAAAACTATATTCAAATACAAGTATCTGTTGTTTCTTTTTTTATCAGTTAGAACTGCGATTGTTATGCTTCTGGTGAGTGGTTATCCTGTGTATTGAAAATCTTATCTCATGCTGAAGCATGCTTGACTTTTTTTTAGGTTCTGGTGCATGGCTCAGCGGAGGCTACTGAACATTTGAAAATGCATTGTGCAAAGACGTTAGACTCTCATGTTTATGCTCCTCAGATTGAGGAAACAATTGATGTAACATCGGATTTATGTGCCTATAAGGTTCGCAATTTAACTGCAAACTCTTTTTAAGTAATATAATAAGGTATAAGCTTAAGAGGCCGTGAAGGTCAGGCAGCCTAATAAAAATGTGTTGCTTCTTATCTGATGGCTCAAGCAAGTAGAGGCAAAATCAAATCTCTTTTATGGGCCAATAATTTGAATTGCAATTTATTATGCATCATTGTGGCCTTTTTTCTTGTTGGCAGCAGTAAGACCCTTGTGTACACGCCATTATTTGTGAAGCTAGGAGCCTTGCTTAACATAACTATATCATCTACAATTTATATGCTGCACATCCCCTGAACCTTCCATTTGTTTGTGATAAGTTTCTCCTATCTTGTCTCAGGTACAACTTTCAGAGAAGTTAATGAGTAACATCATTTGTAAGAAGGTACGAGCTATATTTTCCTAATTATATTTCATCATTTCTGTTCAAACTCAAGAGAACTATCAACTATGTTATGACAATGTAATGGTCCAAGTTCTCTCTTTGTATAGTTTAGCCTCCCAAACTAAGTCCTTGCGAAATTGTTATAGAAAAAAAAATCCTATGCAAATTGCACCTTTTTTTTTGCAAGTCCTTATAATACTGCACTGGAAATTTACCTCATCGAGTGTTCAAATCTAAATATTGTTGCTTCCTATCTTATATGGCATCTTTTGATTTTAGAATGTTTCTTTAACTTGTTTCATTAGTCAACTTCAAAGGCCTTGCATGCCAAAAGGTTGTCCATTTACAAAAACCCATTTAGTTTGAGTAAGTCTGTAGTTATAGATTTTTTTGATGCAAGTAACTATATTTTCATCCTTGAAAGTTGAATAAACTATTTTTTTAAAAAAAAAACACTTGACTTTGTTGTGCACTTGCTTCATTATGGATCATAATTACAAAGTCACTAACACTAAAATGGACTGCAGTTGGGTGAGCATGAAATTGCTTGGGTGGATGCAGAAGTTGGAAAAGAAGATGAAAAGCTTATTTTGCTTCCGCCGTCATCAACACCACCATCCCACAAGCCAGTTCTTGTGGGTGATCTAAAATTGTCTGATTTTAAACAATTTCTGGAAAATAAAGGTTGGCAGGTAGGTTTATTGCATTCCTGAGTCTTTGATCTTCCAACTGTACTTAAAATAACATTTCCAATATTTTAGTTTTAGGATGGGCATGAGGAATATTTTTATTTACTAAGTAGGATTCTTTAGTTGAATACAAGAGGATAAATGTGTTTAGGCTCAGGTGATATTAGAATGTTGAGAAGAAATTGGAGCTGGAAAATGGCAACTTTCACTAGTCTAGCTTACTTCAGGAGATAGCACTTGTCAGCTGCACGGGCTGTTTAGTTCACATGCCTACAGATGTTTTTTCCCCGAAGGCACACATAGGCTGTCAATGTTTACAATTGATTATAAGATCAGATTGTTGAAAGCTGCAACATGACTTTTGGGTGTCTAATGTTAAGGGCAGAGGGCTAGCAAATCTCTGTTGATGTATATACTTAAGCCATTGACTATCCTCACTAGGGAAACAATTGTTACAGGTTGAATTTTCTGGTGGTGCATTACGGTGTGGCGAACATATCACGGTGCGCAAGATTGGCGATTCCCAGAAGGTTAACCTTAACGTCCCTTTATGAGCAATTGTTTACCTTATGGCACACATATTAGCAGTAGAAATAGTATCGCAACGAGGTTGCAGCTTGCAAGGTCATGGTTCTGTGGAGCTGTGGTTGGTGCACGCTTACACGGCTATGCTTGTGGTGTTGTGTTGCAGGGCAGCACGGGCTCTCAGCAGATCGTGATCGAGGGCCCCCTGTGCGAGGACTATTACAAGATCAGGGAACATCTTTACTCGCAGTTCTACTTGCTTTGAGGCCAATGCAGGGTTGCTCCGTGGTACATCGCTGCAATGGAATGCTGCTGTGCAAGTGACGAGTGAATAGACAGAGAAGCTGATGTTGTGGCCTTGAATGGATCCGGGACCGGGAGCCTGTTTTGGTAGGGAACTGCACGCGTGAATAGGCTCTCTCCCCCTTTGATTGTAGATTATTAGACGCTGTTTGTACATTAGACCTCTAATCATCGCAAAACATCTAACGTTTGTACAATAGACCTGTGATCGTTCCAAGACTTTAATCTATTGGCTTACTATTCCTGTGCTTTGATTCTTGATCCTTATCTGTCTGTGACTCTGTGTTGGCAATATTCAAAAAATGTTGGAAATGTGATTCAGAAGCTTAGGTTTGCGTTGGTATTGGATAGTCATCAGCCCACTGTTAGTATCCGAGAAAGGTATATTCTGCTGAAATTGGAAGATGAAACAAGGATATTCCAAGAAAACCAGATACAAAAATATTGACCACGCAGGGCAATGCCACGCACGCACGCATGGTGGGTGCGGTCTACTGTACGACTAGTAGGAGGACAGCGATGTGCGTTGGTAGCGGCTCCGGCTCTTCTGTGTCCGCTCCTCATCATGATCCTGTCTCGTTGGAATGACTGCAAAGAATCCAGAAGGCGCCGGACCAGACAGAGTTCCCTGGACCGTTCCCTTTCCATGGCCTGCAGTCTGATCTGATCTGGTGGAGAGCCTCCGGCAACCCGGGCCGTTTTCTGTCTTTACCTTTGATTGTTTACCGCGTAGATAAATTCACTGTCCCCCGATTCGTCGTCAACCTCAACCAGCGGTTGACATCGCCAGGTTCCCTCCGCAGCAGGTTATCACTCCTCCACAGATCGCCAGTGCCCAGTGGATTGACCAAAAGGGGCAAAAATCACGAGAGGATTCGTTCCTCCATGCGAGTGTATTTTTTTAAAAAAAAAAAATCCCATCCGATCGTTGGCCGGATTTGGATCTCTCCGCCCCTTCGGATGATCCTGCGCATCTCGGTTGCCAAGTCAATCTGCACCGCGCGCGCGCACCACCTGTTCGACGCAATTCCTTCTCAGCGACGACCGCCGCCGCGGCCGCGGGGGTGTCCGATGATGGATGACTGATCGCCCCGGGCGCCGACGACGAGTGCGCCGGCGCGGCGGCGGCCATGTCGCTAGCCTGCGGCCTGCCGCTGCTCGAGTGCGTCTACTGCCTCGCCTGCGCGCGGTGGGCATGGAAGCGCTGCCTCCACTCCGGCGAGTCCGACAGCGCCACCTGGGGCCTCGCCTCCGCCGCTGACTTCGAGCCCGTGCCACGCATGTGCCGCCTCGTCATGGCCAACTACGAGCCCGACCTCTCCCCCTCCGCGCCGCTCCTCTTCGCGCCGCCGGGGGGATACGGCATCGACCCCGCCTGCGTCCTCCGCCGCCGGACCTACGCCGACACCCGCGGCCACGTCACCCCTTACCTCCTCTACCTCGACCACGCCCATTCCGACATCGTCCTCGCGCTCCGGGGTCTCAACCTCGTTAAGGAGTCCGACTACGCGCTCCTCCTCGACAACCGCCTCGGCAAGCGCCGCTTCGACGGCGGCTACGTCCACAACGGCCTCCTCAGGGCCGCCGGCTGGGTGCTCGACGCCGAGTACGACCTCCTCAGGGACCTACTCGAGAGATACCCCGACTACACGCTCACCTTCACGGGCCATTCCCTAGGCGCTGGCATCGCTGCCATGCTCACCATGGTCGTCGTGCTCAACCTCGACAAGCTCGGCAACGTCGAGAGGAGCCGCACGCGCTGCTACGCCATGGCGCCGGCCAGGTGCATGTCACTCAACCTTGCCGTCCGATACGCCGACGTCATCAACTCTGTCGTCCTACAGGTCAGTCATTCAGGCTTAACAATTCTTATGTATAATAATTACTCTCCACTTCTTCCAACCATGCTTCATCTTTCTTTCCCAATGGCAGGATGACTTCTTGCCCCGGACAGCTACGCCATTGGAAGACATTTTCAAGTCAATCCTCTGGTACACAGTGCTCTTGTTTTCTTGATTACTCCTATGAACTAATGGTCTACATGTTTTTGTGTTTCAAAGGTTTTTGTTTTTCCAATCGATAATGTTATTCATTACTGGCTCATACGTTCCTCTTGCATAGCCCCAGTTACTCTATTTGGATTTTACACAAACCACTCACCATTTGTCTGAAACAGAAACTGAATGCCTGTTGATATATCATATTACAGTTGTGTCTAATGAGCATAATGACTGTAGTAGTGCATTGCCAGACTGCCAGCTAGTCCTATGAGCTGTGGACAGATAGCCAGACATTCATTCTACATGGGTGGTGGTTTTTTTTATCTGATTTTCTACTTTTTAAGTTTATGTTTGTGCTGTTTATGTTGTACCTGAGCATCAGTATGTTTACTTCTTACTGTGCTCAAGCAAGTCTGAAATTAAACCATCCTTTCTTCTCTGACAGCTTGCCATGCCTCCTATGCTTGAGATGTTTGAGGGATACATGTATACCCGAAGATGCTATGCTAAAAGATCCAAGGAGGCTTTATGCACCAGGTCGGATATATCACATAGTAGAAAGAAAAATGTGCAGGTACCCTTTCCTCATTTGGTGTTCTACAATGCAAAAAGCATCATTTGTTCACAATTGTCAGAAGTAGAGAAGAAGTTATGCTAGTAAATCTTCGGCCTTTATTGTTTTAAGAGAACCATCAACTGTCACTTTGTATGTACCTATTCATGCAGTCAATATTTAGTTCAACTATTACATACGCCACAACTGTAAACCCATACTGATACTGCTACCATTTGATATTTAACTTGCTCTGCTGTTTAATGTTCCTGGTCAGATTACTGTGTTGGCGTCCAATGTTTCCATGAGCAAACTGAATTCCTTGAATACACAGGTGCGGAAGATACCCACCGGTAGTCAAATCAGCTGTGCCGGTTGATGGCAGATTTGAACACATAGTTCTTTCTTGCAACGCCACACAAGACCATGCCATTATTTGGATTGAGAGGGAAGCTCAGAAGGCTTTGGATGTGAGTTGCCTATGCTACTAATCCTTGCTTTCTAGTCTATGTAGCACCACATTCTCCAACCCTCTTTAGTTCAAATATTTATTTTGGAAAAGTAGTATAAATATTTGAACTAAAGAGAGTTGGTGGTGCCCTAAGGTTCACCAATTTGCACCCCTTAAATACCTCACGTTATGGGGTAGATTTTTCTTATTCTATTTGCATGATTCTAAAACTAGAGATGTTAAAATGCTGAAGGATCAAAGCAGTGATAACAATTTTGTTCCGAATTCACTTCTATGTTGTTGAGATGCAGTTCCATCAGTACAATTGTTCAGTTTTCTTTTTCTAAAGGAGACACTGCTAAAAGACATGGATTGTCGATCATTTAGGTAGACATAGGATGATTTGTTCACCATGTTACAGCTTACAAGTGGGAGCTTTGATGCTTCTCTCATTTTGTCCTGATACTAATGAACATGATTCTGTTGCTGTTGTGCAGCTGATGCTTGAGGAGGAGACGATGGCGGTGCCATCGGAGCAGCGGATGGAGCGGAACGAGACGCTGCAGAGAGAGCACGTGGAAGAACACAAAGCCGCGCTGCGCCGGGCCGTGACACTGTCGGTGCCGGATGCACGGGCACCATCGCCGTACGGCACGTTTGACGACGATGGCAGGCGACAGCTGGAGCACCAGCCGGAGAGGAGCGAGAGCTTCCCGCCGGCAGGGGCTAGGCAGCGGATGAGCTGGAACGACCTGATCGAGCGGGTGTTTGACAAGGACGAGGATGGCCAGATCGTACTGCGCAGCTCGGTTTTTTCTTGACGCGCCCCCCGCACCTCACCTGTTGTAAATTTGCTTTAATTCTTATCACTGCCGGTAGTAGACATTCTTGTGTAATTTGGTTTAGTATCATTCATTTATACTAGATATAATATTTTTTTTCTGTTATGCACGGCTTGATCATATGTTGGCATGAGGTCCGTGCAAACAAGTTTTGTTAAGGAATAATCAAGGTATAATTGGGCAGATCAGTTCGGGCACATTTTTTTCTTTGTTTCTTTAGTACCCAACATAGCCTTAAGGCGTTTGATATGGCGAGTCAAAGGATTTGAGGCCCGTTCGTATCATGGTATCAGCATGACAGCATCTATTTGGACTAGACATGTGGATAAGCATCAGAATGCCTGGGTTTTCAGGTTTCACGCCCAAGGTCTACGCTGCACAGCCTCGTGAACCTTTACAAGACCCTCATGCACTCAATGGCCATGCAATGCAGGGCAGATGTATTGTTGCCAACGGCGTTATCACTGTTTATAGTGTTTACCCAGCACAATTCAAGTAAACCAACTGGCCTTCCTTCCCGAAAACTAAGTATATATATATATGTATTGATAGCCTTTACAAATAGAGCAGAGTTCTATGTAACAGGTCAAAAATCAGCTAATACTACTACCTACTAAACCAAAGAAAAATGAGCAAAAATGTAAGCCGTAAGGCCTACGCCAATCAGAATCGCTTGTATATGAGTATATAACGCGCTAGGAATCTATACTTGCAGATCAAGAACCGCCTCACCTACAAAGAACACGTTTCGAGAGGTCAAAAAGAGGAATAAGTGGTGCTAAAATAGGATCGCTACCAGACCACTCCCGTTGCCAGTATATCTTACCATGCATTCTCTTGACGAAGCGCTCGAATTCAAAAAAGTTGCGCCTCTCAAACAGAACTTTGCTAAGCCTCAGGTAGGTGAATCCAAACAGATGCCGTCCATCTGGGTCATTCAGTGGTTTGGCATTCTCTAAAATCTTGTTGAACCCATCTCTGTCGTAGCAAGGCAGTGCGTTCTCACTAGCCACTTGTATACCAGCATCCCACGCAGCATTTAGCACCTGAAAATAATGCATGCAATTGATATAAACACTAATACCATAAAAATGTTTGTAATTAAATATAAAACATATGATACTGTGGAGGTGCCAACTACTCATTCAGCAAAACCTGCCAAATAGTATCACAGGTCTTTACTCACTAGAGAATACTACATCAGCTACTGAGCTGTTGCTACGGAAATGTTAAAATAGGGAACGGAAGAAAGGATCCGTACCTGCCATACCAGGCCCTCTGGATCTGCAAAGGCCTCAGGGTATACCTCATGCTGGTCCATAGTGCGCAATTCAACACATGTAAAGTTCAAAGCAGCATCATATTTCTTCAATACTGCAGCAATCGGAGCATAGCCATCACGGTTACATGGGTTGTAAAATCCTGCGGTCAATTCAGCAGCATGACTGGCAGTTTTGTACCACCAGTGCACTCCAGAGACCTGTAAATATAAAAACATTTTATTTAATTTGGGGATGTAAATGACAAAGATGGATTCCATTTAACACTAGTAAGATCAAGTTTCTAAATAAAGAATAAATGCCCACAAAACAACCAAAGTACTGAAACTGGACTGAAGATAGCAATGATAACTGACCTTAACAGCTATGTTTGAGCCCTCGAAAGCCAACCTTGC
Organism: Digitaria exilis; assembly: GCA_015342445.1. Classification (NCBI taxonomy): domain Eukaryota; kingdom Viridiplantae; phylum Streptophyta; class Magnoliopsida; order Poales; family Poaceae; genus Digitaria; species Digitaria exilis. The sequence goes on from JACEFO010002191.1 coordinate 1,238,228, forward strand.
TAACATCAGTACACGGTCTGCATGATCCACCAACATCTGAGAGTACCAGTTGAGGAAAAAACGACCATAATAACTATCGTAATCTCCTCCATCACAAAAAAACCCAGTGAGATTTGGTTCAGAATTATAATGGCCAGCATTGTCTGGTCCTCTTGCCCATATAGTATGCCCACGGGCTTCTGCAGCTCTTCTCAAATTTTTCTGTAAGTACCTGTCATAGCACTGAAGAAAAACACATTCTCAATGGCCTATAAAAATATACCAATAGGTATATACTGAACAGTGAGAATAATCCAAGTGCAACAGAAAGAAGTATGAAGATTTACCTGAAATTCTCCAATGCCAGGGTATTTCCAACCATGTTTTGCTGGATAAGATGGATATCGCAGCTCTCCACAAGCCCCTAGTCCGATCTCAATTTCTGAGATGATACCATCCTCAAAATACTCATCAAACTCCACTCGGAAGCTTCTCATAAAGTCAAAATATACCTACATTGATATATGGGAATGAGATAAGAATTGTGTAAACACAAATGGCGTTCCAATGGAAATGAATTGAAATGTGTGAACATATAGAACATGCAGTTTCGTAACATAACAAAACCAGTTTCATCATGTAGACATCCTAAAATATTATACCACTATCACGAAAGAACCACACATGACAATGTATTTGAAAAAATAGCAGTTTCATGCTAATCGCCTAATCCAATCACAGCTTCAAGTATCAAAACTGGCCAACAAGACTAAGATGCAGAATTGTAGGAGGCAAGTGGAAATCAACAAGCAGACAAGCTTTAGTCAATCTTTCTGAGTGATAAGTATTGTACAGAGCAAGATCCTTTAGTCAAACTTTCAGAGTGTTAACTGTTAAGTACAGAGCATGATCCATCGAAGTTATTCTACCTCCACTGCCGTTCTGCCATGTAGAACCCTTTCCTTATCAATCCCCCATGATAAGCACTCGGTATTGCGCCTTCCTGACCTGTCAGTAAAGTAGATATCCGGGTTGCTCCTTCCAATCTCTGTTACCCAATGTGGGAGAGGAATGGACACGTCATCTCCAACATTGCCACCACATTCGTGGAATGACATGACCACCTAAGCAATTCGATGGGAAAAGCATGTAAGCAACATCAGCAAAGGCAATCAAACCTGAAGTACAACATTTTGCAACAAACAGATGATTGAATGTAGAAGTATATCATCAAGCGATACACAGCGATCCAGAGAAGCACACTGAGATACTGAGACATCTGACCTGCAGCTTGAGCTTGAGCTCCCGGATCATCTGGAAGAGGCGCTTGTAGCCAGTCCAGTTGTACTCCTGTGGCCTGTGCGCCTCAACGTTCCCCCACCAGCAGTCGACCATGACCCCGTCCACCCCGGCTGCCTTGAGCACCCGCAGCTGGCCCACCAACTCGTCTGCGTCCACCACCTCGCCGTTGCCATTCACCACCCCAAGCTGCAAAAAAAAACGTGCACATGAATTGGAACGCCAATCTTGCAGGTCCATTAGAAGGAAACGGAGGAGGAGATGGGTACTCACAGGGAGCATGACGTAGACGGGAACGTAGGGCGTCCCGGCGAAATCCCGCTCCGGCGGGCGCGGCGCCACCTCGGGCACCTGCGACAGAAGCCCAACAATCGTGAGGTGAGAGTGAGACAGATGATCCGAGGGGAAGGTGCGCGAAGTGAAAGCAAGGCGGCGGGAGAGTCGCTGACCTTCTTGACGTCCGCAGCGTCTTCGGCCGCGGGGTCCATGGGGACGGGAACGGGGACGGCGAGGAGGTGCGAGGCGCTGCCGTCGGGGACCGCCTCGTGGGCCGGGGGTCGCGACGCGGCGCGCGGGGGCGAGAGGAGGACGGAGCACGCCGGCGCGGGGCGGTGGGAGATGGGGCGCGCGGCGACGGGCGAGATGCCGCGGAGGGGCAGCGCCGGCGAGGTCGGGAGCGCGAGCGGCGAGGCCGAGGCGGCGACCATCACGGGGCGGGGGCCCGGCGTCTGGAGGAGGGGGCACACAGGAGGAGGAGGAGGCGCACGCGTCAGCATTCCGATCCGGATCGGGCGGCCCCGGGATTTGAGAGAGAAGGAAGGCCGGGGAGGAGGAGGCGGCGGCAGTGGCGGTGGTGGAGCGCGCCCTCGGGAGGCGGGAACGGAGGGGAGCAACCGAGCAGCGGAAAATGCCGTGCCCGTGCCGTGAGCCTCGTGATGGGCTTAGGAGGCCTCTTGCTTATTTTGGCTGCTTGTCCTCTTCCCCTTTTCCCTTTGCGTGCGATGGACGGCCAGGGAAAAACTTAATAAATAATTAAATATACTAGCTTGTCTTTACTCTATCTTTCGGAAACCCGGGTATTCATTTATGACGTCATAAATGGCTGCGGATAGCTACTCACTCGCTGCTTTTCACTTGGCTGCCAGGCAAGAGCCAGTGGCCATCTGCCAGTTCACTCGCCCAGCAGCAGGACATCGTTCCCTTCTTCCCCAATCGAGAGCAGAGCAGACAGCAGACTGTGACAGAGTGGGTGGGAAGGGAGGAGCAGAGCCAGAGAGAGAAGGAGAGACCAACCTGCGCAGCAGCCGTGGCGGCGGCGGCGGACTGAGAGGAGGAGGGGAAGGTGGTGCCGTCGTGGAGGACGACCCAGCCGGCCTCGCGCGCCAGCGCCGCGATCACCTCGTTGATGTCGGCGCGCGCCCGCAGGCTGTAGTTGCCGTGCTGGCGGAGCCCCGCCAGGATCCGCCCCGTGATCGCCCGCCGCTGCCGCTCCCGCAACTTGGTCCGCTCCTTCTCCTCGCGCGCGCGCCGCCGCCCCGTGCTCGCCGCCCTTCCGCCGCCAGGCGGGGACGCGACGACGGCCACGGGGCACGGGTCCATGTAGTAGCCGTCCTCCGCGTCGTCTTCCTCCTCGTCGTCGTCGTCTTCCTCCTCCCCCTCCTCCTTGACCCCCATCTCCTCGTCCCCGTCCTCTCCCGGGCACGCCGCCTGCTGCATCCCGATCAGATCTCGCGCCGGAGGGGAAGAGGAAGATCCGGGGAGGGGAACAAGGGGAGATGAGGAGTGGAGGACCAGGACCAGACAGCAGAGGGTCGCTCACGCGTGCGAGGCGTGCGGCGGCGTGCCACTGGGGCTCGGAGTTATATGGCTGGCACGGTGGCCGCTCGGGGGCGACACGTGTGGAGAGATGGACGGCCGCGATGGCCAGGGGGCGCGCACGCTTGGAGCGCCTCCGCGTCGCCTCGCTTCCCCCTCGCCACCATCGTGGAAGGGACGAGCCGGGGAGGGAGGATTGGCGCGCGCCGCACATGGGGCGCATGTGATTGGCCGCGGCGGCCGTCGCCTCCCTTCTCCTGATCACCTCCCAGTGGACAAGGGGGCGCACGCACACATGCTCGCACGCGCTTCTCTCCTTGCCAACGCCATAGCCCCGGTGCCCGGTTGCCTCTGTGCCTCGCCAACGCCATGCCTGCAGCGCCGGTGCCGCTGCTGCTACTGCTGCTTCTCACATCTTAGTGAACAGGCAGCAGCGATAGAGCACATTTGCTTAGCTACCGTCAGAAGTTGCGTTTCAGCTCCGGACAAGCAAACTAGCAAAGCAGCATGCATATCGGTTGACAGTTGTTATAGTTGTTGGTCTTATCATCATTGCAACTTGGCAGTGTTCAAGACAGCAATCATATGGGTTCGAGACAAAGATCATGCTTTTCCTGCCAGATAGCGTACACCGTTAAAATGGTTCGGGATGAAATGAAGGAACTGGATTGAGTTCAGAACTAGACTCAGACTTGCAATGAATGACTTTCGGTATACATCACAGGCTCCATAGCATAACGCCATAACAAGCAACAGGCAATTATAAGGAAAGAACAGAAATTCACATGGAACGAACCGTGCATTGTATCTAAACTCTTTAGCAAACATTAATGATTAAACAGATGTGTTGCAGCAACATAATTTAGTGCCACCATCATCAACCCTGTTTTGGCGAAGCACAACATTTTCAGAAATATGCTCTCGAGGATGGTTATACGCAAAACCATCTGTTAGTGCCAGCGTGAACCTCAAGCAAACTGGTAGACTCAGACATCAACTCCAACAAACATTTCCAATAATAAGGAAAGTAAAAAAACAATCATCATTCCTAGAAACATTACCCACAAAGGTTATCAAACAATACTTTCAATCGAGTATAAAACAAGAGTGCAGATGAAGAGAAGAAGACTGCAAAGTATTGAATAGGTAGCACCTGGAACACTGATTTCACAATAGAAACGTTGTGGTGTTATACATAGGTTCAGGAACTGCAATTTCATGTGTCCTGATTGAGTTTCAGAAACTGCCGTTTTAAGTGTCCTGATTGATATATTCAGTTCCCTGCTTTCTTTCTGAGTATATATACAGTGTCTGAGCTCTAAACAACATTTTTACATATCACATTCTACTGATTAGAAGGATGATAAGCCCTTCTTCCTGATCGCTACAACAGTTGACAATAATACATCTGTGCAGGAGAGGAATCAATCAAATGTACAATCTGGCCTCTTACCAGAAATCATCGACACCCACTGACGAAGATGGTGGGGATGCATCTTCCTCCTCCTCCATCTCTGGTTGAGGTTCCATGCCAAATTCTGGAGACTCAATATCAGTGAGGTTCTTCAAGTCAACAACAGACAGCTCGTCCAGTTGCTTCACCACAAGATCTGCAGCGCTAAGCTCATAGATTTTATGCTTGCTTGCGACCGCAACACACTTCATACGGGCATCATGTGCGGCTTCCACCGCCGAGTTGGAGTTCCCAAACACGATGCACCTCTCCGGGATGAAACTTAGGAGCTGAGCAGCATACAGAAACATTTCAGGGTCAGGCTTCCCCCGATAAACATCCTCTGCCGCCACGATAGCATCAAAGAAGCTCTGCACGCCAACGGCTTCGATGGCTTCTTCGATAACCTTCCGTGGGCGTGTGGTGGCCACAGCGATAGGGATCTTGTAATTGGCTAGCGTGCTCATGAACTCCCTGGAACCATTTCGCATCTGGTAAAAGGAGCCCCCTCGAAGGCTGGAGTGTATCTCCTCCTTTCGTGAGGCCAATCTCCGGAGCTCCGAGGGGTCTCGGGACCAGCAGAGAACCTCAGAAATTGCTTGCTCGTTCTTCATCCCTTCAAGTCTCCTCAACACAAAAGCCGGAGGCGGCGACTTCCCCTCCTCCTGTGCTACCGTCAACCAGGCCTGTCTTTCCAATTCAGCATCATCCTCAACAATGACCCCCTCCCACTCGAAGATGACGCCGAGCCAACCACAGCCCATCCGTTCGAGGCGGAGCAGCGGGTTGTGTAGCTTTGGGTCATCGGCCCTGTTCGGCGGGGGCACAGGGTTGGTGACCCCAACATCCCCCATGTCGCCGCCGTCCCCGGGGATCCCCCGGTACTCCCTGCGAGGGCTGGCCTCCTTGGTCACCCCCATAGCCAGCGCCTTGACCGGCCAATCCGCGAGCCGCGGCGACGGCTGCCTGGTGACCCGAGCCACGAGGCGGCGGCCGGCGAAGGTGGTGCACAGGGGGCGGCAGGCAACAACATGGAACGTCCGGCGGAGAGAACGGTGGGGGGCCCTGGACCTCTGGTCGAACAGGTGGTGCGCAATAATGGAGGTGCTCGCGCTGACCGTATCGACAACCATGATGATGGCCGCTGGATCCGGCGCCCACCCACCCAACGATCAGGAATCGAGGGGGCTCCTTTTACTGGTGCAATCCGCTTGAATCACCTCCTCTCCCGACGGAATCGGCCTGCTAGAGGAAGAAACGAATCGCTCACGCTCCAATCGAGAAGAAATCGAGCGCAACAACCAAACAGAACACCGAGGGTTATTAAAACAAAAAAGAGAAAGCAAAGCACCTAATTAACTTAAGGGAGGGGGCCAATCAGCAAGTTGAAGCTTAAGCCAAGCTTGTGTGGAACTGTGGATTTGTAAGGGGGGGCCGCTCGAGCAATGATTGGGTGGGGAAACGAAGGGGAGGCGCACAAGGCAGAGGGAGGAAGAAGATAAGGAGGAAGGTGGGGAGGAGGCGATACGCACCGGCGGCGATGGGAGGAGGATCCGACGGCGGCGGAGGCCTCGCTTGGTCGCGGAGGAACGGGAGGTTTCGTCGGGAAGCCGACAACCTTGTTTTAGCGTCGCCTTTCCTTTTGTTTTGTTTCTTCTTTTTTTCCCTTCTAGTGGCGTATGGAAGATTTTATGGAGGAGCCGCCGCGGTTGTCCGTGGCGGGCGCGGGGGTGGACGTGGAGGAGGAAGGGGAGACGAATCTCCGCTGGATTCGTGCCGCGTGGCGCGACGTGGACCGTCTGATGTGGGCCTCTAGGGGAAGCGTGAGGTGGAGGAAGCTGCGCCTCGTCTGCTCTCCCGTGGCCTTGGAATCGCGGTCTCTTCTTATCTAGTTTTTCATCTCCCTCTCTCTCTCTCTCTCTCTTAGTCTCGGTGGATATGATCGCCACTTGATTAATTGACCATGTAGGCAATATGACTCGGTTCTTGTTTGGTTTTTTAAGGGTGAGAAATGACATGTTTGCTACAAGACATTATCTTGATTTGATTGATATTATGATATTCGAGTTAATTATTCCTAGCTAGTAGGCGGCAGTTTCATCTGAAAAGTGTGTTGTCGTTACAGAATATTTCTAAAATACCATTTGTACCATATCCTCATGTTTTCTATGGCGACACAACAACTATAGTCCGTAGAACTCTGAGGGAGAAACATTTGGAACGCCAATACTACCCCTATTGATCTTTTCCATGTGTGTGGTATGGTTACCTGCTTAATTTTGCCAAAGAATGCAGCCAAAAAAAGTTTGCCAAAGAAATATTTCTTAAATTGAAACTTTAAGAAAATAAAAATATTCATAAAATTTTACAAAAACTAAAGGAAATAAGCTACCAACGAAATATTTTTCAAAATGAAACTTTAGAAAAAAATGTTGATAAACATTTTACAAAAAAAATAGAGGAAAAAGTTAAATTATTTACAAAGTAAAGGTTAGTACCTCTAAAACAAAGTAATTATTCTACTATTTTACAAAACTTCCAAAAGTTACTATAGGGTTTTGAATCATTTTGGAACATTGTTTCATAGTTTATCTCCAATTGCAACTGAAAATGGGTAGGACCAGATGCAGCAGAAGAGAAGAGAACATAGGGGTCTTATTTACCTTTTTCTAAGATATTCTATTTCCAAAAGTGGTCCTTGTATTTTTACTGAGAGCATGTTGAGATATTGCTGTGCAACTCAAATTTTATTTGCAATGGAGTTTTTCAGTAATTAAAATCCACCTATATTAGCATTTTGTATGCTAAACATTAGACAGAGGGTCACATTACACAATCTAATAGACGGGTCAGTCAACCATTTAGACCTCCATGAACACTACGATGTTCCTGATTCTTGTTCTACTCTTATTATTCTGTTTGGCACTGTAATTTGTTGATAGAACCATTGGATTATTTTTGTTTCAGTAGATGGGCCTTGGAAATATTACTTGATGCATAAAACAATAACTCTTTAGTCCATACTAGCTACCCACTACGATTATTACTTTCCTAGAAAAGTTCGCGGCGTTGCCGCGCATCGTAAGTGGATGTGCCCATGTGTATAAAAATATTTTTTAAAAAATAAATTGTCAGAGCACATTGAATTTAAATTCATTCTCTAGAAGCATTTTATATTTTGAATTGTAGAGTATTCTTTACTTGTATCTTTTTTGGAAAGTGTTTTGGATTTAAAGTGTGATCTATTGCAAATATATAGATTTTAAAGTTTTGAGCTATCCTAAAATTCAACATTTTTAAATTTAAAGTTGCTTCGGTGTTTGGATGTTGGGTTTAACGGGTTAATTGGAAAGCTCTTTGGATTTAAAGTGTGATCTGTAATAACTTTATGGATGTTGAAGTATTTAGGTACTTTAAAAATCAATATTTTTTTAATTTAAAGATGTTTCAGTTCCGAATCATAAGGGCAACGGGTCGCATATAAACATTATACGAACGAGTTAAACGCTTAGAATATTGATATCAAATTTTCAAATTTTAAGCTATTATTGTATTAATTTTTAATTTAGAAGAATTTTGATATCAAATTATATATATATACATATATATATATACATATATATATATACACATATATATATATATATATGACGGATCACATATAAACATTTGTGAGAATGGATTATACATAACAAATTTCAAAATTCAAAGCTCATTTTGAATTTTCTTGCAACATAATAAATCTAAAATCTTTCCATAGAGATAATTTTTAAATTCCACGTGCTTTGATAATTCTTTTAAGAAAAATATTTACAAAACCATGTCTGTAATAAACTTATATGTTCTAGATTTTTATATTTTGATTAAATTTTATATTGGACACCTTTTAATAAAGTTATATATTTTAAAATGTTGCAATTACATTGTAGACACCATCCCCAAAAATCTTTTGTATATGTTATAAAAATCCCTAATATATTTTGTATATGTTATAAAAAAAATAAAAGATAGTAACGGTAATAATTGTATTAGATCTCTCAAAAATTGTATTAAAAATTATATTACATCATTCAAAATTATGTTTGTTTAAATAAAAAAATTCATAAATAATTCAAACAAAATAGTACAAACAAAATAAGAACTACTACAAATATATATTTTTTAAAACAAGTAAGTTGGGTCCCGCATATAATGGTTTAGTGGGACCCACAAGCGGTGGGACCCACCTGTGGGCCCGTGGTCTACTATGGGGACCACTGTGGGACCCACGTCACGCGGGTCCCATGGGCCCACGATGGGGCCCACTTGTGGGACCCACATCACGCGGGTCCCGTGGGGCCCACAGAGGGGCCCACTTGTGGGTCCCACATTATCAGGTCCCACGTACTTTATTAGCAGGCAATCGTTGTTGCATCAAATCCTTGGTCGTAACATTCATACAAATTCTCATCAGAGAAACCGCATGTGCACATAAGCCGGCCCAAATATCAACGCCCAGCCGGTCTGGCCTTCTCTCTCTCTCTCTGTCTCTCTTTTCCTTCTCTCTTCTCTTCTCTGGCTCTCTCTCCGCACGAGCACGACCGAAACCTGCTCGGCTGTTGGTTCGACTCGTCCCCGCCTCCCGGCGCCAGCGTGGGCGCTGCAGCCGGCCGGCGGCAAGAGCAGGAGGCCGGGAGAGGCCTGAGGGCCGCTGACTAGTGGCGGATCTACAGTAGAGTGTCTACAGTGTCAGTCCGCCTATCTTTAATTTCTGGATCCGCCCCTGCTCGTGCCGTCTCCTCCTCCATCATAGCGGAGCATTCAGAGCTCCACCACACCAAGAGCGGAGCGCAGCGGCGGAAGCGATGGGTCGGCCAAAGCTCAAGAGTGGGGAGCGGCGGATCGACGCCGCCATTGACCACCTCGCCCCGTACGGCTTCCCCAAGCCTCAAATCCGCAAGGTCATCAACGACCTACTCAAGGTAGCTGTTGCTCCCCTTCCTCAGATTTTTTTTCTTCGTATCTTGCCATCAGCTAGCATTTGTTTCGCAAGGGTGATCCTAGAAAGTCACTCGGTCCTTCTTTATTAATATTTTTGTTTTATTGGTCCTTCTTTATTAATAGAAATGTGCACAGTCTGTGCTCGTTCGCTCAAAAGAAGAAGAAAAAAAAAAGAAAGTCACTGCTCTATGATCTGGCTGTGCTTGTGCCGCATCCTTGTTTTCCTCCTCTCCTAGGACTTCATCCTCTGTACCACGAACGACGGAAGAGAGAATTTCGCCTCTCTTTTTTTCTTCCAAGATTATCGTAACGCTGCTGGATCATCTAGCGCAGTGGAGTAGATGGCAGAGGCATCTGTAATCTTTTTCCCTATCGAAGAAAAGACTAGTTTTTATAAGCGCAACTGCGCAAAGAAACCACTTTGATTCCATCCTACGCGAGATGGCAGAGGCATCTGTAATCTTTTTCCCTATCGAAGAAAAGACTAGTTTTTATAAGCGCAACTGCGCAAAGAAACCACTTTGATTCCATCCTATGCGAGAGAGCTGTTGTAGTATTTTTCCTATTTGTTTTTAAAATTTTGGGGTGAGGAGTGTTGCAACGCTGAACTTTTTTTTCATGATTCAAGTACTGTTTGATTGATTCTTACAATTTTAAAAAAGTGAAAATCTATTTGATCGAGGAATTCCTTTACTTTTCTGGCAAATGTTTGATTGAGGACTAAGGAATACTGCTAACTAATTCTGTTTTCAATGCTTCAGCTGTATGGGAGAGATGGCTGGGCCTTCCTGGAGGATGGATCATACCGTGTTGTGCTTGAAAAACTCCTGGAAGAACAGACGCAGCTGGAGGTGAACTCCCTTCCTTTCCCCACCAGGCCACCAGTGTCTCTGTTCTTCTTGGTCCAATATTACACCACAGTTTGGTATACTCTCTTAAGCCATTGCAGCACTGATCCACTGATACATAAGGTATTGGAATGGAAAGAACCCCAGATAATTGCATAGTGTGGTCACTTTTTCCCCGCAACATTTCCTTTGATCTTGAAATACGACCCCTGACCTAGGGTCTGTGTAGGCAATAGTGCCCAGTTTTCCGCATCATATATTAAAGATGCTTTCAGTTGCAAGCAAAACTAGTAACTGAAAACACAATAGTATCAAATTTATGCATGAACTAACCACCACATCATAGATCTTAACAAAAATAACATAGTTGCTCATTCTGAATAAGTTGCTGCTTGGGATTTTGTTTTGCCATCCAGTCAGATTTTAAGTGGACTAGCTTTGTATGCAGAAACAAGAAGCAGCAGCTGTCGAGGAGGCATCACCAGAAAATGATATGGAAGTATCACGAGTACATAGTGATGCACCGACTGAATCTTGGTCAGCCCTTGAATCTCAAGCTTCTCCCAACAGTTCACTTCCCCAGGAGCATGTACTACCAGTGCCTCCAGCTACAGGAGCTGCTCGTACAAGGCGTCCCTGCTATGGATGGATTAGCGAAGAGTCTGAAACAGAGAGTGAATCAGAGGATGGCGAAATGATTTCCAATGCAGTAAGGCTGGCAATTATCATGGAAAAGGATATACCAAAACCTGCGGAAACCTTGCCTTCTAATAGAAAGCGACCAACTAGATGGGATGTGCGCCCTAACTGGTAATGATTCTGACTGAACTCACTTTTGCTTCTTTAGTTTGGTATTGTACTCACAATACCTGTCGCTAGCCTGTATTTTCACGCGAAACAAGTTTTTTTGCTGATAGTAACATATGCACTTGGCATGGCCTATCCATTTTTAAGCATTATCTTCATTTCTGCTAGAACAGTAGAGCTTTGGAATTCATGTGAACAAAACGACCCAAAACATCCATAAAAGAAGTGAACTTGGTTAGTTGTATATACTTTTGTTGCTTTCACTTTCACATCAATATTCAGGTTGGTATAACTCATGTATTATACGTGCCTACTATGTCACTGCCAAAGTTTCATCAGCTCTCCAAATTAAATATGAAGCCATTAAATGTGAAGACAGCAATCACTGGATTGAAACTGTCTTTCAGAATAAGGAATTTACTGGGCACAAGCTTCTATTTTATTTGGCCTCCTAACGCAATATGCGATAATTACAGAATTATACATTTAGTAAGGGAAGCCTATCGAAACTGTTTCTGACCCTCTGTTAAAAATATCAGGGCCACATCATACTATCTTTTCAAAATCAGTTTCTTGTTTTCCGGTTCTAATTGCTGATCATATCAACTGCATGTTTGTCTTGTGAACTTCGGGGTTTAGAATCTGAGATGAAAGCTGCAAGATGGTGGCTTCAAGGACGATGGACGCTTTGGAGCAAGATGTTAGTCCCATGACTGTCACCTGTATCTTGTACAAAACTTGTGTTTAGTTGAGGGGTAGAAAAAGTACTTTTTTTTTCTGGGATGCGTGCTATGTGAGGCGGATGAATAGGAAATGTGAAAAAGGAATTTTTAGGGATGCGTGTTCTGTGAGGGGGATGAATAGGAAGTAAAAAGTATTTTTGGGAACTAAACACAGCAATATCTAGCTGGGAACAGCGGACAGTATGAGACAATGTTGATGCTGTGGGGTTGCAGATTGTCAGCGGAATGCAGATTGCTTCTGTCTGACAGTACCAGGGCAGTTGAGACCTATGAAGAAACATTGGTGCATCCCCTAGTGTAGTGCTATATATGACCAACATGGTGGCATCTGCTTCCAGAATCTGATCGTGGATTGTCTCTTAACTAACTTAGGCGTTGCAATATCGATATCTGATTTGCATGGCTAATTGGTTTGGCATTGTATTGAGAGAATCCCCTCTATACCACTGAAAAAACAAATGCTCCCTATGTGCCACTAGGAAAGTTCATATCCCAAGAGCGGTAATGTCGATGAGTGCAAATACAATCCTGGCCATGTGTCGACGGTGTTTTAGTTCTCCTGCTTGTGTTGTGTGGATGTCTGCGGGGGTCTTTTTCAGCAATAGCCACGCTCTCCCTGCCTAATGACTCTGGTTTGAGGCATTGTCATGAGGTTGTGCTCTGTATCATGTCTACTGTTTCAGTCATATAAGTCAGTGCCTTCGTAGCTTATTAAAGCAGGTAATGCGCCTCGCTCATGCTAAATTTTAGTGGGAAGCAAATGAAGCATATGCTTTTTTTTAGATAGATTATAAAATGTTGTCAAATTACCTTATTAATTAGCAAGTCCATCTACTTAGCCGTGTTGCTATTCCTTTTTTGTGACGTAAACCACGCAGCAGGTATATGGGAATTAAGACCGACAAACCTATTTTGCCACTTGATTAGACATGCATAAGGTAACTCTGGGCCTTTTTTCTAAGAGTGAATTTAACTTTTTACGAAGTTAACGGACCTACATTGAAATTCGCTCTTTTTCTAACAATACTATATTTGTAAATTTTATGGAATGGAGAGATTTTATTACTGCGAATGTTCGCGTACAGCTCAAGGATATATGAATAGAGCAAAGGGTCGGTTTCATACAGGGAGAACAAATTAAAGAACAAACAAATCTACAAACATATGGTGGTGAAGTGATAAACTGCTCATGCCAACCGGTACTCAACAGGGTCCAGTGTGGTCGGCGCGAGGCCAGGGTCTCCGAGTACGGCCTTGAGATCCTCACCACCCCCTTCCCCCAGCGCAGACCGCAAGAATGCCACCATGATCCCAGCCACGGTCCTCCTCATCACGTCCTTGCAGCTGTTCCCTTCCTTGCACAGGCACGTGACAAGCTTGGGCGCGTCGTCGTCGAGCATGTCGAGGTGGCCGTAGTCCCTGACCACGAGGTGGTAGCACGGCGGCTTGCACTCGTAGTAGAACTCGGCGTGGTTCACTTCCGGTGGGGCGCAGGGAGGGAACAGCGCGTTCTCCCTGTCGCCGCCGAGCCCGGTGCCGACGACCATCACCGGCGACGCCAAGGCGAAGGAGGAGGGCTCGTAGGTGAGGATCGCCGGTGGGAGCTGCGAGGACCGGCCGGTTCCGGCGACCGGGTCGATCCCGATGAGCGCGGAGAAGTTGAGAGTGGCCGTGGTCGTGGTCGTGGTCGTGGCGCGGCCTAGGGCTAAGGAGAAAGCCGTGTGGCCGCCGCGGCTGTGGCCGGCCAAGGCGAGCCTTGAGAGGTCGGCCTCGACGCCCACCGGGAGGACTGACGGTAGGCCCTCCGGGAGCCAGTTAGTGACCTTGGCTGCCGCGTCGATGTCGTCGGCGTCGCTGTTGGAGATGAGACTGGTGTGGAACTGGAAATATATAAAACAAGCAGCATATGTATATACATCAATGTTTGCATATGCATCATCAGTGATTCAGTTTCATCGTTATATTGTGAATTACAACAAGTGAACATGTGCATTGGAATGCATTAGAGAGAAGAGAAGGTTATGTTATACGTACTTGTGGCGCGACCATGACGAAGCCAAAAGAGGCAACGTGCTTGAGGAGCTGCTCGTAGAAGCGGTTCTGGAGGAAGAAGCCGTGCAGGAGGATGGCGACGGGGTAGGTTCCGGCATCCTTGGGAGCAGCGATCAGGACGGGCAGCGGCGGCGGCGGCGGCGGCGTTGGGAGCGTGTCGTGATCCACTGAGATCACCTCGACCGGAAGCTTCCCTGGCTGGAACACCGAGGTGACCGCCGCCGCAGGCTCAAGAGCCGCCATGGCCTGCACTGGTGCTGATGCCATCTTGTCTCTCGTGCTCACACACACTCTCAAATGCAGGTGCTCTGGATGGTAACAAGACTTGGAGTTGGCTGTGTATTGTGTGATCGATGAATTGGTGACTGGTTATGATGAGAAGAGAGATGGAGGTTGTTGGCGAATTTATAGGGCCGGTCGGCCGTGTACGTACGTACGAGGAGGGTGGGCAAAGTGAGTTTGAGTAGCTCTGCTCTGTGGATTGTTGACTAGCAGCTCGCTCAGGAATTCCTGCAGGACGTACAATTGCAACGAACGAACATGCCGGGCAGCCGGGGGAATAAAACATGCCACGTTTTCATCGCACGCGCACGCATGGATGTTGCGATCACAATGTTGTTGAATACTTGAATGTTGATCTGATGACTCAGTGATCCACATGCATGAATGCATGATGTAAAATCTGAAAGTCAGTTCTGTTTAAAAGGAACCGTGAACCAAGTCTCTGAAAAAATTGGGGAGAGCACATCTTAACCTCACATAGAATTCCAACGTGCATAGTGACGAACTTTGGCACGTATACCTATTGCCTGCTAGGACTACATGTCTATGCAAAATTGTTGATGATCCATGAGGCTAATCTCAATGGGAGATTTTATTTTACATTTCCATAAATGTCACATAATCAACAATATTTAATAGATGGGTGAAATAGCCCACGCGACACATAATTTCATTTTTCATGTTTTATAGATAAAACACGCAAGACGATGTTGGAAACAATACATACATGGTTTCATCCTGTGTTTCATTTCATCTCTTTGCCCATTAATACACTGTCACCTCATCTAAAATACTGACGTGACACCATCATGAAACTTGCACCAGGAATGGTCTGAATGCATACACATCTAGGCTACAAATCAAATGTAATGTCTCAGCATATTTACGACCGCAATGGCATATTATGCTGTCATCAATTTGATCCTTTTTTTAAAATAATGTGGAGTGCGATTTGACCTGGCATGGTCTCCAATATTTTACCGTAATCATCGTATTATTATACCTCTCAAATTCTATTGGCCGTGGCACTAATTTTGTTTGCCTCCATTTACAAAATCTTAAACTATTTCAAAGGCTGAATCGTAAAACATGTTCACGCGTAAAAAAGAAAAGGTAATAGCGTGAGCGATTTTGTTTCGTTGTCCATATGCTCAAAGCTCTTTCCATATGCTGAACGAACCGGCCCTGTTTTCATGGTCTTATTTTCATTCATGCTTAAAGACCACACTTCTGTCTCTTAGCGTTTACACATCGCGTTTAGGCATGCATGCTGACGTATCCGAAGCGACAATTTTTTAGAAGAGTAGTCGTCGGAGGGAGAAAGCAAACTTCCAAATTAAGCGTCAGTCCAATCGTGTTCAACGCACATTCAGCAGCCAGCTCCCTGTTTGATCGGTCGTTATTCGTCAACGGTCGTCATCAACTCGTTCGTAATCGAAGGAGTCATTGTTGTATTTCTGGGCCGGCCCAACCTTTGGGATATTTCGGCCGAACATTTAGTTAGCTTTAGAGAAGAGACCGATGCAATAGATTTTTTTCATTTTTGTATTTTTTTATTTTACGAATTTGCAGAAATAAATGTCAGATGGAAAAAATTAAAAAACATATCTCTACCGCCAAATGAAACGCTATCCGTAGTGGTGGTCCTCTATTTTCATACCCAAAGAGAATATTTTTGTTCTCGTCAGCGAGATTTGGTCTCCATTTTAACTTTTTCTGCACCCGTGGTACTCTATATCTCATACCCTATACCAAATAATCTATATTTTATTCAACCATCCAACCACCATCTACTCTCTCCACCCTTTCTTTTTTTATCCTTCTCTTTTTTACTATTTTTTCTTTTGCTTTTTTTCCTACTTTTCACTTCTATCTATTTTCTTTCTTTTTTTCCCCACCAGTGGTTCCCTCTAGATATTTTGCCAAGCTTCTGTTTCCGTCTCGCTCGCTCCGTCTCTCTCTCGCTCTCCGCCGCAAAATTCCTCTCCTCTCTCTCCGACCTCCGCTCGGCGGAGCAGCCTGGCCGGCGGCGGACTCCCTCTCTCCTCTCCACATCGCGGCGCCCCACGCCTCCTCCCTCCGCCGAGGCTAGCAAGGGCGGATCGAAAGGGCCTCCTCCTCCCTGCTCGGCGTGCTCGCGCACGGATGGACTGGAGGCCGCGGCGGGCCCTCCTCGGCGGCGCCGAATCGAGCTCTGGTCAGCGAGCTGGTGGCAGCGCACCAGCGGATTCGAGCGCAACGGCTTCCCTTCGTCTCCATCCTCGGCGTGGACGGGAAGAATCGAGCTTGACCTCGCAGGTGGTGGATCCGAGCTGCAGCGGCTCCTCGGTGGGCCTCGCAGGCGGCGTGCGGGAGTGCGTGTGGAAGGCAGTCACAGGCTCGGTTGCCGGGGCAGAACCGTGAGAAGCCATGGCGAGGAGCTTGTCTCTATCGATTTTTTGTGCCGACTCCTTTTCTATTTGTGTCGATTCCGTTTCGATTTGTGCTTCGATTCGAGCTTCAATTCCGCTTTGATTTTTGCCTTGGATCTTCTTCCTTCTTCCCCTCTCTCAAGCCCACCGGCGGCATGTGGCTCCTCACTAGCTCACATGTGGCGCGGGGTGGTTGGGATGGTGCGCGAGAGCGTAGGCCCCGTGCCATGTACTTCCTCCGTCCCCGATGACGTTACGGGAGGTGGTTACGTTCTCAACTTTGACTTGATTCGTAACTTGATTCGTAGAAAAATATATGTAATATTTATATCTCTAATAAATTTGTTAAAAAACTAGATTCAAATATCTATCTAATAGTACTAATGATGTATTGTAAATATTAATATTATTTTATATATAATTAGTTAATGTTGAAAGATGCTGTTTTTCTCAAGAATGACACATGTTTTGGAATTTATTTTGGGACTGAAGGAGTACGCGCGTAGCGTCCGTTCGCTACGGCGCCACATTTGGCGCTTAGCGACCGGTGCGCGATCAGATAGCGTACCCCGCGGGCCAAAAATATCTGGCGCTGCATCCACCAGCCTTACCGCCAGATCACACGGCATGGTGGTAGCCGACCCCCACACTGCATGGTGCATGCAACCAGGGGCTACTTGCGTAAGTGCTTGTGCTTGGGCTGCGGTGCGACAGTGAGAGAAAGAGCAGCATGCTGCAGAGGGAGAGAGAGAGCATTTCATCTTCTCGTTGAATTTGTTCGACTCTAACATTGTAAGCATATTTTGATTACCTTAGGATATATTATTTACATGCCAAAAGATATTTTACTAAAGCTGTAAGTTGGGTACTAAATTAAAATTTATTTTTTCTAAAAAAATTATCCTACGAATGATAGTGTGAATGACACGCCAACACTTAGGTCTTCTTCAGTGGTTGGCTCTTTGCTAGTCCCTCCGTTCCAAAATAAGTGTCTTTCTCACTTCCCGAGAAAATTTTTTGGTCAATTATATAAAAATATATATTAAAAATTATGATACAATATAAATATCATTAGATAAATATTTAGATCTAGGTTTTTATAAAAAATATTTGAAGATTTAAATGTTGCACATATTTTCTACAAATTTAGTCAAACTCACGACACGGACACCCAAAACGTAGTTCTTTTGGGACAGAGGGAGTAGATCGATGAACAGTATAAAAATAGATTGGCTCTTTGCAATTGAGTTGGATCTTTGATAGCTCTTAGCATCTCATATTCATTGAATAGTGCACAGATGATGTGATGCACTATTCAATGAATATGAGACGCGTAAGAGCTAGCAAAGAACCAACCCAAATTCAAAGAGACAACCCACTTTTGTACTAGGTTGGATTTTTATGTCTTCTGCGTTGACGATAGCTTCTGTTGAAGTTGTGTTTCGAGCTTTTTATTTTCTTGAGCATTTTCAGGATGGAATATTTTTTATTCTTTTATACTTTTTTCATCAGTTTCCACTCTAGGTCCCTGAAATCATACAAAGACAAAATACAAATGAAACCAAGTCATACTAAACAAAATATGATAGCAAAGCAGTATTTTTCTTGAGATATCGATATGAATATTTAGCATTTAAGGACCGTCAACCGCGCCCATAAACACGTTTCCTCCATGATGCTCGGCACCAAAGCCACCGGTATAAGAGCCGAGTGCTCAAGAACCTTGAGGCTCCACTCGTTCCAAAGAGACCAAGCTACCAGCCGAACCAGAGACAAATCAACAAGCCATTTGTAATTGTCACCGCCGTCCGTCTTGTCGAAGGAGATACCGAAGGGAGACGAGGGAGAGGTAGAGACATATCCGAACTAAACGGATTGGAAGGTTGTACAGGTGATGGACCATGCACTGGGTACAGGCAGGGTTGGACCTATTCTGGGTCTAATAGAAATAATTAAGAAATAAATAATTAATTAAATAGACTGCTTTAATATTCATGTCAAAATAAAAAAATAGGAGCCATTAGTAATGTTGGATATGTCAAGCAACTGGGGGTGCCTCCCGAAGTGGGGATATTTAACTTTTTACCATTATAATGGTTGCCACCTCCTGAGATAGTATCCTTACAGATGATCCAACAATTTTAGCATAGAAGAGAGAATACTATTTATCTACCGTGTTTTTTTAAGGAATCTTTCACAATCTAAACACCTTCACGACTCGAGGGTGTAGGCTGAGGTCTTCACCAAGGGTGGCTCCGCCATTCTCGGCGGTGGCTGGCCCATTACCCGCAATTTGCTGGGCATCGAGCCTGGAGACATTGCGTTTTTTAGGCATTGCAGCTACAAGCACTTCGCTGTGAGGTTCTTCGATCAATGAGGTGCATCGATAATAACTATGGCCCTGTTCGGCTGGCTGGAAGCCAGCCAACGCTGGCTGGGAGTGAGCGGCTGACGCGTGGGCCCGGTGGCTACAGGCCCCACCCGTCATTCCCTCATCCCCAGCCAGCGCTGGCTGGCTTCCAGCCAGCCGAACAGGCTGTATATCTTCTGTATGTACATTGAAAATAGGTTTCCCCAAAAGAAATTTAATATCAATTCTTCCACTTCAGCCATCTAGCACACGGAAGAATTACCAGGGTGCACCATCTCCGTTGGGGCTGCAACTTGTGTGTCCCCTTTACGTGTCTCCATCTGTGTCCCCGCACACGTGGAGCCCATCCGTCAATCCCCTCTTCTCTCGTCCGTGGCCCCACGTCGGGAGAAAACGGAACGACCCTTCCGTTCCTTTCCGTTCTGTTCCGTAGGGCGGACCCATGTAGAGCCCAGCGAGGGCACATGTCCCACTCAAGTTTATGAATACAGTGTAATTTGACATTGTTCTACCGTACAAAATACTATAGCAAAGCTATGGGCCCTCGCTTAATTTTTATGCTAGGTCCGCCCTACCTTCATATGCGTTGCCTCTTCGTCTTCCAGAGGAGCTGGATTTAGCAGCAGGGAGCGAAGCTCGCCCCTCGTTAAGCTACTAAGGAAGGCACCGACGACGGCCAGGAGGCCGCCGCCACAGCACTCAGTCTCCTCTGCCGCGACGAGAAGAGCGTCGAGAAGCTTCTCCACGCCGGAGTGTCCCCCATCATCGCCGCTGTTCTCATGGATCTGTCAATGCGCGGCCGACGCCCTTGCGTCGCTCGTGCACTACAGCCACAAGTGCGAGGAGTTCGATCGATTCGCTGTGTGGGATCTCGATTTGGGCGATAGGGAGTTTGATTTATTGTTTCATGGGAAAAGTCTATTTTTCACCCTCCAACTATTACAAAAGTATGATTTTCAATCCACAACTACAAAACCGGACACTAAACACTCTCCAACTATCCAAACCGTGCAAAATTGGCCCTCTGGGTGGTTTTGAAGGTGGTTTTGTATTTTTCAAAAAAATTAAAAATAATTTTATATTAAAAAATTCATAACTAATTTATTTTGAACTAGAAAATTAGAATCTGGTGCAAATGTTTTTCTAAAAATGTGACCTACATGTTGGTGCACCATTAGAAGTTATTTGCATATTATTTATTTTTATTTTAATTATTTTATAAAAAACAATAAGACATTAGCAATATAAATATATAATACCCAAATAACACTAAATGGTGTGCCAATAGGTTGGTTACATTTTAAGAGAACTTTTGGCACCGATTTCATATTTTTTGGGTCCAACATGAATTAGTTATGACTTTTAAAGTTAAAATAATATTTTTGCTATTTTTAGAAAATCCAAAACCACCCTCAAAACCACCCAAAGGGTCAATTTTGCATGGTTTGGATAGTTGGAGGGCCTTTAGTATCCGGTTTTGTAGTTTGAGGTTGAAAAACAGACTTCTGTAACAGTTGAAGGGTGAAAAATAGACTTTTCCCTTGTTTCCTCATCGACCGTGTCGAGCTTGGTGGGACATCTAGCTGGGCGGCAGGAGACTTCTTCCCCCAACAAAATTAATCTGGTTAGTGATCTTGTGCTTGCCTCTGTTTTCTTTTCGAGGAACATGAAATTTTCCACTTTGGTTGTTTCTATGCAGTTTGCACTACACCAGAAAATTAGAGACCGTCGATCACAAATTGCAGCCTTATTGAATGAATTACAGAATAATTAATGAGACATCTAGACTCTAGTTCGACTACTAGTGCATAAAATATATCTCATTCTCCTAAAGGGATGAGGCCTTCAATTAATGAAACGGGAAAATATGTTGCAGGGATTTGCATCAAAAGACTGAGACTGAGAACCACTTAGTTGTGCATCTTGACCATTGTCATTGGTTCCAAAGAAAGAGCCGAAGGATGGAGGCATGAAAGCATTTCCAACTGGATAGTAACTTGGATAGTAGCCTGGCATCTGTATGTGATTTTGATGTGTACTAGTGCTCATATGGCCGAATTCTGGTGAGGATCTGGCTGCAGCAGACGGCATGATGATGCTTTGTCCCTGTGGAAGTAATGGCACTGCTACACCGGTAATGTTTGCCTCGTTAGGCGTGGGTATAATTGGTGGAGAAGCCATTGTTATTTATCGGTGGAGGAAGATGCCAATCTTATAATTAATCTCGGGTTAATGTTGTTTCCTTGATAGTAGAAACCTCCAATTGTAGTTGGCGCCACTTTTTATGTTTTGGAGCCCTCTTTCCCTCCATTAATTTTAGTAATCTGACGTAATTGTTGTAGCGACGGAAAAAAGTGGACGGAAAAAACACGTTTGACGGCGGTTCCGTTTCCCCTAGCCTGGGGCCATCAACAGAAACATTAATTTGCATGGAAAAGGGGGTCGATGGATGTGCTCCACGTGTGCGGAGACACAAATGGAGACATATAAAGGAGACATACAAGTTTCAGCCCTCCGGTGGTGTCTATTGGACGCCGTATCTGCGTCTTTCTGCGGAGTTTATCATGAACAATTCCAAATCAGGGTCAGCTCTCTACATGTGTATAACACCCCAGCCCAGGGCTTCATAAGATTGATAAGAATACTCGTACCAACAAGTTACAGCTTCTTTTTCGGAAGCTCATCCTAAAAGAACTCCGAGGTCGACCGGGAAGTCTTTCCCAGGTGCACATGAGTGAGGACAAAGTGTGCAGAAAAGACGAGTGTTGGTATGACGGCATTCTTGGGATCCTAGAGAACTATAAGGTAGACGGGCTCGGCCCGGGTGGCGGGATGTTACAGTTGGTATCAGAGCCGACCCTCACGGTTTCACGGGCGCATGCGGTCAGTTGCGCGGGCATGGTGCGCATGTGCGTGTGGGCCACGACATGTCCCATGCGCCGTTGGCGTGGCCACGTTGGCAACTGGACACACAGACGTGGCCGCAAGGGACATTCCTGGCTTGGGGTGGACCGACGAGGACGTCGGTCCCCTAAGAGGGGGGAGTTGTAACACCCCAGCCCAGGGCTTAATAGAATTGATAAGAATACTCATACCAATAAGTTGCAACTTTTTTCTGGCCCAGAGCAATTTCAGGATGGGTGACCAATCGGAAAATCCTTCCCGGGTGAGCATGAGTGAGGACAAAGTGCGCAAAAAAGACGAGTGTTGGCATGTGGAGGTATTCTTGGGATCCTAGAGAGCTGCCAGGGTAGACGAGCCCGGTCTGGAGTGGCGGGACGTTATACTGTGCAAGATGAACCACTCATCGGTGTCCCATGGGGCCATGGTGAGTAGTCTATGGGTCCACCCATGGCATCGTTTATTTTTTTTTTAATCCGTTATGCAAGCTCATTCTATTTGTCTTGGGTGTGTGTAGTATTTCAGCAAGAGATTCTCGTGCACCTACTTTTGTAAAGGAACGACTAACGTGATCATCAGGGATAGTCTGGGGAGGAACCTAGTCCGTGGAAAATTGGCCATGGGAGAAGACAACGTCGCAAGGATCACAAGCGGCTGGAAGCGTGTCAATGCCATATGCGATCTAAAGGTGGGCGACCTATGTGGTTTGCTCTGGCAGGGAGAAGGTGATCACACAGTTCTTACGGTGCATAGGCTGGCGCGCTGTAATATTTTGAGACCATGTCAATCTCGTAGAGCATTTCTCTATATTGTGATGATGTGTGTATTTTACGGCTAGGAACCAGTAGTTCCAGGCTGTGTACACTAAACCGTAGAGACCGGAATTTTCATTATTTAAAAAAACTCAGAAGTTCCACGCTTTTTTTTTTTTGGATGCTACTATGTGTGGAGAGTTACGCTAGTATGGTTGTTTCAAGGATGGCACTAGTCATCTAGATAGGCTAGTATGGTTATTTTTTATATATATAGTATAGATGTTGGAACAACATTTCCAGAGTTGTAGGGCGCCAACATACACTAATGCACAGTACCAGCTGGGCGTATAGATAGACATATTGATTTCAATTACGGCATCCCATTAAGTACAGAAATGCTAGTGAAAGTATATACCAATTGTACAAATTTACAGAAATGGGGTTGTAAGTGTTGGAAGTATGTGTTTATTTCTACCATATTTTAATTTAAGACAAATTTCATGAACCAATTTAAATCCTATACGATTCAAATCTAATAGCAGGCATAGTAAAAGAATCTGAAACATACTCATATACATGGTATATAAATCCATGTTACTTACATATCATCGATCCTTCTTCGTGAAGAGCCGATGCAGTGCAGATCGTAGATGAGGCAACGCAAAACGTAGTCGATCAGCTTTCGAGTGTTCGCACAATTGCGCAGCCCAGAAACCTTATTGTCGTCCCCCGTGCAGGCTTCACGATGGCAAGGGCTCGGAGATTCCGCTCACCCTTCTCCTAGTGCATGCCAAGGAGAACAGCCGGCGAGACTTCAACAGTTCAGTACCACAGCACAATCACCAGATGGAAAAAGAGAATGGGGAGAGTTCGTGGGTGTTTCTCGTGTCTCTGATCCTGGATGTCTCCAGGAGCTCTTATAGGGAAGGCCGCAACGACTCTTTGCTGGCCAGATCCCCTATTTACACGCCCCACTAAATGGCAGTAGTAACCGCCCAATTATCTCGGGATAATGGCATTGACTACGTACTTAACTCCTCTAATGACCGTTGTCAAAAGATTAATATGCAGATGACAAAACATTAACACAAACTTGGCTTGACTGCTTGCTACGTCGCAACTCACAAGTCACGTGGTCCGTCACGCGAAAACGTCTGCGTATATGCGCGCGCGTGCGTGTGTGTCTAGCAAGCCCCATTATTTCCTTTGTTGACAGTTCATTATGTGAAATATGCTCTCCTATTTAAATTGGCTTACAACCACTCAAACTAGCAGTATGAGACTATCTTTTTCCATGCACACTTGCTTTGGAATTTTCGAAATGGGCCTCACATGGGCCTAATTTCCAGCAATCCCCCACCAATGCTAAAGCTAGGATTAGAAGGACAAAGGATCAATGTGCTATAATACTGTTAATATACCAGCGTTTTAGTGTGAGTCCCGTACGGGTTGAACTTACACCTAGAGCAACAAGATTCATCTTCGTGCGACCGGAGAATGGACTACGCCTTGAATTCCCACCTTTAGTGCACTCAGACTTCACCCGGGAAACTCTCGGTTTGTTCAACCGTGAACGGCATCACTGGGTGGATTACCAACCACAGCCCCATTGACATGAGCCAAAACTTGATTCTAGTCTGCCATCTACGGAAGTTATCGCCAGCAAACCTCTCAGGTTTCATTGCATCCGAAGCACCAGCCATTGCCGAATTAAAGTAAACACACAAATAAGGTCTCTGGATTGTTGGAAGCATAGGTTTATTTCTACCAGATTTTAATTTGAGACAAATTTCATGAACCAATTTAAATGATATACGATTTAAATATAATAGCAGGCATACTAAAAGAATCTGAAACATACTCATATATATGGTATATAAATCCATGTTACTTACAGATCAGCGCTCCTTCCTCGTGAAGAGTCGATGAAGTGCAGATCGTAGATGAGACAGCGCAGAACGTAGTCGAACAGCTTTTGAGCGGTCGCGCAGTTGCGCTGCTGAAAGGACCGAGATGTCGCCTAGAGGGGGAGGGGGGGGGGTGAATAGGCATTACCAACAAATTCTTCGAATTCTTCCCTCTTTTGATTTGCTGCAAGGCACAAGCGGTTAGACTGCTTGTACAGGGGGTTAGACCGCCTGTCACAGAGAGGAACCAAAATCCACCTCGAGCTGAAAACAACTTCTAGCACAATACAACTTGGGGAGTGGCTTCTATATATGATAAATAGATTCCCTGCACACAATATAACCACACCCAAGTAGACCGAAGCGGAAGCACAATATTTGCTAGAGATAAACAAGTGAGGCAATGAAATGTAATAAAGGAAGACACACGATTTGTTTTACCGAAGTTCGGATCCACCACATGCCAAGCACGAAGGATCCTACTCTCCGTTGAGGAACTCTTTGGGCGGAGTCTTTTTCAACTCCTCCTACTTGAGTTGGGTCTTTTTCAACCACTCCTCACTTCCACTAGCTTGTTTCTTCCCTTGCGGAGGTGAAGCACAACCTTCACAGACTTTCCGCTGCTCACCACACCTTGGGAGCTAGCCGGCGACACCTAGCCGTCTAGGAGGATGAACCTCCAAGAGTAACAAATGCACCAATGGCTTTGTTGACGCGAATCACAAGTGCTCAAGCTATGGAATGCTCTTCTCAGCTCTCTAATGCTCACTAAACTCACTAAGCCCACACAAAGCTCACTCTCTTAACCCAACTCAAAGATATGGCTTGAATCTCACAAATCTCACGAAGAGAGGTTGGGGAGAGCTTGGCTGCCTTCTCTGGTGTTCTTGGGCGTGTAGCATGTCAAGGGAACCAGCAGTCACTCAAAGAGGGGCCAAGGGGTATAAATAACCAGCCAATTCTGAACTAGCCGTTGGACAGGCGGTTAGACCGCCTGTCACAGGCGGTTAGACCGCCTGTCACAGGCGGTTAGACCGTCTGTATTTGAAAAACTAGTCGTTGCCCTACAGGGGTCTGACCGCCTGTAGCAGGGGGTTTGACTGCCTGTACTAGTTAGCACCCAAAACTCACAAAAGGATTGTTAGTTCATCCCAAAGGTTGAACCAACCATAGTTAGCAGAGCTAGGATGTTTAGTACTCTCATTAAGTCACTCAAAGGCTATTCTCTCATAGGTTTCCTAAGAGCACTTTTGATATTCGTCAATAAGCAAATGTTGCATCCCTCTTGATAGTACGGCATACCTGTACTCAAGTCAAAGAATAAATACATGAAATCCATTTGAGTTTGTTGATCTTTATCAATACCATACTTTGGTCATTATCCACTTTAAGGGCTTCCAACATTGCTATCACACTTGAGCAAATCCAATCTTAAGCTAGTGACTTGAGATATTCCATTTTGTATGATTAACAATCCTTTAATCACAAGTCACTTCGTTGGATTAGTACCACACTTGGTGGACGGAGGACTTTCTATACTACAATATGCCGACGATACTATTCTCTTTTTGGAACATGACCTCGATAATGCTAGGAATCTTAAACTTGTGTTAAGTACTTTCGAGCAGTTATCGGGCCTTAAGATTAATTTCCACAAGAGTGAATTATACTGTTATGGTAAGGCAAAAGATGTTGAGAATGACTATGCAAACCTATTTGGGTGCAAAACAGGAGGCGTTCCCTTTAGATACCTTGGAATCCCTATGCACCATAGGAAGTTGTCAAACAATGATTGGAAATTAATAGAGGAGAAATTTCAAAAGAAGCTCAGTAGTTGGAAAGGAAAATTGTTGTCTGTAGGTGGAAGGCTTGTTCTGATTAATTCAGTGCTCACTAGCCTTGCCATGTATATGTTATCTTTTTTTAGATACCGAAAGGTGTTCTTAAAAAGCTTGATTACTACCATTCACGATTCTATTGGCAATGTGATGATCACAAGAAGAAATACCGGCTCACTAAGTGGAGCATCCTGTGTAGGCCTAGGATTGTGGGGGTTTAGACATCCAGAACTTGGAAATTCAAAATAAGTGTCTTTTGAGTAAGTGGCTTTTCAAGTTAATTAATGAGGATGGTATTTGGCAAAACCTTCTAAGGAGGAAATATTTGTCAAACAAAAATCTTGTCCAAGTCCAAAGACAGCCAGGTGATTCCCATTTCTGGTCTGGACTTATGAGAGTGAAGGATCACTTTCTTCACTATGGACGCTTCAAGGTTCATAACGGCAGGGAAACTCATTTCTGGGAGGACCATTGGGTTGGGGATAAGCCCCTTAAAATTGCCCATCCAAATCTCTTTCAGATTGTACGGAAGAAGTCCGCAACGGTTGCTGAGGTGCTAAGCACCACACCGCTGAATGTGACCTTTCGAAGGACGTTAATGGGTGTTAACTTGGCTTCTTGGTATAGATTAGTGGCGAGTGTCCTCAATACTTACCTTACATATGACAGAGACATATTCATTTGGAAGTTACACAAGAGTGGGGTGTTTTTCTATAGTGTGTTAATTAGTGATGGGATTGTCCCACGCAAATGCCCTATCTGGGATATCAAGGTACCACTTAAAATTAAGATTTTCTTGTGGTATATTAAAAATGGGGTAACTCTAACCAAGGATAACCTTGCTAAACGGAATTGGAAAGGAAACTTAAATTGTTGTTCGTGTAGTTCTCTTGAGACTATTGAACACCTTTTCATCCAATGTCACTTTGCTCGCTTTATTTGGAATACTATTTTTATCACCTTTGGAATTCAACCCCCATCTAGCATTAACATCATGTTTGGTTCTTGGCTTGCTGACATCAGGCCAGCACTTAGGAATCAGATTTGTGTAGGTTTATCTGCTATTTGTTGGGCTATATGGTTGAATAGAAATGATATGGTGTTCAATCGGGCTAAAGCTAACAATGTCATGCAGGTCATTTTCAGGCGACCTGCTGGACGCGCACCTAGTTACTACTATGTAAGGACGAGGAAGCAAGGGCAACCATGAAGAAGGCGTGTCACTTACTGGAGTCAGTGGTCATGGAGGTGTTTGCTAATTTTGGGTGGAAGTTCTCGACTAGAATTACAGCCTAGCCATATGTGGGGCTTTGTCGTATGTGGGGTTTTGTTTGAACTTTTCTTGTTTTCTGGGTATGTCAGTGAGCCTAAGTGCTCTTTGGTTGTAATGTTATGTTGTGTACGTTATCTTCGATGGTGTAGAGGCCGGGACCTTCTTTGTTCCATTATCTAAAAAAAATGTAGTCGTGTCTTTTTTTTTTTTGTTTAATGTTGCATCATCATCTACAGATTTGCAGTGCGCAAACCATGCACTAATGCACAGTATCAGCTGGGTTTATTCATAGGTTGATTTCAATTACGGCATTCCAGTAAGTAGAGAAATGCTAGCGGAAGTATATAACCATTGTATAACTTTACAGAAATAAGGTTGCAAGTACAGATTACCATCATGGCAAAACCGAAGCAAATGCTAACGCATGTATTATGTCATTCTCCTTCAGTATCATAGAATGCACCAAGGCATATGTCATTCTGATGGAAAACTAGAGGCAACAGATTCCATACACTCAGAACAGCAGAACCCAAAAACCTCTTCAGCAGCGATGTAGGTAGCATAGCATCAATACAACATTGCGATTGTCATGTGGGAGGGACAAAGTTCGATGACGCCGCCTCAGAACAAGTAGTGCTGAGTACATTTCAACAATTATTTCCACAAAGAAGGTGCAGGTCTATGCGCAGAAAGTAAACCAGGATGAAACTGACGAGGCAGACCATCTGAAGATCCCATTCACAACCCCCCTTCAGTCCACAACCTCCTCCGACTTCTTAGGCTTTGATAAGAGATACCAACCCAGGCCACTCAGGACAGCAATTGTGCCTGCTGCGACAGCGTAGTTCCTGTTCTTGTCGGTGGACGTAGATGCTGACTCTGCTGGTCCGCCTGCGGCCTTCACGTCACTTGCTGCAGAGCTTGTGGTTGACGAAGCTTGCTCTCCTGAGCTGGGACCCTGAAATAATGTTACATCCGTATAAGCCACAAGTATCATGCACTGAAACCTCCAGTTCGAACGAACGCATACAGTGCTCCTGGCAGAACATACATACCCAAAGATATATACTGGTAATGTGATCATGACTCATTCATGGTTTCATGTAAAAGAATTCATGTTCCCCATAAAACGCATCAACGAAACAGAAGCTATTGATTGAACACGAAAGGAGTGGTGCCCAGTTCAATGCTTAGGGATAACACGTGTTTCATACCTTGCGTGCGAGCTTCTCCAGCTTCTCTTGTTCCATTTTCTGCAGTAAAAACAAAATCCACTGGTCATGTTATTACCATGGCTTCAAGATAATAATAGCATGACAGAATAACTGCCAGAAAAGGTATATTCAGGAAGATTTAAGGTTTTCCTGACACTGCAGTGTATACAGTTTAAGACAAAATGAACTATTCAACTTCCAGAATTCATTATGCACTGCAATCAGGCCCAACGATAATGTCTATGTTACATGCCACGCACAGAAAAAGAAAGTTTCATATGCATACTAGAAATTCTGAAGCTTCTAAACACTTTAATTGTAGCAGCTAATTACATACCCATAACTAATTTTGTTCCTCTACAGAAGCAAAAGGCAGACGGTAAGACTATCTTAACTCATGATAGGCTCCAAAGACTGAGGAGAAAATTATAAGCTCCAATACTACAACCAAAAAATATGGTCATAGAATGTGCTAGAAGTTTGAAAAGGGTGAGACAAGTGAAATGTGTACGGTCCGAAACAAGTGACAAGCATCAACAGTGTCAAGCATCAGAACTGCCAGTCCTGGGATAGAACCAAATTCAGAAAATAATGTATAGGCTTTTCTATGAGTCATGTCACAAGACAATCTAACAGGACCTCAAAGTTAACGGCCTTCAATGTTACATAAATAAAAACAACCCACTGTTGCAGTCAAGATGGGAAAAAATCAATAAGAATGCATCTCAAACACGTGCACCGACAAGACAGTGCATGGCAATGTATGGACCTGATTTTCCATATAAATTGGTGTATTACTGGACTAGGGATGAAAAAACTAGGGATGAAAAATACTACCCCAATGTCAATAAGGGCCCGTTTGGATCCTTCAAATTTAATTTCAATCTAATAATCATAATTTAGACATATATTTGTATATTATTGTCAGTCAGAGATATTTATTGCACTTATGTTATAGGGAAGCGAGCCAAAGAGTGCACTATAAATTGTACATTAGAAATATAGCATGAGGATCTATAGAATCGATTTCCATCTCCCACCCCATGAATATAAGATAAGCATGTATGCATATACTTTGGAAAGTTGTGGAATGCCACATTCCAAGACAAATAGCATACTTCATTAAAGTAGATTCCATTCCTCAAAATAAAGGGATCCAAACGGGGACTAATAATAATAAACATGTATAAGAAGCCAATCTATAAAAAATCACAATCTCATCCACCAGTATACTCTAGCCTCAAACTACAGTATAAGAAGCCAAACTATAAAAAATCACAACACTGTAGAGTTCAGATCACAATCTCATCCACCAGTATACTCTAGTCTCAAACTACAGTAGAAGAAGCCAAAATATAAAAAATCACAACACTGTAGAGTCAGATGAGCATGAGCTCCTACCAACAGATAGTATCAAAATCCAAATGTGATAGGCAATATAATTGCCTAAGCAGTAGCAATGCAGAGTAGGTTAAGACTTAAAAAGTGAAAACCTGCCATGCTGACAACATTCAAATTCATGATTCCAGAATTATATGCTTATGTTGAATTGTTGATTGTGAGATATTAAGGAACACTTTATTAGAATTTAGAAGATGGTAACATAAACGTTGCATACAGACAGCCAAACAGTGAGCTAATGAAAGCAGCATACACGAAGAAAAATAATCCCTCCGTTCTTAAATATATGACGTTTAGGACAAGCAAATTAGTTCGCTTGTCCTAAACAACATATACTTAAGGACAGAGGGAGTAGTAAATATGTTTTTCAATCAGTGCAACAATCCAACAGTAACAAGACCATACAGAGTGACCTTCAAATTCCCAGAAACCAAATTAACCCACTATCTTAGCCAAGATCCCAAGAAACAATAAGATGCATCTCAAACAAACGCGTATTCGAACTAATTTGCTTGTCCTAAACATCATATATTTAAGGACGGAGGGAGTAGTACATATGCTTTTCAATCAGTGCAACAATCCAACAGTAACAGGCCCATAGAGAGTGACCTTCAAATTCCCAGAAACCAAATTAACCCACTATCTTAGCCAAGATCCCAAGAAACAATAAGATGCATCTCAAACAAACGCATACCAACACTATTACTATGGCCAGGTAGGCAGCCACCATAAATCAATGTGTCACTGGGTCAGGGGTGCAGGATACTATCCATGTCGCTAATAAAAAAAAACCAGTTTTACACCCTTACATGACCGCATTGACTAGTATAACAAGGAGACCTAGAGTATGTTCTCAAGTCACAAGACACGTGGAGATCACTATGAGCATCAAGCTTGCACAGACAGATAGAAATGCCACCTCAAAACTAAAGTATTACAAGCTGTCTAGTTATCTAAGCATTATTATCATTCTTAATGGCCAAAGGTTAAAAGAAAAAAACAGATACAGTCACAATATTCACATCCATCATTCCAGAAACACATGCTTATGCAGATCAGATTATCACAATTTATATCCACCAGTTCATAAGTACAAATGTACGATCATTTGAACATTAGTTTTTAACAGCAGGAAACTAACCAGGCTAAAAGAGAAAACCCAGATATGGTCACAATGTTCACATTATGAAACACACGTTCATGCAGATCAGCAGATGTGATCATCAGAATTCATCTATCCACGAGTTTATAAGTACAAATGTGCGATCATTTTGACACTAGTTACAAACAGAAGGAAACTAACCAGGCTAAAAGCAAAAACAACAGATAGTCACAATGTTCACATCCATGATTCCAGAAACACGTGCTTACACAGATCAGATCATCACATATATCCATCCACCAAGTTATAAGTACAAATATCCAACCATTCTCACACTAGTTTCTTTAACAGCAGGAAATTCCAGGCACATAAAAAACAAATAGGAAATTAGAAATATGGATTTCTGAAACTATCATAAACTGTGATATATTCTATCACCTAACTACACGCTAGTAATTAGTGGTGTTCACCAACAGCAGTAAAAAATGGATGAACAAATAAACATAGCTGATACAGAAACTACAAAATGTAACACGTATGATTTCTCAGCAAGAAAATTTAGGGACCATATGCCTTAGCAAAAGTAATGTAAAACAGCTCTTATGAACACCATGCTTCCAAATCGCAAGCATAATCAGTAAGTCATTGCAGCGACACTTGCACATAAACAAGTTCCACAAGCAAAACATCCCACAATTTCAGACATCACATAATCAGGTGCCAAGCACCTTGACCAAAGCAGTACTAAGAATACCAAAAGCATGGCAGGGTTAGGCAATCAACAGGTTAATCACATCAATTTATGGCGTACTGCTACAGGGCAACAATTCCAACGCTAGCAACTAGCAACCGTTTGCACCAAAACATAACCCCAGTCACCAGTACCCTACTTTTCCTAGAATCACACTGCAACAAGGAAACCCTAGGAGAAAAAAAAATCCCCCAAGTCCCGACACGCACGGTGCACGGAGGGCATCAGAAGAACGCGGCTCACACAGAGACCACATCACGACTCAAACACTCGCGGAACTAGAGGCCAGTCCCTAATCGCATCACCAGTCCCACACTCGCACGGCTTGCAGGAATCGCGCTCCCCATCAGAAACCGGAGGGCGCACCACCGCACCAGAGGGAGGAAGGGGGGGAGGGGAGAAATCTGGACCTTGATGTAGACGTTCTCGGCGGCCTTCTCCTCCTCGCTGAGTACCTTGCCGCCGGAGGACATGAGCCTCCGCTGCACGAACCTCGCCGCCGTCCTGGCCGCCATCGCCGCTGATCGCGAAAACCCTGGAGGAAGATGACGTCACTCGCTCTCCGGCTTGGCTCCCCTTTGCCTTTGCCCTCTCCCGAAGAAAGAAATGAGTTGCTGTGAACTGATTCTGGCTAGACTGGAGCCCTCTTTGAACAAAGGCCAAGCCGTGCTATGTTTCATATTTACCCTCCGAAAATACTAAAGTTTCATTAAGCAGTCCTTTTAGAGGGGGCGTATTGTATGATATACATATAGTTTGAGGGTATTTCCACATATTACGAGGTGTGTGCGTAGCTCGAGCGGTTACAAGGGTGCTTTTGTTATATTGTAACATTTGGGGGGAAGAATCGAAATATCCATCCCGCAAAGCGGAGCACTAGCCCTCCGATCGCATCGGACGGTGGGGAGCACGCGTCACCCTTCGAAAACCCTAGCCTCCAACTCATATACCTGCTGCTCATCCTCACCCTCCTCGTCTCACGCCGCCGCCGCACCCCTTCGTCGTCCTCGTCGCTCGCCTCTCTTCCCTCGCGCCTCCGCCGCCATGGTACATCTCGCTCCTCTCCACTCCACCCATCAGCACAACTTGCTCGACGTTGCTGACAGTCTCGTTTGTTCTGGCAGGCCCCGAAGAAGGACAAGGCCCCGCCGCCGTCGTCCAAGCCGGCCAAGTCCGGAGGCGGGAAGCAGAAGAAGAAGAAGTGGAGCAAGGGGAAGCAGAAGGAGAAGGTCAACAACGCGGTGCTGTTCGACCAGGCCACCTACGACAAGCTGCTCTCCGAGGTGCCCAAGTACAAGCAGATCACCCCATCCGTCCTCTCCGAGCGCCTCAGGGTAATCATCTTCCTCATTCCAAAATTATTACGGATCTCGTCCGTTGTCCCTGTTTGTGTGCCTTCCCGTCTTTTAGATAATGCGTCATATTTGGCGGGCTTAGTAGCTTTGTGGCGTGTTGCTATCATTAGCATTACGAGAATGGATGCCAGCATGAGTATCCAAACTTTGTGTAGAGGTCTTTGTGTAGAGGTCAGACAACACAGTATATGCTTCGACGCTGGCTACGAACTCAGAGTTGAGCCGCTCGTGTGTGATTATGATCAGTTTTAAGTGTCAAATGTGTTGATATTCTGTGTAATCAGGGTCGTTTTTATATTCAGTGGTTGGAATGCAAAATCACATTCGTTTACTAACTAATCAGCACCATTGTTACTGCAATTGTCAGTTCACTTAGTTTATGATCGGTTGCATTGTGGAGTTTGTTGATATTCTGTGTAGTTGTGATTACTTTTATATTCATTGGTTGTAAGTAACCAACAAGGATTTGGTAACTACATAGCATCATTAGCTTATAGAGTTAACATGATGGATCTTGCAGGTGAATAATTCAGACATGTCTTAGTTTTTTTATTCACTGTTTGGCAGACCTCATTTCTACTACGGGTATATAAATGGTGTCCATATTTTCTTATGTGGT
The DNA here is from genome assembly GCA_015342445.1 of Digitaria exilis. Classification (NCBI taxonomy): domain Eukaryota; kingdom Viridiplantae; phylum Streptophyta; class Magnoliopsida; order Poales; family Poaceae; genus Digitaria; species Digitaria exilis. The sequence continues at coordinate 1,272,384 of JACEFO010002191.1, forward strand.
TAAAGTGCACTGAAACTTTCAACATTGGTCATGATTTTTAAGACTGTCCATAGAAGCTGGAATTCGTACCAGAGTACATGATTTTCACCATCTGTTCCTTTGTGTTTGCAATTTTGCATGTATTACTCAGTTGAGATTGGATGCGTCATGCATGCATTGTTAGCTGCTGTTAAATTTTAGCTTGCAGTGTGTAGGACTATCTTCCTGTGCTGTAGTATCAATTTATCTCATTAAACCAGCATTGTAAGTCTAATTGTGTTTCTTTTTTTTCCCACAGGTCAATGGATCCCTGGCACGGAGGGCCATCAAGGACCTGATGGCGAGGGGGCTCATAAGGATGGTCTCTGTTCATTCCAGCCAGCAGATATACACCAGGGCAACAAACACATGAGAGATGTTTTGCATCTTGTTGAAGTTATCTAGTCTAGGGGACTTGAAGTTGCTGTCTTATTAAGTTGGTTTCGATCATGACTCAGTTGATGTTATAATTCTGCCGTTGAGAATGTTTAATGCTTATAAGATCATGGTACTATTTTATGCTCATGTTGCCAGGTTGATATTTATCCGTTTATCCAGCTTAACGTTTGTTGGTTGTTTATTGTGGTTGGCGATATGAACTACATTTAACTGAAGCGCAGTTTAGTGATGTTTCATAAGTTATATCGACGAATGCTGTTAAAATTGTCTGTCAGTATTAAACTAGTGCTCATTCCCATTCCCAACAATTGTTGTCTACTGACCTTTTTTTTGGGTATAAGGGTATAAGTATGACGTGCCGATGAGGATGGGTTTTGCTGGTTGGTGTGTCTGAGACCTGGACAAAGCTAGAGAACCTCAGATATCGATAGTAGAAGAATGGAAGCTAGAGAACCTCAGATATCGGTAGTAGAACTGTAGAAGAATGGAAGCTAGAGAACCTCATTGTGGTGCAACCAGGGTGGAGATCTTTCTGTGCAACAAGGGGAGATGTTTCATGTTCCCCAAGGGCATTGTGCACTGGCAGTTTAACTATGGGAGCAAGCCTGCCACCGCGCTCTCCGTGTTCGGGAGCGCCAACATCGTCGACGATGTGCTCACCCCTTCAAGACCGACGTGGCCACCATCCACGGGAGCGCCAACATCGTCGACGATGTGCTCGCCCCTTAAGACCGACGTGGTCACCATCCAGAAGCTCAAGGCTGGGCTAGCTCTCCCCAACAAATAAGAGTGTGTGTTTCACCCTCGAACATGTGTTTAGAAAACAAAATATTCCTTGAAAAAACACTATTCATCCAATTTTTTCATATTCATCTTATTCCTCCTACTCACAGAATACGCTTCCCAAGACTTAGCTGCAGTGTTTTTCTGGGTCTATAGTGTTTGTTTCCCCAATCCAAACACAAAAAACGCTTCCTCCGTATCAAATTACTTGTTATTCTGACATTTTATCAAATTCATTGAAGATTATAACATTTTATCAAATTCATTAAAGATGCTATGAACCTAGACAAGTACACATCCAGGTTTAGAAAATGTCATGAATCTGACACCGAAAAGGATACTTAGGAATGGCAAGTATTTTTGGATGGAATGAGTATATGTGTATCGAAGTGAGAAATGGTTATAGGCTATAGCCCAATGCAAGTCTCAAAGATTGCATTGATCTGATGTGGTTGGGGCCTTCCTGAGACTAACTTGTATACAAACATATCCTTTCAGATGTCCTACTATGGAATTACTACCCCTGTTTCTGAATTCTTCTGTACCGTGCAAAACTAGATACAGCGGAAAACAGGAAGACTAAAACTTTAATTTTCTTCTGCGTTTCTGAATTCTTCTGCACCCCTGTTTCAGATGCAGTTGGTTTCAGATTGAACTTGAGCGCTAAAACAGGAAGACTGAACATTATTTTTTGTGTCACTTTTTTGGGACTTTTTTGTTTGTTTGACATTTATTATGTGAAAGAACTACAACCGAATGCAAACTCAATTCCATTTTCCACTTTGACGATCTTAGCAGCTTGTACTGAAAGCTGTCAAAATGTGTTGTCCTCGAATTTGCAATTGATTGTCATCTCCATTGGTAGCTACTAATTGTGTTTAACCCTTTGTCTCTTCCTCTCTTGAATAATCAGGATTTGCCCTTCGTAACCGACGAAAGCATTTCAGCACTTATCTTTCAGCGACAAAACATTTCCGTTACAAATAAAATTAATACAATTTTCTCCCAACGTTTTGCGTACTGCATTTGTTGAAATATGCTACTTTTATTGTATATGCTTTTTTCAAGAAAAGAGCAAGGGGATACTTGGTGGCCCATATTAGTTGCTAGTATATGCATTCTGGCAAAGCAAATCGCAAATCTGCATACACACTTACAACGTAATAGCATGCATAGTTCTTCTGGACATCCACACTTCACCACCTGCTTGCTGGATGGATGACGTTATTACCTTATAAATGACAGATTGACAGTTATTAGCTTATAAATGACAGATTATTAGCTTATAATAGGAGTAATTTGCCACCGAAGAACAGACCTTTGATGGCAGTACGTATCCCTTGCGCAAACAACAAAGCAGGCCACACCTACTGAACTGAGCTGCCATTGTCAACGGAGAAACCAAGACTGAGGCGACCCAAGAACTGTTGGTGGCAGCTTGAGATATTCTCTCGCAGGCTTGCAGCTGTGCGACTTGTATGCTCCGTACGAAGAGTTAGATCGCCAGCTCCTTGTACGGCCTTAGTTCGCGTCTTCTTCCCACAACTCTCTCTCAAACAATTCAGAAAATGCAGGGCTCCGTACAAACCATACAACTGCCGCCCAAAACTGCTGGCGTCGTCAGGCATATCACTAAAACGCGAGAACGTAGCAGGGTAGGCGTATCAGGAACCTGGATGCCTGGAGAAACATTCAGCTGATAACACTATAGTAATTGTTTCAGTCATCATCCATAAGTTTTATCAATGATCATCTCTAAGCTGGAGGAACTACCGTTTTCTTTTTTAAAAAACCTGGCTTAGTTTCCCAATGCAGCAATGCATGTGTGTTTCTGTATAAATAGGGGGAGGCATGATCGCTACTACCACACTCACTCACTGCCTCCACAACACAGGCAAAGGCGAACCATCGGTTTCAGAGTTTCAATCGCTGTCTGTTGCTAACACTTCCGTAGTTATTTCCCCCAAGAAATTAAATGGCAGCTCTCAACAACGGCGTGAGCTCCTTTGTGCTCGTGCTGCTCGCGCTCTCGGCGGCCCCGCTGGCCGTCGTCGCCGGCGACCCTGACATACTCTCCGACTACATCATCCCGGCGAACTTTAACCCCACCAACATCACCGGCGACTTCTTCGCGTACGGCGGCCTGCGCGCGGCGCTGACCGGCCCGGCTCCGGCAAACTTCACGGTGACCAAGGCGTCCATGGCCGAGTTCCCTGCGCTCAACGGGCAGAGCGTGTCGTTCGCGTCGCTCTTCTACCCGCCGGGCTCCGTGAACCCGACGCACACCCACCCGCGCGCCTCCGAGCTGCTGCTCGTCGTCGACGGCGAGCTCTCCGTCGGCTTCATCGACACCGCCGGCAAGATCTTCACCAAGGACCTCGCCACCGGCGACATGTTCATCTTCCCCAAGGGAACCGTGCACTGGCAGTACAACGCGGCGGTTAGCCAGAACGCCAGCGCGCTCTCGGCGTTCGGGAGCGCCGCCGCGGGGCTCGTGAGCGTGCCCGTCACCGTGTTCGGCACCGGCATCGATGACGACGTCCTCGTGAAGTCGTTCAAGACCGACGTGGACACGGTCCACAAGCTCAAGACCGCCCTCACCCCGCCGCCCAAGAAGCCATGATTGATCGGCTTGCTCCGAATTGATCGTGTGCATCGTCTTCTTTTTCCTCGCAGTCGTGTGTGTTCCTTTCCTGGCCGCGTCGTTGTTGAATAATAACCTGCCATGGTGGGGTTGTGAGAGTCGTGGATCAAATAATCGATCTTGTATCAGCGGTGCCATGTATTATGTTGACGAGTTACCATCGTGCTTTTGTTTGGCTCTAACTATTATGTGTGAAATGGAAGTCCTAAAATTATGTTGTCAACCTTTTGAGCTACCGTTGTGCGTTTCCTTTATTTTTTGGCTCCGTTTGTGATGTCGAATGATGGTATGTGGCTCCATCAGACTTTTTTCAGCCTAAGCGGGTTATGATAATTACAGCAGTCAGTTCTTCTCTGTTACAAATCCAACATACTGAAATTATGTGGAGTAAACTGTTTGTATATGTGGCTGTTGGTTCTCTCATGTACCGATTCACTACTAATGCTCGACTGCCGCAGCATAGGAATAGTTGAGAGAAAAACCTTGTGACTAGCAAGATTAATTGCACTGTAGCTGGGTGGATGTCTGTCTGAATAATCCTATTGCTTGTAATAATATCTAGCATTAGCCAGCTAATTAATCATTGCCAAAAATTTAATTGATGTTCGTGGTAGTTGAATTCGGCCAGACAATAGCAGCAAACACAAACCACCTCAAAGTGTTTCTGCCGTAAAGGAAGCCATGTTTCGAACAAGTTGTGCATAAAAAAGGAACTTTGTCCCAACCGAAAACAAACCATGGGAGCCTAAGCAGCCAAAAAAATTCGGAGCATACACTGATCAGGATGTACAGGGTTACGCGTATTGGAAACAATTTTGCTAATGATGAGCATGCCATTTTAATGAACATACACTTGAAGATATTTATGCCTCAGTACTAAGCTTGATATGTATATGGTGGTTGATTATAATTTTATTGACTTTTTAACCCTAAGTTTGACCGTTTCCCTTAATAAAAAAATTTATGCAAACATAGTCGAATGTAAATCATTCTTGAAGAACTTTTGTTAATAAAGAAAACCATAACAAAAAATATGGTATTTTACACAAATTTTTGAATAAAGTAAGTGGATAAAATAACCAAACGGATTATCATTTAAAAGCGAAGGAGTACAAAATTAGCATGCTCATGCCAACGTATTTCACCAGCATATAAACGAACTCTGGATTAACAATATCCAAGAAACATTTTGCTCTTTAGGTGGAAAAAAAAAGGCAAGCTGTCCATCGGAAAAGTCAGAATATATTGTGCATCTTACCTTATTTGTATCATAGAGCTAACTAATCCATGTCATTTCTCTGAACCAGAAGGTCGGTGAAAACTGAGAACAGGCAGCCGGAACACAGCTACTACCAGCTTCCGGCGAAATTGCGAGCGTTTGTTGAGCAGCAAAAACAGAACCCAGAGCGTTCACATGAGAACTCTCTCTTGTTGTCTCCAAAGCATGTCTATGTCGTGACACAGGAATATACCTGACGGCTAGCTCTAAGCTGATACGATGCACAGTGAGCTGTTGTGACACATGATCCACAGTGAGCTGTTGTGAATTCCCGTTTGCGCTTAGGAAACTCCAGACAAAACTTACTCAGGCTTGTGCTATGCAGGGCAGGGCTACCTCGCCCGCCCATGCCCAGACACTCTCACACACACTGGCACACAGCTCTTCCAAGGCAGTAAGCAATGCCAGCAGCTAGCTCCAGTGAGTATAAAATGGCAAAGCAGTTGCTGGTGCCTACAGCTCCACGATCTCGCGCCACCACCACCCAAGAGTATAAAATGGCGGCGGCTCTCGGCCGCCGGATCCTGCTGCGCCCTCGCCGGCGACCCCAACATCCTGACGGACTTCGTGACGCCGATGGGCGTCAGGCCGGACCAGATCGACGGCACCTTCTTCACCTACACCAGCCTCCTCAGCGGGCTCCCCGGCGACACGGACAAGTTCACCGTGTCCAAGGCCACCGCCGCCGAGTTCCCGGCCCTGCTCGGTCAGTCCGTCTCCTACGCCGGTCTCGTCTACGGCTCCGGCACCGTCAACCCTCCCCACATCCACCCCAGGTACACACATATATGTATATATACAACTAGTGCGTGTACACAATTACACACACACACACATATATATAACGTGCACGCCCAGCTAATATCTCCCGTGGCACGAGCACGACACGACACGACGCAGGGCGTCGGAGCTGCTGGTGGTGGTGCAGGGGACGCTGCTGGTGGGCCTGGTCGACGCGGCTCGCAACGGCACGGTGTACACGGCGGCGCTAGAGGCGGGCGACATGTTCGTCTTCCCCAAGGGGATGGTCCACTGGCAGTGGAACAACGGCAGCGACGTGGCGCGCGCCTTCTCGGCGTTCGGGAGCGCCAGCCCGGGCACCATCTCGCTGCCGACGGCGCTCTTCGAGACGGGGATCGACGACGCCGTCCTGGAGAAGTCGTTCCACACCGACGAGGCCACCGTGGAGGAGCTCAAGCATGACCTAGCGCCGCCAGGGCCCAGCTCATCGGCATTCGGAGGACGCGCGCGGCTGCCGAGCCTCGCCGCCGCACTGCTCTGCGTCGGCGCCGCGTTCTCGCTCGCCTTGTGATGAGGGAGCAGTGGGCCCGGTCACGAATAAGCTGACGCTTTTGACATGAGATGCTGCGCCTGTGCGTTGCTACATTATTTCTGAATAATAAAAGATGAACAACCAGATGGCAAGCAATTAGCGCACTTATTTTTTTCAAGCTGTACGTGCCAGAGGATCATAAATCGTTGTCCCATTTTATTCGCGCATTTTTTAACTGCACCAAGATTAGGTGCAGTTGCTACTGCGACTGTAATTTGGCAATTGCACGTGATGGTGGTGGTGGTGGCCCCTCCAGTTCCCTATCAATGTCAATATGCAGAGGTGAAGAGTACTGTACAGTAACCTCAGAAACACTGATGCTACATTGTTATGCAGTGCGCATAGTACTCTTGTTGCAGAATGAATTTAGGGTCGAGACACAAACGGTAAATTCTGACTTACTGAAGCGTTCAAGTTTCTGGATCTGGGATTTTGGACTCACTCTTCGATGTACGCCATCAATCGTGCCTAGGTTTCAGCAACAGATCACCGACGGTGCAAAGTGAGTAGCAACTTGCAAGTTGAAACCCTTCTCCTTTAGTTTTTGGAAAAGCTATAGCTCACCTAAGTGATTTGAATATCATTCTAAATTTCTAACCCAATGTTTTTCTCCTCCATCCTCCCTTTTTGCTTCAATTCCGTCAAGATTCTGGCAAGGTTAAGGCTTCGGAGTTAGGGTTTTGGGTTGTAGGTGGAGTGGCTGCTCACCTTAGAAGGAGCGGTGAGGCCACCAGCACACAGCACAGTAGGCTTGCCCGATGGTGGAGGTGGGTGCAGGACCGGTGAGGCCAGCGGTGGTGGCGCTGCAGGTCAGGGCGGTGGAGGCCGGCTGGGCCGGTGCCGAGGAAGGGGCATCAATAGGGGTGGGAGGTGGTGCTAGGAGGAGCAGGAGGAGGCGGGTTGGCATGGGTCCTACCGACGTGGAGCTCCGGTGGGACCCTAGCATGCTCGCGGCGGCAAGGTGTGCGACGGGCTTTAGTGACTCTTCGTTTAGTAGCAGTGTTGACTACCAAAGCTTGGCTTCTCTACCAGCGAGGCAGGGTCTGTTCTTGGGAAACTACATCATGCTCCTAGAGGGATGAGACTCGCCTGTCGTACTTCTAGTGTAGTGCGCATAAGTGACTCAACTGCACCTAAAAATATTGCATAGGATCCATTTCCTTCTAGAATTGACCAAACTTGGAGAGATAGCACAAGAATGTTCTTTAGCTTAGTAAAAATTATTAGTAAAAAAGTTTGAGTTGGTCAGTATTCGTCCAATATGCAATCATGCGTCGAATCAATATAAGTTGGATTAATTTTTTTTTTTTGCTATTACAATTACTAACATTTAGATAAATTAACCTATTTTGAATCGTGCCATTACAATTCTCGTATGTTCACTGAGACATGCCATTCGCGTCTCTTGTGGCCTTGGAGCAAGCTGCAATGCTCGACAGTGGCGGACGCAGGATTTTAGAATTGGGTGTGCAAAAATTTCAAAGGGCAAACCACCATAGAAGAAAGGAAAAATGAAAATGAATCTGTATAAAAAAACATAATGATACATAGTCCACTATACTTCACGATATTATAGGAAAGTTATATCGAGGTTGAAAAGGCACTAATTTTATTTTGTCCCGTCCCATCAACCCCAGCTTTGTCCTGCTAACGAAATTTGAATAAAGACAGGAAGAGGTGGTCATCACGAACACCCGGACAGAAACCTTATGTAGATGAGATGATGATGTCCTTCCTATACACTCATAAAGTATTAAGAGTTTAAGATTCCACAAGAGAGTTGGGCGCTTCATTTGGAGCACTCATAAAGTATGAAGAGTTTAAGACTCCACAAGAGAGTTCAACGCTTCATTTTGAGCTTCAGTCGGCTGGCCAACGAGCACCCGCGTATAGTCTTTCCATTATAGCTTTTGCCACAACCTGCACCGATGTTGGCCCTCACCCCGGTGCTCGCATTAGCGCAGCGCGGTGCCAGCTGCGTGTGTGCCTGATGAAGTGGGAGCCGGCGCGGTGCATGTTGTTGCATGGGAGAAGGGGGCTATTCAGTGTGCTTGGACTCAAATCTACATGGTAGGACCCAACTATCAATATGTACATGAATTAAATATAGTAGCTGCTAGTGTTTTTCAAAATTTATTGGGTGTACATCTGCACACCCATGTCCCTATACTGCGTCCGCCCTGATGCTCGATATTCTTGTATTGCCCCTTTTGTCCCCATAACCACGTGGATAAGATGGGTTTGTTGGACCGGTCGGGTGTGTGACTGGACTCTTCCTTTTGACTTACCCTAAATCCCCATCCCATAAGCAGGCAACCGGGGCGGGATGGAGGTGAAGCCTGTGAAGCCACGTATCAAGGACTACCTCGGCGGGCTGCAGGAACCTGAGGGTTCACGACCGAAGATGGAGGATGGTTGAGAGGTACGCATCCTAGATCCACTTACTGCAGCCGACATGGGTTAGTGGATTGTTTTTTTTAAGTAAAATGGGAAAGAGTTCAACTATTTGTGTATTAATAAAGTAGGAGAGTGGATTTGTTGTTTTCCGCATAGGATTTCATATGTTTGCCTTGCTTCGTTGCGATTCATTTTGCTGGTAGGAACGGGATGTTTGCGCTAGAGACTAAGATTGGTGGATTTGTGAGTAGTGACTCAAATGTGGCGAAAACTTACACCGTGGAGGAGCTCAAGCACGACCTGGCGGCGTCGGGGCCATCGTCGCCCAGCTCCTCTGCCGTCGGAGGACGCGCGCTGCTGCCGCGGATGGTGGCGGCGCTGCTCTGCGTTGGCACGACGTTCTCGATCGCCTTGTGATGAGGGAGCAGTGGCCCCCGGTGAATAAGCTGGCGCTTTTGACATGAGAAGATGATGTGCCTGCGCGTGGTCTATTTCTAAATAATAAAAGATAACCTGATGGCAAGCAATTAGCGCACTTTTTTTCAAGCTGTTGTTAAGTGTCGAAGGATCATAAATCGTTGCCCATTACGTTCGCGCATTTATATGCACCAGCATCGCGCATATGCTTCTAGAGGAATGAGAGTATGAGACTCGCCTGCCGTACTTCTAGTGTAGCGCGTCGAAGTGACTCAACTGCACCTAGAAGTATTAGGCTAAGGCTAGCCACGGTGGTGCATGGAAACTGGTGCTTAAAACAAGAGAGACGATTTGAGCATGAAAACGAAAAACCAAGCTTGCGAGTCATGTTGCTGGCTCGCTGAGTCGATGACAGACAAATAAAAAATTGTTTTCACACTGACCAAGGCAAATACAGAGGAAATATGTAGATGTGACCATACGGGTCCACCTTCCCGCTGGCAGCAGGTTGAACGCTGCTATTTGTGCTGTGTTCAGATGGTGGAAGGAAAAAGTACTTTTAGATGAACAGTGCACAGCGAAGCGTGTTCTGTGAGTGGGGTGAATAGGAAAAACTTGTTGAATAAAGAAAACTTTATGAATCTGAACACGGCCTAGGTACCTATGTCAAGTGTTAGAGGAATAATATTTTGGCACCACTCACCGTTGTGGGTAGTCTTACAAATGATCCATTTCCTTCAAGAATTGACCAAAACTTCGTGAGATAGCATAGACATATTCTTGAGCTTAGTAAAAATTTATCAGTAAAAAGGTTTTCGTTGCTCGACATTCATCCAATGCATCAAAT